>OZ010745.1:93696124-96096124 GCA_963932245.1 Tachinus rufipes
TCTCTCACCGTGAATAGCGGGAATGGGAACCCGTCTGTTCCTAAGGGCTTTAGAGATCCTTCACATCAAATTTTCATCTTCCGTGAAAGATTCTAGCGTATCTTTCCAGCATTTGTATGCTCCCTTACGGCCGTTTGAACTTCATTGTGAAGTCGATTCAAGATCTCTCAATCTCTGGGGTTGCAATGCCTTTGCCATTGATGTTTGGCGGCATTTCTTGTTCGGATCAACGCTTTTGTTTCTTGTCATAATCCTAAAGGATTATCGACGCGAACCTGAAAGGTTTTAGAAGCTTTTTCCGATGCTTGTTGGACTTGAGTAGTCAAAAGTGCAACGGCTCTTTCAATATCCTCAGCCGTGGGGTCAAGCTACCAATGCTATTTTCCAGGCATCAAGAGAAGAGAGTCCAATCCGTCTGTGTGACGAATTTTCCCCCCTCTTCGGACCCACTTCCGAGTAGCTCCAGTAGAACTGGGCTGTGGTCAGATCTTAGACCGTTGAGCGTAGTTACCACTGCGTGCGAGTTGACGTTTTTTAGTATTGCTACGTCAAGAACGTCCCCTCTGTGGCCCACGGCTCTGTGAAAAGTGGGTTTGTCTGGACCCAGGACCTGCAAATCTTTTTGTTCAACGTAGTCAAACAGAGCTCGCCCTTGGCGTTAGTTAATCGACTATTCCACAACCCGTGCTTCAAATTGAAGTCTCCCGTAGTTATTGTGGGGTGCAGATTATCAAAAACTCTATCAAAATCCGCTGTTTTGATGAGGTTTTGCGGACGAATGTAACCGGAAGCAATACTGACCGTGCCAAGCCCTGGCACGGTCACTACTATCGCGTTCGATTTGAGAAAGACTAGGTCGGGGGTCAATGATCTTTCTACAAAGATCAATGTTCCACGCTTGTGGGTACCACCGGCGGCCCCATATAGGTAGACGTGTATGGAATTCTCAATGCCTGATTGGGTTTGTGGACCGAATCTGACACCAGCAAGATGTCTAAGTTTTGATCAAAGAAAAACTCCTTCCACTTCTCCCATTTTTTCTGTAATGCCATTGGCATTCCAGAAGCAGACTCGGAGTAATACTACGTCTGGTGTATTATCCATTTTAGTCGATAAACGTAGACAAGAGGTTAGCCATGAACCTCATTTGAGATTCGCCCATCTCTTTTAAGATTTCGGATTCGGATTTTGGCAGCAGATAGCTCTTGTTGCGTTGAAGGAGCAACAACCGTGGCAAAAGATCTGCCGTTTTCTACAGGATTGCGGGGACCTGTAGGCTGAGTCGAAGAAGAAGGGACCTTGGCCGGCGCGGACTCGGCTGTCGGTCTAGATTTAGCTGTCTTTCCGTGAGCGGCTATCGCTCTCAGGTAAACTTTGCATCCCTTGTAGTTGGCCGGGTGTGGGCCTAAACATAGAAAGCATTTTGGCGCTGATTTGTTAGGGCAAGCTACCGATCAGTAGGGCCCCGAACATATTCTGCAGACCTGATTTGCGCTGCACCTGTTTGCAGTATGTCCGTGCCTTTGGCAAAGCTGATAGTGTAGGATGCCATTAGATTTCTTCTTATGTTCTACAGCGACTTTCAAGCCGAGTAGATCAGTTAAGTTTAGGATCTCTGCGCTCTTAGCTTCATTTGGGAGTTGCACAGATACCATGGAGAACCCGATGAATGGGTTTGAAGCCCAGTTTCTCTAACGTTTTGCCGACGTCCTCTTTGGTGAGGTAGGTCGGCACCTTGAAGATTATCACCTCCAGGCTGCGTTTATCGGAAATAGTCCAAGTGTGATACTTGGATTCCTTTAATTTTAGTAACGCGATCGCTGCCCGATGGTCGGCGATTGTAGCGGGTTGGATGCGTATACCTTTGTAGGCATGGCAGACAAATAATTAATATTATTTGCCTTGAAGTCGCTGGAGATTTCCGGAAATCTTTTTTTTTGTTGAAATGAAAGCCGGGAGACGCGATGTCGAGAAGACGACTGCCGGTGGGTTTTCGGTTTCGGAATTGTCACCGTCGGGGTAGGGATTTGAGGCGGCAGGCCTAAACCTCACCTCGGTGATATTTTCCCCCTTCCTGGCGGGGGCGGCGCTTTTGAAGGCGGAAAGCCTTGTTGCTTTTTGGCCTGATGGGCCGGCAGGATTAGCCGCTGATGGCTTTTTGTTCACAGCTGCTGATGGCAGCTGGAGAGTGGCTGATTGCCTTTTTATTAGTTATAAAGGTGGTGACTCACCCCTGGAATGTTTACGTTTTCTTTCTCCAGCCAACTGAAATCCATCGGCGTTGACAATGGGTCTTTTGGAGTATGCAAGTGTAGCAGGGGCCTTGACAGTGAGGTCCATGGCGGCTGGAAGTGCGGTGGTTGTCTTGTCGGACCGGGTGCAGTTGGTGACGTCTTCGTCGTCGCTGCTGACCTCCTCTGTCATTTCCATTTTGTTATTGGTTTTTGCTGGTGGGGCGGGGGCGGCGAGAGGTGCGGTAGTTGCTGTATGAAAAGAAAGTGAAGGGTCTTCTTGAAAGCGGCGGGCAGATCCAGGTCTTCGTCTTCTAATGGCAGCGGCAAAAAGGTAGGGCCTGGGCGGCTAAGAGGGCCTTGATGGTAGCGGCCTGTTCCGCGTTGATCGCTGTTAGCAACGCGATCGTGTCTTGGAGAGCTTCAAACTTCTTTTTGAAGTTCATTGCCATGGTCTTCAGCTGCAGTTGTCCCTCCAACATCTTCAGTTCGGCCCTGAAGTTGGAGTAGCTCCGCTCGAGCGACGTCTCCCTAGAGCGGTGGGTGCTCCTCGTGCCGGTCCATCTCCAGTTGCTGGGACGCGACGGACGTCTGGCTGTCGCCCATTGCGACGGTGGGTTCCTGTAAGAAATTATTTTCTGTTTTTCCAAGCTTTAGTTTAGTTTGAAAAAATAAAAAATTAAATATTATTGGAAGAATTAATAATTATTAATACCGATTGGCAATAATAACTATCAACACAAGGTTGCAATAATAATTGCAGTTAGAAAGTTGATCGTTGTGGCTGGCTAGTAGCTGGCGTCTCGGTTCGATGCTTCTCTGTCGGCTGCAATTTTTTATACTAAAATGTCCGCATTAATCGGTATTATTTCATAATTTATTGACGATTCCAAATCGTTAAAGCCGCGAAATGAAATAATTCTAAAATGATACCGATCAATGCGGACATTTTAGTATTAAAAATTGCAACTAGATGGCAATACCAGTTTTTTGTTTGATAATTTATAATAAACTATAAAGTTCAGAAATCTAAGCTAACATGTACTGATTGTGAAAATGTATACATATGTCAAACTAATTCAAAATTTTAAACATTGTTTTAGTAAACATGAAAAATCATATTCACATAGCAACTTAAGATCAACATTTGCAAATCATATAATTTAAGAATTTTGCACTGTTCCAAATTTAGACGATTTAGTAGTTTTGCAGAACGCCAACAAAAGCTTTAAACATTCAGAAAAATTAAAAAAGCTTGAACATATGTATACGACCTTTGCTTATGCTATAAAGGAAAAAAAAAAACAAATGCAGACTTATTCTCAAACTCAAACTAGAAAATTGGATAAAAAACCAAATAACATTAAAGTAAAATAAAAACTTAAAACCATAAAAGACTAAACTAAATTTATAACCACTAAACAAACCAAATACTATACTATAAACATAGAAATTGCAAAATCCGGCAAATTTTGATTTGGTTTCATAATGCTGCAAACTAACTGCAAAGATTATCTGCTCAGATCTAGGAAATTAAAGGAATATGTAGGTTTCATTTTAAGAACTTGCCATTTAAAAAGAAATTGTAAATAAACATTGTTAAAAACGCACTCAAATTTTTGTCAAAGTCAAGAACACATTTAGCAAGAAAAAGTCATTATCAATTTTTTTTTTTTTTATTATTTCCTGTTTTTATTGCAATAAATAATATTTTATAAGCTGATTTTGTTAAAGCATTTTTGATAGACAATTGCAAACTGGTTGACATTATTCTATTAGTAGCAAACTCAAGTTGTAGAACTTCAACACTTGTACAAGCATGTACCGTACATTATCTTCTGTAAAAATTAAACTGTTAGGACTGTAACCAGTATACATAGCGATTTATTTTAGGTCATGAATAAAAAACCAACTCTAACCAAAGCTGCTAAATTGCGCATTTGATTGAATTTTGTGCTAAACTACGGTTTAATTGTGTTTAGTTAGGCATCTGATGGTAAACTGAAAGAGCAAGTTATAACACTAAAACAGTATGTAGGCGAAAAAAACGTTCATTTAAATGCCAAACCTATAGAAAAACCACAACATAATAATTAATGCAACAAAAGTTTTGACAGCAAGTGAATCTTGTTACTATATTGTTGCAATGCACTACAAAAGGGTTACTTTTACTGTAGTTTTTGTTAAAATTACTATATTGCATAAGAGAATTTGCCCAAAAACTTTTGATTACATACCATTAGTTTTACAATTCAATCAATTGCATTTTCATATTAGTAGTTGGTTTAGTTTTCTAGTCATAAAAATATTTAGTGCAATTACTATAATTTGTACAGCATTTTCAATATATAATGGGCCAAAGTTTAATAGCAACAAGCAGATGACGAACAATGCTAACGTTTATGTATTCCAGACAAAAGTACTGCTAGCAATTCAAACACTATAAGGGTTTAAGGGTTTTTGAACGTAAGTAAATCATGGTTGTTAGAAAACCAAAACATCTTAAAATGTACTTACATAGTTTACTGTTAGGTTGCTGGTGAAAAGTAATATTTCTGTCTGTTTCTGTTAATATGTTTTGGTTGTCAATTTTTGAAAGACAATTTCCCCAAATTAAGTTTTTGAAACGTAAATTGTATTTTGATGTTTAGTTTATTTCATTTGTTTTTTTTTTGTTGTTGGTTGGGAAAAATTGTACTTGTTTATAAACTCTACTAGATATATTAGCCGTAGTGTAAAGATCCCAATTTTATCTAAAATCTGGCATCACTTCAGAGACCCCTTCAATGCCACCGTTACTACGTCTTATCGAAAATATTAGTCTTACTTCAAACTTTTTAAAGTCTTTAAAAAAGTGACCTAAATAACTACAAAACTAAATCTAGAACAATATGTTAACATTTGGGTTATCTCAAAAAACCCAACGCTAAAACTCATTTCTAGTCAAGTTTAAAAACATGTTTGGCAATATCTATAATAACTAAAAAAAAAAGATATTTGTAACAGATCATTGGCAATATCAATTTATATAAAGGTTTTATCTATCTCTTCATAAGATATTTAGCTAAGTTGTAATTGACGGCCAAAATCATATTATAGAACTTTACTATAAAGAATCATGTAATTACAATTCTGAGAATGTAGGTGGACCAAAAACTAAGCCTCGTCGTCTCCGTTCTCTCGATTAGGGGTTTAATTGTATATACAGGTATTTATGTTTAATTTTAGGTACATATTCAAAGACAACCTGTAAGGTAGTAATGGAAACGTAAGTCCTAAAATATTAGCGTTTGCAACAACAAACAAAAAATTTAGTTAAAAAATAGCAAACCAGCAATACTAAAAAATTACATGATCAAAACCACAACAATTTTAGCTATTCACATAAACAAAACCCGATACACTTTTTAGTTTAGTTCAACAATCTTAAAACACTACACCAACGTTAGCTTACAATGACTTGGCATAAGCATGGACCAACGTTGTTTATAAAAAACATGACTCCAAAACTTGTAGCGTAAGATTTCAAAAAGACAATCTGCAGTGGGTCAATCTACAACATTACAAGTCTCAATCTTCCGGCCAACAAAACTAATTTCATTTTAAACTTAAAATTGACAACAATTTTTTAAAAGTACTAAAAAAAATAATGTTAACACAAGATTGCTTTGCAATAAACAAGCCATTGTAGTACCACTTGTGTTTGGTCGCCTAACCCACAATTTTGTATTAAGAGCATACCGACCGCTACCTTGATTTGTAGTATTTTAACAAAAACGGCAACTTCTCCTTCATCGCTGCTTCTACAAATAATAATAATAATACTTTATTGACGGTATAATCTTACCATTTACATCTACATCAAATATACATAAACAATGATGTTTTACAATACAAAAATAAAGAATACAAATATACCATTCATAAAAGCGCACATATTAGACATTAGTCAGCATGACTTAGCTGACTTCTAAACGTAGATTTAGAAACACAAAATACATTAATATCAGTTGGTAAATTATTTGCAAATCTACACATTCTACCGAGTGGATTGTTGAAACCATAATTAGTAGAATGAGTAGACTCGCGAAATAAAGAAGAATGTCTGCTATGTCTATTATTAGGTGCTACATGAAATGGAAGAGTACCAAGTAGCTCCGGACAATCAATCTCAGACAATTAAATTACGCAAGAACGACAAATCAGCTCTTTTGCGGCAAATCTTCAATGGCGGTAGATTGTACAATAAAGCAATGTAGCAGTAATCATAATTTACAGATAATATGCCGGATTTATAAGACAACAAACGACAAAACTTTTTTTGAATTTGTTCAATACTACGGTTATGAATTTCATAAACAGGACTCCAAACTGACGGAGCATACTTTAAATGCGAACGCACCAAAGCACAATATAAAAGTTTAAGTGTACTGGCTGATAAACCCGCGGACATTCTATATACAAATCCTAACATTTTTATGGCACGATTGCACATGATGTTTATATGATCAACAAATGTAAGTTTATGATCAAAAATAACGCCTAAATCTTTTATTTGTGTGACTTTGTTTAACACTTTAGTGTCAATTATATAGTTAAAAGAAATTTTACTTAAAGTTTTATGGAAACTTATTGAAAAACATTTATCAGCATAAAAAATAATTTATTAATAAAACACCAAGTATTTATAGAATCCAAGTCCAGTTGTAAAAAATGGCAGTCATTGAGAGATGATATTCTTCTATACATTTTTAAATCATCCGCAAATAAAAGAAATGACGATGAATTGATATACTGTGAGATATCATTAATGAAAAGCAAAAATAAAATTGGTCCACAATGAGATCCTTGAGCAACACCAGATGGAACAAGAATGGGCTGTGACAAAAAGTTATTATTTTTTACACACTGCGTGCGATTTTTCAAAAAGCTGAATAACCAGGAAGTCACATCATGATGAAATCCCAGAGCACTAAGCTTGGCAATCAAAATATTATGACTCACACAATCAAACGCCTTTGAAAAATCGGTGTAGATTGAGTCAACTTGTACTTTAGATTCAAATGCATTTAAAATATCATTTTCATAACAGAGTAAATTAGTAAGTGTGGAACGCCCTTCACGAAATCCATGCTGCTCTTCTATTAAGATGCTTTTCCACATCCATTGCAACTGACTAGTTACAATTTTATCGAACAATAGGTATAGCAGATTGAATGCAAATGCCTCTATAGTTAGTGATATTCTCTTTGGCTCCAGATTTAAACAAAGGCGTAATATAGCTTTGTTTCCATATTTGAGGAAATTTAGTTTCATTCAATGAAGCATTGAAAAGTAAGTGCAATGGCTTTGCAATAGAATAAATGCACTTTTTTAACAGTAAAGAGGGAATGCCGTCGGGTTCAACGCTTAAATTACATTTAAGGTTTTCAATTCCCTTAAAAACATCACACAAACTAATAAAAAGTTTTGAATGTATTACGTTATTATTAAAATTAAACAATGGAGTTGGATGAGTTTCGTTATCATAGACTGAAGAAAAAAAACCTGCAAAATTAGTTACAAAGTCGTTCCCATTATTACAAGTTTGATCTTTATAATGCATTGTGGCTGGAAAACCATTAGTTTTTTTGTTCTCATTAACAAATCTCCAAAAATGTTTTGGATTATTTTGAATTTTACTTTCAGTTTGTAAAATATATTGCTCGTATTGATGAGCACAGAGGTTTTTGCACGTAGTACGAATAGATTGGAATTCATTATAGTCCGACAATAGTTTTGAAGATTTATAACGTTTGTGTATAGTTTTCTTGAGTTTAGTAAGTGATATCAATTCTTTGTTGAACCAAATAGGAAAATTGCTTTCACGCCAACAACAAATAATTTGATAATCGATTTTTTTACCAGTACAATTAAAAAGGATTAAACTATGATATGTCAAAGTTTTTTAGTCAAATGATAGTTAGGAAATAGCCAAAAAAAACCATCATATATAGAAATAAATGCGTTTTTTCTGTATTTTTGAATGCATTTTGTTGCTATTTGCAAATATAATTTTACAAAAAAGACTTTGACTTATCATAGTTTAATTCTTTCTATATGTACCGGTAAAAAAATAAATCAATTATCAAATTATTTGTAGAAGTAGCGATGAAGGGGAAGTTGCCGTTTTTGATAAAATACTACAAAACAAGGTAGCGGTAGGTATGGTCTTAAAAATCAACAGAGTTAATTTTGCACTGTAAATATGCAATCAGAATATCCCACAACACTAAATGAGAGATTAAGTGGACAATAAAGTATACAGGCTTTTTGCAAATTAGTGGTTTTTGGCGACCGCAGCACAATGGTCTAGTGCAAAGACTGTTGTACAGGCAGCCCAGCCCGAGTTTGATTTCCGGCAGCGGCAATATCTAATTTGTCAAATATATTTTGATGCAGTTGTTTCCTTTTCAAGGCAATAGCAAATCAGCAAAGCATTTGCTTAGTAAACTTGTTTAGTGGTGTGGTTCGGATTCCACGTTAAACTGTAGATCCCACATGTTTCTGTGGAACTATTATCGCACACCATAAATATACATGAGGTGTGCCTACGCTCATAGCGAGCACGGCACTATAAGAAGTGTTACTACGTAGGTTTGCGCTTACATAGTGCTTAATATAAAGTTTGCAGTTAACCTTTATACTCACAAAAGCTAACATGACATGTTATATTATAAATTAAGACTAGTTTAGTAAAATTGTGTATTGTAGATATTTTCGACCATGTTTATTGTTATGTACTAAATCACCACAAAAAAACCAATCTCTCCGTCAAAAATACAAAAGCAAACTGTTCTATAATATAAAACTAAACAAAAAAAATAATTATACCTAGAACGCATAACAAGTTACTTCGTCAACATTGTTCACCACCACAATTCAAAGTGAATATTTTAAAAAGTGTATTGACTATTTATACTAACTGACTTAATGACTTTATTTAATGTATAAATAGTCAATACACTTTTTAAAATATTCACTTTGAATTGTGGTGGTGAACAATGTTGACGAAGTAAGTTAAAAATCAATTAGTTTAAATAAATAAAGCCATACTGATGAGAGGTAAACCTCGAAACGCGTCTATGGATGTTTTTTAGTTTAGAATATTTTTTCATAAATTTAATTTTTTAATGTTATTATTGGGTTGTCCGATTGAACAAATAGTAACGAGCGCTACATATGTCGTTGTGGCATTCGTATAAATTTACCTATTTAACTAGGCTTTATTCGAAATTATTGCTTTTACAACTGTCTCATTTGAGGACATTGCGTCTCTTCTTTATATATTTTACATAACAAGTTACTATTAATGGCAAACAAATCAAGTTTCTATTAGAACCTAAAGGTAAAAATGCTGACAAGTAATTGCAAATTGAACTTTAATAAGTAACATCTTTAGCAAGCAGACTAGACTTTTCTGATCTTACTCTCAGATAAACAGATATAAACATTAATAACGTCCAAGTTGCCTTTTTACAAGAAAGCAGAACCGAATAGGGTTTTCATGTGTGACTTTTTACCTAAAACTAAACCACTGGTCAATTGGACACGGCAGTTACGCAAGCTACTAATCTAAGGTAAAAACTGGCAAATTTATTGTATAACACATTAATTAATTAAAAATATTGTAAATAATTTTTAAAAAATATCAATTTAAAATGTTTATAACGTTCTGCAGTGCTACAAATCCGCTTTTTATTCTTAATGAGTTCATAATAACTTATATTATTTCTACATGGTTGCTGGCAAGTTTCGTATATAATATATAAACAAATGGATGCACCTCTAGCCTTAACCGATTAAAACTCAAATTTATTATTACTTATTATAAAGTAAGGTGAGAGTATTTTGAGAACGTCGTTAAGCTCTATGTACTTTACATATCTAACTACATGCACCGTACTATTTACATTGGGATGTCACATAAATTGTGTTTGAAATAACTTACTTTGTGAAAGAGAATAAAGGCTATGTACATTTTATTTAATGTATTTTTAGATCAGGATAATTTTAAGGTCTATACAATAATAGTTTCCTTTATGTACGTACAATAAGCAAAATCATATTTTCTCAATTATTACTAATTCTAAAAGAATATTGCTAAAATTCAATTAAAATTAAAAAAAATTGATATCTGTTGTGTATTTTAAAGAAAGCAATTAATATTTAATCTGGAGTCTAGACTGATTGTTACTATACATTAAGTTACGTTTCATTTCACATGAAAATTGATTAGATTTACGTGTTGATTAATATATTTTTTAATACAGAAATAAGGAAAATAATATTTTACACTGCAGTAATATTATTTGATTAATACCTTCTATAAACACACTTTGATGTAGGTTATATGTAGTAAGATTAATTTCAAAATCTATAAAAATAAATTATGAAAACTACTGCGAAATATATTTTTATAACTTATTATAAATAACTTTAATTTCTACGAATCTTCCTATGTAAGAAAAAGCATATGTAGTTTATTCGTACAGATAAAGTTTAGCAATGAAAGAAAATTTCAACAAGCTGCATGATTCATAAACACTCCGAATTGTGAACATGTCTGCTCGGCGGCTCGCTGGCTGCTATTGCTACATTTTCAATGCCAAGAAAATATTACTACGTCCAGGAGAATTCGCCTGACTTAATTGAATTCTATTGTATTTGGCTATAGAATATTGCAGATTGTAGTAATAAATTATTATTATTATTTCATAAGTTATACATACGAACATAATGGAAACAATGAAAGCAATATATGTTCCTCGGTTCGTTCGTTATTACATAGTTATTTGGTAAGTTATTAAACGATGTTTTTTTGTTATTTGTATTTACTACTCATGTACAGAGTGTTAGCAATATCATTTCTCTATATAATTAGAATCAGATTATTCTTACAATAATAAATAAACAAAAAACATAAAAGTTAAATTAAAATTAAATTGGAAACAAAATTTTTATATATGTTGACGTAATCCGTACATTTAAAAACGTGTTAAATATATTGCCACTTTTATAAAACTATAATCAAGCTGCTTTTGGCTCATTTCGCAATAGAAGACGGTTTGGTCTCCGTGTACTCACGGCCAACTCAGCTTTAGTTTTTTTGAAATAACTTAGGCGCAAAAACTTTTAATTTTAGTTTTAACTTTCCTTATTTATTTATTGTTAAAAAGTTTTAAGTGTAATTTGCGTCTAAAAAACACGAAACAATAAGTACTTAAGATTCCGATTGCTGCACTTAAGTAGGAGTGGATCTTTCGTGCGATGTATTTTTAAAGTCTAGTAATCTAAAAAAAATATAGATTAAGATAAAAAGCTAATTTAAAACTGTAATTGTTTTTTGTAGCTAATTGGCTAGTATCGATTCAATGCAAACTATAAGAGGATATTTTTTTACTGAGAACACAATGTTTATTACATTGAGGATGTTTTATTAATAAAAAATGCTAGAGTCTTGCAAAATACGGTACAAGAAGTGCGGCAACTACTACAACCTAACTACTGTTAAAACTTGAATTTCATATGAAACGCACAAAACAAAACGCTTAGATAACTTTGTAGAAAAAAAACTATGTTTTTTCTTCATATTGCAAGTATTAAAGTCAATCTTTTTATTTTATTTTAAATATAAAATTTTATAGTAGTAAGGTTATTTGGAAACATAAGCTTTAGTTTTAATGCATCTATGTACAAATATAGCCAAAAATAAACCATTTACAATCTTATCACTAAACTAAATTAAGAACTAAGTTAAATATAACTAAAGCCACAACTGCGTTATGTAAGAAGAGTCCTTAAGCTTTAGCAACAAATGACCTCAAAGTAAAATCAAAAAAACCTGTGCATCTATAAGAATACCTGCCAAGTTTTTTCAACTTTCTCTCTATTAATAACTTGAATTTTTTTTTTTTTTTATTTTTTTTTTATACTGTTATAGTACCAGATATAATTGGATAAAATCTTTTACTTTCTAACGGATCTTTATAAACCGATTTAAGCTTTTGAATCTACATTAAATTGTGCATCTTTTGGGACAAGCTTCAGTTAGCTGAGTTAAGTTTTAGTGTCTCAACGACAGACAAAATCCAAAGTTTGCACTAATAGTGCCACCTACATTAATTTGCGCGTCTTTTGGGACTAGTTTCAATTTGCTTTGTTGAGTTTTAGTATCATAACGACAAACACAACGTTAAAACCAAAGATGCTACTTTTGGACGGATTTTTGCGTTTTACTTAAACGTTTTAAATCAGGCTTACATAAATTGTATTGACTTGCGCATTTTTTAGAACTAGTTTCAGTTTGTTGTGTTGTGTTTTAATATTCTAACAGAAATTTGCGTTTTATTTGAACACTTTGACCTAGGCCTACATAAACCTACTTACGCACGTAAATATAGATTAAAGTGCTTGTTGTTTGGGACTAGTTTTAATTTTCAAACACCTTAAACCGGGTTTACGTAAACCGATATAAACACCTAAATCTCTATTATATTGCGCATTTTTTAGGACTAGCTTTATTTTGCTGCGTTGCGTTCTAGTATCCTAACGACTGACACAAACACTACGTGTGTGGCAACAGTGTTTTTTTCTGACAGGTTCTTGCGTTTTAGTCAACACTTCAAACTACGCCTACGTAAGCCAAGTCAAGCATGTGAATCTCTATTAAATTTGAATCTTGGCGCATAAATTTTTGTAGGTTCATGCATTAGCTTTTGCAAAACATGTTTGAGAAATTGTGGTATTTGTTAATTTAGGATATTAATCTAATAGATTAGTATTTATGTTGATCTTGCAACTAAAAAAATTGTGCATTTTTTTAGGAATAGTTTCCATTTGTTACGTTGAGTTTTAGTACATTAACAGCAGACACAAAAACAAATTACTTTTTTGTGACAAATTTTTGCGTTTTATTTGAACACATTTTGGGCGAGGTCTTTTTGGGACTAGATTCAGCTTCCATTGATAAGGTTTAGTGTTTGAACATCAAATACAACTACAACGTTTTCATCAAAATTGACACTTTCTGACAGTTTTTTGCGGTTTACTCAAAAATTTTTAATTAGGCTTACATAAACCGATTTTAGCACGTAAATCTACATTGAATTGCAAATTTTTTAGAACTAGTTTCAGTTTGTTGCGTTTAGGTTTTGTATCCTAACAACACACACAAACACAACGTTTGACCAAAAATTGCTATTTTCTGCCAGCGTTTTTAGGTTTTACTTAATCACTGGGTTTACATAACCTAATTTAAACACGCAAACCTACATTAAATTGTGCATGTTTTACGACTATTTTTTCTGTAGATTTAACTGAAAACTACGTTTACAAAAAAACGGCAATCTAAATACTATCATAGACCTCACAATGCAAAACCAATATATAAAAAAAATACAAAAATCAGGTAATTGCGTTTCTAAGACCAAAAATTGTCTTGTATTAAAAAATAGGATTTTAGCAGAAACCTGTTAAACCAAGAAGTGGACATCTACAGTCATTGTTATGTTAAACTAAGCTACCTACAAAAACGGTTTGTTGCTTTTTTGGTTTAACACTTTTTTGCTACTTTCCAAAAACTGTGCCAGCTAAATAACTTAGGTAATTTGAACTTGTGTACCTTGATAACATTGTAGTGTACTCTAAAAACCATAAAAAATATTTTAAGTGCTCAAATATGCTTTGCAAATGTTTCTACATAAACAACAACTACATATTTAAAATTGACTTGATATGTATAAAGGTTATACCTATTAGGTCATGTAGCTGCAGCTCCTTTTTCAAACTTTTCCCAAGAAAGACATTACGGGGTTCTGCCTAACATACAAAATTTAAACAATTAATGTTGCACAAGCCATTCTAGGTTTAGACTTTAGATGGAATTTTTAATTTTAACAGTAAAAAAGCTTTTACTCACAAACAAAGATTTTTTGCAAAATCTAATCTTAGTTTTATTTGTAAAAAAAAAATAGTTCAACACTAGAAACTTCTATTGCTTTAAAACTTGCAATTAGGAAATAAACCAAAGACCATATAATAATATGGTAGACATCTTATAAATGGAAACAATTTCCTTTTATCGAAAAACAGAAGAGAACAATCAAAAGTAACCTTTATTTTAGTATTTTGCCATCAACTACAACTGCAACATTAACAAGTTGTATCTCTTAAAGAAGATACTTTATACAAAGTCAACATTAACCAGCACCACCGCTTTAGAAACTTTTTGGAGTTTTTAAGCAAAATTTACTTAGGAAAAAAAATATAACGTAAAATGCACTAAACAATTTAACATGATTAGTGCATCTTACATTATGTTAGATTCAATTGCCCTAAACTTTCCTTTTACTAAGGTGATAAAATCATCGGCGTAGCTTATTACAAAAACGTTTATGTTATTCTATAACTGAAGTAGGCCATCTACAAAATGGCACCGCAGTAGAGGTGATAACACATCGCTCTGCATTTCAACTAAGAATATGTTTACCCATTCTTGAACAATATAATATTGTCAAGTTTTGTAATATTGTTGCAGCAGGTCACTCAAATCTATTGAGGGTAGTTAATTGGTCCCGAATGAGCCTAAGTATAACTTTAGTAAAAAGTTTATAGAGATGCGAGAGCAGGCTTATTGGTCTATAGTATTTTAGGTTGGCAGTGTTACCGTTTTTGTGCATAATAACTATGGTTGCATTATTTTGTGCTGTTGGTGCTATTTTTTTCATAAAACACTTCTTTTATTTCTTCGATCCCAATATCATCTTCGCCGGGCGCCTTGTTTTTCTTTTAATTTTAGTCATTAATTTTGAGATATTCTAGTTTGTTGTTTACAATTCGGGAAATAGTAGGTGTATATTCTGCTTATGTTCTTCCTTGAGCGCTATACAGGTTTGAATAGTAGCGTTTTATGGTTTTTAGGATCTTCTCTATATTTCTTATAATTTGGCCGTTTTTGTCCTTGAGTTTAGTAATTTCTGCTTTTCAGGTATTATTTTCTGTCTAAGTACTTTCATGTTTTTGTTCTCCTCTATAGTTTTTGCTACCTGTTTTTTGTTTAGTCTCTAATATCTTTCTTAGCAGGTTTTGATATCTTCTTATTTATTGTTCTCAGCTGGTTTATATGTACAGCTAGACACGAATAGTTTGGCCGGTATAATAGGCAACTTAATATACACAAAAATTATGTTGGATGTGGTTAAACTATTGTCTTTGCTCATTTTAGCATTTTTCAATCCCAGAACAACGTCGCCCATGAAATGTGTAAAATGTAAGCGCAAATGAAAAATTCTAAAACGGCCAAAGGAATGAGTTTAACAACATCCAACATAATTTTTGTGTATGTTAAGTATAGCTGTAGTAGGTGTTTTCTGAAATTTTTCTTGCCTTTGAGAATTTTCCTTTTTTACTGTTCACTTTTGTACTATGTCTCTGTTTTGCCTCTTGAATCTATAAAATGATTGCGTTGCTCAAAATTTGTATATTGTTCTTTCCTTTTTATTGCGGTAAGTAGTCTTCTTTCCTTTTTCAATTGTAGGATCACTTTTACTTTTAGAATCTTGTGGTCGCTTCCTTGGCGTTTAGATCTTTAACTATTAGTGTGCAGTATGTTGGAGTTTTTGACATTGCAGAGTTAATGACTTTGTAAAAGATCTCAATTTTTTTCTTCTGTGTGTGTGGGTGTTGGGGTATAGACTTAGATAATCTTTATGTTATATCTTTGGTTTAATTTTAGTATTATAAAGCATACTCTGGGGTTAATGCTCTCTAGGTGTGAGGATCTGTTTTGGGTGTTTTTTGTGAATTATGAATATGATATGTAGATTTGGGTTAATTTTGCTTTGAGTTGGAGTACTTTTTTTTGCTGGAAAGCGTTTTTGTATTATAAGTGGAGATGTGCAGTATTTGTTTTTTGCTTTGGTACTCTGTTTTTTCCCAGTGGTTCTCTGCACCATTTGATCCAGTCGCTACTTTGGTTGGGAGCTAGAGGTTCGTCGGGGATGAAGAGGGTTGATAGGATTTGTCCTAAAAAGTCATTTTTTCTACTTCCGTTTTAACGGTTATCCCGCTGTTACTTGGTTGCCAAAGCCTTGTTTGTTATCTAGCAGAATGTACCAGATGACCAAAATCATCTTCGTCCAAGTGAAGTTGATTTTTGGGTTGGTATTCAACTTTAATACTTTCCCCTTTACACTCCAAGATATAAAGTTAAAATGGAGTTGAGTGTTTTAAGACAAAGTAACAATAGAGAGAAAAACAATGAGGGACAGAAGCCGGCCGCAAAAAAGATGGCTAGACGATGTTAGATTGGTTTCACAAAACTTAAGATCGACAGACATGGAAAATGTACGGAGAGACCTACGTCTTGGAGTGTACTAAAAAAAGCTAAAAAAAATGTTTAAAAAGTCTAAGTTTCAGCCAAAACTGCAGTCACAGTGCGACTGTTTTATTTGATCTTTTACTATGGATTATCACGTAATAACGGTCAACTCTATCAACTAGATTAATTATAAATATGACTCTTCTGAATACATAAGCTAATAGTTTAAAATAAAATAATTTCATATTTTTTGTACTGAAAATAGCTTTAGAATATATTTTAATTGTTAAATCTAAAGTTTTATGTGGTTTTAAGATCTCTTAACCATCTATTTTATGTTTAGAAATAACTATAAGTTATTAAAACTAAATATTGTTAATTTAATTAAATATAAATAAGACGGTCTTATTATAAAATAAATTAAATTTATATTTACGTAAAATAATATTCCAATTTATTATTAAAAACTTCTAGATTATAACAAAATAAATTTAATTTATATATAAAATATTTAACATATAAATATATTAATAGAAAGAAAACATATTTGACTCGCATTTAATGCAAAAACAATTTTTTTTACCAAACGGCTTATCTCGACTTTATTCTTCGTGCGCAACACGATTGTGCTCAGCCACAGTCCTCTTACACACAGTACCGTGAGTCACCTGCATAGATCAATTGCGTTTTATTATTGAGTGAATATTCATTGCATTGATTGTTAATAATAATTAGTGAATTCAAATTGAATTAGTGTACACAGTGATTAGAATACATGGATAGAAATATGGGATAGAAAATGGTAAGTTTTTTTAAGATTAATGCATACCTGTATATTTAATAATATTAATTAGGAAATCAACTTTGATTTATCAAGTTAATATGAATAGACAGTATTGTGTGTTGACTATTGATGTTATTATCTAATGTACAAATTTTAGATGAGTGATAAATTTTACAGTTTTTGAAATTTTTTTTGTAACAAACAAACAATTCTTTTCTAAGTTTGTTATTTTTAAGGTATGGTTATGTTGACTGTCAGCTATTGCAGAATAGATTTTTTTTATAATTCCAGCAATTTGGGTCTATCAAACATTTTAGTTATTAAATATCAATTTGATTTACAATAAATAGCAATTATTTATTGTTCTAGAATAATCATTTTGTTTGCCATAGATTTTTCCATTTCTATAGATATTTAAATGGACATTGTTCAATCGAAATACAATACATTTTGCCATCTAAACAAATATTTACTTGTAGTACAAGGCTTGTTAAGAATTCTAACAAATATTCACTGACAGTTCTGAGATCAAAACTTTTAAGAGAGATTTCTTTAACCGTACTATTGACATATAGAATAAACTTCCAAATTCAGTATTTCCTGAGACTTATAATAGATAATATTTAAAGTCAATGTTCACAGACTGCTTAAATCTAGTCTTCAATGTGATAGTTTCAGTGAGTGTGGTTAAAGTTTAAAATATTACATTTTGAATTTAAAAAGAAAATTATGTATTTTATTATAAAGTACAGTTGACAGTTGACTAACATGTTTATTTTTCTATTGTTTTATTATTTTGTTAATGTATCAAACATTTGTTAGACAAGAGTAGATATGTAATAGCACTCTTCTTTAATTTATCATGTGCATTTGACTGGCATAATTATTAAAGACCAATCCTCATGTTTTTTTTAAATTATTTTATTGGTAAAAATAATTGTCAACTATTCTTTCATAAGCTATAGTTGCAGAAACACGGTTAGACAGTGTAACAATTAATTCTTGACAATAAACACTTGAAAAGTAGGCGGGGACACTATTTTAAACCACAAATTCTTAATCTGCAAACTAAGTCTTTGCCTACTCACTCAAGTGTTGGTTTTCAAGTTTTTTTGTCCAATTTTTTTTGTGATTTAGAAAAAGAATCTTTTAAAGATTTAACGAGTTAAATTCACTTTCACAAGAAAAGCGTCTACCGACTAAACTCCTCCTAGTGTTGAGTTGCCCGAAAGTTTGATAATGTGGGCTCATAGACTTTCCGTTAGAAAGAAAAATAGTTTTGGATTTGGATAAGAATGGGACGCACTATAGGTTGAAGGGAGAGAATGTGTTGTTAGCCACTTTAAGTGAGGATATGGTTAATTAATTGGTTAACTGGGCGCTTATAGCTAGAAATTTTCTTATCTGGCTTGGCGTGACGGGCCAGACCGAGGTTGAAGTAAAACGCAGGATTGTCAAAGTATTTTGCGGTGAAAACTCCATTCTAAACTACTGACTCGTTATCATGATTAGAAGTGGCTCACCTACCCATCGAACTGTTTGTTATTAAGAAATTTAATATTTGACTTTTCTGCAAACGTCTGAAGTCATTTTATCGCAAGAAAAGTTTGTGATTTAATTTTTTAATAACTAACACTTGAGCGGGTGGGTAGGCCACTTTATTTTAAACTACTGACTTGTTATTATAATTTACAGTGGTCCACCCACCCAAGTGTTAGTTATTTGTCAATTTATTGTCAAAACAGTCAAATTATTGACAAAACAGTTAGATGTCAACTTATTAATATACAAAAAAATTAATATTTGACTTTTTTGAAAACGTCAGAAGTCATTTTATCGCGAGAAAAGGTCGTGATCCAACTTCTTGATAAGTAGTTTTTGGGCGGGTGGGTGGGTCATTTCATTTTAAACCTACTCACTTGTTATCATGATTAGAAGTGGCTTACCAACCTACCTAAGTGTTTGTTATTAGTATTATTAGGAAATTTAATATTTGCCTTCTTTGCACACGTCATACTTTGGAGTAAATCTACCGAGATGCGAGTTTTCAACAGTTTCTCAGATGGGGGACACATAAGTGATTATAGGTCTGATAGTAGAAGTAATTTTATTCCAAAGCGATAAGCTACTGTTCCGCATTAGAACTAGAAAATTTTTAGCCATTCTGACTTAATTGAAAATGAACTGTTGGTGCAACCTGGAAGTAAGGCCTTTGTCAAAGATTATTTTTAGATACTTGGCAACTTTGGACCACGGTATGGAGACTTTATTAAGACAAACGTTGTTATGAGAAGTGGTCCGTCGCCATTTCTTTGGATTCACTTTGACCCGTTAGTTGTTCAACCAGCCTTTCAGATCGGTAGTGGTTTTTTATAGCTTAGAAATAACCAGCATTAGTGACTTTGAGGAATAAAGAAGCGCTGTGTTGTCAGCATGCCATATTTACTCCAAACTACTATCCCGAAAGCATGTTTACTACAAACAAGTTAAAAAAAATTAGAGAAAAAATTGAGCCTTAAGGGAGGAAAATAGTTGCGCTATTATAAAGATTTACAGCATCCAACTTAGCAAAAAAACGCCTGAATATAATTGAATAAAATTTTCACACATTGTAGAAGAAACTCCAATCTTTGTTTTCAAATTTGTAGAAATTTGATGCAATAAGTCGTTTCTTTGCAATTAATTTTTAAAAAGTGACGTTTTTAATTAGTTCTTTATTAATTTTTTACTCGTTAAATACAACTTTAATTTTTTAACCAAAAACATGCAGACTTAAAATATTGCATGTAGTTCAACATATAAAAAGAGTGATGACTAAAATCTTATTGTTTGGATATTGAGTTGGTTGGCGTTTTGTTCTATAAAAACCAATTTTAATTTTAAAACGGCGTTGTACGTGTTAATACTTTTCTAGAGAGAAAAGTTCACCGATATTCTCGTAGATGTGATAGGATATAATAATTTTCCAATACGACTAGTTGCCCCACAACAACGGGGCGAGTAAACCCGGCAATTTTCTAGCGTTAAGAAACTTCTGCCGTAAACTGCCGTAAAGTAAAAATATTTTTTTCTGAATTTTAACAGCTAGTTCTGCGATCATATTTACATCAATATTATAAGACGCAGATGGAAGTTCTGTCTGTGCAGATCAAAGAAAAAATCTTTATGCAAAACCTTGTCAAAAGCTTTTTTGACGTCAAAAAAGACCACACCGTAGTCTTTTCAACCCACGTTGATAAAAGAATCTTTCTTTTATCAACGTTAGTTTTTACATGGTCTTGGATTTGATCAAGATTACTATTCTATGACCTTACTCAAAGTGCATAGTAGACTGAACGGCTGGTAGTTTTGTGGAAATCTCCAGTTTTTTTAGGCTTTGGGATATTGATTACAAGAGACTCTTTTCATTCTGTAAGAAAGTGCCTGGTTCAAAAGATTGCATTAGCAACGTTAGTAAACGCTTTTATTGTTTTATGCAAGAGCCATTTAAATGTTTTATTAGAAATTTTGTTAGAGCCAAGAGCAGAATCTGTTGATAATTTGTTTGATTTAAAAATCTGTTTTCCAGCTTCGCGGCGTTGTGCAAATGCTTTGGTCTTGTTTCCTCAATAGTATAGTGCACCCTACGTTTTCTATAAATGGCTGGAATAGAGGCTGGTTTATTTTTTAAGAATTTGAAAATTATCTACATTGGATGGTCGTTCTAGCACAAATTGTGTGCAATCTTATAGCAGGTTTTACTTCTCCTTAAAGGGAGTTTAATGTCGTACGATTTAAAAAGTTGCGGTTCCGCTGCCAAAGATGCCTGGCAGCATTTTGTCTGCGGATTAATTCTTTAACTTTCAGAAATAATCCAAAAAGAAAACAAACGCAAACCTGATAGTTTTTAGATGTCTTTTCCAAGACATGTTGTATTTACCGTCTAAAAGGTTTGACGGTTCTTTCGATGCCCTTATCCGTTTTTACTGGAAGCCTAATTCCAGTAAAAACGGATAAGCCGATGCTTTTTTCATGAAATTATGTAAAGAAAAGCCACTTTGTACGTGTTAAAAATCTTTCTCCTTCCCCGGGTAATCCCGTTTTAATGAGTTTCAGTAAGACCTGGGTGTGGTCAAAGTTTAGATCGTTAAGCATCTAAATAGTGTAATGAAAGTTTTTATGTTTGAATATAGCCACATTTAGAACGTAACTTGCAGAGTAGTAGTGGGTAAGTTTCTCTAGACCCAATACTTGCAATCCTTTTTGTTTACAAAATAAAGCAACCCAATTTTTGGCGTTTGTCTATAAGTTATTTTACGCCGGGTACGTTATAATCCCCTGCAAAAATTGTAAAAAAAGGTTTGATAAGACCGCATCAAAATCCCCCGTTTTGGTATGATTACTTGTTTTGAGGTAGTCTGATAATATTTCATCTAGCTGTTGGTGTTCCATGAAAAACCAACATTTTTTGGTAGTATTTTTAACCCTTGATGTTGGCGGGGTACGGGCTACACAAAATGCACACTTGGGCGGTGTGCTTTTGAGGCACGCCACTGATTGGTAGGCCCCAAACAGATCCTGCAGACAAAAGTTTTTACAAAACAACGTTTGGCAGTGTGTCCCAACCGCTGGAATTTGTAGCATTGAAGGATGCTGCCACCACGTTTTTTTTTTTAATTTAACCAAAACCTTCAGCGCTAGAAGGTCGGACACTCTAATAATCTTGGAAAATTTAGTTTTTTTTGCAGCTAGACCAAGAAATGCTTATTTATTATACGATAAACATGGGTGGTGGACAATCCAAGAAATTCAACGGCAAGCCACTCTCGCTCAGTAAAAATGTCTTGTACGCACAGTATAACAAAGAAACTTTTGACAGTTTACAGTTAATTTATAATATATAAACCAAAGTTTTATAATTTCTTAGCTTTCTTCTCAATTTATTGTAATGTTTGACATATTTGAATAGCTTTTGACTGATCAATGCTACTTTTGACAGTTTATGATTAAAAAAAGCATTTAAAATCTTTTTTTTTTAATTCCTTGGTGTCTCATATTACTTCATTGCAACTTCTGAAAATGTGATAGTTTTGAATTGTTTTGACAGTTTATTACTGTTTTTGACAATTTATAATTGATTAAAAAGCTATACAAATCAAAGATGTATAATTTCTTGGCTTTCTATTACTTCATTGTAACTTTGGACAGTTTATTGCAGTTTTTGCCAGTTTATAATTAATTTAAAAGCAATCTAAATCAAAGTTTCATAATTTGAAATCACTTTATTGCAACTTTTGCCAATGTTGACAGTTCAAAACAGTTTAAGGCACACAAAATAATTTAACTATAAAACTGTTAAAAATGTAAAAATCTAATAATAAAATGTCAAAAATAGCCTAAATTTCAAAAACTTCAAAATCCGGCAATGAAATATTTAATTATTGTTAGAAATAGCAAAAATGGCTATAAACTGTTGAAAAATTCAATTATTTTTAAATAAAATCAAAATCCGGTCAACAACGGTTTAAACGTGCAATATTTTATTTTAGAATGTCAAAAATAGCAAAATCCGGTCTAGAAACATGAAAATATTGTTACACACCCAAAATTCAAACTGTAATTGTTAAAAAAATAAACATTTTTAATCAATTACAAAAACAAAAATATCAACATAAAAAGGAATCAAAATGCAACCATAAACTGTTAAAAAGTACCAAATTCTTTAAATTAAATGTTAAAATAATTTTGTTATTAAATGTTAACATATTGTTAAAAAGAACTAAAGTCCGGTCATAAACTTTTGAAAAGTACAAACTTCTATTCTTAAAACGTCAAAAATAGCAACAACCTGCTTTAAAACATCAAAACTTTTTACAGAAAGCACCAAAATGCAGTCATACTGTTGAAAAATGTAAAAAAAAATATTTTGTTTAATAGCAAAATCCGACAATTAATATTTAAAAAAATATGATAAGCAACAATTTGGAAATAACTGTCAAAAGAGCAATTTTTATAAAAAGTTAAAAATGGCAAAATCAAGTCATAAAACATAAAATCCGGCCAGAAACGGTCAAAAACTACAAACATCTGTTCATAAAATGTAAAAATAGCAAAATACAACCTTGAAATTTTAAACAATTGTTAAAAACCACTAAAATTAAGCAATATACTGTTAAAAAATGCATCACTTAAAGTATGAAAATATTGTCAGAAAACATTAAAACTGTTAAAAATGCAAATTTTTGTTTATAAAATATTTTTAAAAACAACCAAAATTTGGCTAATCGCAGTTCTTTTCATAAAATGCCAAAAATTTAAAACAATTGTCAAAAAGCACCAAATTTAGGAGCATTATGTTTATGTAGTTAGTGAAAGTTTACACGGTTGGGAACAATATAAAATAAACCGTTTAGAAGAACTTAGCACTTGAAACTGACAAGACGTTCTGTAATTTAATCAAAAACTTTAGTTTCACATCTTTGTTGTTTCTTTTCCATGCTCTATTTAAAACCACCTGATGCATTCTTTTACCCTTCTGTTTAATATTTACATATACAAATTATTTCTGTACTACTAGTATAATATATTCAACAAGCAAATTAGCAAGCACGGACGTTTTATTTCTAACCTTTAACCCATATAGTGTACCAGTCTCCGTCAAACAGCTGTATTTACGAGCTCGCTATATTTAGTTGATTACCAAAATATTTGCTAAAAAAATCACTACTGTTCCTATCATGTAAATGCCAACTTTTTGATTTTATCGGTCGTAAAATTTGTCAATAACCAAATTAAATCACAGACAACAGCCAAGATCGCAAATATATTGCGACCGTAAAATATTTTCAGAAATCAAACACTTTTGATGCGCAATTGAATTATACTAATTTTAAATATATCATTTATTGTTTCCTCTAACATTTGAATAAAAAATAATTTTCTAAAAATAAATGAATGATAAATTTTGTTTACAAATTTCAATTTATAACGAAATCCGCATTCTGATAAACAATTTAATAACATATTTATGTCCAATGCGTGCATATTTTTGTAATACTGTTATACCATAAACAAAAATATTAATAAATAATATATTGCAAGCCAAAACAATAATTATGTAGATTAATTTAAATAAAATAAAGCGTATCATTGCAAATATTGTTTACTACATTAATGGGATGTGGTTGAGCGATTATTATCTGCTTTTGGCATAAACAAGTAGCACTATATCGCAAATGTGGTTGATAACCACCGCAATAACACCAAAATAAAATTATATTTGCTTAATAGACTAGCGTACAATATACATATAAAATTTCAGTATCAATTTCAGGGTTACTTATAAATAATCAACTTTCATTGAAAATCTAATTGGTACTTCAACGTGTCAAATTCTCAGTGTCAGCCAAATTGGCACAATACTCATTAATCTATATAGATAATTACACTTAAATTTACTTATACAATATAATAATTACTGATGTAAATTTTGTGATTTCCAATTTAGAAATTATGCCTAATTAAATTAACCTATTATTAAGTCATTATTGCAACTACAACTCAATTAATGGCAATCGACCTACATGGAGACAATTAAGTCTTAAATTTATTTGAAATATGATACGAGAATATTGTGCGTATAAATAAAAATAGAATAGTATTTCTGGTCCAGCTGCTGGCCATAGTTGCAACATGACTACTGATGTCACTAATGCATAGTATGTGTAGATTTTTTGTTACAAATAAACAGTTAAAATCAGCTGTTGGTAACATCTGTCTAGTTAATTTATATATTTTTTTATACTTAATTTTATTGCAATATAATATTACATTATATTTCAATGAAAGTTAGTTGATTTATAGAATGTGAAATTTATAATTATTTTTATTTTATTTTTATTTGCAACGCAATAAATTACTAATTAAACATTATTAGCGTACGCATTTCTGTCTGCATATATTACAATATGTAATAAATAACATTACTTCTATAAAATACATAAAGTTTAAAATTAAATGCTGTCTGAACGAATCACATAGAAGCCAGCAAAAATTTAGTTTTTTTTTGTTTTCTGTTAAAACAATTAAATAAGATTTTATAGTTGGACAGACTCGTTCAATTCTGTAGTAAAAAAAAAACTTGTTATAACAAATACGTTTTATAAACTTCCCAAAAGACGTCAATATACTTGGACATCACCAGCAAATACAACTCAAAAAGTAGTCAGAAATCAAATTGACTATACAACTATCAACCAGAGATTTTGAAACAGCATAAAATCTGCAAAAACATATCCAGGAGCAGATGCAAACTCTAATCACAACCTTCTTGTGGCATCATTTTAAACTAGACTTAAAAAGGTAAAAAAAAAACAGCAACCACCAGACTCAATATACAACTTAAAAAAGGTGAGAGAAGACGATAATCTCAGAACAGTTATAACCAACTTGATAACAAAAAGTTTCGAAACAATAAACACAGAAGATCTAAGCGTAGAGCAAGAATGGTAAAACATTAGAAACGTACTTGGTGCTATAATTAAAGAACATGTACCAAAAAAGAGACGCGAAAAACATAAAAAGTAGATGACAAGTGACATTTTAGAAATAATGAATGATAGAAGGATGCTTAAAGGAAAAGACCAAGAAAAATACAAAAAAGAAGGAATGCTAAGAAAAAACTGATGAGAGTTGAATGTCTAAAAATAGAAGAACTACAAAAGAAACATGATCACTTTAATATGCATCGAAAGATAATGGAGGCCGCGGGTACTGGAAGGAAAAGAGTACAGGAAAGACTTGTTGACAAAAGTAAAAATAAAATTACAGACACCAAAAAGAAAATTTTGATGTGGAAAGACTATATCCACAAGCTTTTTGAAGATGCTCGTCCGGAAAATCATGGTATGAAGAACGCTTACACTGGACCTCAAATAACAAAGGAGGAGGTTAGAAACGCAATTAACACATCAAAAATGGCAAAGCGGTAGACCCAGATAAAATCCCGACAGAAATAATCAAACTTTTTAACAAAAATGCTATAAATACGTTTACTCAACTATATAATGCAGTTATGATACCGGAAAGATACCCGAAGAATAGCTCAAATCCACATTTATTACTATTCCAAAAACGTACAATAAGTATAATGAATTAGATATTTCTCAAAATATACACCGCCGTATATACCAACAATGCAAAGACCATATTGAAGAAACTCAATTTGGTTTCAGGAATGCGTTGGGTACCAAGGCGGCACTATTTGCGCTTAATGTATTAATCCAGAAATGCAGAGACGTTAACTGTGAGATACATTTGTGTTTTATAGATTTCAGCAAAACGTCCGTTCGAGTAAAACACAAAGAATTGCTTAAGATACTTAAGACTACCGGAGCCGTCGACAAAAACATCCGCATAATAGCAAACCTCTACTGGCAAAAGACAGCAGAAGTACGAGTTAAAGACAAAAGCACGAGAAATATCTAAATTTGCAAAGGTGTGAGGCAGGGTTGTGTACTTTCGCCAACCTTATTAAACATATACTTAGAAGAAATATTTAAGGAGGCGCTGGATGGAGTGAAGGATGGAATGTCGATCAACTGCAAGATAATTAACAACTTAAATTATATCTAAGCACATGCGTGAATATACTCTGGGATCATTTAGTAGAAATCAAATACAGGATAGAAAAAGCGACATTTATCTAAAAAAGAAAAGTTTTCAACAGCCCAGTCTTGAGCATGCAAATTAAGATCAAAATGTTGTGCTGCTTTGTTTTTTCAACACTAATGTACGACGTTGAATCCTGGACCCTATCAAAAGATACAGAGAAAAACTGGAGGTCTTTGAATTATGGACATATTGTCGTATCCTAAATATCTCATGGAAAAAGCACATTAGTAATGAGGAGGTTCTGCAGAGAATGAGCAAGGAACAAGAAGTAATGAAAGCTGTGAAGGTTAGGAAATTAGAATATCGGGCACGTAATGAGGCGATAGATACATAATACTTTAACTGATTCTGAAAGGAAAGGGACCAAAAGACTCGAGAAGACGCCGAATTTCATGGCTTAAAAATCAACGCCAGTGGTTTGACATGACATCGCTGCAACTTTCTTGCAGTGCAGTGAACAAGGAGAAGATCGTGATAATGATAGCTAATATCCGGAGCAGATAAAGCACGCCAAAAAGAAAAAAAGTGCACAAAAACTTATAATTTAAGAAGAAATATTAGTAGAACAGACAGATAAGGTCTTTTTCAATTTGCTTTTAAAGTTAATACTACCATACAAGATAATTTGTATGCTTTCCTATTATTTTTATAATGGATGATCTTAGCAAACTAATCTTAGTTTGAGTGTGTTTGATTGTTTTTGGTTATTTGGATGTAAAGTATATATGGCGCTAACGCATAGTTTTATAGTTTCTGCCGACAGCAAATGTTTTATGTGTATTTGTTTATTAATCAATAAAAGCTACTATGAAATAAGTGTATATTTACAACAGAGCAAACTGCAGTTTTTCCTGACAAATTCACTTTAACCTTGTTGCCATGCCAAAAAGTATGTAACGTATGTCCGCGTAGGAACTGGAATACCCGGAGCAGACCAAAACTAGTACAACAGAGTTTGGCTACAAAATATTTGCCAAAAAATTAAACCGGTCATTAAGAATACGTTCTAGCAATTTTCCAACATAGATTATATTAGGGCTATTTTATGTTCATAGCACGTGCTCGATTGTTTTGTCATCTATTTTACTGTCTATACTAATGGTGTTCATCTGTTTTCTTAGTTAACAGTGTCTTGTCAAAATTCTTGTAATAGTTTGCAAGTTTTTTCTGTGCAGTTTGCAATAGTAATCTGCGTTTTGGGCAGTCATTGTCTTCTTTGCTTATCTGCGAAGTGGAATGACATTCTAACGCCGTTATAGTGCGTTCCGTGTGATTTTTAGTAGGTTATTAAAGCTTTTGAGTGGGAATCCGTCCGCTTTAATGTAACTTACTTGAAATGTCCATTCACCCACAGAAAATTGTAATTTTAGGTTTGTTTAGAGCAATTAGAGCCTATTATATTTTGCAGTTCACTATTTCTATAACCCCATAGGATAATTAACTACTTTTGCTTGGAAGAAAATTGTGTGCGTTCCTAGTAGTAAAGGTATTTTAAGATCTAAGTCTTGCAAATAGATTACAGAACCTGAACTGGTTTTAAAGCCATCCGTGTATCATCTAATCAAATTGTGACCATATTCTGCTTTTATTGTTTATATGTGCATACGTTATAGTGTCTTTAAAATACAAAGAAGAGTAGCAAATTATGTGTTTGAGCTCTTAACAAAGGTGTTCTCTTAACAGTCTTCTATAGGAAGGTAAAGTGTTTGCTAGCTCACTCTAAAGTGTGCTAAAGTCCAACTGCATTTAGACGCTAAACATCCATTGTTGCTATCTCCTAAACGTAAATATTGAGGAGCGTTATACTTAGACATACCATTTGTTGCAATTGATTTAATTTGCTTGGAGACAGATATATCTGTAGACGCACTCATGAAGTATACAAGTCTTTGGTTTTTAGGTTATCCAAAGATTTATCTAATAAAATAGTTTTGAAGTTTTTGTTCTCCATCGTTTTTTTAGACTACCTAACCGCCATAAAACCCGTAAATTAAAACGTCTAAAACTGATTGCTAGGTTACCAGAAAAATAAAGCCACAAAAGTTGATTATATACAAACAATGGCCAATAAGTGTGCTGTCTGTTCCATACCTCTTCATTTCCAAACATTCACTCTGTTGGCCATATGACTAGACAACGCAGCCAATTGATTTATGAAAGCTAGTCTTGACCCTCCAATTAAAAGAAAGCCCAGGCTAAAGTGGAGTTTTGTCCAGCCTTTGTAACACATTTATAAGGTGGTTCAGTCAGCAGGACTTTTTAATCCTTTTTTACGAGTTTCCGCGCACACCACAAATGCCACAGACTACTATGTTACGGAGTAAAATTGCAATTAGTCTAAAATTTTTTCTTGTTTGTTTTTTAATAAAAGCTTCTACAGGGAGTTTATAAATGAATAGGATTATGTAATCACTTTAAATATGCCGCCTTTTTAAAATCGTCCACTATACTACATATGTTTGCTTGACAGCTGTCAAAGTTGATCTGTCAAAACAAATAGTTTAGTGAACAATTTAACAAAAGCGGCACATTTAAAGTGATTACATAATCCCATTCATTTATAAACTCCCTGTATTTCGACCAAACCTAATAACCAGGTCATTATTGCTAAATAAGGTAGATTTCTTTTGAAGATAATTCATTATAAAGTTAAGCATTACAACTACAATATTTTGACTACTAGTTTTAATTCTTGTATGTGTTCCGGTTTTTACTTAAAAATATGACCGCGCAGATATTCCACTCAAATTTTTTATTCAGTGTATTGCAAGAAATAGTATCTAAGTTTTCTTTTCAATTGACGTTTAAATTCTGTTTCATTTGCGTTTTTTACTTTTTTAATTTGATTTCCTCAAAAAAAATTACGATGTTTAAAGATACCCTTTTCTAACTTTACATCTTACTTCTTCTGATCTAATATGAGTACGTAACAATTACACTTAAAGCTTCTCCATTTGTTTATTTTCATTTTTTGTCTAAACCAAAGTTTTACTAGATTCTGACCCTTGATTGAACTGTTTTTTGTTAATTTAATGTAAACACTAAATAATACAGAGCTTCAGCTAAAAAGGTGGTAAAACAAACGAGTCGCATCAGACTGCAAAGGCTCACAGGACTAATAACCGGACAGTGTAGACTCAACAAGCACTTGCATAAAATGAAAATAGGAAAGGACCAACTATGCTGCGGATATATGGAAGAAGAGGAGACTCTAACACACTTACTGATTGAATGCAAAGCTTTTAAACAGCAACGCATAGCCATGGCAAACACAACACAACCGCAGATATGTTAAAAACAACCCATTTCCTAAAGATACTGGACTTTATTGAAGAGACAAAACTGCTAAAGAAGTAGAACAGCAGGTATGTACAACAGGCCTAATAGTACTGCAGTGCAAGGGGCGCCAACCAAATAACCTCCAGGTAAGGAAGGAAAAGGTGGGTTTTTAGTCAGTAAAAACCTGACACTACTGGACAGTACAAGCTGCTCAGTGTCTTTTGAAGATTTTTTTTTTCTACAAAAAAAAAACTTTACAACATTTTGTTGAGGAGTATATGCATTAGACTTAAAAAACTTCTAGTTTGATTTTAGTGGTCTGACATTAAGCAATAAATTCTTCTATCAAATTAGTTCTTTATGATTTTTAAGAAGATGTTTAATTAGGATACAGCGTTGTTTTTGGTCTTTAAAAAATAGACAATACATAAATGTAAAAAAAACTTTAAAAAGTTGGAAATCTTTGGTTCATCCTAGAAATGTGACATTCATCTTGTAATAGTAGCAAAAGAAGCAAAAGAAATAAAAAGTTTAGAAAGATATTTTAGAAAAAAAAGCTTGGAAGTCAATGTAGAAAAAACAAAAATTATGGTGCTCAGAAAAGGGAGTAAGAGAAAAAAGTGGAGGACTGTAAATAGAATGAGCTAAGTATTGCGAAGATTAAATCTTTTAAATACTTGGAATATGTTTTTTGCATGAACAACAGCAAGCGCAAGCACATTAGATAGATGTTTCAAAAAACAAATAAAGTAGTAGAACTAGTCTAAAAAATAAGTAAAAAAATTGAGAGTATAAAATTAAGAAGGGTTATGTTTGATAGTTTAGTTCAGAGTATAATATTGTATTTGACGTGTGTAAATACAGAACTGCATATTGACATTAATAAATATTATGGGTCAGCCATATGGGGATAGAAGAAACAAAAAACTTTAGAAGCAATACATATAAAATATTGGAGATGGGTGCTGGGTTTAAATACAGAAATTCCAGCATATATAGTGCTAGTGGAAGTAAATAAAAGTAAATAGTAGAAGCAGAAAAAGAGCAATGAGGCATGAGAAAAGAATAAGATAGAGACACAAATTTAAAGTTTTACAAGAATGCATAAAAGAGAAAATGAGAGCAGAAAATGGAAAGCTAGGGGAGATTAAGAAAAATTATTACAACAGAAATAGTTATGCTAGCCAAGAAATTGAAAGCATGAGAGAAACGGGGAGAGAGACACAAAATTATGGAAAAAGATAAAGATACACAAAAGTGAATACATAAGAAAAAATCTAGGTACAACGCAAATTATAAATATATTATAGAAAATAAACTGCAAATGTACCTAGAGAGCAATACATATTGGTAATAAAAGTGAGCAAAATGAGCGGAGAGACTATGGTAAAAGAGTGTAACAAGATGAGAGAAGAGCAGATAGAAAAAAATAAGATATTAAGATAAGAAGAGAGATAGAACAAATGATGGTAGTAAAAACAAAAAAAAGAAGTAAACAAACAAAAAAGTAATCATTTTAAATTGTGTTCATTTATAAGGATTATGATTTATTATGTCAAAAGGCTTAAAATAAACATATTATTATTATATTAATTATTTTTTATTTTTAGTTTTTGAATTTTGAATTCAACTTTTATATTTGAAACAATAGTGTTTTTCTTTATATTATTTTTTAGTTGCTTGTAGTATTGGTATTACTTTAGTAGTCTTCTAGGACTTAGTTGAAGAGGTTTAATAAGATCAAAAGCTTCATTATTAGGTAATTTCTGAATTATGTTATCTTTAGTTGTGTTTTTGTTATTTAAACTCGATGTATTGTGTCTGCTTATACTAATTAACTTCTTATTTGCTACTATTTGCTATTAGCTGTAACTATTAAAAAAGTTAATTCCTTTAGTGCTTATTTAATATGTAATAGTTTTGTATTATACTCAAATATAATTATTGAATGAATTTTTCTGTTGCAACAGCTGTGAACTGGAGAAAATATAAATAGGGTAAGGGCACAGCTGATAGATTGTAGGAGTAAACAATTATATTTATACGTGCTTTTGTTAAATGTCACCAGCTTGTTTACCTCTTTTCGCTATAACATATCTCATTCATATGTATTTATCTTTTATATCCATCCGCATTGGACAATATACCATCATGCTAATGTAGTCCAAAATACATATTTGATGCATTAAATATATATATATATATATATATTTACATCTCGGTATCTATAAAGCGTCCGCTATGAGAAACTGTCATAAGGCGTCCCTTAAAAAAAAACGTACTTCTAGTGCTCGCAGGTGAATATACTCGAGCTTAAAAAGATTAACGCGGTTTTCTTATTAAATACAAACTAAAACATTTTTCTATTGTACATAAAACTACTTTTTAGCGTCCGTACATTTTCCTGTTTTTGAGCGTCTTACATATACACAAAAAACATGAATATGTGTTATAGAGCGTCCTGTTTGCTACCTTAAAGCGTCCGGCAGTGTTGCAACATGTTTTCTATTGTAGATATACATATTTGACACGGATCGTGCATACTATAAAGCGTCCAAACCAGTTTGACCAGTCTATTTATAGAATATCTGTGGTAAATTAAGTATACGGCGTCCATCAAAAAATAAACAATAATATACCCACTTAGTATTGATTGAATAATTCTTTTGGTTTTTAGATTTAAGTAGAAAATAATATAAAATTCACTGCATTTTTAGTGTCGGAAACATTTTGGATAACTCAGGCTTTGCAAATCTATCGATGCCCTCTAACAGGTGTCTTGAATTGAAATGCAGAATATTAAAATTGTATCTGCTTTTTCTTGGAAACAATACCGTCTAACAATTTTGAAAAATTAAAATTTATAAAAAAATTTGGTCTTGAATCAAAATAATGCAAAAATTAAAATGACGACACTAAATCTTTTTGCTAATGTTTAGAGTAGCATGCAAAGATAAAAAAATATTGAATACAAATATTGTATTAGTTCCTTCTTGAAAACAGTAGTGCCCAAAAGTTTGTAAACACTAAAAATTTAAAAAATTGAAAAGTTATTAAATAATTACAGTTTATGTCTAAGTGTATTACTCAAAATAATTTGTGTATTTAATTTATTAACATGTATTTGAAATATAGGGTTTTCCAATAAGAGGCTTCATTTCATTTCATTTTATTTGATATTAAAAAAAAACGGGAAAATTTTTAAGAAACGCAATAAATGTTTATTTCATTGTAAAGAGAAAGGTATGCCATTAACATTTGAAAACAATATCGGTCAAATAGCCGCCACGGTTACGGTTGCAGTACCACATTCTTTTTATGAAATTTTTCATGACCAATTCGCATATTTGAGGCTGTATGTCCTTGATAACTTCACAAATTTCATTTTTAAGGTTTTGAATCGATTGTAGAGCATTAGCATAAACCTTGTTTTTTACGTGACCACAAAGAAAAAAGTCTAAAGATGTTGAATCACAAGATCTCGGTGGTCAATTGTGATCACCTCTTTGAGAAAAACACGACCAGGAAACATTTCTTGCAAAATTGCGATTGTTTTGTTGCTTGTGTGGCACGAAGCGCCGTTTTGCTGAAAATAAACGTCGTCCACAGCAATATCTTTCAATTCCGGCCATAAAAAATCATTAATCATAGCTTGGTAGCGCCATCCATTCACCGTAATAGTTGCACCAGAATCATATTTAAAAAAAAGTAGGGTCCAATCTCACCGCCAGCTTAAAAACCGCACCAAACAGTGACACGTTGAGGGTGCAAAGACTTTTCAACTACCATTCTTGGATTTTCTGAGCTACAAATGCGACAATTCTGCTTATTAACGTAGCTTCCGAGGTAAAAACGGGCCTCATCACTGAAGATGATTTTTTGATGAAATTATAAATCATTTTGATGCATTTGAAGGACCCAATCTGCAAAGAAACAACGTGGTGATCGACCAATTTGAGTTTTTGTGGTAACTGAATTTTAAAAGCCTTAAGACTTAAGTCAAAAGTGCAAAATACAATTTAATGTTGTTTGTAAAATGTCTAATTGCAAAGATCAACAAGGAATCAACAAACCTGGTTTTTTTTTAACACTACGCGCTACATCAGCAATATTCTCATGTGTTCTTAAGCGATGCACACGCTTTTAATTCTTTACATCACAAACTTGCCGGCCGAGAAGGTGCTTTACGACAACCAAAAAGTGTTTTAGTTTTGCGAACTGTGACTGAAAATTTTTCACCATTTTTGTAGTAAATTTTAATAATTTTAATGCGTTGTTGAAGTGTGTATCGTTCCATTTTTAATAACGGCGTAGTTTTTGCTTGTCAAATGTCAAAAGATAACAGCTTCAAAATTGACAGCTGCCCAAATAGCCTGCTATTCAAAATGAAACTTCTTATTGGAAAACCCTTTACAATAGAATGTTATTAAGTTTTCAAAATTAAATGTGGTATGTATTAAAGTCGACAATTGCGTTTTTTAATCTTTTCGCATAACGTGGATCATTAATTATTTTGATATTATAACGAAACTATACAGTTTTAAATTCATTATGAATAGTTTCACCAGCATGTTCCTACCATCTACCCAAACCTAAACTCAAGTAATATAACGCATGAGGTAATTGGTGTAAAATAATATGAAGTTTTGTTTCGATAAAGTCCGTTGCTTCAAAATATTTTCTCAAGTTTCTAAATTTAAGATTTTTTTATCCGGTTTTGATGTAGAGAAACATAGATTTACAATTTTATCCATTGTTTTGAAACATAATACGTATGGAATAATTATCAATGAGCTGATATTTCCTACTATATTGTCACTAACAAAAATATCAGTTTTTCAACATTGTTCGCCAAGCATTCTCCGCAAAAACTTTGCCATTGTAATTTTTTGATATTATTTTTAACTGTTTCGGTTAAAGGTGAGCTTGTTTACGATCTAAATTTTTTATTAATTTGCTTCAAACTATGAATTTTTGAATAACAGTTACATATATCATCGTATTCATTGAAGAGTAGAAGATTCACTACTGATTTGCTTAACATAGCAAATTTCTTATTACTTCCATTAGATTGAAATATTTTAAAGAAATTTCTTAAATTTCCGAACGGCTTCAGCCTGAAGCATTTGTTTTCTATTTTCAAATTTGCAAATTCAAACAATTAATTTAAGAAGTATAAAATTAAATTTAATTAAACTGCAATAAAAACTTATTAATGTTATTATTTTCTTCCTCGTCGTCATTTTTAATACCAACTAATAATTCATTATAATGTTCTGAGCAGTTGCTTACCTTTTCTTGCAAATATACATAGCGGTATAGGCAAGGATACTTTGCAGATGCAATTTGTTGACCGTTTACAATGAAATTTATTTTTAAATCGCCGATGAATTTGAATGAGAAATTATTCAAAACAATTTTCATTAAATTTAAATTTCTATAACTTTCCTTCACATCGGGAACAATACATAACAAAATAATCTTTTTTTACATTTGTAGCTTTACCAAATTTTTCCGCACTGCTTTTATATGTAGATCTCAACAATCTTTCATTTGTGTTATTTTCTAGCTCAGGTAATATGCTAAAAGATATTTAAAAAAAAATGCCATCTGCCATAATTTTAATGTCAACATTACCATTTTCTCCACGTTTATTAATTACCATATCAAATATTTCAGAAACGTTACTCCACACTATTGGTTTTTTAATTGAATCGTTTATTTCATAAAGGGGTTAACTAACATTTTTGGTTGTTTTGAGTTAGAAACGGTTTATTATAGTAAATTCCAAGACCTATCGTTTGGTGCTTAAACGGGTTAACTGCGATACATCTAAATGCTTAAAATAAATAGAAGCTCACAATCGTTTGGTGCATAAAGGAATTAACTACGTGAGTTAATACCTTTATGCACTATACGCCACCATTCGCCACTGAACGAAACTAACCGAGAAATGTCAAACACAAATAGAGATGCATGAAGTAAATCGTAAGACCAAAGTTGCTGCTGTCACAAGAAAGAGAAGTTGCTCATACCATCATTATATGCAACTAGATGGAAAAAAGGTAAAAGTATGTCAAAAGGCATTTATTAGTATTCATGGAATTAGCTTGAAAAGGCTAGCACGCATCAAGCTTTTGCTCCAGCAAAATGTAACACTTTGCGATAAGAGGGGCAAAAGTAAAAGAGGGAATGCAATACCTGAAGAACAAAATCTTATGATACGAGAGCATATAGAAAGTTTTAATGTGAAGGAAACTCACTACTCCAACAATACGTATCACTACCTTGATGCAAGACTTAATATCAAAATTATGTATAATCTGTTCAAGATTAAGCAACCACTCTCAAAAATTCGCTATAGCTATTATGTCAAATATTTTCACGGCCATTTTAATTTACATTTTGGCCGTCCTCAGGTGGATACTTGCTGCAAATGTGAAGAGCTGAACGTTAAAATAAAAAGTCCGTCACTTAGAGACAATGTTAAATGAGCTGCTGTTGCTGAACTATTAGTTCATAAAAGACGTGCTAAAAAAAATTTCAACTCACTAAAAGTATCCACAGATTTATGCAAAAATAGGGAAGATTTAGCTGTGCTAACTTTTGATTACATGCAGAATGTCCATTTACCAGAAATTCCTGTTCAGGAGTTATTCTATTTGACTCAGCTGACTGTTAATCTTTTTGGCATACATAACTGCAAGACTGGAAAAAGTTATTTTTATATCTATCATGAGGGTGTTGCTAACAAAGGACCTAATGAAGTTTGTTCTACCCTATGATCGTGATTTTGGAGTCATTAAAAGGAAGTTGAAGAAACACGATCGTATATTCTCTGTACATGAATATACTAAACTCATTATCAAATCTAGTAATCTTCTCAATTTTACTGTGAATGAAGTTGAAACCAAAGATATATTCGATTTTAAATCTTGGTGGCCAAAGTACTACAAAAAAACGTCAATATCTTTGGAAACACTGAAACAACCGAGAGCGAACAGAATGTCATTTTCCGTTTTAAAATATCATTATTTTAAACATGATAGTAAAAAGTCTGGATGCGTTATTGCTTCAGAGTACATTGATAGTTTTTTTAGTAATACTTTCTTGCTTAATATGCCAAAAACTACTAAAAAATTTATGATGCCAACAAAAAGAGCATATGCTGCTAAAGTGCCAATCTTAGTGACAAAAGTTGAGCATTTAAATAAAGTGATCCCACATTGAAGAATGTTATTTAGATTTTTATAATGCTATACTTAACTGGCCTACCAAAGCAAAAAATATCAAACCGGCAGCTAATCGTAACGAAATAGAAGAAGCAGAATAAACATTATGTATTAAGTTGAACCTGTAATATTTTTTTGAACATTAAATGTTTTTTTTTTAAGTTTTTGCTTTTATTTTAAAAGTTTAGCAAGACATTACATTGTATTCATCAAGTTTATTTCATAAAGGGGTTAAGTGCATTTTGTTCATTTTGGCATAACTTTTTTTAACAGGATATTAAATTTTATTTTTAACTCTTAAAAGGTTTACAAGTGGCTAGTGTAACAAACTAGAAAGTTAAAAACATGAACTTCCTACTACATTTTATGGAAAACAGTTTTCTTCGGTTTTCTCGAAAAGAGTAAAATGTTACTTAATCCCTTTATGAAATAAACGATTCAATTGTTTTAGTTGAATTTCCATTACCAACATCAAACCTAGGAAATCAATTTTTATAATGGAATCAAAGTCTAATTTCCTATTCTTTATATCTTCAGAAAAATGAGCAGGAATACATTTGCGTTGACCAATTGGTGACCGAAAAAAGTTAGTTCGTTTTTTGTATATATAACGCAGACACATTCATGATAGATTTATAATTCAATAATTTCTCCAAACTGATCTGAATCCTTTGAATTTGTTTGGGAAACCTTCATTCTTTTTTTAGAGCTGCTGTATGATGCAATTTTTTATTGATCAGACAGTTCCGAAACCATATTGTTTGTTATGTTACTGGTTGCTTATTTTGAAGAACATATATTAGATTGATTCTTTTCTATGGTTGAAAAACATTTTGTGCAGACAATTGTTGCAGTGTTGGGTTTAGGATTTTTTTTTTCATTTTCTGAACTGATTTTTCATAATTTACTCATGCTATCGTACCAAACTTAATTTGTTTATATACTTTTATATGTTCTCTTCTCTTCCTTTTATTACTGCAGATCTATAGTTCTTTTTTGCAGTTATACTTATATAGCAATTACAATCAATTTTAATTCGAGTTCCTTTAAGAAAAACATTTTTTTCAAAATTCGGTGCTGTAGAAATGTTTATTTTAGGATTATCATTCTTTCTATCTTTTAGTGCTAAACAACAATTGGTACATATAATTTTTGGAAAATGTAAATCTTGAGTATTAAATTTAAGATTTGAATGTCTTATTAATTCAGCTGTGTTTTTATTAACGTGGAAAAAAAATCCTATTTTGTGCGCAAAAAAAAATTCTACAATACATACAATTAAAACTGACTATTATTAGTAGTATTAGTATGAGAAACCATTTTCACAAATTCTTTATCACAAATCAATCAACACTTTGACAATATACTCAGTAAAATATTTTTTTGATCATAAATATTTAATTTAAAAAAATTGTTAATATTTAAAACTATTCACATCAGCCAAATCCTTCAGATCAGAAAGTACAATTGACTGCTTATGGAATCAAGTAAAACTAAAATAATACAACAAAATCCTCATAAAAACAAACTTAATTTTTTAATTTGTATCGTATCAGCCTACTTAGAACAATAATCGTATTGTTGTTGAATTTTTTATTAATGCTAACTCAAGTCAGACAATTTGTGAAATTTCAATTTTATAAACTTTTGGGCATCATTGTGCTTTAAGAAGGAGCAAATACAATATTTGTATTCAGTATTTTTTGATCTTTGCATACTACTCTAATCATTAGAGAAGAGATTTAGTGACGTCATTTTAATTTTTGCATTATTTCGATTTGGGACCAATTTTTTGATAAATTTTATAAATTCTAAACTTTTGGGCGGTACTGTTTCCAAGAAAGAGCAAATACAATTTTATTATTTTGCATTTTGTAATCTACCAAAGCTACCCTGTAATGATGAGTTCCAGCGTTATTTTTAATTTTTTTTTTTCCATTTAGGACACTCTGACTTGCTTCGCGACGTTGAACAAGAAAGTTACGTCTATACGGTAGTGCCCAAGACTAAAAATCCGACGGCTCCAATCAAAACATTTTTTTTTTAATATTGTAAATCTTTAAAAACCATTCTGTCAAAGAATTTTTTTGAAATTAAATTTTTAGCCCAGATTTTTGGTCAAAAGTGCAAAAAGAAACTTTTTTGGGTAAAATTTGGAGCAACATTTTAAACAAAATTTGGGCAACTTATTTAAAAAAAAATCATAAAGATGCTGCGTTCATTAGCTATTCGACAAAAAAAAGAACTTAGCTCAAACCATTACCGAACTACGTTGATCCAAGTCAGGCAAATCACGCTTTTGGGGTTACTTTGAGCGGGACGCATTTGAATTGCACTGAAGCGCTTTGACACAGCTTGGTCGGAACACTTTCAATGTTTAGTATCAGAAATATTTTTGCTAACTTGTCTTCCAAATTCAATAATGTTCTCGGGTTTGCTCTGCAACCTAATACATGGAAATTATGTCTATACGCACAAGGCGGTAAAATATTAGAGCTTCACCCCGAATGGACTTGACTGAGCATTGAGGCGAGAAGACATGGCCAAAAATCCGACGGTTCCGATTAGAACAAACTTTCTAGCTGCAACCGTTACTTAGCTACGTCGATCCAAGTCGGGTCGCCTTTTGGGGTCGTTTTGAGCGCGACGCATTTGAATTGCACAGAGGTGCTTTGACCGTTACTGCTTGGTTGGATAACTTCTGATTTTTAGTGTCAGATATATTTTAATTAACTCTGGCCTTGCAACGGGGTCAGGGCTTGGCTGGGCAAATTGAAACGGGAAAACATGACATGAACAAAAATTTTGTGGAAGTTTTTTCATTTTTTGAAAACCATCCTGTTTAAGAATTTTTTTAAATTTTTGTTTTAAGATTTATGGTCCGAAGTGCAAATGATGACTTTTTTGGGTCAAGTTTGAAACGAAATTTAGACAAAATTTGGGCAGTTTATTAAAAAAAAAAATGAAGATAGCTGAGTTTATTAGATTTTCAACAAACAAAGTATCTAGCTGCAACCGTTACCAAACTACGTCTATCCATATCAGACGGGTCACTTTTTGGAGTTTTAAGCGCGACGCATTTGAATTGAACGGATGCGTTTTGACCGTCACAGCTCGGTTGGATCACTTCTGATTTTTAGTGTCGTGAATATTCTGGCTTATTCATGCCTTGCAAATTTATTTCTGCCCTCAAAATTGCATTACAATTTTGGACAAAAAAGTTAGAACTTACTGAACAAATCAGAATATTTTTTGAACGTTCCAGAGCGATGCAATTTTCACGATTCTTTTTTTGATGCCAAAATTAGACTGTTGTTTATTACATTATTATTTAAACCCAAATATTTGTGATAAATGTTAAAATTTTGCACTTTTGCAATTATGTTTTAAGCTGTTGGTCCCATCAAACCACTTTAAACAAGTCGTAGACTTACTGTGGCGATGTAAAATAGCCGTAAAAAGCATAAATAAATAAAAAAAAATGTAATTTTTTAACACCGTTGAGTTAGGTACCTCATTAATAATTTTTGATAATACCATTACAGTTGGCAAACTTAGTTTACTGAATTTTATTTGAATCCATAGTTACACAACACATGACTTTGCTCGCCCGGCATTAACTAGCAACCAAGCCAAGCAAATTTTGCCCGTCAAATTTATCTTGCAACTTGCAGGGATTTACCGTCTTTAACCCGCTAGGTTTTTAGGCATAAAAATCGGTTAGTCTGTAACTAGATCGAACAGCACAGGCTTCCGCCCGCCGGTTTTACATAAGAACTAATCATCTATCAAGATAAGAAACTAATTATATTGCTAACTCAGCCTCCGCAGCTGTGTTTATGAACGGCCACTTACAAGGACATTATGCCGTTTCAACGCCGCTCGACTTCGGAACTTCTGGTTGCACCCACATATGGATGTTTCCAACCAACGGGGAGCTCAACCAGACAATCCAAGCCACGGTATATTAAACCGAGGCCTTCCCGGCGTCACTGCCCGCGACGCCGATAATCTCACACAGACGCCCTAGGGTAACTTCTCACCGGGAAACTTTTTCCGGGAGATTACTCAAAACCCGGCCCAACACAGCACCGGGCAAACAACAAACAAATAATTTTTATTTTCAAATAAATCTTTAAAATCCAAAACCACCTGTGTTTTAATTAATAAAATTTTTACAACGCTACTTTAAATATTCAAAATCTTATATTATTATTGTAAGCGGGAGTTTTCAATTTTTTAGTAATTCTTATATAAAAAAATTGTAAAAATAAAATGTAAATATACAATTTGGCGTCCGTTAGATAATATATGCCGACGTGCCTATAAATAGAAAAAGTAATTCTAATTTTAACTTGCGATCGATATTTTAAATGCGGTGTTGCCATATTACGCGGACGCTTAGTAATGCATTTTTTGTACAGAAAAATATACTTGTAAATATACGCCAAGCTCTTTACCGCCTCCTTGCGGCAAATGGTGTGAACTAAAAATATGCACGAAAATATACATTTTTACACAAATCGCCATATAGAGCGTCTTGGACTGAATTTTTTTTATATGTATCTTTCGACTCGCCTTGATGCGCAGAATCAATTTATAAAGGTTTCCTTTTGGCGTCCGTATACGGACGCTCTATTCTTCTCGGACGCTTCAAAGTGCGTAAAAGGACAATGTATGGACGCTCTATAGTTAGGTTGATGTAAATATATATATATATATATATATATATATATATATATTCCAATGCAGCCTACATTCTTTTATTTACAAAGCATATGTTGGAATCTTTCAGAACATATTGTGATTATTTTAGCATAATTCTGATTTTGTATTATTTGTTAATATTAAATAAATTACAACCAGTTTGTAAAAATTGTAAGTCTGTGAGAATTTATAAAATTTAAAATGTGCTACGGCTTAATAAATGTATTTAATATTAAAGACCGATTTATTTACAAAAAGCTTATTAAAAAAGTATAATATGTTTCATGTTTAAGATTAAATAACAAGCAAAAAATAGTTTACTATGATTAATACTATTTTTTTAATTATATTATTTAAATTACTCATAATAACGCCAATAGAATACATATTTGGCAACAGTTATTACTAATTTTACTACGACTTTTAAATATTTCGAGGATGTATAAATGGTTTGCTTGTGTTTGATCTGTTAACGATTCATGATGAGTAATACTGCATACACAATTTACAAAATATTATCTCATCAAATATTATATTGATTTAAAATAGAGCATATGGCTTTATATATGTTAAGGTCATACTATGTCAAGAAAGTTTGACAACAAAAAAATATTAAAAGTTCTATCAGTGGCATGTATTCATATGTCCTACTTCATAACAAATAAAAGCAATTTATATTGAAGTTTTAAATTAATTTTGTATTTTCATATGACTAATGGAATATAAAATTGATCATTAATCATATAATAGCCTGCAACGTATGTAGCGAAACCATTTCAAATTAATCTTTATCTTATGTTGGAGAATCGTGACATTTATAAATACGTTTTATATAAGAAATAGAAAAATAAACAAAACTAAATGTCAATATTAGATATAGCGGCAGTTGCAAATAAGCTCACGTCAAGTTACTTTTTTATATTTAATGACTTTTTAAATGTTTTATAACCTAGTATTACAAAAATGTATAATATTAATAATAACTAGAAGCGGTTGAAAATTAAAATTAATGTAAAGAGTAAACATACAAATACTATTAAAATGCTCGATTGTTTGACTAATAACTGCTGTATAAAATGGTAAACATGTTATTATAAATTGGTATTATTTTATTAAATTAGGTCGGTTCGTATACCTTATGAAGTATGCTACATGCTTTCATATGTGCTTTATTTGTGTACATGTGTATTGACAAATGTTATGCCGCTTTAAATCTGTTTTGTTGTTTTGGGTTATGATTTATAGGTAGGTTAATATTTGTTCTATAGTATAGTACATTTAAAAAAAAAATATTTAAAAATTACATAGTGTCAAAAATAACAAAAACAAAAACAGTGAAAATGTACAAAATATTGGCGATTAAGCCATCATTTTGCTTACTGCACAGTTACTGTACATTTTAAGTATTAGCGTCAGACGTATTAGCTGTTACCACTTTTTTCTACTATATTGCATTTAATAAAATATATTGACATTATAGACGTTGCACATTTTAATTTATTCAAATCAGTCAATCCGATAGATTGTGTTAGTTACATTATATTTAAATGATTGGTGCTAGTTTATTGAGTTATGTGGACATTTGGTTTTTATTAAAAACTAAGTAGTGGCTTATTTCCTGGTGAGTGTCCCTAATTCAACATTTGTTAGTGTTTCTGTTCTTTTTGTTTTGAGTTTTTTTAGCTATTAAATTTAACTTGCACGTTTGATGCTACACCATTAAACAGCGACCGTCAAAGATGTGGGCCACAATGGTAAGGACTTTTAGTATCAGGACTGTGAAGCCACATCACATATGACAATTTGGCTGTGTGCTCAACTGTTATGATTGGATTAAGCTGAATTGGTGTGGACAATGTAAAACTGAAAGCTTTTTGAACGGGACTGAAAGGATATGTACAGTATATGCTGATGCGCAACTGTCCATTTTTAAGATTTTTGATAAAAAAAAGTAGTTGTTAAAGGCAAGTAAAACAGAAAGTTGTTTGAAATAATGTTTTGTCAAATCGAAAGTTATTTCTGAAAAAGCTCTGCTATCGACATTGATAAAGCTTGACATAAGAGACTTGCACAGTACAATGTCAAGTATATCATAAATATCCTTGACAACAATGGCATTAAGTATCATACACAGATAATTGAAGAGACTATACTTGTGAATTAGAGAGCGTGGCGCAGTGGTCTAGGCATCCGGCCGCTGTACCGAAGATCGTGGGTTCGATTCCCATATACCGTGATATACTTTTCACGTTCTATACGCTCTCCCACTCCCCAACCCGCCTTGCCAGCGTGGGGTTTTACGGCAAAAACCTTCTCTGAGGAGTGATAATTCTCTCCAGTGGTTCGGAATCCACTTAAAACTGTAGGTCCCTTGTAATGTAAGTTGCCAGCATTTACAAGCAGAGAAGAGGTTTATGTCCTGCAGTGGACAGACCAAGGCTGAAAGTCATACTTGTGAACAATGTTTATATGGCTAGCCACAAGACGGCGAATCAAACCCGATGAGAACGTCTTTCTTAACAATGTTTGTATCTGCCTGGGGATTAATCTTGACAAAGGACTCACGTACAAACTCCACGTGCAGTCCGTTCTCAATAAAACCCAAATGGCAAAAAACGTTTTCACTCCAATGATGCGTCAGAATAGCGGTCTGTCGACCCGGAATCTACAAGTCAATTATTAGACCCATCCTCACTTACGCGTCTCCAGTATGGGGAACAGCAGCTAATTATCATCTTAATAAGGTAGAAGTTTTTGAAATTAAATTTCTGAGTTTGTTCCACAGGGCTCCGTGGTTTGTCCAAAACAGAGAGATTTGGGCAGACCTAGGACTACCCCAGATACGTCAACACATCAAAACTTTGGCCGCAAAATACTTTGAGAACCTCGCAAATCATTTCAACCCTGATCTGGCCCGACTAGCCGAGCCAGACAGGGAGAACTTTTTCTATAAACAACCGGTGAACCAAGAACCGCACCCTAACTTTACTAACACACTAACAAACAAAACCAATACCGCACAAGTCTATAGATAGAGCGTAGTCTAAAAAGAAGGTACATGATCCGTAAGGTCTTGAATTTCCGTAGGCAATCATTATTGAGCGCATTTTAGTCGGTAGGCATTTGCCTAAGAGCTGAGAAGAAATAAATCCGACACTTTGCCAGTCTTTTAAAAGATTTTACCGCCTAGCCCAAAAAAAAAACAAAATTTAAAAAAAAAGAAACACTCTATTCAGACTTATCAATGCACAATCCTTTAAATAGAATAATAAAATAGCCGATTGATTTAGTTTATGATGATTTATTGCAATGCGAGAACAAACTATACTTAAACCGGGGAAAATAAGGAGAGCTTATATCTTGTAATCCCACAAGTATAAGGGATATAAATACATAATTGTTCTGGGAACAAAGATTTAGATAAAAATGCAAATATAGAACGGCCGGAAAATATCAATATAAATCTAAAAAATATAATCATCTCGTTAATTAACAATCTCTTTGAATATATAGGAAGATTAAATCGAGAATGTTAATCCCATGGCGATTCTATATTTGTATTTTTGTACATATTGGTACGATTAACTATACCGACCGCTACCTTGATTTGTAGTATTTCAACGAAAACGGCAACTTTGACGTAATTGCTGTTTTTGCATATAATTTGATAATTAATTAATTTTTTTACCAGTACATTCAGGAAGGATTAAACGATATGTCAAAGTGTTTTTTGTCAAATTATATTTGCAAATAGCAACAGAATGCATTCAAAAATACATAAAAAAGCATTTATTTTTATATTTGATGAGTTTTTTTGGCTATTTCCTAATTAATAATTAAATAAAACACTTTGACATATTTTTTTTAAAACGCCTACATCCAGTAGTAGCTAAATACAAGCAAAAAATCTATTTACACAATACTATCCACTATGCTTTGCAAATGTATATCTTAACCATAAAAGTTTAAATTGTAGTCGGGTAGCTTCTTCTACTGTGGCCCACCCAAGTGCTGGTGATTAAAATATTTATTACTTTAACCTCCGTTTGTGTTCTTGCAGATATTCTTAACAAGAAAATTATTTTAAGTTGTTAGCAATACAACAGAGGATTAGTTTAAAACAAATGTCTTGATGCCAAATGCTTGGGTGGGTGGGCGGAAACCAAGATTAAATTGTGAGTATGTAGCTTTTTCTACTGTAGCCCACACACCCACCCAAGTGTTAGCGATCAAAAGATTTATTACTTCAATCACCGTTTGTGTTCTTGCAGCTATTCTTAACAAGAAAATGATTGTAAGTTGTTAACAATACAACAGAGAATTAGTTCAAAACAAATTTCTTGATAACAAACGCTTAGGTGGGTGGGCGGAAACATTGAAACTCTTAATTAACTCAATAATCAAAATGACAGCTGAAAAAGTTTTTGATTTGATTCATGTCAATTTTTTCAAGATGAACCTACTTTTTAAAGATTTTTCACATTGTCTATTTTTTAAAGACCAAAAACAACGCTGTATCCTAATTAAAGATCTTTTAGAAAATGATTAAGAACTAATTTGATAGAAGAATTTATTGCTTAATGTCAGACCACTGAAATCAAACATGTCAAAACTTAAGTTTTTTAATTCTAATGCATATACTCTTCAACAAAATGTTGTACAGTTTTTTTTTGCGTTGGAAAAGAAAATTCTTCAAAAGACACTGGGCAGCTCGTACCACACCTTTTCTCTACCAACTACTATCTAATATGTAAGTTGCAAACTAAGTGGGACTTAATCGGCAGCCCTGTCTCACTCATTTTCGTTAACGTACACCATGCTTGCTGTTTTTTTATATACTTCTTACACACTATCAAATGCCGTTTTTAGGTCCAGGAAGACGCTTATAATTTTCTTTTTTGTCTACTTTTTTTTATTATATGGTGTAGAATATATACGTTATCTATAGTATTTTTTTCCTTTTTGAAACATGCTTGCCCTTCTAGAAATATCTCATGCATACTCAATTCTTTATTCAGCTTTTCTTCTAATATTATGGTGTAGATCTTATATGCTGTACCCAGTAGTGTTATTTTTTTGTAGTTATTTACTAGATGTTTGCTTCCACTCTGGTAAATTAGACATACAAAACCTTCTTTTCATTGACTTATAAACTTACTCAATCTATTAATTAACTATTCCATACCAAACAAACAACCACGCTTTATTCAGTATTCCATCCATATCTGGCGTTTTCTTTTTCTTTTTTTATAATCTTCTTCCATATTGCTTTCTTTGAAATTTCTTTTGCTTGCTAGATTGGCTCTTGTCTGTCTGGCTTTTCTCCATCGGTATTACCTCAATATCTTTCTGTTTTTTTTTTCTTTCTTTGTTTATGAATTTCCATGTTTTTGCTTCTGTTTTTAGTTTTTTAATTTTTGTTTTTTTTAATTATAAATTTAGTTTTAGCTTTTTATATTGATTTTTGTATGCTTTCTGTTTTTTAGATACTTTTTTTTGTGCTTTTTGTTTTTCCAGTGCCTTTAACATCTTTCGAGCTTTTCTTTTTTTTTAGTACATTTGCTGTTCCACCATTTGCTTTTTTTCTTTTTTCTTTTTATGTCTTGTTTACTATCGTTTTCCTGATTGTTTCCTCTAATTCCTTCATTATCTTTTCTATTTTCCTGTCTTCTTACAGTTTCCTCAGTTAACCTCAGTTCTAATAACTGGTGGACTGATTCTACTCTTATTCCTACTTTAAATTAGTCTACCTCTTTTCATGTTGTCTCATTCACAACTATATAGTCTATTACTGATTGCCCAAGTGTCCTATATAAGTAAATTCCTCTTTTTATCTTCTGTGAAGTTTCTATTTAAAATGTCCCAACCTCTATAATTTCTATCAGTTCCTTTCCTTCTCTATTTTTTGTTGTAATTGATTCTCATTTGACCGTAGTAATAGTACCTATGTACACAAAACAATATTGGTATCAATAAAATAATAATCGCATTTTTGTTAGTATGAGTACTTAATTTACAACAAAACAATTCTTGCATATAAAAGTATATTTAAAAAAAGTTTACCAAAAGAAGCAAGAACCAAGTATTATAGACTGGTGTTTATGGCTTATTGAGATAATTTTATAAAAACAAGTCAAACATAGTTTAAAGACTGAATTATTTTAAATTATGCTTTCGAAAGAAATTAGAAATAACAATTTGTGCTTACTTCTAAACAAATAAATTACTTATAATAAACTATTTAAATTTCTTGTATAATAAATGAAATTTTGGATATTATTTTATTGCTACTACGTAGGTATGTATTTTTATCAATCCATGTTGACTTGGTGTTACACATACAACTGTATCCTCATTCACATCTACTCTGAATATCGAAAGAAATATTCCTGCCAACATTTGTACTTTTGTTTTGAATTTAAAATCCCAATGTTTTTCCAATAAATATTTACTAAGCAAACATTATAATATATCAAATAAAAATATAAAATTTTATTATAACATATGTTTTTACAAAATAAACATATTATTTAACATTTACATATATATCTATCATCACCTATGATGATAGTCGGTTAAGTTGAAAACACAAACAATGTTAACAAATGCTAATATATTCCACAATAATACAAATATTTTGGCAAATAATGTAGGTCAATAACATACGCATCAATAAAAATTATGCAACCACCACTTAAGTATTAAGTAAATTTACGGAAAATTACTATAAATTTTATTAAATAGGTCATTATTGCCATATTTACCCAACAAACTATAATAGGAAACTTATTGAGATAATATTATCAATCAATACAAATTATAAAAAATAATATGGTTTCTTCCACTTGTATTAACATAGGCGATATGGATCAACCTACGTCAAGCATATATTTTTAGATTTGTGGTGTTGAAAATTAAAATTAAAAAAAGATTTTTTATTGCAACACGTTGTCGTAGCCTATACACAATAGTAAACCGAGTATAAAGGAAACGCTTGCGTATGAGGTGGATATTATGCAAAGCAACGCGAATTATGACGTGTCATAACTACGTTGGAGATTGATCTTTAAAAAGGTTATCGTTATCAATATGTATTTATATATTTCATATGTAAAAATGTGACGTTTGGATACGGATACGGATATTTTATGTTTTTGTTTACAATTTTTTATATATTTATTACGCAATTACGTAACTGATTATGTTTTTGAGTATTGTAATCTGTCTGTTAATGATAATATCTAAAATTGCATAAATTTAAAAAAATATTAAGTTAACTATTCAATTATATATTTAATTTTGTTGTTTTAGATTCGGATTATGAGGTATTGTGCAAGTATGTATAATCGGTATTATAAAACCAGACGTGCATGTATGAAAAGACGTACTTAATAAAACTACTAAAACAATATAACATTTTATATTATATAAGTTTGTTATATTATACATAATATGCTGTTATTTGATCATTATGTAATTAGATAAAACGGGGTTGTATTCCTTTCTTAATAAATTTTATTCAATTAAATTAGCAGTTAGCTATTTAATTTTTTTACTGAAAAGGGGCCATTTTATTAATTAAAAAAATAGTTTCACTAATTTTACTTTTTTATTTTTTTATTTTTAAAATTTAATTAATTTTTGATAAAACACTAATTACACTCAGTATAATTGTTAAATTAGTAACAGACACAATTTTATGTAAATAGTGTTATTTAATACATTAAAATAATATTTAGTGTCATTATATTTGTGCAATATTTATTTAACAGTGACTAGTGATAGATAACAAATATCGATAAAATATCATTGATTGTTAGCCGACACACTGGTTTTGCTTCCTCAGCTTACGATAACATGTTATGTTTCATAAATTAACTAATGTATTTTTATCTACTCTAATGCACATAAAAGAAAAGTAAATACGTAGAAAAGGTGCTTAAAGATAAAAACAATTCTATTAAAAAAAATATTGCAATTGAAATACAAATAATGTAACACGATATTTTTTTATCAAAAATAATTTTATTTAATAGTTTTTTTTATAATAATAAAATGTATTTCTAAATATAAAATAAACGTAAAAAAGTTAAATAATTATAAAGATTTAATACAATAATTTTGCGTAAAAGACACTCGGCGGTAACTTAATGATGATCAATATACATACGTCCAAAATATTGATGATTAAAAAAATGTTGTTTAAGTAAATATATTGTTTCTAAAATGTTATACTACTAAAACTACATTTGCTTGAAATCCTTGAGTCTAGTTAATGCAATAAAAACTGGGTTACGTAAACAATTACTACAGTTATCACATTTTTTTTTTAAATACGCCTAATTTTTTAAATCAAAAATCTACTTTAATCTGATTAATTGTTAACCTTAGTTGTGGCCTTATTTTTAGTACAAATACATAAACTATACTTTTTGGGTTTTTAGTGACAGTTTACGTAACGTGCCAATATTCTTACAAAACTTTGACTACACTTATACACACCAGACGTAGCATATATTAGGGGAACAAATTTTAACTTTTTTTTTGACTTAGATCTGATGCTTGTTATTAACTAATTTTGGGGTGCTGATTTCAGTTTGCTGGTTTCAGTTTTTGCCTATCACGTTAAATTTTTGTTCTATTGCATTTTGATTTTTTTTTACTTATTTACGTTTCAGTCTGCATCTATTTTAATTTTAACTTGAATCTTATTGTTTAATATGTTTCCTATTAAAAACTCACTTGCAGGTAGCAGCTGCGTATCTGTTTACAACTGCGGAAGGTGCACTGTCAGCTAATTAGCGTGAAATGGCTACTAGAAGAAACTGTTTGAATTTGCCAGATACATTTTACTATATATGTGGAAGCTTTACTATACCTAGCCAAAAGATGAATATTAGCAGTTTTGTAAAGCAGGTGTACTTCGCATACTTTAAAGTGCGACTTGCAGACCAAGACAAGTCTTGGGTTTCACATAATGTAAACCTTATCTTGAACATTTACGACAGTAGAGAAAAGGAAAGCGAGAAAAACTAGCATTTGGCATTCTAAGAGCCTAAAAATCACGCAGATGATTGTTATTTCTGTTTAACAAAAACTAGTGTTTACAACAAAAAAACTAGACACAAAATCACATACTCAAACCTAGAATCAGTAATGCGCCCAATACCCCATTCTAAAAAAGTATCTCTGCCAGTGTTTGAGAAATTTCTATTACTTGAGGACGCTGGAGGTTTTGCAGATGAAACTGACAAACAGGATGCTGATAAAAATTTTGAATGCGGTTCTTCTACAAAGTCTACTCCTCATAGATTTAACCAAGCCAAATTAAATAATTTTGTATGAAATTTAAACCTTTCAAAAAAAGCATCGGAATTAATGAAAAAAAATATTGAGCCAGGTACTAAAATTACAATCTATCTTACTAGAAAATCAGAATTTTTACAATATTTTAAAGTGGACAGTAACTTAGTTTATTACCATGATGTGCCAAGTTGATTACATTTCATGGATGTGACAATATATGGCTCAAGTGAGTGTCGATTGTTTTGTACAGTTCGAAAAGAAGCTTGGACTGCGTTTTGCTCTATATTAGAAATAAATACGGTTTAATTTTAATTGAGCATTTAGTACTTCTCAGAGAAGACTACGATACAAATAAAAAGGTGATGGAGCTAAAAAAGTATGAAGATCATAAGCGGTTTATCTGCGTGGATCTTAAATTGGTCAACTACTTACTTAGTCAACAAGAGCAATTTACGAACTATTCATGTTTCTTGTGTTTATGAGACAGCAAAGCCAGGGACAAGCAATGGATTTAAAAAGATTGGTCGGCAAGACGTGGTATAAATGTTGGGAATCCAAATGTAATACACCAACCTTTAGTAGAGCGTTTAAAGATCATATTGTCTTCTCTTTACATAAAACTGGGTCTAATGAAGCAGTTTGTTAGAGCTTTAAAATTAGATGGTCAATGTTTTAAATACATTTGAAATAAATTTTTCAAACTGAGCTTTGATAAACTAAAAACTGGCATTTTTGATAGGCCACAAATTAGAAAATTAGTCAACAATTCAAATTTGTTAAGTTCTATGAATAAAGTGGGAAAAAATGCATAAAATTCTTTTGTGGCACAAAAAGTAGACAATTATGTTAAACTTGTTCAAAGATTTATAAAGAATTTTCATTGTTTGGGTTGCAACGTGAGCATTAAAGTTCATTTTTTATACATTAATTTTGACAAATTTCCCAAAAATCTAGGAGATGTAAGTGTAAGCATGGTAAAAGTTTCCACCAAGATTAAAAAATATGGAGATGCAATACCAAGAAAGGTGAGATACTCACGCTGGCTGACTACTGTTGAAACATTAAAAAATATTGTTTGGGAATAGTGCATTCCAGAAAATTCTACAAACAAAAATTTAATTCTTAAAAATTAAAATTATTTGATTTTCTCACTTTGGACAATAAAAACGTATGTAAATTGTATCATCTCCTGTATATGACACTATCAATAAAATTTTATGGATAATTTTAACTTAATTAGTTCTATTGTTCCTCAAATTTTTATCAATAAAGTTATTATAGCATTTATATATGAAATTAAACGATAAATACATAAAAATTGACTAAAAACGACAATATATCGTAGAACAAAAACTTGATGTGATAGGCAAAAACTTTTATCATTTTAAAAATCAACATTTCAAAATTAAAAACAAGTAACAGATTCAAGCAAAAATTGTGTTAACCATTATTGAAACAATTTCTTGAAATTTTGCATTTAATCTTTGAATTCATCAAATTTAAAATTTATTTAGCAATAAATTGAAGGTTACATTTTAAGCAGATGCCGACTCCTAGCAGAAAAAACTGCTCAAGCACAAGCAGAACAAAAGTATTAGAATTACTACTAGGATTAGTTAAAATAAACTAAGATGATATTAGATTATTTATTTTGTATCAGGTTAGTTTAAGTTTAGCTAAGTGCAAACAGCCAATACTAGTGGAAAAAGATTTAGAATACACGAGTAAATATATAACAAATTGTTTAAGCAATGACAAACGTACAGTTTTTCAAAGCAAATTTGATTTTATTGCAAATTTTCAGATTCATGCCAAATATTTACACTGCAGCTAATTACTACAGTAATAGCAATGCGCGCGCTGCAATAATTAAGTACTCCCGTAGTTTTCCGATAAGGAGATTGCTTTACAAATTAATGTTTTCTAAAACTTTTTAACGCAAGACTTGATTGCGGTCGAAACGAGATGAAATTTTAGCACTTCTTTAGAATGAAAAAAAAAAACGAACAAGTCTTAGAGCACTTGAACTGCACTGTCAACAAGACTTTGAAAGCAAACAGGCAGACAGATCCATATCATCTGCAAAAAGTTTAAAATTTGTTACCGGAAGTTCCCAAATAGTTCTTGCAGCAAATAACAAATTACGTTTTTTTTCCTGGTTCGGCAATTTGGAATGAGAAAGCAACTTTCATCTACGCTAGTACTTTTAAACATCGGCCAATGTACAAAAAAAAAATTAAATTTATATCTGAGAGCACAAAAATCTTTATGCCGTACGAGATAAACATTACTTTTTGTGCTACGTTTTGATAGGATTGCGCAACCATTCACTCATCGTTTCAACTTTTTTTGTTTTTATGCTTATATGATTTTTAATTAATTTTATACAGCAAGCCTTTAAATGATAAAGTAAACAGATGGTTCTAATTAGATAGATGTTCATTTAGTCCACTATACTCTCCAGTTCAGCAATGGTTACGCAACAGTTTTCCGGATAAATGCATTGGTTGACATCAAAGCTGTCTTTTTTTTAATCTTATTTCTTTTAAATATTTTTGTATTGGGTATAGTAAAAAAAAATGTTTAGTTCGTAGCTTTGCATAAAATTTGTAGTAGTCATTTAGAGCAGTTTTTTTTTTTTTTAATTTTAACGTTTATTTGTTTTAACAAGTTTTCTGATTCTAGCTCTCAGTAGAGAGTGCATTTTTAAAAATATATTTTATTAACTTTATCAAAATAGTAGAATTAAAGCTATTTATAACAAGTCATTCAAATTTTAAGAAATATTTAAAACAAATTAGAATAACGTATATGGAAATCTGTACTGCTGTTTACGTTAAAATGAAGAAATAGGGCTTATGTACGGTTATTAAAGCCTTAATTAGTCGTAAAATTACCTTCTAGTTAACTAATATGAGACGTATAAGTAAATTTTAGAAGATATTAGCAACATCTATAGATTTAAAAAAAATTAAGTAAGAAAATTATTTTATAAGAATAAGTGCGTGCGCAAAAATAATGTCAGACTCACACAGAAACAAAAAGTCGAAAGATATGTAGAAAGCAACAGTAGCAATAAAAAGGTAAACTGAGTATTGGTTTGTGTTGACAGACAATGAACAAATTAGATTAAAACAAAGCAAAACGAGATTAGTTGCTTGACCTAAAAAAGCCGCAAACATCTGCAGCTAAAAATGTACTTATACTATTGAATATATTATACTGGGTGGAATAAAGTATAAAAACTTTACGTGTTTTGCATCTTTTCCTTTTTTATAATAATCATTATTCTTGTAATAATTATTATGAGTAAATTTTAAGTAAGCAAATGGAAAAAACTGCCCTTTAAAATTTTATTTTTGCTTCTCCTTTAAATTGCTAATGCATCCATGACTCATCTCAAAATAAATGATATTCAAATAGTAACGACTGCCGGAGAAACTTTAAAAATATCAAAATGTTTACCCCGAAATGATATTCATGACAAGTTTTTATCTAAATTTGCAAGTTTTTATTTAAAACAATAGCATGTGTAGAATATGCTATATCTTCTTGGTCTAACGTCTTGACAGACGTGTCGTGGCATAATGTATGTCTCATTCTTATCCTATTCATCATTTAGAGCATTTATTACTCTTCTTACGGTGTTGCGCCATCTACTCTAATTTTCTGTTTTGCGGAATGCAGTCTCAATGTTGGTGTGGGGGAGATTTTGGATTATGTCAGTCCATCGGGTTAGAGATTTTCCTGTTCTTTGCCTGCCATCTGGTTTACCCTGCAAGATCAGCTTTTCCATATCATTTTCTCTTGTAATATGCCCAAAAATTTTTAGAATTTGACTATAGACCATGCTGGAAAATTGTTGCTTAGGCTTGATCTTGTTAAGCACTGATACGTTTGTCCGCCGGGCCGTTTATGGTATTCTTAGCATTCTTCTCTAGCACCACATTTCAAATGCATCCATTTGGCGCCGGTCTGCGGTTTGCAATGTCCACGTCTCCGCTCCGTATATAAACACAGAGAACACAAGCGTTTGCACCAGTTTAGTTTTTGTATGTTTTGTTATGTTGCAGTTTTTTTTTATAAGTGTTAGTTGAGACATTGCTGTTCTTTCCAATTAGATTCGACAGCGTTATTCCTTTGCAGCAACTTCTATTGTTGACGACGGCGCCTAGGTAGATAAAGTGGTCTACTTCCTCATACTTGCCAATTCAAATCTTGTTTGGCCGATTATCGTTTGCGCGGTCTACGATTATAGTTTTGGTTTTGTGTAAATTTATTTCTAAACCGTACACCATGCTAATGTTTCTTAGTCTTTCGAATAATTCCACCAGTTTTTCTTTGCTACGGGCAAGTAGCAGCGTGTTGTCTGCAAATCTGAAGTTTGATATTTTTTCCTCACCAATAATTACGCCACCTTCCCACTCATCTAGTACTGAGCGCATAATGTGTACAGATTAAAAAGCAAAAACGACAAAATGCAACCCTGTCTAATCCCTTTACCAATATAGCATTGTGACGACAGATAATTGTCAATCTTGATCACAGCAGTACTGTCCTCATAACGATTCTTGATCAACTGTGTGAGTTGAGTTGAAATTCTCATCTGGATTACGATTGGCCACAGTTTGTGTCATTTGACTTTGTTAACGGCTTTAACATAATCTACAACACAGATGTACATAGGTGTGTAGTATTCTCTGACCTTTTTGATTAATTATCTTAGATTTAAAATGTGTTCTCTTGTCCCTCGTCTTTTAACAAATCCTGTTTGTTCGGGTGCTATTTGCAATTCGGTAAAGATGTGTAGTCTGGATTGTAAGATATGAAGCATAACTTTGCTTGTGTGCGATATAATTGCAATAAGTTGATAGTTATCGCATTTAATGGTTGCTCCTTTTTTGTGTAGAGGAATAATTATTGATGTCGTCTAGTCTCTAGGCCATCTACCCGTTTTCTATATTAGTTGACAAATTTTATATATGGCTTTAGTGCTGTCTTTGCCCATTTCTCTTAAGATCTCAGCAGTGATTTGATCTATGCCTGGGGATTTGTTTCGTCCCAGTCTGGATTTGTTCCTTTCTGTATAATTGTTTGCAGAACTTTCTCCATACATCTACAACTTTATCTATATCTGTAATCAATGCGTTGTTTGAGTCGTGGATGGACCAAGTTTGAGGATTGGTTTTTCTAGTTATTAGTTTGATTTTTGCAAAACATCACTGAACTGAGTGGAATTTGCGTATTTCACTACAAATGTTGTTAAGATAGTTATTTTTATCTCTTCTGCATCCTGTCTGTATAAATTTTGAGAGTTGTTTGTATGCGGTTTGCTGTTCTTGACTGATATTTCTAAAGGCTTTTATGCTTTTTCTTGTTTCAATTAAAATAAACGTCTTGGTAGATATCCATTGTTGTTTTATCGTTGGCCTATGTGGCGGTTGTGTATCTTGTATTGTATTTACAATAATTGGTTTTGTATCTTGCCACATTCAATTTGGGTGCTATATAATAAACTCAACTTATAAGATTGCTGGTTGAACAAAGAAAACCTCAGGATTACTTGCAAAGTTGTTCAACATCGTTATTGAGTGTAGGCAATCAAACATAAGACCTTGCCAGTGATTTCATTTTGACAACTCCTAAATGTGTATTGTGTAGTTTATTTAATACATGCATTTTAAATTTGTTAGGTCCTTTATTTTATAAAATGATTTCATTTATAAAGAATATTTTTTTATAGGTTATCTTTTATTTACGTATCTTCGAACATTTTTAAATAAATTCTCTACTTTATTTTCTCTTTTAATTCCTTTAATATCTACAGGAAAAGCAATTTTTTTAAAATAATTTAAATAGTTTATACCACCTACTTCGTCTATTTCTGCAATATTTTGTTGAAGCGGTAGTCTAAATAAATAATTGGCACTGTTTTTTTTTTATTTAACATAATATGTGATATTAAAATCAAATGCTGATAAAAAATGCACAACGCTGTAACCAATTAGCTGCTAAAATTCTCTCCCGTCTTTGGTCCAAAAGTTGATACTAACGGTTTGTGATCCGTATTTAAGTTGAACTTACGTCCATAAAGATATTGGTAAAACTGTTTAACACCGTAAACTATTGCCTTAGGCTGCTATTAGAGTCCAAGAAACGTACGCAATAGGCCTATCCTCACCTACAGAATTTACATGTGACAACTAAAAAATTGTCCGATGTTAAATTTTGTTTAATGATTTTGAGACTTATCAGTCTATTTTCATTTAATATTTTTACGGATCAATTTATATAAATTATGAACTTAATCTGGCATGTTTCGTACAAATCTGTGATAGTTATTTACTTGTGTTACGTCTTTTAGAACCGCCATATCTTTAATAGCTTTTGTAATTCCCGTTGAATTGTGTAATCTTTCTTTATCAATTACATAATCTAGGTAGGTAACTGAATCTTTGAAAAATAAACATTTGCCTTCTTATAAAATTTGCAAAACCTTTTTAAGCCGCATTAAATGTTGTTCATAATTACAACCGGTTATTAAAATATTATTCAGGAATGTACAAACCTTTTTTTAATTTGCTAAATAAACTTTCCATTAAACGTTGGAAGATATGGAAAATCTACTTTTATTAGTAGATATTGCTGTGCATAACCGTGATTCACCATCCAACAACATTTGCTGATAAGCATGCTTTATGTCAATTTTTGAGAATTGTTGCCCTTCGTGTAATTTTGCAATTATATCATCTATTCGCGGCAGTGAATATCTATCCACATCTAAGTAAGGATTTACTGTAATTTTATAATCTCCTCAAATCCGTACAGTTGAGTCATTTTTTATGATCTGTACGATTGGCGTACCCCAAGAACTGTTATCAATTGTAGATAAAACTCACTTTATTAACGTGGTCCGTTTATCTTATCTTTCAAATAAATTAACTAAACTAAATTAAAACTTGGTTTAATAATATGCTGTTTAAAAATAAAAAACTCACCAAAATGTTGCTAGACTTATTTATGGCCTAGTGGCGTAAGAAAGTTATTGCATTATAATATTTTGATTTTCAATTACCAATTTCTTAATTTTTAATACTTCAGCAACAATTTATACAGATTCATTCCAACACATCACAAAAATGTGGCTTTTGTATTTGTAAAAACATAAAACGTATTTAACTACAAAGTTTTAAGGTTTTTTTACTAATTATGCAAAATAGAAGTTTAGTCAATAATTATATAAATATAAAGTTTGCAAAAACCTCATTTTATGCATAAAAGCTTTTTTCAAAAACTTTATTGCATAAAACGTTTAATCTATAACATCATCAAAATTCAAGCATTAAATTCTTTTATTGCAATTAATTTATAAAAAATAGAAGGATTTTTTTAAACACTTTTTTTAAAATTTTCGAATGTCAAATAAAATTTTTATAAAAATTGTTCAAAATGTTGTTTTTGGAAATTGACAAATTAATAATTTGGTTATGTAAAGGGTTTAGATGTTTACAGTAAAATATACAAATCTGGAATAATACCAAAACAATAAGTAAAATCTACTTTTGTAACTCTGCTAAAAAAATCAAATGCAATAGAATGCAGTGACTATTAAACTATTAATTTAATGAGCTATTATACTTTAAAAGTATTTTTTATAATTATCTACAAAAGAATCTATAAAAACCCAGAAGAAGATATCAGTAACACTCAAGTTGATTTCAAAAAAAACTTTAAAATATACATCTGTTTCAAAGACTACGAGAAGACTTTTGATAAGTATAGGTTATGTAAATAAATTTATTAATTAATTCTTATTTTTTTAAGTTTAAAAGTGTTTTTATTTTATCATCAAAACTAAAACAGCCTGTTATCAATATTATTACAAAAATGAGAAATGTTGAACATTACATTATTTTACATTGTTGTTGTTTTGTTGATGTTATAATTTTATGTTGTGTGTATGTGAAAGTAGATGGTGCTATAATATATTTTATTGTAGATTTTGATAAGGTTTGTTATAATACTTTAATAAACTTTACAAAACATAGATGTAAGATTTAATAGACAACATAGATGTAAGACATTATGTAAGTAGTTAATGAAGCTGCTGCAAAAGAAAGTAAGACAAGGATGTATAATTTTTTCTATACTTGTAGTCCAAGCCAATATTCTAAGAAACAAAAAAGCAAAAAATAGCTGGAGTTGTAGTAAATAGATCTACAATTTCTTTGGTGGCCTGCCTGGCGGCTTTCTAGAGTGTAGTTTTCCGTCTCTCGCAATTTTAGCAATTCTGTTGTCTTGCATTCTGTTTATGTGTTAGTTTTATTATCGCCGTCTCTGCCTCGTCCATTTTACTATGTCCTGTATTTCTTGGTTCTTGGTTATTCTGTCACTTAGCGTGTGTCCCGTGATACTTTGGAGCGTTCTCACCTCTGCCTTTTGGGTTATGTTTTTAGTTCTGCTGGTGTCTGCTCTGGTTTCTGCTGCATATGTGATTATTGCCCTCACGCATGATTTATATATTCTGGTCTTTGCTTCTATTTTTAGGAACTCGTTTTTCCATATACTGTCTTTCAAGCATCCGCTATTCTAGAGGCTTTATCTATTTGATTCTTTACTTCAGATTTTTGTTTTGATTGGCAGTTATTTCTACTTCTAAGTATCTAAAAAACATTACCTATTCTACTATTTTGTCCTTGATAGCTAGTTTGCATCTTCTGGGTTCTTTTGCAACAACTAGTGATATTGTTTTTTGAATTGCAATTGACATGTTGTAACGTTTCCCTGTTAGGTAGAACTGATTGAGTAATTTTTGTAATTCATTTTTGTTCTCTGATATAATTACTGCGTCATCTGCGTAGTAGAGTATTGTTTATTTCTTCTTTCTTAGTTCTGTAACCATGCCCCGCGTTTTTAAAGTCTTCTATTATTTTATTCATAATTAGGTTGAAGAGTACCGGGCTTAGAGAGTCTTCCTGTCTTATTCCTGTTGATATGGGCCAAGCTGTTGTTCACAAGTATTCTAGTCAATGTCTTAGTGTTCATGTTTTCAATAGTTCTAACTATTTCTTCCGGAATATTGCCCTGCTTCAATATGGTTGTGATTTTATATAACCTCACTCAATCAAACTTTTTGCTTAGATCTATAAAGCACATATACACCGGTTTTTTGTATTTGATTAATTTCTCGACTATTTGTCGGGTGATGAATATGGCGTCTGTGGTAGACCTGTTTTTTTTTCTGAAACCCTGTTGTTCTTCCTTTATGGGTATGTATTTTAAGATGATACCGCATATGATTTTTGTGAATAGTTTCTGTAGTTTCCTAGTTGTTTTTTTGTCAAATTTTTTGAAGATAGGTATAGTGATACTTTTTTTCAGTTGGTTGATATAGTTGTTTTGTTTAAGATCTTCTGGTAAAGACTGGCTAGTTGTTTGCTTAGTGGGTTACCTCCAAACTTTATCAGTTCTTTGTTTACTTTGTCAATCTTTGGTGCTTTCCTGTTTTTTTTAGTTTTTTTGTATATTTATCTACTAGTTTGCGGTTGATACGGGTAGTTGTTTCTGCCATTGCTGGCTCTTTCTGGTGTTGAGTCTTATCTTTGTCAAACATTTGTTTGAAGTGGTTTATCCATACCTCTTCCGAGATAGTTGTTACTGTTACATATTTGTTGACTTTGCGTTTCCTTTGTCTTATCATTCCCCATATCTTCTTTTGACTGCCGTAGATGTCATGTTCCATATCTACAGTGAAGGTTTCCCAGTATTTGGTCTTTAATTGTCGTATTTCTGCTTGCACTCTGTTCCTTTTTTGTATTGTATCCACTCTTCCGGTGTTCTGTTATTTAGGTACCTCAGGTAGGTTTCTTGTTTTTCTCTTGCTATTTGTTTTACTTCCGGTGTGAACCATGGTTATGTTTATTTGAGGTTTTGTTTATCTTCCTTTTACCTAGTGCTTCGTTGGCGGCAGTCTCGATGTGTGATTTGACTTTTTTCGAACTGGCTTCCACGTCGTCTTTATCTAGATGTGGCTGTTCTCTGATTTTTTGGGATAGAATTTTTTTGTATAGATCTTTTAAGGTAGGATCATTGATGGATTTGATGTTCAGTTTGTCTACGTAAATAGGTGGTGCTTTTTTTTTAATTGTGTTGTTAGTCGTAGTTTTGCCATGACTAATTGGTGGTCCAATCCAATGTTTGCTGATGTTAGGGAGCGTACATTTATTATCTGAAACGGGTGTACCGCTCTATTTGAGATTATATAATCGATCATAGACGAGTGTCCTTGTGTGGTGGACTAAATTATCTTGTGTTGTGGTTTGTGATTGAAGTATGTATTATTTATTCTCATCTCGTTTTGTGTGCAAAATGTGGAAAAAGTTTATCCGCTGTTGTTGTCGTGTGCGTCATTAAAACGTTGTTTTATTTACTCATTGCATTCAAATCCCCATAATCAGGATTTTTTTCTTGTTGCGTATTTTGTCAATTTTGTATTGCAGGTGCTTGTAGAAGGTGTCAATTTCCTTATTGCTTTTGTTGGCGTTGGGGGCGTAGACGCTGATAAGATGTATTTTTGCCTTGCCGATACCTAGTACAACTCTGAGTATTTTCTCATTGACATAGAATGTATCTTCTATATTTTGTGTAAATTTATTACTAATTAGCAGGCCTACACCGGTGTAGCTCGTTTGTGTTTCTCGTTTCCACAGTATTTGAGTATGTATCCTATATATGTAAGATCACCTTTCCCTCTGCGTTTAGTTTCGGATAATGCACATCTATCTATTTGATGTGTTTCCATTCCTAGCAAATTTTTTTGTTCTCTCCCGTTTGCAAAATTTTATGTTCCAACAGGCGCATTTTAATATGTTTTTTCTCTACACTTTTTTTTTCTTTTTCTTCTCTTATCCGTGTCTGTAGCTGGACTCGTCGTCGTTGTGTTAGTCCGCTTTCGATGCTTGTTGCAGGTTCTGTGAGCTTGAGAGTTGTTTTATTGCAGGTAGGCTGCTAACTTCACCTGCAAACCTTCCTCCTTTATCAGGGCTTGGGACCAGCAACACTCTCACTGAGCTACTCAATCCACTCAATGGGGTGCAGGCGGTGCTTCTTAAAAACCCCAAGCTAATACTTTGCATTCTACACTACCATTGCTACAATGACAATAAGTTTTCCTTTACAAAAAACATTATAAATAACACACAACATTAAGTAAATTTTTACTACTCAAAGGGCAAAACAAGATTAGCAACTATTTTTTTTTTAAAGAGACATTTTTAAAATACATCATTTATTTTATTTAATTAATAAGTTTGTTTTTGTGATCATATATTATTCAAATAAATTGCGCCCAAATTACTTTTTACAGTTTACTTTTTTGTAATACATTAAATATCTAATAATAATTATTATTTTATGTAAATTTTCTCTCCGATTAGTAAAATGCTAAGCACACTACTAAAGGGTGCATACTCTGAAACACTAATTGATCTAAAATACTTTTTACACAAACAGTTTAACTTTTTTGTAATAAAGCGCCCGCATTAACAAAGCCAAAAAGCACTTTACACGCTAGCAATTAATAAACAATTTTTAACCTAATAGGGTAATAATGCCATATAAACTGTAAATATAAAAATCAATATAGCAACTTTAAAAGCGTAGTCCACATTTAAAAATTCAGTTAATCGTCAATGATAAGTTTATTTACATTGTTACTTTGTCAAGAATAATTATAAAACAGTTAGAAGCATATTTATAATATTTACATTAAAACTTAATCAGTAATTTTTCTAAAATTTACTAGCAAAACTATTCTTAGAATTCTTATTATTGGTTTTAAAAACTGAAATGTACGGTAAATTGCCTTTTGTTTGTAAGAATGTTATACTGCGTACACATTTGCAACAATCTGCCGTATCGCAACACCGTCGCGTATCATCGTCGCGTACCATCAGTCCGCAACACAACTGCGAACCGCAACATCGTCGCGTAACATACTCCCGCAACACAATGCCGTTCCATTGCCGTATTGTTGCGCCCTGCCGTACTAACTTGTAAAGAGAGCTGCAACATCGTAGCGCAACGTTCCTTTGATCCGACGGCATAAAACCGACAAGCGGTGGGACGCTAGAAAAGTCCCATGTTGCAAGGAAATGTTGCGCGAGGATGTTACGCGACGGTGTTGCGGTACGGCAGATTGTTGCAAGTGTGTACCGACTATTAAATTTTCTTACTTTTTTTTGCCTACAAAATGTAGTTCATGTACAAAACAAGCGATTAAAATATCAGCTACATAATAAAAGGTTATCTATTTTTTTACATTTACAACCAAAGATACTGTGTGATATTTTTACCATGTTGTATGCTGTTGTTTGTTTGTTTTTTATTGTAATAAATCTTGATTTAATCTATTCTGTTGGTATTAAAAAGAAACTACAAACATGTATTGTTTCATTACTATTCACATGTTCACAGTTCTACTGGCAAATAGTTAAGATTATAGATATTTCAGACTTTGGTGGTTTGCTTCTTCTTGTTCTGCGTATTTAACTTTTTATGGATTCAAAACTAACAGTTTTATTATACACCAATAAATACATGTATATTATTAACAATCTAAATACAAAAAATTCTTATTTAAAACTTAAAAATACCAACCAACCATTAATTGATCTTTGTTGTACAGTTATATTAGTTTTTTAATAATACTTTTACGTATAACATTGTTTACTATTTACTGTAAAACACATTTGATATAATTACTTCCCCTAATGCATTGTTGTTTCAAGAAATTGGCATATAACCAAGCAATTTGCTAAATGCATATAACTTTCTGTCAACTTTCCAGAAGTATTTGAAATTCTTTTAACTTTACTTTCTAGTCTATTTTTAAATAGCTTTTACAAATTTTAGCATTTACGATCTAGAAATGTCTGAAATAATTACATTTATTTATACAATTACTATTATAAAAAATATCCATATGAGCATTTTTTCATAAAAGTAAAGGTAAAAAATAATGTAAAATAAATAAACCTTTATATTAGCTAACAAGCCTTGTGTTATTTAACTGGACAGGAGAAATAAACATTTCAAAGCATTAATTAAACACGCTTTTCCTGGAAATCTTTCAATTGATTTCCTTTATTTATTTATTATAATATAATATTATTTTTGGCAAGTATTGCATAATAATAATATAAGGTCAAGATTGTATACTTAATTAGAAACAAGTGCATAATTTAGTGAAAAGTTTTATTTCACAGTACACGAGTTCAGTGTTAATGTTAATTTTTTTTTTTTTTAATATTTAAATCAATTATTTTATTAAGTTTTGTTCAACAAATTGACGTATACAGAGTGTTTTATAACTAAAAGCAAAAAACGTGTTTATAGCAAAATTTAAGTAAAAAAAAGCATCTTTATTTTTGCTTCCAATTAAGAAACACCCTGTATATTACTTTACCGCTTATGCAATTATTTTAGCGTTTAGCGTTAGCATTGTCATTAAAAGAATGTCATGCATGTTTACATATTAACAATTAGAATTAGATCTTTCTTTTATAGCAATAGTACAAAACTATGATATTATATCAAGGCATCAAAAAAAACGTACAAAAAAATCGTGTATTAATGTAACATATTTTTATTAACTAATTTATCGCGATAAGATTTAAAATAAAATTAATAAAATATTGTTACTAATAAAATATAAAATTATCATTTAAAAGAATGATATAAAAAACGTAAATTGAAAAGTAAATATATTTTGCAACTTGAATTACGGCACGTTTTCCTAGACGTAAGATATTCGTTGAGTATCGGCCCGATACTATCGGGTGAGAAAACGTGGGTGCTATACAAAAAGCCACCAACTGCTTTCATCGTAGTGCGTCATCAGTTTACAGAAAAGCATCCGATAAATATCAATTTATTTTTAATGAAAAATGAAAAATATCTTTGTGTAGAACAGCCTATGAATACAAAATTATATTAAAAATTAAATAGGAAATGTACTGTAAATACTAACTCAAATTTATGAATTAATTTCATCAGAATAATTATTTCCATTGAACTGTTACACCTGTGGGATGAATATGGCAATGAACAGTTCTATAAATAATACATTTGGGTTGGTATTCGGCTTATTCATAAATATTACAATTCTGAAAAGAAATTAAACACAATTATACGTTTCAAGTTATGTATGTAATTTTTCTATTAAAAAAATATGCACATATAAACGATATTTAAATGCGAAACAATTATTTAGTTAAATGGTCCCATATGACCAATATGTTATAAGACCTTGAATGTATTTCGATAAGAATTGTTATGAGTTATTGTTGGTAGATTAGCTGTTTTTAAATGTGTTTTTAGTAATTCCGGAGATTGAATGTTGCTTTACTTTTTATAGAAAATATAAATATTTTTTATAATAATACACTGATTGTTTCATCACACAGTGGCTTTATCAGGTAATAATGGTGTTTATTATAAAAAGGTATAATGGTGTTCAACCAACACGTATCAGTCTCAACAATTCAATAAATATAAATGTAATTGTTTACTTTAGTAATTCAAATTAACATGTAGGTAAAGATTTTTTATTATTTTTAATGATTTGAGATAAATTGGGTTAAATGTTACTAATAAATTTTTTTGCAATTTTGACTTAAAATGATTCCTTGAAATTGAGAAAAATAAAACATTGATTAGAGACAAGGCCATGTGGTAGAGTATTGGAATATTCATGAATATATGAACTATAGTCAATTCTTAGATAAATAAGACCTAAAACAGTTAATATGAATATAGCTATTTTAAACTTTATTTTCGAAATAATAATAATAATATTTGCTACAACTACATTGCTTATTTCTATTATATTATTAAAAAAAAAAAGATTATTTGATCAAAATTAGTTCCGCTATGCAGTATTCTAAATTATTTTAAAATTCTGGTTAATACAATATTGTAATATTTTTGGTATTAAAATTAGCAATCATTAAAGTTTTTTAAAGTAGCTTTACAAATAATAATCAAGTTGATTGCAACCAGGATAAATATTATTAACTCTTTTTGTTCAATCCAGCGCCTATGGTGTCATGATATTTTCTTACAATCATGTTAAAATGAACCGGAGCTTCATACATTATCCAGGTTTTTTTATTATTTAGTAAAACATTTTTTTAAATGTTTTTAAATGTTGTAGAAGAATATTCAATAATACCAGCTCATTATTAAATCAAAATGAATGTTGTCTTCAACAGTGTTTGTAATACTAAAAAATATATTATAGATGTTAATACTTTTACTGAAAACCTTCTAAATTCTGTACAAGTAACTAATCATGATCCAATCGATATTTTAACAGTTAGCATGATAGAAGTCAGAAATGATATCACAAATTTGAAACCTTCTCGAGACACATATAGCATGAGCACTAATCTGTTAAAAAAATATTATTAGTGTTGGAATGTGCATGTTAATTAAGGCGATCCTATTCATCTTTTTTTTCTTCTTCGGTCTGTTGTTGTCCACTTCTGGACATAGGCCTCTCTTAAACTCTTCCACATGTTTCTGTTATGTGCTGTTTGTTGCCATTTTTGTCCAGCAACCTCGCGGATATCGTCCCTCCATCTTTTCTGGGGTCTTCCTGCACTGCGAGTCGTTATTCTAGGTCTCCACTGTATAATTCTTATAGCCCATTTTGATGGATCCTGTCTGGCAACATGACCTGCCCAGCTCCACTTGAGGTTTGCAAATCGTACAATTACGTCTTCAACGCCAGTTTTTCTGCGGATTTTGTCATTTCTGATGTGGTCCCTCAAGCTTATACCAAGTATTGCACGCTCCATGGATCTTTGACAGGTTCTGAGTTTATTTGCAGATCTTACTGTGGGGGTGGTTGTTTCGAGCCTATACGTTTTGACAGGAAGACTACACTTGTTATAAACTTTCCGCTTTTGACCGTATGGGTATTTTTTAAAATGTATCCTAGTTTACCAAACGCTGCTCAGCTCATTTTTACGCGACGTGATATTTCTTCTGGTTGTCCTTCCCCAGTTTAATGATATGACCAAGATATACATACTCGGTCGCTTTTTCTACTATTTGTCCTTCTACGCTAATAGATGTCTCATTCTCACTCATGATCGTAATCTTCTTAACGTTTATTTTTAGACCGACTTTTTTAGATGCTGTATTTAGTTGCAAGAGCATGTCTTTTAGTTCACTGTAATCTAAACTAATGAGGATAATATCGTCTGCAAAACGTAAATGGTTAAGGTGTTTTTCATCTATGTTTATGCCTTTTTACCCTAGTCTAGTCTTTTAAAAATATCTTCCATTGCAAGCGTGAGATTGTATCGCCTTGTCGAACCCCTTTTCTAATGAGAACCTTTTCTGTTAATGTGTCGTCATCAATTTTTACTTGTAGAGTAGCGTTATCATAGATGTATTTAATAATGTTGGTATACCTGGAGTCAATACGTGCGTTAGACATTGCCTGTAATACTGCCCACATCTCGATAAAGTCAAACGCTTTTTGTAGTCTACAAATGCCAGGTGTAGGGGTATATTGTATTCTACGGATTTTTTCAATTAAGGAGCGGATACTTTGAAGATGGTCTGCTGTACCAAAGCCTTTCCTAAAACCTGCCTGCTCTGCGGGTTGATAGAAACCCAGTTTAGTTGTAAGTCTATTAGTTTTGATTTTAGTTAATAGTTTGTATAGGTGGATAGTATACTAATTGCCCTATAATTCTCGATATTAATGGTGTCACCTTTTTTGTGTATCAGTGTTACGTGTGCATTTTGCCATTCTATCGGGATCTTTCCTTCTTCCAAGCATTTATTTAAGAGAGTGCGTACTGCCTCCAATAGGGCGTGTCCTCCAAACTTGAGCATCTCGCATGTAATTCCATCTGTCCCAGGAGCTTTCCTATTTTTCATTTGGTGTAGGGCCTTCATCAGTTCATTTTGTGTATATGTGGCATTTCTTCGGAATTAACGTTAGTGATTTCTTTCTTTCCGCTAGCGAGTGTTGGTGGTTCCTGTGTTAGGGAGGCATATAGTTTCGCGTAGAAGTCCTCAATTGATTTTTTAATGCCTTCGTTTCCTCTAACAATTTGTCCAGTATTATTTATGATTTTGTAGATTTTTGTTTTCCCATTGTGAATGTGCAATCGTAATACTTTCATGTTTGCATTATCTTCAATGCTTCCTTGATTTTCCCAGTATTAAATGATCTTGTATCCTTGCGAATTTCTGTCTTTATAATTCTGTTTAGTTGTCTATATTCCGGGGAATTGTGGTCTAGCTTTCTTTGCTGTTCTGTTAGTTTTATTGTGTTTAGACTATTATTTGTTTGTTTTTGTTAGTTTTGGCTCTCATGCATACTTTTTTATTTACGGTTTTTATATCAGCTGCGATTTTATCGGACAGTGAGTCTTTTAAAGAATGTGGACTTAATTTGAAATGTAGATCGAGTTGATATTTTTCGGAATGTTGTTTTAAGTCATCGATTTGTAGGTGCGTCCGTTTCAGAATCATTTTATTTTGCTTGAGTTTGGTGTTTAGCAGTAATGTTGCTCTGACCATTCTATGGTCACTTCCTGTTCTGAAATTATTTAGGACTGAGACATCTGTTATTAGTAATTTTTATTGGATATAATGTAGTCTATTTGGTTTTTTGTTCTGCCACCTGAGTTCACCCATGTCCATTTACAATTTTCCGGTTTTTTGAAAAAGGTGTTCATGCAATATAGGTTCTCCTGTTGCAGATAGTTTAGGAGCATTTCTCTTCGGTTATTCCTTTTTCCCAGTCCAAACTGACCTATGTTTATTTCTTGGCTGTCCTGTCTTTCTTCAATCTTTGCATTGAAGTCGCTGAAGATAATGGAAAATTGTGGTTCTCCAGCCTTTCTTGCTGTTGATATGTCGTCGTAAAATTGCTTTATTTATTCCTCGTCATATGTACTAGTTGGTGCATATACAAGGATAATCTGGAGGCAATACTTTTTTGAAATCTGTACCATTATATATAAGTATATAAATTAAATTCAAAAAAACCACTAACAGCTTCTTTACCAACAACAACAAATTTAATTACAGCATCCAAATCACAACCAGTTCCTTTACAAGTTTTGACTGTAGAAAGATCAATTAATAGACCAACTACCAGAAGTCAAACAAAGAAACTTTACACACAATAAAGTTTCTTGAAAGTTAGCTTTGACAACAAAATTAGTTTTATATATCAATGTCAATTTGATGTATATTAATAAATATTAATAATAAATATCTCATGATGATGGCTGATGAGATTTAGCCGAAACGTCGAGTCCAACTCAAAAAGAAAACGCGGGATAATCCGAAAATAAATTTAAATAAAAATATATATATATATATATATATATATATATATAACTCTGCTCGAGATAGATTCCATTTTTGTAACGAGATGTTTCAGATATTTGTTGATGAGTATTCCTACACCCCCATTTTGCGAGTTGGTATCAGAGTTGTTTTAGTACAAGACATGTCCTGATTTAAGAGTGGTACATTTCTCCCCTAGTTTTCTCGTTTTGAATAGCCCAACAACATCCCATTTTACATGTGAGAGTTCCGCTTCTAGTTTATCCAAGTGTTTGTCTGATCTCATAGTCCTTATATTGTACGTTGCGATTATTAGTCCTTTCCCATAACAACCTTTGTAAGCCCAGTCATTCTTAGCACCCCTGATCTGTCCTCTATTCCAGCCGTTGTTGTAGCTGGGAGGCGGCAGATCGCTGGAGACTCGGGGCCTTATTGTAGTTCCTTGTGTATTCATGTTTAAAGTTTAAAGAGTTTTGGCATTTACCCACCACGCTTGCCCTGCGGGTTGGTGGGTTTGTGTAGTTCATCTGACTAGAACTTAATATGCTGCCGTTGTTTTTTAATTGAATTCTTCCGCCACCATATTTGTCAAAATAGTCCACAACTAACTATATCCTACTAACAGAACCATTTTATCCGGGTTTTTGGGTGGTCTGCTTCTGCTGGTGCTTGCAGGCACCAATTCTGGGGCTGCTGTGAGAATACATTTCCTATATTCTCGTTTGAATGGTTATACTGCCATGACTCGGTCGCCAGAGCCTCGTTTGTTATCTAGCAGCGGGCACTGCGTGCAGGAGAGGTTGACATTTGGGTCGGGCTTACTTGGTGGTTATTGCCGTCACCCCTTACCCACCGCGATCCTATTATATAGATGTATTATTATCTTTATTGAAAATATAATTGTTTTTCTATTTTGTTTGTTATCAATGTGTTTCACTGCAATTATTAGTTCTCCACTGCCAACTCTAACAGGTTATGGGCCAGGAGGTATTCTCTAGTGAGTGCATGAGTATTAACAATAGTAAACATGAGGTTCGGTTTGCTTTGAAATGATAATTACGACACGTGAAAAATCTACATGGAGGCCCTAATAATTAGAAATGATGAATGAGAATATGTAAATAGTAAGCCCGTCGCGGATGACGCTGCAAATGCGACAAAAAGACTTGAAAAATATGTCTAGAATAAGGTGCAATAATTGCAAATTATTTGAGCACAAAGCCGCACAGTGTAAAAACAAAAAAACAAACAATGAGACCGATAAAACAACCAATCATGTATCTTGGTGTGTAAACGCAGCATTACTTCTACGGTCAACAGATCACGCGCGCAAATGGTGTGACGCAACCTCACATTTTGTTACGACGTGAACTCTTGCTCGAATGATGATTTATCTAAACACGGTGAGTTAAATCTTGCAAACAATGGTTCTATCACGAGTGTTGCAGCAAAGTTTACAGCAGACGTTTTTAGTAAAGAAAAGGACGTGTTATTAAAAAACGCTCTACATGTACTAGATTTGCGCACAAATTTACTACCTGTGGAAAAATTTACAGATCAAAGTTTTAAGGAACTATTTGACAAAAACAGTGCTTCTGTTTTACACTCAAAAGGTCATGTGACTATTATTGCGGACAAAGTTGATGATCTTTATTTTGTGCGTGAGCGCACTGTCAGTGCAGTATCCAAAATGCTTACAGTAACCGACGCAACTGATTCAAAAGTATTGTGGCATCGGCGACTTACCACCGTCAAATAGAGATCCAATACACTTAATGAATCGTATGCCTTCTCAACATATAACTTTTTCATTCAAATCTGTTAGTTTTATGGATGTTAGATCAGCAATAGACTGTTTAACAAACAGCAAAAGTAAAGACTATTTTGGTATACCGGTTGCAGTAGTCAAATGCGTAAAAGATATAGTGATTGAACCATTAACAACTTTGTTCAATAACTGTATTAATATAGGATGTTTTCCGGATGTAATTAAGCTGTCCGTGGTAATACCTATATTTAAAAAAGGAGATGAAAACTTGCCTGACAATTATCGTCCTATTTCACTACTACCAATATTTGCAAAGGTTTTTGAAAAAGTGTTGAAAAATCAAATTTCTCAATATTTTGAAGAAAATAACATTATCTCGAAGTGTCAATACGGATTTCGTAAAGGTATGTCTAGAACGGGAGCCGTGTTAGACTTCATAGAAGAAACTATTGATTGTTTTGAAAAAGGTCTCTATTCGATGGGTACTTTTTTAGATTTAAGCAAAGCATTTGACTCGGTGTTGCACAGTATTATGTTACGAAAGCTGTATTCTTACAACTTTATGCCATTAAGCTGCAGATTATTAATGTCTTATCTGTCTAATAGAAAACAGTGTGTAAAAATCAATGACGAAGTATCAGACTTTCAAGATGTTTTGCACGGGGTACCTCAGGGCTCCATATTAGGTCCTTTATTATTTTTAATCTACGTCAATGATTTTCCATATCACATTAAAGAGGGAAAAGTCGTGCTCTTTGCTGATGACACGACTATATCAGTAAAAGATAAAAATCTAATCACAGCATCACAAAAGGCTAAAGATGCAGAAGTAAATGCTAAGGAGTGGTTTACTGCAAATAAACTTTGTTTAAATGTTAGTTAGACTATATCAATGGCGTTTACTAATAAGAAAGTCGATGAAGAATTATTGCATACTACTTCATCAAATTTTTTAGGTTTTTATCTTGAGAGAGTTAAATTGGCATCAACATGGGAATTACGTGGCTAACATTTTGAGTAAGCATGTATTCTTACTTTTCAATCTTGCTGCTATCATAAACTCTACAGCTGTGAGAACTGCTAATTTTGGTTTGTGTCAGCCGTATTTGCAATACGGAATAATATGGGGACATTCTGCAATACGGCATAGACTTTTTGCTCTGCAAAGAAGAGCTGTAAGAATTGTCGCTAGTGTGGGATATCGAGAAAACTGCAAAGATAGCTTTAAAAAACTGGAAATTTTAACTCTACTATGTTTATATATATATTGGAATGCTTGTTGTATGTTCACAAAAACAAAAATTACTTTACTGCAAATTATCAAATGCACGCATATGATACTAGACATAAAAACAATTTGAGAGCCCAAACAAATCGACTTTGCAAATCCCAAACAGGTACACGCTTTTACGGTTTAAAGTTTTTCAATTTATTACCAATCCATGTTAGAAATTTGTCTTATAAAAACTTCAAACAAAAAGTGAAAAAATGTCTTATATCAAAATCTTATTATAGATGGGATGAGTTTTTATTGGACAATTTAAGAATGTATGTTTGGTAATTTTATATATGTAACTGTATAGTAATTATTATAATTATTATACTTTTTTTTAATTATTTTGTAATGAACTTATAATTTTTTATTTTTATGTTATTTTATATTATTATTGTCTATGACGAGTGTAATAAAATGTTTTTTTTAAACAACACAATAAACTTGAACTTGAACTTGAACTCAAAAAAACTGCAAAGCAAAGTCTCTACAAACCAATAACAGCGGAGAATACTATAGCAACAAGTTTGATAATTTTTGTAAATTGCGCGGAATGGCGATATAATCTCAAGCAGGACAGTGTTGCGGAGTGCAAGAATCGCAGTGTTCTGCATACCGCACAATGTTGTTCCAAGCAGAAGTCCTTCCGATGTTTTATGCCGAAGCAGCCAACTACATTACAAATCGTTGTCCTATTAAAAGTCTTGACAAAAAAACTCTTTATGAAGTTTGAACTGGGAACATTCCAGATGTAAGTCATTTTTGAGATTTTGGTAGTAGCTTTTGCAGTGACCAAAAACTTGGAAAACGGAAACTAGAAGATTAATGCCACAAAAGCATTCTTGTTAGATTTTTGAAAAAATTAAAAGGTATAAAATATGGTTACTTAAAGAGAGAATGATAATAGTTTTGCGCAATACAATATTCTCTACGCAACCATTTACCAGAACTGATGAATTCTAAGATTTTTCTTTAGTAGATCTTGAAACAATGAACGCAGATAAACAAGACAAAACAAATGGTTTTGTAAAGGTTGCCATAGATACTCCAGTTGTTGAACAACCCAATATCAATAATAACTTACAAGAAGCAAGACCAAGCCGACCAAGAGTTATACGAAGAGGACGACCAGGTTGTCCGCAAATGTTGTATCACAGACAAACATTTCAGTTTGTACAAAAAGAAGTTACGTCAGAGCTAGCGCTACTTTCTGAAGTACCAATGCGATAAGCCGCGATTCCAAAGAGTGGTAAAACGCAATGGCGCGCAAAACCCGGCCAATTATTAAAAATGACAACTAAAGATTAATGATTACTAGTAGCTCAAAATAACATTTTTCATAATGACAAATACGAAAAATATGAAACCCAACAAAGAACAAGGCAAAATAAAGAACAACCCAAATATAACATTTATTTATTTCGAGAAAAGAGTGTTTGGTATCTCTACCAGAAGAGACTGAAAGAAAAACTGATGATAACAAGTGAAGAGTCAGATGTGAAAATGGAGTATAAAATAATCTATTTGTGATTATTTTATACTCCATTTTTGCGTGCATTCAGCAGCCAAGAAAGCACTGGAGATAGTTGAAAAAAAAAAAACAAGACCAAAATGGTGGAATGACAAATTAGAACGAATGAGTATAGAAAAGAATATAACTTATAAAAACTGGCTTAGCTGGCGCACCGAAGAAAACAAAATTGAATACCGAAGACAAAACAGAATATTTAAGATAAAGTGAGGAAATCAAAGAATGAAATCTGGGAACAAAGATGCATACAAATAGAGTTTTAAATTGGAGGATCAAGATCAACAGAAGTCTAAAAAGTAATAAAATTTATGGAACTGACTAAATACTATTAATATGGAAAATTGAGAAAAACACTATAAAAATCTGTTAGTAGAAAATAAAGATGAATATAAAATAGAAAAAATACAAGCGGATTTTAAAACACAATATGCAAATAAATATTACAAAAAAGAAGATTCAAAAAGCATTAAGAAGAATGAAGAACGGAAAGGCGTCGGGCTGGTAGAAATCGTTATAGAATTAATTAAGAATGGAGGCCTCTCCTCTTATTAGAACAAAGAATAATTTTACTATTTAACACCAGTGTTAAGGAAAATAAACACCGCAACAGTTTAAAGAGTCCCAGATTATATAAATATTAAAAAAGGAAGCTGGAAAAACTAAAAAACTACTGCGGATTGAGTACAAATATTTTTCTTTCCCAATTATACATAAAAGTTCCAGAAGGTAAATTAAGAGAAAATACTGATGGGAGAATAAGTAAAAAACAAACCGGATTCACAGCTGGAAGATCATGTAGCGATAATCTCTTTACTCTACAGCACATTATAACAAAAAGAAATAGCATTATTGAAGACACACATTTAACTTTTATAGACTTAGAAAAGGGATACAATTCGGTACTAAGAGGTAAAATGTAGAAAGCTCTTAAAGATGTAGAGGTAAAAGATCCATTGATTAAATTGATAAAAGAACTGTACAAAGACAATAAATCAGTAATCAAGGTAGGAACTGACACTGCGAGAATAGTTCCCTCTAAGGGTTTAAGATTTTAACATATACCTGTAGGCATGCTTTAAAAAGTGGAAAAACAGCTGCGGGCCAATGGGTGTGCCTATAGGGAACAATTGCATCTTTACACTAAGTTTCCCTGACGATCAGGTTGTGATAACACAAGACGCATATGATTTAGAATTTATGCTTAGAAGACTGCAGCAGGTAGAAACCTTTAAATATTTGAAATGCACAATTAGTAAAAATGAAATAGCAAATGAGGAAGTTAGGAACAAGATAGAAAACGGGAAAAATGTGGTTGGCTGTTTAAACTCGATCTGGTGCGACAAACACATAAGAAAAGAAGGATACAGTGGTGTCATATGGAGCAGAAATATGGACACTAAAAACTAAAGAAAAGCGACAAATAAATACCGTAGAATTGGACTACCTAAAAAGAAGCGTCAGAAAATCCAGAATAGAGAGAGTGAGAAATTAGACAAATAATGGAAGCTAAACAAACACTAGTGGAAAGAGTGTAAATAAAAGCCTGAAGTGGTTTGGTCATGTTTTTTGAATGACAAATAATAAATGGCCCCAAAGAGTATGGGAATGGCAACCGCCTGGAAGAAGGAAATGGGGAAAACCTAATAGGTCATAGAACGATACCATTTGGGATGCGATGAGAGCAAGAGGGCTGGATGAAGAGGATGACTACAAAAACGGGAATAGCGTGTGAGATTAGAAAGGCGGCACCTAGCTGTATAAACCCAATAAAAAAAACCTTTGGGTACACTATAAGTCCTTTTGCTTATTCAACAGATTAACAGAAAGATTACATTGTTATTTGGTGAATCTCGGCGGTTTCTAACAGATTAAGCTTAGTGTATTTTGTACAGGTCTGAAACATTTTAATTTTATTAATTTTTAAGAAGGAATGGTTAAAATTTATAATATAATTTGCAAATAAACTTTTATCGTGTTTTAGTCTAAACTTAGTTTAGACTAAATCACGAATCTGGCCGGACTAAAAGCAATTTGTTCAGTTATTCAAAAACATTTTTCTTGTTTTGGCAAAAACTAAACAATTTTATTACAAAACTTAACAAGATTAAGTAAAACTTCAAACATTTTACGCAAAAACCGTATATTTTGAAAACAATTCAGTTTATTTTAATATAAAATGTGGCCTGATTACAAGCAAATTGTTTAGTTAAGCAAAAATTTAGCTTGTTTTGGCAAATTTGACAAAGTTAAGTAAATATCCCATTGTATTATAAATTAAATAAATATATAAAATAAATAAAAAATCCGGCTATTTAAAAATTCCAAATTTGCTTCTGATAAAAATTTTTGCTGATAATTAAATTAAATAAATTTGCTCTGATTAAAGTGAAAATTTAAATGTTTAGCTTTTATTTTAATATTTAGTGAGTATATATGAACTATTTTATCAAAAATACAATTAAACCTAGAAAGAATTCTATAGAATTAGTATAGAACAACTGTTGCTATAAGCGTTATCAAATCTGGTTTTCTTGTATAAACATCCGGCCTGGTTTTATAACAATTTTCATTATATTGTTGAATCTGTTTATGATATAGTTCAAAAATTGTAAACCATGCTTTTGTAATTTTTGGTTGAAAATTAAGATTATATCCAAAAATGTGTGTTGATAAAAAAATTAGATATGATGAAAAAGTAAGGTTGATTTGTCAATTAGCTGTGTTCAATCACAGAAAATTAAAAAAAAAAGCTGACGTAACACAACATATTTACGTTAGCAATATTTATCTTGCTTACCTCTAGAAATGTGCATAGAAATTTGCCCAAAATTATGTTAAAAATAGTATAAAAAGGTATATTAAAATAAAATATATTACAATTCAGTAGACAATTCATGTATAACAACTATTTCCTCAAATTGTTCTTTTTGTAAGTCTAAATAATGGTTAATTTCTAATATTTTTGCACGATCTCTAGTAATTTCATTTTTTTGAAGGTCATTAACCAAATTATTCAACCAAGTTTTGGCTCGACGTATAAGCCGGTCTTCTCTATTATCAATAGAAAGCAAATGCAAATCATGTGATGCACCAACTGCATTCATTAAAGTATCTCTATCTACCATTACTGCCGCTAGTTCCGGTAACATTGATTCACCACTAATATTACATGTAGTCATAAATCTTAAAGACAATTCAATAATTGATTCATTATAACTTTGCTGAGCAACTCTCATCTGAGCAAAATATCCTTGAGCCATTTCAATAAAAGCATTAATCATTTCAGTTAAAGCTTGTTCAAAATTTTGATTAGTTTCTTCTATTTGTTCAAATAAAGTTACTTCAATGCCCATTAATTTTTTCCAAGTTTTATTAATCCAATTAAAATATTCTTCTCTAAATTCTAAACTTTTTTCTTTATACTGTTCCATATTAATTATCTTTTCAGCAAACGCATTCTTTTCTTCACATATTTGTCTAAATATTTCTCTTTTAATTTGGGTAAAATCTTCCATATGTTGAATGCTTTCTTCTTGATTCTTAATTTTTGCGCCTTCAGTTATGGTTGTAAATTGGTCAACTTCACTTTTGCGTATTCTATACATATCCTGTCCTGATTCAAATATTTGTTGACATAATATAACAAATGTTATTTCAAACTCGTTGAAAAAATCCTTAGCTTCATCACCTATTTTTAATAAAAGTTTTCCATCAGAATCATTTTCAAACATTTGTTCAAATAAATACCGAGTGCCTAAAAATTCGACAAAACTATCCGCATGCAATTCAGCTTCAGCTAGTTCTGCTTCTATTTTTGTTTCTCTTTCAATAATTGTAACTTCTTCTTCTTCAAGTAATTGTAATTTTTTTGAATATCTTTTATACCCTTCTTCTCGTTCACCATCTTCAATCATTTTATATTCATAATAAACTATATTTGGTAAAAATGTAGCTACAAATATACGAAATATTGCTGCTTTTTCGGCGCATGGATTTCCTGCTAAATTAGCCGATTGTAATTTCTTGAATCGTCTCAGATATAAAATATTATATTTATCATGAATTTTATTGTTTCCAATACTAAAAATTTGTAATTGCGATAATGTATCTATATTTTCAATTTTCTCAATTAAATTGTTAAACAAATTTAAAATTTCTAAGTTAACAAGCTCGTCTAAATTATCAATTTTTTTAATTTTATTAAAAGATAAATCTAATTCTTTTAAATTTATCAACATATGTAAATTTTCAACTGTTTCTATTAAGTTATTACTTAAACTCAACATGGTTAATGCCGGTAATACCCATAGGTGATCAATTCTTAGTATGTTCATGAATTCTAACCGAACGTGAGCGACTTCGTTCCAGGTTATTCCTTCCTCTCGAGCGAGACGTCCGAGTTCTCCTTTTAGTCCTTGTTCTTCTAAACATTTTGCAATCATAAAATGATTTATGACTTGGGGTTCACGCTCTTTACAGGGATCCATTTTTTTATACTTATGGTTTTAATATGTCACAAAAAATATTAATGCTGAATTTATTTATTATTTGCTTTGCTCTAAAAAAAGATTATTTGTATAATAAATAATGTTTTAGTATATTTGTTATTAAAACGTCACTCACAAATAGACATTTATAAACAATTTTTGTTTTTAAATAAATTAGGTTTATCTAGATACAAGTAGATGAAATAAAATTTTAATTTAAGGTTTTTCTTGTAGAAAAATTTATAATTTACATTATTTTATTTTAAGTTAATTTACTAGATTGCTACTGGAATGAGTTGGAAGACCATTTCTACTGCACTTAGGCTTTATTTAAATATAATTAAACGTTGTTTATCATGGGTTTTCTTGTGTTCTGAACGCATTTGCCTAAGAGAGTGCAAATGACATGCTGGGTCGTTTTGTTATTTATTTTACATCATCTACATATAGGTTGTCTTCATTCTTCATTAGAAAAAGATTTTTTTCAAAAACTTGTCAGATTTCTTTTTACGAGCGCCAACCGACTAAACTTTCCCCTATTGAATATAGTAATGTAGGAATATTATTAATGCACCTAGTGTGCCAACCATATAGACGTTGCATAGAGTTTGTAGAAAACTTGTACCACGTCTATGTCTAAATATAAACTGTCGGACAATTTGTTTGTTTCTAGTTTTTATCATCTACATATAGGTTGTCTTCATTCTTCATTAGAAAAAGAATTTTTCCAAAAACTTGTCAGATTTATTTTTACAAGCGCCAACCGACTAAACTTTCCCCTATTGAATATAGTAATGTAGGAATATTATTAATGCACCTAGTGTGCCAACCTTATAGACGTTCCATAGAGTTTGTAGAAAACTTGTACCACATCTATGTCTAAATATAAACTGTTGGACAATTTGTTTGTTTCTAGTTTTTACACTAAGAAATGTAAAAAAGATAGATATATCTCTTTAAACTCAGCTTTGCTTGTTTGTGCTAAAAGGAGAAGAAGCTTCACATAGAATTTCTTCTTGCATGTATTGGGATCGTTCAGAAAAACAACTAAAATCTGCCGTTGGGAAGCAGGTGCTTTGAAGCGGGTTTTAGATAAAATTTGGTTTGATTTTGTCTTGAGATAAGTTAAGCAGCCTTTGTAGCTTGCTGTGTACGGCCCATTGCACGCGGCTTATGTTGCAACATGTCCTGATTCTTTTGTTTTAGTGTAGATAAAGCTAAGATAAAATTTAGCGCATTTGACGCAAACATATGCTGGGTTGACCCATTGATCTTAAAAGCTTAAAGGTGCTAATGGTGCTAAAAGCACTTGGCGTAATGATAGCCTATTAATTAAAGTAACTGAAAGGGACTTACCTGATTTTTTTCTGTGCATTGAATTTTTTATTCTTGTTGTTTACCAGAGTAAATCTTTCTTCTAAAAGCGAGGCTTTGTTGTTGCTATCATTTTTATTTGCTCATTGTCTTCGGAGGTGACAGACTTCTTCTTGATCTAAAATAAGGCGTCCAATATCTTGGTGCGGTTTTTGGAACTTTTTTTGAAAAGGTCAAAGCTAAAACTATAGATGACGTGGGTGATTGTGCAGTCTTCTTTGATATAAATGACATCATGGGCTTTACTCTCTTTTATTTTTTGCAAATTGTCTTATTGCAGTTTAGAAAGGAGCTCCTAGAGATTCAATTTGTATTGTTTGAAATTGTCTGCATTGATTTTGATCCGCTCCGATTGCTCGTCAATCAGGCTGGTAACTTACTCTTCAAGTTTATTTATTATTTTACTCTGCTTTATCATAAGGTTTTCAGCTTTCTGATACTGAACATACATCAGTCCTATGATCTGGTCGCCGTTCAGTTTGGGGTCTATGTTTTGTTTTGATTAGGAATGTTGATGATATTTGTGGGTATTTGTAAAGCCAAACCAAAACTTGTTGATTTTTTGTACTTGGTGTTAATAGTGATTAAACTACTTCGGAATTAACTTTACTGTAAGTTGTCTGGCAGCTTTAAAAAATCCGGTTAGAACTCTAGATTTTTTTAATTTTCTGTGGTAATTTACTTGGAGTTTTACTAATAGAAGTTTGTTGGCTTTTTTAAATAGTCAGTTGCGTTATAGGCTTGCTAAGCCTGCGCGTGTTTTCTTCATGCTATTGTAAAATCACTCTATGTTCAATAGTAGAGCACTTGCGTATCATGCGAGCAGTTAGGGGTAATTCGGAAATCACTTAAATTGTTGGTTCTGTCAAACTTCTTTAAATTAGTCGTAAATAAAAGTTACAAGGTAGAGAATTGACTTTTATCACAGCCAAACTCAACTAACAGGTTTTTTGACCCGTAAACTTTGGCTGATAGCTTAGTTGCCATCCAAAGACTGTGGCAAGTAGTCGTAATTGTAGAATTTTAATTATTGCGTCTTTGTTGTCGAAATTTAGCAGTGTTTTGGTGATAAGTTTTGCTGGGATAGTTGCAACAAAATTACTCAAATGACATGTTTTGTTTGGTTTTGCAAACTTAAAGTTAATGTTGTATTTGTCGTAGCTGGTTTTAAGTGTTTTTGAGTAATTATTATTCAATAAAATGTTTTAGTTTATGCCGCGGTGGATATACTGAATAATCTTTAGCATAAAGTGCAATTTTATGATAAGGTAAGAATTGTGTAGGTTAGGTTAGGTTTTTCTTAAGAAGAGAAACTATCATCTCCAAAAAATCAGTAAAATAACTGGGAATCTGGTTGGATTCAAACTGGATTTTTGACCCGTACGTACAAAACATCATTGGCAAGGCAGAGAAAACTATGACTACTCTAATGAAGATTATGCCAAACGTTAGCGGACAAAGCGCAAAAAAGGCGGTTTACTACTGACTTACGCAGCGCCGGTCTGGAGGCGGGTTCTTGGCGTAAACAGGCATCTGTCAGCTTTTATCCACTCAGAAAAAAGTTGTACTGAAAGTTATTAGCACATACCGAACGACAAGTAACCAGGGTGCCTGTATAATTGCTGCGATCAATCCAATTGACCTGAAAGTAGAGAAGCTGGCAGAGAAGTATCAAGCTAGAAATTAAGGCCGCAAAACTACAAACAACATTGAAGAGCAGTGGCAGCGCAGGTAAGATGACACCCATGACAACGCGCAGTAGACCAAGACGTTTATTCTTGCAATAGCAAGATGGGTGAGATGTCTTCACAGGAACACCGACTACTTCCTGATAAAATTCCTGACAGGTCACGGAAGATTTGGCACTTACACCAAGAGGATGGGAAAGACTCAGAACGACAATTATCATTATTGTGGCAAAACAGACTAGTTAAAAGAGACCAGATGAGTAGGTAATAAAAATCCTTATTGAGGTATTCCGCCTACTTGTTGAAAAAAAATGAAGTTTTTTTAGTGTGTTAAAAGCACGTTAAACCAAACGCGCAGAGAGCAGTAGCGTTTTCCTCACCAAAAAAAAAGTTAGGTTAGGTTAGGTTAGGTTTGATAAAATAGTTTCAGCAAAGTTACTCATATGATTTGTTTTGTTTGCTATTGCAACCTTAAAGTTAATGTTGTATTTGTCAAAGCTGGTTAAATATCCTTTGAGTAATTATTTTTCAATAACATGTTTTTGTTTATGCCGCGGTGGACATACTGAATAATCTTTAGCAAAAAATGCAATTTTAAAATAAGGTAAGAATTGTGTAGGTTATTCCACTGCAAAGAACAATTATAAAGTTAATGTAAGCAACAATCAGTTTTTGTTGTTTGTAATTTTAGTTTTTGATATGCTACCTTTAGGCACTGGAACTAGAATTAAAAAATAAATTATATTGAAGAAATTAAATTTGAAAAGATTTAATGTGTTTGAGTCGTTTTTTATGAAAGCGTCAACTTTCCCATTTGAGTTAGCTTTAAAAGTCATTTAGCTTTATAAGTGGTGATTTTATGTAGTGACGGTTACAGAACTTCTTTTAAAATTTTTATCGAAGAACAACATGATGAAGTTGAGCTCTAATTTAAATGTTACAAATGTAGTAAGGTGCTTTGAGAATCTTTTTTATAATCTTACTATCAAATAATTTTTTCTGTTAAGATAGAAAAAAAAAACAGTCAATGATTAATTTAAATAGTTGCAGCTTATTGTTTCTACTTATATTGCTGTCATTGTGCAACAGTGGAGTTAAAATATTTATGTTTAGACCTTACCAAGTATGGCTCTTGTGCAGTTTGAAAATTAAACTTATATTTAGCTTATCTAAAAACTGGAAATTCAACTCTAAAAAGAGTTAATCTTCTTACTTACTTAACACTAAAAAACGTTTTTGTTTGACTACTTTTTCTTCCATAGCGTCTTTATATCAATTTTTGGATGTACGCCTCATCTAAAATCGTTTTCCATAGATTCCTGTTTGATGTTCTCTGCATCCAGTTAAACCCTGTTGTTAATTTTAGGTCGTCTACCCATCTGGTGCGTAGTCTGACTTTTGGTCTAGTATATTCATAAGGGCGCCATTGAAGGATGATCTTGTTTCATCTATCCCTTTCAGTTCTAGCTACTTGTTCAACATAATTCCATTTAAGAAAGGCCGCTACGCTTTCTAGCTACGTATATTACTTTAGTTGTCTGTCTGTACTCATTTGTTTTTCTATTCTTGAGAGATATTTTCATCATGACTTTCTCCATTGCACGTTGGGTTACTCTTAGTTTATGGATGTGTTTGTTAGACATTATCCAGTTCTCTGTTTTATAACACATTACTCGTAGAATGCAAAAGTTAATAATACTTTTTTTTAAATGAATCGGTATTTTTTTGTTTTTAAATATGTATCTGAATTTGTTGAACGCTCATGATTATTGAATCTTTTGCTTGATCGCATACGATTTGTATTCTCTTTCAAGGTGTACACTTCTTTCAAGGTATTCAAATTCTTCTACTTTCTCTATGTTGTTATTCTTGATAGTGATTATCCGGTCGTCAGGGTACATTACTTTAGATTTTTCCTACTTTATCTTCAGTCCCTTTGAGAAATTTTGTAGAATTCGGTTAGCATCTTCTTCAAATCTATTAGGCTTCCTACTATTATGGCTACGTCGTATGCGTATTGTAAATTGTTCAGGTTTTAGCCGTTGATATTAATACCCTTGTGTGACCAGTCGAGTTTTTTGAAGACGTCTTTAAGAACTAGATTAAAAAGTTTTGGTGATAGACTGTCCTTTGGTCTTACTCCTCTTTGTATCTTTACGGGTGCTAAATTTGAATGCAGTTTGTATGTCGCTGTGGCTTGTTTTGCTATGTTATGTAAAAAGAGTGGTGCATTTGTAATCAATTCTACAGTTTGATAATGCCTGTATGACTGCCCACGTCTCGATTGAGTCGAATGCTTTTTTGAAATCAATAAATGTTAGATATATAGGGATTTTGTACTCGGTTGACTTTTCCAGTATTGTGATTGTTAGCAGGTGGTCAGCTGTATCGTAACTTTTTCTAAAGCCAGCTTGTTTCTCTGGTTGGTAGCCGTCTAATTTCTTTGTAAATCTGTTTGTAATTATTTTAGTAAATAATTTATATAGGTGTGATAGAAGACGTATTGGTCTGTGGTTATTTAACTTTGTTGTGCGTTATTTCAGGTTGCCGAGATTTTACCTTGTTGTAAGCATTTATTTAGTAATTTGGTTAACAAAAGTAACAGTTTTTTGCTGCCTAGTATTATTATGTCAATTGTTATTTTATTGGGTTTCATCTGTCGCATAGCGTTCATTACATCAGCTTTGTTTATTTTAGGCAGTTTAGGCACTGTTTATTACTTATTTTTTGGTGGTGCCTATTTAATGCTATCTCAGGTGCTTTTTATGTATAGAGGTAGACATAGTGCTCCTTCACAATTTTTAGTTGACTATCTTTATTTGTAATTGTTTTTGGGGCTGAATTTACTAGGGAGTATATCTCTTTATGGTCTATGTTGGGTCTTAGGCATTTTATGTTTTTGTTCTTTTTGATAGTTATTTGTATCAGATCTTCGTTCTTTTTCTTTTCTGTATTTTCGTATTTTTCTTTTCACTATTTTGTTGAGTTTTCTGTACTCTGCCGAGCCTCTTTTTTGCTGTTTGTTTAGTTTTCTTCGTTGTTCTATTAGTTTTTTAGTATTGTTGTCAATCTCTGGTTTTGTTGACTCTTTGGTAATTGTTTATTTATAGTTTCAATACATTTTTTTATTGTTGTTGTTATTTGTTTGTTAAGACTGTCTGTGTCAGTGGGTTCTAGTAATTATGCTGTGTTTTGATCTATTCTTTTAAATTGTTGGTTCAGCATATCCTGATATTCATTTTTGACTGATTGTAGTTTGATTTGTTGGATACGTTTGAATGAGTTGAGTACGGTCATGTCTTGTAGAATGTTTTATTGATTTGTTAAATTAAAGTTGATTTCGTTTTTGATTTGTCCGTTAGGGCTGAGCCATGTTCATTTTCGATTGCGGTTTTTTTTTTAAGAATGAGTTCATTAGGTTTAAGTTGTGACTTCTTAATGCTCATTAATCTCATCTAGAGCCACGTTTTAAATACTTTTATGCGTTTTTATATTATTTTTCTATTATCCAAGTTTTACATACCAAACATTTCACTATTCTTTTTTGCAGATTTATATCTAACTTGCTAATTAAAATTTTACTCTTCTTTATAAAAGCTTCTTTTGCCATTCCAATGCGTACTCATATTTATTTCTAGTTTTTTTTGTTCTTTTAATTTTAGTACTGAGGTACTGATAACTTTCTACTTGCTCCAATTTATCTCCGTAAACGTACACAACCATTTCTTCCTTTTTTTTAATTCTCATAACCTTTATTTTGTATTTGTTTAAAATTAGTCCATGCATTCATTCTATTTCATCTGTGCTCTTTGTAAACATAATCATATCATCGATACTTATATGTGCTGAATGCAGATGTAACGCTGAAATTTCTTGCTACGCTAAACAAACATAAAATAGCCAAATATTGAAGTAGTTGTGTAATAATCCGCATAATGTAAACCACTCACAATCTTACAGTTTTACAATCTACATATAATCAATAGGTTTTGCCTGATCAGATAGTATGTGTTTGTAGGTTTTTTGGTTGGAAAATTGTGTAGTTTTATTAAAGATTTGGCACAATTGATTATTTGCACTGTTGTGCTACTTAAAAAAAAAAACGAAATACAAAATTCCAATAGACATAGCCTACCATAAAACGTTTAATAGTATTGAGACTTTGTCCTTCTTGACAGCTTTGAATAACTCACAAATTGATTTGAGATGCTCTACTTTACTAAATGTTATATGAGCAATTCCTTTTCAAACAGACCAAAGCAGGGGGTATTTCCAAGAGTATATGTTGAAAATAATCTTATTTTTGCAGTTTTTTTTAAGTTTAGACCTCTAAAACCCAAATACACAGAACAAATTTATATTTTTTAACGAATTTACATTAATACACGTCAATTTTGGGGGTTAATTTTTTTTACAAAAATGCTCTTTTTTTGTCCAGACCGCGTATAAAAAGGGTGTGAATTCAAAATGACGCCAGAGTTAGATTCTACGAAAAATTTCTGATTGATTTTACTAGCAAAAATTGTTTTTGCGTTAAAATTGCAATTTTTATTCAAAAAAATACAGTTTTTTAAGTCAAAGTTAAAAAATACAAAAGAAACTTAAATAGACTACTAATAAGTTATAAAAATGAGAAAAAAATACTAAAACAAGTTTCTCAACGCACCCTCCTCCCCCCCGCCCCCTGATCTGGTCCGTTTAAAATGGAATTGCTCTTGTTACCGCGCGAAGGCGGAGCTTCGCCCGCCAATCAGAACGCAGCGCGCGCGACCGAGCGCCTATAAATATCCAACTTTCACCCTCAGCCAGTCAGTCGAGACCAAGCATCGAGCCAGCCAACATCGGATCGGATCACTCCTCGCAGCCATAGATCGGAACACTCAACCGTCTGCTGCTACCAGAGTCCACCATCCCCAAGCTGCAGCTTCCTTAACCAACACCACCACGGTGACGACGACCTCCAAGATCTTCAACTCTCTGTGCTTGCACACCCCGCCAGAGATTCAGGACGGCCACTGGCAGTTGCTTAACTGCACTGACACGTCGCTCCAAACCAACAATTGTCCTAGTGGACTTCCACCTGGTGTAGGTGGGTATCCTGTGTGGATACGTGTGTAGGGACCTCCGGGTCGGCGTCTGTGTGACGCGTGTGTAGGGGCCTCCGGGTCCACCCACAAATACAAAACAAAGAGTACAAACACGTACCACCATCATCCGAAGACCACCTCCGGACTTGTCAGGCAACCTTCACAACTCCCAGAGAAAGATGCCGGTAACACTCTTATATAAAAACGCTACTTTTCACGTAAAAATTAACAAAAGTAAAAAAAAAAAAATCTTGGCAAAGATGTTTGATAAGGTGGCTTTTTCTTCTATACTTTTCACATTAACACTAGAAACTGTGTTCAAGCAACTGGATTGAGATGAATAATGTTGTCTTAGATAGCCACTTGGGATTTGCAAATGATATAGTCTTTATGAATACTAACAGCAAAGAACTCAAAAATATAAACAAAAAGCCAAACAAGATAGATTTGAACCTAAACAAAACAAAAAAAATAAATAATAGTTAACAAAACGTGGCTGCAGATAGTTTTACAATAGAAAAATTTATTAAATATGTATACCTTAGTCATAGTCCACCTAGCATAAACAGCTTTTCCTAGATTAAACTTTTAACCTGAAATTCAAAGAAGTATTGTTGTACTTAAAACAAAAAGGATATGACAGTTGCATTCTGTCAGTTGCTACCTATAGCTTAAAAAGTATGGCAAAAACCATCAGAACAACTGAGAGTTTCCCAAAGAGTTATGCAATGCTAAAAATTCCTTTAAGAGTCTAAATGCGCAATACAAACATCCAACCAACAAAGTACAAGACAATAGTGTCAACTGATTGGAGTAATGTATTGTTAAGTGCGGATCCGGAAATAGCTTGCCAAAGATTTTATGATATATTATATGAACATTTTCAACTTACTGTGCCCAAAAAAACATTTCAAAATCAAAAATACTCTACTTGGTTTAGTCATAATACAATTGACCATATTAAATGCAAAACTAAATTTCGAAGATTGTGTAATAGAAACAAAAAACATTTTAATAAGTATAGGTTTACAACCCAGCGTAATGTTGTAAAGCGTTGTATTGACACTGATTTTAAATTATATATACAAAATATAAAAACAGATATAACCAGAGATCCAAAAAAATGTGGTCATTTATTAATAAACGGAAAAACAAATCTAGAATACCAGGTATACTACGAAAAAATAATAAGACTTTTGACTCCCCACAAAAAATTACCGATGCATTTGCTGAACATTTTTTATCTGTTTTTGCAACAAAGCTGCCCTTTTGACAGTTTTACACCTCTAAACAACAAACCGTTGTTGTTTATAAAATGTTTTATAAACACTTATCTAGCTGCTTGCAAATCTTTAAAGTCCAAATTTACTATGGGACCTGATAACGTTCCAGCGTTCTTAGTTAAAGATTGTCACACTGTTTTAGTTACTCCACTGCTGCACATTTTTAACCAAATTATATACTACGGAATCTTTTCTGAATGCTGAAAATTTATAAAAATTACACCAATTTTTAAAAATAGAAATGCTGCTGATATAACTAATTATCGGCCAATCTCCTTAATTAACAACTTTGCTAAAATATTTGAAACTATGTTGTACAATGTTATATACAATCATACACAAAACTATTTGTGTCCCCAACAGCATGGTTTTGTTAGTGGAAAATCGACCATTACAAACTTATGCTGTTTTACTGATGCAGTGTCTGAGGCTTTGGATAACCGTCATCAAGTTGATGTAATCTATACTGATTTTTCCAAAGCCTTTGATCGAGTACAGCATAACAATTTAATCAAAAAACTGCATAACTTTGGATTGAATAACAATGTAATTTCCTTAATAGCTTTATATCTTTGCAACAGAAAATACATTGTTGAATATCAGGGATATAAATTGACAATTTTTATCTCAACTAGTATAGTACCTCAAGGATCCATCCTTGGGCCACTATTATTCTTACTGTTTGTAAATGATATTGTTGATCATATTTCATCACCAACGCTTATATATGCAGACGATTTAAAAATATTTAATACGGTAGTAAATAACCATGATATTTTAGCACTACAAAATGACTTAAATTTGTTAACAAATTGGAGTTGTAACAATGGTTTAATGCTAAACATCACTAAATGTAAAGTTATGTCAATTAGTCGTAAACGTCTTACTCAAAGATTTAATTATTCTCTTAACCAATCTGAATTAGCGAGGGTTGAACTGTTCAGAGACCTAGGAGTTATTTTTAATAACACACTAACTTTTTCTGATCATATAAATACAATATCAAAAGAATGCTATAAAATACTAGGCTATATTCTTCGCAATACTAAACCATTTGTTGGCACAAAAGCTTTAATTAGTTTTTATTACGCTTTTATTAGAAGCAAATTAGAATATGCATCAATTATATGGCATTCAAAACAAAAATGTTTATGGAAGAAGTAGAAAAAGTGCAATTGTTAAATGAATTCAACATACAATCATTAAACTCTCGACGCATTATTAACCATGTATTGTTTATATACAAACTAATACATTTTAAAATAAAAGATACAAACTTGTTGCACAAACTAAACTTTGTTGTTTGTTTTTATATTAATAAGACCAACACAACGCATCGTCAATCTTCACCATTGTTTTCTATGTGTGAGTACGTCAATAGATATTGTTCCGAAATTGACATTTTTTATATATCCTGCTCGGAATTATGTAAAAAGTTGAATAATATTGTTATGTAAATATTATTAACTTTAAACTAAAATTGCTATTCCGATAACTATATTTATGATTTCATATAGAATACATAGAAATATTAAACAGCTCCGAGCATAGAACACTAAAATGTGTTCTAAGCTCAGACCTGAACTGAACTGAAACTTTTTACCGGCGTAAGTGTAAAATTATTTAGTAATTAAAAATATAATGTAATAATTTTACTCTCACACCGATAAAAAAGTTTCAGTTCAATAAAAATACGAGGCTCGAGAAGTATGCAAGGGTCCGAGCTTAGAACACATTTTAATGTTTATGCTCGGATCGCTGTTTGATGGTCGGACCGTTGTTCGATGGTCGGAGCGCTGTTCGATGGTCGAATCGCCGTTGTGGCCACACACTTAGGAGATTGATTTATCAATATTGGTGTTGTTTGAACTGAAGTAAATTAATCAAAATAAATTATTTACCATTAATCGTATACATGTTTTGTATTAAATAAATAAACATAACCACTTGAGATAGATTTTTCTTTTTAATTAGTTAGGCATTATATGCGTTTGCAACGAAGGATATTACCCGATTTCCTAAATATTTTTGAAGTCCCTGATGAAATTATTGCAAATTTTTATAGACTGAGCAAAGATGTGTCAATAAAATAATTGAATCGGTGAGTGGAATAACCATATAACTCCAAAATCTTAGTTTTGAGGAAAATGATAAAATGTGTTTAGCAGGAAAAGTTTACATGTGACAACAATTTGATGTACAAGAGAGTTGTAAAGCATGACGTCCTCTATAAGAATGTGAACAAACATTTATTATTACTGTATTACGAACACCTGGATATTAAAAAATGTGTTGTGGAGTTATATTGTTTTTCCACTCAATTTCTTTTAAATGTAAAAAAACACAAAACTGCTGTTATTAATTTTTTTTTTATCACTATATTTACATATTACTGTATTGATTGTTATCTTTAATTCTCCTGCTCTGCGTTACTTGTCTCTCAAGAGATAATATAGTAACAAAACTAAAGTTTTGCCAGTAATGTACTGCATCACTTTTTTTATATCATTAATCTTCATCACATTGATTAATAATGAAACCTTGTAGGCTGACACATTGGGCAATGTTGGGTTTATGTGGGGCTTCAGCAGTTTAAATGTGTTTGTCAAAAGTCTTCCAATATAACAACTAGTTAAAATATAAAATGGCGTGGAGCTGTCGTAGATAAACGTATAAATGGTTAAGGTAGTATTAGTATGTCCTTGGCCAACAGACTTATAGGTCTTTTTATAATATTTTGGCTACCAGTCTCTGAAGTTAATGATATCCGTGTAGTTCATTATTGATATAGTGAACGGATTTAATTTTCTAATGACTACCCAAAATTATGCTCACATAATCTTCTGGTTGATAAATTCGATCATGTCAAAAAATTAAGTGACACGTCAACCCTAGCCCTCTAGCGGAAGCAGCTGCCTGGCGCACAGAATCAAATCATATTTAGTGGAAAAACAATATAACTCCTGAACACAAAATGTGTTACTTATCACATTGGGCTTCGTTTAAATATAATTTTTGCTATCTCAGTTTAAAAACCGTCATTTTGAAGTTATACTGTTTTTCCATTCACCGATTCAATTGTATTGTATCACTGCGGAATTCATAATCATCTTCCATCTCTTCTAAATACAATTTATATTGCTCATCTGCCGTTATTCTTTTGCGTTATTTAGATTGTCTAAAAAGAAAATTTATTTTATAAACATAATGACCGTTTATGCGTTTCTTTCTTAATTGAAACATATACAAATATATAAATAAAATGATTAAATACCAGCTATAGGCCTGGTTACATGGTGCGCGCTAGCATCTCCGACCTGATCTAGTCAGTTACTGAAGTGCAGCTGTGTAACCAGGCCTTTACTGTTCTAAGTATGCACTTATAAATCATAATAACAGATAGAGGCATAAATTTAACAATAATATACCTATAAAAAAATATATATATAGTATATATCGTTGGTGAAAATGCAAAACCTCGTATGTACATTTTCAAAAATTTTACAGAAGACAAAAAAAATTATATTTCAATTATAGATAAATAAGTTTCATGTTCTATCTTTCTGAATTATTATAAATCCTAATATGATAATTAGAATTGGTGTGATAGCTCAGTTATAGAGCTTTAGCGTAGCACGCTAACAGTCTAAGGTTTGATCCCCAAACTATGACTAAATAATGACTTGCTCTTTATCCACCGGGGCGATTCGGAAATCACCTAATAAGCCGTTGGTCTCATCAATCCCCTTCAAACAAGTCGTAAGACTTTTGGGGCAATGTAAAATAGCTGTAAAACGCAAAATAATAATAAAGAATAAACCAAAAGATTTTGTACACGTTTATGTAGAACAACTACGGTTTGAATGAAATAAAACCATCTTTCACAAAAATGCAAATACGAGGTCTTGCACTTTTAGATAGTAGAGAAACTTAAATACTAATAAAAATATATGCATAAACATTAAAATATTAACACAAAACAAACAAGTACATACATATCAAAACAATGATAAATCAAAAGATCTTAACTGTCTCACAAAACTCGTGTGTGGGCCAAATAAATTTAGGTATGTATTAAGAGAAATTACGTTTGCATAGCGCATCATTCTGCATAAAGGACTATGATACCCTAAGTTATGTAATGATATGCGGAATAAAGGCGTATGTCTAGTACGGCGGCAAGGACCAATATAAAAGTGCAATTGAGACAACAATGATGAACTGTTTATTTTAGAAGACAAAACCTTAACTAATATTGCTAGGTCGTTAATTTTACGACGATCTTCTAATCTGCATAGATCAAAAAGCTAGTTTTATTGTAGTTAACATCAGCAATTCCCATTTTAAAAGACAAAAACGACAAAACTTCCATTGGACTTTCTCAATACTATTTATATAAACATTATAGAAAGGTGACCACACCGTAAACGCATATTCTAAAATAGGACAATCAAGAGAACAATAATTTAACAGAATGCGTACTTAACGATCTTGACATTCTGAAGATGAATTCAAAATTTTTAGATGGTCTATTGCAAAATGAATTAATGTGGTTTGTAAAACGCAACTGTGAATCAAAAATAACACCTAAGTCTTTAACTTCTGTAACGTTTGAAAGTATACAGTTGCCAATGTTGTAATCAAAACAGATAGGGGTTGCTGCACGTGAAAAGCTTATTTTTAAACATTTTGTTAAATTAAAAATTAAATTATTGTCATTGCACCAGCTAGTAATAGAGTCTAAATCTAAATGTGGCGATGTAACAAACTACAGTAAAGTCCGGTTATAACGAACTCGAAAATGTACCAAAACCAGTTCGTTATATCCGAAGTTCGTTATAAACGGTAATAAAATATATAGCGTTGAGCTTATGAGAAAATTTTTGTTGTTTCAAATTAAGTACGTTATACCCGAGAGTTTGTTATAAGCGGGTTCGTTATAACCGGACTTTACTGTAGTTAACATCGGGTTGTTTAGAATACCGTTTTTAGCAGCGCTGTTCAACAACAGTTGTTAAGAATACCATCATTATATTTATTTTAAACAAACGATTAAAAAGAGTAATAACATTCAAAACTATTAATAAAACAATTAAAATCATTAAATTTAAAAATATACAGAGTGTTCAATTTAAAAAAATTAAAAAATCCAAATTTTTATAATAAAATAAACACCCTGTATATTTTTGCATTTTTAATTTTTAAAACTAATCTTAGAACTAATTTTGAAACAAATTTTAAAAATATATAAGGTGTTTATTTTATTATAAAAATTTAGATTTTTTAAATACCCTGTATATTTTTACATTTTTAATAATTTAATGATTGTTTTGTTAATAGTTTTTAATGTTATTGCTTTTTTATCTGTTTGGTTAAAATAAATGTTTGTAGGAAAATGTTCTTTATTTGAAGTTGAAGAGTTTCCTTATAACTCAAAAATGGTAAATTTTATTAAAAAAAAATATTAAAAAAAAATACTCAAAAATATCCTTAGAAAAAAATGTAAAAATATACAGAGTATTCCATTTTCAAATTTCCACAATAAAATGAACGCCCTGCCCTGTATATTAAAAATATTTTTTTATAAATTAGTTTCTTTAAAACCAAAAAACATTTTGTTTGAAACTTTTTTTTTTAATTTTTAATGGTTAGAAAATTATTTAGGTAATTTTGACTAATGCCCGTCTGACACTGCATTTTCTGTATAACTTTCTATATAGTCGATTGTACAAATTGACCTTAAGTAATTTCTATATAATTGTGTATACAGTAAATATTTCTCTGTATGATACTATGGAGTTTATTGTAGTAAAAATGAATGAAAGACGGTATTCTATTGACTGCTTTCTGCGGGGCGCGCGTCAGATGTTCGAGGTTGTTATGTTTATTTACCTATTTAAGTCGAGTTGACATAACCTTCCAAAATAACCCTTACAATATTATATTTTGCTTTAATTTTAGTTGTTGTGGATGATTCTTAAGTTTTCTCTAATATTTGTTCTAATGCCTCATTCTTAGCATGCTAATTCACGTCACGGTTTATAAAATTGATAAATAAGATAAAAAAATTAAAAAACTAACATTTTTATATCTCTTAGATGATACCATACTTCATATTTGTTTCAACTTTAACATTAAAAAAAAAACTAATAAAAAAATTATATACATAAAAAATTAAGTTATGAGTTGTTTACTGTAGTAGGAAAGATAAGAGAAATTTTGTTTTGTTTGTTTCAATGTATGTACTCTCTTACATAATAAATACATTTGTTATTGTTATTGTATGAAGTATTAATTATTGCAATCAACTGCTATAATAATGTCCTTGTGTCAACTTTAATTAAAGAATGATATTTTTGCTCTCACTAATTTTGTTTACAGTTATTTAGAGAGTAGATTAGTTATCAAATATCGCAAATACCCCGATGTAGCAATTTGTTTAAAATCTAAGGTCAACTTTGTAGGTACTAAGCAATAAATCTAAAATTTCATCAAAAAATAAAACACACATAAAATAACAGAGATGTGAACCCGATTGTCCATTTATTATGTAGCATACACGCGCGTTTAATTATTTAAATCGTATTCAAATACATGTAAAGATGGAAATTATCTTTGTCTATAAATCAGTAAACAATGTTGTTTGCAACTGCAAGAATATAGTGTGTCATTAAACTCATTCCCTGACACAACGTAAAACAAGAATTGTCATGCCTCCACCAGAAATAACACAATTATTATTCTCAACTAAAATTAACATTAATTGCCAAGCTTCGAATTAAATGAAAGACTTGCATATTTCCAAGAACACGCGTGCAGGTATATTTAGCCGATGACAATTTAATAAATGCCATTAGAATACTATTAGCATGTTTATTTTTAGACCAGAATGTCTATAAATACAAGTGTTTTTGATTTCATTAAGTGTAATTAGCGACATTATTATAAGTATTGAATACATATATTTCTACTGCAGATAACAATACAAATATTACGTGCGATTAACGTCATATTTTATTGCTTTTTATATTAAATTTACACCTAGTAACAAAAGGTAATATTTGCTAATTATATTTTATATTTATAAATTATTAACAAGTCTATATAAATTTATTATTAAATTAGTTGTTTAGTACAATTTAAATTTGATACGTATCAGTATTATTCGCTATGTCGTCATTAATTGTTTATAGAACTTTCTTAAAATAGTTATAGATGTAGGTACGTGAGAAAGCACCCGTAACGATCAAACAATTAACAATCAATCTTTTCTATTGTTTATATTTTGAAAAAAACTGTTTGAAAATGAAGGACATCATTTATAAATATTCTCGTCTACTAACTTTGAATTATTATTTCAGTTAAGACTAAATATTTACACATTTTTTAAAAATATTTTTGTTAATATATTTCGGTTCGTTTTATCTTATTTAAATCAAAACATGATTGTTGTATGTTGTGACAAACTAATATTATTTAACTTTATTAATAGTTACAATTTTAAGTATTTTTATGACGTAAAACTTAACCTTATTTCTAAAAGTTTACTTATTCTTAGTTTGTTTTGAAACAACATAAAAAATGATTTTTATAAAATAGTTCATACAATGGCTACCACTTTCGTAAAAATTTAAAAAAAAATATTATCAGTAAACAATAGTATTTAAATTTTTCAGTTATATAAGAAATGACCAGCCAGAGTGCATTTATTATTGTCATTGATAAAATAATTATGACTTGGCAAATAGATTTTTTTATTACTTGGTTTTGTTCTTGAAGCTTGTAAGATATACATATATTTCTGATAGTGCTTGGGTAAACCCGAAATAAGATTATTAAATTAAAATGACTAACAGGTCTATGTTATAATATAACTCATACATAACAATTTTGTTACAATTTGATAATTGTGAGATACAATATAAAACTATACATGAAAATATATTTTTTAACTCCACCAGCTGAATTAAGTTTTAAAGCCAGTTTCAGGTTATGTCGACTTTTTATACTTGACTTTATTTGTTTAGAACGGTTTTTTATAAGCTCTTTCATAACTTTCGTGGAGTGTTGTTTGCAGCTACTTTGATTTTTATATTCTACTGATTGTTTTTTTAGGGTCGTGATATCCACCTTCTAATAAAGTACCTAATTAACTATTAGCTACATAACCTAACTTTTAACTTAATTAAATTTCAATTATTTTCTTAACACTTCTGAGTAGCTAGTACATTGTTTTTATTTGTTATAAATGTATATGTTAAGCATATATTTAATTAGCTGTTCATAGGTTTTAATAAAATAAACTAAATGAAAAGTTAGCTTATTCTGCTAATAGTTTATTAGGTACTTTATTAGAAGGTGGATATCACGGCCCTTAAAGTATTATTCAATGAGTAAATAATAAATTCCACAACATAAAATTTATATTTGAAATGTTAAATGTTATACAAATTAACAAAAATAGCAAAAAATAAGAAAAATATATATATTTTTCAAAATAGATAATTATAGTTTTGTACAGGCAGTCAGTCAGTCAGCAGACTAATCGTTTTGTAACGATTACTAAAAATTTATTTATTAAAAACCGCTGTAGTAACGGGAATCGTAACATAACTAGTGTTTACTAGCCATTCATTATAGTTTGTTCCAAACAATTATAGTTACTATAAAACAAATCGTACCATAACAATGTTTTATAAAATAGCCCTGCTAGTCCGTACTAATACAAACTGTAGCTTTAAATTGCTTGAAGATATCATTTATAATAAATTATACAAGAAATAAAAGTGGATGTTTGATTTAAGTTTGCTTAATAGCAAACATTAGATAAAAACCTAGATAACTGAATTTAAGGTGCAAAACCTTCTGGATAGAGGAATCTGCAATTGCTAGCGGTTGCTGTCGGGAAAAGCATAACAATTTTTTTAAACGAGGAGCAAAGCGACGACTCCAATTATTGTTTGAAATTGGTAGCTTTAAACATTTATGATGTTAATTACGTTTTTTTGCGCAATTGAATTTATTAAGAAGCATTTATATTTTGTAATGTCAGTTTTTACATATGTATAACAGTTTTCCAGGGTACAAATCAAAGTTGTGTCATTAAATTTTGAATTTTAGTTAAAGTCTTACAAAGAGTTCTATCAGGTTTTAAGAAAATTTTGCTAATATATGTTTCAAATTTAATGTATAAACTACCCAAAAGACTTGAACTAGAAAACAGTGGCAACATTTATATTTTTGTGTTGTTTAAAAGTAATAATATTTTTATTATAGTTTTAAGTTTTTTTTACAGGAAGGTAACTGGTATGTTTTGAATATTTGGTACTCATTAGATTAAGGTGCATCTTGTTTTTTAAGATTTTCTACGTTGGGACAAATTTTATGGTATAATTCTGACAACGCGTTGATTTTTTTTTAATGAAAAAATGACAGCTGATAAAGTTTGCAATAAAAATGATCATATACATTTGTCTAGTATTTTTAGCGGTTACTGAGTTATAGAGCACTAATGATTGCGTTTTTTTTTTAAGTTAGCACGGCACAATGTGTTATTTATTGAAGATGCTAAAGCAAGAAATAATAAATGTATTTTTTACCATCATTTGTTAGATACTTGTAAATCAATATTTGACAATGTTTTGCTTACGTTGGATCATTGTGGGAGGAGGGCTATACATTTGCGAGAAATGAGATTGAGGACTGCCTCAGGTTCTGCTGCGTCTTCTGTAGTTACTGGGATCAACCGGCTGGCTCAAACTTCCAACCCCACTGTTCTGGAGAAAGTTTATTTCCTAACCCAACTTGGATTTGGTGGTTTACACGAAAATCATGCTGCATTAATGCTTCTTTTGTAGGCGACAGCGGAAAGAGGTCTGGTTTAGCATTCAAAACTGATTTGGTAAAAGCTTTATAACAATGCATGTTAAGGAAATTTGCTTGTGAGGTGCATTGAACTATGCCAAAAATATTTTGTTTCTAGCTTTAGCTTTATTACATCAGTAATACTTTGCAGTGTAGCTCGTTTCTTGATCAAATTGAAACAGACAAGTTTCTATTTTTAATATGTAGCGGAAATTGTTTCACATCCGCTGAATGCATGCACAAGAAGTATGCAGTTTTTTATTCCCAAACTTGCAATTGCTGACTCGAATAACTTTTCTTTTCTACTTTGCCGTGGCTTGGTTTAACAAGTAATTAATATCTGTCTTTTAGAAGAAGTTAAAGCCATGAGGAGGACAATAAGATCAACATCTTTGCCAACTATTGCTACTTTGTCACTTGTTTAAGATTTTATGAATCCTGTGCGGATGATCAATTAGCAGCGTTACTAAATTCTTGTTTTGTTTTAATTCTATGGTCGTCAAGAGCAGTTAAAAGAAATGAAATAAGTCTCGATTTATTGTGTTTATTAGATTATCCTGTTTGACTGTGATTTGTGTTCAAAGTTTGTCAACTGACCTTTTTAGCTTGGACTTTGGTTTTATTCAGCTGCCTACGTAGTAGATGGTGCCGCTGAATAGCCATCAAACGCAACGGTACTGCTCTTACCTTGCATAATGCATGAGAACATAGACGACATAACATTGGCAAATTGTTGAGATTGAGGATTTTTGGGCCACACCGTGTGTATTCTGCTTGTTGATAGCTATCTTTAAAAACATAGTTAAAAAGTTGATTACCACCTTTCTCTATAGACAAAGAAGGTAAAAGAGACACCGCACTAACACTACAATTTGACGCGTATGCCACGCGTATTGTGAACGCTATGTGGAAGGAAAAGCAGGTAATTGGGGGAAAAGGAAAAGACTGTCAAAATGAACGGAGGACCAAACAAAAGAGACCAGTTTCTTGGCTTGTAACAATACAAAATTATTTTTTTTCTATTTTTAGCGCGCTATAACTCAGTTACCGCTGTGAATACAAAAAATGTATACAATCATTTTTATTGCAAATTTTATCAGTTTTTATTATGTATGCAGTCAACTTTTACCTTCTACCTACAGTTCTTGAGATATTATCAAAAAACCGAAAAAAGTGCCCTGTTTTTGGTCATTACCGCTAAAGCTCGTGTCATATTTGTCAAGACTTTTAGTACATTTTTTATTAGATACCTATAAATTAGTGTACAAAGTTTTAAAACTTTTAGAAATCATCAATATTTGAGCATATTTGACAGGACTATTAATGTAATTTTTCACAAGTTATCACAAAGTTTGTGATCAAAATTTAAATTAAATAACCAGTTTGTGCAAAGTACAGAGATCAATAGTTTTTTTTTTATTTCGCAACGGTTCAATGTTTAAAATACATAAAATATTGGAGCGACTATACATCTTATTACTATTACCCAAACGATATGCTTTTAGTTTTAAATACTTGTTTTGAACTCTTTCTATTTGTGCAATTGCGTTAGAATAATTAGGCCCAGATTGGACAAACGTATTCTAATGCAGAACAATAACACCTAAAATAGACGTAGATTTAGCGCATATTTTATAACATAATATATTTGTTGCTAAAAATATTTGAAAAATTAATTAACGTTATTTTTTCACAAAAAGATCAGTATAATCTATCTATTTTTAATAATTATAAAACTAAAGTTTTAGAAAGTTAAGATTTATGGTAAAACTTTGAACTGACAACTATTTAACAAGCAAAAGACTGCTTGTTATTCAATATAATTATACTAAATTTTTTAATTTTTTTTAGGAAGACCGTTAGTTATTTTTCTGTTTTGACATTACCTTTTTCTTTGCCTCTCTTTTTCCTTTCTTCCTAATATTTGCAACATAATTGTAATATTTATTTTTTATATTCTATTGGTTTTTAACAATTGCTTCGTTTTATTTTTGATTGTTTAGATTTAAGCAGTTGCATTTTTCTTTTTCGTACTGCATCAAAGTAATTTACTTCTCAATATTATTTGGTTATCCAGAAAGTCAACTAAAAAAATATTTTATTTATTCATTTTCTTGTTTATAAATTTGGTATTTTTTTTGTCAAGTTAACAGTTGTTTTCTTGCTGCTCTGTTAGCGTTTTTTGCATAGCTTAGGATTTAGACTTGATAAAACCTTAAGCTATTTGTGATATAGGGCTTTTATAAGTCTAGATATTATATGTCAGTGCCAAATAGGGTTTTTGGATACCTAAAGAGTTTAACTAAAATGCAATTAAGAAGTAAATAGATAGTGAAATAATAAATCTCTAAATAAAATCTTTTTTGTTTGTTTTTATTGTGCGTTTTACAGCTTTTTACATTGCCCCAGAAGTTTTACGACTTGTTTAAAGTGGTTTGATGAGACCAACGGCTTATTAGGTGACTTTCAAATCACTCCGTTCGATAAAGAGCAAGTTAATATTTTAGAATATTTTGGGGATTGAACCCCGGACTGTCAGCGTGCTTTGCTAACGCTCTATAACTGAGAAATCTCATCAGATTTATAACTAACTTAAAAATGCAAACTCTGGTAAAAAGAAACAAAAGTTATATATTGGCAATTCCATTTCAAACGGACCAGAGCAGGGGTAGGAGTGCATTGAGAAATTTGCTATAATTTTTTTTTTAGTTTCTATAACTTATTAGCAGTCTTTTGATCGGTTCATGAAGATATAAAACCTTTAAAAAAAATACGTACAATTTTTGATTTTTTTTTATTGTTTTTTAACTTAATCGCATTTTTTGATCAAATCAAATTAATCAGAAATTTTCCGTAGACTCCAAATCTGGCGCCATTTCAAGTCTATAAGCTGCAAAAGCCATAAAACCATGTTTTTGTTATCAGTGGACTGAGCAAAAAAACTGCAAAAATAAGCCTATTTCTTAACATAAACTCTTACAAATACACATTTAGCAGCGTTCAGAAGAACTATACACCAAATATTATTAAAAATTTGAATTCTGGAGATAATTTTACATGGAAAATAATCAGTGTTGTAGTCATCGGCCGTAGAAAAGCCCATATGGAAAAAAAATGTGTACAACATTTTTTTTTTTACTTAAAAAATATATTTTTAAATTTTTTTCAAGTTTAATTGACTTATATTTTTTTTAAATCTTATTTCAAAAGTTTAACAAAGACATCTTTTGTCGTTTGAGCCAACTTTGGGCGATTTTACACTTTGGTAGTTTGTGCGCTTGCGGCACAAATTTAGACTATCGGCGTCAAAATTTGAGATAATTATTATTGTTGGTATTCAAACATAAATCCGCCCGGCGCTTATAAAAATGTATTAAAAAAAGTTTTAAACCACACCCTAGTGTGCTTATAATATTTTTTGTGATTATAAAAAAATAATTAATTTTTAACGCAATTTTTGTCTAAAAATTTTGTAAACATTTCTTTTTAGATAGATTTTTCTACGGCCGATGAGTACAACACTGACTATTTGCTATGTAAAATTGTCCCCAAAATTAAAATTTGTAATAATATTTAATGTATTGTTCCTCTCTATTTTTAAGTGTTTGTGTTGAAAAATAGGTCAACTTTGCTTTTTTTTTAAGTTTTAGACCATTACTTCCCAAATACACAAAACATAATTAACTTACATCAAAATTCGTCAACTTTGGCGATAAAATAAAATGATTATTTTTGCCCAGCCCACTGCGAACAAAAACATAATTTTATAGCTTTTGCGGCTTATAGACAAGAGTATAGACTTGAAATGGTGCCAGATTTGAATTTTGCGGAAAATTTCTGATTGATTCACAATTTTTTTTTTTTTTTAGTTAAAACTACAATTTTTAAACAGAAAATGCGATTAAGCAAATTTCTTAATGCACCCCTTCTGCTCTGGTCTGTTTGAAATGAAATTGCCCATATATTAAACTAAAATATTTTTTTCCTGCTTTTACCAGAGCTAAGTTACTGATAACATCATCAAATGATAAACTGCGTAGTTTGTCACTTTCTATGCACGGGAGACTGAGGAAACATAATTTATCTTAGATCATTGTTGTTTTAAATTCATTTTTTATCTTCTATAGCTGAGAATAAGATTTTTCTCCAAAGCAATTTACAAGTATCATAATAAGAAACAATCTCAAAATTTCTTCTACATCAAGGAATGCTGATTAGATAAGATTGTTAAATATTATCTTATACTGAACTTCTCCTACAAGATTTATGTCCACATCTTCAGGATATGTTTGCCATAAAGTACTTTTTCATTAATCTCTTCTTCTATAGCATAAAGTACTAACTTTTTTACAAAATCTTTTCTTTTGTAGCTTCTAATTTTGTTGAGAATAAGAACTTTTTTGCAGCATCATTGTATACTGAGGCCCTCTTTGCCAGATTTGTCTCAAATGCATCTACAACAAGTATAAATGTTTTAATTCTGAACTTGTCTCTTGGCTCAAGGTTTTCTAAAGCATCATTTTTATCATTATTGATATGTTTTCTTTTATATCTGTTTTTCTTGTAATCACCATCAGGCAATTTTTTGTTGGCTTTTTCTTCAATTAATCGAACATATCCCTGAAACTTTTAACATAACCCGAAAGTCAAGCATACAATTTCCTACATACATCTGAACCAATTTGGAGGTCTTACAATGATTGACTAGTCTTGATTCATCCAGCTGTAACTCCACAATTATAACTTCAACTCCTTTATTTTATTCAAAATGTTTATGACTTGATTTCTTATTTTGCCTTTCTGTGTAGTATCAATATACAGTTGATACAATGCAGAAATTATTCCATCATAACTGTCAAGTATTGCACTTGTCGCCATTGAATGTGCTTATCATATAGTCTTTGACAAAGACTTTGAAACTTTTGAATCATCTTTGAAGAATGACAACAGTACTGCACATCTATGTGTAGATGAAGAATAGAAATGATATATTTTGCTATAAATTTGAGTAATCTTAGGAAATTGCCATTGTGAGAAGAACCAAATGTTTTCTTTAAAATTATATACTTTAAACCTTTCATTTCTATTATTTCTAAAAAATTACCGAAATTACCAGCATTTTCTGTCGAAATTTATCACTAATTTTGGTAGTCATAATTACCGGTAATACCGTTTAAGCGGTTATTGGTAATGCAAACCATAAGCACAATAGCGCCCTCAAGAAAGTGGGAGCTTTAAGCTATAGCTTATGTAGCTATACGTAAATTCTGCACTGAGTAGACGTATGGAGGTTATTGGTTGATATTATTATATACACGCTTATCTTCCTTTGAGGAATTTCTTTTATGTTTGTGCATTTTGCCATCTATACTAGGTAATTTTACATTAAAACTTTGTAGAGTATAATCGTTAAATAAAAGAATATTAGAAAGAGGCGCAAAGCTAATACGTTTGTGCGTACTTGTATATGTCGCTCCTATAAATGTATGTTTTTTTTCACGTCTTTCTCACAAACTATCTATTGACTATCTGACATTTTTAAGTCTTGGAACAAATTTAAGGACCATTCCCAATGTTTGGAAATACTGAAAAGAACGGATACATCTATAGCAGCGGCATACATGAGTGTATTAAGATTGCGCGTTTTTCTAATATTGTTTTACTCAACACTAAAATAAAGTTAACTATTTTTTTATGATCGTAGGCTTCCTATAATAAGCGTTAGTCGGTAATAAACTACCACTGTCTTATCTGCTTTTTTGTAAACGTTTTTAGTATGTTGTCCCATAATCATGTTTCTTTCAATGGTTATGCCAAACCAGTTTGCTTTAGCTGTACTCGTAATCTCTATTTTTCTAACGATTAGACTGTGCATAGTTATGTTGTCAGTTTTGCCGTTTATGCTAGTATTCCATTAGGGATAGCCGTTTTTGTGTCATCTAATAGCTTCAACTATCTTTTTTCTGCTGCAAGATAGTATTATTTATTAGCTTATATCTTTGGGTTTTGAATGCCGACTTTTAATAATAATTGAGTTTTAAAAAACTATTTTGCCTTTCAATTGCAGTTTGTGGTTTAGGAATAGAACTCATGTAACGTTAAATTATGTTTTAAACAATATTGGTTATAATAGATAAATGTTTCAAACTAGTAGCGTTTAAACTAAATTAAACAGAAGCTTACTTATCACCAGCATTAGAAAAGTAATAAAATTTTATGGCAAAAAATTTGTGTTTAAGCATGGCACTGCTAAGTTTCTCGAATTTCTCAACTTCCTAATATGTAAACTAATCTTTAATTTAAAAAAGAGTGTCATATTTTAAAAATGCGCAAGTAAGCGTCTGTTTTATACTTATATTATACAAATATGTGTATGTATATATTATATGTGTCAATATTTTGCATAGCCATAATATAATCTATATTCAAAACCATCACATCATAAAAATGTTTTTAGCATACAGTAACAATAACGGGATCTTCCTACGTCATGATTATTAATAATCTAAACAAAAAGCGTGCAGGCTTTGCAAAATATTCACAATGATATTGTTAACTAATAACTGCTAATATTAGTATTCCACTTCTACGCGTAATAACTATGACGTGTAATGATAACGCAAAAAATACAGGTAAACCATTTGTTGTATACGTTACACTAAACAATTTCCAAGGCTTTCTTAAAAGTGGTTGTTATAATCTAATAACCTTCATTTGATAGAACAATAACAAATTATTTAGTCAGTAATACATAAAGTATTGAGTCTGAAGACCTGTGAAAAATTTAACAGTCTCAAGACATAGTCTGAAGACTACAATTTTATAAATTTTTAAAGTATGTATATCAAATTAAATCATATACGTGTCAATATATCCGTGGCCATTATTCCATTTATTTAAAACCATCACATCATAAAAATGTTTTTATCATATACTAACAATAACGGAATCTACATACGCCACAATTATTAATAATCTAAACCGTGCCGGTTTTACAAAATATTTACAATGATATTGTTAACTAATACGTATTAAATAAGTATGACGTGTTTATGATAACGCGAAAATGCAGGTAAATAGCCATACTTTGTATACGTTACACTAAAAATAACTATACCAACTGTGGGGGTTTCCCTATTACTACTTACCACAGATAACTACTGAACTAATTTACCAGCATAAATATACAAATTAAAATATAATATGACGTAATTGAATGTTACACTTTATAGTAGCCAAGTCTCGTGTCTATTAAAATACATATTTCTTAATTTATATTCATATTAATATTAATATTCCAGCCGCATTTAAATTACTACAAATGCGATGTTCTACAGAGCGTGATGTTTACATGTCGGCGGCACGAGGCTGTATCTAATTAAGACAATTTCCAAAATGTAATTCTACCGGCTCAAACAAGATATATTGATTTATTTGCTTGGCACTTAATTGTGCATGAGCGTAAAAACATCACGCGCCATATAAACAATTAAATAATATTTTTTAAATAAAATGTTTATTTTTATTAATCATTCCCAGAGCAACTAGTTAAGTTTGTTTCAAATTGGTAAGAATCGCGATGTGTGGGAAAATATACAGATTAATATAACCCGATATAAGATGCAGTTTTAATAAGGTGTTTCGTGCATGCAATCATTATAATTGCATTATGTAATGTGAATAATGTTTGTACTGTGCATAGAAACAGATTTAGCAATGAGGATTTTAAAGGAAATGCAAATCTAATTACCTCCTGATAATAAACATTTCCTTGCATTATATTTATTAAGAACTACACATAATATTATGTATATTATGACAACTGAAATAAATTATTGATACATTTAATTATATAATATTTATTTTTACTTTATAAATTTATATATTAATATAGAATAAAATTGGTTTATGTCATCATTAAAAATAGAATAGTCTACTGTTGGCAAATATTATAACAACCTATATCAACATCCAAAGACAATTCTTGTGCGTAAAACAATTGATAGTCGTCCAATTTTTTTATAGTTATATCGTATACAACACGATGTTATAGTAAACTTTTTAAACATCTGTTACCATAATCACACTTTAGCGAAATGCTATTAAATATTGTTTTCCAAGCAATATAAATGTACCGTATACTTAAATAAATTATAACTTCTGGAAATACTTTTACAATAACATGAATAATTGTTTTTCGGGATACGAATGTTCAACAATGTAGCCTTCAGGTTTTTCAAGAAGTAATTGGCCTCATTTTTTGTAATTATTGTAGCAGGAAGCGATTTAATTTTGCGGGGAAGATTTGTTTATTTTTTTTAAGTAACATAATAAAGGTTAAAGTGAAGCAAATTGTCTAAAACATTTTTTGAATGTCAGAATTTAACTGTTTTAAGGTCAATTGTGGTCAATTTCTCATAAGTGATCACGCGATTATTTAAGTGCAATTTTTATGAGATAACAAAATACCAATCGTTTATATTAAAAATTTAATAATTTAGTAAAAATAGAATACAATTAAGTAGAAATAGCTTGGTATATAATCACTTTTACAATTATTTTTATCATGCAATATTAAAATATAAAATAAATATAGAACCAAAATAAAAATGTAACCTGGCACAATATACCAACAACAACAACGACTAAAAAGATTAATTAAGTTATTTATAAATCTTTTACATACATTGTTATATTGAATAATTCTATTTTTGTTTACTGAAAGTAGCTAATAAATTAATTTAATCAAAATATTGATATAGAAAAAAAAAATTATATTTACGCTGTAAGTAAGCAAATATTTTGAACTATGACTATGAAGTCATTAAAAATGGTCAATTATAAATTACTATGCAAACACCCAAGTCAGACAAAGCATATTAAGCAATATATGCAGTGTATGTAATACGTAGAAATGTTTACAAATGTTTTTTTATTATGAGAATAAAATAAATATTACCATAAAAAATTGGTATCATATCAATAATAAAGTATTTAATTCTTTCCATTATGGTAACAAGTAATTAATGTATCTATGTTTAGCCCAAAAAATGAGCCTTTAATTATATTAAGTGAAATCAATAAAATAACAAATGTTTGATCTTTATTTGACAAACTGCAAAACAAACAATAAAGTGCGACACAATAAATAGAAATTTGAATTAATTCGTATACAATAGTTTAAAATAAAAACAAATTTTTTTTTTTTTATAAGTATTCGCAGTTCGATCAATAAACTGCAGACTTTCGTTGATCTTCGAAAAGAAATTAACGATAACTACAAAAACGTAAAAATAAATATTTCATTATTTTACGTAGACAACAAAAATCATTTATTTTTTTTGACAATCCATCAAGTTTTAATTATTTTATTACAAACAATTTTTAAATAGCAAAAAAAATCTTTTTTACATACGGACTTCCACTTTGTCACAATATCTGCTGAGACTGGTGGCTAGCCGCAAACAAGATTACATTATCTGTTCGATAAAGTAACTTTTTTGCTTACAAAACTAGCGCTAGTAACTGTTTACAATTTACATCATACTTGTACAATACTCTAGTTTAACTCCTTTAGTCAACGCGTTAATGTACATGTGTTATTCATGTAAATGCGTATACATTTTTTACATTTCTATAAATCCGTCTGGGTCAATTAGCAAAAGCAAAACCAAATGTACCCAAGTAACGTTTATATTTTACACTCTTATCGTTTTTTTCTTAATCTGGTGGTACGTAGAACGCAATTATCTTGAAAAATGGCTCATGTCCATGCGGTCAGTTAATTTTGAACCATCTTCTTTGTCGGCAAAAGAGAAGAAGTCGGACAGAACTATTTTATTATAGATAATTAAACAAAAGACTGGTATTGCCACCTAGTTTAATATACCTGTCTGTCCGTCGGTTATCTTAGTCACTATAGAACAACTTTATACTAACGTAAAAAGAGTTGTTTATAGCTTTCCAGCCAGACTACATATTCTGGCTCCAATGCGTTGTTTCAGATATTAAAGGTTTGGTCACACAGCTGCTCGTTGCATTAAAAAACAGATTTGCTCCTGTAAAAAATCTTTGAAAAAAGGTAGCAAACGCAAATAATTATAATGACAAAAAACCAAATAACGTATTTTGAAGCAAGCAAATTGGTATTAGTTTTTACACAAATTAATAGCCAAAATACCATACGCTAGCTGCAACTGCATCGATAAGCTCAGTGGACTTAATCTAATAACTACTTTACCGTTTTTGCTGCACTAAGCGGACACAGTCAACTTCCTGCAGCAAGAAACTGCTTATATTGTTTATTTAACCTAACATACCCTCACCTAACTTTTAAACTTTGGTTTCCTTAACCAATTATTATTTTTTTATTTTTCTCTGATCTTTTTGTTTGTCACCCAGATTTCCGCCCCATACGTCATTATGCTTCTGATTAGTGTGTTGTATATTTTAAGTTTTGTCTCCTTATGTATGTTCCTATTTCTTATAATGTAGCGTAACTTTCTTATGCATGTTCTCGTGTGTCCTAGTCTATTTTTATTTCTTTGTCATTGTTTGCGTTTCTTGTTATAGTGACGCACAGATATTTGAACTTTGATGTACCTTTTATCTCAATGTTATCGTCGATGGTTAGATTTTGTATCACGTCGCTGTCCGTTTCAAGATATTTTGTTTTGCTATAGTTTATCTCTATTCTGGCTTTCTGGTATTTTTCTTTCAGTTTTCTTAACATATAGCTTAGATCTTCTTTATCCTGAGCAATGATTACTTGGTCATCGACGAATCATAAAGTGAATAGGTGTTTGTTTAGAATGGCTAGTCCCATCTCTTAACATTTCTTTTTTCATGTTCTTAAGGCGTTTTCTAAATATATCATAAAGAGCGTTAGAGACGTACAGCATTTCTGGAGTAGTCCTTTCGATGTTTCAAAAAGAGTTGTTAGTATATTACCCACTTTTATGGCTATTTTGTTTCTTTTGGTTTTTGCTTTTTTCCTCTATCACTTGTTGGAGAGTATATATATCGGGTGTCTCAGACCACCCGTACCAGCCTTTTATTTCGACAACGCTTGGTCAAATGTGACTGGGACAAAAAAATTTAATACCAAAGTGAGCCCAAGGAATCCACTGATGAATTTATTTTTTACCGGAATAATCCGGAAGTACCCGGAACCGGAAGTAACTTTAAAATTTCAAATAGCAACATAGGTCGAGTATGATATTAATTGATAGGTTTAAAAAAAACAACTTTTATTAAGATGTTTTTTTAATATTTTGCATATTTACAAAAATAAACGAAAAAAAACTAAATTGAAAATTAGTTATCCATTCAACACTCAATTTCCTCAAGTTGGCTTTGCTTTTTTGTTATGTTAAAATAATTGACGTTTGTGAATAGTTGAAGTAAAATAAATTATTATTGTCAAAGTATTGAATGTGTCAACATGGTTTTTACAAACCTCGAAGGTTTTGATATGCTGATGATATTAGGTGAATTGTAAGTGTAACTGCTATTCTCCGATAGTTTTTACATTTTACTCTGTTTCCTTTTTTAAATATTGATTTTATGTAGGCTGTTCTCCATTCTTTTGGGGTCTCTTCTGAGTTTATCATTTTGTTGAATAATGGCGTTATCACTTTAAATAGTTTTTCTGTGTCATGTTTGATTAGTTCCGGGTTTATGCCTTCTGGTCTCGCTAACTTATTATTTTTTAGCAATTTTGCTAAATTATCCCCAGGATAATCATGATAATGGCTGCAAACACAAACGGCCCCGAGTACGGGCGTCCCTTAAATGGGACAGGGGTGCAAAGAATCTCCCGGACAGCCACTCTCAAATTAAACAAAACAATACCTACGAAAATCGGTACATGGAATGTCAGAAGCATGTACCAGACAGGAAAAATACACAACACTATCAAGGAGATGGAAAGACTAGATATCTCAATTCTTGGTATAAGTGAAATGCGGTGGGAAAAATCGGGACGATGCGAAGTGGAAAAGCACGTTGTTTATTACTCAGGAGAAGATAGCAAACATCACAGAAATGGTGTTGCCATAATAATCACCAAAGACGTTACTAAGGCCGTTTTAAACGTTGTTCCTTTCTCAGACAGGATTATTATGCTACAGATTCAGGCAAACCCAATCAATATAAACTTCATTCAAGTTTACGCACCAACTTCAGATAGTGAGATAAGTAAGAGAAATGAAATCACAATTTTACTTGGAGATCTGAATGCGAAGGTTGGATCTGGAAAAGAGGGTGAAACGGTCGGAGAATACGGACTTGGGCAGAGAAACGAAAGAGGCGATAGATTTGTAAGTTTCTGTGGAGAAAACGGATTAGCCATTATAAACACCTTCAATAAGCTTCCAAAACGCCGCTTATACACTTGGCAATCCCCTGTACATACACCCACAAAGATCGTACGTTACCAAATAGACTATATTACCATAAATTCTAGATACAAGAATACAATTAAAGCAGTCAAGACATATCCAGGCGCTGATGTATTTACAGACCACAGCTTATTAGTAGCGCATATGCTAATTAAATTTAAAAAAACTGAAGAATGCCAAACACACAACACATTTAGACCTAACAAAATTAAAAGATGTGCACATTGCACAGGAAATATCTGAAATAGTGGAAAGTCTGCTACTGGAGATACATAGTACAGGGACATTGGATATCGAGACATCATGGAACCATTTCAAAACAACGGTGATGGACGCAGGAAAATCTAAGCTAAAAAACGATAAACTTAGCATAAATAAAAAGAAATGGATGACAACCGAGATTCTGAACCTAATGGAGACAAGAAGAAAATACAAGAATAGAGATGAAAAGGCATACAAGGAAGTAAACAAAGAGGTCAGAAAGGAAATAAGGAGAGCTAAGTCAGAATGGTTCAGCAATGAATGTAGGGAAATCGAAGAACTTGAAAAAAAATATAACAGCCTCCATTTGCACAAAAAAGTCAAAGAATTAGCTGGTGTCAAACGTAACAGCAACTCCAACAGTGGACTAGCAGATCGCGAAGGTAACATAATCCTTGATATCGACCAAAAACTGATTAGGTGGAAAGAATATGTAATAGAGCTTTTTACCGATGAGAGAAATGTAGAACACTAAGTAACAAATGCAGTAACTGGTCCTTCTATAACAACTGAAGAAGTAGAAAGAGCAATTACGAATGCAAAGAATAGGAAAGCTACCGGACCAGATGAAATCCCAGCAGAAATGTAAAAGCTATTAGAAGGAAAGGGAAAGAAACTACTGTTGCAACTCTTTAATGCAATCTATAACACTGGAATTATTCCGAACGATTGGCTGCAGCGACATTCATCACAATACCAAAGAAGACCAACGCAAAAAATTGTAGTGATCACAGAACAATAAGTTTGATGAGCCATGTCCTTAAGATATTTCTGAGCATCATTCATCAACGAATATATCATAAGATAGAAGACCACGTCGGTGATACACAATTTGGGTTCCGAAAAGGACTGGGAACTCGAGAAGCACTATTTAGCATAGAAGTGTTGGTACAGAGAAATAGGGACGTCAATAGCGACGTATTTCTGTGTTTTATCGACTTTGAAAAAGCGTTCGATAGAGTCCGACATGAGAAGATGATTGAGGTCTTAAAGACAACTGGTATTGATGACAAAGATCTAAGAATCATTGCCAACCTATATTGGCAGCAAAAGGCAGTTATCAGAGTAGGTGAACGCTCAACCGAAGAAATAGAAATCCGGAGAGGAGTGAGACAGGGATGCACTCTGTCACCATTAATTTTTAATCTATACTCCGACAAAATATTCGATGAGGCAGTTCAGCAGGCACAAGAAGGAATAGTAATTAATGGAGTAACACTTAACAACCTACGTTACGCGGATGATACTGTACTAATGGCAGATAGTCTCGAAGGACTTATACGACTTCTCCATAGCGTCACTGAAGCTTGCTCACTCTCCGGCTTAACGTTAAATACAAAAAAGACGAAGTACGTGGTTATCAGCAAACAACAAATAATCGATACCGGTATTCAAGTCAACGGAATACAGCTGGAACGCGTTAAGAAATTCACCTACCTTGGGCACACGCTTGATGAACAATAGGGTCATACTCTCAAAATCAGATGCCGCATAGAAAGAGCAAGAGCGGCGTTCAATCAGATAAAGAGAATACTGTGCGGGCATGACTTAAACCTGAGCCTCAGAATGCGGTTGGTGCGTTGTTATGTCTTTTCGGTTCTTCTTTACGGGGTTGAATCCTGGACTCTCACGGAAGCCGCACTCAAAAAACTACAAGCATTCGAAATGTGGGTGTACAGGCGTATGCTAAAAATTAGCTGGATGGACCACGTACGTAATGAAGACTTGATGAGAAGGATGAACAAAGATCTAGAAGTAGTCCCAAACATCAAAATAAGAAAATTACAATATTTCGGGCACGTCATGAGACATCCCGATGCAGGGTAAAATAAATAGTAAAAGAGGGCCCGGAAGAAGACGAACATCGTGGTTGAAAAACTTAAGACAATGGTTTGGAAAAACATCAACCGAACTCTTTCGCGCCGCTGTCAACAAAAATATTATAGCTAACATGATAGCCAACGTCCGCTAAGCGGATACGGCACTTCAAGAAGAAGAAGCAATTTTGCTGCTTTTTTAATTTCTTCTTTAGTTAATGGCAGTTTATTTTTTTTATTTTTTGGTGTTGTTATGTTCTTTAGAAATTCTTTTCGTGATTCCGTTAGCAGGCTACTATAGTATTTTTCCCAGTCCGTTGGTTTTATTTGTGATATATTTATTTTCTTTTTCCTGTTGGTTTCCTTCGTAAGGTACTTGTGTTTGTAGAATCCGTTTAATATCCTTAGGTTTTTCAGTTCTCATTCAGTTCACTATTAGTCGTTTGCCATTATCGTTTATTGTTGCTTGACCAAACCTTTCTATAACGCTATCTTTGTTCTTTCTTCCTATCCTACTATTTAAATCACTTGCTAGGATTATTTCTATTTGTCTTTAATTTTTTCAATGATCTCACTTAAGGTTTTCTATAAAAAAAAAATTCTTGTATATGGTTATCGACATTTGGGCCGTACACTCCCAATATTATTATGTCTCTGCCATAAAATTCCAATTCAATATTAATCAATCTTTTGTTTATTGGTTCCCATTATATAAATTGTTTTACTTGTTTTTTGATTAACATGACTACACCCGCCTTTGCTCTCTGGTTTTTATCCAATCCACTCCAGAACACCTCCATCTACCTTTTCGCACCCGCTTCCTTTCTGTTTCATTTTGCTAGTTATGAGAATAATGATGTTCATTCTGTAAAATTATTGTGTGACCTCCATCACTTTATATCTCCAACCATGCACGTTTCATGTACCTACTATTATTTTTTTTGCGTTTTTTATTTGTTGTTTCCTGACTAAAATATCTATCTGAATATCTAACGTTTTGAACATCACCCGTATTTGATTAGAGGCTCCCTCTTAACGAGGTGTGGGTTTCTACCCGGGCGGGGTCTGTTTTTGGTTTTGCTCTCTTATCTTGTGCTAGGTTGTTAACGCCAGAACTCCTTTTAGAAAGGCCATTTTTAGCTCTTCCGCTCCTTTCGCCATTGTGACTTTTTTGTCATCTTCAGACTAGTTTTCATCTTGTACCCCAGGCAGGAGCCCTAACAGGGTGCTATCAGCCAGGCCAGCTGAACCCTGGTTTTTTAACGAGGTTGTTACTTCTTCTTTTCCTCCTTTTTCATCCTGGCTTGGGACAGGCATTGGCGGAGTTAAGCCTTATATTACATTTTGTTATTAAGTGTTGTTTTGTATTGAATCTGCAGTCCTTTACAACTGTAGTCATTTGTGTATTTGTATTGTTTTATTCATTTTAAGGTTCTGGCATAAAAGCGTTTAATATTTGAAGTCATCTATGATATTAATTTTAAATATTATTTATTTTGTAGATCTGGTGTTAGAATATTATTTTAAAAATTTACAACTTTACTGTCTATTAGGTGTTATTTGTTTCTTAAATTATTTTCATTATTTGGTTTAAAGTTATAAAGACGATAGTGAAACTGCAACGGTTGCAAACTCAGCTATTGTAAGCTAAAAATGATCCAGGTAAAACACATGCTTTTTGGAAGAAAACGCATTTAAGCCCCTCAAAAATGTTAATCTTTGAGGCTTTACAAGAAGTAACGTTTTGCTGAGTCTACAAGGTAAAGTTGCTATTTTTTAAAGAAAAAATACCTGTATACCGTTTACGGAGATTACCATCAGAACTAAATTTCAGGCCGTTTCAATAAAAACCACAATTTATAACCTGCATTGTCTGGATGGACTTATTTTGCAGTTTTTTCAACTCTATTTCCTGATGGGCAAGTAGTTGCAATTATATTTATTTTATGTTATATACAGACAAATGATTATACATTGTGACAATGGTTGGTTGAATATAAAAAAAACTATTGACCAAGGTCTTTTTGCCTTATCGTAAGCAATTTTAACGCCACAATCCGGGGGTTTCCTGAAAAAAGTTACACAAGATTGTTTAATAAAAGATCTTTTTAGCACTTTTACACTTAATTTGTCTTTGTCGTTTCCACATCTAGCAACACGTTTAACGTAGAAGGTATAAGAAGACTTTTACGGCAGCAATTATTTTCCGATCATAATTCAAAATGTTGTCAAACAGATCAGACAGTTTGTCACTTGTAGATGGTGTCACAACCGCGCAAACTGGCAAGATGTTCAAGCTAGTTTGGTCTTACCAGAGTCAAGTGGTGAGAATGTCACAACCGCCATAGGGTGAATTGTATTGTCCAGCGGTTACCTGGTAAAACAACAATATTTGTGTTGCTGTGAAAAAGAAAAAAAAAGCTTTTTTAATAGTTTTAAAAATCTGAACGCAAAAAAACAAAACTGCTTTCAAAAAGAATCGCGTCATTTTTTACGAAAACAGCAATCATAGTAGAACTATGTATTGACAGTCAGGCCTAATGCTTCAGTCGGCCAAAAATAAAAACGGTGGGAACCGTATTGGAAATTTTTTCTAGGTGGCTCCCATCCTAATCATCAACTAACGCAAAATTACCAAAGCCGCCAAAATTACAGACGCATTAGCAATCAGTTTGCGTTTACTAGTAGCTCTCAAAGTTATAGTAAAAAACTTCTTTGTCAACAAAATAATTAAAAATTAAAAGTTCTTTTCATAAATTCTTTGCCCTACAATTTTTTTTTTAAGAGTTGAAAACAGATATCGACAACAACGGGATCAGAAAACGTACCCTATTAAATTTTCCGGCAGTTTTTTTCCCATATGAAAAAGCGCTTGATAACAATATATAACCTGATATGGAAAAACGGCCAAAATGTCTTTAACATTATCTTGCCGTTGGGCAAAAATACAAACAACGACTCCAGTTATGGAACAATCATATTTAAAAAAATATTTAACAACCGTCTGATGTAGATGCTAAAAAGTTGCGGTCTCTTAGCTAAACACCAGAAGGGTTTCAGACAAAACCACGGAACCGTTGATTATTTAATTTATTTAATTTCATCCAAGAAGCTTTTGTTGCAAAAATATATCTTATAACGGTTCTTTTTATCTGGAAAAACGTATGACATGACTTAGCGCTATAAAATTTTAGAGAAAGTGCACGCATGCAGATTCAAGGCCGTATGCTTCTATTTTTAATTTTTTTTATGTAAGATTGCAAATTTACAGTAAAGTTAAAGACCACTAACTTAAAGATGCTATATCTAGAGAACGGTGTTCCCCAAGAGTTGACGATTGACGTCACCTTTTATGCAATTGCGGTAAACAATATTACAGTATTTGATTTTAAAGCATTTTACAGCTTTTGTGTTATATGTGACATTAGGTTAGGTTAAGTTGTGATATACGACACCAACTTGAACGCCGGCATTAAAATCTTAAAATTGGCCAAGAGAAAAGAAGTAAAGAAATTGATTGGGTAGACATAGAAAACATTATGTCTTGCTATATCTTGCCCAAGTGGCTCATCGCAGACTTTGAGGATTTCATCTCTGCACTGGATAAAGAAATCTGGCAGACAAATAAACAAGTGCTAATTGCAGACAATTTTAACGCAAAAAAGTTACCGAAATGGAAATCTAGAAATGAAAACAAATACATAACCATGATAAACAACGAAAAAAAAAACACATTTGAGAAAAGAGCGCATACCTCGTATATCGACCTTAACATGTGCACAGAATCTTTAACAAGTAGGATAATTAACTGACATGTTATGAAAATAAAGACACTAAGCCTACAGAATTACTTAACCTTGCAAAAGCAACACCAGCAGCAGTGGTAAACAGTAGGCAAGGGTAGACCTTACACACAATAAACAATAAACACAATAAACAAAAATTCAGGAAGGCGATAAAAGATAAAAGCGCGGTGTCTACTGACACAAATCACACAACCTTAACAAATATACTCAAAGAGTTATGGTGAAAAAGGAGATTGCAATCCAAAGAAAAATATGTATACAAAAAAGACGAGAGACAATAAAAACAAGAAGAAGGGGCACTAAGGAAAATACCAAGCTAAAGGAAAGCAAACATAAAACAACCAAAAAGCCTTAAATCTACTAATTATTAAAGCAAAGAAAAAAGAGTGGAAGAAGATAAATAATGAACAGAAAGAGACCATTTGGGGCGGTGGCTACAAGATTATTACAAAGAAATGGAAGCATCGTGAAATCAAATTGGCTGACCCTTCCAAGACGAAGTAAAAAGGGATCCATTAAGTTGGCCCCCCCTAAAAAAATTTGAAATTTAAAAATACTATACGAATGCGATCTTATGCGCTGCAATACGCGCATTACGAGCGCATTAATTTGGTATTTTCAAATTTATAATTTATTTTTCTTGGCGCATATTGAGCGCATTAATATAGTATATTTATAATTGTAAAATTTTACTGGGGAGGCTAATCATTAATTTGGCTCTCTGCACCTAAAATTGTTCAAAAATTATATTTACAGATAAACGCATAATTTTTTTTGCAGCGCATAAAAGCGCATTACGAGCTCATTAATTCGGTATTTTCAAATTTTAAATTTTTTTAGTGGGGGGAGGGGCAACTTAATGGAGAATCAGTCAGTTTTTTCAGAACAAAAAACAAGTGGGCAAAGACAAAACTGATGAAGATCCCTACTACTAAAATAACGGCGATAGAACTTAGAGCTGCCGCAAGTAGAATGAAGACAAACAAAGTTCCTGAGCTAGACATGACTCCGGCTGAAATCGTCAAGAGAGCAACCGAAAAAATCCCGGAACAAATATTAGCAACCCTAAATGCAATGTAAACAAAAAGAATTTTTTTTATTCTGTAGAAGACAGCAAACCTAAAGTTAATTAAAACCGGAAAAAAAAGACCTAAGGTTCTACCGCTTTATCGATTTGCTGGGGAAGTTATACGAGCAGGTCATCGTGGCAAGACTGAAAAGAAGAAGAAAACCTGTCAGATTTACAGTATAGTTTTAGAGAAAAAAAAGGTCATAGCAAGAAAAGAAATAAAAAGCCGTTCAAGACCAGAGGATTATGCGCCTTAATAATGATCGACGACAAAAACGTGTTTAATACGGCGGTCAAAGTAATAAAAAAAAATTACAAATAAAGCAATCGTGGATAAAGAATGGAATAAGCACAAAGTAATGAGAGACGTACCACAGGGTTCGGTACTAGAACATCTAGTACGACGACCTTGCAATGCTAGTGAAGAAAACCGCAGACGCAATGAAGACCACGGCAAACAACAGCCTAGAAAAAGTTAACCAGTAGATGGTTGAACATAAGCTGGAGCTGGTAACTAAAAAGACAGAAGCAATAATAATAATCGGCAAAAAAAAAGTGCAGAGAAGTCAATTTTAAGCTGGGAACAGAAACAATTACGCCCAAAAATAGCTTTATTTACTTTCTAATTTCTAAGATTTGAGAAACACGTCCAAAAAGTGACCGTAAAATTAAAAAAGATTACGGCGTCTCTAGGTAGAATGATGCCAAAATGAGGAGGCATTATTGAAGAGAAAAAAGAATTCTGGCATTGGTGATTACGTATGTCGTCATGTATGCAGCCCCAATTTGTACAAAATCCTTGAAGTACGGCAAGTATGTCGGCATACTGAAGCTTACAGAGAAACGTTGCCATCAGGGTCTGTCAAACATACAGGATCATCATATAAGCTTTTTTTTTTAATTAAATTTGATTATACTAACCGCTACCTTAATTTGTTGTATTTTAACAAAAACTGCAACGTTGGCGTTATTGCTGTTTCTACATATAATTAGAAAATCAATTTATTTTTTTACCTGTACATTTATAATGGATTAAACAATGATACGCCAGAGTTTTTTTGTCAAATTATTTTTGCAAATACCAACAAAATGCATTCAAAAATACATAAAAACGCATTTATTCCTATATTTAATGAGTTTTTTCGGATAATTTTTAATTATTATTTGATTAAAATACTCTGACATATTACAGTTTGATCCTTTCTGAATGTACTAGTGAAAAAATAAGTTGGTTATCTAACTATATGTAGAAACAACAATGACGCCAAAGTTGCCGTTTTTGTTAAAATATTTCAAACCAAGATAGCTGTCGGAATGGTCTTAAGGTACAAATGTTGACACACACTAGGACTTTGTAGATGTTTGTCAACAATTAAAAAAATAAATTGCCTTGTTTGCAAGAGCAAGCACAACAACTCAAAGTTGAAACTAATTGTGATCGATTTTTTTCTTATTTTGATCTTTACTATCAAAACTTTGTACAATACAAGCACTTTTTTTATACATTTTGGAAAGTGGCTTTATTTAGGTAAACTCAATAAATGTTTAATAGTTCTGTACATTTTAATTATTGTTTAAATGTTAGTATTACCGCAATTAGGGCGTTTTTTTGTATGTTAGAAATAATTTTTAACAAAAAAATCATAAAAAGTGTTATTAGCATCTTTTTTTTTGCATGCGTTATCTAGCAAACGTTGGCTTTCTTGTACATATTGCTGCTTTAAATAATAATTTTGTGATGTAGTCAAAATATTACCGCAAGTTTTTTTGCCAAGAAATTTTGCGTTTTTTTGCGCTTTGCCTTTCATAATTTTTTTCTTGGATAATAATATGTCTCTGAATGTCTCATAATATGATCAACATATGAAAGTTTTATAATCTTGATGGTCTTGATAAACTTTTTATACTTGTGATTTGTGCGATTCAACACGATGTCGTTGCTGACTCTGCTCATCCAGCTCATACGAAAGATGCGACGATAGCATGACATTTCGAAAACTATAATTTTTTTAAGTGTTAATTTTGTCAGCGTCCAAGCTTCAGCCTTATAATAAAAAAAAAAACTATATAGCACTTTACTATTTTTATTTGCAGCTTCAGATTTAAGTGATTTCTTGTAAGTATTTTTTTATGTGGATCAAAGCAGTTCTTGCTTGTTTTATACGGCATCAAATCTCTAACAAGTGATTCCACTTTCTGCTTATAGTGCATCTTAAGTACTTCATCTATCTAGCACGCTTATCACAATCAATTATCTATAGTCGAGCACCGGTTTTTTGGAGATGATCATACATTTTAATTGTGTCCTCTTGCTTGTCTTCTTCCATCAGCGCGTCATTGCTACGGTTTGATATAGTTTTCGGGCGTTTCTCTATAAATGTTCTTGCACACAATTACTAAAATATGTCATGCAATAAAAAAACACATTTTTTTTACCAGTCACTTAATTAACACAACGTCAAGGTATGCTATAATACCAGTGTGTTTTACTGATCTTTACTAATGCATACAACCTTAATACATAATCGGCTATTGTGAGCAGTTATTATGCAACTTCAAAGACACAAATTCCAGTCACAAATCATGCTTTCAACAGCTGTTACTTATAAAACGTCAATACCAAATACGGTGTTAACACATAACCTCAAAGTCTCAATTAGTAGTGTATAAGTAACAATCTCTTACAGTCCCCAACTTTGGCAGCATATTACAAATGTCGAGTTCCTCAATGACTCCAATGCTAATGTAGTTTGTTTTACATACTTTAAGCCTCGACTGATTGCTCAAGTGTTACTATAAAGAAACTAAATATTTTTTCACAAACTCAAATGTCAGTTGTCAGTAAATTAAAGAAAGAAAAAAAGAAATCTAACCAACACTCGGTCGAGTTTGTTTGAACACTTTGTTTATAAAATATGTGCCTAACTAACCTAATACAATGATCTAAAGAAAAATATTTATTTATTTATAAAACAAATAAAAGATAAGACAGCACTAGCCAACAGAATGTAATAATTATGAAAATAAAAAATTAATGAATGTTAAAAGTTAAAAAGTTTAGATAAAAGAAATATCTAAATATTTTCGTAGAAATTATTATACAGCGCTATATTACATACTTATTGCACAAGTTTTCAAGCAATTCTAACAATTGATAAGAATACTTTATTAAAATATTCAACAAACTACAAGCGTTTTTAGTTCTGGATATAACAAAATACTTAAACTCTCAACAATAAACATTGTTCGCAGATTTTTGTCATATTTTTAAATGGTATTATAAATTCCACTGAAATAGCTTTAACCCAATTTTAAAACGTGAGGATAATACGTGGAAACTTATTCTTGGCAGCTTGATAATTTAACAACTAAAGGTGAGTACGTGTATAAAAAGACCTAGAGTTTGCCGAACAAAAATGTTCCTTGAAAAAGTACATTTAATTATACATGTGATCTAATTATTCTCCTTACCATGAGACAATTTATATTTGCACTAACATTTAATCGCCTCGTATCTCTAAATACACAATTCAAAGTCTAACTTAAATAATTTTAAAATTACAAAAAAATTCCATTCAAAATTGTTTAAATTTATTAATAACAATTAACATTTGGTCTTTTATATTGCATAATACTATAATATAACAATAAGCTATATATATAAATTGATATCGCATTAACAATATTGCAAAGTAATATTATTAAAGTAGAATATTATTATTAATTCCGATTTATCCCTTATACCTTCCAAGCGACAATTTTTCCATCACACATTAAATTGAAATATTAGCTAGTGGCAAATAATCAATATTTATTTTATGAGATATCTGCTTAGTCCTTGTAAAGTTCCCAAGTCATAATTTTTTTCTTTCCATGAATCAAATTGTGGACGCTTCAGGGATAAAATTGAATTATTTTAAGCCTGTTTAATGGTAAGTTGATGCGGATGGATTACGTTAAGATAAATATAGACTATGCTAATGAATTCGATTATTTTTAGCAATGTATTTTGGTTTGCAAAGAAGTGATGAAGCAAAAGACACATTTTTATATGTCATTAGTTAGATTAGAGTTACATTACTTACCGTTTGCCAATTTCACTTTAGGATTACAAAATTAAGAACACAATTTTTCGCAATATTTAAAAATATTAGTTTTGAAATATATCTATGCTATTTTTAAAATGTAGTATATTACATTTCAATATGTTACTACATATATTTATTATTAACTTAATTTTTGCTTATTATTTTTAGTATTGAGTTTAGTTATTCAGTAAATTTAGATTCAATAAGTTAATTTTAATAATGCATCTATTTACTCAAAAATTATGAAGCATTGGCAAATATATCAAGGAATTAGCTTGTCTAGACGGTATTGATTATGTTTGTTAATTGTATTTGAAGATTACATTGCATTGAACAGTATGAATTGATCGTTATAAGTGCAATTCTTATGAGAAAAAATTGTCTTAACAAATCTAATGTAAAAACTCTTTATAAAAGTTTTATAATATATTAGTAAAACAAGTATTGATTTATAATTTTTTAGTTTTATTTTTAGCAATTTTTTTGTATCTTACTTACAATATTCAAACAAGTTTTGCAAACTTTAGAATTAGATATAATATTAAAATAGCATATTATAAAAGTAAAACAAACACATGAAATGTGCAACACATTCCAGTAAGCAAACCAAAAACAACTAAGAAAATTTCTACACAACTTTCACAAAAAATATGATTTTTCAGAACAAACAACCACACCCAAATTGTTTTGTTTTGCAGATTAATGTTAACAAATATTAGAAAAGGTAGCGTTTTCTATTAAAAAGATTTTAAAAATATAGTAATTTACGCCTCAGCAAAAGGTTGAGTTACCGGTATTATAACAAAATAAAGTTATTGTTTAAACTGTTGATACCAAGCATACATAAGAAATGGACCATTTTTGTTAAAGACAGACAAACTTGACCGATATCAAGACAAACAATATAGTTTTTTTTGTGAAATTTTATTTTATTGCTAACACACCTAAAGACCTAAAAACATTAACATGTTTTGTTTGCTTTTAAACGGATAAAGAATAAAAACAAAACAAAACAAACATTTTTGTAGTGGCACCTGACTAATCGTTTCAACATATTAACCTAACTGGGATGAACTAAAAACTATCTTTAAAAAAACAATTTTTTTTGCTTATTACTTAAAAGCAACAAACTTTGTGTTATCAGATCTTCTCACATCTTAACTTTTTAACAAAAAAAATATTTCAAGTAGCAACAGATACAAGCAATAGCAAAAAGCTATTTGTCAGAATTAAGTTAGTAAAACGGTGAGATAGCTCAGTTATAGAGCGTTAGCGTAGCACGCCGTGTTTTGATCTCCAAATATGATTAAAATAGTAACTTGCTCTTTATCCACCGATGTGATTCGGAAGTTACCTAATAAGCTTGTTAGTTGCGGTTCATAAGAGCTATATCTAAAAGCCAATCTTGACTACATATTTACCACAAAAAAAAATCTTTTATTCAGCGACTTTGATGGTGCGCCCTCATGTTGGTATTAAATATTTGTTCTGTCAACTAACAAATTTTTATCAGGGTAGATACAACGCTAAACTAAGTCGATTAGGTAGATGCTGTGGACCAATCACACAATCATTATCATTTTGAACTAAATGTTTAATGATTACCTTTGTGAAAAAAAAAGCATGTAAAAAAATTCTTACCGGCTACAATTACAGCAATATCCGGAAAGTGGTTCAGTTGAGTGAAACGCTTAACTCAAATCTTGGAGTATAAATTGTAGCAGGTTTGAACCATAACTCTAGCAAAAAAATTAAAATTATTAACCATTTCACTATAATAACATTTAATATGAGAGTGTGGGTGTGTGTACCAAATACTAGGCCTCGTCAGTATCTTAATCAACGGGTGCAATAGTAAATATTTGTGATTTTAAGTGCATATTCAAAAGCAGCTTGTGAGGCAGTACACAAGCGTAAGCCCTAAGATATCGGTTCTTGCAACTGAAAAAAAAAATGATATACATACATACAAGATTTAGTGCAAAGGCCTCCTCTAAAATCTTCCACTCCTTTCTACTCTGAGCAGCTTGCACCAATTATGATTAGCTTTCCATCTAGTCAGCGGTCTACCCTTGTTTTGTTTATCTTTATGAGGCCCTTAGCCTTGGAGTCGTTTGTTTCAATGACCGTGAATGTATCTGGCAAGATTTTCTGTCCGTTTACATTTGAGAGTAGAGAACTTCTCGATTATGTCACATAGTCTTGTTCTTTGTCGGATAATGTCGTTCGTGATATACCAAGCATAGGTCGCTTCATTGCTCGTGTAAGCATATATTAAAAATGTCCTTAATTGCATGTAGTAATGCGCAACAGAAAACTCATCAGATAGAGAGATGTAATTTAAAAGAAAAAACGCTAACCAAGATATAAGATATTATTATTCCAATACACGTCTAAGCCTCTGATTAAGATTAGAGATTAGAATCTATAAATTAAAACTAAGGTAACTACAATGTTTTTGTTGAAAAAAATAAAATCTTGACTTTAACGTCAAAAATGCAGAAGAAGAAAAGAAATCCTGCAGCAGATGGATAGTATTGTCGGGGTTTTGCAATGTATGCGTAACAAAACGTTCATTCTAGCACCAAAATCTACATCCATAAAAGCAGGAATGCAAGCAGCCAACCTGGCAACACGTTCAATTTGAGAAAGTGACTAATTCACCACCTGACTGAAGAAAGCCCGCATCCTAGAATCAATGCAATTTTAATTGCAACAGAAAACAATTTACAAAAACAAGAACAGATAATTTGATTGCGTTTGATTACCAATTAAGCCGTCTAATTTAACTGAAAAAATTAATCCCTATTAATTAATTAATTCATCTTTACTTTGCAGGCGCATCTAAAAAAGCCAGACGTGGAATTTAGGAGCTTAGAGAGCTAGGTTATAAATATAGTCAAAACTTGCTTACACGACACCGGCAAGACATTGCCAATACCATTCTCTCTATCCAAATAGAAATACCAAAAAGATCAAAAAGAGCATAGCAAACGTAAGCGCAGGCTTTATTTTGATCTTGGCAAAGCACAACATCAGCCATCTAGTTTTTTCAAGGACAAAAAGTCTATAGAGATGCAGCCGGCCAATAATTGAAACGACGTCAAAGATGTCCCACTTTCAGAAGAGAAATTTCAGATAGTGAATTATTCTAAGTCAAAGAAAAAGAAAAAGGCGCAAGATAAATTCTCAGATTCTAGTATTATTAGGCCATCAGCTTGCCCTTTAAGTCAAGCGTTCTCAGCGTCATCAGGGTCATCAAACACTTATGCCAAAGGGTTCAAGACCCGGCCGGCTACTAAGGTCAAAGCGTCCACTTTTGACATCTTCTAGTTTTCTTGGCTTTCCTACAAGTCTTTCAGATCTATCATCCACAAAGAGCGCTGACACACGTCGTCTTTCTCCCATCACATTTTGTGAAAAAGTTTTCTGAGTTAATAGCAACATTTAAGACTTTAATGATTTCCATCGATCAATCAGTTACTGTCAAAGATAGTATCCGCTCGCACCCAACATTGCATGCGGATTTTTGTGCTGCCTTGGACTATGTTGAAATCAATGACGTGCATCATTATACGCAGCAACTAGCGTCTGAAAAGACGCTAAAATACGTTGTTAGGGATATTCTCGACTACATCACGGCTGATGTGGCGCAAGCAGGCAATTTCAATCAAACGCATGGAAAGGAATGGAAAAAACCTTCTTCATGTTTTACGTTCAGTTGTCACAGATCGCGCAAAGTAAAGAGATTCTTATTCTTACTATGCTTTGCAATCTCAATATGAGCGTTGGGATCAAACATAAATCAGAGAACATTGTAAAATGCTACCGTTTACAGCGTTATGGTGACACTGTTTTGCAATGCAATTCTCCATACGTATGCGTTAAGTACGCTGGATGGCATCTCACCTCTACGTGCAAATTTACTAAAGAGTCGAAGCATGTTGCAAAATGCGCAAAGTTGGCTAAACTACATCAATTTAAAAGCGTGTCTATCCTCAGAACTCTATTTCAAGTCAACTGTCTCTTATAGGCTGACTTTTGCTCCTTCCAGAAGCACTCCTAATGCCAGCACGAAGCAATACTACGCTCAGGCAACTGAAAATCGGGCGCGATACAAGTTTTCCCCTAACACTATGCAACGCCTAGAGGCTGGCACAAATGTGTATTTCTTGAGTTTTTCCAATAAAACAATTTTCACTAAGTTAGAAAGGTCCTTGCACAAAACTGTGCAAACTTATAAAAATCATTGAGAAGGAGGACCTTTGCAAAGATTTTTAAGAATGTTTTCCTCACAATCCAAAAAGAAGCTATAAAATTAGATCAAAAATATCATTGGAGAAAAGCCACAATTTGTAAAATAAAATCTCTTTAAGAAAACAAAACTTAAGAGTTAATAAATTTACCTTTGGGAAATAAGTTATTGCATGGCAATGATCACTCACATATTTGAGAATAATAATTTGTTAAATTATTGGTTTAGTTTAAACTATTTAGCATTATCGGTGCAAGTAAGCAAAGTTTTGATTGTTGATGTCAACTGCCTAGAGAATCAGCTGTAAGCTTTTTACTAAATATTATAAAACAGGCTGGTAAGTTGCAGCTTCAGCTAGCTTCAAATCTATTTAAAAAATAGTTACAATGGCTTTGTGTATCAAAAAGTTATTTAATCTACATGGACCGCACACAAAAAAATTATTAAAAAACCACTATACAACAATAAAATTATTTTGTTAAAAACTACTGTGATTGTTTAGTTACATCTAAAATACGGTAAAATAATCAGTTTTTTGTAGTTTTTTTAAACAAACGCCTAATTTAACCTAACATAAATATGACAAACAAAAGGTTTACGTCTAGAGGAAAAAGGAAAAGAAGTTGGAAAAAGTTCTAAAAAATAATAGAAACATAAAAGTCTCTAAACCATCTTTAAAGAGACTAAATTTGTTTGCTAAAACATTAGTAACTACCGGTGAATTATACTGCTATTTAAGATATTCTTTAAAATAATTACCAGAAGCCTCAGAAACAAACTTGACTACAGAATACCATCTAAAATATTATATAGCATTTGTAGATTACAAAAAGGCATTCTACTTTCTAGAGCTGTAGGCAGTCTATAAATCTTTTTTTATAACAGCTCACAAATATATAACTGTGGTCTACAATATCTACAAGGAAACCACAATCAACATTAAAGAAGAATTAGAACCAATTTCAATTGAAAGAGGTGTAAGACAGGAAAACACCATTTCCGCTAAACTACTTATAACCGTTATAAAATACATCTTTATAAATATGCAATGAGAAGATAAAAGCATAAACATCAACGGAAAGAGGATACACCAACTAAAGTTTGCTGACAATGTTACTAGCTACAAAGTCACTAGCACTAGGTTTTAAAATGAACGCAGACAAAACACAGGTGATGACCAGTAAACTAACCGTAGCACTGCAAATATCAATGAAAAATTGTCTTGATAAAGCAAGACAATAAATATAAATACCTGGGCCAAATCATAAAACCAATAAAAAAAAAACAAAAGATAGAGATTAATAGAAAAATTAAATTGAGATGAACAGCTTTCAAAAAGTTGAACTTATTTTGAAAGACGCATGTTTTAGAACAAAAAAACTAGATCTAAAACTTAAATAAAAGTTTGCAGGACACAACGCACGATACAAAGATAAACGTTGAAACAATATAAAGAGGTTTGCAGAATTTATTTGAAAACGAGCAGCACAAAACCAACAAAGATGGATATATGGGAAGTCTACATTTGACATTGATTTGACCTTGGCTTATAGATAGATATATAAACTAATAGATTTTGTTGTTTAAAAAATGTACTGAGTACAAAAATTTAAAAATGAGAAATCAGACTATAATGAAAAAGAACTATTAAAACTAATAGAAGATGAGGAAATTGAAATAATCGTTGACCTATACAATACCATATATAGAACAAGCGTAATACCAAAAGAATGGCTTGAATATACATTTATTACGATTCCGAAGAAGTTAAATACCCGAGAATGCAGTGACTACAGAACAATAAGTCTTATGAGCCATACCTTGAAAGCATTCCTGAAAATAATACATAAAAGACTTTACACCAAACTTGAGCAAGATCTTAGCGACACTCAATTTGGATTCAGGAATGGCTTAGGAATACGAAAAGCATTATTTGGCATTTACGTACTACTACAAAGATGTATGGATATGAATGTTGAAGTACACGCCTGTTTTATAGACTACGAGAAGGCGTTTGATAAAGTACGCCATGAACTACTTGTAACACTGCTAAAAAGCAAACGTATTGACTCCGAGGACATACAAATAATTGAAAACCTGTACTGGAACCAAACAGCGACGGTGAGAGTCGACAATGATTTTACAGAAAGCATAAACATCTAACGGGGAGTGAGGCAAGGCTGTACACTGTCACCAATGTTATTCAATCTATACTCAAAGAAGCTTTATCTGATGAACTATGTGGGCTTGTTGTTAATGGGCGGCCAATTAACAACATTAGATACGCTGATGACACGGTAATAGTAGCAGACAACATTGTAATGCTGCAAAGAATGGAGGAACGCACAAAAACTGTCAGCTCAAAATATGGATTAAATATGAACCTCAAGAAAACAAAATACATGATCATCTCAAAAGCACGTATACCACCTAACGCAGTCTTTCTTATTGATAACACCTATATTCAAATGGCTAGAACTGTCTTTTTCAAAATGAGAGATCTCTTCTGTGATTGCAATATAACGCTAGAGCTTTGTTAGAATGGTAAGATGCTACATATTTCCAATTATACTGTATGATATGGAAGCATGGACACAGAACCAACACTTCACCAACAAACTCCAAGCTTTTGAGATGTGGACGTGTCAAAGAATTCTGAAGATCTTATGAGGGGACAAAACCCCGAATGCCAAGGTCTTCACAAGAATGGGAAAAGACCTAGAAATCCTTCACTTGATAAAGATCAGAAAGCTGAAATATTTGGGATATACCATGCAAGGATAAATATAATGTACTGCAGCTGATTATGCAGGGAAAAATAGCAGGCAAGAGATGTGTAGGAGGACGCAGAATGTCTTGGATGCGGAACCTAAGAGACTGGTTTGGCTGCACCTATAAAGATCTTTTCCGAGCTGCTATTTTAAAGATCAGAATAGCCACAATGATAGCTAACCTCCGAGTAGGAGATGGCACGTGAAGAAGAAGAAGAAAAAGTTTTAACAGAGATGAGGAAAAAAATCAACAAAAACTAATAAAGTAAATCCTGTAAAATATCCATAGGTACAGAAAAGCTATAATAAGTTAACCTAAAGCATCACACAACTACTGTATAGACATAGACGTTTTTAAACAACTAAAACGGCATAAGCTGTCAGAGACATTAATGTTAATAGAAAGATGGGAATAAATCTATTATACCAAAATAACGCAGCTAGTTATTTTTGTTACACTTGCAAAACAAATGGAGTTTTAAACAATAAAAACTTTACACTATTAGATAATATAAACTAAAAAGACGATGTTAAATAAGGTAATTTTTCTATTGCAGTAGAACTGTATGTGTTGGTTTCTTTTTTCAAAGTTAACTTTTTTATTAAAATTTGGTTTATACTTAAAAAAAAAATATAATTTCTATATTATTGGCGTCTGTACTTCAATAGTAAAGTGTTGTTTTGTATTTATACTCTTTACAAAACGTTCTGCAATAGGAGCATTCTCTAATAATAGAAGACTGTGCTTTCACATACGCAAAATAGTTTTATCATTTGAAATGGCCAACGCAATTACATTTTGTGTACTATGAATCAAAACCTTAGCTAGACAATATAAATAAATAAATTCATTGACTTACAAACTTACAAACTTTAAAACTCAATTTAAATATTATTTGATGTTACTATCCACATCAATTTTGAGCAGCAACAAACGTCTGTCTTTAGGTGAATATATTACACAGAAATGTCTATAGCATCACTGCATAACCAACGTTTGCAGTGCTACTTATTGAAGAGCCTTTGAAAAATTTACCGTATACCTAGTCTTGTCATTTCTTTTTGGGGTAGGAAATCGAAGTGTCTGGCACACAAAGCCACAGAGAAGACATGAGAAATTTACATTTTTTAAACAATAAATGATTTCAAATCAACAAAAATAACGGCTTGAAATGAATTAAGACAGTGCATTATAGTAACAACATTGCTTTGCTTTTTTTATTAGTAACGATTTAAAGTAGTTTACTACAATAAATGATTTAACAGTGGCTGTTTTATAATTTAAAATTTGTTTTTTGCACTTATTGTTATATCTTTGATTTGTTGAATTTTTTTTTAAATTATCTAGACGTATGTGAAGTAATATACTTCGCTGAATGTTTTTATGTTGCTTATTTACAATGAATTGTTTTTATTAAATATAAAAGTGAGTCTACTTGAGTCTACTGACTGCAGATGATTAATACATTAGAAACATATTACAAATACAGGGTGATTTATAAAAGCATTTAAAAAATGATAGCACTATGTGAAAACACATTTAAAACATATAAATAAACCTCAAACAAATAATGTATAGATATATTTTCATAATGTCCACTAAAATATAAATATATTGTTAAACTTAATAAATTACAAACTTTGTGACAAAATCATATTATGCTTGAAATGTACTAATGCACAGATTATTGTTCAATATTTTACAATAAAATTAAAATCTGTTACACCTCAAAACATCTTTATAACACATTTGTATTAAAATAATTATATATAATAAGCAAACACTAGTTTGTCATTTATTTAAAACATATCAAGCTAAACTAAACATTCAAATAAATGACTTCTTTGTTCAAGTTATTGTTGTTCTTTAAACTTTTAACAATGAGCTTCTGAACTCAACAGATTATTCACCTTGTATAAAGATCATTAATAATGTGCATCTTTAAATACAATGCTTGTTTATGATGGCCAGGTTATTGACTTGTCTTTGAATTTGAAATAATATTTTTCAAGTTTAGGAATATTAAATAAATATATTTTTGAAAATAAACACGACGTATATTAAAAAGTCACATATCATATTTGATGCCAATTACCTGAAAAAAAAATGTATTAATAATGCATATTTCAATTTTAGTTGGCAGAGTTTATTTATGTTAAATTAATAATTCTATGTGTAATGTAAATTTGCTAGTAAAATTTATTACTAATTTAACTATTTTATGTTTATTTTGTATTTTAATTATTAATATACAAGTATGCATAGTTGAATTAAACTGTATTGTTTTGAGAATGTTACTGTGTGAATATTCATATTTATAATAAAAACAACTGTATCTTATGCAACGAATTATTTTACAATATGATAGGTTTCAATTTAATTTTTTTTTTTAGTTTATTTTTTTGGTTGATATGTAACTTGAATGTTTGTTTTTTACAATTGATGCTATTTTTTTATAGATATTTATTATATACAAATTGAATGTTAAAAAACCGTAACTAGTTTCAACCTTTACAAGTCCATTATCGGAAGGTGTTACAAACAAAGAAAAAAGAAAATTTACAGTATTTATACTTTACTAAAACATAAAATGTACAGAGAGGTGGAAAGTTACATTGAAGTTGTTATGATTAAAATTATTATGAATTACAGACAATATCACAAAACGGAAATCCGAGATTAAGCTGGTAGAGAAGGGATTAATGAATGGCGGTTTTTACTTAAAGGTAATTAATACAAAGAACATTCTGCAAAAAGGAAGAGGATTAAATTATTTCAAACAAAAGAGATTTATATAAGTCGGTTTGATCATTAAGCAAGCTTACGGAACCTTTAGAACAGTTGTGAATGATTTTAAGTTTATCAATACCTAAAAATCCGTGATTGTTTTCTAAAATATGATTTGTTAAAATACTATCTGAAAGACGTAATCTAAAAAAGCGGCAATATTCTTTATATCTAGTTTCAAATTTTCTTTCTGTTTACTTTATATATCGAGCATTACATGTGGGACTCATGCACTCCTGATGTTAAAATTGTATTTGTACGGTCTTTAGCGTTGAATAAAATGTTTGATAACCTATATTGACTTTTAAATGCTACTTTATATTTAAATTTACTAAAAATATTTCCTATATTCTCGGATATGTTACCAAAATATATTATTAAAATGTATTTGATGGGTTCTAAGATATTTTTCTTAGAATAAATTAAATGTATAGTAAGGCTAAACTCTTTTTTATTAATACTATTTTTAATTGTGTTTATTAGAATTTTATTGTTATGAGCTATTGAAATGATTATATTAAGACTGCACAAAACGGAAGTCTATAAAGTTATCAAATCAAGGAATCCTAGATGCTCAATGAGAACTTCTTAAACAAAAACAGAAAATAGTTACTATATAAACCTACAACAAAAATGAAAAACTAACGTGACTACATTGCTACAGAGTATTTAACAATTAAATAAGGTACAGTGCCATAAGCACGATAGAGCACTAAAGTTTAGGCAATGATCACTGTAGCCGTATCAGCAAGAATAAAATCATCATTATAATTTTAAAAAATATGGTTAGTGTTTCTTTGACAAAAGATGTTATTACATCATATATGTATCTAAAAAGCAAGTACGTTAAGTAGCTTTCAGTTTAAAAATTAAAATGTGGCATTTGTGCGACTGACCTACATGATAACAGCAACAAATTCAAAGATAAGTTTTATACTGGTGTTAGAATTAAGTGCAAACAAAATGAAGTACACCACTTCAACTAATTAATTTCTTTAAAAAAATATTAGTTTACTGTAAGAACATTTGTTAACAAAAATAAAATAATATAAGTATAAGTATAAAAATAATCTGTTTGCTTTTCTCAGCAAAAACATTTTAGTCAATAAAAAGTTATTTAAAATTAAAATAAAGCTGCAGCCAAAACCTTCTACAACATATTGCAGCTGTCAACGCACAGATAAAGAAAGATTTAGATGCTTAAGTCATAGTAGAACTGATTGTTGGTAGCAGTATACCGCACAAAATTGCAAATTGTAGTTCTGCAACTCAAATCTTTGTCCGCTAAATATAAAAAGTCAGAAGAGAGAGCTTCATATACGACATTACAAAATTAGCCGAGTAGAATTGCTGCAACAATTTGCCAATGATCTTCAAGGAGAGCAGGATAATGTCAAGAACCTTAGGACTACTACCTATAAAGCTGTATTATTTTTATACTACTTGAAATAGTATTGCTGGTTCTAAAAAAAACTTTTAGAAACAGACTTGACAAACCAATTCAATTCAGAACGTTTTTATTTAAAGACAAACAAAAATGTCACAAGCACCAAAGCCAAACTCTCATAGTTTTTAAAAAACTTTGTTAGTCATAAAGTTTTGCAATAACTATCCGCAAAGCAATTCAAACTGTAATAACACTAAAGAACCAGATTGGAAAAACATTAGAAGAACCACAAATAGATTTTTTACATCATTGGACTATCAACATTAGACAGTTAAGACCAAAAGTAAAGTAGCATGCCTCAACATATTATGCGCAGCCAGCATGTTTTGTTAATAGTAATAGTCCTAACAGATTATTACCAAGAAGACCAAGAGTTTAAAGTGTAATGATAGAACTTTTAATTTGGATACGTGTACTAGTAACAATCCACTTAAGTTAATTAAATCAACTAAATATTGTAATGTAAATGATATTTGTAATCCTAAAAGTGTAACAAAACCTAATACTATGTTTTTAGATGCTTGTAAAATAGTATCAACGTTTAATGGAAATAATATGAATCCAGTGATGTTCATTAATAAATTAGAGATGGCAATGATATGTTATGACATACCTAAGGATATGTAGCATTTCTGGAGGCACAAGTTGTTTGAAAATGAGGCAAAGGTTTGGGTTGAAATGATGGCAGATTAGTACCCACATTTTGCAACCTTCAAAGTAAAGTTTTTAGAACACTTTTGGGGCATAATCAAACATCATAAATTTTGTTAGAAACCGGAAAATTGTGATGGTAATTATACAAATTAATTTTTAAAGCCTCGAAGGACAAATACTTACAACCACCGTATCCAGAACCGTTGCTTATAAGCGTAATAGCAAATTTCTTTCCACAGATTTCCGACGCATTAATTGGCGTAAATTTTATTAATGATGCACTAATAGGCTCAGACAAGCCGATTACATAACACGACCAAACCCAGTTTTTAGTCAAAAGAATAGTTCAAATCAAATAAAAAAAAAACAAAATATCGCCCATTTAATAATATTAGAAAGGAAATAATACTCCAAACAATAGTCGGCAAAAAACAATTGCAAATATCAAAATACCTTCATAAAGTGATGAAATTATTTCGGAAAACTTAAGCGCGGGCCCTCTTTCGGCTTTAGATGATATTCCCATGTTTCCAGTACAAGGAATCCGTATAACCGGACCATTTAAATGCAAACATAGAACAATTTCTAATCAATTACTCTTTCCGTTTTAATTGAAAAAGTTTAAAACAAAATTTGAGTTTATAGTTATTCCCGGTTTAGTATATCCGTTTATTATTGGAATAGACTTTTTCAAAGATCTAAATCAAACATAAACTAAGGGGTAATATTGAATTAATTCATTAGAATGAGCTTTATAAAATTGAAGAAATATATCCTAAACACAAACTAAAAACCCCCAAGACATGTGTTTAAAAATTTGTGCAGTCAATCATTCATTGCCAAATGCTGAAAATGACTTAGAACTGTTGCATAAAATAGAATCTGTTTTAGACAGACTAAATTTGTGTAAGAAACAGTTTAATACTTTCAACTCTTTGCTGCAGAAATATAAAGAGATATTTTCAAACAAACCTGGTTTAATCCAATGCTACTAACATAAAATTAAGTTAACAGATCTTACTCTTTTCACTGTCAAACAGTATCTAACCCTGGTGGCTCATTAAAAATATGGAAAGTTTAAAGGTAATAGAAAGATCGGAAACGCCATTTTGCAGCCCTTTAATGATTGTTGTAAAACTAGATGGGCATGTCAGGATATGTTTAGATGAACGCAAGTTGAACAGTAGATCAGTATCAGAAAATAAGAAAATAAATTACCAAGGCAGATAGATGATCTAATTAAAAATTTGAAAAAAGTTTCTTTTATGTCATTCCTAGATTTAACTTTATCTTATTGGCAATTACCAATCAAGCCTTCCTATCGCAAATACACTGAGTTTTGAGTAGGTACGCAAGTATATCAATTTAATGTACTCTCCTTTGGATTAAAAACTGCGGTGTCATTCTTTTTAAGATGCATGGACACAATCCTGGGGAAATATTCTGAGAATTTTGTACACATCTATGTTGATTATATTTTGGTAACGTCAATTTATTTTAAAAAGCACATGAACTATTTAGATTTGGTTATTCAAAAACTTAAGGTTTGTCAATTTTGATAGATAAATGTTCAAGTATTAGCAAACCATTAACTAAACTTTTACGAAAAAAATCAGATTGGATTTAGGGTACCAAACAACAATTAGCTTTTAAGAACATCAAATCTATTCTATCTAAAGAAATTCTTTTGTACCACCTTCAATCAAATCTGAAATATTTTGTCCAATGCGGTGCAAGTGATGTTGGTATGAGAGCAGTTTTGTTTCAATATTAAAATGGCAAACAACAAGTTATTAGTTATTACAGCAAACTGCTATTAGATAGCAAGAAAAACGCTATACCACCCAAGAAAAAAAACTGTTTTGTAAGTATTGTCGGTGCGTTACGCAAATGACAAATATTTTTGTTGGGTAATCCTTTCACTGTTTTAACTGATCACAAGTCTTTGTTGTATCTTAATTACTGTTGATTTTTGTCCTTGCGTATAGCTCTATGGGTTATGGCATTACAAGAGTACAAGTTTGACATTCAACATATTAAGGGATTTGATATCATCACGGCTGATGTACTATCCCGATTTCCTACAACTCGTTTTCCAACTCTTTTGAACGTTGTTTAAGAGTAATACGTTTAAAAGCAGTTAATACAGGACTTACATAAAGATCAAAGATGACAAATTATTGCCTATAATTAATTTCTTGGTAACAGACCCAAATTCTAATTCAAAATTTATTATTTGTAATGAAAAAACCAAACTTTTAGCTCTACCCACACCTAAATGGGAGGCTATAACCGCCTCAGACTCTAATCAACTTGCGTCTGTAAACTTTTATGGCCCGTTGCAAAGTTCTAAAGCGGAAGTTATATATATATTTGTGGTAGTAGAAGTTTTTTTAAAACTAGTAAGTTTGTATCTACTAAAGCGTGCTACTACGGCTTTTATCATAAATAGGTTTAAAAAACCGTTCGTTTTTGAGATGGTAAAACCATCCCGAATACTTAGCGACCACGGGACCCAATTTACTTCCTTAACTTGAAAACAATTTCTAAAAATGCTTTGTACGTCACCCTCAAAGCAACTCTCTAGAAAAAGTTATGCGCAAGTTAAAAACATTCTACTTGGGCTCAACATATTTCCTGGTTAGTTACCGTTTTGAATGAAGTTACCCACGAGTCTACAGGCTATTTGCCTGTAAAACTACACTACGAGACAAGCCCGTCAATTTAGGACTTGGTCACCTTGCCTAAAAATTGTTGCCAGGTTAATCATATTAAATTGTATTTTGCTAGGAAAAATATAGTGTGTGTGGATTAGATCCTTTCTTGACCAAAAGTGCTTTCTGGTCTAACGTTGCGCTTCACTTCGAGAACTCCGCGACCTGTTTCAGGTATGTGTTATAATTTATATATTTTGATTTGCGCATTATTTCATTGAATTGTTTTACTTTTAGTTTATGAATTGTAAATTTTTGTTTTATCTATATGTTTCAGGGTATTTAAGATTAAAAATAAAATAACTAATTTATATGTACTAACTATTATTAAAACCACCCACACTTCTAGCTGGTTTCAGTACACAAGCTTAATATAATTTTGTAAGCAATGTGGACCTCAGCTTTTAATAAATGTAACTATTTTCTCAACAATCAAAAAACTGCTAAAAAAATTTTAGATTTGATTTATGTCAATCTTTGAAAAATAAATATTACGTTTCTAGAAAGACCTAAGTGTTTTTACTTTTAAAATATGATTCTTCACACTTTTGTACCGTTTTTTTTTAAAGACCAAAGACAAAGCCAAAGCAAAATTGAATATTTTCTTGAAAATGGTGCAGAATTAATTTGATGTTGGGATGTCAAGATCTACTAGAAAAACTAGGAGCTCGATGCGTTTACTTCTTAACAAAATGGAAAGATTGAAATGCAAACATAAATCCATACTGTTTGCTAAGTAAATTATACTATAAAACAAGAAATAAAACAAACAAAAAAGAACATAAATTAGAAGCGCATTTTATAAAAAAACTTAAAAAAAACTAACGCAAACTATCAAAAATGCATCTTGATCCACAATACCAAAGTGGATAAATAACCAAGACTACCTTGAACTGGATTTAGAAACCTAATTCACATATTAAACAACCGATATAATTTGGTCAACCTAAAAACAGTCATGATCTTACTCACAAAAAAACGAATTAAAAATAATGTTAGGAATCGGTGATAAGATACTATTTAAAAAGACAAAAGAAACAAAGTCACAAGACACGTGTAAAAAATTTGAATGAGTTGAACACGTCTCAAAACAAAACAATATTAAATAGATAATAATTGCAAATTAACGACCATGAAAATTAAAAAAAAACAGGCTAGAGAAGAAATTAAAAAATGCTTATACTCAAAAGTTAATCTTAAAATGCTAATAAATAGTGCCTACGCCTAAATGGCATACCAGCATCAAAAGTTTGAGCAAATTGCAGATTAAAAATGTAAATATATTGACAAGATAAAGCTATTTGCATATGAATAGCTTCAGTGTACATAATACTGGCTATAAACTTTGTTGTTTTTTTATTTGTTTTTGTTTATTTGTTACAAACTATGAATATCAAGTATCAATACAAACGTAGACAAATTAAACCATTTATTAAATAAACAGAAATAGTGTACAAATAATCAATATTAAAACCCCCTAGCATTTAATATGTTGCAAAAAGCCATTGAAATTCTTACCTAGTTTAGTACACTCCCATGCTATGACCTCGATCTTGACAAATAATGGTGAAATTAGTACTCATATTAAATCATTTTAATTAATTCATTATGTACACCTATAATAATTATTAAATTGGAGACAGGCAGTCTAGTTTATTGAATTGCGCAATATTTGAAATATAGCTTAGTCTGAATTGAAATAAAATAATGTTCACATTCCATAATCAAATGCAAATATGAATACTGGTCAAATTTTATATTGATATAAATATCTTTTGGCAAATATCAATTATTTTGATTTTCCGAGCCAAATGGATAGTTATCATTATATTATATTAATAAAATCTTCATGTTTATTTAATACGCTATTTATCACTAATCCAAGTTTATAAATATATTAGCAATAATGTAATATTTTTCTGCAGTCTATTATTTATTTTGTAAATGAGGTCGATAGCCCTAGACGTACTATTTTTAATAGATGTTGAATGATAATTGATACGGCAGGTTGTTGATGAATGAAATATCTATGTGTGACCCATGAGTAAATTAAATATAAGTAATTTTTGTATATAAGCACATAGACACAATAACAAAAATTGATTACAGGAATGACTCATTAATATCCTTGAACCCTTCACAATATTACATCATATTTCGTGCATTTAACCTTAGTTGAACTTTATTTATCGATTCATTGTAAACACTATTTGCATCAATTAAAATTTCATACTCATTATTCAGTATTTTGTACAAACAATCCATATTTTACAAAATATATTTAAAATTCCTTATAAATACAGAACACGTATTACAAAACAATACGTGTTGTTGATAAACATTTCATAAAAATACTGCGACACTAATAAATAACTTAAAATACCTGCAGAACATTAAAAAATAAATATATCAAGCCAAAAATATATGAAAATAGAAATGTGAAAGAAATAGGAAGAGATTGTTTGCAGTTAATAATTAATAACAGCGTTTTGTGTTGTATGTTTAATGGATAGAAAATGTACGTGCAAGTAATCAACTAACAACAATAATTTTCTTTAATAGAAAGTAAACACAGTAATTGTTTGTAGTATATTGCAAAAATTTGCATGTGACAAACATTTATATGATTTGCATTGAACATCATTATGACATTTAATTTTTAAAAGCTATGCATATTATCGATGGAAAATAGAATACTTGGAATATTTTTATTCTTGTCGATAGGGTTTCCAGGAAATGGTGCTCTTTTCCACCCACACTATACGTTCTCAATATTTCACTCCAACAATGTGATTGTCTGGATGATAATACGAACCCATTGATGTGGTAACAGTAGTAAATTATAATTAACGATATTGTATTAGTCATATGATTATTGATGTTACACAAATGATAAGCTATCTTACATTTTATTATCCCTGCTAATACTGTCTGTGGACTTGTAACATTGTACTTATTATTTAAGCAATCTGATACCTGCTTATATGAGGGAAAGCTTTTATTAATCTATGAAGCCATAAAAAACTGCTACAAAAGAAAGTTTAAAGGTTACTTTTATTCAACGACGCAATTAATTTACATTTCCAAGGAGTATAAACCGACCTTACCCAATTTTATGTAAAAAAAGTTTGTCAGATATTAAGATTAATATATCAAACTATATAACTAACAAGTTTAGCAGGTAGCAATTTGTTACTTTCTCGATTCTTTTTTATCGTATTTTAAAGAATTTTTAAAAGACAAAAGCTTTATATTAAAAGTTATAAATAAATTAACTAATATTGAAACAGCTTTAATGATTTATCTAATTTTTTATAATTACTTTGTTAAATGAAGTAACAAATTGATTTAGAATCAATTTTTAAACATTTTAAAATTAACAAAAGTTTATATTACATAAATTACATCAGATGAAATCTTATACGTCATACATCATGTAATTCTAAGCATATCGCCTTTTGCTGACGCTCGAAGACGGTAACACGAATTGCTACACTCATTGTACGCAAGCATTAAGATTGATTATAATATATTTCACAATTAATTGTGTAGGGATATATACCATATGTCGAGAGTGATTTTAAAAAATTGTGTATTGCATAAATGGTTACAATATTAAACAAGAAAATGACAAAATATAAAGACGTAAATGTGCTAGTTTCATGTAATATTGAGTATCTAAACGAAAATCGTTTTCAGAGCCGGTGAAACATTCTAAAGCCTAGTTGACATGGGTCGTGAATCATGAACGTCAGCCCACGGTTTGTGTAAACTACCAATTCGTGAGAATCTAAATTTTCACTAACTGCTGATGAAATGTTTGCGTATCATTTGGCAATATCAAACACGTTTGATTTTAAAAGAAGCAGTAACAAGAATTTGAAAATTATAGCTGTGTCTTCATTAAATCTGAACTAAATCGATGCTAATTAATTTTAAACTGCATATTGTGAGTAAGGAATATACAATATATAATTTTTTTGATATTTATGTACTCAATCTGTCATGAAACATGAACATACTTATAAATTTAAACAAGTATAAACCACACTTGCTGAAACTATAACATTCAAGATTAGATTTAAATATTTTGCAGACATTAACCTTAAATAGATTCAGAGTATAATTCTTAAGATGTAATCAAGTTTATTCTATTTCTTGATTTGTCTGATTAAACAAGCATTTAAAAAAAAATTTGATTCTACATTTGGAATTGTTAGAAAACTATTGTTCTTATCAAGCTTTGTAATACAAGTAAATGTTTGGTTAGGTGATAATAAGTTTTATAATAAAATTTCAAATTTTATTATAATTTGTCACTACTGTCAAATTTTAGGGTATGACGTGTAAAATCTGTGATCTACAGACAACAAATACCGGAAAAATTATTTTGGCTTTTGGTCTGCAAAATCGTCTTTTCGGCACGCATTTTAAAAACAAGACAGATGGTTTCGGTAGAGAAAAGCAAATAAATACTTTTAATCTACAACATTTTTATTATCATATTATTATAGATAAACCTCAAGAAAACAAACTAAAAAGATTGAAATATAGATTTATTGTTTAAATTAATGTTTTTAATTTGCTAATACTTTGGATTTAAACTTTGTAACAGTAAAAACACTCTCTTGTTTCTATGAGATTATCCATAAAATGTAAAAAAAACTTTTTACAATATTTCGGAATCCAACAGTTCGGTTTTAATTTTTTATTCTAAGTACAAAATTTCATTCTTCACAAGATAGCAGTTGAACTGAATTTTTAAATCTAACAGTTTTTTTTGGAAGTATATACTCTTTTTCTTCTTCAGCCTGTATCTATAGTTTTCTGAACATAGGCTTCCTTTAAACTCTGCCATACGGTTCTATTTTTAGCTTTCTGTTACCACAAATAGCCGGTTTCTTCTCGGATGTCGTTTCTCCATCTTTTTTGGGGTCTTCCACACTTTTCTTAAAGATCCGTGGTCTCCACTGCATAACTCGTATCGTCCACTTTGCTTGAACCTGCCTTGCAACATGGCTTGCCCAGCTTCACTTAAGGTTTGCGACTTTTGTGATAACATCCTCGACACCTGTTATTTGCAGATTTTAGTGTTTCGAATGTGATCCCTAGGCTAACACCTAACTGGCTCTTTCCATTGCCCTTTGGCAAGTTTGCAGTTTGTCTGCTGATCTGTTGGTAAGGGTAGTTGTGTCAAAACTATACGTTGTTACGGGGAGAAAGCACTTATTGTACACCTCCTTATTTAGTCCATATGAGATGCTCTGATTTTTCAGTATGTAACTCAGCTTACCAAATGCTGCTCAACTCATTCTGTGTTTTACTTTGCCGCACTGTTTTTTTTTTTTCAAGTCTGATTACATTACCAAGGTACGCGTACTCTGCTACGTTTTTCAATACATTTTGTTCTGTGAAGATGGAAATTTTAGAATCATTTATAATTTTGGTTTTCTTAAAGTTCATCTTGAGTCCGACTTCTTTGAATGCTAAATTTAGTTGTGTGAGCATGCTATTTAACACCCGGATGTCCGAGCTAATAAGAACGATGTAGTCGGCAAAGCGCAAATGGTTCAGATGATTTCTATCAATGTTTACACCGTTCTTCTTTCAGTCTAAGCGTTTAAAAACATCTTCCACTGCCAGCGTAAAGAGTTTCGGTAAAATGGTATCACCCTGCCTTACTCTTCTTCTAATAGAAACTTTGTTAGTAATAGTAATATTTTAGCTTAATTTTGAGTGTCGCATTTTCATAGATGTAGTTCAGTAGGTTTGAGTATCTGGAGTCAATACGTGCGTTGGTCATTGCATCTTAAATCACCCGACACTACTAATAGACAAACTTAAGCAAAACGCTGTTGTATACTAGCAAGAACTAGAAAAAAAAACTAAGCTATATCCATAACTTCCAAGATTTAGACTTTCATTATTCTCTGATAAAATTGTTAAAGACATTAACACAGTATGTAGGAAAGTATGTACAAAAGTAAAAATAAATAAAAACAAAAAGATAAGCCTAAATACATTCAAGCTCATAGAACAACAAAGAGACTTAAACCGCAGCTCACCACAATTCAAACAGCTGAATAAATATATAAAAACGGGGATTTGCAAGGACATACAATCTTTCAATACTGCAAAAATTAAAGAAGTCATAGAAGATAATTGAAATATAAACGTACTAAAAAGACACATATCAAACGGAAAATCCAAAATTTATAAAATACAAAACAACGAGAGTGCCATTATTAGGTTCTAGGAGGAAATCACGAAGGTAATAAAAGAGTTTTATACAAAACTGTACTCCTCTATAAATAAACTATTAGCAAGTAGCACCAAAGAAATCTCTAACGTAAACTTCAAAGAAATCGATACCCATGAACTACGAATGGCACTACATCATATGAAAAATAGAAAATCTCCGGGTACAGATAAAATAACTAGCAAAATGCTAAAAATTGGCGGAGATACCTTAATAGAGGCTGTGCAAATTCTACTAAATAAATGTTTGAAAGAAGGGAAGATACCAACAGAATGGCAAAATGCCACCCTACCCTAATTTACAAAAAGGGCAACAATACAAACATTGAAAACTACCGCTCAATTTATAAATTAAAAGACTTGCACTATTAGCGACAGATGCAGATTGGAACCCAGTAGAGTAAGATTTTATTTTTTTTAAACGACAAAACGCAAAACAATTGTTTGCAGATGTTTTATAGACAATTCCTTGAAATTGGTCGGTAAATAAGATTCCTGGAAATTTAAGTGTTTTTAGACTTTTTTTATTAAATTATTATTGCGGATACAAGAATCTTGCTTCCTTATTAAACTATTTTATTTATTTATTTTAAAAAATGAACATTTTTATTATTATTATTTTTTGTTTTTTTGTCGTTTTTTAATTTTGCATTTTTGGTTTAAAAATCGCAATTTTAACTCTAAAAAAAAATGTTACTAGTGAAACCAATTAAATTTTTTTGTAAAACTCAAATCTGGAGCCATTTTAAGTCTATACTCTGTTTATAAGCCGCACAAGCCATAAAATCAATTTTTTTTCTTGGTGAGCTAGGCAAAAAGAAACATTTTTAGCTTTTTTTTGACGTATTTTGATAGTAAGTAGAGTAAATTAGTTAGAAAATATAAATTTGTTCTGTATATTTGAGTTAAGACTAGAGAGGGTATAGACTTGAAATGACGTCAGATTTGGGTTTTACAGAAAATTCTAAAATCAAGTGAAAAACAAAAATTTAGATTTTTTTTTTTAAATCATATCCTCATAAACCGATCAAAAGACTACTAATAAATTATAAAAACGGAAAAAATTCTAAAGTCAAATCAAAAACAAAAATTTAGATTTTTTTTAAAGGGTCATACCCTCATAAACCAATCAAAAAACTACTAATAAGTTATAGAAACAAAAAAAAAATAATAAAACAAATTTTTTATTGCACCCCCTCCCCCTCCCTCAACCGCTATGGTCCATGTTTGAAATAAAATTGCCCAACTATTATACTGTACTTATTAATAATAAGTAATTATCTTTTCTGGAGAATTTCTAAAGACAACTTCATTATTTTTAACAAATGGACGTCGCGGTTTAAACAAAATTGTAGAGAATACTAAAATATTCCAGTGACGTCATCAAATTTTTCTCAAAAATCACGTTTTCGAAAAACGGTTTCAGAATTCTTTGACTCAAATTTAATCTAATTAAAAAAATAAAAATTCGGTACTGAAGTAGCGATTAAAAATATTTTTTGAGAATAACTGGTCAAAAGTGAGAAGCAAAATACTGTGCAAAGTTTAAAAAAAAAATTGTTTTTGTCCACAAAATAGTTTTAAATACTACACTAGAAGCATTTCTTAAAATTACACAAGACTGTTTGGCTTCAGACAAGGCTTTGGTACAAGAGAAGCACTATTTAGCTTTAACGTATTAGCACAGACGTGCCATGACATAAATAAAGATATGCACGTCTGTTTCATAGATTACGAGAAAGCGTTTGATAAAGTTTGCCATAATATTCTGATAAATTTACTTAAGCAACAAAACATAGACTCACTGGATATACAAATTATTGAAGCGTTATACTGGTCCCAAACGGCTATCATTCAAGTAGACAATGAGGTCATAGAGAAAATTCAAATACAAAAAGGAGGAAGACAAATCTGTGTATTATTTCTTATGCTGTTAAATTTGTACTCTAAAGCAATATTCAAGAAAGCTCTAAACGAAGATCAAGCTGGAGTTATAGTAAACTGTCAGCCAATCAATGATTTAAGGTACGCAGACAATCTCATATTTATTTATCAACAACAATATTATTGAGAAAACAACAAAATAAAAATATCTTCGTACATGGATAACTAATAACATTGACCTAAACATCGGAAATAAAAACCCAAATAGAAATTCTCAAAGTACATTTCTCAAAATGCGTGCTTTTTTGTGTGATTGGCAGACCAAGTTAGACGTACTAGAATGATAAGATGTTACGTGTTTTTCTTTGTGGCCATCAATCATCCGTCATCCAAAGAACATGACCTAACCACTTCAGGTTTTTTATTTTCACTCTTTCTTCTAGTGTTTGTTCAGCTCCATTATCTGTCTAATTCCCACATTTTTCACTCTCTTTAGTCTGGACTTTCTGACGCTTCTTCTTAGAAGGTCCATTTCTATGGTATTTTTTTAATTATCGATATAATTTGGAGAATTATTGTAGCTATTCCGGCCGAAGTTCTTTCTGATTTTGGTTTTCTTGACTAGAAATACAATTATCTGCTGTATCACACCCTTGTCCTATTTTTGTTTCCGTAAGTATGACAATGTCTATATTTATGATTTCTAGCGATGATGTTATTTCCTTGATCTTGTTACTTATTCCCTAAACGTTTTTTGTTCCTATTTTCCATGTTCTTTTTGTGAGCTTTTGTCGTCTTTGATTTGCATCTGTCCATATCCGAGATTTTTGTGTAGGTTTGTTAGCAATTTGATATATTTTTAATAGTGACCAGTTGCTAACTCGAGGTCTAAACCCCAATTCTAGAGGAACGTACATTTTTTATTTGAGGTTTATTCCCTTACACTGATTGTCTTCCTGGACTCGTGATCTCTGTCTGCTCATTCATGGTTCTTCCATTCTTTCAGGACCATTGGCCGTTTGAGAAATACATTTTCTTAATTTTCCATCAACGGTTATTCCGCCGTGACTGGGTGGATGTAGTTTGAAGTCATACCGAGGACTAGTGTTTTGAATTAAATTTCCTTAATCCTTTTACCGTCACCCCTTACCACCCAACTACAATATTTAAATCACATAATAAGAGGAGAAGTACGAATTGCTCTAGGTGATCATACAAGGGAAGATAGTAAGCAGACGTAACATTGGTAGACGCAGAATTTTATGGTTGTGCATTGTAAGGGAATAAAACAATACAACATCCAAAAATCTATTCCAAATTGCCTTCTCTAAAATCAAAACAGCAATAGTGATTGCAAATATCTTGCATTTAGATGCCACTTGAAAAAAAAATTGAAATTATAACTAACTTTATTTTGTAGAATAATTTATAATAATTTTTCTCTGATATTAAGTTCTATACCGGTCAATGCCAATATCTATATTTTTTAAATAGGCCCTATAAACACTTGAGAAAAACTATTGCATATCTAACAAAAGAAGTAACAAATAAGATACACATAACTTTAAATCGCATACTAATGGTTGTCTTAGATGCTTTAAGTTTGCAATTTTTTAATTTATTTTAATTTTAACATTATATCGTTGATAATACAATGTTGTTTATCTTTTGCAAAATTGTGTCTTAAACTTGCGGTACGCAAACTTACCTAACAATCTGTTTCAAATAAACACTCAATTTTTAAGCGTTCATGGTACATAAAAGAATATAACAAGTACAAAACATTAATCTATTCTAGATTTTGAATGCTTTTATACGTTTTTCATATTTTTTACTGTCCAAATCCCACATCTGAATAGGAACATAATCCATCAAATGATAACTTACGTACAAATAATTAAAAACATTTCTAAACAATTTAAAGATGCGAAATTACGGCTACCGTTTGAGCTTGACTTTTTGACTAAAGTGATGGACAAAGTCATCTGAAGCTCATCGAGGTTCAACAAATGAACATCATAACTGATTTTAAACATATTTTACGTTTGGTGACTCAAAGAATTTAAAAATTAAAACAAAAATTAAAACCGGTAAACAATAAATAATAGAAACAGAAGTATTATCAACAAATAAAATAAACATATCTCATACTTACATATGTGTAAAAATGATTAATCATAACAAAAGAAAAAACATTGTTATTAACAGTTTTAAATAAATATAAACAAATACTGTTAAACAGCATTTTTTGTATCTAATACGAGTTATGTTTTCAATTTTGGAATTGGACATCTCCGGATTTACTTCAGCCAAAGCTGAAATTCAGCTAGAAACATTTTAAAAATTGACGAGAAACATTGCTTGCTATTACCGTTCAGTATGTATACATAGCTCATTAGTTATTACGGAGTACGCTTTTTAAAATCGTACGGAAGAAAAATTTATTTAAAATTTTTATATTGTATTTGATTAGAACATTACATACAAAATTTGTAAGTTTTAAAATTCATTATATTATATTTCTCCGCGTTTAGGTTTATACATCATATTTGGCCTCAAGCTGTACTTATAATTAAAACTTATAACCGCCGCAACCCGAAGATGCCAAAACCAAACATTGATTTTGGGTAGAAAAAGTATTATACAATGTTAATTATACCAGTTTCAACTATATTAAACTCATAATAATTCTAACTTTTATTTGCACTCGGTTACAAATTTTCTCTAATTTATTCAAGTTTAAAATATGATGTATTATTCAAAAGAGGAAGACAAAGAATGCAGTGGAACGAAGGAATAGCAAAAGCGTTGAGCGCTAGAGACCTTCGACAAGGACAGTGGAGCAACAGAAGGAAATGAAAATTGGGTATCGTACAACGTCGACAGACGTTCTAAAACCGAAGAATAATGTATTTATTTTCGGCGTACCCGTGATTGAATTGTTTGTTTATAATTCATTTTATATTCCTTTAATATTAAAGCTTTGTTTTACAAGACAATACAAAATCCACTGAAACAGTGCACCATACAAGTAGAATAAACATTACTGAATTGTTTCATTAGTTTACAAACGCTGATATAATATTCGCTTGTACTAATTAATTAAAAAAAAAAATAGTTATTTTACATATTGAATTAATAATTAATAGGAAATGAATTAAATATGTAATAACAAAGCTTCTTCTAATCTATGATGATATATTTAATTACCAATTAATTCTATATTTAAATAAATGGGTACTCTGTATGTGCATTAGTAATTATTAATGGATAATTTAATGGTATATGTATGTTGAACTGCATGGCCTGATTGTTATTGCGACAAATTATGAAATCAGCACAGTGTAATATTTCAAATGTTTATGATTAATGGCTACATCGCAGAAATTCAAAGTTGCATGTATGTCGATATCTAATAACATTACAACTTAATTTATAATTTTATTATAACAATGCTTGTTATTGAAAATTTCTTCAAATATGAAAAGATGTAATATAAAATTGGAAATTTAATATTTTTTAATATTTTTTAATATTATTAATATATTTTGTAATAAACAACGCTCGACGGCGCTGTTGGTGGTTAATAAAATTTTGAAGTAGGTTTTAAAGGAAGTATATCATCATCATCAAGTTTATATCTTCTAGGTCAGAAGGCACATCAAACTAGCCGTAATGCTTTTCTAAGCGAGTGCGAAAGGACATCAAGCCGCCCCTTAATATACACAATATAGGGTGAGTCAATTATGTTGGACGTATTTTGTCGCTCAAAATTATTCATCATAATGTTTTGCCTGTAAAGTATAATTAATGGATTTATTAATTAATTTCTAGATAACTATTAGATTAATAATTGATTGTTGATGTTAAAATTTCAAAATAAACTTATATTTTATGGAATTTTTTTGTAATTCATAGATAAGTTTTAAAAAGAATAATATTAATTAAACATCACATAGTCTATTTCTGATAACTATTTTATAAGAAATTTCCTAACGCATTTCCTAACAGATTGGAATGTTTTCTAGATATTTTATAATAAAGTATTAGGTGATGTTATTCATTAATAACTATCACATTTTCATTAATCTAATAACGTTCAAATTAATTACTGGCACATTATTAGTGTAAAGGTTATTGCTTTTTTTTATTATTATTGCTTAAATTACTATTTATATATTTCAAAACTAAATTCTTAAATATCCATATTAAAAGTATATGAACATTTTAAGTCTAGTTCTGGCTTTAAGTTTCAGCTTGCTTCTGTACTTTTTGTTTTATTGTGCTCAGAACATTAAACTATCTTTTCAGTAACAAACATAACAATTATGACGCAGCATTTTTCAAAACAACTATAGCCTATAATCTTTGATATCTAGTAATAATAATAAATCAATTTTTAAACTATTATGTACACACGTTCTATGCTAGTCTTTAAATTATGTAAAAACAAATAAAACTAGGATGTGTTGGTTAAATTCTTAAATATTATGAGTAAATGTACAGGTACTATTGTAGTAACAAGAACATTACACATTTAAAATGATAAAAAATTGTGCTAATTTAAAGTATTTATAAACTTAACACACAAATATTTGAAAAAATGTATACAACTATAATAAAATAGTGAGTAAAAGTGGCAAACATATCGCAATTCAAACAGATACAAATTAAAAACTTATAAATCGTGAAAATTATTACTTAAATAATCCTCAAAACTATAGAAAGCTAACTGTGTATTGTTTCATTAAATTATTACATTCATTCACCAAGAAATTTTATATGTGCTTTGGTAAAACGTTATAAAATTTATATAAATACAATAGTTTGAGTTTTATTCAGTCTGAAATAACTCAGATAAACACTCTTGCTTATTGTAAGTATGTTTCTCTTTGTGAGTAGAGAAGACTTCTGTATTATTTTGAATATAATTTAAGCATTCTACTATGTATATGCTAAGCAGACTTAGTAATTCTAATGTTTTAAATGATAACTTAAAATCGTCTCTGTATAACTAAATCATTCAGTTAGTAATGGTCGTATCATATAAAAACAAAACAACACTACATTCCTCAATATTAATTGGTAGGTCTTTAATATAAATACGAAATAATAATGGCTCTAAAACCTAGCTTTGAGGGACACCGCATAGCATATTGTTACGCTCTAGATGCTATATTAACTAGAACGTCCGCAATTTTTATTTTTTTTTTAGATTGTAAAACTCTACCACCTGAGGTGGCGGCTTCGGCTAGCTGTCGGCGGTGCCTGGGTCTTACGAAAGGACGGGTAGGGTTTATTATATAATAATAAAAGCGCCAGGTCGTGCACTATCAGCTTTATTATACTATCCGTGTCGGCATAGGTACATGTATATTACAAGTTATACTATAACTCACTCACTCGCGTCAAAGACCGATCATGCCCCTTTCTCAGAAACGACCAGATTTATACTAAAGTGGCTGCAGGGTTTCCGGAGAGTTCCCGGAAACCAGCCCCACCAGATTGTTTCTATTACTACCAACTAAAATAACGTATAAGTTGAATGGCCTATCCGCCATTCTATACGCACTACACGTTACAAGATAATATTGGAAGTAGACTTGTAGGTCTATAGTTTGCAAACTTTCAAAAAAGTTAAAGTTTTTAGTTTGCACTTTTTACATTAATTTTTGTTTCTTATTAGAGTAAGTAAAGTAGCTTTTAATAGCTTACAATTGTATTTCCGTTCTATTGGTCAACATAATTTTGGTAGCAAATTATATTCAACTTTTTGTGTCTTGAATGAAACAATTTATATTACTTTAAAAAATCTTAAGTTTTAAAGTAAATTCTCTTTAAATATTGGTATTTTTTTAAGCTATAAATTTAAATAAACAACTTTAAATGTTTATTGAAAACTACAAGAATTTGTTATCCAACAAAACTCTATACATTTGATTGTACACAATCTTTTTGAAATACATCAATAAAAAAGATTATAAAATGTTTTATTTGCATACGAGTAACTAACAGGTTTTTGAAAATTCTATGTGAAGGGTAGGCCATCCATACACCTTTTCCATTAATGCGCCCAACAAAAAAATCCAGCAGTGTCAAGTCGCAGCTGTAAGGTGGCCTCTTCACATCGCCAAAACGGCTGATAACGCTGTTGTTGAATTAGGTGCGCAGAAGATTGATTGTGGCATGAGTAGTATGGGATGTCGATCTTGTTGAAATCAATTTGTTCCTCTAATTTGGGCCACAAAAATTTGAAAAAAAATTATTGTAACGATTTCCGGTATTGGTAACGTTGGCTCTATCATTGTTTTTGAAAAAAAATGGCCCAACAATAACGCCACTACTTCAAAATCCGAACCCAACGGTAATTCGCAGTAGATGCATTAGTTTCTCGACTATGGCATGAAGATTTTCTGTTTCCCAAATATAACCGCCAAGATGGAAAACATGATTTTTTGGTTGAAATTTTGGTCAACATTCAATTTGTTTAAAACTTAATGAACGAAGCAAAAACAGGCACCAAAGTCGGTTATTTTGATTTTTTGAACGAGTCGTACTTTTTTAAGCAAACAACCCAAGGTTTTTGTAAAAAATCCGCTTCAGAGTGGTTTGCCGAATATTCAGTTGCTAACTTCTGCGCTGAGTTGATGTTCCTGGGTTCTCGCGTATACTTTGAGCTACAGTTTTGGCAGAACGCCTCGGATGCGCGCATTGTCTACCAACATTTCAATTTGACGCACTTTTATCACAATTTTTTGTACTCTTTCGATCAATCCGCTTTATTTCTTTCAAAAAACGTACGCAATTTTTAAGCTGTTGTAGACAAATAAAACCCATTTTCAAAACAAATTTTTAATATTTCAAAACGTTGCTATAAAGTAAAGCAATGCATTTTCTGTCTGAGGAGGTATGTAACCACACCTTTTTTATGATATTGTTGAAGATTGTGCAAATCAATGTACATTACTGCACGGCAACTTCTAGAATATATGTTAAAAACTAACATAATTATCATAAACTAAGATAAAAATTATAGATCTGAAACTAGCAGTTGATATAATCAAAAAGTAGCACATTAGTTGACTTTTTGCTGTCTAACTAAGTGTACATCAAATCAACGTTAAACAAAATGCTTCTACACAGTTTCGGCAGTTAACTATAGAGTTCCTTGCAAATTTTAAATATAAAATTATTAATTTTGATAAATTTATTTTACAATAGTAAAATAAATGTATTAATACAATACGCGCAAGGGTCAGGCTAAAATACGGAAAAAAATCAAAGATTACATATGTGACCGGTTTCATTACGTGCATTTGAAATGCCATTTACGCAGCTACGTCATTATGCATTAGACTTACATATACGTGCATTGAAATTAGCCAATCAACAAATCGGAAGCACATCCGGGCAGTCAAAGCAGACCACCAGCTAAAGTAACAACAACACCAAGCAAACATTAGCCAATCCAGAATGAGAACCAGCTAATATCTGGGTCCAGGAAACTCTATTACTAATAAGCACTTATTGGTTGCATCGTATAGTAAACTCCAACTTTTGCTTTGCTCAGTGGGCTTTAAACAAATTGAATGTTGACTTCAATTTAAACCAAAAAATTATCTTTTTGGACGAGGCCTAATTTTATCTTAGAAGTTATAAAAACACACAAAACTGTCGTATTTAGACAGAAAATCCATATGCTATAGTTGAGAAACCAATACATCTATTGCAAGTTACCGTTTAGTGCAGATTTTAGAGTGGTGGAACAACTTGATCTACAGCAGCTCTGGTTTTAACAATATGGGGGCAATATCCCATACACATGCCACGATCAATCTTCTGCGCACCAAATTTAACAAGCGCGTTATTAGTCGTTTTGGTGATGTAAACTGGCCACTTCGCAACTGCAATTTGACACCGCTGGATTTTTGTAAAGCGCTTAGAATTGGATTGTATGATAACAATCCACAGACAATTGACACTTAAAGCAGAACATTTGCAAAGCTATCTCCAAAATACCGCTAAAAACAATAGCGCAAATACTTGATAATTGGTCTTTGAGAATAGCCTACTGCCAAGTCTGCCGCGGCGGCCATCTAAATGAAATCATATTTCATACTTAACCGGAATATACATTCTCTAAAATAATCTAAAAATAAGCCGTTGGCTTTTTATCTTTTATCGCATACAGATAAATCTTAGAGCATGGTCTATTTCAAAAATATAACAACAGATAAATCACTATCTGAAAGACACAAAAGCAGATTTGCAAAAGAAATTGTAACCAAAGTTCCAAATGGTCTTCACTTGGAGACTAAATTTTGAAGCAACGGACCAAGTTCGCAACGCAACAATTAAACAGAATAATTACAACAACCCATGCAAAAGACTGGCTGACAAAAATAATGGAAACTACCTGCACACCAACAAGCAAACCGTTCTCACGCCAAAAAAGCGGTTTACTACCACTAAACGCTCAAAGGCATTGCACACACCGTCCTTAAAGTTGTAGTTTATGCGGTCACTTGAATAAACTTTATGCTGTCTCAACGCCGATTTACCAAGCAACTTTAACAACAAAATTTCTAAGCTGGTCGCTTTCAGGTCACGAAGACGGTAACAAAATAAATTGTGATTTCAAATCTACTAGTCATAGTATTCATTTTATTTTTTAATAATTAATTTTTTTAACTCAATAAATGCAGTAAAGTACATAAAGTTAAAAAAAGACAATAATATAATGCAAATGTGAATTATAGCGGACTATGGCGCTCCTAGCGTATTGTGCACCAAAGCGGCGTTTACTTTGCTTACTGCCCAGCTCCGTCTCTGGTCCAACAAAAATGCAAAACTAAAATAATAATAATAATAAAACTATAAAAGCATTCAGAACAAACTTGCATGTTTATACTTCCAAAAAGCTCTAAGCAAAAATTGCATTGCAAATATAAGATTTCTGCTGACAACAGAACGAGATTACATAAAAGTTGATCAAAAGAACTTTTTTGGAGCTACTGCAAAAACACTTTTTAAGTTCTACGCTGGCAAAAGCTAGAGCTAATTTAGCAGTTTTATGATACTAATCAGCTGGGCAGTGCAAAATAGTAATTATACCAAAGCCGGAGCAACCTACGTATACCCTGGCTAAATTCTACAGAACAATCAATCTGACATAATTTATAATAAAACTATTGAAACAATTTGTCAATATATAAGTAATCTACCGAGATTTCACAGCGTGTAAGACTAAGTTGAGATGCCTTCGGAAAACTAAGACACGTTTTAAAAAACAAGAATGTCCTAATGTGCTTAAAGATTAAGGTGTTTAATGCATCTATACTACCTGTATGACAAAGTCAAAAATAAAGTAGTATGCACTAGAACAGGCGTAACAGATGTAATAGACCAAGTGGCAAACCACAAGTTAATCTGGGTAGGGCACATCGCAAGGCAAGACTCAGATCGTTGATACACAGTAGAGACCACGCAAAACTAAGAGAAGCGTAGGGAGACCTCAGAAAAGATAGCTGGATGTTGTAAAAAAGACAAAGACTAGTCGGCAAAAGATGGCACCAAAAAGCCCAAATCAGAAAAAAATTGGAATAAATTAGGGGAGGCCTAATTCCAGCAGTACTTTGAAAGGCTAAAGAAGAGAAAGAAAAAGCAAACTATAAAACAAATAAAATAATTGAAATGTGGCACGTGTCTTCTATCTAACCATGCATACATCCGATTCAACATTAAATATATAAATACAGAAATCCAAATAAAATTAACAAAATTTTGTACAACAAAATATTAGTTAGTCAAATCAGAGATTTTCCAAATGCTGCAAAATAAGCTAACTCTAGAAAAACAGCTCTCAAAGAAAGTTGATTAAAAGAATATTAAGAAAAAAAGCAGAAAGTGATTTAATATGCAAAATATAAATGTATTTGTCTTAATCATACAAACAATAGCGACTATTCGCTATTTTGAGAGTTATTTCAAATTGGTTTTTAGCTTGTGTGAGCAGATACATTTATACGTTATATACACGAGTACGCCAAACACTTCTTCCTAATAATTTACTTAACGGTTTGTCAAAGACTAACTATTACAAAGGCTGGCAGTCTGCGGGAGAAATAGAAAACAATATAAAAGTGGGGATTGTACTCATTAATACTCTGGTAAACATAGTAGTTCCTACTTGATTATTTTTTTAAGAATATAATTAGAACTAAAGAATTAAGTAATGCAGTTAATTTGATTGTCTTTTGTTTGATAATTGGAAAAAAAGTTTTTCACTAGGGATGGAATATACATTGCAATGTATGGGCATGTATGCATTATCTATGCTTAATTTATTTAATTTTTATTTAGATTAGATATATATATATATATATATATATATATATATAGGTTAGTAATTGTAATTGTCAAATTTTTAATTAAGTTTTAAATCTGTTTCTTTTTTGTTCATATTTCGCAATTCTTTTATGTTCTTCACAGTTAACATTTTTAGCACTGAAGAAGGAAGCAGAATAGCTTCCGAAACGTCTGCTATGTGATTTTGTTGACTAAATGATAAAATAAATCATTTCCATCCTTAGTGGAAAACTTTTTCCCAATTATAAAGAATTAAGTATACCACAATTGTTGTCGTCACTACAAATAAGATTTGGATTAAAAGTCTGCTGTTCATATATAAAAAGCAACGTCAAATATATTTTTTTTTATGTTTTGAAATAAAATTAATTGATGCATTCTCAAAATTTGTAAACATTTATCCAAAAATGCGTCTCGTCGCTAAAGATGATTTTTTTGCCAAAATTGGGGTCCTCTTCAAAACGATTCGAAGCCCAGTCAGCAAACAAACAGCGTTGTCTATGATTATAAACTTTTAGCTTCTAGGTCAATTGGACCTCGTACGGGTGTAGGCCTAAGTTCCAACGCAAAATTCGCCAAATTGAAATCTGCAAAATTCCGAGTTCTTGTGCACAGCAAGGAATGGGACTCGCCTCGAGTTCTGCTGTACACTTTTACGGGCCGCGGCGATGTTCTCCGTCGATCTTGCGTTTCTTGAATGTACAGATGTTGGCTGATTATTTACCAAACTTGTCGTCTTAAATTTGGCCACCAAACGTTGAAGAGTCGACTGTGAAGAGCTACCACGTCTACCGTAAAATACGTTTGCACTAACAAACACTAATTTTGAGTTTTATCATTTGAACGTGCTGTTCAATTGTGTAACTAGCCGTGGTGATTTAGCATAAATAACTGAATAATAAACAAAATATTTGATAAATGTCACAAGAACAAAATGGCCGCCACGGGCCGCCAAAATCTACCCGCGTCAACTGAAAAACCCTTTATCTATCTATACTACAATTAAAATATAATTATGATGTTAACAATAACTTTCTCAATCTACATATTATTTAAAGAAAAAAAAAAAGAGTCAAAGTTTAAACACTAAAAACCAGTACGTAAAAGTGCATTCGAAAAATGTTGTTGTGATTGATTGGATCACAGCTTTGGTCAAAGAAACTTTGCAGAACCTACTGCAGACACATTTCACAGGCTTTATGCTGACAAAATAAACTCAAAGGAGTTAAAGGTCAAAGTGAATAATCTTTTAAATTATTAGGAGCTGACGTAACATACCCCACCATGTTACTGAAAGGGCACTTAAAAGAATTTTATATAAAATAAAAATAGTCTAACACTTTCAATATAGTAAACAGCTAGACAATTAGGCTAGTTTATACCAAATCCACAAATATTTTAGCTAAATCTTACAGACCAATCAATCTTTAAAAGACAAAACTCTAAAAAATCTGCCTTTGTACTAATACTAATGTGCATACCAATCAAAAAATTCTGAAAAACTGGCTTATACATCAGCTAGTCAACAAATGCAGAAAAAACTATACGCCGCAAAGAAATTGTTCTGGAAGCATGTCCGACGATACAAGCGGCTACTAAGCAAATATTGAAGAATTTTTTAATTTATTGAAAAAATACACTTATAGTTTACATTATAACAAATTAAACTAAAGAGACAAGAAGTGATGAAAATCAGTTGTCAATACGGCGTATGGTTTGGTGTGGTCTATTCTAGATGACACTTTTCATTCGATTTGGCATAGAGATCAGCACATTCTGTATGCTTGCTTGAGAAAAGTTGTTCCATTCCTCAATAAAAGCAAATTGGAGCTTTCATGTGTTGTTGCATCAAGTACGCAACCTCTTACACGCCATTTGAGCTGGTCCCAAATATGCTCAATAAAATTAAGATCTGGACTTTGAGCAGGCCAGTCTATTTTTGGAATACCCACTTCTTCAAGATACAGTACTACAATCATTACCGTGTGTAGTTGTGCATCATCCTGCATAAACAGAAAACCATTGCCAACAAATCCAGCATAAGGCATCATATGCTCTTTTAGGATCTGTGTAATGTATCGTTGTGCTGTTAATGCGCCTTTGTGAATCGGAACAAGATCCGTTTGTGCTTCAAAAGAAATTCCTGCCCAAAACATGGTGGATCCACCCCTAAAAGCAACTCGATGTAACCGAGAGGTCTTCTGTATATTTTATTTTGACCATCTTTGCTATAAAGACAGATTCTGCACTCAGTTGTTCACGGTCCCATTAATGTGTTCTTGGGTAAAAGCAAGTTTTTGTTTTTCTTTTGGCACTCGTATTGGGCCGTCGGTGATAAGAGCTAGTTGCAAAAAACCGTTGGTGTGTTCTTTTTTTGCATCTATTATTACGGACTACGGAATACAGTGTGTATTCTACAAAAGCCTGTGTAGTATTAAGATAAGTTTAAAAGTATTGTAAAGAGTATTTCACAATTTTATAACAATTTGAGTTTTTTTGTTGCGTGAATTTGTTTCTACTGTTTACATGGTCACCTGTCTTTGCAATATACATACTAACTTGATTTATTTAATTAAAAACAAAAAATATTTAAAAAGCTGGATAATTACGTGATTTTTTGGGAATGTCCGGTTTTTCTGACGCGCAGTGTATTATAAATATTATTTTTATTTTCTTTGCTATCTATTTGAATTAATATATCTACTTTTTACATTGAAAGCATGAGTGTCAATAATCAAGTTAGTCCAGTTGTTACGTTAAATTCTATTTATTTAAACTAATCAAACTACAAAACATACACACACACACACACACACACACTACAAACTGATTTTGTTTATTATTAGAAAACATAATTAATAAATAATTAAAAACAATTTTTGAACTGGTTTTCAAAACTTGGTTATTTACCCATACTCAAGATTTTTTTAAATATTTTTGCAGGTTATCTAATAAAATTTTCAATCACATCACTTGAACTAATTTAGCCTCTTTGTTTAAAATAATAAAAATTTATCACGCTATTCAAACATGATATAACTACTAATTATCATCACTTTAATCTTAATTATAAAATAAATAATATAGATTAACTACACTTAAACATAGATGATTATCTCATAAGAAAATCATGCAACTAATTTGAATGAATTATTAATTTATTAGTAGTAATAATTAATACAAATTTAGCAGACAATACATGTCTGTCTATTTTTACTACATAAAAATTAAAATGATTAAACATTGATAATTCATTCAATATTATCAATATCAGTTTATTTATTAAATTTATAAAAATATGTTTGTTGTATTTGCGGTAGATTTGTATTTTATTTTATTATAAATAGGAAAATCCAATATTTTTAATAATAAAATGGAATTCAGAGAAGCTACCTAGAAAGTGATAAAGTAAGGTACAAGTAAATAAATAAATATTAATCATATATTTTTAGGAAATGCGATGTTTTCAATGTTGAATTGGAAAATCCAATCAATATTAGAATTTTTTGCGCTTCTGTATAAGCCTACTGTAATCGATACAATAGTATTTAAAGTTTTCAAGGTTTAGCACAAAAAAATATTTTTTTTGTAAATTATGAAATGAAAATAAATGTTTGTATTGTTATTATTTTTCAGCCTGAAAATTTATTTTTGTAGAATTACCACGAAAATTTTCAACGTATATATTCAAAGGAAGTAATTCTATTCTAAGCGAGTGTGTGGTGGAATGAACAGAGACCCAATCCCCCCCACTAGAAGCCGCAAACGATAAAAGGTCGCCGCTCGGAACGAACAGAATCATTCGTAAAGCAGTCGCGATACGTGCAGTTAACAAGTGAATTTAACGCGAATAAATCGTAAATTTTTAAATAATTTTCAAACATGCCTACTGAAGTAGCAATGGCAATTAATCTACCATCACCATACATGCAGCCACCTCAAGAACCGTCTCATCTTAGCACCGAGACTAAAAGTGGCAGCATCACTCTCATCTCACCGAATGGAAGAAGGCAAGGTGTGAATGTCATCGTTTATCAAACTACCCTGGAACACTTTGCCGTCTTATACCCGTTGAAGAAGATTTGCCGACCATTGGGTGTTATTAATTTAAAGAACACAAAAATTGAAAGGCTCATTGAGAAACAACAGGCGGGATTCAAAGTGAGACAGCAGGGATTCGACACCCCGATGACCTTAACATTCTTATGTGAATTAAGGGATCTGGATAGCTGGATTAACGCGTTTACATCAAAGGTGCATCCAACACTGCGACACCAATCATCCTTGCCCTGTGTTGAAGAGGACGAGGAAATTTAAATAGTTTGCAAATACCAAACACAAAGAACATTTCTTATTTTGGTGAAAACAATTATTTTAAGTTTCACTCTGTGATTCTGTTTGTGCTTACTGTGATCGAGGAGCGGGAAATGTAAAAGAAGTTGGGTCACATTTACCTACGAGATGTGCAGGCAGCTGTGTGACGCAAAAGAATGGATTCTCACTACACAATGGGACTATACAATGAAAGTTTTAAGTTGTAGACTTCTTCAACCTAGTTCTACCGTATAATAATAATTATTCATGGTCCCCGTTATTGCAAAAATTAAATGTGTAGCCCACACCCGAACATATCGGACCAGGAAATTTATTCTTCAATATATATATATCAACATCCTTGTAAATAATCACTTTGGAATGATCGATGTTGGTGTTGTAATTATTGGCTTGGTATTGTATATCCTTGGTTGTGAATTTCCGCGACCGTTCGATAATGAAGGTTCCTCTCGCGTTGCCCTAGCAACCTGGCGGGATGACATCGGCGCTGTAAAGAGCAGACTGCGTGGTTCCAACACCTACGCAACAACGTTCAATGGGAAATGGCATGACATCACCGAATATATCTACCGACACAAGTAATCTGCGTCAACAAGCTTCATCCCCTATTAGAATTAAAGCACTATTATTTTCTGTATACAAAAAAACTACATGACTGTAAATTTCGGACCAATTACTACATATTTTTTAATATTTACCACCATTGAACGGATTTAATCATAATTTATAAAATAAAAACACACAACTAAATCCTACCATTTATATTAACATTAAAATAACTTTTATGATTTAATTGTGTATTTTTAACAAAAAAAAAACATTTGTATATATTTTGATCCCAATACAAAGTATTGAGTTTTGTGATGTAAAGACTGAATTAAATTATCATCTTTAGTCTTAGTTGTTAACTTAGTTTTAAACCTAGATAACCCAAAAAATTAACAAATTAATTTATTTTATATATGTTTGCAATTGTACAATTTTTGTTTTAGTAAATTTTTTTAATTTATTAATTTTTATTATTTGATCCCAATTATAATTGTAACAGGAAATCGACGCTGCTAAGCTACTACGTATATTTTCATTAAAGGGCAATAAATATAGACAGTATATAGACTGTTTGTATGTTAAGGCTTAATATTTAAGTGGCACGATTCAAAGCAGGAAACTGGTATATTTAATTGGAAGGCATAATATGGGTTTTGAAAAAAATAAATTTAAAAGTAGTTATATAATAATGCATGTTTAATGTATACCTCTACTACTTCGATATCTGAACTCTGTCTACTTAAACAAAAATTGTATTAAGTTTTATTTTTAGTTTAGACAAGCTATTTATGAAAATACTGATTGCACAAGATACTTAGGTTTACCTTTTGCATGTCTGTGATAATTTATTATATTCGTTTATCTTCTTGGGATTATATTATATGTCTAAAATATAATTATTTCTAACATGCATTCGTTTCAATTGTTTCTACCTTGAAAGTCCCCAAAGTAATAAAAGTCGATCATCATTTATATTGAATTAATAGAATTTTTATTATACGATATAATGATATTATATCAAATAATTTTTGTATTATTCAGGTTGACATGCATAAAAAGTACAAGGTTTATGATTCAGGGAATCGGGTGATTAATTAAAATATTAATTATGGTAAGTAATTTTGTTTAATATTTTTACAGAATAAAAAAAAATGATTAATGGATAATGCAATATTCTAGTTAATTATTTATACTAACAAAAATTTACACTGTTTTGCAAACTTTTGTACCAAATGGAACATCTATATTAAAAAAACATTTTAAAAATTACGCTGAAGTCATCTATATTATTTATGGAATTTGATAGTTATTAATTAAAATAGTAATGAAACATCTTTTTCGGTATCTACACTTATTCCAACGTTTATCTAGTAACGTTGTGCCTTCGAAAAAACATGCCTTCTCAAGTGATTTAATTTTTTATTTTAGAAAGATAATAGTTACGGGGTGCGAGGTTGGGACTGGGATTAACATCCCAGTCCCAACCTCGCGCCCCGTAACTATTTTTTTAAAACCGCATTATTGTCTACTTTTTGAACAATTTGTGTTCTATGCGCCTTGTGGTTGTTGGGCAGAAGCAGAGTTTTTTAAAAAAATTGTGTTTTTTTCTATAGTCGTTCATAAGTTCTTAATTGTGTATTTGTAAACATTTCTATTATAGTTTGTCTCTATGATCATTTACTTAACTTAAAAATTCTCTGTGTCCCAGGAAACTATAACCACTTTTTGCGCAGAAAATTTACCTTTTTAAGTGATGAATAGCTCATATGTAATGTACCCATATTTTATTGCCAGTTACAATTCTATAGAAGAAATCTTTATATTTGAATAAAGCAGAAAAATTCTCCTTGCAAATTTGACGTATACACAGTTTTTGTAGAATTTCAAAAGCACTTTTTTCTGATATTATTATCTTTCTAGCAATAACTAACACTTTTACTATAGAGTCAATTAACACCAAAACTTAAACTTTGTTGCGTTTGTGCCAAATTACCAGATGACACTATAAAATGTCACAGAAACTTATAAAACAATAAAATATAGCTTTTATAGCTAAACAGATAACATAAATAACTTTCTTTGTTAGATTGTATGCTATAAATGAGATTTTAGTGAAAATTAGATTAACAATTTTATTATCAATTCTAAATTTGAATAAGAGGACAAAACCTTTTTACTGTTTTTAAGCTTTTTCCTCTACTTTATTGTAAGATCTTTAAAATACAAAGTAAGGTGGCATCATATCTTTCTGCGCCACCAAAAAACAGTCTCTTTTAGGAGAAAATATTGTTTATCGGATATTCCTACAGTGTGCTAAAGTTCAAATACATCTAGGCGTTATTTCTTTGTTACGCACAGTAGCAATATTAGATATTCTAAGGAATTGCTTTAAATCGCTTTGTTTAATTAGGCGCGCCAAAAAACCAACAAAGTACAATAAAAACCAAAATTAGAGTATACAAAATTTGATGACATACAAAACAAAAAGAATAACTGAACAACCTTGGATGACAACAAAAATATTGCAAATGATAGAAGCAAGAAGAAAGCATAAAACATGAACTTGGCAAAATACAAAAACAAAAAATTAGGAAAGTTAAAGCTGATTGGCATAAAAATGTCTGAAGAAATAAAAGGTTAAAATTTATCTACATAAAAAATTATAGAATTGACAAAGATTATAAAAGACAAACAAAGAATCGCGATTTATGATATAGAGAAACAACTAGAAAGACAGCAAGAATATATAACTGAATTCTTTGACGACGACAAATATAGCGTAAAGAATTTAAACGCACAAACTAGACCACCCATAAGAAGGCTTTAATAAGATTCAGCACAGCAAAAAGATAAAGATGAAAAGGACACTGTGTTATACTGGTAGCAACGAGGTATATGAGAAAAACTGACAAACAATTTAGAAATTTAAAAAAACGGGTTTGCCAAGAATGTATACACTAGCCGCTAATATTTAATCAGTATGTCGAACACATATGTAATAAAGCTTTGGAAGACACTAACGATGGCATGATAATCAACAAAAGAATATCAAGTATGCTGAGGATACGTTAATCTTAACAAGCTCAGAAACTTAACTACAGAATGCAATGAACATAATCTTGCAAGTTAACACTGAACAAATCTTAATACTGAGTAAGAATAGGATCCAAGGTGTAGGCATGTTTGTAAAAGGTAAATAACCTGAAAGAGTAAAAAACTGACATATCTGAAAAGTTTAATCAACAAAAAAATAAGATCTTAACTATAAAGTACAGCGTAAAATAGCAATAACACAAGTAACATTTATAAAAATAAAACGCTCGTTTTATACCTACAATGTAACAATTAAGTTAATAGTTTATAATTCCTGATTCCTGAATATTGAAAGTCAGCTGGGTAAAAAGAAACAAACAAAAAATCGTGCAGAAACTAAATAAAACTTAAATATTTTGGACTAATTAAGCGACACCCAAAAAAATTTGGTCTATTACATCTAAGTATTTAAGGAAAAATACCTAATGCAAAAAAGGAGTATAAGAAAAAAGATATCATTGCGGTTAAAAAACTAAGAATGTGTTATAGCAACACAACCAACTGTATTGAACAGCAACTGATAATGAAATTATAAACCAACATTATTGTCAACGATCGGATTACGACACTAAAGAAGAAGGTAGACGCTAGACCAGTGTACGGCTTCGAATAGTAAGCTTCTTCTAATCTTCAGACTTGAAATGTATTAACAAAAATAATAAAACATAACTTACTTGCTGCAGTCAGGGTAAAGTACCAAATGTAAATTTGAGTAACACGTAAAACTGAAAAACAAAAATTTTAAAAACGCTTAAGCAAAAGCGATTACGTCTACCTGCTTGCCAACAAATGCCATATGTTGTTTAAAAGTTAAAAAAATATATTTTTACAATGTTTATTAAAAATTTTAAAAATATTGTAACTGTAACCCCCACATTGCAATCAAATGACCAATTTACCTCAGGAACAACTTCTATCTAACCTAACCAAACAAAAATTTTAAATTGATAAACAAAAATTTGAATTTTAGTATATTTTACAACCGGTTTAAAAATTTAAAAAAAAAATAGATGAAGGGGTGGTCTGATTAATACAAAGTGGAAACCAAGTTTTGTATTAGCTAGGCAAATCTAAAATCAGTGTCAAAACAGTCAAAAAACATTTTTTTGTAAGATATTACATTAACAACAGAATTCAAAAAATTGCTTTATGGCTAAATACATTTTTTGCAAATTTACTGAAGCGCAGTTTGCCAAAAAAAAGTTATGCGTAATTACCAAAAATCAGTATATTTGAATTGAGTTCTGCAAAATTATTAACAACTAACAATGGTAGAATAGCTTACTTGAAAAAAGTTAGATTGCTAATAAAAGTGTTAGTTTTAATTGTTTTCCAAAAATATTATTGATTTTTGGACATTTTGTGTTCAACTTTGAAAACCGAAATGATATATTTATTTATTTTTATTTGTGGATATCATTGAATTGCGGCAAATTAATACATTTGCGTTAAATCTTTTGTGTGAATGAGAAAAATAAAAATTTGAAATCTGAAAAATATTTTTTTTAAATTTTTAAGAAAATAGCAAGTGCAAACCATTTTGAGTAGGCGGCAGTTAAAACCCAAATTTCTATTTAAATACAACTTTGACATGTTGCATCCTTATTGCAAATCATAACGTATAAAGAATTAAATATTTTCTTTGGTGATCTTAAAATATGGCACGATGGATTCTTAAGCTAATTAGTTCTAAACAAAATCTGTGTAGACAAAAAATTTGCAAGAAATATTTTACTTTTTTAATCTTGAGATTAAGACTCTTTTATAGAATAGTAACTGAGTATGGGACCTAGGTACACTACTGAAATCCTTCCACAAAATAAAATTTTATATTATGTATTCATAAAGTTTCTTTAGTACCTAAGAAAGCAAAAACGCAAAAAGTTATGGTTACATTTTTCTCGGACGCTGAGAAGATTCTTCTAATTGAGTATATGCCAAAATGAATTACAATACTAGGATATGTAAACAACAATACTGTTGGAATATATATTAGTTGATAAGGTAGATTTCTATACATATATCGTCAAACCAATCGATCATATAGAAAGCCAAATGTATAATGTTTGATGCAAAACTAGAAAAAGTTATAGTATATATAATAAACAGATCAACAAGCAGTAAACATTGATAAAACTCCAGAAGGCATATGGACAGGAAAAATTTTTGGATCCCCAGTGGCTGTTTATATTTCACATCAAAAAGATTAAAGTTAGACAAAAAATTAAAGAAGATGTTGTTCATGGGCTACAATGAAAAAACCAGAAGTTATAGATGTATTAATCTAACCACAAAAAAAAATGAAACCAGTAGAGATGTAATATTCATGAAACTTGAGTTAGAAACTAAAAATTACGTTGCAGCAGAAAGCTTAATAAAAAATATAGATTCAGAAGATAAAAATGATAACAAAGATTTAAGTACATACACATTTTTGAAAAAAGAACAAGAAGAAAAAAGAATAAAAAGAAGAAGAAGAAGAAAATCCATAAAAAGTTAGAAAATCTTCACGAACAGGTAACTTAAATAGGTTGAAGAATTTAATTTATAAAACAAAAGCCATTCAACCAAAAGAGGGCCGTATAACTATTGAAAAAGCATTTTTACGCATTGGCATTTAAAAAAGAGATAAAGTCATTAGAAGAAAACTAGATCTGGAGCACAGTAGAATAACCTAAAGGTAGGATAGCAATTAAATGCAAATGGGTTTTCAAACAAAAAATCAATGAAGAAAGTGTAATTGCGAGATACGAAACAAGGCTGGTCGCAAAAGGGTGCTTTCAGAAGCATGGGATAGATTATACAAAAAAGTACTTACCCGTAGATTGATATACTTCAATTAGGTATTTGTTTGCATTATCAGGAAAACACAACCTAAGAATTGATCAAATGGATGCAGTTCGGATGCAAATGGCGTTGTTACAAGGTAAATTAAGAAAGGAAATACATATGGAACAATCCGATATGTACAATGACGGAAGTAATAAAGTATTCAAGCTAAACAAGGCAATTTATAGATTAAAACAAAGTGGAAAAAAATGGAATTTAAAGCTAAGTAATTTCTTAAACTCAATTGGTCTAAATAAATCCAAAACTGATTTATCAAATTGATTATAGCTATATACGTAGATGACTTGCTAATATTTTAGAACAATGCCAAAATTCAAAACAAGTTAAAACTAGAACTAAGTAGCAAAATCAAGATGAAAGATCTAAGAATTGCAAAAAATATAGTTGGTTAAAACATCAACTATGAACCTGATAAAATAACATTAAATCAAACCACCAAACCAGTACATAAATGAAATACTGGCAAGATTTGGTATGGAGAACTGCAAACTAGTTGCCACACCAAGAGATCCTAACAAAAATTATCGTAGACGTAGTGTTACTAATTAAATGTTGGAATAAATGTTTTAGTGTTAATGATTCTGACGCTAAAAATAAAATTTTGTTTTTATAGCTGGGTAGATAACATGAAAAACTCTTTTTGTATCTTTGCTTTTTCAAACATTATGATGAAGTTGATTATACGTCCAATGACAAAGTTTGTACAATACTGTTACAAAGCTCGTATAACTGTTAATGAATATGGTAAGATATGCAAACAAAACAATGGTGTCCGTGTTTAGTATTAAAGAAGAGCTAATTTTTTAAAGCTGTAATAATAGGACTGGTAGAGAATTCTGGCACAGAAATGTTGTTACATACTTAGTTAACATTTAGTAAGGTTTTAATAAATATTTTTTAAATCAATAAACTCTGGATTAACTATCAATGATTTTTAAATTATGGTTATTTTATTCTGCATCACTTCTAAATTGCAGAATAGTGTTGCCACAGATGATCGACAATAATGCAATACATTACATCAAACTTTACATAGATTGTTTTGCAGAAGTTAGAGTAATGCCTTTTTTTTATTATTTTGTCTAAGTGAGTCACTTTTTTGACATTGTTTGATTGGGACGACAGTCTATTCTATATTTATATTTTTCTTTTGTTTCTTCACATATCTAGTTGCTATTTTTATAAACATTTATCTTACTTGCCTAACTTTTTTATTGAGTTTCTCAATTTTCTATCATTTTTTTGACATAGTTGAGTTTATAGTTCTGCTTCTCTATGACCTCAAGATCAACTATATACAATCATAAGGTCGATTTTGTCTGGCTAACCACGTTTAACTTTGATTTTGGTTTCAGTGGTTGTAAACAAACGATTGTTTTTTAAAGGTTTTTTTATCAACTATGATTGTGCTTTGAAAGTTTTACCTAATATTTGATAAAGGTTGGTAACAACTACTTAGAGTAGCTTTTATATACTTTTTATAACTGGTTTCTACTGTTTTCTTTAAAAAAGAATCAACTTTTAAAGACTTTAGTGCATTTTTATTAGGTTGTTTGGCTTTATTTTTTTTACAATTTAACTTAACTATCTTTTAGTGAAAAATAAAAATAAGATTCATAACACATATTTTTTTAGTTCAATGAAAGGATTATATTTATTAGAATTAATTTAATAAATTAATTAATATTTCAAATAGCATTAAAAACATCTGAATAAAACATATATAAATAGCGCTATAGTCTTTAATAAAAAAAATACTATTTAATAGTTTGGCTATTTATTTATAAAGTGTCGTTATTACTTTTTGTGACATGCGATTTATATGTTAACCCTATATAAATCAGAATATTTTACGTTGCATTATTTATTAAATAAAAAAAAACTTTGATATGAAATGTTGTTTTGTAAGTACTAATACTTGGCAGTGGTCTTCTATTCTTCACTTATTAGAACACCCTGCATGCTTTAAAACAAAAAATATATGTTTTTCTCTGTCACACTCATCCGTAAACATCTTGTATATACTAGTTTTGATGATTTTGGCATACTATATACACTAATACGATTAATGTTTTCAAAAAAACTATTGTAAAATAAAATTTTATTTTAATTTAAAGCAAAAATTGGTAAAAATGTTCAAAATATGACATGGTATATTAAACCTTCTTCTCAGCATACAGAAACCATTATGTATGGACCCTTCCTTACATAGAAGGGGAGTTTAATACACTAGTCCCCCTTTCCAATAACATTCTTTACCCAAAGGAAGATCAAATTAGATACAAATAAATTTACGAAAATCCATAATCTTTTCTTTATTGATATAGGTATATAAACTATTAAACTATGATTGCCGCATTTTCTAAACGGGCATTTAGTAACACAAAAATATTACATTATATTTATATTTATCATATTGTTTTTCTTTAGTATAAACATTTACATTATATAATGCAATAACTCAAATAAATGTTGTATGAACAACAAGGCCGATTCAAAATAATGAATCATCGATCACAATGTATTGTTTATGTTTTTTTTAATAATTGTGTCTGCACGTTTTATTTGTTTAATTTGCACGAATAAATAAATTTGTTATTAACATTCAAATTACAAAAGTTGGTGTACATTGGACTTATATTATTTTTAAGCAAAATAATCATTACAAAATAGCTAAATAGTTAATCAGAATGACACATAATAATACTAATATCATAAAGTAATATAATAATAAAAAATTGCCAATAGTTTTGTTAACAACATAAATTGTAACTATCATAATTTATAACCAAATAAATTAATATTATATACTTATAATTAATGTTAATGTTACTTACTAAATCATAATTAGTTATGTAAATAACGAAACAATAACTAGTTTAAATAGTGTTAAAACTCGTCTAATAACTACACATTACTTAACTATCTAGTTTCAAATTTACTTTCCTGTTTCCTTTGTGAAGGCAATCTGTGGCTTTTCTGGTTCTCCCACATCAATTTTAGGTAGATCACGCATAGACACTAAAAGCGCTTATTTAAATGATACTTTCTGATCAATGAATATTAAAAGTTAAAATCGTTATTTTATTTACCTTGAAATTGTTATATATTTTTAGTAAAATTGACAATAGTTTTAAATTATTACAATTAGATAGTAATTTGAAGCCTTGAATCGGTTCATTAGATCAATAATATTTGACCTATCATTTTCGAGTTAGATCATTGTTCCTTTATAATAATGCAATGATCATTAGTGCATGATAATTTATTATTATTATTATTGACTTCCTCTTACAAACCTTGAGATGAAGTTTTAATTTTTATTTATACATAAATGTTTTCCTTAATTAATTTAACGTGAACATTTCGATTTTTAAAATAAATTATAGCAGCACGCTATACGAATTGTGGTTTTTTTTTTCTACAGGATGTATTGGAAATTATATATAGGAAATACATGTAATTATTTTATTAAATTTATATATTTTGTGAATAAAATTAGGTTTTTTTTTTACTGTTGCATCTAAATCACTATTTTTGACGCTTTCTACTGATATTATGATAGATCCCTACATATTTAAATTTATTTGTCGCAGTTTGTTTTATTACTTGATTTCTACTCAAGAGTTCTTAAATATAACAATGACTAAACTAGAATAAACGCTAATAACAATCTAGCAAAAGCTATGTGGAGCATTATTAATACGTACAAATCCACTAGCAATAGTCCAGATAATACTATAAACAATATAAATCAAATTTTTGTTTGGTTTTGGAGGAGAATCTTCTAAAGACTAAGTGTCCGATTCACTTTAGATGATTATGATGTTTATTAATCACATATAAGAGTATACTCCTTTTTCTGAATCAGCAAGTTTTGACAGATCAGAGTTGAAGTGAACCAAGGTTATCGAAATACTTTTTGGTTAAAGTATCAATTTGTTAGCATAACGAAATAATACCAAAATTGTTACAAATTCTTTTGTTTTAATAAAGTGGTTTGTTGCAGTGAGAAAAGAACAGTGTTGTTTTTTTTTAGTTTACTTTGCTTTGCTAGTTGTTTACCCAGTTTTTAAGATTACTAGTGGCGTTTTGTAGTTTTATACTACTTTAGACAACTGAGACTTGTAGATGAATGTTGTATTGTCAGCATATTGAGTCAATTTAACTTAGTGCATCCTGGCCGTGAGAATGTCGGCAACAAACAGATTAAATAACAAAGACGAAAAAATGAAGTCTTAAGAAACTTCTGCCGTGATCTGAAAAAAATATAAATGTTATTTAGTAGTTTTATATTTGGTGAACTAGTTTTATCAAAACTCATGTTGGTAAGCAAAAAGAAGACTGTTTAATTCAGTGAGATCTTGGATTATGTCCATGATCATATTTTTTATGACTTAATGCAAAGTGCATAAAAATCTGATTGACCTGTAGTTTTGAGAAAACTTTTTGTTCTTTTCAAGTTTTTAGAAAGTACAAAGAGATGCTTTATCAATATTAGTGAGAAATATTATTGGAGTTTGATGCATTTAGCAAATGCTTTAGCTTTTTCCTTAATAGAGAATTGCAGAGAATTTTCATCATTTTCCACATTAGATTTTTATTCTTTGTGGTCAATTCCAAAGTTTTTTGCTAGCACAGATTTCTGTGCAATTTCATTGTCGTCCTGACTTTATAAAGCAAGTTTTATATGGGGTTGAAATGTTTTTCATTGATATTTGGTAGCATTTCTTTTATAAATCAACGCTTTAATTGCGCGAGATAATCCTAAAGGGTTATTAGCATAGACCTGATAGATTTTAATAACCTTTTCCGTGGTTTTGTGAATTAGGTTAGGCTTGGAGGGCAGGGGTGTTCTCAAATACTTGCAAAATACCATTAGCAGCTATCTGTGGAACAGGGTTTTGTTAGTGTGAGAAGATGGGAAAAGGAGTAGGTAATTTTAAATTTTAACGGGAGGGGGGGTGCCACAGGGATCAGTTCTAGGCCCCACGTTATGGAACGTCCTGTACGACGACGTGGTAAGTCAGGAATTGCTCTTAGGTGTTGAAAGGGTAGCTTACGCCGACGACTTGGCGGTAATAATTAAGAACCGCTCTAGTGGGGAACTGGAGAAAACGAAAAACCGCGCTCTATCCGTCATAGAACGTAAAATCAACAAGCTAGGCTTTGAATTGGCCTCAGAAAAATAAAACTTATGGTGCTCTTCTGTTCAAGAAGAGTGCCACTAGTGAAGATTACCGTTTTGATATTACAGTCAAGGCGCAACGTCGGTTAAGGTACTTGAGTGTGACGCTAGGTACTAACCTAGCGTGGGGAATGCATGTGAGAGAAGTGTGTAAGAGAGCGGAGAAGGCGGCTTGGTTCTTAGCATGGCTAATGCCAAACCTGGTAGGAACCTGGATCTTTTTTACCAGGCGCCTGATATGCTTGGTAGTCTCCTCTACAGTGTTCTATGGGGCCGAAATATGGGGGGGTGCCGTGTGCAATAACGGAAGACACAAAGAATTAGTTTTGCGGACTCAGAGGAGGTGTTGCCAGAAGTTCTGCAGCGCATACAGGACAGCGCCGACGGCAGGCCTTCTGATTTTGGCAGGCACGAAGCCGTTAGATCTTGTGGTGCAAGTAAAGACGGTGGTCTGGGAGGATCGCTTTACTTAGTGTGAATGGCAGAAGAGTTGGAAGAATAGCGTGTCGAGTGGGGGTAGTAGCAAACCGGCATGGTCCAGACGGCTCTATGGCAAACGTGAGCCGTTGAGTGGGTCGGGGCCATGGTGAGGTAAACTACTACCTCAAGCAGGTACTAACGGGACATGGTTGTTTCCGGGCGTACCTGCATTGGATGAAATTGATTGAAAGTGATGAATGTATGTACTGTGAGCAAAGGGACTCCGTGTTCTATTGCGAGAGATAGTTGGAGACGCGTAAAAGAGCAAGAGGCAAGAGTGAAACTGATGGGAGAGAGCTTAAACCCGGATAACATGGTGATAGTAATGTTGTCTTTGGTGTCCAATTGGGACATTGTGGCCACCATGGTAGGGTCTATGCTATTATGAAAAAAGAAGAAAAGAGGGAGTTAGCTCTATGGTGTGGTGTGAATGAAGTAGGGAGGGGAGTGGGGCCGTAGCTGCTCATGCATTTATGTAAAACTTTTGTTGTTCTGTAAATTGTTGTCATAAAAATGTAAAAAAAAAGAAATGTGTGCACGCTCCAAACAGAAAAAACATACAAATTTTACCACAAAAAAAAGACGCTCTAAACTCAGTTAATAAAAAAACAAAACAAAAAGTAGTGTTAAAATGTAAATATTGTGTCGTAATAGAACCGTGCGCGCGCTTAAAGTCTGTTGCGCGGGACTCTCCACTTTGATGAAATACTTAAATGCAATCCCGAGATGGAGAAAGATCGTCATTTTTGCAAAAAAAAGAAGTGAGGAGGTTTTAGTCAGTAAGAACACTACTCTTTGGGGTGTCTTATGAAAGATTTTCACTTCCTCAGAAAAAAAAAAGTTTAGGTTAGGTTAGGTTATCTTAAAGAGTTATCAGCACAGATTTTATTGATGGATTTTATAACCTTTTTCGTGGCTTTGCCGATTAGGTTAGAAAATTGTTTGGCGGCCCTTTTAATCTGTTCTTAACAAATTTTCTTCCTTATTTCATCCCCTCACGTAGAGTTTTAGTAATACTGGATTGTGGTCAAAGCTAAGGTTCTTTTATTAATTTTAACTTGAAAATGAAAGTATTGCTACGGCAAGAACGTTCCCTTGATAATCAGCTAAGTTATAGTGAGTGTGTTCATTTGGACCCAATACTTAAACGTAGTAGTTTAGCAATGTTTAACTTCTGACGTTGTGTCTGTTGTTGTTTTACGTCAAGTGTTTGAAATTGAAATCCCCAGCAATCATGATAAGGAAATGATTTGTAAAAACTATTTAAAATCCGGACTTTTTAATAAAATTAGCTAAATAAATGTAAATGTGACGCATATGTTTTAAATGTGAGAGTGTCAAGAGTATCTACTTTGTTATGTTTCAGAAATCTATTTGCTTTTTTAGTTTACTTCTGAAGTTTTTAAACGTAAACGTATTTTAGATTCTTAACGCATAACGCTTAATGAGAATTGCGATATGCCTTATATACTATGACGTCAATACTCTGTTTGAAAAAAAAACTGTACTTTGCTATTTTTTTTTCTAAAATGTTGTGTGCATTTCAAGAAGCAAATTCTAAGTAACTTGTCTAGTGTGTTATCCATTGTTTTGTGATTCAAGAAAGGCATACATGGTAGTTTGTTAAAAAAGCAGCAGTTAGTGCTGCATTGTATAAAATGCGGAAAGGAGGGACATCAGGTTGCCGAATGCAGAAACAAAGAATACTGCATTGAATGCAAAGTATTAGGACACAGAACGGGAGAGAAAAGATGTCCAGCTACAAAGAAAAAAGAAATGAGGAAAACAAAGAAGAATATGGAGGACAACAACCCAGATAACTGGAGAGAACAGGAGGAAAAAATAGTATCACATAATGTATAAGTTTATACAAATAAACATAGGGAGGGGAAGAGAGGCTCACGATTTACTAATAGCAACAGCGGAGAGAGAGGAAATAGACCTAGTGCTAGTGAGTGAACCTAATAAAAACAAACTAAATGGTAAGTGGATAAGAGACAAAAGAACAGATGCCGCAATTTTAGCTAGGGGGAAGTGTAGGGACAAGGTGGAAAGATGGGGAACACCAAAAGAAGGAATAGTGTGGGCAGAAGTACAAAGCATGATAGTATACAGCTGTTATATCAGCCCAAACTGCGGTCTGGAATACTATCGAGAGTGGATAGAAGAATTAGAAAGAAGTTTAAGAAAACAGAAAAACAAAAAAATTATTGTAGGAGGAGATTTCAACGCAAAATCACCGAGATGGGGAGGCTACAAGAACGATTTAAGAGGAAAAATCTTAGAGGAGATGATAGCAGGGTTAAATCTTACAATCTGCAACAATGGAGACAAACCGACGTTTGTAAGAGGAAGCTCAAAATCGCATATTGACATCACCATAGCAACGTGGGAAATGGCAAAAATAATAAATGAATGGACCGTGACTGAAGAAGAATCACTGAGTCTACATAAACATATACAATACAATACAAAGGAGAAAGGAAAACAGGAGCACACGAGAGAAGGTAAATGAAACGTAAGAAGAATGGACAAAGAAAAGATAAAGAGAGGCATGGAAACAGAAGAAGTGACAGAAAACGAAAATATTGAGAAAAGATGCGAGAGGTACTCAGAAAAACTGAGAAAAGCGGCGGAGGAAGCAATTCCTAGGTACAGGGAAGGCGGACGAAAAGGACCATACTGGTGGTGTGAGGAAATAAAAGAATGCAGGAAAAACACAATACAAACAGCGAGGAAAATCAAAAGGCTGAGAAGAAGAGGAGAGAACACAGAGGAAATAGAAGAGAAACTAAAAAACGACAGAAAATTTTTAAAAAAGGCAATTAGGGATAGCAGAAAAAGATGCTGGAAAGAAATGATAGAATCTATAGATGGGGATCCTTGGGGAAAACCGTACAAAATAGTGATGGACAAATTGGGTGGAAGAACAAAAGGAATCTGCTTAAAAGAAGACGAAGAAGAAGAGGTCATAATTAAAAAACTATTTCCAAAGGGAGAACCAGTAGAAGAACCAGAAACAAAAGAAGAAGAAGCAACAGTTATGGCAACAGTGGAAGAGATCAAAGAGATCATAAAAGAATTGCCTAACAACAAAGCACCAGGTCCGGACGAACTAACAACAGAGATTGTTAAAGCAGCATTAGACGGAAACGAGATAGAAATAACTCAAATAATCAACAGGTGCCTAAAAGAAGGAACTTTCCCAGGATGTTGGAAAGAAGCCACTCTGGTACTGATTGAGAAAAAAAAAGAAGCAGGAAAAGCAACATCATACAGACCAATATGTTTAATCAACACACTGGCTAAAATAATGGAAAAAGTTATTGTACGGAGAATAGAACAAGAAATAGAAGAAAAAGGAGGATGGGAAAAAGAACAATACGGATTTACCAAAGGAAAAACAACCTTAGGAGCTATTGAAAAAGTGAAAGCAATAGCAAAAGAAGCAAACAGCGGAACGCAGAGGAAAAGACAACACTGTGTAATGATAGCGTTGGACATACAGAACGCGTTTAATAGCGTATCATGGGCAGCAATTATAGAGGCGGCAAAGAAGAAAGAACTGAACAGAAAAACAATCAAGATTATATGGAGCTACTTACAGGACAGAAATCTAGTGACCAAAAATGGAAGATTCAAACTTACTAGAGGGGTACCGCAGGGCTCAGCACTGGGACCAAAACTGTGGAACCTTGTCTATAACGAGTTACTTCGAATGAAGATGCCGGAAGGCGTGTCAATAACAGCATTTGCGGACGACATAGCAGTAGTAGGTAGAGACGTAGAAATAGAAGTACTAAAAGGAAGATTAGAGCTGGCAATTGATATGATACAAATATGGATGAGAAGTAAGGGCTTAAAACTAGCAACACAAAAAACTGAGGCGGCATGGCTATCGACTAAGAGGAATAATAGAGGAACAGGTAAGATACAGGTGGGAGATCAAGAGATAACCATAGGGAAAAAAATCAAATACCTTGGAGTGACACTCGAAGCAAAGGGATGGAATGAACAGGTTAAGGAAGCGGTCATTGGAACAAAGGAAATTGAGAGAAAGCTTGGTAGACTTATGCCAAACAACGGAGGTCCAGGAGAAGAAAGCAGAAGGCTAATAGCAACGGCAGCAAGAAGCAAATTGCTGTACGCCGCAGAAACATGGGGAGAAGCCATGAAAACAAAGAAAAACAGAAAGGAAGTAAGAGGAGCCACAAGAGCAAGCTCGCTAAGGATTTGTAGAGCTTACAGAACAGTGTCACAAGAGGCAGTAGAGGTAATTGCGGCAACACCTCCCGCGGATATGATGGTGGAGGAAAGAATAGAAATAAAAAAACTTGTAAAAGAAGGAACGAGTAAAAAAGAAGCAAAGATAAGAGCAAGAGAGAAGACTATGGAAAGATGGCAGAGAAAATGGGATACAGGAGAAAAGGGGAAATGGACGAGAGAATTAATCCCAGACATAAAAGAATGGGTAGAGAAGAAACCCGAGACGTGTTATTATACAACACAAATACTGACCGGGCACGGAGCATTTGGAAAATTCTTGCAAAAAATTAAAAAAATAAATGAAGAAGAAAGGTGTACATTTTGTCAGGAAGAAACACACGATAACGCAGAACACACTCTAGTAGAATGCGAGGCGTGGGAGGAAGATAGAAAAAAACTAGAATATATACTAGAAAGCAAAGTGGATTAAAGAACAATCATTAACAAATGCTTAAAAGATGAAAATAAATGGAGGGCGTTAAAAAACTTTGCAACAAGTGTACAAAAAAAAAAAATTGAAGAGTTTGACAATAGAAGAATATAAAGAGACAGACAAAGGTAGGGGCTATAGGGAGAGAGGGGCCGGGGACAGCATGCGTGCCGCAGATGATGCGTGAAAATCCGCGAAGCAAAAACCAGCCCGCCTCAAACTAGCACCAAATGTAGGTTAGTTTAGACAGGGACATTAAAACAACAGGATTTGCGCAGAGAAGAAAACCGGAAGGTATTACCATGCGTAAGTTATTCTTAAGGGCCACTTGTTGAGAGCCAAACAACTCACTACGTCCTAAAAAAAAAAAAAAAAAAAAAAAAAAAGCAGTTAGTGCTGTTGCCAAAAGTACATGAGCAAATAATATGTTTGCTGTTATAGGGGCTGATTTGCCGAAACCATAGCTTTTAGAAGAAAACGGGAGCAGTTTTGAGCTTGGTTGCAAGTCTAGCGGCTTTGTTACTTTGGTTTGTGAGGCAATCGTTTTAAAATACGCTGTGCGTTCTTAAAAATTAGAAAAATAAGAGCCAAATCAAAAGCACATTTAGAGATATATCTTTAAATAATCCACCAATTGGTCAAGACCCGAATAGGTTTGACTGACCAAAGATGCTACAAAGCATTGTTTGGAAGTGTGCTCATCGCACATTTAATATTATATAACTATGCTCTTTTCTTGTTTTTTTGGTTGATCTGTAACTTTTAGTCCTTTAATCTTACTCGCCGTATTGGCATCCTTCAAGAGTACAAAGATTATTTAAAAATTAACAAATTAGTTTACTATTCGATATAAATTGGTAGCAGCAAAACCAAGAAATTTTTGCCTTACGTTTTTCTCTATTAGATATTTGGGAATATTCCAAACTATCACTTTAAGGTAACATTTGTCTGGTATCAACCAGATAAAGAAATTGGTTTTTTTGTCTTCTTGTTATTGTATTTCAAATTTGTGTTTTTTGGTTATTACAAATGCCGAGCGACAGTAGTTAGAAATTGGATTTAAGAGCATTTGAGTCGTCAATGGTGTCCTTACTTGAAGGGTCTAGGTCACGCTCTTTTCTTATTGTAATACGCAATAAATACGTGTTTTAAGGGCAGTCTATTACAATCAAGTTTTTGAACATAACCATAAATTCAGGAATCAGCTTCTACTTTTCTTGACTCAAACGAGTAACGCTGATTTCAAGTAGATATATTTATCTTTCAGTCTAAAAAGATATTAGCCAACATTTGTTTTGTTGTCTCATATTATAGACATAAACGTAGCACAAGTTTCTGGCTGGGGTAATATAGAAAATGAAAAAGAATAAAAACAAAAACTCAAACAAAATTTAGATTCATTGAAGAGTAATAAAAAATCTTGCAAGATATTTGCAAATCTCAAATGATAACTTTTCCAAGATTTCTCAATATCCTATATATATATATATATATATATATATATATATATATATATATATATATATTAAGTTACATTAAAAAACCTTAGTGGTTTATTATAGACATAGAAAAACTTAAGAAACATTAAACTACTTAAAATTCATTATAATATTTTGATGGACAAGACCATATCTAAAGTCTATGCCTGGTTCTCTAAAGTCAAAACACATAGCATAGCTTAAACACAGCTACAATGATCTGGATTGTGCAGCCGAGCTCCTTCAACTAATGGCACACATTGATAAATGTATTTACGAGTTGTTCACGCGGTTTTTGTTTACATGCTTTAATTATAGCGTGGTTTTGAATAGACTTTAGTGCAAATTTTTTGTCAAAATTAAACCAAATTGCAAAATATGTTTATTGCCTTTCTTTGACATAATAATTTAGAGCACTTTATCTCAAATCAGCATTATCGACTGGTTTCCTGTAATTGTTTTTGTGCTTCAACCACCCGCTTCAAGTGTTAGTCGTTAAGGGATTGCATATTTTTATTCTTCACAAACCTCTATAATCGTTAAGTCAAAAAAAGATTGCAATATTCAATCTCTTGGTCACAAACACTTGGGTGGGTGGGTAATACTTTACTTTAAACTTCTTTAAACTGAATTGCCTCAGCTACCCGCCCCAGTATATTTTTCCTTTTCACAAACGTCAATAATCACTAAATCAAAAGAATAGTGCAATATTGAATCTTAGAATTGGAAACACTTGAGTGGGTGAGTGGGTCGCTCCAGCTACAATTACTTTTTTGTAATAATAAACTGTAGCGCCCCCAGTCAAAAGTTTAGTCATTAAGAGATTAGATATTACTCTTCTTCACAAACGTCAATAATTACTAAGTTCGATATTGATTCCATTAATCACAAATACGTTGGCGAGACATTCTAATTCAAACTATTTACATGTAATTATAAACTGGAGTGGTGAGGCTACCTGCCCAAGTATTAGTCAGCAAACCATTGAATTTTACCATCTCTTTCTCTAACATGTTGACTACGTTCGCAGACCACAAACTTTTTGCAACGCAAGATGGCAGGCACATTAATATTTTTTTACAATAAAGTCAATTTTACTAGGCAGGATTGTCCACAAAATGCAAACTTCCAGGTATCCACTGGGAAAGAGTTTAATCGGTAGGCGCTCGTGAGAATAAATCTTTCAAATTTTTAAAGGTTTTTTCATATATTACAAAAAAAAATATTGTTTTGTTTTTGTTAAAATAGTATATTGCAAAAGACAAATCTTAAAGCATCAACTACCGCTGAAACTGGCAAATATTATGTTAATATATTAAAAAAATAGCTATAAATATCAATATGTATTAATGTTTTATACCAACAAGATGTAGCAACTAAGGAACAAGCAAATGAGTGTGAGTCAAGTAATTTTTAAGACCGCTACAGAACTATCAATTCAACCAGAAATATTTGATACGCCTACGTACTTAGTGACATCATATCGCTTTTGCATTTTGTCGGCACAGCACGTAGTTTAGTTTCACAGTTTTATGACTAATTGATAAGACAGATCCAGTCACGAATGCATTCAAACTGTTGATGTTTATACTTTTATAACATGATAACCAAATAAAAGTTAATTTATTCGAAGCTGATTATATAGTTATCCAATTAATATCCTAGTTTAAATCGTAGATAGTTCTTGATCAATGAAAGTGCACTAGCAAATACTTTTGTTGTATTAGTATTATAAAAGAGAACCTAACATTGCTTTTCTTTGTCGCACAAAATTATCTATTGAAATGTCCTTAAATAAATAGAATAGAAATAATAGTTGACACTAATACAAACACAGAAAAATATAAAATCATGGAACGTTTAAACTGTTGTGTTATTTAGAAGATGTTTTCTCATCATTAAATCTTATTTTGAATACCACTTATATAAAAGTGCTACTGGTGCCTTTCAGCGGGTTGACTCAAATAAATTTAAAATTTATTCTCTAACTTGTTGGTGCGATAATTTGTTGGCTATCTTTGTTCAATATTGTAAAATTAATATGCTCATCAATAAGAGTATTAATTTATAATTTAATGTGAACATTTTCATTTGCATTATTACTTGGTTTGCATATAGCAAATAATCATTATATGACAATAATGTTCGCTCAACCAATTTGGTTTTATGTGTTGTATGCACGTCATTCAAACTAATTTTGTAATAAATTACATCAATAATGCAGAATATTCATTTTCAAATAAATATTAATTTTAACACAATCCTTATTTTGATTCTAATATACAATTATTGAAATAAAAAAGCAGTCTTAAAAAATATCATGCGAAGTCGCAAATAAAATTCGCTCGTATTAAAGTGAGTGCAGAAAGTATGTTGATATTTGCCTTAAATTTTTTATCAGACTCCGTCTGTATCTATAAGCATGTTTCACATCAGGGGAGGCACTTTACTAAGGGTTGCTTATTAGAACCGTCATGAATCTTTTCGATCCCCTTCGGTTACTTCCCCCTGTTAGTTTATTACATTTACTTTCATGTTTAGTGACTAAGATATTTCACCGACATTTATAGCTTCACATATAAGGTCTATTAAGATGCTGTATTGAACTTTAACTAGCTCAATAATTTTTACTCAACATAAAAATAATTTTGTTTATGTTGTAATAATTTAATATTGTTTACGTGAGTTATTGCAACGTTGATATAAAATTTAACATGAATTATCATATAGCCCCCCTCATTTGATATTTGAATCAGTACGCTTCTACGTCAATAAAGTCTACGTGCATCAGTATTTAAATTAAGTATTGTTAGCAAGTCAAATAGTATCAATATAGCCAAATATTTATCAATTAAAATTTATTGCCGTTTTATAAAAATGCATATTTAACCTTGAATAAGAGTGACATCATGTTGAATGGAAATTATATCAGTAATACCAAATTTGATAGCATGACCGATTATTCAATTCATCATTTCTTTATTCTAAATTAAAATTATTTAAATTGAATGCAGATTTATTTTGGTCCGATAATTAAATCAATTCTTAAATAAATGTACGTTCTACTAATATTAATGCATAGAGTTATGACGTCTAAAGTTGATATTTTCATATTTTTAACCGTAAACAATTTCAAATATTACTTCTACAAAAACAAATAAATTTAGAATAAATATGAATTAATATTTTATAAACTTATTATGATATTATTTTGGTTGAAACTAGAAAATACTCATAATATTTTAATCGAAAAATAAAACATGCTAGATACAAGTAGATTATTTTTGTTCTAGGACTTCTAGGTAATTACAAAAGATCCTTTTGACTTATATGCCATACTTACTCCTACTTCATTTAAAATTTGTGTGTGGTCTGTTTGCAACAATAATACCTTAACAATTACACGCGTTTGTTGGCATTAAATTTGTTATGCTAATATAGCAAAAGTTTAAACTAATTTCTTCTTCTGATATATCCGCATAGCGAACGTTGGCTCTCATGTTGGCAATCATCAATAGACCACTAATTTGCACAGTAACTGTTGTTAGTTCAAATTTTTGTTGGAGGTTATTTAGCAAAGATCTTTGTTGTTTCGTTTGAAATCTTACTTTGTGTATTCTGTTAATAATTTTTAGTACTGCTTTTGTTTGTTTCATATTCTAACGTTTGCTGTTTGTTGTCGGTAGAGGTTTGAAATGAATCGGTCTTTACCATTTACTCCCGTGTTTCTTAATATTTCCAACATTTTGTTCAAAAACTGGGATTGAGCTATACTCAAAAACTATCTAAATGCTTTTATTTTGGAGAAGTAGCATGTGGAAGCAAATACTCAAAACGTGATTAAATACGGACTTTGTTAGTTGTAAAACTGCTTACTCTAAATAAATAGTCTATATACATATTTTGGAAACAACTCAAGGTTTGCTTAACTTTCAAACTTTCTTGCATTACAGCTAACCAAAAAAGTTGTCACAATAAACAAATTTGTTAAATTTGAGCTGGTATAGAAACAAGTAAAAAATTAATAGCAAAACAGACAATTGATGCGTTCTAGTAGTACTTGTAAAAAAATTCTAAACAAAAATACAATTTTAAACAATTTGAATTTTTATTCAAGTTTACAAGAATAACAACTTGAAAACATATTTTTTTTAGAAATATATGCTACTCAGCTTATAGAAATCTTTGACCACTTTTCAGGAACTTAAAATCAAAATGCTAATTTAAGCAAATAATTAATTCCTATAGGAATTAAGAAATAATTCTGCCTATACATAAAAAAAGAGATAGAAGAAAATGTGAAAACTATAGAGGAATCACACTAACGAGCATACCAAACAAAATATTGAAAAAAAATATGAGAGACAAAGTAGAAACGACAATAGAAGAAAGTCAATGTGAATTTAAAAGAGGAAGAAGCACACAGGATCTAATAATTATAATAAGACAGTTAAGTGAGAAGATAATAAAAAAAAATAGAGTAATGCACGTTGTTGACTTTGAAAAGGCATTTGACAAGATCACAAGAGAAAATAATTAACGTAAGTCAAAATGAACAACAAAGAATCAAAAGAATTCCAAAATAAGAAAAAAACTGGTAAAGCAAGGATGTGTGTTAAGCGCATTGCTTCTATCAATTGTGCTAGATAAGGCAATAAAACACGCAAAGAAAAAAAAAGGTAAAAATAGAATATTGGAAAATGCCAAAAAATAGCAAAACTGCTATTTGCAGACGATATGGCAGTGATTGCTGAGACCGAAGAAAAGCTACAACACAACATGGACATAATAGAGGAACAACTAAAAAAAATAAACATGAATATAAACTATGAAAAAACAAAAACCATGATAATTGCAAAAGAAAAACTGAATCACAAAATAAGAATAAAAGGAAAAATAATAGAACAGGTCGAACAATACAGATACCTAGGAACAATAATACAACGCAACAGAAAACTTGACAAAAAGATAGAAGACAAAATAAGAAAAACAACAAAATATATAACACTTTCTTTAACAAAAAAGAAGTATCAAAAACAACAAAAATAGAAATTGTAAAAAAAGTAATCAGACCAACATTAACATATAGCAGCAAAACATAGACGATGACAAGAAAACAAATAGATAGAATAAATGCTATGAAAATGAAATTTTTTAGGAAGATCGAAAACAAAACAAGAAAAAATAAAATAAGCAACGAGACATACAATACCAATTTAAATATGAAACTAATACAAGGAATAATTACTGAAAGTCAAATGAGATGGTATAGAAATATCAGAAAAATGAGTAAAGAAAAAAACAAGAAAACAAAAAAAAACCAGAAAAGAATGGAACAGCACAATAAAAGAAGAAGCTACAAGAAAAGGAAACACTTAGGAAGAAATAAAAAGATAGCCTAGGATAGAAAAAAATGGTAAAAAGGCAATTGAATAAATAAAATAAAAATTTATTCCTAATAATTACTTGTAAAACATTACTGCTCTGATAAGCAATCTGCAAAAGAAGAATAGTAGCGTGCCGCATAAAAAGTACTGGAAGCTGTGCTATGTACAGTAACTATACAACGGAGTCTCTTGTTTTGACCAAAACATTGTAATCTTGCTCATCGCTCCAACTTTGAAGCACTAAAGCTTTGAACCTAACTTGATACTTTATGTTTTCCTAGTAAGTATGATGCAATTGAGTCTACACCGCAATATTTGGTACAGCTATAATATCTGAGACCAAAACAAAGTAAAGAACCACCAAATTGTACCTCAGAGGCAACACATATAAAATTGTCACTAAGAAATAAGCCAAATAATCAGTTTTTTTATGGCAAATGAAGCAAAAAAAAGTAGCACAATTGCTTTTTTGGCAACATACGTAAGAAATTTAAAAAAATTGTAACGCCAACCAAAAAGATGAAAAACAATAAAGTGCCAAGCCTTGATGGTGTTCTAAATGTCTTATCAAGAAGTTTGATGTTTTATAAAAATTGTTTCCTGAACATTTGAAAAGTAGTCATACTTACTCTAATTGAAAATCCAAAAAAAATTAGGGTAGAAAACTTTGGGTACAGACCACTGTGGCTGCTAAATGTCAAAAGCTACCTACTTAAGCACTTGATATTAGACAGACTGAAAAGAAAGACATCCTTGTCGGAAAACCAGCAGTTTAAATTCCAACCAAGCCAATTTACCATCAACGCAATGCTTAAGATTAGAAAGATTATGGAAAAAGCAAAGAGATACAAATTAAGGTGACTTGGACATCAATAATGCTATGAACATCGTTCCACGGAGCAAAATCATAAGATTGTTTACCTAGCAAAAAAATTCAAACTACTAAGCGGCTATGATAGGTAGTTACTTGACTTTTGGGATACCTCAATGGTCTATACTAGAACCGTACATGTGGAACTTCTACTATGCCGACATACTTGGTCTAGCGGTTCCAGAGAGGGTGACGTTAGTGGCCTGTGACATCTAAAAATTGTCTTGTTAGCAAGGTTTATAATAAAAATAAAGGCAAAAAGGAACCCCTCGGTTAACATAGGTGAAATGTCACCCATCACAAATAACCAAATTACCTCAAAAATTACTTTCCTAGCATCAAAAAAACATGTTTGGTAAAATTTAAAAAAATTGATACTCTAGCCTCCTTTTCCATAGGGGCAAAAAATGGCATTTTTTTTGTTTTTATTTGTTTTGTCCGCACCTTTAAAAGAAAAAGTCTAAAAAAATCATGGAAGTAGGTTTTTGGGTAGTCTTCAAACACAATTGTTTTTCCAGCATTTTAAAACCTGTATACAACCCTCAAAAAAATTCCAGAAGGGTTAAAATTTATTTTTGATTATCTAAACCTTCGATTGCATAGAATTTTATTTTGTTACTTCATAAATAACTCAAAAATCTACATCCATGGTTTTTTTGAAATTTTTGCGAATGGTGCGCCATTATTAAAAATCGATTTTTTCACTTTTTTGCCATTTATACTGCTTTTTTTGCTTTTGTCACTCTGCAAAGCATTTATAGCTTTCAAAATACCAAAATTCGGATTTTACGAAAAAATTTACATCGAGTAGGTATCCTGAGTATAATATTTGCTATGATTTGACTGCTTAAAACACAATTTATCTTTTATTTTACCAGACAAAAAAACAAATAAAGTAATTTTTTAAATTTTTAAATACAGATTCGTATTCCTGGCATCAAAATTAGTCAGTGAACTAATTTTCATCAAAATCGTTAAAGCTTTTCAAGTACTTATGAAGTTAAAAAATAAAATTCCATGCAATCAAATTTACCGGGCCAATGCTTAAGTGATAAACTCCAGTAACATGGTAGTAAATAGCAGCGGACAAGACAACTTAGTTTAAATTAAGTTAAGTTAAAATTGTTAAATACCATATATGTAATACAAGAAAAAAAAATGTTGCAAAATTAGTAAACTAAAGATTTTGGAATCACTTGCTTTTCTATCATCCTGTAAGTTGCTTAAATGTAGAGTCAGGCAATAAAGTATGAGTAGAAGACTAGCGGTAAGGGTGTACTGCGGATACCGCACTAACAAATTGTCCTAGCAGGAATGCTTCTCTTAGACTTGCTAAACTGGGTACAAAAAACAAAACTGCAAAGAGCCAATTGAAACGCATGACTTTAAAAAAACTGACAGCAACAATGCAAAAGTCGCACCGGGAAATTCAGTTGGATCAAGCTACTGATCCTAGAAATTGACGCGTAGGTAGATTGAGACTACGGTAAACTTTTATATTGATTGACGCAACTGTTAACCTACCTTTTTTAGTGCAATAGATAAGCGCAGTGCAGTAGAAGATTAAAGATGCTTGTAAAATAACTTCTAAGACCTGCTCACCGACTTGATACTCAAAAAACAAGAATAGTGAAACTAAATTTTTGCTTGTGCTAAAAAAGTTATTTATACCAAAGACAGAAGAGCAAAAATAACCGTAGCCGTTAATTATTTTTTAACATGTTTGTGATTGTTTAACACATGATTTTTTTGTAATATTTTTATTATGTATTAATATTTTGTGATTGTTTGTAAGAAATCAGTGCTTTAGCTTTGATCTTTTTCTGAAAAAAAGTATCATGCAGTTAGAAGTCGACAAATTATAGTCAACAACAACAAGAATTTATTGCCTAAACTGTAGCAACGTTTACTTGTTCATCGTTTAACTTTACATTTTTGGAACACTGAAGCTTTGATCCTAGCTTATTGCTCCAATTCTAGTAATGGTTTTTTTACTTTTTTTAAATTTAGTTTCACACTAACGTTTTACCAATTTCTAGTCGCCTAGTACCAGAAAAGCACTTGGATACGCTAAACTTTCCAATGCTGAGAAACATTACTCAACCAAGCAGTCTTTGGTGCATAAAGTAAAAAGTTTATCAAGGTTCAAAGACTAGGTAGTTTTTAAAACACTAAAATTAAATGTCAGATTCAATCAGTTTAAGAAAAACCCAACAACAACTGACTTTTGTCAATAAAAAGACAAGGAAAAATATTGACAAACTATATTCTAAAGCTACAATACATCATGCAACCCAAACTGAAAATGTTAGAAAAAATTTGAAGTTTAAAACTGATTATGTCAGACACTTTGCCATAACCAAACATGAAGCTCTTCTATTATGTTTGGTTATGGCAAAGTGTTTAACGATAAAACTCCTCTCTGACATAATCAACTTTAATAAACTAAAAAAAGTAAGAAATCTTAATCCAACTAATTACAAACATTCTTCTAACGCTCACGGAAACAAACCTGGAACTAAACAGAACTAATTAGACTTGTAACTTAACTGCTAGACAGTTTATAATTGCGCTTCTTATAAAAACTAAGAAGATTGCAGCAAAAACCTACATAAAAAGGCAAAATTTTCTTTACAGAGCATTGCATTAACCGTCCATCAAGTTACACTGAAGTCAACACAACTTACACAATACTCACATACACTAAGAACAGGACTTGTAACAGCATCCTATGCGAAACAAAAACATTTGTCTCCTTTCAAAATTTAAACCAAGAAGCCAAAAGAATGAAAAATGTTAGCTTTGGTTGCGCTTCAATTCTATCTACTAGTATTACCAAGGATCAACCTTGCCTAAATCTGCAAGGACTTAAGAAGATGGTTTATGAATTTGAACCAATCACTTAATGTCAAACACTTGGGTAGGTACACAATCACTCAATTTACTAATTGTAAACCTATAATTTTAAATGATGACCCGTTCAAGTGTTTGATATTCAAGAATTAGATATTACTTTCTCTGCTTTATTTCTGCAACTATGACATATGAGAGAATGAACGTAATTAAGTAAAAAAAAGCAAGATCCAATCACATAATGTTGAAAACTCAAGTGGGTGGTTGGAAGGCCACACAATTAATAAATTGTGTGCATTTAATTTTGAATGATATTTTTCGTTCATCAGCCCAAGTGTTGGTTATTTTGTTATTGGATGTTACTTTTTTTTATTCTTTTCTTAAACGGTAACAAATAAAAAAATGACTAACATATGTTTTCAAATAAAAACTGAGCAGGAAGTGAACCAATTACTCATTGTCAAATACTTAGGTAAGTAGTCGGATACAGAGAATAAATTAGGTTTCCTCTCACCTGTATAAATATTTGTCATTGAAAAATTGGATGTTACTTTCTTCTGCTCTATTTTTGCAACTAAAGTAAACCTATAAGACAACGACATGTGTCAATAAGTAACATTAAGTAATAAAGGACAGAACAAGCGCCAATCACTTGGCAAATACTTAGTTTGCTGAACGGGCACAATTTTTTTTTTAATTACGAATTTGTGATTGTGATTAGTGTTTTTGAACACTACCGAAGTGGAATATCTACAATTGAAGCAAAACATTAATTTATTGAAACCACTGTTATTAAAAGGAGATCTTGAAGCAGCAATCTTTCAAATGTTGCATTGAAGATTGTAAACTTGACTATGAAACTTTTTAAATATAATTTCTTAATTTGTTTTGTTAGCACATGGTTTCATGGATAATTTTTTTTTAATTTGTTTGTTATTAATGCTATCTTAAGATTTTGATGTTGCCCCAAACCAAAAAGCAAGACGGTGACTTATAAAAAGAGCCAACATTATATATTTAAGGAACCGCAGGTTGCCAGTTTCAGCTGTACATCTTTGCACTTGTTCTATAAATATGATAAACTAAAACTTTTCTACATAAGCCACTACAAACAAGAAAACGTATAGACTTTGCAGTACAAAATATACTACTGCCATAAGTACCAACAAGAGACTAGACTCAAGCTTTTTTTTTATACAAATTTAAGAAATAAAAATTCAACATATTACCGTTACATATCTACTAGAAAGCTAGTATAACAAAACGCTCGAAACAAGATAGTTAAGTCAAAATTAAGTTTTAATATATTTTTACGCTTAAACCAACTTACTCAAAGATTATCTATTTTCTTAAAACAATGCCGAACAACAATAAGTACTTTAAAAAAAATGTTTGAAATGTAACCAAGACACTTCTTTAAAGTACAAATAATATTCTTGCACTATTCAAAGCTTTAACAAATTTTTGTTGGCCACTGTTTTATTTACGGCCCGCTTGAACGTAATAACGTTTAATAACTCAAAGCAATCTAACAGTATTTAGAAAAAAATATCTGAATTGGTTGCAGTATGTCTACTAACTGCTATACAACATCATCACAGCATACCGCAGAATAAAAGAAATTTGGACCTTAAAACAGAATTTTAGCGATTAATGGTTTAAAGGAACGTAAAGCTATAAGTCTTAGTTGAAACATGCTTTTAGGCATTTGGAAATGCTGCGATGATCTTGTTAATTTACTGCCAATGTCTTTGGGAGCTAGCTGTCGACGGAACTGGTCTGTATTAAAGTTTGTTGTCTGAGAGTAAAGTTAGTAAACACTTCATTTCTAAAACCCAATCTGAAAAAAATAAAAAAATCTTATATATTCTTCTTTCAGCTTTAAGATCACAGTTTCTAATAAATATTGAATAACACGCATTTTTATTCAAGCTTCCACACGTTGCAAGCATCTAGTAAATCACCAAACTCCTACAACTAATTTATTGATTCACTCTTGCTAAATTTTACCTATAAGATTTTTTTAAATAATTATGTTGATATTTTATAAAATTTTAATTAAATCAGCTTAAATATAAAAGCATTTTATAATTTTAATTATACATAATATTAATATGTAATGGCAGTCCAAATTTCTGTTATAATACATAATAGAGCGATTATATTCCAACTTCAAGCAGATTAGTACCCTTGCTGCATTATTAATTACTATAAGGAGCTTTGTGGAAGCGCACAATTCCTATATGTTCGTTGTAATTATAATTAACCTTTGATATTTAGAAAATTATTATGCTGATAATATTGATTTGATTATTGAAGTGCGTGTGGGTAAAGAGTTGCTTCATTAACGACTCTTGACATTAACAGTAGTAATTAAAAAAATGGTTTCTAATAAGCATGTTGCATAAATTGTATTTACTAATTTAATTATACCAATTTACGTAAACTCATTTATAACATTAGTAAAAGCAATGAGTTTGATTCAAATTTAATTCAGTAATTATGGTTTATCTTAAAAATATATAATAATTATATTTAAAAGTAAAAGAGCATTTTGCGTGAAGATGAAAAACAGTAATGGCAATTGTATTATTTTTGTAATGTTGATTAACTAGTAAATTATATACTGTGTCGGTAATTTGTTTATAATATTACTGGCAATTTGGATGGAAAAGCACAACACGAAGGTATTACCGGAAGCCAATTATTTCATATTATAACCAATATAATAATTACAATAATTAAATTTCTTTTCCAATGTACTTATTTCATAGAGGATGTTTCCTCAATGAAACGAGTGATTGGATTAAAGTTCTTTGTTTAAACTAAAAACACTGAACACTGATTGCGACAGGTCATTTAAGAGCTGAGAGAATGTAAAACTTATAAACTGCAAACATAACCTAACCAAAGCAGAGCTGATTTTCAACATAACAAACATTTTTTTTTATTATTTGGAAAATGAAGCACTAAATTTATAACTTAAAAAATTGGGACGTCTTTTTTGTTTAATTTTTTTAAATAACACCCTGAAATGAGTCGATCTTGTTTATAGGCACCCTATCTTATATATGTATACATACAATATACATAGTCGGTTCTCGCTTTAGACAGGAATCAACACGTTTCTCCAAGTCATGACACTGTTTCATACCCCACACCTATACGGAATAATTTCATTGTTCAGACTGGTGCTAATAAATTCAAAAACAAACATTTTATTATTGTATACAAAGTGATATACATATTTTGATTAATAACAGAACATTCAATAATAAACAAGTATTGATTGCCGCGTCGGTTCAATATATTTTTAGCATAATTAGCATAAATAATACGTTTAATAATATAGCTCAAATTGAGCTTTACAATATGTAATATATCAATTGCTAATACTAACATGATTATTCGTAATTTTGTAATTCGTGTAATTATTTATAACGCATTAACTATGAAGATTACAATGAGACAGTTATATCAGAATATAGCTCATGTTAATAATCTCTTTGTCAGAATATATGAAATAAATCAAATAATTTAACAGTGAGGTCATTATGAGAGCTATTGAACTTATCCGATGACTGGACCCTTATCAATTGTTGTTGGACACTTTTGAGCATGAAGGTTAGAGTTGTCCCAGATACGTATTAGAAACATATGTTAAAAATGTGTTAAAAATATTAATATTATTGTGGTTATATTACATCAAGTGTATAATTTGTTGCAAACTGCATGTACACAATTTTAATATTATTTCAAACAGTTTTATGCTATGAAGAGGAAATAGGTTTGGTGTTGACAGCTCGCTGTTTCAAAGGGTATCAAATTAACTAGAAAATAAAATAGAAGCAACGCGAGTGCACCTCTGTGAAAGCCAGCAGAAAATGGATGCTCATTTGCTTATACAAAAGACAAAGGATTACATTATTGGATGCACAAAAGTAATTTTATTTTAATATAGTTAATTATTAAAATATCTACATTAATCAATTCTGGAGATATAATAACGAAATGATTAGTGATGGACAAATGCGAATTAGTTTTAGATCTCTAATCTCACGCCTATTAATATGGCATACATTTTAAGATTAGAATAGTATATGTAAATTAAATTTAATGTGAACCATAAATATTAATTTAGAAATTATCTTAAGTACATACATGGCATTTCAATATTAATTTAGAAACATTTACTTTTATAATCATGTTTAACACTTTTTTGATAAAAATATGAATCACAATAATTAATGACCATGATTGATTTAAAAAACTAAATCACAACTTTCTCTTAAAACTTACTTTTTGTTGTTGTGTAATTTAAAAATAGTTTTATAAGATTCAATGGATTGGAAACCATTATTTTTCAATTAGTTACTGACAATGTGTCATAATTTTTTTATATCAATTTTTATTGTTATTACTTTTTCCCATTGATATTCTATAAATAGAATTCAAGTTTATCTAATCTTTTTAATGTCACGTTTTTTTTTATATATAGTGCAATTTAAAGGATATGAGATTATTATAGACACTTTTAATGATTGAATCATCATGTTTGTATAATAAAATAATATTGTCACAAAGATAATAAAATATTTTTTTTATATTGAACATTTAGTAATAAAATTGTGATTTATTGTGAAGTAATAGGGTTATCAATCTAATAAGCATTTATATTAATAATTTATTATATTAATTATAAACGGCAATAAATCTATTTGCTATAAATTGGTTTTAATAATCATTTTAATTAATACAAGTAAATTATTATTGAATACAAATATGTATGTTATGCTAATTAATTATAATTAAAAAAAGTAATGTGTAATTTATTGAAATGTTTAAAACTAACTATATATTTTCATTGTCATTGTCATTCATACTGCATATGCTGTTTTCTAAAATATAAGAAAATAAAAAGTGTGAAAAGAGACGATTTCTGAACTTATAATGCCCTTTCATGTTTGTTAAGGGCGTTTATTTTATATTGAACCCTTATACGACTTCTATGCTAAGGGTAGGGTGACAAACTAGCTAATACATTATTGATAAAAACTAAAGTCGTGATAAAATGAAAGATCTGACATTATTCAATTTATTTATTTATTGACAATAAATGCAAACTAATAATATTATAATTTAAAAACTTAAAAACAAATACGAATAATACACGGGAAAGATTGATTTGTGCATTGCTTGAGCTTAAACTGTACAATTTTGAATAAAACTTTTCTATTATTTCAGCAATCTTTTTTGTTTCTATGTTGATGGATGTCTATTTTTAATTGGACTGATTTTGCTTTATTGTTTTGAATTTAGAATTTTACTAGTATCTTGACACCACCCAGCAATAAAACATAACGTGCGAGATAGTTAAATGCAATAGAAAAATGCAGAAGATATTTAGATGTTAGAAAATACAATAATAAAAATATAGAAACTATTGACTTGTTATTACAGCTATAAAAGTTATTTAAAAATATAGTAGTTCATCTACTAGATCTCAAATAAAAATGGTATTAGAACAAAAAGAGACCTCTATCGATTCCATCTAGAAAATTCATCAAAAAACAAAAAAGTAATACAAAACAAAAACTTATATGACATATAAGAAATTGATATTGCGTCAAACCGCCTAACAAACAAGTTGGAGTTCTATCAGCCAAAAGAACAGACTGAATTCTAAAAAGGTTATAACACATCAGATCACATACAGATTATCCGTTCATTAATAGAAAAATGCACAGAATATAACAACCAACTTAAGATTCGCAGACGACATAATCTTAATCAGCCAAGACTCAGAAGAACTAAGAAGTATGCTTGAACTGCTCAATATAGCTTCTAACAATGTGGGCTTAAAAATCTATTAAAGATCAAAATCATGAGCCAACATGCTAATTACATCCAAGTAAAAAACTAGTTTGTAGAGCAAGTAGATGATTATATTTATCTTGGACATCAGATAAAACTAGGCACAGCAAATTAAACTGCTGCAAAAACGCGACGGATCAGACAAATCCGAGCAGCGTTTGGCAGACTTGACCACATACTCAAAAACACCGATGTACCAAATAGCCTTAAAAGCAAGCTAGATTTATACCAACAGCCAGAACAAGTTGTTGTGTGTGCAAACAGTAAGCACAACAAACCACATAAGCAATAAAAACAATTACAAAAAGGTTTTTGACTCCACCAAACTATGGGTTTTCTTTGCATTGGTCGACAATGCCAGAATCGATACAACATACACCAATCTGCTTAAACAGATTGACACAGATGTCATCTTTCAAATGACTGTAGACAAAAATCTAAGTACAAAAAAATCAAAACGGTAAAGAAATCAGTCTCCCTGTCTACAATCTAATCTAACCTGTTTACGCTTGCCCTAGAAGATCTTCAAAAATATAAAATAACAAGGAAAAAAAATATACAAACGACAAACACTTTGTCAGTTTGCAATTTGCCGACAACATATTCTTGATCAGCTCAGACTTCAAAGAGAGAAACATGCTTAAAGAAGTAAACGTAGCATCCAATTTGGTGGGTCTCACAACGAACATAAGATCATGACCCCCAAACAACAACTGCACCAAATAGACAGCAATAACATTAAAAAAATCAACAAATATACGTACCTCAAGCAAATATTTCTAGTAAAAGAAAATCAAGAGGTAGAAGTTACCATAAAAATAACTCAAAGCTATTATCAAACTGACTCCAATCTGCCTTATACAAAAAGTCCACAATTTCTGCATACTTTTAGCTATAACATACGGGCTGGAGACTATACGGTAAAAAATCAAACAAACTAAAAACTTGCTAGAAAGCAGTGGAACAATACTTGGAATAAGTCTAATAATTTCAAACAGAGTTGGGTAGGGCACGTAACCAGAAAAGATACCAAAAAAAAACAAACCGAATAACACATTAAAGTCAAAAAAATGGATTGACTTATCAAAAAAATTGCAGAAAACAAATTGCATCAAATAGCAAAAGAAAGACAGTTATGGAATAATTTTAATAAAGCCTACAGTAAACAACTATTGACTAAAAAAAGAGAAAGGAAAACAAGAGTTTATCTGCAAACTTTCCGCAAATTGATAGAAAAAACTACAGAATATAATTGTCACTTTTAATGACCATTAGAAATCGACTCTATCAAGATGTTTGAAAGTAGATATGAAAGCTAGAATTAAAACTCTAGCATACTAAAAATATCTACAAAAAGGCCACACTTTACATAAAAAATAGTAACAATAGTTTAAAAAAAAACAGAAGTGTTGACAAAATATTGCATTTTTTTAAATTTTGGATATGAAAAACATATTTAAAAGATTGTTTTGTAAAAACAGAAGTCGTAATATTATACCAAAAATTATTCAAATTAATTAAAATTTGCCAAATTTCAACACCAACATCTGTGAACTAAATTATGCTAAACATTTAAAACAATAAACTTAGTAAAGCTTTTAAAACAAAAATAATAAGCAACCAATTGGTTAAATATATACAGAGTGTTTAAATAAAAATGTAAAATATTTAAGGGGGTGGTAGTACAAACCACAAAGTTTTAACAAACATGGGATGTCATAGCAACGGTTTCAAAGATATGGAACATTTATATTTTTTATTACTCTTTTTTTTCTCCATTTTTTAATTTGCAAAAACGTGCATTTTCTTATCATAGTATCTTATGTTTTGTGAAATAAACATTCAGTATTTGACAGTTGTTGTTAGTGCACAATAGCTGATTACTCTAATGCAGAACTAGCTGACATGCATTTTATGTATGATTGTGCTAATGAGATTGCCATCAAAGCATATCCAAATTGTCAGATTTCTTTGCATTATATGTTTGGAAAAATTACTCAGAGATTGCGAGATATTGGTCACTTCAAAAATAGTGTTATCTTTTTGGTAGACCAAGATCGGTATCTACTCCTAGAGCAGACAAAAAATTATAGAACAAATAGAGAATAATAAAGAGAGGAGAGTGAATATCAGCCAAAGTAGGAATTGGTGCTACTTTTGTTTGGAAAGCCCTTCACGAGCAGCTGCTTTATTCATACTATGTACAACGAGTACAGGCCTTAAATTTTACTGATCATCATACGGATGAAGCCGGGTTCACACAAAATGGAGTTGTTAATTTTCCTAATGCACATCGTTGGGCTGACGAAAATCTCTACGCTGTAATTAAATGTAGACATCAGACACGTTTTTCAATAAACATTTGAATAGGTTTTGTAAGCGATAGGTAACAAGGTCCTGTTGTTTTACCATACCGATTAACAGGCGCTGCTTACCTCAACTTTCTGCAGAACACAATGTATGATCTTTTGAATAACATTTCTTTGGCCTACATGCAACAAATGTGGTTCCAGCATGAAGGTGCTCTAGCGCATTTTTGGATTGCCGTTAGAGAGCATTTGGACCAAACTTTTTCGCATAGGTGGGTAAGAAGAGGCGGACCAGTTTTATGGCCAGCAAGATTGACTGATTTAAACCCTCTTCATTTTTTTCTTTAGGGATATTTGAAATCATTATTGTATGCTACTCCTGTAAATAGCCTCGAGTAGCTAAAGTTAAAAAATAATAAAAATGCCAAAAAACCCGAGCCAATGAGGAAGTTTTAGAAAAAGTACAAATGTATTTTAGACAAAAATGTCGTGCCTGTTAAGAAATGAAAGGAGAGCATTTAGAACATTTTCTATATTTCTGTTCTTTGTAAAAATATATAAAAATAAATAAAATTCTATATTTCCAAAACCGTTGCTATGACAACCCATGTTTATTAAAACTTTTTTGTTGGTTGTGGTTTGTACTACCTCCCCTTAAATATTTTACATTGTTTTTTGATAAACCTGTATACTTGGCTATCTTGCTATCTGGCTATTCTTAAAAAAAATTGATTGTCACATGTTATTTCAAATTGGTTCTGCTGCCTTAAAAATGTATCTTGTAAGTCTTTGATAGTGTTTGGTATATCAGATAGTCCGGAGGTCTTGCTGCCAAGAATGCTGTTTTTTTTTAAGTACGTTTTCTTATACGTTGTTCAAAGTGCAGAAAAGCACCACCGTGCTGGTACTACATACCATATCTGATAACTAGATGAACATCATCTAACAATTCTCTAAAACTATCATATTAAAAATTTAAATATTACAAATACTTTCTAAAACTAGCTATTCTTTTTGTTCATTAATCTATTTTATGTAAATGTTGCGTCATTTGTAAATAAAATCTGTAAGTGACGATTTTAAATAAATTATAAAGTACATAATACTAGCAAAATCTGTAAGTAAAAGAGCTTAAACACGCTTGATATGAAATTTATATAAACTATGACTCTGTAATGTACTCTAACTTTGCATTTGTGGTTTATAAAATTGTGCAGACAAACAACAAACAGAAATGCCGGAACTGTTAAAATTACCACACTTAATTTCAATTTTGTTTTAAACTTTTCTACACGTAGGAAAATAGCAGCATCACGTTTGTGGGACACTTTATACAATTTTTTTTTAATATCTTATGTATTACTTTCTGATGAAAATTATTCAATACACACCAGACAATGTTTACACTCAATAAGTTCCTTCGCATTTTTTGTGTCATGGTACAGTCATAATTTAATCAATCAACAACAAAGCTAACATGCTATTCAACAATAGACAATTGTAGAAATAAAAAATTATTTCGATTTGCATTTATGTAAGAGACCGTGCTAAAAATATATATTGCAGGCAAAGTCATTATTCCTAAGCTTTTAAAATAAGGTTTGCAAGAAGTATTATATGGAAGGTGACAAATAGTTCAAGGTGAATATTGGGTTGACTTGTTTGTTTTTGATTAACTGTTATTCTCAGAGCAAATTGGTGTGTTGATTATGGTTCTAAGTGCTAAAGATTGTGCAAAAACTGTTGCGTTCAAAAAGCACTTGAGCGGTTTAGGGAGACCGGCAAAAATACTCGATAACAGGGACTTGGCAAGAAACAAAGAACGACTGCTATCGATGACCGATTTATTGTTCGTACTACTCTACGGTCATGTGATTTCAATGGAAACCAGAAACCAACTCCGTGAAGTTTGTCGAAGAGCTGTGAGTATGTGAACAGTTTGTCAAAAGTTGCAAAAATTTGGCTTAAAATCGTGTAGGCCAGCAGCTAGACCAAAATTACTCCTAAGTCACCGAGTAGCCAGACTCAATTTTCTTGCAAACATTTGAATTGGACATTGGCACAATGGAGGACTGTATTGTTTACTGACTACTCTAGTTTTTGCCTACATTTGCCAAGTAAAAAAGAACGAGTATGGAAACAAATGGGAGAACAATTTGCGAAATGCACTTTTAAGTCCCGGCTTAACCATGATGGAAGTTCTCTGATGGTATGGCCAGGAATATCAATAGATGTCTGCACCGAATTGATTGCTGTTGATGGAGAATCGCTGACTGCAAAGCGGTACATTGAGGAGGTTTTGGAAAATTACGTAGTCCCATTTATGGCTTTATTCCTGTTCAGGATAACGCAAGACCGCATTCTGCAAATTGCGTCACAGAATACTTGGTTGCAGTTAGAATTAAAAAAATCAACTGGCCTGCATGTACCCCAGATAGAAATCATATAGTACATGTTTAGGACATGCTGGGTAGGCGTGTTAGAGGACGTGCACTAACCACTATAAACGTACATTATAGTTTTTACTTATTAATGTTCATTAAATAAACTGATAGTAAAAGTTCCATATGTGGTTTTTTCTACATCCTGATGATTACTTTGATTGTAAAACACTAAAAGTTTAATAAAAAAAAATTAAAATTACCCATTTTTTTGCATCTGAGTGTATAAGAAGAAAAGACATGCAAAGAATTACCGAAAACTATACAAGACAGAGAAAATTATAGAAGATAAAAAACATAAACTATTTCTATCTAACTAATCAATAAGATATTCTAACTAACGCCTACTTAATTTACCACAATGGTCAATGACTACGCAAATTGTGAATATTTTAGGATCGAAAAGATAATATTGTAAATTTTCACTTTGTTGTCGCAATTTAAATATGAAATATGAAATATGTTGCAATTGTATGTAATCTAAAACAATATTTATCGTATTTCTCGGTGCGTCGCCCTCAACAAGGTTTTCAATTAACAAAACTAATTATTAAAAATCTACAACAAATATTTACAGAATAAATTTAATAAACAATTGTTAAAATGTTGAATTTAATTTATTCACTAATAATTTTATAAATAAATAAATAAATAAATAAATAAAATTCATATTAAATTTTTTATTTTGTTTTTGTTTTAGCATATGATTCTGTTACAAAAAACGAAAAGGATAAAATCAATATCTTTTGAGATACGTAGTTGTTGTACCGATTATTTTGTACATTGAGACAAGAGCAGAGTGGCGCAGTGGAAGCGTGCTGGGCCCATAACCCAGAGGTCCGTGGATCGAAACCACGCTCTGCTAAAACTTTTTTAGTTAAATTTTATTAAGTAATCATAAAAATATTTTCGTTTAATAATACTTTTTGTAAAACTTGTTAAATTTTTAATGTAAAAAATCTTTATCTTTTTATCAATAATGATTATGTATAATTTAATTTTTATTATATACGACGCCGTCGTCTGATCTAAATATCAAATTTCATTGCATATGAAATATTATATTAGCATATCGGCCAGACATCAATTCTTTCAAAACAATCGGATTATTAATTGAAAGAATATTTAATATACAATCTACATATATAAATAAAAGAAATGGTGTATTTTGTATTCAAAGAGTAATGAATATAAAAACATTAACACAATTTTATAAATTATAGTAGATATAGCAAGATATAATAAATGAGCACGTTTCGCATTTGCCTTTCGTTTTCGTTTGAAATCTAACAGCATCTAGCGTAAAATATAATTATAGTAAAAAAAACTTAATAATGATAGGTAAATTAGTCATCACAAAATACCCAAAAAACAAGTTTTGTTTTGTAAGTCCAAATCATTTCAATACGATTAAAATATGCGTCATTGGATTTTCTTTTCTCTGCACAACCGTGATATTATTATGTATCAGATATAACAGCTGCGTTTAGTATCAATTTAATTGCATCGTCATGCGTCAGTACAGCAAAAAAGCATAATGATAATTACTATTGCTTGTCGACAATTAAATACCACTATTATATAAATTAAAGGTAAAATATTATTTGCATGATTGCTTTGTCATGATAGAAAATAAATTAGTACTTTTTTACTACAGTAAAAATCAATATCTAATTATCTAAAAAGTGATTTTAACAAGCTACTAAAATGCATCCAGAATAATGCTGTTAGGCTAATTAAAAAAGGTCAATAAATTACATTGCTATTTTTAGTCAAGTTTGTTTAATTATTTTGATTATTGAATGCACTGTATTGTTTAAATTAAACAATATTATATGATGCCAACAATTCTTATGTTTATACCATTATTCAAGTCATTTTTGCTACTCGTGATTAGCGCCACTCGAATGGTAAACCTAGGCAAGTGCTATGCAAATATTTACATAATTTAATCTTAATATTAGCATCCATGGCGCCCGCCGGCTTTTTAGGTGGGTCTTTACTATCTGATATATTGTTATCAGTAAATTAATTGGAATTTGACCCTATTACCTCATATTCAAATATTAGTGCAAATATAAATGAAAATATTTACAATACAAATAAAAAAGTATTTTATAACAATGAGGAAAGAGGTTATCAAAACCTATATTATTACGCAGCATTAATTGAATTATTAATTCAAATAAAATCTAATTTTAACAATAGTTTATCATTTATGAATAATAGTTTTATTTGATTTGTGCAACTATTTTTTATGATGTTGTTGTCAAACTATAGACATCATAAATACTCATTACTTATTTATTTTTATTTACAACTCCAATACTGCAAATAATAATTTATTTGTATAGTAATTGTTTCATACATTATCGTGACTAGGGGGCGAGCGACCTCAACACGTATTTTTACATATTACTATTATTAATGAAAACTAAAATTCAAAAGAATGTTGACTACATGTTTTTAAAACATTATTGTTATTGCAATCTTCCCTGTTTGTGATACTATTGAATATTGTAGCTATTTACATATCCCCAGCAGGTTTGCCGCTACCTGTTGTAGTGTGAAGGCAACGTTAAAAAAAACTTTTAAGCCATTAGAGTCAATAGTAGGTAGCCTTTCTGTTGCATGTTTGTAGTACTAAATAGCGTAGACAATACAGATAAACTTAGTTATTTTTAGTTTCCACTGTGGGGTATTATAGTCATTTTGATATAGTGTTACCGTGTCGGGGTTGCGGGTATTTAGTTAGGTTCATGAATAGAGGTGTGCGAATATCAAAGGTATGCGCCTCCCAAAAAATCTAATCTAGAAAGTTTTGGAATTGTTCTTTTAAAAAGGTTTTGCAACATTTTTCCTAGTTCGGGAGGTATAGCTCTTTAAATACGACGGGCGATCAAATCTCCGCGTGCTTTTGCGTTTTACCAACAGTCGAGTATTCTATGAATTGGAATAACTTTTTTTGTTATTATATACATATGTTCAGCACATATGTCTCTTTAATTTGATTGTTTAACTGTTAATAATTTTGTTTGTTTTATTTTTACAGCTTTTAATAACACGTATAAATGTATATATGTTTTGTAAATTTTCTTTTGTATTCATACTTGTTTGTATCACTTTCCAATGATGACTTAGTAAAGGTTGAAACTAAGAACGGTATTTTAAATTTATTTTGTAATAAAGTACTTAGTTAATGAGTTTTCTTGTTCTTCTTCTCCTTTTTGAAAGCCGTGTGGCTTAATTTGTCCAAACTCTTACCCCGAGTCCTGCTCCTGTAATACGACGTCCAGCTATTTTACCACCTTTTCATTGGCCTGCCGAGGAAGAGTCTTGTGTATGTTTTACCGTCTCGGACTATCCTAGCAATTGCAATTCTAACGTCTTGCATGCGTGACACGTGCTCGTTCCACTGTCTTCTTCTGCTTCGCGCCCATTTTACAATATCCGGTGTGTTGCATTTCTCACGTATTTTAACGTTAATTTTTTGGTAGGCAAGTGAGTAGCCAGTGATGGATCTGAGAGTACTCATTTTTGCGCATCTTAGCCGACGTTTTGTCTCTGCCGTATTGGCTCTGGTTTCAGCGGAGTAGGTGAGAATAGGTCTGACGCACGCTTTGTAGATTTTTGTTTTGCTCTCAGTTGATATGTTTTTATTCCTCCAGACGGGTTTTTACAGTGCTCTTAATACCCTGGACGCTCTGATTACCTGGTTCAGGACATTGGCTTTTAAGTCTCCATACGGGTTTATAATTATTCCCAGATATTGGAACTCTGAGACTTGCTCAATGATGACTGGATTCTTTGTGGTGACTATGCTTTTGGCTTTAGCTGTAGCTATTGTCATGTTTATTGTCTCGCACTTCTTTCTGAACGTGTTTAGTAGCCATTGTAACCATTGTTCTGCAATCAGTATGGCGTCGTCAGCGTAGCGCACTGTTTTAATGAGTTTGTTTCCCATTTTGTAACCATGTTCTATTGAGTCGAGGGCTGCTATAATTTTATCCATGAGAAGGTTGAATAGTAGAGGACTCTGGCTGTCCCCTTGCCGTATCCCGGTTCTGATTCGGTTATCAGTTTCCTTTCCGTTCGTCGCTCTTAGTTTAGTTGTGGTATCTGTGTTCAGTTGTTTTATTGTCTCAATTATATTGAGGTGTATGTCGTTGATATTTAACGTATTTGGTACGTCTGAGAGTTTGACTTTATCAAACGCCTTTTCTAGAACCATGAAGCATAGATAGGTGGGTTTGTTGAACTCCAGCGCTTTCTCTGCGATTTGTTGTACCACGTAGATAGCGTCTGTAGTAGAGCAGTTTTTTAAAAAATGTTGTTGCTTTTCCCGCTTTGTGGTCTTTTCTATTACAATGTTTGCTAGATGTTTTGTGAATATTTTCATTGATGCATCCAGTAGAGAGATGCATTTGTAGTTTTTGCTGCTTTTTTTGTATAGTGTTATGCTTGTACTCTCTTTCTACTCTAGTGAGGGCTGCGTCGTTGATAAGACTATGTTGTATAGCTTTGCCAACTGCCCTGCAAGTGGTTGTATTCCGTATTTCAGCATTTTGTTTTTGATGTCATTAGGGCCAGGTACTTTGCCGTTTTTTAGTTTTGTTAGGATGGTTTTGACGTTTTTGGTAGTTACTTGTTTGAGTGCAGGCTGATGTGGTTTTGTTGTTATTGTCACTTTTTTCAGTTTTGAGTCTTCTTGATCATAAAGTTCGGTGAAGAAGGACTTTAGCTTGTCTAAGCTAACGCTGTTTATTTGTACTGTTTTGTTGGTTTCTTTTTTCTTGAAGAACTTCCAGATCCGTTTTTGTGTCCCGTATAAGTCGTTCTCTATTTTCCTACTAAATTGTTTTCATTTCTCTCTTTTTATGGTGCGGGTTTGGTTGTTTGTTTTGTTCTTTATCTCCTTGTACTTTTCAAAGTCATCTTTGAGTTTTGTTGATTTATAAATAAGATGGGCTTTTTTCTTTTCTTGTGCCAGGGCTTTTACCTCCTGATTGAACCAGGGCTTGGGTCTTCTGATGTATGTTGGTGTCTTGTTTATTATTCTCTTTTCAAGCACTTTAAGCACTGTGGCAGCTTGGTTAATGTTTTGTTTCAGTTTTTTTCTTGCCGCTTGAGATGTATCACTATCTGCAATGGGATTATGCCTTATCTGGAGGGCCAGTCTTTGTTGGTAGAGCATTTTTGTGCTTTTGTTTCTGAATGATTCTGTATTCAACTTTTTGGTTTTTACTGCAATAGGTGTTGTTCTGTACTGTGGTGTTTCTATTGCAAACTTTCCCATGATTAGGTTGTGATCTGATTCTATGTTAGCAGATGTTAGTGCTCTGATGTCTAGTACTTGCTCTGGTCTTATACGTTTGTTGGTAATGATGTAATCAATCATGGATTGCCCTCTTGCACCTGTAAATGTTATCTTGTGCTTCAGCTTGAGCTCAAAGAATGTGTTGCATATTCTTAATTCATTATGTGTGCAGAAGTCTATTTGTTTTATTCGCCTGCTATTTAGTGTTGGCTTGTTGAATCTGTTCTTTACACCAGGGATGATGTCATTTCTCATACTGGCATTTAAATCCCTCAGTATAATAATTTTATCTTTATGAGGGATTGTGTCTATCAATTCCTTTAGCGCTTTATAGAAGGCCGTTGCCTGTTCTTCTGGTATTCCAGAGTCTAGTGGGTATACAGATATTATGTGGAAATGTTGATTTAGGCTAGATTTTATTGATACTTAGAGTATTTTGTTATTCGTGTTATGTTGGTGAATAATTGCGCCAGTTTGTTGGTTATAAGTACCCCCGTGTATTGTGTTGTACCTTTGCCCAGCTTCTTTGTCTTTGTGAGTGCGCAAATATCTATTATACGTTCATGTAAGTCCATAAAAATTTTTAGTGTTTTCTTAAAGAACTGTATTTTATTCTAAATAAAATTTTCCGCTTTTGTTAAGACTCTACTGAATAACTACTCAATTCTATAAAGACAACGTCTTAGTAAACAATCTTATAACAGAAATAGTATATAAATGTTGCAAAATACAATAAATTTTAACAAAATAGTATTTAGTCTGGTTTCTATTAGGCGGAATTCATAACGCTACTAAAAAAGCCCGGCGCGCTAAAAGCATGCAAAAAATACAGAACAATAAGCTTAATAAACCACTTTCTAAAAATATTTCTCGAAACTATTTACAGAAGAATATATAAACTATGCAAAGAACTCCTGTCAGCAACACAATTTGGGTTCAACAACGCAATTGGCACAAGAGAAGCCTTATTTAATATAGGTATTCTTATAGATAAAACGACATGAACGTCAACTTATATGCTTGCTTTATCGACTAGCAAAAAATATTTGACAAAATTCAACACCACAAAATGTTAAACATTCTAAAAGACGCAGGGTTAGATGACAATGTCGTAAGAATCATTACCAAGCTCTACTGGAATCAGACCTCTTCTGTCAGATTAAAGACAGTAAATTCAGACGTGATCAAGATCCTACGAAACGTAAGACAAACATTATTTTTCAACCTATACGCTAAACAAATTTTTAAAGAATCTTTAGAAAACATCGAAGCGAGAATCTTGATAAACCGAGAACATCTAAACAACGTACTATACGATAATTTTTGCCAACACTATAGCAGAATTACAAAGACTCGTGAACAGAATAACAGAAAGTTGTACCGTTTTTATTTGGTGCACTGGCTGACGGCGCCTGATGCCGGTAGAGCTACGGGGAGGGTTCATAAAAATAGACATAGACAAATGGAAATTGCCACAATAAACAAAAATATATTCAATTATAAAAAAAACAAATTAAATAGTGTCCGAGATATAGGGCTCCACAATATTTTATAAAAAATATTGAAAAATACAAACATAGGTATCATTAAAACTAAATTAAATTAAGTTAAACTTCATAAAAAGAAACCTAAGAAAATAGGTTCTTTCAAATTTTAAAAAGGTGGGGTTTTAATACTTAGTATTTTTTCTGCTGGTTCTACAGATCCTAATCCAAGCTACTTGTTTATTCAACACAGGTTCCATGTGGTCGGCGGCTCTTTTAAAAGGATGGATAATCCATACGACTTCTTTTGAAGTGTGGATGATCCACGTGTTTCGGCTCATACGGAGAAGTCCAAATAAGATTCCATTCGCATGGAGGATCGAAAATATAGTTGGGGCGGTATTGGGTCGTATTACGTGGGGCCTATTTAATAATTTAAAATAGCACGAATTAGGGGATGACCGAGATAAAAATTGAAACACTTACCACGTCGTTTCCAAACGCATCCAAAATATAGAGATGATAACGCAAGTACTTATTGATGCGTTGAATTATTTTAATAGTATTCATACGCTCAATTTAATTAACACATTGCAGTTTACACAAATGATAATGTGTCGATTTATTGAAACGAACCCAAAACCGCACCCTGTTGTAGTTTTCAAAACCGCGGCCCCAGCTCGACTATTCATTTATGGCCGTACTGGTCCGTGGTTAATTCGCGGGGTCAGAAGGTCGCGAGGTGTTTTGAAAATGATGCGCGGAAAAGGTAGGCAGCCAGACTGTCATTAAACAAATGTACTATGGTACGTTCAATAAAAGAAGACCAAATAAATAAATAATATTTATGTAATATTTGAACGTTACACCACCCCCCTCCAAAAAAAGTAAACATAAATAAAAAACCCAAAATTAAATAAGACTTGTTCAAGTTACAATTTGCTACGTAGTTATGGTATCTTCCCGTACCAAAGGCTTTAAAAAAAAAGGAAATCGTATATGGGTAGTCAAGAATCGGTATTGTCAAAATAAGGTAAAGTTAAAATATAGGGTTGTTTGGACTACTGCTTTATCGAAAACTTGAACAGATAAAAAAAATTTGTAAGAATGAAAAAAAACCAATTACACAAAAACAAATTAAACCTAATAGAATAGACTAATAATGAGCTCCTGGTAACATCCAAAACTTATCCAACAGACACATCAGAATTTGACCCGTAATAAGGCTTTAAATGCTTAATATGCCAATTACCGGCGTCAGTTCCGTCTAAGTTTTGTAGATTGTATACCAACTGACCTATTTTCTTTACAACAATACATTTAATGTATTTAGGTGCCAACTTAGCGGCAAACTTTGCTGCTGCGTTTGACAAAACCATATTGCGTTTCCAAACAAAATCACCTTGTTTAAAAGAAACGTCTCGCCTTCTTAAGTTATATCTTTTTGCATTATTTTCGTACGAAACTTTAAGCTTTTGTCGAACTTCGTCAAAAATAACTTTCAGATGGCTTAGATCCTCCACTAAATGGTTTCGGTCAATAGGGTTTAAGTTTATATCCTTGGTCGAGGTAATGTTTCCATAAAAGTTGCCTGATGCTGGTAGAACACGACCAAAGTTCAAAAAAGCTGGACTATGGCCAGTTACTTCGTGAGTGGCAGTATTTATTGCAAAATTTATTTTGTGGATTTCTTTATCCCAATCACGGTGGTCACCGTCAATATAACTGCGAATAGCTGTGGTCACTACACGATTAATTCGTTCTACGGGGTTTATTTGGGGATGATATCGTGCATTGTACCAGATTTTTTGTACTTTGTATTTGTCGGCTAATTTTTTAAAAACATTTCCCGCAAATTGTGGTCCGTTGTCAACAATTATTATTTGAGGCACACCAAACGTTAAAAATGCTTGGTCCTCAACAAATTTTACAATAGAAGCAGATTTTGCTTCTCTTAACGGGTGCAACAAGGTGAATTTTGTGAGCCAATCTGCTACTACTAGCAAGTATACATTGCCCTTTTTTGAGCGAGGTAAGGGACCAACTAGGTCTGCAGATATGATTTGCCATGGAAATTGAACGTTCCTTTCACGACCCATAAAACCATTTGGAAGTGTATTAGGCACTTTCTGTTGATTACACACTTTGCACTGCTTAACATACCGTAAAATATCTTTTCGCATATTTGACCAAAAATATTTTTCAAAAATTCTTTTAAACGTTTTGAAGAAACCAAAATGCGACGCAGTAGCCTCATCATGATGAAGTGCAATAATCTTTAAACGATAAAAATTTGGCACAACTATCTTCCATTCGCTTAAATTAGATTCAACATGTGACTTTACTGTAAAATGTTTATATAGTAAATTATCGTGTACTTTCCACTGAAAATATTTGTCAGGATCGTTTGTAACATTTGTTAACATTTTTAAATACCAAGTATCTACTTTGAAATGATCAAACTCAATCAAGTTTACGTCAGGGACAGCTCGACTTAATGCATCGGGAACTAAATGAAATTTGCCTTTCCTATGCAGAATAGTGCAGTCATATTGGGACAATTTTAAGGCCCATCTACAAAGTCTTCCGGATGGATCTTTTTTGTTTTTTAGCCATAGTAAGGAGTAGTGATCAGTAATCACAGTAAACTTCGTTCCTTCTATATAAGCTCTGAATTTTTCTGCGCAAAATATGATTGCTAGGCATTCTCTTTCTCCTGTATCATAGTTTCGTTCTGCATTAGATAAACTACGGCTAGCAAATGCGATTACTCTCTCATGCCCGCCTTGAACTTGAGTTAATACCCCCGCAACAGCAGTGTTGCTAGCGTCGCACTGAATAGTAAAGGGCAACGTAAAATCCGGAGTTGTAAGAATTGGGGCAGATATGAGCGCTTGTTTAATTTGTACAAAAGACTTTTCTGCTTCTTGGTTCCATGTAATTTTTTGTCCTTTCAGTCCGCCTTTAGTGAGATCGGATATAGGCGACATAAGAGTGGAATAATCCGAAATAAATCGTTTATACCATGAACACATACCCATAAAACGTTTGATTTCAGTAGTTGTTTGTGGTCTAGGGTAGTTTACCATAGCTTTTACTTTATCTGGATCTGTCTTCAAACCATTTTCATCTACTATGAATCCTAGATATTTTAAAGAACGTGAATAAAATTTACATTTCTCCAAGTTAACAGTTAGGTTGGCATTCTCTAGACGTTTGCAAACTTCTATTAAGATATCGGTGTGTTCCTTAAAACTTGAACCGGTCACAATTATATCATCTAAATAAGTGAATACTTTTGGTTCTAATTCTGGACCTAGAATTTTGTCCATTAACCTTTGTTGTACTTGGGCTGAATTTGATAAGCCAAAAGGCAAAACTTTAAAATGAAAAAGACCACGCCCTGATACAGCAAATGCAGTTTTCTCTTTAGATTCCTGGTCCAACGGGATTTGCCAAAAAGCTGATCTTAGATCTATTGACGAAATAAATTTTGCGTCGCGCAGCATGTTTAGGATTCTATCGATGTATGGAAGAGGGTAACTGTCAGATTTAGTCACCGAATTTAATTTGCGTCCATCAAAACAAAAACGAAATTCTCCGTTTGATTTTTTGACTAATAGTACTGGACTACACCAGCTACTTTTTGACGGTTCTACTACATCAAGAGTTATCATTTTGTCTAAAAGTTCGTTCAAGTTCCTCAACATAAATGGTGACATTAGATATTGTTTTTGTTTTATTGGGGCAGCATCACCCGTTTCGATATGGTGTGTCATCAAGTGTGTACGACCTAGGCGGTCTTCTCTACTTATTTTCTTAAACCTTTGAATGATGCAATCAATTTGTTTTTGTTCGGTTGGAGTAAATCTTGGACCGTTAATTGTCTGTGTGTCCGTGTTGCTGATGGTAAAAACTGAATTTGGCGTACATTCCCAAGTTCCATTTTTGTAATTTACTATTACTCCAAACAAAGTACAAAAATCTGATCCAAAAATAAAACTTGTTTGAATCGAGGGGACCACCAATATTTCGAAAAGTTTGCATTCCCCATTTATTATTATTGGTAACCAAATTGATCCTTTTACTATTTGCTCAGTCCCATCTGCTGTTGATAGTCTTTTAATTTTATGACTTGTAATTTTTAGTTTTAAACTGTTTATTAAGTGCATCCCAAATTTTCCGCACAAAGATTGATTAGACCCAGAATCAAGCATAGCTACAATATTCTCATTTAAGACAGGAACAGAAATGTAGGGTCTGTTGTCAAATGATTTCTTTACCAGTAATTCATTGACCTCGTTAATATCCACGGTAGGTCGCTTAAAAAAATCTTTAACTTTTATTAACCACTCTTTCCAACTTAACTCATCAAAATAACTGAGGTTTACTTTACTCTCCCTAACCTTAATATCTAATTTGAAATTATTGACGTTAATACTGTCTTTGAGCCTTGATTGTTTAGACTGATCTATTTCAAATTTTTGCGACCAATTATCACTTATTGTTTTACGCTTACTGTTTACAACGTAAATAGTCTTATGTTTAGCGGCAACATTATTTTTTAGTGTGACCTGATTTGGGGGCGTACAGCGGTCAGGACTATGCACCCAACTTACTAGTTTTTTGAATTGCATTTTTGGCAGTTTTGAACTGTACAATTAGGTCTCCCGCATTTATAACAAAACTGTGTCCTCTTACTTTTACAGTCTCTAAAAACATGATTATTGCCTTTGCAATTCCAACAAACTATAGGTGATAATTTAATATTGGTTTTTGTTTGGTCTGTCTTTTGTACTGTCTTACTGGTTGTGAAATTGTATTTTTGTTTGTCTGAAAACATACTGTTTAATTCCTTTGGAGAAGAGACGTACGCCAAGTCTGGTTCTAAAAACTTTTTAGATTTTGGTACATAATTATCGCTTTGTACAGCTAAATTGTCGTCAATTTTTCTACACAAGGTGGCAAGGTGTGAAATAGAAGTAATATCAATCAGGATAAATTTATCAGCGTATACCGGGAGAATGTTATTTCTAATATGTTTTAATTTGGTTACTTCTGCTGGAGGATTTTCTAATCTACCAAAAAGCGCTTGCATAGCAGCAATGTATAGCAACACCGGTTCCGTGCGACCTTGTTTTCTGTTCTTAATTTCTTCCCAAAGTTTATCTTGATAATTTCCCGGTAAATAGTCTCTTTTTAAAAGGGTAGATAATTCTGGCCAGGTAGATACACTGCTTTTGACTGATTTGTACCAAATTAGTGCTTGACCAGTAAACAATTCGATTGCTGATGTAAATAACTCTGGTTCAGTAACATTTCGGGACTCTGCTAGTTGATTGACATTTTCCAAAAAACTCTGAATGCTTGTACTATTGCCATCAAACTTTAAATTCCATTTATAAACAGGAAAAGTTTTTTTAATTATTTGTTGAGTAACTACCATTGAAGTTGACGGTTTATTTTCTAGCAATGTTAGATTTGAGCCAATGTCTTCATGACTAGAAACTTTTTCGTCTAAGTCAGATTCTAATAACAGACAAGACGCCGTTGCTTCATTTTTAAATGTTGCAATATCGTCTGGGGTTGTATCAATAATAGCGATTCTAGCTATTCTATGCCGGATGTGAATTAAACGAGATTGTATTCTCGTAAATGTGGAATCTGACTGAGGGCCATCAAATTCATCAATTAATATTTTAATTGAAGCTAGTGTTTCCTCAATAACGTTTTTTTCTGTATCAAAACTATAATTGGGGTCTGTTAACAACAAAGGGTCTGTTTGTGTTCTAAGCAGTCTTGTTAATATTTTACGTTTATCTTGGACAATTCTAGCTGTAGTACAACCACGGATACGTAGCTCGTACTCCAATTCGTTACTCGACAGATAGTTAACTTTAAATGTTTCCATCGCTAATTTTTTTTTTTTTTAATAATTTTGACTAAGTTATGTATATTATATTTATAACTTTACTAACGGTTTTTATTTATTACCATTTAGCACGCGTTAATTACTATCGAGATCGTAATCAGATTACTAATTTCAAATTTTAATTAGTGATTTTTAATTTATTTTGTACAAGTACGTAATTACATAATATTGCTATCGTTGTAAAACAATTGGTCAAATATGCGAGAAGAAAAAAACTTCTTATCAAACACTATAAATATATATATTTTACAAAGTAAAATGTATCGTGAAAATACTAAACTATGACGTACTTACAAATGCAGATAGGTAAACAACAGTACGCCTTAGTAATACTATAATCAACTGTTTCCTTAAATATTCAAATACCGAAAAAAGTATTAAGTAAATCAAACGAAGAAGATTTTACCTTGATTTTGTAAGTGCCCTGTATAATGATTCAATCGGCTTCCTATCTCGAAAACTAATCCTCTATTCATCCACGGAATTTTATTTGGACTCTCATAGAAAAATCCTTCATACTTTCATATTGCCACATATGTTAAACCAGTCAGAAAAAGTTGAATTTTTTGAAATTTTTTTGCTTGGATTGGATTATCTAGAACGGCTAACAATGTTAAATACATTTATAAGCATACGTATATAATATTTATAATAATATAAAATATAACAATTTCCATTTATCTATTTTATCTATTAATTAGTTTAATTGCTCGGGCCGCACGTTGGGCTCCAGTTTTCTTGTACCGTTTTTATTTGGTGCACTGGCTGACGGCGCCTGATGCCGGTAGAGCTACGGGGAGGGTTCATAAAAATAGACATAGACAAATGGAAATTGCCACAATAAACAAAAATATATTCAATTATAAAAAAAACAAATTAAATAGTGTCCGAGATATAGGGCTCCACAATATTTTATAAAAAATATTGAAAAATACAAACATAGGTATCATTAAAACTAAATTAAATTAAGTTAAACTTCATAAAAAGAAACCTAAGAAAATAGGTTCTTTCAAATTTTAAAAAGGTGGGGTTTTAATACTTAGTATTTTTTCTGCTGGTTCTACAGATCCTAATCCAAGCTACTTGTTTATTCAACACAGGTTCCATGTGGTCGGCGGCTCTTTTAAAAGGATGGATAATCCATACGACTTCTTTTGAAGTGTGGATGATCCACGTGTTTCGGCTCATACGGAGAAGTCCAAATAAGATTCCATTCGCATGGAGGATCGAAAATATAGTTGGGGCGGTATTGGGTCGTATTACGTGGGGCCTATTTAATAATTTAAAATAGCACGAATTAGGGGATGACCGAGATAAAAATTGAAACACTTACCACGTCGTTTCCAAACGCATCCAAAATATAGAGATGATAACGCAAGTACTTATTGATGCGTTGAATTATTTTAATAGTATTCATACGCTCAATTTAATTAACACATTGCAGTTTACACAAATGATAATGTGTCGATTTATTGAAACGAACCCAAAACCGCACCCTGTTGTAGTTTTCAAAACCGCGGCCCCAGCTCGACTATTCATTTATGGCCGTACTGGTCCGTGGTTAATTCGCGGGGTCAGAAGGTCGCGAGGTGTTTTGAAAATGATGCGCGGAAAAGGTAGGCAGCCAGACTGTCATTAAACAAATGTACTATGGTACGTTCAATAAAAGAAGACCAAATAAATAAATAATATTTATGTAATATTTGAACGTTACAAAGTAACCAAAAATATGGTTTCAAGATTAACACAATCAAAACCAAGTTTATGATTATAAGCAAATCCAACATACCAAATCTTTACATCCTAAGCAACCACCATCAACCTTGAATTGAACAAGTAAGCAAATACACATATCTTGGCACTAACATCAACGACTAATTGGATTATTAACAAAAAATAAAAGCACGCATCAAAAAGGCTAGAACAGCTTTCAACAAAATGAGCACCATATTCAAAAATCACAACTTCACACTAGACACAAAGTAAGACTTGTGCGCTGCTACATATTCTCAATCATGTTATACGGTGTAGATTAGAAACGCTCACCAAAGCAATAAGCAAAAAGAAGCATTTGAGATGTGGCTCTCTCAAAGGATGATAGGAGTATCGTAGACAAAACAAGCAAATACGAAAACATCATACAAACAATAAATTAAAAAAAAATAGTTTTAATTACCATCAAAGCGCGTAAACTTAAATACTTTTTGCACATTATAAGAAACAAAAGCAGATACCAACTATTACAAAAAATACAACAAGGAAAGGTGCAAGAAAAAGGAAATGCAGAAAGACGGCGCATATCCAGTCTCAAAAACTTACAGACCTAATTCTCAATGACCACAACACAACAATTCAAAGTTGTAGCCAACAAAGTGATGATAACAAACATCCGAATATTGTTTAGATATTTGAGAATAGACAATAAATCTGTATAAAAAAAGTATGAACTACTACAGCTCATAATGCAAGGGAAAACTGCAGAAAGTAGAAAAGCGGAAAAGCGCTTTCTGGTTAAACAATCTAAGAGATTGGTTGCGGTGTACTTTAAAAGAACTGTTTAGAGCGGCAGTGTTGAAAGTAAAGATTGCTTTGAAGGTAGCTAACCTCCAAGTAGAAAAAGAAAAATAAATCCGCAAAAGTTAAAAAATACTTCATTTTTTTAACATGTTTTATTTCTTTTGTTTCAGATGACACCTAAATCTTCTGTGAATCATTTCTTTATTTTTTCAATATAGAAAATATTTTGAAAACGACAATAAAATAAAAATTCATTAAGGTAATTCTAAAGATACAAATTCTAAAAAAAATATAGTTCTTTTTTATTTCGCGTTTTACAGCTATTTTACATCGCCCCTGAAGTCTTACGACTTGTATGAAGGGGGTTGATGGGACCAACGGCTTATTAGGTGACTTCCAAATCACCCCGGTGGATAAAGAGCAAAGTTATTATTTTAGTCCTACTTGGGGATCAAACTTCGGACTGTTAGCGTGCTACGCTAACGCTCTATAACTGAGCTATCTCACCATAGTTTGCGAGGCAAATAAGATAAATCTATTTTTAAATGTTACAATTAAAAAAGCCGATATTGCTAACGTTTTTGTACATTTGCTTGATATTCTAAGCGTGCTTTCAACATCGAAAATTATTAGTACTTACTCAAAAGTACAAGATCTACCTCGCGCGGAATCAAAAAGAGAGGCAGCACTAAGCCATAACAAATAATGTAAATAGTTACTACGCGGTAGTTATTGGTAGGATATAGAAAGCCTGTAACGCGTCTACATTCAAGTAAAAAACAAGTAAGGGTGCATTACAAAACGAATGAATTTATTGCCAAATTATTTTTGAATAATTTTATAAAAACTTTTCAATGTAATTTGGTCAACTTTGATAGATCTGCATTTTTTTTTTAAATGCGGGTTCAGTGTTAGATTTTTCGCACTAATTTGTACGCCACTAAAAAGTGAAATGTTGACTTCAAAAGTTAATCCGAGAAAAACTAAATTTGAATTTGTCAATATTCTAGTTTGCATCTCAAGTATGATCAATATTTTGTTTTTGATAAATAAGATCAGCGCCTAACGGTACTTTAAGCCGCTTCATTAGGTTTACCCAAAGACGATACATTGCTACAAATGGAGACATATAGTAAACTTTTAGAATTAATTTGATTAAACTTTTGTTTTCAAAAATTATTGGTTATACTACACTCAGATTCAAAAAACCGAGTCATTAGATAGTTTTTTGCAAAAAACCCGGGTATTTTTTTTTATAAAATTTGAAGTGTTTTACAATTAAAGAGACTGTAAGGATGTAGAAAAAAACAACATATAGTACTTATCTGTTTATTTAATGAACACCAATAAGCAAAAATAAAATTTAAGATTTACGTTTATTCGACATTATACACAGAGGAGCAAGGATCAAGGACTTGTTTGTTTTTGATTAACTGTCATTCTCAGGAAGATTTGTGTGTTGATTATGATTCTAAAAGCTTTTGTGACAGATGGAAGAAACCAGCAGTATGTGTCCAGATTTCTTCATGTCAGTCTTTCTACCGTCTAAAGAGCACTTGAGCGGTTTAGGGAGACCGTCAGAAATACTTGGAGGCCGGGATCTGACAGGAAACAAAAAAACTACTGCTATCGATGACTGATTTATCGTTTGTACTACTGTACGGAGTTGTCATGTGACTTCAGTAGAGACCAGAAACCAACTCTATTCGTGGTACAGCTATAAGTGTGTGGACAGTTCGTCAAATGTTGCAAAAAGCTGGCTTAAAATCTTGTAGACCAGCAGCTCTACCAAAATTACTCTCACGTCACCAACATTTGAATTGGACATTGGCACAGTAAAGAACTGTACTGGTTACTGACAAGTTTAGATTCTGGCTACAATTGCTAGATGGAAAAGAACTAGTATGGAGACGAACGGGAAAACAAATTGCGGAGTGCACCTTTAAGCCCCGGCTTAGCCATGGTGAAGGTTCCTTGATGGTATGAGCAGGGATATTAATAGATGCCTACATCAAATTGATTGTTATTGATAAAGGATAGCTGACTGCAAAGCGATGGCTTTATTCTAATGCAGGATAACGCAAGACCACATTCTGCAAGGTGCGTCACAGAATGCAGTTCGAATAAAAAAATTAAACTGGCTTGCATGTACCCCAGATGGAAATCCTATAAAACATGTTTGGGACATGCTGGGCAGGCGTGTTATAGGAAGTTCAGTTGCACCTAGTACAATAAACGAGCTACTTTAGGAAGAATGGCAGAATATTCCGCAAAATGATATTTGTTAGTTCATTTGTGGTATGGGTTGCCGTATGCAATAGTTACAGCTCGAGGAGGCAATAAAAAAGATGGAAATTTTATTCAACTGAAATTTTTATTATTAATCTCTGTTAAGTTTATTTTGCAGAAATGCATTTTCTTTCGTGTATACGTACATTATCGTACCATATGTTGTTTTTTTCTACATCCTTTTGATTGTAAAACACTAAAAGTTTTATTAAAAAAAAAATACCTTTTTTTGCAAAAAAATACCCAATCTAAATGTATTTTAGGCTAAACTAAGACTGAGCTATGTAATATAATATATTATAATAGAATTTTTGCAATATATTTATTTTTTTTATCATAAAGGTTACTTCATTTGATATTAATGTCAATAAACAAATTCTGCATTACTTATCGTTTCTAGGTGATTGACGTATACGCTGTATCATTTGTGCCATATAATTTTTTTTGCTTTTATTTAGTGGTTACAGTCAATATAGTTATTCTGAGTTATTTTAAAGGTGTTAAATACCAATAACAACAAAGAAAGTCAAATAGAAAATAGCTTAAAATGTTATTTGATTTTACTTGTTTTAAATTAAGATGTCAATACAACTACTGTAAACAATAATGATGTTATATCTTAATTATTTTTATTATGCAATTATAATTATTTTTGTTAAAATTTTATTAATTACACGTGCTGCAACATAGTTGTTTTAAGTAAAGTAAACAAAACTTGATTTAATTCAGACAAAATATTATTTAATTATACAAACCGCACTTTCGCATATTCCACGTGACCAACGTGCTGTCGCTATTTTTAGCAGTATAATCAAATAAAGCTATTAACTGAAGATTAATATAGTAACCACGTTTTGTCATTGTCTGAGTCATGGAAATTTTGTTCATTCTATTTATGAATGTATTCCAAGACAATAGCTTTTTCATAAATTGATAAAAATAATTAAAAAAATTGTTTTATGAAGCATAAAAAATTACTCATTAAGTTCTTTGATTATATTCTTATTATTATTAAAACTGATAAACGATATTTTTAAAATGTATTTATAGAATATATTTAATTTTAAAAATACACATTAGTAGTGATAATAATAATTAATTAATTGCAAAGAATAACAAGTTGTTATTGAATTGAATATTCATACGTAGAAAATAAATAGTTAATCTAGACATGATAAACTCTTAAAGCAGTTAACATCTTTAAAAAAACAACTTAATTATTTTATAAAATTGTTTTATAGCTTCTGTTTGTTTTTCTACAATTTTGTATGTTGTTAGTTTAACTATTCGAACATTTTAGGCCACCACCTATTTGGAAATGTGATCCACATTTACCAATTGGCACCTTTTTACTAAGATGCTTACGCTCTACAGGCTGCCTAGTCTTTGTCTCTTTAAGGTATCTATATACGGTATATCTTATTTAGGCCAATGTTATTTATCTTTACAAGATCCAAACTTTAAGTAAGATTTTGATCTACTGAAATGTAGAAAACATAAAAACTTAAACTTGTTTTCAATCTAAAACTATTTTTTGGCTTTTTTGTTTGAGAATATCTTTAAATCTACAAGTATATCTCAGGTTGTAGATTTAATTTTGATAAAGCACTGAATGTAATGTAATATATTATTTAATATTGACTGCATGTTGATTTTAAATTTATCTTGAACAAATATAGGTTTTTATTATCTCACTGTTGTATAACGTTTAAAAATTAAAAAAATACCAAAGAATGCATACCTTTTTACAGACATATAATTCATGCAAACGATTATATTTTTATAAGTATGCGTAATTCGAATTAAATGCATTGCGTTTAGATCAAGGCGGACAGTTTCTACAGCGCACCTGTTACAACATCTATTCATACAGCTATATGATTCATACAGTTCTCAGGCCTAAATCTAAGTACTGCATATTACAAAAGGGGATTATTATATTTGAATTAAACTACGACTACGAATGCACCTATAATTAATATAATTTAAGTCATGCATTCAGCACAGATGGAATGTTTAATAAATGCTGTATACATACACAAAAGCCCGAGCAATAAAACTGCTAATATGAAGAATTCTATTTGCAGCAAGTCATCCGAAATATGACAGCAAATAAACCCCATGTGGCATTTCCGTTTATAGAATGGAACAAATATTTCTCTTGTAAGAATTTACATGTTTACTTTTCCTTTAAATTTTTAACACCAAATACAGCAAACGTTTTATAACATAAAAAGAATTTGGAACATGTTGCAAAATAAAATTATTATCTATAATTAAGTTTGTTACTATATTAGGACACATAATCAATATTTCTTAAGAATCAATTATACATTATAATTATTAATTGATTTTTTTGCAATTTAATCATGTTAAAATAATTATAATCTTATGGTTATGATGGATTAGTATTTTTTAATGTATTTTTATCTATGTAAATTAGCAATAGAAAATATTTGGTTTTGTAACCGAATAACTTTGCATTTATAATTATTGTGATTATAGTCGCCTTGTATTTGGTGTTATAAGATACGCATTTCAGCATTTGTTATTAAAATTGATTCAAATTATGTGCATAGAACAAACCAGTACATTATAAAATAGAGTTGTTTTTATGACTATTGTGTTTCAATTTTAAAACTATGCATTAAACATCCATGACTCAATTTATCAAATATGTTGATATAACAATAATTGTTTTGAAATATTCTAAAAATAGCATTCGTTTATAATTTGCATACTATAATTAACCTTAGAATATTAATTTAAATATTTTTTGTGTATTAATTGTTAATTAAATATTGATAAGAAATTGGAAATAATCTTTGCCGGAAACGGATATTAAATTTATTAAATAATTAATGATTTATTGATAATAGTGTAGTTATCAACAAATATTTACATTGTAATACAATAGCTTTGCATACATCTAATTACTAAATTCTTAGAAACTAACAAAGTAATTTGTCGGCATCTCTGACTATTATTATGAAATAATGTAATTAATCATAATTCAATATTTTTTCAAACTTTTATTCAGCTTAACCACTAATAACCAGTAGTCAGTTGAATATTCTACCTGCTATTTTAGGAAACTCGTAACTGCTATCCAGTTCTAATAACTTTGTATTCATTTGATAAATAATTAAATTCGTAGAATAATACAATTTTAATTTAAGATTACTATGAATCATAAAAAGATGATTATTAAAAATTATAAAGCAAATCATTAAAAATATGAAACATTAATAATCTTTAGGAAACTCATTTTCTTTTATGTTGCGTGAGAATAAAAATCTTGATGTATAAAAAGAAAATATGTTTTGGTAGAGGGATTAGTAAGGATTAGGTTAAATCTCTTCAATCTATTTAATATAAATATTTTATAATTGAATAACACATATAATCGAGATATACTTCGCTTAATCTGAATATTTATGTCCTTGTTTGTAAGTGATATGCACTTATCAAAAGGCTTATTGGGATTAAATTCATAATTAATATAACAAATTTATATATTCTACGTTTTATACATAGTATATCAGGCATTGGTAAGAAATTTAATTTAAATCTGAGCAGTGAGGGTAAATAATCTTTAGTTAATAAATTTAATTCTTTAAACTAAATTGAATATTTAGTTTAGTTGAGAATCGATAGATGCTCTCCAGTAGCGATTAATAGATAGCTTTGTTAGAATTAATTGCCAATCGGATGATTACAAATAAGTTTGTTGATAAAATTGGCTGGCATTGAGAAACTCGTTAGCAAATTGAGGCACCCAATTTAATTATACGCACAAGATTTAGAAACAAACAATTAATTCGGTTCAATAAAACCATTATAAACATTATAAAAGTTACACGTATACTGAAAAAATCTCGTAGATCAAAATATTACGCAAATATTCTCGGCTACCTCAAATAAGACTGAGTTGAAATAGGCAAGTTGTATCTATGTTAATGTAGAAAAGCTTTATAAACTTGTCAGGATACATAAGATTGTAACACATTAATATATGTCAATTTATTTGTAATTGTATTACATTCAACAATAACCACTAAAGATTCAAGTTAAATTATCACTAAAATTAACACATTTTGTTTAAATTTTTTTAGCAAAAAGCTATGCAATTAAAATTGATCAATTTTGCAGAGTTTGCTAAGTTTTAAGACTCCAATATCGTATTTTTGTAGATTATAATAACTATGTTTGGTTCAATAAACAACAATTAGACTTACAAGACTAAAAAATATAAATAAACAAAAAAATAAAATAATCAAATCTTTTGTAAATTGAGTTTGACTTCAGTTAAAAAATTAGAGATTTTCTAAAAAAAGTAAATGTAGTAAAAAAGTAATTTAGAATTAAAAAGCTAATAGGTACAATTGCGCTTCAAAAACCAAAAAATAAAAATAATAACAAACTACAAACTTAATAAAATTATTAGTACTAATTCAATTACCCTCCGCAAAAAAGGGAGGTTTAAGCAACATTTTGAACTAATCTTCTTCTTAGCCTTTTAATTTGTTCTTTGTTGGATATATGCGTCTTCCATTTGCTTCCATGATTTCTTGTCGTTTGTTAGTCTCATCCATTGTTTTCCTGCTACTGTCTTAATATTGTCGATCTATTTCATTTGGGGTCTCCAGTGCTTTTTTTAGTTTTCCTTGGTCTCCAGATGGTTACTTTGTGTGACCACCGTTCTGGGCTTTGCCTTGCAAAGTGGCCCACCCATTTCTATTTGAGGCTTGCAGTGCGTTCCATAATATCAGTTATTTTGGTTTTTCTTCGAATTTTCCATATAATTGCGCGTTCTATGGCTCAATGGGTAGTTCTGAGTTGTTTTGTCATTTCTTTTTAGTTATTGCTATGGTTTCTAATCCGTAGGTCGCAACGGGAAAGATGCAGCTATTGTATACTTTAACTTTGTAAATACAGTGGGATGTTTTTGTCTTTCAATATGATATTATGCTTGACAAATGACCGCATTGGCGTTTACAAAACTGGTTGACCGTTTTGATATTGTGTATACATTGACAGATGACAGATTAATTAGGACAAGCCTCTATGCCCTTTAGATGACTGTATTAGGCTCGTTTCACTCGTTTGTTTTCGATTTGTTTTCGGTTCGTTTTTGGGTTATTTTCGGTTTCTATTTCTTATTAAAAACAGTACAGCACCTAATACTCCCTCGTACAGTGATGAGAAGGTGCTCCCAATGAATTTCTCCTTTGATTTTTTTTTTAATTTTTCTATAAAAAAACAACACGGCAACAACTTAATTTCTTTTCATTATGATTACTACTGAGCCTGTGTACAAAAAAAAAATACAAAACCTGATACGAACCGTGTATGTGTAAAAAAGTTTCAACCGAATGGAAACCGTATACGTGTGAAACGAGCTTTAGTAGTTTCAACGTTAAGGCTCGTTTCACACGTATATAGTTTCCATTAGGTTTGTTTTTGGCTGCAACCAAAAACAAATCAATCTGTGTTCCGGAATATCTTCTTATCAAATTAGAAGCGTGCTCTGTTATCAACCAGTTTCATTTTATTCAGATTTGTTTGAAAAGTAGCCATGCTCTATAAGAAACTGTGATGTATACTTTGCCGTGTTCACCTGTTATCCTGTGTATTGTATAGCCCGTGTCAATTCAATGCTGTAGGAGTTGGCAACTCTAATTTCTGCCTTCCTCTGCGCTCAACCAAACAGTTTTCTATACTTGACTTTGTCCTTGGCAAACTCGTACCATACATGATTGCCATACATCAAGATGGAGTTTATTACAGCGTTTATTTGCTATCTGCCTTTGTACATTTCAGATTAAGCATCAATAAACTGAGCTCAGTTTACTGCCTTATATGTTTTCTGGAAATTTCTACGATATGTGCTTGCATATTTAAGTTTCTACCAAAGATTACACCTTATGCTACTTTAACTTATCTTATCTCCACTTTCAAGGTTATTTTTCTTAAGGTATTTTTAGCATTGTGTACTATTATTTTATTTTTCTTGTGCCCGAGCATGAACTTCTTGTTAACATTAGCAAATCAGTCAAACTTAGAAATAAAAAAGACATTAATTTTGATAAATTAAAATAAGTGAATAAATTTCTATTTATGAGCGGAAACCAGAACAATTCCGATCTCCGAGTGGTCAACATGTCCCACTTAAGCAAACGCAAGCAAAAGAAAGTGATGCGTACCTCCTGACACTTTAGTTTTGCTGGAGCTAGCCCCGAGCCAAGCAATCGGTTTGCGGTAATAGACCAGGCGACTGGACCAACACTAGTAGATCAGTTAAAAATCTTTAATCTAGATACAGCTAGATCTTTAACTGAATGTCGTCATTGCTTACGCAAATTTTATACAAAGGGCATAATCTCCTCTCCTCCCCTCTTAGTCACACCCGAACCCCCGCTAGCCCGCAAACTAAGTTTCAATAATACGTAAGCCGTATTATGCACATTAATCCGCAAGTGCAATTTGATTGATACAAGTGTCCGTTATTATTCCTACCGCAAACAAAGACCCGCCGAAGATATTAAATCCTATGTCGTCAGCCTACAGACCCTGATACGTCGACATGGCGGTTTCAATGTACGAAAACCTCAAACCTGAATACCGAACGTACGTCCGGTCACGTGATTTTAAAACCATCAGCAACTTGATGGCTATGGACTTGCAGCGCAAAACTAAGTCAGTCAAAGCCATTTCTAACAACGACAACAATCACGCAGTTCAAAACCTACCAGAACACAGAATCCCTGCCGCTCCGGTTAAGTATGTCAACGTAATTGCGTCATCTAAACCCTACGATCGAGATAGTTGCTGTTGGAAGCCTGGGGTCGCCGGACATAATTGGTCTTCTTGCCAAAACCCAGCAGTCAAACTTTGTTCATACTGCGGAGTAAAAGATATCTGGTCTCGCGACTGTAAATGCTACACGTTTGCGGGAAACTAGAATCTGATTGGTCAAAAGTGGTACACCGATCAGCAGTTCACGCTCCCGCCTCGTTTTCTCAAGATAAAACGATTTTTATCACGTTTATGATCCTGAACACAGGCTGCGTCCCTCGTTCCACCCAAAAAAATATTTTGGTTGCCACCAAAGCCAGGACTCTTCTCGACAAAGCCTAAACTTTATCACTCACCATGACTGATGGATATTCCGATCAGATTGAGGTTTGGCAGCTTTCCGGAATGATGCCACTTTTTAACTGGATGGGACATTGCTAGAGTGCAATCGTCAACTTCCGTTGTCAGACGATGCTGTTCCGGCCTTTTCAGACCAAAAACGTTGTCCATATGGTTAATCAAAACCCTACAAACAGAATGAAAAAAGAACTCAGAATCTTGATCAGAGTTTCTCACTTAGAACAGCTCTGAGTCTTGATCAGAACTAAGAGTTTAGTCACAAAGTGAGTTAAGTTAAAGACGAGCACACACAGCGTGCTACTGAATTTGCAGATGTTAGATAATCATAGTGAAGACTTATAGCATTGAAAAAAAAAACTACAGAGTAAGTCCTTTGTATATAAGTAAATAACTGTTGCATAATTACCATTTATTATTTTCTGAATATATCTTTCTTAACCTTAAAACTTTTTTTTTTAATTTTAAACCTGTCTACATTGTGGTGGCGCCTGAGAAATCCGATCAGCTAATTACACACCTGTGATTGCGAGTGTGGTTACTCTTGCCGCTTCCAAGTTACGTGCGACAAAGAAACGTCATAAATTTGGCATTGTCGTAGTATTTATTCCACAGGGTTGGTCTTAAAGGGGGAAAATAGTTGCGCTATTATAAGGGTTTACAGAATCAAACTCAGCAAGAAAACGCTTGAATATAATTGAATCAAATTTTTACACATTGTAGAAGAAAGTCTAATCTGTGTCCTCAAATTTGTAAAAATTTAATGCGATAAGTCGTTTTCTTCAATTAATTTTTAAAAAGTGACGTTTTTAATTAGTTTTTAATTAATTTTTTACTCGTTAAATATAACTTTAAATCTTTAACTAAAAACATGAAAACATAGAATATTGTATGTAGTTCAACATATAAAATAAGTGATAACTAAAATCTTGTCGTTTGGATATTGAGTTGGTTGGCGTTTTGTTCTATAAGAACCAATTTTAATTCAAAAACTGCGCCGTACGTGTTAATATTTTTTTAGAAAGAAAGATTTACCGATATTTTTGTAGATGTGATATGATTTAATATTTTTCTAGAACAATACTACTAGTGGCAGTCCAACAGGACGGAGCTACTAAACCCGGCAATTTTTTATCGTTAAAACTAAACTCTGTAGTATATTGCATGTCATAATTTTTTTTCTGGTTATCTCTTACTTGAAATGCTCTATGTTGTAAGTACAAAATATTGAGCAACCTATCTGTTTTCTAGTATTTCGGTTATTTTTCCAAAAAAACAAGTTGAATGCATGCACGTCCAGCGTCACTAAGACAGGTTTTTTGTTTTTATGTGCTTTCACCTCTACAGCTCAATCATAGGCGGCATTAGAGTAAACATTTATGGTTGAATGCTTTTTTCTAAATCCATACTAATTAGCTGAAAACCCATTGCAATTTGTTATTTGTTCCGGTACCCATTTGTTCAATATATGCTCAAAGAGTTTACTTATTGTGTTGATCATGCACAGTGGTCTATACTTTACCAATAGCAGTTTGTTTGGTTTTTCTAGTAACGTTAGTTTGGCCAGTTTCTATTTGTTTAAAAAAGTTTCTTTAATTTGAAGACTACCAATTTTAAATTTTTGTTTGCTAGAGTTTTGCTATTTTTGGTAGAATGGTATATAAATTAGCAATTTTTTTTGTTAGTTTTTTTCTGCTTTTACAACCTTTTCCTTTAAACATACCGGTATTACCTTTTCCATTATTGGTCTGATTGGCCAGTTAATTTTGTTGTGACATGAGAACAGGTCTCGTGCCACTTTTAGTTGTTTATTATCAATTAGTTAATATGCCACTATTTTGTAGTTATTTTCCCATAAATGTTGGTTATTTTTTTGCACAATATAGCCTAGGTTTTCTTCTTTTTTGTTGTTTGTTTTTGTAATTTTGTTTTTTGTTTTTTGCCTGCGTCATTTTGATCAATTGTTTTTGTCATTTTTCTCTTGCCATAAGACATTGACGCCTTAGTTTTGTTATTTCAATACAAGTATCAAGTAACCAAAAAAATTTATTTCATACAAAGTCCCTAAAATATTAAAAAAATTGTGGAGGCAAATTCTAGGACAACATGCTTAGAGCTTGCAGAAATGTTTGATGTGATTGATAAAACAATTTGTTTGTACATTTACCAGTTAGAGAAAACGTAGAAGAAGCAAGTAGGGCCACGTAAATTGTCAAATGATAACAATTAAAATTGTTTTATCATTAGTTGGGCAAACTTATTACGCAATAAAAATTATTTTTGAATATTGTACTTTAATTCTAAGCGGTTTTTATCATTAGTTGTCAGCAACTGATCTAATACTAGATACTCAAACAGTTCTTTTGCAATAGACAAAAAAATGTATTGTGTATTTGGTGGACAGCAGCCAAAATTGTTGGTTACAAATTTTTGAAAACTGATCAAATTATTACTGTTAGGCTTTATTATAAGCAACTTCAGCAAGTACACGCAACATTTATCCTTAAACAACATTCTTCGCTTAATTGAAAAACGTATTATTCTTACAGTACAATACTAGAATTCATACCAGAAAAAATCTAAAACTAATTGGGAAACGTTATTACATTTTCCTTATTTTTCTGACACTTTGCCAAGTGATTCTAACATTAATTTTACTCACAAGTACTTTCACTTTGATTACTATTTTTTTTTAAATAAAACTTTGCTTTGTCGCAGTCTTCTTCTTTTTATCCTTTTTCACTTTGTTTCACTAATTTTTATCATTTTTATCAGGGATTTGGCACCACAAAACATCTACAAACACTAAATAGAAAAGGCAGTAGAGTATAATATAAACTTATAGATGACATTTGTTGACTTCCAAAAAGCTTTTGACACTATTGAACTATGGGCGCTCCAGCAAGCCCTAAAAAACGCAACCACAGATATGCACCCAATTAATAACATCTACAAAAACTCTACCCTACAAATACAACTTTACGAAACATTGGATAAGGTTAAAATAAACAGAGAAATACGCGACGGTGGCACAATGTTACCCAAGCTGATCACGCTTGCTTATTAATATAAACGGCAAAAAACTAAACCATTTAATATTTACCGACGACATAATATTAATAGCCAAACCCAGAGAGGACTTAGTCATACAAATCAGTAATGTCTACAAGTCAACTAGCGCTTAGGCTTTGAAATTAATTTTGTCAAAACTAAGTATATGACAAAAACAAACAAGAAATAACTTTGGGAGTAAATAACATCAAAAAAGTTATCAGGTACAAGTATCTAGGACAAACCATAACAATTGGAAAAGCAAACCAAGTAATGGAAATAAACAAAAGAATAAGACTAACATGAGCAGCATACGAGAAGATAAACGACATTTTAGCTATGAATATCTCCCTAACTCTAAAAACAGAATGATACAACCACTGTATTTTACCAGTAACCACTTATGGATCACAAACTTACAAAATCAATAATTGGAAAGCTGAGGGTTAACCAAAGAGCAATAGCAAGAAGGATTTTGGGCATATCCTTAAAAGACCGGAAAACAAACGCCTGAATAAAGAAAAAGACGAGGATAAAAGACGTAATAGAACATATCGGCAACATGAAATGGAACTGGGCCGGACACGTGGCAAAAGACCAGACTAAATAGAGTGGGAAATAATTAGATGAAGACCATGAAAAAGCAGCAGAAGCACGGGACGGCCGCAGATGAGTTAAAGCAACGACATAAAACGTACGGCAGGACTCAAATAGAATAACTTTATGGAGGCTTATACCCTGAGAGTAAAAACTGGCTAAAGAAAAAGAAAAGTAGGTGTGTCAAATTGTGTTTGCAAACAAACACTCCCCGAGAATCAATTAGTCATAGAAAGGGTACACATGCATTTAAGTACAATCTTTATAACCAGCAGATGCAAAACATGCTAAAATTTTAAACTTTTTCTTTATTGTATTAGTGACTAATAAAACAACGTTGCATGTAACGGCATTAATAACTTAATTAAATTTAAAGTTGGCTTATTTCTGCTGCAATCACTGGTGCCAGAGGTTAAGACTACTACATCTAAGAATCGGTAACCAACAAAGTGCTGCAGAGCGTTACGTTCTTTCAAAATAAATCCGTTACTAAACATACACATGTTTTTTTCTCTGGCTTGGTGTGCCGAACACTTTGAGGCCTAACGGTATAAGATGTTGTTCTTCTAAACCAGAAAAACTAACCTAACCTAACTTAACCTAACCTAACCTAACCTAACGGTATAAGATGTTGTTCTTCTTAATCAAAAAAACTAATCTTTCCAATAGGAGATTCAAACCCGAGACCCTTAAAGTATCAGTCAAATACGTTAACCATTACATCATCTGAGCGCTATTAGTTGTAATAATACTCATTTCTGGGAAGTAGAAAATCCACATGCTGTTTGTTGTAATTTACAGCACAGATAATCGATTGACAAGTAATGATTATTTTTTTGCATTTTCATTTTCAAAAACTTTTAGAAGAAGTTTTTTTGAAACAAGTTTGATTTCTGCAAGATGGCGGACGCACTTCCGACTTTTGTTTGTTTGATTTGCAAACATTTGAATGTCGATATTGATGTCGAGTGAGCCTTTGCGTTTAACAGTAGGACAATAACTTTAAACAATTGGTGTAAATCGGTGTTTGTAACATTTAATGTTTGCACAATTTTTAAAAATAAAATTAGAATAAAAAAAAATAGCGTTTAGCGTCAATAACCTTTTTTAAAATGCTTAATCACCACTTTTTTAGCTAGAAAGACTTTTTTCTTTCTTGAGTCAAATCAATTTGTATCACAAAACTTATATAAGCATTATAATTGTTATATGTTGTGCAACTACTTATTTGATTACAAATCAAAATCCAATTGTTGTATTTTAAGATTTTAATATATTTATATGATAAAATATTCAACTGTGTAACATATTTTGTCTATTTATGGTAATATTATTATTTATCTTTAAGCAGATTACTAAGCGATAGACGGAGACAACAGTTAACCGATGAGTAATATTTTGCTTAATGTGTTATTTAGCCGGATTAGTTAATTAACTTAATAGGATTTTAATAAGTAAGTGCGTTGTAGATACAAATATCAATTTCTAATCAAGTTATTTCAACGTTTTCTATTTTCATTTCGATCATTTTTAATTTACCAATTTTACTTTGAAATTATTCATATTTTTGTATTAAATTTATGCGTTTGTTGTGTATTACAATAAATACAACTGCAATATAAAATAATAATAATAATAACATTTGAAATAGCGCCAAAGCAAGTTCATTTATTATTTCGTTCTGTTCTAACCACTATTCTTGTATTAAGTTATCTAGGTATAAACAAAATCACGAATTTCATATAACTTTGGTTATACTTTTTACAATTGTATATTTGTACATTGAGTTTTATTTATGTAATATAAAACTATCTACAAACAAACGAAAAAAATATTTGTAACTGTAACAAATCTAACAGTGTATATCAAGCATTACTATTATATTTTTCTTGAAACTAGATATTTCAAATAATATCCTATTCTCAAGAATCTTTTGTACCTGTCTCTTACTAACGGTCTTGTTACTATAATATAATACTCCTTATTTATTTATAACTACAGGTTAAAATTTTTCCCTGAGAGACATTAAATACACATTTATCAGAACACCTGTCTCACACCCATGATTCAATAGAACATAAAAACTCCGTAATAATTAAAAATTCCGTTACTACATTTTTACAATATTTCACGGCCATTATGAAAATTAATTTAAATTATAAATTTTAAACATGAGCTTGAAACGTGAATATGATAAGAAAAATTAATTCATTATTTATTGTTTGGCATTTCCATATTTTATTTTAAAGTTATTATAGTAATATTTAGAACAAACTGTAATAATAAATGAGTTTTATTATTTAATGTTACTTTCATTTGTCATAGTAATTCCAACAACAAAAAAATGTGTTACAGTATCGTGGGAATCCTAAAAAACCTGTTCCGTACAAACAGGTATTAAAAATATTTTTAATTACACCAACATTGTGCCAAAAACCAGTTTATCCCCTACGAAGCCGTATAGGGAGGGACATTTCCCTCATCTTGTCAGCTTCGGAATTAGATGCAAGTGCACACCAATAAATTACGTTGACATTGTAATTTGATACCATTCGATGTTACAGCAAAACAGAAAAATCCTTGAATAACGTCTGGCAATCATATATTTTTTAATTAATTAAATATTTTTAATTCATGGTTAAGATTTCTATAAAAAAATATGCTAACATTTGCATTTTTTGTTGAGTAATTAAAATCTTATAAAATTATATTTATGAAAAGCCGTTAAAAGCATTCAACAATTAAACAAAAAAATACACCCTTAATATATTTTTTAGGTATTCACCTGTCAGAGGAATATGCAATTTGCTACATTTATTCCATAGGGATTAACAAGGTAAAACTTTCTGATGTGAAAAATATGTAGACATGAGATTTTATCTTAGCAAAAAATATGTCTGGTCAAGCAGAAATCAGTAAGCTAGGGTGAGCTTACGAGGGATTATCATTGAGCTGGAAACTATCAATATTTATACGGGCTTTTCACATATTTCAAGTATTTTTTTAATAAACATTTTTGTTAATAGTTAAACCTATGCTAAAGCCATACATATTTTTGTCAAACTTTAATAAACGTATTTTTGCGGAGTTCTCTTATAATATATTTTTATTTTATTCTTTGATGCTGCATTCCCAAACCTTCAAATAAAATTCCTGTAAAAATTCTTCATATTTAAAATACATATATTCTAAACATTTTTTAATATATTCACATATAATATAGTCCTTATTTAAGAGCATTATTATTTTTTTAAAGTAATATTCTTATAGAATGTATGTTACATTAATTAAAAGTTAAAAAATGCAAAAACATTGTATATTTAGTACATATTTTTGTTGAATGATGACTCTAACAAGAAGCGCAACCAAATGGACAAAAATGTACAGACTAATAAAACTCGGTCAATTGAGAGGCGCTGGCCTCAACCGTTTTGACTCCGCTCCGTTGCATTTGTTTTTGATTTCATTTTGTATTTCAAGTCTAATTTATTTTTTGAAAAAAGTTTGTTGTAATAATTGTTAGAGGTAGTTTTTGTTAGCATTGCTTATAATTATTAATGTACTGTATTTGATTGGGTCTTTGAGGTGTGAAAAGGTTATTAACAAGAGGTTATTGAGGTACTTCACAACTGTCTGAAGTTATTCACACATAGGCTGAGAAGAGCCTTGGAGGTGTGTAAAATAAAGTACATTGGCATTGAAGTTATTGACGTACTTGACAGTTGAGCATATCAGGTACCAGAGTTGGAGTTGTACTAGGCTGTAAATACTCTAGCACAAGGCCTTAGGGTTGTATGTTAACACCGTGTTTGGCATTGAGATCTTATACGTAACAGTCGTTGAGGGGTATGCTTGTACACTGGCAGTTTAGGCTTTGGGGTTGCACAATAACTGCAAAAGATTGTCAAACTTACACAGGTCAGTTAGGTTATAAGGTTGTATGCAGGGCACATTACATTAGTAAGGAGCAGTTATAAACATTGTGTTACTAAAGTATACCTTGGGGATGTGTTAATAAGGTAATTGATGTTATTGTAGAGATTGCGGTATGACTACCATAAAACTTGCGCTGAGGATGAGATAGACCAAGCCGGCATGAATGAAGTAGAGTTAGTAACTTTTGAGCAGTGAAGCGATGAGGTCAAATGATTTCACGAAAAAGATATAGCTGAATAGTGTTTAGTTAATTACTATACGTCGTTTAAACACGGAGTGGTGGTTGGGAGGATTAGCGTGCGTCACGTTAGTTATATAAAAATTTTAATTTATATATTTATGTTTTATACAATGGAGAAATGTTTACAATTTTACAATCAACAGTATAATATCTCCTCTGATTTAAACTAACTTTTTATATTGTAATTACATAATGTATGATCTCTGTCGTTCAGTGACGAAACTAGAATTTTTAGACCTCATCGCAAAACATTGAGAAAGGCCCCCTCAGAGACTAATCTTCACAAATGCGTAATTTGTTTTTTTTTTTTTACTTTATTGTTTGCTCCTGTGCTTGTAAGTCCTTGTGCATTGCAGACTCTTGTTTTTTATTTAAGTATAGATAGTATATAGATTTTTATTACTATTCTATCTTAGAAGTGATCTAAATCTAAATCCTCTTCCCAAAAGAACATCAAAATCTTAAAAGTGCCTATAGACAAACGTACATGTTTAAAGATTTGATCACCAGCCTGTATACAAAATTTTAGTTACGTTTGTTGAACATGACAAATATGACATGAGTAGTATTAGCAAAACGTTTCTCACTGTTCTTTAACATCGATTAAATAAGCTACAACAATTTTTCAGCGCATACTGTAATGCCACTTGCTATAAAATTTCCCTCTCACCAAAATCCAATAAAGCTGAGCTAATCATATTCAAAGGTCCATGCAACATCATCATATAGTCAGGAGAACAGCCCGGACAAAAAACCCTCTATGAAGACAATTAATAAGTATTGATTTACAATTCCTGCGGAATATTTCTAACAATTGTTACGGCAAGGTACACCAAAGACTTTTTAATATCCTACAAGTAAAACAAAACCCAAAAAAGGATGCAAAAAGTAAAGAAATGATATTGTAAAACATCTTCATAAAATTTGAATTAAAGTTTTTTATATCAAAGTTTACCGAAATTACAGGTATCAACACTAGACTTTTGACAACATATGATACAATAACAAGCAAAGGTACTTGATGTTGAAATTTGTATTGTATATATTAACAAAGATTAAAAAACCTACATACAGTTTTCTGTAAGAAGCAGTTTAATCAGCATGGCTATCGTACATCTATTGGACTGGAAACAATTTTTGAGTGTATGCGGATACACTGGTATTATATGTCCCTACCAATAAATAAGACTTCTGCTCATTATTGGTTAGTACTGTTCTTGACGTTAAACAAAAACAACGCTTACGACTGTACTAATTTGGTGTCTAAGACCAGGATCAGGACGCAACATTGTTCCGGCTAAAATTTCTATCAAAGAGACTGCCTACCAAGGGATGTGTTTTTGAACAAATCTAAAATGCGCAATAATAAATTACTGCATTGACAATGCCACCAAGATATATCCAACTAACCAGAAGCCAATGACAAAAAGTTGTGACAAAAGTTTAATAAGAACACCACTTACCAACTGCGCTAATTTGGTTTCTTACAAGAACTTCCGAGTATTTCCAGCACACATAGACTAGATGACTACATAAAAATGTTTTTGCATTATCTACCCTATCAAGCCAATACACTTGACCGTCTATTACAATAACAAGTAAGACATTTTGTTGGCGTTGATATTGATTGTAATTATGTATATGTGTACAAAAGGTCAGTGAGTTTAAAACAAGCCAAGACTACAACATACCAAAATTACTGCAATTAATAGTTGTAAAGAGTATTACTAATTACTTACTGTGGAACCAAAACACAACAATCAGCTTCAAGCTATACATTATATTAACTACAAAATATTTCTTTTTACCCAAATCAAATGCCAAAAGAAAACTGTCTACCTACCAACTGCATCTTTTTAGTGCATATGCCAAACGTATTTAAAAAGAAACATACCTTTGCGAAATATTGTCTTCAGCTAACATAATGTCAGTACCTGACCAAACTGCAGCAAATATAATGTCCATCAAAGATTGAAATAAACAGCAAGAATTAAATGTTGAATATCAACAAAACCTACAACGTTTCAATGTTAACAACGTTATTATGTGTTTATTTGCAGACCACCATAGCCACCCTTGGGATGATTTGCATATTCTTCTTTTTTACACCAATTAGTCACTTATATAACTTACATCAATGGTATTCATCCCAGTATTAAATTTAAAGTAGAGACCAAAACTTTATAAAATTAACTTTTTAGACTTAACAATATGTCACGATAATAATAATCTTTTATTTGATGTTTTTTGTAGACCAACCTATACAGGCTCAACCATTTTGTTTAACCTATCATGAACACTTTCTGCAAAAAGAGCTTAATAAAATCATACCAATAGGTCATGGATTTCCAAAAAACATTATTACTAAAAAAGAGTGTAGCCTCACTATACAGTTAATTTATCTTAAGATAAGTTATGGAACCCATAAAATAGGAAATATTCTCAGTAAATAGAATTATAAAGTATCGTTTAAATATAAAATATTTTATTCAAAGCTAAGACCGTACAGATACAATTTTTCCATCAGGAGTGTTTGAGTTAAGTTGTCCCTCATGTAATGCCAATATATAAGGCAAACAGAAAAAAGAAATTGAAACTAGATTTAAAGAACATTACTATTCTTTTATATTACGCTATTCAGATAGTATGTTAGCATTTTTTTCTAAAGCTAATATTAAGATATATAAGCTGCAGAAAAGTTTGTGTTAAGATTGCCAACTCGGTCTCTTCTTCTCATGACATTATGTTTGATGTTCCGCAGGGTTCAGTATTGGGCCTATTGTTTTTTATTCTCTATATTAATAATATAGCTAATAGATATATTATCACCGACAATGGTTTAAACGCCAAAACCGGTCTCTATTAAATAAAAACAAGATACTAGCATATACAAGTATAATTTAATTAAACAAAAAATAACCTAACTTCTTATATTTTATTTTAGTTGAAAAAGTAGCCTTTTTTAGTCACATTTTTTAGGTAAGTGTTTAAAGTTAGTCTGGTATCAAGCGTAAGTCCCAAGTATTTAACTTCTATTGTCACCAAGACCGTAGCTACATACATCTTTAAAGTTTTTTGATTTTTAGGTTTTTGGTGTTTTTTAGCATATTGCCCAGTAAGCACTTGCTTGCAATTTAAGCTTCTATTGTCTTTTCTTATAGTGTTTTAGTTAAGTTCAGTTTTTGAGCAAAGAATTAACCCAATATCGTACAAGATGATCTATTTTTTGGTTCTCTATTGCCATTCAAATAAATTTAGTATTATTAAATGCCCATTTGATGTCCAAAAAGCACCAAAAACAACTTCCTTGCAATTGTTGTTTGCACTTGTTTTTGAAGACTGGTTTTATACGCATCTTATTTGCCGTTTTTTTTTTTTTTTTGGTTGTGTTAAGCAACTTGCTAGTGCTTGTCTTGTCAAGCTCCTTGTTTTACCTTGTTTTTAGACAGACTTATTTAAAAGCGGTTCTCATAAAGTTACGAATTGAAGTTTATCTCTAGTTCTTTCCGCTTTTTGACAAACCCCAATTTTATTTTGTTATATAAATCTTAGTTAGTTTTTTCAGATATGATACTAAAACGGATGTACGCATGATCAGATAACAAGGTTTGTCCAACAGTTACTTTTTGTTTACTTCACTTTCAGTTTTTTCATTTTCTAATGTGAGACGGTCGAAAACTTTGTTATATTTACTACAAGTGTTTTTTCTTTTTCTTTTAGATTAAAAAACGCAATACCCACTAATGGCCGCACAAGCTGCCCTACGGTAATGTAGATTAATCTGCACGGTATTAAACATTGAACTTATCATCAAATTTCTTTAACAACCCGTACTAAATCTGCATCAATAACTTTCTTGACAGAAGACTGTACTAAATCTACATCCATAATCTTCTCGACGGAGACAGATTGTTATTTTCTATTTTTAGTTACTTTTTATTTTGGAAAAGACAGGGTTCGAGCAGTTATTGTCGGAAAACCCAAGTACAATCTGTTCTTTTTAAGATTCAGTTTAGAGTTTTGTCAAGTGCAAAATTTGTTTTGCTCCGATAACCTATTTAATAAAGGGTCTAATTGTAGTATCAGTGCTTATGTAACTAAGAGGCAAAAGCCCTAAAATATACGCCGGGTAGATTACTGGTATTTTAAGTCATATTGTACGTGTTTATATATTCTGGTTGCAAAATATTATAGAAGAAAAGCTTTATATTGTTTAAAAAAATTGAGTTTATCAAAAAGAGGCCACTTTTTTGAGGATTGTGCCGATTATGTAGTCCCACAATCGGCACATTCAGGTTTCAATTTTCTTTTTCCTAGACCTTTATAATAATTGTCCTTAATGTCTTTTTATGTTTCTTACACTGATCAGCTGAAATAGACATGATCGACATTTTTTAATTATTTAATATGAAAAATCAAAAAATCTTAAAAGATTTAACCGATATACGTGGCTAAGTAAATTTGACAAACCGCAATTACAATTTACCAGTTTCAGTCACAATGTTGAAACTTTTTGTTATCTTTATTATATTATCAGTATTTACTTGTAGTAAAGGTATAATAAAAATAACCTTACCATCTTTCCCAATCATTGCCGCATATTTTTTCCACGTATTATTTTTCATGTTTAAATTACAACATTGTTTATGTTCATGACAAAAAAATGGATTATTTCCCATATACTCTACAAGTTGTTCATCGTCATGATCAAACCCTTTTCTAAACATTATAAAAATGACACTTTATCACAAATACTGCAAATACAAATAATCCAAGGCTGTACGCAAGGCTTTCTCTTGGCAATCGAAGGCAAGTTGCTGAACTGGTTATAGAGCAGTTTGAGACGCGGCAGATGAATCAAACCCTCAAGACGTCACAGCCGCATTTTAAAAAATTAAATAGCTTACAAAAATTATAGTTGGTAACTGCCAGGCCAGTATTGCCAACTAACTGGTGTTTGACGTCTTATATTATCGCATACATGTAATGTTTCTTATAATTTTCGGAATTGAGATATTGATTGAATAAAAACATTAATAACTGTGTCAAAACTAAAATGATTAATTGGTTAATTAAACCACCCCAACAAAACGTGACTTACAGTATAATTTAATACAATATGCTTAAAAATAAATTTATTTAATTAATCGCTAATCATTACGTTTTAAATGTCATTAACCACTTACAGTTTCAACAACTTAAAAGCATTTAATTACTTTGCTAATAACTTTCTAGCAATTTAAATTGCAAAATGTTATTGGAAAATTTGTTTAAATTATTTATTAAGGTCAAGTTCTAAACAAATCCATAAACAATGCCCGCGTCGAAGGGCAGACCAAATGAGTAATGTTTGCATACCGAATAAGGACAATAAACAAATATTTACTTACGGTTCGCACATATTTCTTCCAGTGGCAATGAGATCTATTGATGTAATTTATTAGTTTAAACAGGATGCTGATGCGGATTTTGAGATTTTATATTATATAAATATATTATATTATGTCAAGTGTTTGTTATATCATATTAAACAAATACATGATTGCATACAAGAGGTCACCAGACTAAGCAGTAAATTTTTGCGGTTGGTAAATTTTATTATGTAGAATATTTCATTACTAAATATTTTAAAATCGATTAAAATTTAACTACTCTGTTTAAGAGTATTATTCTTTTTGAGTCATTGCTTATGTCATACGTCTATTAGTATTATTTTTAATGTAAAGTATTGTTTTGCAAAAACTTCAAGACCAATTAAACTGCAGTTGACACCAGTGTATTATATGTACTATTTTTAGTGCTATGTGTTTCTTCAAAATTGATTATTTGTCAATAAAATCTGTTTAAAATATCATATCTCCACAATAATTAATAAAATAGTTAATGACTTAAATACTCCTAGGACATTGTATTGCTGTTGAGCGACTGTATTTTTATATTTATCCTTAAAAATAGTTTTATGCTTTCCAAGCAATCTGGCTGGTTAAGAGTTTAAGGTGTCAGAGGAGAAAATGATTATTACAACAACTTAAAAAAAATACTGCAAACAATGCATGTTTGGTTGCTAACTTAAATTTACAACATTAAAGAATGAACAAAGATACTCTGGATTTGTTTGCAACAAAGTTTTGTATCAGAAAAGTTAATAATAAATGCGTCAATAATCTTTAAAAAGATAATAACAGTACCTAGTTTGTTCAATTATAATTATGGGGCTAGATATTTAAAAAAGTAAACTTGATTGATGATTTGATTAATTGTCGATAATAAGTATCTGCAATTGTTGACATCTCGTAAAATTTTGTTTGGTTACAATATTTTTGTCTTAGTGAAAAAAATGTTGATTAATGATGAACTTCTTTTTAGAAAAAAATAAAGTAACAGTTTTTAGCGCGTTGCAATGTCGACCTTAGCATCACACTCTATAATAGTAGACTCAAGTTTTAGAGAAGAGATAGGTATAAAATACTTCTTTCTGTTGCAAAGAGATTTCAAGCTTTTGTTTCAAACATTTTAAAACGATCGTACGTATTTTGAAACAAATCTTTTGTAAAAATGGGCGATTGTTTCATTTGCAAAAAACTTTTAATTGAAGACGTTTACTTGGCCAAGATGAAAGGTGTTTAGACTTTTTTAGCTGCAAGCGTGACAAAAAGATGTAAGGAACAACAGCGTATGTTAAAAACTGTCAATTCAGTAAACTTTTACAAAGTGTGCTACACAAAAATTGAATGACTAGCGTCGTTTTTATCTCCACAAAGTATTCACTTGATCTTGTTGATGCAGCAATTTAGTACTATTCAAAATGCAATTTGCGTGTGCATAGAATATCTCTGAATCTTTCATAATTTCGGAAAAAAAGGTAAAAATAAATATTTGTGTTTAGGAAAGTTTGCCTAGAAATTCTTTATGTCCGTTTTTTTTTTAATTTTCTTGAAAAAAAACGGAAAATTTGTAAAATTACGGAAAATCCGAGAAAAATTCTGTAAAGTTTATCTAAAATAAAAAATAATTGAGAATTATTATGTAGATAATTAATTAAAAAAAAAACAGAAAATAAAATAAAATAATTATTTTATATTTCAATTTTGAAGAGCAGAACTTAAATAATACGACTAGGAGAGCGAGGAGCAAAAAAGTGTATATAGCACATAGAGGCTTTGAATCTAGTCACAGTGCGCCGTTATTGGCGTCAAACTATCTTAACGCCGCTAAGCGACCGCTTTGCAAACTTAGCTCCCTGAAGCTAAGATATGGCACAAAAACTTGTGGCAAAATATTTATAAAGAATTGACTCTCTTCTATTGTATGATTTGTAGTCACAGTTGCTACAAATACGTTGCTAATTATTAGATATATATGTTTTAACTTGCTTGCAAGTTACTTGCAACCCTTAACGCTCTACACTCGTGCATTTGCCGCTAGCCGCTTCAGATGTCGCAATAAAATTTTAAGTGAACGTTTTAGTTTGCTGTAGTTAAATTGTGCAGTAAATATTACATAGTGCAATAATTATGGCAAGGCTAATTATACATATTTCTTTACACATAAGCTGCGTACAGGAAAGCGAGAGCAAACCACTCTTTTTAAAGCAAGAGATAGGCTCATGTATTCAATTGCAAAAGATACTGTGTTATGTTTTTGATGTAATATTTTTGGCCATAGCAGTAGCAGTAGTTTTTTTCAATTTAATTGGTTACTCACATTGGCAGCATTTGTCAACGACATTAAAAAAAACATAAAAAAGTGTCACTCATAATAAAAATATAAATTAAATAAGTCTTAAAACAATGTTGAAGAAAATAAATCAGTTACAATTGCGACTTATGGAGTCAAAAATCTATTGATAAGCAGTTATTGAAAGAATAATAGCTGTAAAAAGTGTTTAGCTTGCCAATGTCAGTTCTTGCGTGGTACTTCAAAAAAACTATTTGAACACAATAACGGCAATTTTTTCAAATGCAGAATTTTGAATTCAAAATCTAAAGATGACTAGTAGATTAATTTGTTATCTCGGAGATACAATTCAAAATAAAATTATTGAAAAGATTGACTACAATAAAAAATAAAATATTAAGTATGGTTAAGAAATCCTAATATTATTCAATAATATTAAATTGCACACCCGATATCAACAATAGATGCTTTCCTTTCACTGTTCTGGACGGTTCCGAACAATTCTGTGCTTGACGCCCCACGTACCTTTCACAGAGAGCGCGACGCCCCAACTTGTTCAGAGTTTCCTTCCCTTCTCCCCTCATGCACCACCTACCAAGACGGTGTATCTGAACGGTTCTGTGCGTCAAGCCCCGGGAGCGTGTTGCTCTTGAAAGGAAAGCAGTAAATACAAATAACAAATTATTATGGTCTTTACATGTCTTATTCAAAAAAAAAAAATCAAAAAAATTCAAAAAATCAAATAATTTGAGAGATAAAGGATCTGACAATGGAGCAAATATGCGCGGAAAACATAATGGTTTGCAAAAAAAATTAGAACTTAATTTTCGTGCATTTTTTGCCCAATGTTTCGCTCATAGTTTAAATTTGATCGTTAATGATGCCGCTAATATCAGTCATGAAACAGTCAATTTTATTTAATATGGTTCAGGAAGTTTTTTTGGGATCTACTATTTTAATTTATTTAAATTATTATAAAACATGTATCTAATGTTAATTTAAAGCCTTTAAGTGACACAAAGTTGATGCTGTAAAACCGTTAAGATATAATATGAGCAAAATCTTGATGTTAATTTTCAATGATTCTTTGATTTCGGATATATAACAACAACTCGCAAAACTAATTTATTGGCATTAAACATTGAAAATTATAAATTTATTTGCTTTACTATTTTTAGGTTTGAAATTTTAAACAAAATTAACACATTGAATAAAATGATGCAAAATCCAACTACATATTAACATTAAGGTTTGTGTAAATAATCTTAAAAATTTAATTACCAAGTTTCAAAATTAAAAATATTTTGAAGAAATGTTAAAACAAACAAAACAAATTGCTAATAATGTTAACGTTGATTGTGATTACCTACCAATTCAGTCAATTTGCCCACGAAAAAGACCTAGAAATTTTGTGTATGAACTTAGTGATGATGACGCTATTAAAATATGTGTACAAAAAAAATATAAGTTTTTTAACTTATAATAGTATTAAAATTTATGAATGTCAAATTACTCTTGTCATTTAATATTTCTATAATATAACTTAACTAAACTTTTGCTTTGGCAGGAGCGCAGAAGTCGTGTTTTCACAACGGCGCCAAATCATCTAGCGGCGGCACTGCCTTGGGGGTCTATTAAATAGTATATACATAATAATCTTTCATCTTTTATACCTGTACGAAACGGGCTAGGTACTTTCAACATTACCCATGTTTAAGGTTCTTTTCTACTCTTTTCTAAAAACGGTCGAGATAAAGCATATAGATTTTTGGGTTTATCAATTATTAAACTGAAATTTAAAATTAAGTACGGATTTTTTAAAAGATTAGTAGCAGCGTGAGAATTTTTTCCAAAAAAAGTAGATTTGTAATAACTGGAGTAAATTTGACTCTAGGAAGGTGAGATATGAACCAAACAATTTTATTTGTAAAGCTCTTTCTTATGTCTAACTCCTATTTTTTTTGTTTCTTGGCGTCACAAACTTTTTTATCTTAAAGTCAAAAATGGTGTTTTTACAAATTTGAAAACCGAGAGTCAACCGATAACAAAAAGTTCTGAAAATGTTATAGAAATATGATTTTCATTAAAATTGATGGGGCTGAAAAAATACATCCCTCAAATTCTAATAAATTTTTTCGGCAATTTTTTATCTTTTAGCACTAAAAAAATCATAATTTGAGAACGGTTGGTTTTAGAGAGTTCGGAAAAGTTTTATTATCTTTAGAATAATTTATTGTAATGTAAATGTAATCAAAATATTTAAAAAAATACCTTAACCCTTATTTTTATGGTAAAATGTAAAATTGACATTATTGACTGCCGTTTCTAAGCAGACAACCGTTTAACTTTTATTCTTTTTTATTTTTTGTTTAGATAAGGTTTATCAAAAGCTTTCTAACGATGTAACCAGTTAAAAAATATTTAATTTTTTTCAACTATTTTTACGATTAATTTGTAAGTAAAAATTGCTGAAAACATTTTAAAAACATTCCCTAAAAATTCCTATACTTTGACAAATTAACCCTGCAGGTTGCAAAAAACACTATCAAGTCAAAAAAAAGACACTATTCACATGCAATCTCTTCCTTTCTTTTCAATAAACTAACCCTTCAAAGACAGGCAAAAAACACTATCCATATGCGGTCTCTCCCAACAAATTAGCATCGCAGGGACAGGCGAAAAGCACTACCTTTATGCGGTTTTTTCTTCCCAACAAATTAACTCTATATGCACTATCTATATGGGTTTTTTCTCCCCAACAAATTAACTCTGCAGAGATAGTAAAAATACCAATATCCAATTTTCCAACAAACCAGCCCCGCAGGGATAAGCAAACAGCACTACAGCGAGACACGAATAGTGTGGCCTCTATAATAGGCAACTTAGTATACACAAAAATTATGTTGAATGTGGTTAAACTTATCCCTTTGCCCCGTCGCCCATGAAATGTTTAAAATGTAAGCGCAAACAGTGGCGGTATGAGGGGGGTAATTAGGTAATTAGGTAATTACCCCCCTTAAGAATGTTTTTCTTATCAATTTTTATTGTTAAAAACTACCAATGTTTCATATTCTAAACAAAAAACATAATCTGTAAATTTTTCCAAGGAGTTAAAACGTTAGAAAAGTCCTTTTCTCTGTTGTTTGTTTGTTGTACTTACGAAATAAAATATATATATATATATATATATATTACCTCCCCCCCCCCCTAAACTAGTTGGCTGGAAACGCCCTTGAGCGCAAATAAAAAATGCTAAAACTGGCAAAGGCATTAGTTTAACCACATTTAACATATTTTTTGTGTATACTAAGTTACCTATTATAGAGGCCACATTATTCGTGTTTGGCTGTATCTATATGCACAAAATTAGAAAACACTTTTGAATAAAGTATACTGTATAAAAAACATTACACACTTCCTAACAAACTTTAGGTATTGGAAAATAATTTTTCATTGCTCCTCTCTCTCTACCTCAACCAAACTAATTTGCCCCGCAATGACAAGCACAAAACACTATCCATATACGGCTTTCTTTCAACAAACTAGTCCTGCAGGAACAAACAAAAAACTATCCATATGCAACCCTGTATTAGAAATTACTTGACATAAAACTTGAATACCGTCTCAACTATTGATACTATAAATAATTTGACACGATATTTGGTATACCTACCCTAACTTCTGTACCGTCCCAACTATTTCAATTCAATCTTTAAAGTATTTTTATTCTCGACAAACTTTTGGTATTCGGCGCTGTATTGGAAAACTGAAATCTTCTTAACTGTTTCAACTATTCTACGTCAAACCAAACAAAGGATTTTCTGATGCGATAAATTTAACGTACCAAATTATAATACGTATGTAAACATCAATATTTTTGACAAAATACGCTATCTATATACGATCCTGTATTGGGAAAACACAACGGGCAATAGAAAGATTGATGATAAGAATAACAAGACAAAACAGATACCGAAATGACCAAATAAGAGCAATCACCAAAGTCTGCAATGCAGGTAAGAGAATCGCATCCTTCAAGTGGAAATTTGCAGGCCATGTCGCACGAAACGACAAAACAAGATGGGGCAAACAAATTATTGAATGAAGACTATACGAGCATAAACGAAGTAGAGGAAGACCACCTATGTGCTGGTACGACCTCAAAAGATCAGCTGGACTGGCGTGGATCTAATCAGCTCAAAACCAGAAAGATGAAAACAGTTGAGAAAGACCTACCTTTAAGAATGAACATAATAAGCTATTGAAGAAGAAAAAGAAGATTGAGAAACACTTGACATAAAACCTGAATACCGTCTCAACTATTAATACTACAATCAACTGGACACGACTTTTAGTATATATTTTCCCTATCTCAACATCTGTACCGTCCCAACTATTTCAATTCAACCTTTACTTTCTTTTTTAATCTCCAACAAACTTTCGGTATTTCACCCTGTATTGGAATACACTTGACAGAAATCTTTTTAACTGTTTCAACTATTGTGCATTCAACAAAACAAGGAATTTTCTGATGCAATAAATTTGTATGTGCCAACTCAAAATACGTATGTACAAATATTTTTGGTTTTAATATTGTTACTGATTCCCTTTATTACAGAAGCATCATGTAAATCATCATGTAAAAAGTACTGCCACCTTTACATTTTTTTTTTACTTTTACACAATTACGCATTTACGCAGATATCAATTACACATTTACACACACATAATTTTAAATCACTTACTAGTCTAAAGAACAAATTATTTAAATGAATTTAAACCCTTATTGATGGTTGAACACGTTTTTCCATCTTTTGTATTTTTAAAATTTATAAAAATTCTCTTTTTCTTAGCAATTGATTTAGCAACATGAGATAGCGTAGAGAAACATTTGCCATTGCTGTCAGATGTCTGGCTCAAGAACTTTTTTAGTTTTTATTCTGCCAATTGCAAAGATCTTTTTCTGTAAAAAGTAGATAATAAAAATTCATATTTTTGACCTTTGACATGTGCGGTTGATTTCTGCCAATTTATAACTAAAAGTGTTTTGAAAATATTTTTTTGTCTAGTTCAGCTTTCATCTTAAGTCTTCTTATGTTATTTATTGAGTTTTTTTTTTGTTACTATTTTAGTCCAGTTTCTATACATTGTTGTCCTCAATTTGTTTTTGTTGTTCAAATTTTTTCCACTAATATTTATTCTAAATTGCTTAAATTTTTGTTTTTTATAACTTTTTATGATGAGTGCAAAATTTCAATAATTGATTTTTATTATTTTCTTCTTGAAAAATGGTGTTCTTTTTTATTGTATGAGACGACAAATAATTGTAGACTAAACTGGTGTTGAAATTTTTAGCTAGTGTTTTAGGAGTGCAACTTTTGTCTTATTCTACAGCAACTAAAAAAACCTGGTTATTAAAATCTAAAGATCGACCTGTTTCTCATTTGTCGTCTAAGAAAATATCATTATTTTTGAAGCAATCAAACTACTTCTGGCGTTAAAATTAAAAAGTGATGCAGTGGTTTTTTACCTTTTTCAAAGTAGTACAGCATAATGTACTATCAGTATAAAAAACCCTGCGTCAACCTTAATCAAAGAATTTTTTAAATAAAAAAAAAGTTGAGATACGGCAGCTATATGTAGCTTAAATAAGAAAGTACACTAAAAACTCTAAAAGCAACATACCACAAGTTAAGCAGCATTTTTAGATTAAGTATAAAAAAACAAGAAGAAGTTACTCATAAACAAAAAATACTAAATGAACTTTTTGAAAAGCTTAATGTTATAATACAAATTTTGACTTTTTATGAAATGGCTACAAAAAACTTGTTTCCGGCACAACCTAAACTAAACGTTTTCTGTAAAACTAGTAATACGACGACAAAGTAAGAAGTCTGGTAAAAATAAAACAAGAAATAGTTTTTTCGCTTTTTAATTTGATACACATAGTCCAACGTTTTTCCAATTTTATTAGCTTTTTCGGAAAAGACAATTTTTCAATTTTTTTTCAGTTATAAAACAACACAAATTTCTTTTTTATTGCTCTTAAGCATAGTTAAATCATCTCTTGAAGTTGACACACGTGTGCGTTTTTGGTCAATTGTAAGCAAACGCGGGACTTTTTGCGCAAATAGCATTTTTAAATTTAAACGTTTGCGTAATATATTGCGTATACGTTTATCTGAGATGCAAACTATCTTAACTATCTTGGGCATTTTCTCTCTGAGGTTTTTTATACGATATCATAGATTTTGTCAATTATTTTTGGCTATCTTAAATGTTTGGTATCAGTTGTATTTGTATGACCACAACATAATAACTCGGACGTTACTTGTTTTGCTAAAAAAGTATCTATCAGTAACACAATTTGGGTTCTAAAAAAGTATCTATCAGTAACACAATTTGGGTTCTAGGAAAAATAGCAAACAGTAAATGTTTTCAAAAAAATAATCGGCATTGCCAGAGATGCACATTTGTATTTAGCAACACACAAAGCTTGATGTGATAGTATCTAGACACCAAAAATGCCCTTAACAGTGCCTAGTCGCTATGACGCAAAAACTAAACAAAACAAAAAATGGAAATTGCTTAACTTAACTGCTATTATAGCATCTTATCTTAAAGAAATTGGACAATAAAAATAGTCAGTGCTAAATCTTTGAAACGTTTTTAACCACAACCTATTGCGGATAAAGATGTTCAATAGCACTAATTTAATTTGGCGTTGCAAACGATGTGGTGAAGGCTACAACTGCAAAAAGTAACACTATTTTTATAACACACTCAACACTGGACTACTACAAATAACAAAATAAATAAATTAAAAAAAAACTAAAACATTAACGCAAAAAACTAAAACAGTAGTTTTGGCTGTAAAAATAAAAACAGTTGTAATACATTTTAACATCAAAAACACGGTCGTTACGCTTAGCAAACTTACCCTAAACTTACTTTTGCTAAGCATTATTAAAGACTAAGCTAAAAACACGGCGTTAGCCTTAACTAGATTAATGTTGAACGTATAAAAATCTAGAACATCAAAAAGAAAGACTTTTGCTAGTGTGTCAGGAAAATTCAATAACTGTAAAGCAAGAAAAAACAAAACAACAAATTAATACTGAAAACACAATTTAATAGAAATTATGGAATATTTACTAGTTTTACCACGGACCAATGACTACAATAATACCAAAACCGGAATACATAAAGGTAAAGAACGTTAATTACATTATTCCTGAGCAATCATGCTTTAATTTTTAAAGCAAAAATAGCAGCTATTGAATGGAACACTATTTAATTGAGATAATATGTTAGCAAACCAATAACTGTAATCTTCAACAGTTCAGCGGCGCTACATACAATAGGCTTGTTAGTCATAAAATTTAAACCCGTAATGAACTGCATAATCAGTCTGCAAGCGTCAGTTAAGAACAATAAAGTATGTCTAATCATGACACCTAAGAATCAAGGCATAGAATAGAACCTTAAAGCAGACCAGTTTGTCAAATAGGGAACCACAAAAACGATTATTGAGCCAAAACCGACTTTTGGAATTCCATACTAAACCAAAAAACAAAGAAAAACTGTCAAGAGATGAAGCACACGAGTTTATTTCTACCAAGACCACTATACACTACCAAAAGTATAGTAATGCAAGTAAAAAAATAAATATTGCAAAAGCTGATAACTGAACACTGTGGCTTAAACAAACATATGATTAAAATAGGAATCCAAAAAGATTTACTATGCTGCAAATGTTTGGATAAAGGATAAAGAAACTCCACTACATCTAGTGAGTAAGTGAGAAGCTTACAATGAGAAACCCAAAGTATTTTTTAGAGAAAAAAACAAGCTAACTAACGAAGACTTGATCTAGACGATCCACTGCCAAAGTTTATAAACTTTATCGAAGAAACAAAACTATTAAAAGAATAATAACTTAAGGTGTACAATCAAGAAAAAAAAACATTACAGGAAATTACAGAAACAAAAGAAACAGATAATCGACACTATAAACGGACTTTTATCAAAGTAAGCTTTACTTTGGGGTAAAACTCTTTTTTCCTGCTTAAAAATTAAAAAAAAGTAAGTAACTTTAGCGGGAACGGTCTTAATTATACACTAGAAGAATTGTTATGCACATATGATCAAAACTGACTGAGAACTATAAGATTTAAATTTTTAGAAAGATCATAAACATTGAATTAAATTTTGTTAGATTTTTCTTATCATTCTATGTGATCAACAAGCAATCGACTTTGTATAGCATTTAAAACATACTTACTGGTGCTTTCAGATAATGAAAAATTATAATGTTTAGCTATTTTACTAATTTCACACATACACACACACAAAATAATTTAGATAGCAGAAAAAACAATGGCCAACAATTATACTAAATAATAATATTTCAGTTTAAAATAAATATACGTTTTTTAACTTAAAATATAATAACAAATTCACTGTATATATGATAATTCAAAATCATATTATAAATTACACACTTATCATACAAACGTGCCCATTAAAGTAATAAAATAGATACATATTAATTTGGTGTAATCCCCAACTGCTACATTAAGTATGCATAGATAATAAACACATAAAACCCATAATAAGAAACAGGTAACACATTATATTTCCACAGGTTAAATAATTTAAATTTCGTTACAGTGAATTGTTATTAATAATTAAGTTTATGCATTATGTCTGCAGACAGCTTTTTATTTATAGCTTTATAATATAATTCTATTTTTAAACGTAACTGTTTTATAAAATAAACATAAACCGTTTTATAAAAAGTATGAAAAGACCATTATGAGAAAATAAATATGTCAAGGTTTTTAATTAACGGATTAACATTATATGCTAATTTTTTACTACTTATATTTGCTTATTATGTTTGATATTGTCATTATATTATTTAACCGATACTATCTACATCCATATTATTACTTCATTAAAATTGTGATTTAATTTTCATGTCAAAGACTGTTAATTTACTGCATTTATCATTACAATGATTACTACATAAATTATGAAATTTAGTAGGTTTCAGTTTTTTATAAGAAATATCCACAAAGTAAAGTATTTGTAAATATTAACTTTCACACTAATACGCGGCCGAATTTATTTGCATTTGGTAACGGATATGACATTCATGGTTGAAGTTAATAAAGAATCATATGCATTTTAGATTAGAAATAAGACCTTCATTTGAACGTTACTCTCCGAAGGACCTTAAGCTTGATTAGAGTCATTGATGGCAAGGTCGATTAAATATACCACTAATTTGATTTGAAACTAGAGTAAATTGCAATTAGTAACATGTTCAATGTCAACGTATATATTGAACACGCAATGCAAAATGTATTTAAAACATTATTTCATTATTAAATTTTAGGTTAAAAAAAATTATAAAATTTTTTTGTAATCTAAAACTATATTAAAAGGTTGATAATACGTTATAATGGAATAGGCTTTAGATCTGTGTGGCATAAGATGTTTACAAAAATTTTGTTTCGACACCTAGTGACTCTTGGAAAAGCACTGTCCAAATTAAAAAACTATTACCTTATGAAAAAAGTGTGTTGCTTGAAAAAAATATTTTATTTATTTGCTAAAATTGTCTTGACTCTCTAGTTTCAAAACCAGAAAACGTCAATACTGGCGACAGCAAGTCTATTTTTACTTTAGTTGTGCTACTTCTTTGAGCATGTTAGTTACCTCTCTTATGCTGACTCCCAGCGTGACTTACTCAATGCTTGTTGGGTAGTTAAAAGTTTATTTGCGGTTTTACGTGTTATTACTACGGTTTCAAAGTTGCATGTAAGCACTAATAGTATGCACGTTTTGCATACCTTTTGTTTCAAATTTACTGAAAATTTCTTTGATTTAAATTTAAATACCATTTTACCAAACACTGACTCACTTTTTTCAATATGTTAGTTGTTTGGTTTTGGTATCTGCTATGTTTTTGTGGCTCAGGTATGTGTATTTGTTTACATTTTTGAGTATTTTCTTGTTATTAATTACTTAGATTTGCTCCGATGTCATTATTTTTTTTTATCCAGATTTATCTATAGTCTAATTTTCATCGATTTTTAGTAGAATTTTTTACTTCTTCTATTGAACTTGGCCGGTTTACCCGTTTATTCTTAACCCAATGAAGTGTTTCTAATGTCAACGTCTTGGACACACTGCAGTTAAGTATCCAGGTGTTGCAACATGTGCAAAATTCAGTAAGGAGAAACATGACCCTGATCTATGCAACAGTTCACTATTATGTGTGAATTGTAAAAGTAAGCATCCTGTTTATTCCTGAGATTGCCCAAAAATGAAAGAAAAAAGGAAGATAGCCAAGATTAGTGTAACAGACAAACTCTCTTACTTTGATGCTCAAAAGAAGAATAGAGCAATTACATCTCCTACTTTTTCTAGATTATTTGCTGCAGTTGCTAAAACATCTATTGTTCAACAAACACCAATTATGACATTTACTGCTATTGCAGAAACTTCTTTAAGTAAGAACGAGGACTCTAATGTGAAAGGTCAAAAACCGGTTGCAGGCCCATCAGGGTCAAAACTAAAACTGACTTTGGTCTAATCTGGACCAAGATCACAACAAGTAAGGATTCAACCAAAACTTCTCAAGATGAGGGCTCATTTAAAGCTTAAACCATCTAAGGTATTGGCACGTATCAGGTCAAAACCAACTAAGATGGCGACTTTCAAGTCAAAGCCTAAACAGGCTAAGATTCAGTCTGACTCAAAACCTGCAAAGACAGCAGCCTATTGCTACCTGAAATGCAGGTTTCTAGCGATCCTGCCCCCACAGACCTTAATATTAACATATCGTCAGAGTTGATGGATGTAGAAGTTATTTTTGCACAACCTACTCTGACAGATGAAATGATGTCAAATAATGGAAGTTCTTCTACTCCCCCAGATAGCTTTAAAAATAGCTTTAATCATTATAACAATTTTTTTTAAATTTTATTAGCCAAAAGTTCAGTTAATTTTTGTGATTATACTATTTATCAAAAAGATCGTATAAATGTTGATGGAGCGGCATTATTAGCTTGTGATACGGTTTTTAGAAAGAATTCCGTGTCAACACTTTATTAGAAGCAGTAGCTGTTTAATTACAACTCCTTTTCTCACTGACCGTTTGCTCAATCTATATTTTGCCAAACGACAGTTTGGACATTGCTTTGATTGATCAATTGCTTGAACAACTTCCGTCCCTATTCCTCCTTATGGGTGATTTTAATGCTTATAACACTTTGTGGGGTTCAAGTCAAACCGATGTCAGAGGTCGTAACTTGGCCAATCTATTTTCAGAATCGGATTTAGTTATGTTAAATAAAGGTAACACTAACTACTTTTCCGTGGCTAATAGATCGTTCTTGGCTATTGACTTTACTAGTTGTTCTTCAAGTATCGCAGCATTGCTGGATTAGAAAATCTTGGAACATCTTTATAATAGTGACTACTTTCCAATATTCATTCGCGTGCTCCATATAAACCGTAATCGGAATTAGAGAATAAAAGATGCTGATTGGGATAGTTTTGTTCAAGTATTTGATTATGATGACAGTGCCACTATTGACAAAGATGTTGAAACTTTCACCGATTCTATTATACAAGCAGCTCATGCCAATATTCCTCTGTCTTCAGGAAAACCTTGCAGAGAACCCGTTTCTTGGTGGAATTTTGATTGTAAATAAGTTAAATTAAACGTCGTTCTTTTCGAAAGTTTAATCACTTTCCAACTGAAAAGAACTTGTTAGCTTATTTGAAGTATAAAGCTGTTGCGCGAAGAATGAGAATCATGATCAGAATACGTTACCTTTATAAATTTGAAAGACCTTATCGGGAAAGTGTAGGAAAAAGTCAAAAAAATTTCTAGCCAAACTGCATCTGTACCTTTATGTGGGTTATTGTCAGGTGAATAAATTATTACCGATCTTCTTGATATCTTGAATATTGTAATGTATAGGAATCTATTGTTATTTGTTGTACTTTTTATCGATGTTCTTTTCCGATGTCTATGCGCAAGCAGTACGTCTTAAGCATCCGTCCATGTAGCATCTCTCACCTATAGAAGAATAAAGCATGTTTTGGGCTAATGGTTACTTATTCAACCCTTTACCTATAATAGTGAATAATAGTGTGTAGTGTAATGTGCAGTACACTATAAGTGGCGACAAGGATAATTAAATTAATTCAAAACCACGCACGTGTCAAAAAGTGAAAAACGCCGCAAAAATGGCGAGTTCAATGGGAATTTTTGTGGAATTTAATCCTGAACATGATGATTGGAATATACACAAAAACAGGATTGAACAATATTTTATCGCAAATAGCATCAGCGACAAAAAAAATTATGCGGGCTATGATATTAAATAGCTTATCGCAGTCAGCGTACAAATTGCTGGAAAATTTAACTCTTCCTACGCCCCCTGAAAGTGTAAAATATGAAAATATATTGGAACACTTAAAAAATTATTATACGCAGAGTAAAGCCGTATTCGCAGAGCGATTTAAATTTTATGCTACAAAGAAAATGTCCCAGAAAAGTTTCAAGAATGGGCCGCGCGAATTAAACAACTCGCAACATATTGTAAATTCGGTACCCAGCTAGAGAACGTGCTCAGGGACAAATTTGTGGTAGGACTGGAAGCTGGAAGAGTGCGTGACAGGTTATTCACGGAGGATGAGTCTCTTTCATTAAAAAAGGCTATGGAGTTGGCACAAGTTTTGGAGTCAGCAGAATTAAAATTCGGCATCAGGGAGCTGGAACAGGACATGGCAAAAATCAAGGTCGAGCCCTGGATATTCACCGGCTGGGCCAGCGTGAAAAATTCCAAGGACAGGCAACGTCAAGGTGGAAGCGGAGCAGCGGCAGCAGGACAACCAACGCGCATTCTTCACGGGCAGCAACGCATCGAAGCACGCGTACATGTACTCGATGCGGAAGAGAAAACCACACACCGGATAAATGCCGTTTCAGGGAATATTCCTGCAATACATGCGGGGTTAAAGGACATTTAAGTAACGTATGTAGAAAACCAAATTTAAAATACCTTAACACTACATCGGGAATGGCACTATTTAATTTAAAATCGATTAACGGAAAACCAATCATGGTTAATGTAATAGTAAATAATATGCCATTCCAGATGGAGTTAGATTCAGGGGCGGCAGCATCGGTAATTTCTCAAGAAATATGGCAAAAGAAATTTAAATGTTTTGGCAAGGTATCTAAGGCGGATTTAAAATTATCTAGTTATACAGGGAATAAAATTGTTCCATTCGGTAAAATAATCGTAAATGTAAATTTCAATGGAAAAACTGAACCATTAAATATGTATATAATTAAAAATGGTGGACCTCCTTTGTTAGGACGAGATTTCATGGATATTTTTAACTTAGGCTTTAAACAAATAAACAATTTAAGGCAGCAAACATGTAACAATGATGAAAGTGAGAAACATTTATTAAATAAATATCCAATGGTTTTTACAAATAATCTAGGAACTTTTAACAAATTTAAATTAAAGTTAAAATTAAAAGAAAACGCAAATCCAAAATTTTTCAAAGCCAGAAATCTACCGTATTCATTGAAAAGTAAAGTAGATCAAGAATTAGACCGATTAATAAAATTTAAAATAATTTCACCAATTCAAAATAGTGCATGGGGCACCCCCATAGTCCCGATTGTTAAAGGTGATCAGTCGGTGCGAATATGCGGAGATTATAAAATTACTCTAAACCCCAATTTAGAAACAGATCGTTATCCCCTACCGCGTATAGATGACTTGTTTACAAAATTACAAGGCGGTGAACAATTCTCTAAACTGGATCTAACCCATGCTTACCAGCAGGTTTTGCTAAATGAGAATTCTAGAAAAAATTTTTATTTATTTCAACACATAGGGGCACATTCGTATATAACCGATTGCCGTTTGGAGTAAGTTGTGCACCCTCGCAATTCCAAAGGATAATGGAAAATTTACTAGGAAAGTTAGACGGTGTCTGTGTATTTTTGGATGATATCCTTGTCACAGGCAAAGATGAACATTTACGTACCCTGGAGAATGTACTCAGTATTTTACAAAATTCGGGACAATCAAAAAGGATAAATGTGATTTTTTTAAAATTTCAATTTGTTACTTGGGGCATGCTATAGATAAATTTGGACTGCATAAATCGCCTAATTTAATTAAAGCTATTAGGGATATTCCAGTACCTACTAGCGTTACACAATTAAGGTCATTTTTAGGTGCGGTGAATTATTATAATCGATTTATACCAAATTTACCCAATATAGTACACCCATTATATAAGTTGATTAAAAAGGATGCAAAGTGGAATTGGACGAAAGAATGTCAAGATTCATATCATAAAATACGAGATATATTGATGTCCAATGATTTCCTGGTGCATTACAATCCCAAAGTAGCCGTAAATTTGACAGTAGATGCCAGTCAGTTTGGATTAGGGGCAGTTCTGTCCCATGTGTATCCGGAATCCGGAATAGAAAGGCCAATCGCATTCAGCTCGCGCACACTGAATGCAGCTGAAAAAAAGTACTCCCAGATATAATAGTGAATAATAGTGTGTAGTGTAATGTGCAGTACACTATAAATATTCTGGACAATGAAAATTTTTAAGAGATAAAATCTAACATAGAGAAAAAAATCTGTCATTTGTTTCCGACGATGATGAAATATATAATGCACCGTTTAGTGTTTAGGAATTTAACTCGGCATTATTTGAAGCGCACAATACTGCTCCAGGTGCCGATTTGATACACAATGCTATGCTTAAGCATTTAAGTCATGGCAGCTGGCTATCATTGAACTAGTACTCAAACCTGGTAAAGATAAAAAGCTCCCAACAAGTTATAAGCCAATCTCTCTAACTAGCTGCTTATGCAAGTTATTAGAGAGAATGATCAATAAGCGTCTTACTTGGTTATTAGACTCAAGAGATCTAATTGATGATGTACAATGTGGTTCAAAGCGTCATTGTTCTACGACTGATCATCTTGTTCGGCTGAATACTGCAATTAAAAATACATTTGTACAGAATCAACATCTTGTCGCTGTATTTTTTGACATTGCAAAAGCATATGACATGACGTGGAAGTACAATGTTCTACAAACGCATTATTTGTGGGGTATTTGCGGAAGCATGGCATTGTTTATATAAAGCTTTTTAACTTCCCGTTTATTTAAGGTACGTGTAGGTGAAAGCATTTTGGACATACGTCAGCAACAGAATGGTATTCCGCAAGGGTCCATTTTAAGCGTAATGCTATTTATGATAGCTGTTAACTGCATAAGTCAATTCATCAAGCATCCGGTGAGCGGATGTATGTATATTGATGACGTAGCTATCTATTGCGCTTTGAGAAACATGCCAGCATTGCAACGTCAACTTCAAATAACTATCAACCGCATTTTGAACTGAGCTAATTGCAACGGATTTACTTTTTCAACAAACAAAACGTTGCTTATCCATTTTTGTAGAAGGCAAACCCCACATGGTGACCCTTTATTATATCTTGGGGGAGAACCCATTCCTATACAGGAATGTGTTTGATTTCTCTGTGTAACATTTGACCGTGAGTTGACTTGGCGTCCCCATTTAAAAAATCTGAGATCAAGATGTGTTCCGGCACTAAACTTGCTCAGGTCGTTGAGTGGAAAGTCATGGGGAGCGGATCGGAAAACAATGCTACTTTTGCATCGCGCTTTGGTGCGTTTAAAGTTAGATTATGGTTCCATAATCTATGCCTCTGCAGGACCATCCACATTACCGGATGCTGTAAGAAATTGCAGTATACTTCGGAAACTGGATTTTCAACTCCTTGGACTTTTCAACGTCTACTGCATTATCGAGAATGAGCAAAGCTTCAACTTTACCAGTTGAATATCAAACTGAATTTTCGAAAAATTCAAGCAAGGCACGTAAATACCACTTTGATTTATACCAATGGCTCAAAAAGTAACGACGGTGTAGGTTGTGCTTTTCTGGTAGATGAGTTGCAGTTTACATTTGGCTTGCCAAATGTTAGCAGTGTTTATACTGTAAAATTGTATGCTATATACCAGGCTCTTCTCTACATCTAACTAAGTCCAGGTACATTTTATGTTATATGTGCAGACTTGTTGAGTGCATTAAATTCTATTGATTATCAATATCCTGATTATTATTTGCTGAGGCAAATTTATTTAATTTTGCTTCAGGTGTTTGAATTAAATGTCACTGTTAACTTTGTCTGGATTCCTAGTCACGTAGGTATCAGTGCCAATGAACAAGTTGATGCGCTTGCCAAATTGGCTATAACTAGCGCTGATAATGTTACAGACAAAGCTTGTGTTAGGGATGTTTGTAATTTTTTACAACAATTGATGTTGTCTAGCTGGCAGATGGAGTGGTTTGCTATTCAAGACAATGTACCAAAAACGTCATTACACCGTAGAGCTCGTTATGCAGGTCGAAGCGTAAGGAAAAGGTTATCCTCACGCGACTTTGCATCGGTCACTCTCGATGGTCTTACAGGCATTTGTTGGCAACTGAGGTGCCGCCAGTTATCTTATTGAGTTGTCGGCAGTTTTTGGAACATAGAGCTGCTTCTAAATTATCACCTAGTCTGTTGATTGTCTTGGACAATCAGATCGTTAAAGTGTCTGCTCAAATTTATTTGACGGAGCAGACTGGGTATATGGATATAATTGTTAATTTATTGTAATTAATGTTTGTGTATCGTAAAATCTAGCAGTGATTAGGACTTTTTACACGCTAGACACTGTTAGAATTATTTAGTCATTTTTGCTATAGTCTTTAAAGTTTGTGAATGATTATTTTATTTTTGTTGTTTATTTATTTATTTATTCTATTTTATTCTTTAATATGCCATTTTACAGCATATTATTTTACACTTTTTATAGTTAGAGAAAAGAATCGGCGTTAATAGTCTTCTTAGGCTGATATGCCAAAAATCTAAACTAACCATCTAACTATCCACGTCTAGCTAAAGTTACTCTAGAATTTAATTTAAATACAAACCAAATAATTAGCATTAAACAATGTCGTAAGTTATGCACAATTTACGTAGATATTTGAATTCAATTATACAATAATATAACGAAATAAACACTAAAATTAAAAGCATATATAATATTGATAACAAAATAATTGCATTCAAAATAGCTTCACATTAGTTTGAGCGCGTGGCGTAATTACAGTACTCTACATTGTAATAATGTAACGACACAATTAAATTAACTTCCTCATGCAGTGATCAATATAATATCAAAACTCATTATACAAAACAAAATTAAAATTTGTAATTTACATCAAGATGAAACATTGAAATCAGCAACGTTGTAAAATTCTATATTTTCCTTGCTAATTCTATAAAACTTTGTTATATTATTTAATCAATTAATAAAATTATAACCATTTACATCTACCGACCACTACCTTGATTTGTGGTATTTCAACGAAAACGGCAACTTTGGAGTCATTGCTGTTTCTACTAAATAATTGATTTATTTTTTTACCGGTATATTCAGAAAGGATTAAACTATGATACTCGGAGTTTTTTTGGTCAAACTGTATTGTCTTTTCGGTTATTTCCTAACTATTAATTGAATAAAATACATATCACAGTTTGATCCTTTCTGAATGTACTGGTGAACAAATAAATCGATGAAGAAACAGCAATGTGGCCGTTTTTGTTGAAATACTACAAATCAAGGTAGCGGTCAGAATGGTCTTAATATATTAAAACTAGTAAATAAATAAATATAATAAAATAAACTAATTTATTTTGAAAAGTGTGAAATAATTATAAAATTTAAATTATTAACCAAATTCTAAACAATTTTTTATACCACTAACAGGTGTTAATTTTTTTTATTAATAAAACGTAATTAGGAATACATTAGCACAATTTACTAAATATGCAATTACCCCAAAAACAAAAACAATTTCTATAATAAAATAATTGTGTCAATGATTTCTCCACACTTTTTATTTCATTCTTTTATAATTGATAAAAAGAATCTGTGAGATTTCTATATTGACAAACTGATTAATAAGTGCATGGTTACTACAGTATTTCAAAAATATTATAAATTTCTTCCATAATTGATAATGACCACATTAAACATGGCTACTGTTCTTTTATAACAATAATTACAGAGAAACGCCACCGGAAATAATAACATTTTCACGGGTATTTGATATTTAAATTACAATCTACTATAATTTGTGAATTTCTACATAATTCCATCCTGCTTGTTATGTCACATCAAATGCATTGAATAATCGTTTTTTGTATTTATGCATCCATCATTATTGTTGCGGTCATTAGCATTAAACTACTACATAAAATATATTTTTTTATTCGATTATTAATAATAGAAATAAATCAATTTATTTAGATCAATAGCGTTTATTCAGTTATTTGTGAGAAAATACAATATACTATAATATAATTATATATAGAGAAATGTAAAGGTAAATACGGTTAGGGAAAATGAATGGTAGATGGATATAAATTAATTTAATGGCTATTCTAAACATCACTGCAAATATGGATATGTATAAATTATTATAGTCATAATATTTACAAAGTAATATAATTCATCATAAGCACTAACAAGAATAATTGTTTTTCTACAAAATTGCAGTTTGTTTAATTGAAACTTGAACTAATAAAGCATTTTCAATTTATATTTTGATAAAACATGCAGTATATTTAAATAAATCAACTTCTTTGATTGAAAATGCAATAAGAAAATTAAATATTAAAACAAATTCTTATATTTTAAGCAACACTAGATTAAGGAAACACTTTATTTTAGTTTCTCTAGTTGAAAGTGAAAAAAGCCATTAACGTTTTAATAATAATAATTTATTTTATGCAATACTAAAAGTAAGTTAGTATAACTTGGAGATGCGTTTTTTAGGTGATTGGTAATATAGTGTATTACATATATGTATTAATACACATATATATTCATTTAATCATTATGTGAGTGAATCAAAAGCAACGGCAAAAGCGCAAGACAAAGAAAAGCTCAGTAATTTTTGCGCAGTAAAGTGATGGAGTCAAATGATATGACGGCAATGGCTGTTCCTTAATTGTTTGATGAATTAGTGTTAATTTAATTAATATACAACGTTAAAGCACGGTGTAGTAGTTGGGAGGTTTAGCAAGCATTACGTCAGTTTATAATATACCCTTAAATGTGTTATATACCAACTTTGCGTTTTGTTTCTGGATGATGTTCTACAATCGTGGCAACTTTTTGTAGTATATTTCTCTGTCGTTTTCTGTTTAGGAGTTCTGGAAAACAATGGTTTTAGATAATATTTAGTAAAACCCGAGGTAAAACCTTTAAATTTTGTGCATTCTTAGTCCGACCATAAAACATACAGTTTGTTCTAAGCTCGGACCCTCACTCACCGCTTGAGCCTCGTATTTATATTGAACTGAAACTTTTTAAGCTTTGTGAGAGTAAAATTATTACATTACATTTTTTACTTATAAAATAATTTTACTCTCACGCCGCTAAAAAAGTTTTACTTTAATATAAATGCCAGGCTCGAGCGGTGAGCGAGGGTCCAAGGATTGCCGTTGTGTCCGCACTCTTAGTTTTTAAAGTATACTATCTATAAAAAACAAAATTATATAGTACTTCTCTATACTTTAAAACAAAAATTATCTTTACTTATTTTTTATTTTCCGTTTTTAAAACTTGCTAATTTGTACTCAGATAAACACATGTCTAGACAAACTTTAATTTTGTTTAAACCGTGGAGGTACAGGGGCAGGTTGTTGTGAAGAAGTGTGTACTGTTGCAGAAAAATTGTCTGAAGTGAGTAAAGTATCTTTTGAAAAAAGAAGGTACTGTGAAAGACTGATTTAAATTATCTTTTGGCTAAAATTCGCAACCACTATACTATCTTAAAGCTTTTGCTAAAAAATTATTTTTAATTTTATGTTACAATTTTTCTCCTGATAACAGATAAAATGTATATAATGTAAAAATTAATACTTCTTTTTCTTCTTTAGCCTGATTTCGTCCACTCCTGAACATAAGCCTCTTCCATACGCTTCCATGTCAATCTTGGTTGGGCAGTCTGTATCCAGTTCCTGCCCGCGTGCTGTTGTATGTCGTCCTTTCATCTTATTTATGTCGTCCTTTCATCTCATTTATGTCGTCCTTTCATTTCATTTAGAGACGGCTTAACTTTGTAGGTTTATTGGAATTTTAGGTTTTTGTAGGATGTATTCTAATTTGCCAAAAGCTGTCTATTCGATGCGTTTCTGTTGTTTGGTTGGCCTTTCCAAATTTGATGCTATATACTCCTCGACTTATTCTAGAGTGTGATTTTTGATGGTGACCATCTTGTTACTCGTACTCATGGTTTTGTTTTGTGCATGTTCATTTGCAGCCCACAGTTTGTGAAGCTTTGTGTAGTTTGCGTAGCATTTCTTCCAGTTCTTTTGAGTCATTGTTATAAAGGTGATTTAGACGGTTATCATTGATGCTTACTCCCTTTCTCTCCCACAATAATTTTTTGAACACGTCTTCTAGCGCTTAAGTGAATAACTTTGGCAAGATGGTATCGCCCTACCGGACGCTTTTTTTAGTGGGTACTTTTCTTGTCGTTCAATTTTCTCCCATTTTGACGTGAAGGGTTGCGTGTTTGTATATGTATTTAAGCAAGTTTGAATACTAGAAGACAATTTAGGCATTGTCTTTTGACTTGACTGTTTCTCATGCTTCAATAGAGTCAAAGACCTTTTGATAGTCCACAAATGCCATGTGGAAGTGGATATTGTACCTTGTACATTTCTCGATCAGTATACGTAATGTTTGAATGTAGTCGGTTGTGTTGTAGCCTCGTCTGAAACCTGCTTGTTCAGCCAGTTGATAAAAGTTGAATTTTTGAGTTTGTTCATTTGTTATTATTTTGGTTAGTAACTTATAAAAAATAGACAGTAGACTGTTTGTTCATAAGTATTAGGATTGCTTTTTCCAGGGCCTTTCTTCTAGTCTTCAGCAGTTTGCTAGTTATTTGATCTTTGCCTGGTGTTTTGTTGTACTTCAGATAGATGGAAAATTAATACTACGTAAGTACATATATTTATTTATTTATTTATTTACTAGTCAACGAAAGCCATTACAAAATAAGTATATAATTACAATTTAAAAAACATAAATTAAACATAAAACAACTAATATTAAAAATAAGAACAAAATTTAAATAGTTGACAAGTGCACGTCGCAGGGTTTTAAAAGAATATTTAAAAAAATCCACTTTCTTCGTTGACGTGCCGCAAAATACGAGTAGATGCAGAGTGCACCGCATAATCAGTCCGTTTGAACGGTATATGAAATAAATAGTCATTGCGTAAAACTCGAGCTGGGACATGAATACCGGAATGGGACACTTCGGCGCCGCCGTTTCGGCGCGGCCAGTTCGGCGCGGCCGATTCAGCGCGAGGACACCTCGGCGCTGGCCGATTCGGCGCCGGCCGTTTCGGAACCAGAACTTTTCAAATAAATATAAACATTATAATAAAAATTGATTTGTTTTATGAGACATAATAAATATTGTATGATAAATAAAATAAATACATAAAAATTTTATAACATATCAAACAAAAAACATAATATATGTACGTACATGTTTAAATTGTCAAATATACAATATTAATGCCCGTATTCATAAAAGCTGATTAAATTTAATGACTATGAAATGTGACAACATAACCTCACAATTCAATAAAACGTCAAAACTATTTTTATAAATTTAATAGAAATACATATTATTTATTTTGCGTTATTATTAAATATTATTTTTCATTCATTTCTGATAATTATTTATTATGCCAAACTTGTTTTTATGGTAGAATAAGTATAAATAATTTTGCGGTTGTCAAATTTAACGATCCGTTACTGTAACTGACTTTTATGAATACGGGCAATAGTATAATAACTAAATACAATTTACAAATTACAAATTTTTATGATTATAATATATGTATTTAATTATTTAATTTGAAAAGTTCTGGCGCCGAAATGGCCGGCGCCGAAACGGCCAGAGCCGATGTGTCCCCGCGCCGAATCGGCAGCGCCAAAGTGTCCTAGACCCCATGAATACTAATAGAGCTGAGCAAGTCAAGACAGTCAATAGTCCCACGAAGCACTTTAAAAACACGTCAAAATTAAAACGTCTTTTTTCAAGACTGGTCATATTAAATGTAGAGAGCAATTCCGTGTAGCTGCCTGCAATGTTGCATTTATACGCCAAAAACAAACAAACTTTTTTTAAATTTGTTCAATTTTTCCTTTACTGACGGCGGTGTATGGTGACCACACATTTAAACAATACTCGAGATGGGGGCGTACTAGAGCGTTCTAAAGGATATTTAAAGTATGATGGTCACAAAAGTCCTTAGAGTTACGCTTGACAAATCCTAAAAGTTAATAAGCTTTAGCCACAACAGTATCGATATGTAGTGTAAATGAAAGGCTTGAATCAAACGTAATGCCTAAATCACGAATAGTGTTAACTCTTTACAACATTACATTCATGAGAGAGTAACCAAAAAATCTGTACTTCTTCATTAAGTAGTACAGCATCATCCAAAGACTGAATTTTTATAAAGATTTTTATATCGTCCGCAAATAATAAACAACGCGCATTAGAAAAACAGTGTACCACATTATTGATAAAGACATTGAACAGTAAAGGTCCAAGATGTGACTCCTGTGGAACACCCGACGTAACATCAATATTACGAGAAACGCACTGACCGATGCGCACAAATTGAGATCTGTTTTATAAATAGGATTGAATCCACAGTAACAAGGTGCTATTAACTCTAATACTACGTAGTTTTATAATTAGTATCTTGTGGTCAACGGTATCTTTTGAAAAGTCAGTGTAAACTGAGTCTACCTGGAATCTGTTTTCGAGCGCATCTGTTATATAAGATTCATACAACAAAAGGTTGGAAGATGTCGATTTGCCAGTTCGAAAACTGTGTTGATTGAGAGAAATTTCAGATTGCAGAATGGCAGTCAATTGACAGATAACTAACTTTTCAAAAACTTTTGGAATAATTGATAAAATGGATATAGGTCTATAGATTGTTACATCATTTGTAGCACCGGATTTATGAATGGGAGTGACATAAGCTTGTTTTCAGCAAGTAGGAAAAGCACTCATAACCAGAGATAAGTTAAATAAAAGCCATAAGGGCCGACAAAGAGCAAACGCACATTTGTTAAGAAAGAAAACAGTTAATCTATCAGGCTCTGGACAGTTATTGGATTTTAATAGTGATAGTTCGTTGACAACATCAAATATTTTTAAAACAAGATGCGATTCATTTATATGAGTAAAAATAAATTTAAAAAATCAGCAAAGAGATTTACAATGCCATCAGTAGTGTCAATTTGAGAATTACCATTTGTGAGAGTAGATGGTATTTGATTACGGCTACGTTTAGATTTGACGTGCCCCCAAAAAGCTTTAGGATTAGATTTAATCAAATCTTCCACTTTCTTAATGTGATTAAAATAACACGTATTAGCCAATTGCTTACACTTATCACGTATTGAACTAAATTTGTGGTAGTCAGCTGCTAATCTAGACAGCACATATGCTTTGTGTAACTTTTTTTAGAAAACACAAGGTCTTTTAGCTCACTTGTAAACTATATTAGAAATTTATAGGTTTTTTTATAACATTTATTTATTTTGGGCACATAATAGTCAATTGTGTCAAAAACTAATGAATAAAAACGGTGACATGCTTCATCAATATTACAATCAAAAAACATATCCCACCTGGTATTGAGGAAAACATCATTTAAGGAAACATAATCAGCATCCTTGAAATTATATTGTATCACGTTATCTTTGCCTCACCATACGTTGTCAGGTGTATCCTGTAAAGAATCCAGTTTTAAAACTACATTAAAAGCAGGATGTTGAAAAATGCATGGTACAATAGAAAACAGCGTTCTGTAAGGCTCAAGTTTGAAAAAAATGCCAAAGACGCAAACAATAAATTTAGCAAAATCAAATTTATGTTTAGTATGTAGTTCAATTGTTGCAAATTAATATACCCAAACGTGTTGGCAACTAAAGTACCTTTAGGACAAGTGGATTCCGTTCTTACACCATATTCATCATTAATCCACTACGTTTGTGGCAAGTTGTAAGAGCCAATAATATAAACAGTTTTGCATTCACTAATTAATTCTACACTTTCACAGTGACGTTGGTAAGTAGAGTAATCCAAACCAGGTGGAATATAAACAGTACCTAAAACTATTTTCATACTGCCGATATCAACACAAACATACAATTCCTCTTAGACAGAGCAATGACTAAATATTTTATATGAATGGTACTTATTGGACACGGCAATAAGTAGGCTTCCGCCACGTAATTTTGATCTTGCAATACGGTTACGGTCACACCTGTACACTTTATAATTAAAAAATCCTAGTTCTAAGTAGTAATAGAGCTTATAAGCGTTTCACTAAGAATAAAAATATCATGCTCCATTAATTGTATTTTGGCATTTAAAGTAAACAATTTTGTGCGTAATTCGCGCACATTTTGATAAAATACTCTCACATTATTTAACTCAGTACAGCTAGAGGTTACATCTAAGGCACGTGCAGACGATGTCGATGAAGATAGACGTTGAGAAGACGCTACATCGATGTCGAAGGTTTGAATGATGTTGTTGATAAAAAATCAGTTTTTGGCAGTTTATGTTGGCGGCGGCACTTAGTAAATAAACGTACAGATACTCCTTTAGGCCTTTTTTCTGCGTTTAATATACAATCATCATTTACGTTTTTAACATCAGCAACAATACTAACTTTAAAAGAACAATAAATAATATTGTTTGTAAGTGGAATGCAGGCAAGGTCACTTATTCCCATGTTAAGTTCAACATACTTCTTAATATCTTCAACACTGGTAGAAGGAGCATAGTTATTAATTTAATAAAAAGTGCATCGTTTAGCCGCTTGTATTCCTTGAATTTCGGAAGTCCCACGTACAACAGTTAGTTGTGTTTGATTTTTAGTTTTACTTTTTGTCATCAGAGTTTTGATTTGGGAAGTAGGCTTTGCAGTAGGTTTTATAACTCTGGATGTTGTAGAGTTGATAGCTGCTGCGTCAATTGCAATAGTTGGTCGAATTGTGGTGGTATTATTACTATGGATTATAACAGATACTTTAAGCTCTGGTAAGAGTTGAAAAATCGATTTAAATACAGAATTAAGTTCAGAAAAAATCAATTTGTTACTATTAGTAATTAATATAACTATCTTGAAATTTTTCTAACATATAAAACAATTCAATTCTAAAAGAATCAAAGTTTTAGAAAGTTAAGTTATTGCTTTTGTTTCATAAAAATTAAAATAGTGTTTTTGGAAAAAATGCAGTAAATTATTTTATAAATTTCAGAAATTGGTTTAGTTGGAGATGCGATAACTTAAAAGAGCTCCCCCTATTAGAAAAATCGTTAAATTATTTGTGTGCAAAAAAGGGCTGTAGTACAGTTAAATCATACACGGACAAGCAACGGCATTTTTGCCTAGCATCTTACTGCTCAAAAAAAGAGTTTGTTTGATCTTAAAATCAAATTAATATATAGTAATTGGTGGTGCAAAATAGTTTTAGCTCCATCATGTTGCTTCAACCAATAAAACCGAATAACATCAATAAAACTTTAGTATCACAACTGGCAACCAAATTGCAATGTCTAAAGAGGTAGATAATCAAATATAGTTTAATAAAAAACAAAGGTTTAAAATCAATTACTTAAACTCAATTCATTTCCAAAGCGGTCAACCAAATACAGACAATTGTTTCATCTTTATTGAGCATTTGTAAAAACCGAGTGGAAGGGAGAGTCCGATGTTACTCGGTAAACAAACCACAATACATGTATTAAGCATTGTAAGAAATCATAATATTAAAATGAAATAAAATGAATATTATACAAACTCAAAGGTAGTAGTGGCTGTACACAGTTGTTGTAAGACCTAAACTTACTTAAAGAGCATTTATAAGATTGCCAAAAACAAACCAAAAAATATCTGCAAATTAACTTAATAAGTTGCAACAAATGAGATGTCTAAGCACATCAGATAGCATGCTAACAACATACTGCAGCTATGAAGGCTATGACTGCCACCTCTTGACATTTACGTTAAAGAAGCAACATTGCTTTTGAATGCACTAAATTTAGATACATTGCAAGCAAGTTGCGTTTCTTCTGATAAAATTGTTAACAATGTGCTAATGTAGAAACAACACACACTAGTGGTTTTGAAACATTCTATGGCTCTGGATTGGAAATCTAATTGTAAGATCTTTCAATATCTTTGCTTTTGTAAACACACATGACTATCCTTGCAGTAAAAGTTAAGATTTAGATTTGGATTCAATTTCAGTGAGAAGGTGAAACCATTTTTACTGCACTTAGGCTTGTACCTCTTCCAGTGGTAAACTTTACTCATTTGTTCTAACGCACAGTCAACCTATGTCGTTAGTATGTGCTAGGACATTGCTTGAAGAGTATTTTTAATCATGGCTATGTCAAACCAGCAATTCTCTAACATAAACTAACATAGTACGTGCTTGGTCGACTTATTTATAATTTTTCATCTTCTGCATATTGAACTGTTTACAATGCTCATAGTAAGCATGTGTTTTTTTTAATTGAGAGTATTGTGTCAAGATTTCTACTGGGATTTGCAAGTTTTTTCTGGACAGTTTAGTAGTAGTAAATGACTATTTTGGAATTTGGGGCAATTATTTCTCCCTTTGCCTGTCTACAACCCAGGTTGTTATAGATCGTGCTTTAATTACATTGTGTGTATTTGTTTTTAATATGGTGTTATAGCTTTTTAGAGTAGTGCGATTGAGGATTTGGGTCTAGACATCTTAAGAATTGGTTCTTTAAGCGCCAATTCATCAGTTATAACGGTACCTATTGTGCTAAAGTGCATTTTAAACCAACACAGCTCAATGTTATTTACGCAAACTGCTATTGTGAGGACTCTATGGCATTCTAGTATTAGCCTTGATATAGTTTTAGGCTTTTTATAGTTAAAATTTCAGTTTTCCTGTCTGTTAGGATTTGCACGTTATTACCATTTTGTTTAATAAAAATTTGCAAATTTTAACAAACAGTAAAAAATAAACTTAAAATGATATGAAAGCTAATATTACAATGTCACTTAACCTTACTTCAGCAAAATAATATTGAGTTATGCTGAGCAAAAGAACATTCTAATATATCAGAAAATACTAAAATTAATATGCTGCCGCGCAAAAAGCTAATCTCCAAATTGTGTAATTCTAAACCATGGACCATATTCTCTTTTTTGAAACTTTTACAACTTTATTAAAAGCAAACCCGTATCATATCCTACTCAATGATATTATTCTTAGAAAAAAACTGGCTGAACATGGCCATCATAAAAAAACTTTTCTAAGCGTTGTCCTGGCGTACATCAACCACATAGGTTGCACACTGGAGTAAGGTTACTGCTAGAAAAAGTATAAAGAGACTATTGAGGCCTAAGTGCAGTAAAATTTGTTTACTCTTTACCTAAAATCCAGAATTCTGAATAAATTTAGAAGAGGAAAAAGCTTATTGCCACATTTTCAAGTGTTTTAGATAATGTTACCGATGTCATAAATAGTACACACATCAACAAATTGTTGTAATAAATTTGTGGCACCTTGGCTATTAAGTGTGCAGTACTAATATAAAGTTCACACGTAAATATTTAAAACTAAAAAAATAAGAAGCCAAATGTTTTAATTGTAGAAGAAATTATCTATCTAAATTTTAATAGTTTTTTATCTATAAAAATAATGAAAACCATCAAAAAAAGCAAAAACTGACAAAAAAAAAACTATTTGCGACTTCTAGCAAACAACTATGTTGCTGCACTAGCATCAAATTTAGACGTTTGTAAAAACAAAGAATCAACAGAATTAACAAAACAATTCAAGTCTGTAACAGCAATAGCATCATTGCCATCAACCGTATTCAAACCAAAAACAATCTAAATTAAATAGATAAATTAGAAATAGTTGCATAAAATGCTATTAGTTTCGATAACAAATCGAAAGAGTAATAGAACTTTTGAGTTAAACTGGCACACAAATTTTCATGTCTTCAGAACTAAATTTAATAAAATCTTTAAATTAAATATTTTGAAAAGCAGAACAGCTAACTGCTAGAGGTAGATTAACAGTTTTTATCAAAAATTCTATTTTATATTATAAATTAAACATTAATATTAGTAACAATATGGCTGTTGTAATTAAATTTTAGATAAAAAAATTGAAAACTATATTGTAGAACTAACAATTATTCGCAGTTGCAAACTTTTTAGTTGGAGTTGGCATAAAGGTAACATTAATGACAACATTTTCAATTTTTGACTTTAATACAACATTATAATTTTACACTCACCATCTGCGAGCATGATGCGTGTATAATTTATTTGTTATAATCACTCACCAAACGGTTTAACACTCAGTACTATATAGCTAGCTTGTCATTAATAAAATCGTTTAGATTTCCATCAACATTGAAACACTCAACGGGGCTAATTCAAAACATAACTCAATTAAAATTATTGTTATAACAGTAAACTCAGCAACATTGTTTTATTTTGACCAACTGGACAATCACAATTACTACTTTAAATTCGTGAGCGCCTACTCGATTGTTGCTTTTTGGTTTTTAATAAAAACGTATTCCATTGGCTAACTTATTAATAAAAAATAAAATATGGCAAAGCAATTTTATTCAGCTCAATAACTAGTAAAAAGTAACTTTGGCCTCTGACATTTATGTATAATATATTTAAAAAAAAAATTGAATATGCTTTTATAAAGATTAATAATATTTGCATATCATTGTACACTTTTACTAATATAAGTTCTAAATAAGGAGAATATTTTGAACCACTTTCAATTTGAACTAAAGTTATTTGTTGCAAAATTAAATCTTTAATGTTTTCTAGTACAAGTAAAATACAATTTATTCCATTGTAAATCAATAGTATACATATTAAAAGCAACAAAGACCTTTCTCTTGCCTTTATTACAGCTTTTACTTGTATGCAATAACATGCAATAATTAATTTAAATGTTGTTCAGACAAACCCATTTAAATCAAAGAATTACAATTAATTCTTTATGTGTATGTGTTAAATCACACAGGTATAATGATATAATTTCATGTGATTTAAATCGTATAATGGATTATTAATTTCTGGTTTTTACATCCACTTAATTATATTAATATATTGTTATATCATATTAATTTGTTTATTTTATTTTTAATACAATAAACATGTTGTGTAATATTCTCATTATTATTTTTATTAATGATCATGATTACTTTAATAAAATGACAATTAAACATCTATTAATATTCATAACAATATTTTTGTATCAGAAAATAATATCTTTATGCTTGTATTGATTTTGCATTATATGTCTGGACTTCCCAGACTGTAAAATTCGCAATAAAATCTACACAGTTGGCAAATTTTATCTATCTAAGTTCCACATATTGCTTATTTAGTCTAAATATTAAGGAAACAATATATTTATAGTTTTATGCATGACGGAACATAAGGAAGAAACAACATTTGTTCTTTGGTATGGAATTGAAAATATTAATAAATATAATTAAAACTCTCGTTATAACTTATATAATATTGTATATTACAAATATAAATAGACCAGAACAATGAATTTTATCAAATGAGTAAAGATATTAATATCGGTCAATAATTTTATGTTATTGGCCAGGTGCTAGTTTACAGGATATAGATATACAGGTATTTCAAGTCAGTCGTCATAAATTATATGGAATTTTGCCAGGTTTATACAGGTTACTAAGAGGGAAGTTAAATGGGCTTCACAGGAAGTAAACATGTTAACCCGTATAATCGAACGTCTTCGGTTACCTTAATGTGAATATGTAATTCTATATGCAGTGTTAAAAATTTGTAATTTATGGATGTGTTCTGACATTATACATCTAATTATTTTCTTAAGCAAAAGAATAAAATATATATTAATTAAACATTATATACTGTGTAAAAAATATTAGGTGCTTAACCTAAGAGAGGTTGGAAATTGAATTTATAAATATATTTTAGCTGTTTTTATATTTCTATTGGACACAGGTTAAAAAACCGGCATAAGACTGCAGCAAATGCGGGCGTAAAATATGCCAAATAATATAAAAGATTATTTTTGGAAAACATTAACATAAAAAGAAATGAAAGAAAGGCAAGTTGAAAACATCTAATATAAGTTGCACAACAACAACTAATAATTTTTTATGTAAAACACATCACAGATAAAAAATAGAAAAAACTTTAACTCTTAACTGGACTAGCAAAATGTTTAATAAAAGCATCTTAAAAGGTTAAGAATCTCTAAAAAGCTCCAATATGTCACAACCACATTTGCAATAAAGAAAAACATATCATTTTGCAAAAAAATTATTATGTTAAGATCAAGATAAAAAAAAGTTGCAACAAAATTAAATTTGTTTAGCTTATTTTCTTTTTCTTTAGGCGCTTTTTTATTACTAATGGTTGTCTTGAATAAAGTATGGAAGTCTAGTTCTGTCAGGTTTTTTTTTGTGATCGTAGCCAGTTTAGCTCTCTATCTTGACTTCTACTATAAGTTTTAGCAGACTATATTTACTGCTTTTAAAGATGTGCCCAATTATGCTGTCTTCCGCTTTTTAACAACTTCTAGTAGGCATTATTCTTTGTGTAAGAACCTCAACGTTTGTAATGTGCTTTATCCAAGATATTTTATGCATCATCTGTTTATGGTATTGACTTTTAGTGTTTATGCCTCAACACTATAAAGCAGTACAGATTAAATGTAGCATTTTAGATTCTAATCTAGAAATTTTAAAACACTTCTTGCAGCATTTTCCATCCACTCCGGAGGCCTGCCTGTTCTACTGGCTGATAAAAGTCTATTTTTATTGTAAGCTTGTTTGTTACAATCACTCACCAAACGGTTTAACACTCAGTACTATATAGCTAGCTTGTCATTAATAAAACCGTTTAGATTTCCATCAACATTGAAACACTCAACGGGGCTAATTCAAAACATAACAAGCAATAGTAAACTGATAGGACAATAGTTTTTAATGTTTGTTGTGTCCTTTTTTTTAGTATAATGACTTCTGCGTTATTTCATTTTTTGGGAATTACACTACCTCTTAGGCATTTATTTAACAAGGTTTGTATTGATTTTTTTACTGTGCTTCCACGCAGCTTTAGCATCTCGGCTATAATACGATCTTTTCTGAAACATTTGCCATTTTTCATCTTACTCAGAGCAGATCTAATTTCCTGTAATAATATTTTTGGCGTATTCTCTGATCTCACGTTCAATACTCTACCTTCTGCCGGTTCCCTATCTAGTGTTTTTGATGCATATCATCATAGTTTAATCCTTTTTAAATGTACTGGTAAAAAAATAAATCGATTATCAAATTATTTGTAGAAGCAGCGATGAAGGGGAAGTTGCCGTTTTTGTAAAAATACTACAAATCAAGGTAGCGGTCGGTATGCTCTTAAGTGGTCGTTAGTATCGGAGTTTTTTTGGTATAGTACATGTCCTGACCTTAATGTGGTTGTTTTTTCCACCGGATAGTCGTGTTTTGGATAATTCAATGATATTCCACTTGATGACAGCCAGCTCTCTTTCCAGTTCTATTAGATTTTCTTCGGATCTCATTGTTCGTATGTTGTAGGTCGCTATAGATAAACTTTTTTCTGGTTTTTGTTGGTGTTAGAAACTAACGAGTGAGTGTGAGATTTGGAGTGTAACTCTCTACTCACCTGGGTATTTTTGTTGTAGAATTTGTAATTTTCATGGTTTTGTACGGAAGTTTGCCCTGCGAGTTGGCAAGTTCTGTTTCTAAGTTTTAAATTAGTCGCCCATTCTTGGTACAGACGCTGTCTGCAGTCGCTTAATCTGAAACAGACACTGCGGTTGTGGATTATTTTAGCTTTCATTTTTTTCCTTAACTTTACCGGCTGGCATTGCTCTCAGGATCACTGAACGTACTGAGCCTTCTCACCACATCAAAGTGATAATCCCCGAGAAGGCTCATATTCAACAATATAAGATATATTTAGTTTTGCACTATGTGGTTAAGTGTATGTTGTAGTAATGTCCAAGTGTAAAAGAGTCTATGAAGTATTTGCCATCAGGTATTACGTATCACGAGTCCCTAATCCTGACAGAACTGAACACTTTTTGCATTCCGGTTGCTAAGGTTATAGTTGCACACAGTGTAACTAGGGCGGTGCCGTCGTTGTCTCCGCACCGGGCGTAGCTTAGTTTGGGGGGCGCAAAAACCACCTTAATTTCATAACTTTAGAGTTTGGAAACGTTAAAAGAAAAAATTAAGAATCTGCTAGCAAAAAAATTAAGAAAAACGCAACAATTTACTTGAAGCTCTCTTGTGGACAGACGAAAGAGGGCGCAAAAGACGCTTTTGCACCGGGCGCATTAAAAGCTAGTTACGGCACTGCACACAGTGTCTCCAACTTCTCCTTTGCCGTTTTTTGTATTAAAATCTATTACAATTATAGTAATTTCATTTTTCACAATATACAAGTTTTTTAGCTACGCATAGAAGTTAATTATTTTAAACTTTTGCAACTTTTGGTGCGTTTACTTGTATAATATTAATGTTTTTTTGGATCTGCCTATAGTTAAAATAGCATTGCTCTGTTTTATTGCGGTGCTTAGTACAAAACCAAATTACTCATGTTTTTGTCTATTATTATTACTCCTATTCCGTTTGAGTGGCCTGCCAAGTTGTTACTAAAGAAATATACAGTTGATTTTTTTAAACATGATTTTCCTTCTTTTAGCTACTTTATTTCACTAACACCAAGGGTAGTTTTTCTATTAAGTATCTTTCCAGACATAAACATGCTTTTGGCGTTCCATGTACCTACCATTTATTTTATTTTTTTATTTTTAGTTTTAGGTGAGTCTTAGTATTATTCCATTTCAGGTCTGCAACAAATTAAAAGCCATTTGCTGTATGCTTTAATGTCAAAATTGATAGAACAGTTGCCTTCTACCTTGTTTAACCATTATTTGGCTATTTATACCTGGTTTAGCCTGTTAATTAAAGTTAGTAGCCTTTTGCAGGCCAGTTTCTTTAGACTAACTCCCATTTTGAATGCTAACGTGACCGTTTTTGTACTCAATACGCCTTAAGATTCTCTGGTTAGAACAAAAAATATTTTTTTCAAAATTTTAATTTTATAAAATAATTGCACTATAACTATGTAGTAAACTATGAATTAAAAAACTTTACTGCAGCAGTTGTCTAGCAAACCAAATGATTTAAATAACGTTGTTACCGTCGTAAGTTTTTTAAAGATAGTGATTAAATATTAAACATCTAGAAAATACAAAAAAATAATCTGCTTCAAACTTCTACTAAAACATATAGATCTTTAAAAATTTTAGCTTAAAACTTTTTACCATCTAGTAGTACAGTTATTGAATCTAAACTGTTTAGTACAAAATTAGTACATTTCACACCATGTATATTAAAGTTTAGTCTTTATGTTATATACTCAAAAATAAACTTTTTTGAGTTGTTTTATAACTGTGGACAAACATGGACCGAAATTTTATTCTAGTGGCAAACTTGCGCTAAAGAAGCCTAAGACCAAGGCCATGATCACAGTATTTTGGAATAATTGCAGCAATTACTTTTAAAAGGTAAAAAACATTTAAAGACAAACATTACTGTAACTTATTCGACTAATTCACTAACGTTTTGAAAGAAAACGACCAAATTTGGCAAATAAAATAGTTTTTTTTTATCTAGACAATGCACGTGTGCAAAGTTAAAATCAATTTCGTACTTAAGAAAATGGCTTGACGGAAAAAGATTAGGCTCTTATGAAGAAATCATCAATGCAACAAAAGCCCATTTTAAAGAGATTGAGAAATTGTATTATTTTTGGAAAAAATTGAAATGTTGAAAAAACATTAGATTTAGATGTAGCAAACTAAAAAACAACTACTTTGAAAGATAAATTGTTTTTGGCCAAAAAAAAATTATTGTTACATTTTTACCAAACTTTTTACTTTCCCTGATTTTATCTGAAACATTTTTCTGACTCTTTGATAAATCCAGTTTTATTAGACGCATTGTCAAATAAATTAGCTATGTAATATCATTTACAGATATAATGAAATATATTCTGTAGAGAATGTAAAAGGTGATCCATCTAGAGCTATCTTTTTAATCATTTGCAATTTAGACAGTGACAGGTTTTTCCCGTAGGAAATCTTGACAGAAAGTCAGTATCATTTCTCCGCGGAACGAAATAAATTGCTTTACGCTTGAACAACGTTGGGAACTATTGCAAGCTTATTTCCAAAGTCAATGTTGTGTAGCCCAAATAGTGCGTTTGATGAAAAAAAGTTTTGGCCAAAATGAGGCCCTCACAGCTCGTGCTGTACGCAAGCTCGTGCAAAAAGTTCGTAACACTGGCATGTTAGTGGCCAACACACACGGTTCCTGCCGTCGTACGGTGCGCACTTATGATACTAAGCCTATAAGATACGCTCATCCGCCGTCATTTTTGTCCTGGACGCGCACAACTGGCTGTGACGTAGATTGAGCCAGTGCTATTGAGTTTACCATTGAATGATATAGTTAACTCTGGTAATGCGGTGTTAAAAATTAAACACAATAATAATTACTTATTTATGATATTATTTATATTTATATACTAATATTTATTTAGATTTTTGATAACAAGTAATATTAAATTTTGATATATAATAATTAATTTGAATGCGTATACATTTAAATGATGATAAGAGCCATCATATCACTGAAAACCAAAATAGTATACTATTGTTGTATTTATTTAATTAAAAATTAAATATAATTAATTTTGTAAAAAGAATTAATTACTTTTTTATTATTTTGTAAAATAAAACGCAATATGTATTTAAATTAGGTATAATATATTTTATTGAAATTTTCAAATGCTATATTTTTAATTTTTTGTTGTTTAATATTAACTATGTTTAATTTTGTAAAAAAATGTACATTAAAAAATACAATTAGTTAATTAATTAATGATTAATTAGTTACTTTTTTATTTCTTCTGTAAAATAAAACGCAATATGTATTTAAATCAGATATTTATTTTGACAATTGTATTAATTTTTTCTTTCTTATTTTAGAATTTTCAATCAACATTCTATTCAATATATTCATTTTACAATATAATTTACAACAAAAAAATTATTGTTTAACATCATACGGCACATTTATAGATTTGGCCGTTTATTAATTGTTTAATATAATTTTTGCAAATTCTAAAGTTTGGTGTATTAAATAAATTTGTTTTTATATAAGTTAATGAGATTAATTGATTATATTTGCCACACAAGAACGCAGGAGAACTATCTGGCTCAACTGTCGTCACATCAAAAGAAAGAGATGCTGCATCAGTCCTGGAACATCAACTCGCCATCAATCTCAACAACTCAACATTTTACACACCAGCCTGATGCAAATTTTGCACAAAAACCTTGCATTATTTGCTTATAAAATCCAATTGACACGATTATCCGGTTTGTTATCGCTTTGACAACAATTTTGCTCGAAAAATCATCTTTTCTGAAAATGTTAACAAGCAAAACTGTCGCATCTGGGAATAGCATCATTGGCCCATTTTTCTTTGAAAATGCTGCTGGAAATGCCATTTCGGTCAACGGTGAGCGCTACAGAAGCATGATAAACAATTTTTTGTGGCCATCTTTTGCACGCCAAGTTCGGTAATCATGTCATCAGCCGTCTCGGCAATGTCAATTGGCTACCTCGTATCTGCAATTTGACGCCGTTAGACTTTTTTGTTGGGTGCCGTAAAAGACCGATGTTATCTATTAACGATTAAGGCCCTTAAAGCAAATATTGAGCAAGCCATTCGTGAGATACAGCCAGAAACCGTCACCAAGGTATTGGAAAATTGGGTTAATATGATGCGCTACTACAAAGCCAGTAGAAGTAGCCACATGAATAAAATTGTGTTCCATAAATAATGGAAATGTTTGCCTTTTTAAAAAAATCAAAAAAATCGGTATATTATTGGTTTATACCAATAATATACCGATTTTTTTGATTTTTTTTTAAAAGGTTTGCTAAATAGACCACTCTTTACATTCAAATCTTTCTTACAAGTTTAAGTCCAATGGATTATTTACCTATTGAAAAATAATTATAAACTCATAGATAAATATGGTATAACATTTTAGGGCACACTAAATTTAGTACTATACTTTTCTTAGTTTTAGAAAAACGTGAATTAAATATTGTTATTATTTATTTATTATATATTGACAAAAAACAGTGCGGATATGAGGTTAATGGTAAACAATCCTAAATTTGTATTTATTTAGTTTTATTTGCACTTAATTAAAAACGCGTTTTTTATTTTTTTTTATGTTTAAATAAAAATATACCTTTGCTTTGTTTGTGTTGATCTAGAATATGTTTGTCTAGCATTGTTTAGTACGATGGTGTGGTAGTACTGATATTTAATTAAATGATTTGTTGCACACAATTATTTAAATTTTTTTATATAACTACATTCAACCACTTCACATAACTAGTCATATAGACATAGTTTCCAGTATTTTTCTACAAATTAAACCTGCACACAATTATTAATAAATTCTGTGCAATTAGCAAACATACAATCTCTCTCCAGCATATGACCATCAGGTTGCCAAAACTTCCACTACTACAAAAACTACACTACATACAAAATATCCGTATGTAGCAATTTTGTATTCTAGATACAGAGTTTTTCTATAAATAAAATAATTAGTGAAACGGTACAACTAAAAAAAACCAAACTTATAACTCTCAACAAGATAATTCATTATAATGTGCTTTAATTAGCATCCATAAAAAAACTAAAAATAAACAAGATAAAGAAATATGATGAACTCATATCTGCTACAATTTCTTTTCAATAAAAAAAATTCTAACTTTTTATATTTATTTCGTATATGTATATTTTATGTTTCATTTTTTTTTTATATTATATAAAAAGAAATGTTTGTGACGAAGATTCCAGTCGTGCTCTCCGTCCTGCAATGTTGTCTGTAATATATTCTCCTTGACTTCTTATATTTTAATAATAAATAATTAACAAAATTAATTATTGGTGAGTTTTTAATAAGTTTAATATAATTTATAGCTGGTACTTGCCTCCTGTGGTTTGTCTTGTTTTTCTGCTTTATTTAAGGTAAACATTAGTGATGGGCAAACTCGAGTCATTAATCGATTCTGAATCGATTATTAAAACATCTCGAGATTCTCGAGTCATTAAATTAAACAACTCGAGTCATTGAGGACTCGAGTCATTGAGGACTCGAGTCATTGAGGACTCGAGTCATTGAGGACTCGAGTCATTGATGACTCGAGTCATTGAGGACTCGAGTCATTAAAGACTCGAGTCATTAAAGACTCGAGTCATTGACAACTCGAGTCATTTACAACTCGAGTCATTGACAACTCGAGACATTTTTGAAGACGAGTCATCGATTCAGGGACTCGCATTTTATAATCGATTCAGAGACTCGCATTTTATAATCGATTCAGAGACTCGCATTTTATAATCGATTCAAGGACTCGCATCGCTTTCTCAAGAGCCGCATAGCTTGTACTTCTCGATGCTCGGCTTTCGATTCCGATGCAAGTCCCGTAATCGATTATAAAAGTAGAAACTACTTTCTCGAGACAATTGTTATTTTCGTACAGTGAGATGTGCGGGAATCGAGTGGTTTAAAAGTAGTTACTACTTTTGGTTAGATTTAATCGATGATGCATCTCTCTGCTCGCATTTCATTCACAGCCGATATTTTTGTTTGCGTGATTGTGATATTAATTAATGCGATGTTAATTAATATTTAGAATGTTGCTAAATAATTTAAAAAAAACTTGGTAACTGATTGGCTAAAAATTAATTTTAACTAACATCGATGTAAAAATTTTACAGAGTAAACCTAATAAAACGTTATAATTTTAACATTAAAAATTAATTTATAGTAACTTTACTAATCGGGGAGGGGGGTAAATAATCGATTATTAATCGATTATTAAATTAATCGAATACTATGTAATCGATTATTGAAATAATCGATTATGCCCATCACTAGTAAACATATTTATTATATAAAAAAAATTCATGAGTAAATACATCATATTTTTTAATCAAATTTTCTATTATTTTTTTAGTATTTTTTATTTACTTTTATATATGGTAATAAGTTTATAAAAAATTAAACTCTCTGAACTTATAAAATAAAAGCTATACCTATACGTAATTACGTAATAGTTCAGATTAAAATATTATTGAAATGTGGGCATTCTGTTAAAGACACCTGTTGTGGGTCGGACTTCTTTCTTCGTCGCACACAGACACTTGATTGTTTACCGATCGTGGGGCAATATATATGTATATTATATATAGCGCACAAATTGGTGAATAGGTTAAATTAAAATTAACATATATATGAAGTAAAAATTATTTATTTAGTACTTCGTCAAAGAATAGTTCCCCACTGACTTAAAACTAAACATGCAACATATATATAGGGAAGTTCCGCGGAGGGTGGTGTTATCAATATGGAACAAAGGTTTATTTGTGTCTGGGATATGACATTAATGACTTTGAAACGGATGTTTGTTTTACAATTTAAAATGCTTCACATATTGAGGGATGATAATAAATTAAAAATGAGTATGACAGCAACTAATAAAAATAAGGGCAAAGGTTTATTTTTATTATGTTTGGGAATTGATTTATTTAATGAGTGGAGAAGGAATGATTATTTAGGATATTATCGTTATTGATATGGGGATATAACATTTCCTCCCTCCTTATCATAAAAAAAATGTATTCTACATTTTTTTGTATAAAATAAAAAAAATAGATAATAGGTAAAACCTGATAAATTTAACTAACTTAAAAATAACTAACTAATAAAATAATGATACCTGCTAAAAATAATAAAATTTAATAAGAAAAAGAAAAGTCATTTGCAACTGAAAAGTATGAGTTCAGAATACATAAACACACGCGCACACAAATCGCACTTAATTTTAAAGTCTGTTAAAAGGATTCATCCTTTGCTGGATTCTTGAAGATCTTCTGGGAGGTGTTGTCGGAGGTGTTGTCGCAAGTGGTCTTATAATTTCAGGTTGTGGTTCTTCTTGAATGTCATGTTGGGGTTCTTCAACGATCGGTGTTCGCAACATGTTTAGCCTTAAATTAATAGGGGCTGCAGGAGGTGTCATGCGCTGACGGCGTTGTGCATTTAAGAACATGTTCCATAAGGTGAACCTTGGGCAAATCCGTTTGAATATTTTATAAAAAATATATAAAATTACAATCACTGAAATCACTAACGGTGTGAAAGTAATTGCACTATGATGCCATTCCGTTGGTTCGTGAATTTCGTTGCTTGTTCTTATAATATCATCCAGTTTATGACTTGCAACGTTTAAGTCATCAACATGGTTTGATATCTTGTTGTAATGATGATCCAGTGTCAGTAGACTTAAGTTAAAATTTGAACGTGACCTAATTTCTTCGGATATCAGCTTGATGAAATCCAAATCGGGTAGGAACTCGCTGGGCTTAGGATTGCCCGAGATGATGTCATGAGGGTTTAGCATGACGGAGCTACTGTAACCTTTACACTTGTTATCGATGGTCAATGCACCTGTATTCCTTAACACAACATCAATAGTAACAGCTCTGTTTTCGCAACTCAACGTTATCGTTTCAAATTTTGGTATAACAAAAATCCAAGTATTTGAATTTTGCAATTGTATATAAATGCTCTTATTTAAATTAAATATTCTTTTATCGCAAATTTCAGGTATTATTGAAGTTGACTGTGTATAAATTTTAAATTCGCAACTATCATAAAGGTGTGCTAAATTTATGGGTTTGTCTTGTTTGCAGATAATTTTTGACGACGCCACGGTAATACAATTTTTTATTTCTAATTCCGAAAATTCCAAAAATTGTTGTTTGTTTTCATCTACGGCGAGAAATTTAGTTTTAGGTTGAATCATGACAAATTTATTTTCATGCAATTTAGATGGAAACGGTTGTAGTTTTAATAATTTGAATAAATTTGTCTCTATTAAGGGGATGCGAATCACGTACACTAAATTTCCGTTTTGCACATAAACAACTAGTTGCACAATGTCAACTAATGTATGCGCGTTTCCTAGTGTGAGAGGAACAGGAAAACTTAGTCCGCGCGGTATACTTGTTTTTGCCGAATTCAATTCTCGAACGAGAGTTGAGGGGCTTAGTACAGAAGGGTGGAGATTTCTCCGTTTTGCTTCTAAAATCGCGTTGGTAATTGTTATAACGTCAATTTGATGCTGGTGTAACATAGTATCAAAATCAAGAATATGCTGTTGTAAATCTGCTTTTAAACTAAGGTATTTAATGTGTTGAACTTCTGTATTTAAATGGTCGTTAATACGTTTTAAGTTTTCGGTTAGAATAATTTCGTTGTGATTTAACGAATCAATGGTAGCATTAAAATTTAAAATAATTGATTTTACGACTTTGGATTGCTCTATAATTATGTTCTTCATAGAGTTTCCATTTGCAGCATATTCTTTAATAATTTGATCATATTGCTCAGCGTCATCATTATCTAATGTACCAAACAAGACTTTCGCGGCGCTACCGATTATATTAAACCAACCGCGACGTACGCGAACATGGTTAACCATTTCTTCAATGTGTGACATTTCTAAATTTATTTTATTTTGGATGGTTTTGGCATTTCTGACAAAACTGTTACAATCTCTATGAAACCCTAGTGTGTCGTTTATACACAATTCTGTGGTTTTTAACAAAAAGGAATTTAATAAACTTGACCGTTCTTGAAAGCTTGTTAAATTTACGTATGACAAAACTTCATAATTTTTTGTAAATAAACGCATTTCGGACAATTGTTCGAAATGAATACCAGGTGCTGACTTATAAGTGTGTATGGCGTAAGGTAGCGGTGTGTCGCTTAAACCGTGCGTGTATGGAATCAGCCAGACAAGTGTGAGGATTCTGAAAAACGTATATATCAGTTATCGGATTTTAGTATATATGCATCTATGTTATTGTTTACTCGCAAAAATGTTTTAATCTGTTTGCGTTTACACGAATTAATTTGCGATTAACTTTGATTGAATAGTTTAGAGGTGTATGTTTGCTATAAACTATGTAAGGTCCTTCCCACAAAGGCAAAAACTTTTTACTTAAACCCCGTCGTATAGTTACGTTTTTTAATAAAACTTTGTCACCGACATAAAAGGTGTTAGGTCTACAATTTTTGTCATATTGTACTTTAGATTTTTGTTTACTGTTTAATAAATTCTCGCGTGCTATTTGTCTAACGTTCTGCATTTTAAACTTTAAATCTTTGACATAATCGTCGTATGAGTAAAGAACTTCGGTAGGTTTGATAATAGATGAAGGTAAAGTAGCTTCTACACCATAGAGCAAATAATATGGTGTAAATTTAGTGGATGTATGTGGAGTGGTATTGTACGTAAACATTGCAGTTTGGATATGTAAATCCCAATCTAACTGATTTTGTGAACTGAAGTGGCGTAAATATTCGGCAAGAGTTCTATGGGATCTTTCCAAAGCACCATTTGTCTGTGGATGATACGCAGTAGTTTGAATTTTTTTTATTTTTTAAAAGTTTGCAAGTGTTTTTGAATACATTGCTTAAAAAGTTAGTACCTTGATCAGTCAATACTGTTTCAGGAATGCCATGTCGACAGATAATATTATTGACAAATTCACGGGCAATAGTTACAGCTTCCTGATTAGGTATTGGAATTGCTTCTACAAATTTTGTTAAGTCATCTTGAAAAGTTAGTATATATTTATGTTCGTTCTCTGTTAATGTCATAGGTCCAACTACATCCAAATAAACTTTCTCAAAAGGTTTAGATGCGACGCTTGAAATTGCCATTGGCATTTTTGTGTCATTGTTAATTAGTTTATTTTTTTGACAACTTTCGCATTTACTTATGTAGTCAGATATGTCTTTTCTTAAATTAAGCCATGTATATATTTGCTTTATTCTATTATATGTTCTGTTTACACCTTGATGTCCTCCAAGAGGGGTATCATGGTATTCTTTAATTATATCCGTTTTTTGTTGTTCCGTCAGTTTGTTTAATTCAGTCATATTATCCTTAATACACACCTGCGTATTATAACCCTTAAATAGCAACCGGATCATTGACAGAGTTTTGTTCCATTTTATTTTTCCTTTTTCAAATTTTAATATTGCAATGTTTTTTATATTATTATTGACATGTGTCTCGTCTAACAACTTTGTAAGAGTACATAGTAATATCCATATCTGTTCATAATCATGGTTATCTACATCATATTCTCTATCGATTAAACAATATAGTTTTCCCTCAGAGTGGTCCAGTCTATTTAAAGTAAAAATGTCGTTTATATTCGGTTTGTTTTGATTAAAATCGTAAAATAAATTAAATTTTTCGTCTAAAAGATTTAAAAACTCATCAGAATCATCTAAGTTTTGAGGCATAAACATAATTAAATCTACACTATTTTGCATGGTCAAGATTGGTTCAAGTGTTTCATTAACTTTAGCGTTAGTTATTAGTTTGGTTTTCATCAGTTCTTCGAACTCAAAATATCCAAGTTCATTTATAACAGTATTTTTAGTATTAAAAGTGTTAATTCGGCTTAACGCGTCTGCATTTGTGTTCAATTTGCCAGCTTTGTACACTATTGAATAGTCATATTCTGCTAATAATAAACGATATTTGGTCAATCGAGAACCCGGATCTTTTACTCTAAAAACTTGCGATAATGGTTTATGATCCGTGATAATAGTAAATTTTGTTCCAAAAATATATGGTCTATAATGATTTATACCAAAAATTATCGCTTTCATCTCGCGTTCTGTTGTAGAGTAATTCGATTCCGCTCTATTTAAAGTACGACTAGCATACGCGATTGGTCTATCCGAACCTATTTCGCCTTGTGATAAAATCGCGCCCAAACCGTATTTACTCGCGTCTGTGGTGATTATAAAGGGCTTTTTAAAATCAGGATAGGCTAGTACAGGTGGATTAGTTATGTTACGTTTTAATAAATCAAAGCTGACTTGACATTCAGGAGTCCATATGAATTTTACATGTTTATGTAACAGTTGGTTTAAGGGATATGCTAATTTTGAAAATCCTTTAATAAAGCTTTTATAATAACCAACTAGACCCAAAAATGATCTGATTTGCTTTTGGGTTTGCGGAGTGTTAAAATTTGTTACTGCTTGAATTTTTAAAGGATCGGGTTTAATGCCGTCTTCAGAAATCACATGTCCTAAGAATTTACATTCTTTTCTTAAAAAATTACATTTGGACAAATTAATTTTTAAATTAGTTTCGCGAAGTCTGTCAAAAATTTCACATAATTTACTGTTATGCTCATCCAAACTGTTTGCATACACTACAATATCGTCAACATAAACGAAACATTTAATGCCTTGCAAACCGCTCAGTACCGAGTTCATTAATCTTTGAAAAGTTGCTCCTGAATTTTTTAAACCGAACGGCATTCTATTGTATTGAAAGTGACCAAAAGTAGTGCTAAATGCTGTTTTTTCAGCATGGTCAGGATGCATTGGAATTTGATGATAACCGGATGCCAAATCTAAAGTAGTGAAATATTTGGAATTTCCGAGTTGATCAAGGATATCAGTGATGTTAGGGAGAGGATATGGATCACTAATGGTGATTTCGTTTAGTTTGCGGTAGTCTACAACTACTCGCCACTTTGCTTCGCCATTTGAATCAGGTTTCTTTGGGACTAATAAAAGAGGTGCGTTGTACGGAGAATTGCTATGGCTAACAATTCCGTCACTCAACATCTGTTTCATTTGGGATTCAATTTGATTTTTGTGTTGGTAGGGTAGGCGGTATGGTTTTACAAAAATAGGAGGTTTGTTAGGAAGCGTAACTATTTTGTGTGTTACACTATTTGTACTACTTAACATGTCACCTTCAAGGTAAATTACGTCTAAATATTTTATACAAATATCGTATAAAGCGTTTATTTCTTCATTATTTAAATGATCTGTTAAAACTGATCGTTTTATTTTGTCCAGTCTATCTAATACAAAATTGTCGTATTTAATTGGAATATCTTCGTTTACAAACTGATCGTAGTTATTTATAGGTTCCAGCATTAATTTAGGTGTCGTTATTATGTGATCGCATTCAGATACATTCAGGATACCAACGTAACATTTATTGTTTTCGACATTTGTAATGCAAGAACCTACAATTAAATCATCATTTAATGTCGTTTTGTCACATAATACCTGTCCGTTTACATTCTGTGTAGTTGATATTTCTGTAATTAGTTCGCATCGAGCCGGTATGAAAATTAAATTATCAATTTCATTAGATGAGTAAATTTTAAACACCTGGTCACCTATTGTAAATGTTTTATTTACGTATGAAATGACAGCATGAAAATGTTTCATAAAGTCTCTTCCAATAATGCCATCTGCTTGGAGATTGCAATTATTGTCAACTACATGAAACTTATGAGGGATTTCTTCACCATTTATTTTAACCATTGTTGTTATTGATCCAATAGTAATGGCTTCGTTATTAGTGATACCGATAATTGTAACAAGATCTTGTAAATTTATTTTTGATTTGTTTTTAATTTTATCTATATTGATTAGACTAGTTTGAGCGCCCGTATCTAAAATCATTCGCGCGTTGTTCTTATCTATATCACTGTTCATACTTAAATAAATGATATCGCAACTACCCTCTTGGTTAAATAATATGGATTTATTTATAATTATCGGGTTATTATCTGTAACTGGCTCTATAATTTCAAACACTCTGTGCTGGGTAATAATATTGACATTTTCTTTGTGGTGTGCGATTACTAAATCTTTGTTTAATGAATTATCTTTTATACTAGTTTCTTTACTAATTTTTTGATTATTTATAGTATCGTTAATTTTGTTTAACGTTTCTATTTCATTATTTGTCAAAGTTTCAGTCTTATTAATTGCTTTATTTGTTTTAAATTGATCATGACAAACACCTGGAATCGCCCTAGCTAAATTCCGGGAGTTTTCATATTTTTCAATCCAACCCTCGTGATAGATATCAGGAATCGCCCTAGCTAAATTTCTAATACCTTCACCTTCATTATAGTCAATATTATTTCCATTTATCGTGTTAAAAGTGTCGCCAATTTCAAAATAATTACACCGACTCACATGAATTGGTGCACGGTTTAAACTTGATTCCTTGGTTGGACGTGCTCGCCCAAGGAACGTTCGTTTCCCGAATGATCAAATGTAACATCATCATAAGTTTGACGATTTACTTGACCGTGGCTGGACTGGTCTTGACGGGGATTTTGTTGAAAATCACGTCTTTGATTGGAATTGTTACGATTATAGCTATTTGTTTGAAAATCGCGTCTTTGATTATTAAAATTACCTCGATTATAATTATTTGGTGAAAAATCGCGTCTTTGATTATTAAAATTACCTCGATTATAATTATTTGGTGAAAAATCGCGTCTTTGGTCGTTGAAATTACTTCGATTATTATTGCCACGAAAATTTAAATTTCCTCTATAGTTATTACCGTCTCTATAATTGTCATAATTTCTGTAATTATTTCTGGTGTTATCTCTGTTATAGTTTATAGAGCTTTGATTTTCGTTTAAATGTTTTATTTTCAACCGGCATTCACTTTCTATGTGGTTGGGACGGTCGCAGTAATTGCAGTAAACGCGAACTTGATTAACGCGATATGAACCTCTTTGCTCGACTCCCAAAATATTTTTATGTTCGATTGCCTCGTTAATAACCTTTTCTAATTTATTTTCTTTACAATTTAACATTGCCGTTTGTAATTTTTCGTTGGCTATACCCCGTTTGAAAGAAGTTATTGCTATTTCCTCAAAATTATTTTTTTCTTCGTCCGACGCGCCGCTATTGTTTTTATAATTCGTTACTATGTGTTTTAAATTTTTTCCGAACGTTTCTAGAGATTCATTATTATTTTGGCGGGCGTTAAAAATTTCTGCAATCCAACCGTGCTTCGTTTTATGCGCGTGTTTAAAATTATTTATTAAAAATGACTGAAAATCGTCCCAAGTGGAATAGGCTTCAGTACTATTTTTTAAAACTGATACACAGTCACCTACTAATTTAAAACCCGCGAGCAATGAAACAAATTCATTTACTTCATTTGGGTCAGCTACTTTTGACACCGCAGTTTCACATTGTAATAAAAATACGTTTAACTTATCGGGGCTTCCCGAAAATGGCTCTACCAGCTTTAATAGTTCCATATTTGTTAATGGCATATTTAATTAATTTTTGTTTATAAAAAAAAATTGCGAAATAAAAGAATATTTATATACCTATTACGAATATGTAATTGTGTGTATATAACAATTTTTTTTTTAAATGTAATTAATTACGAATAATGTTGAGTTGGGATTTTTTATTGAAGCTATATATTGATAATGTGTAAACGAAAAAAAATGCGGCAAATGACCAAAATAACATGCGAAACGTTAAAGCTACTTACATCGACATCATCCTCTACAATTATTTGTAATTGTCTCAATACAGGTGATGGGCAAATCCTAGGGTAGCTTGGATATCTCGGCAGAAAAAGGGCTTGCGTCGTCAGTTCGTTCTACCGCTGTCACCAAATCTTGTTGTGGGTCGGACTTCTTTCTTCGTCGCACACAGACACTTGATTGTTTACCGATCGTGGGGCAATATATATGTATATTATATATAGCGCACAAATTGGTGAATAGGTTAAATTAAAATTAACATATATATGAAGTAAAAATTATTTATTTAGTACTTCGTCAAAGAATAGTTCCCCACTGACTTAAAACTAAACATGCAACATATATATAGGGAAGTTCCGCGGAGGGTGGTGTTATCAATATGGAACAAAGGTTTATTTGTGTCTGGGATATGACATTAATGACTTTGAAACGGATGTTTGTTTTACAATTTAAAATGCTTCACATATTGAGGGATGATAATAAATTAAAAATGAGTATGACAGCAACTAATAAAAATAAGGGCAAAGGTTTATTTTTATTATGTTTGGGAATTGATTTATTTAATGAGTGGAGAAGGAATGATTATTTAGGATATTATCGTTATTGATATGGGGATATAACACACCGAACAACCTTCTATTGTGTAGTAGGCGCGTTTTGGCTTGTGGGATCGGTTCATGAATAGATAAATTCCATTCATCATCTGATATTACTATTCACAATCATTTAAATACAAATTTTTATAAATCATAGCATAATATATGACATTACAAGTTCTAATTTCGTTCAAATTCGAAAACAGCTGCTTCCACTCAGTAGCGAGAACTTTTCCTGGTATAATTGTTGGGTCTAGTTACTTTGTATACAATTCTAACAATACAAATTATTAAGTTATTATCTCTATACTATATAACATTGTATGCAATTGTACCCAGTCTCTCGAAAGCGGAAGTGAGGCTATTTTTAAAAGGGAATATTGACGAAAGGTCAGTCAGGTAAAATTTACTTATGAAAGTTGCAAAATTAAATAATATTCTAGTTAAATCATATGAATTACTATGGTTGAACTTATAAAATGTTGCATAAATTTTAGCAAATGAAGCTAATTAGAGAAAGCATGTAAATAAACATCTCATCATCTGTAATTATATAAAATATAACTAGAAAGGTCAATACTTTTATAGTGGCTGTAATTTAAGATTACATTAAAGTGTTCGACCTCAGACAGACAAAATCAGAGAGAAGGATATCTCAATTTAATTTAATGTTTCCAGCAAATCTCCTTTACAGCAAAAAAAGAAGAGTTACTTTTGTTCTCCATACTGCAATAAACTGCTTCCTATAAAGTTTATACGAGCCAGCAGAAAAATAAAAAGGAAAGTAGAGAGCAGTGTTTTATTTTAATTGGACAATAAATGTACGTAAATTATTTGTATTTTATAAAGCTTATAATTAAACATTTTTATTAGGTTAATTTTGGGCTTTTGTGTATTATGTATATTTTATTATCACAACAAACGATATAATATAAAAGTTTTACTACATAGGTATTTTAAAGACATAATTTTAACAATATTTTTATATTTAAAATTATAATTATTAATCTTACCAGTTGTTAAAAAATATTTACTATAATATTATTAAATTTCTCTTCAGCCGTAAGAACTATGATTTTTTTTGTATAATTTTTTTTTCTGTTTTGTAGTTACATTTAGTATTAGTTGACGTAATTCTTGGCTGCTGAGATTGTATCAGCTGTAGAGATATCCAGTTGTCATCTCTTGGTAAAATCTTTATAGATCATGACTTTTTCTTCACTCCTTTATTGCAATATGTTTTGTTTAAGTCATTAAATATTATTCATTTAACATATGTTTGTTTCACACTATTTAAAATAAATTAAATTTATTATACAATGAATAATTTAATAAAGTTATACAGAAAAAATATGAAGCATTAAGTACATTTTAAAATATCTTCATAATTGTTAAATGTCCAATTATTTATAATAAAAGTTATTTATTTATTATTGTTAGAAGTAATGTTTCAATGACATTTTATGATTTAAAAAAATGTAAATTCTTATATGTTGTACTAACCTAATACGACATGACAAGGAAAACAAATTTTTATACAACGTATATATAAATGTAAACACATAAATGCTACAAACCGTGATTTGCATCAAATTATATAGACAATAAAGATTGTATTTCCGAATTAGAAAGTTTCTCACAATAATTTATAATAATTTTTTAACTTTAAGTCCGAAAGGCGACTTCTATAAAGGTCATATCGTATATATTTTGTTTATAAAAGTGTTGAAAACCATTGCATAAATAGCGTATCTATCGTAGATTCACGAGGCGCCATGTTAAACAATCAAACAAATACAATTTGCACTTGCTTTGTATATTTACTAAATAGTCTAATATACTTTAATATAATAAACAAATGCTTAATTTTAGAAATTTTTGTCATGTATGAATCATACTTACTTTATAGTTAATTTTAACCTTTGAGCATTGCATTTAAATATGCGTTAACATGCAATAAATAATTGTGTCTAATTAAAATCAAATTTAATATAATTGGCCATTAATTAATTGTAGTAATAGACGTGTTATGTTATATACACTTAGTATAGTATCAGTAGGAAAGAATGCAACTCGTTTTATTAATTTACTTGTTTAGTAAGGTAATGTTATTGGTTATAATATATCTTTACGCAATACAAAATATGTGACAGACTACATATTATGTACTCTAGAATCTAAAGTCTTGGGATGTTGTATTTCAAAATAAATGAAAATTAGCTAAAAGATGTTTAATACACTCAGATGCAAAAACACCGGGTCTGGTCATTTTTTTTATAAAACTTTTAGTGTTTTACAATTAAAGAGACCATCAAGATGCAGAAAAAACAACGTATGATACTTATCAGTTTATTTAATGAACATTAATAAGCAAAAATAAAATTTAAAGGTATGCGTTCTTCACTACCTATTGCTTATATGACATTATGCACAGATGATCAAGGTGGATACTAGGTTGACTTGTTTGTTTTTGATTAACTGTCATTCTCAGAGCAGATTGGTGTGTTGATTATGGTTCTAAGTGCTGAAGATTGTGCAAAAGCTGTTGCTCTTGTGGGTAGACGGAAGAAGCCAGCGGTATGTGTCCAGATTGCTTCATGTCAGTCTTTCTACTGTCCAAAGAACAGCGGTTTAGGAAGACCGGCAGAAATACTCGGAAGCCGGGATTTAGCAAGAAACGAAAAACTACTGCTATTGATGATTGATTTATCATTCCTACTACTCTACGGAATTGTCAAGTGACTTTAGAGGAAAAAAAAAACAACTTTGCGAGGTTTATGGTACTGCTGAGAGTGTGGATAGTTCGTCGAAGGTTGCAAGAAGCTGGTTTAAAATCAGCAGCTGAACCAAAATTACTCTCACATCACCGAGTAGCCAGACTTTAATTTTCTCGCAAATATTTGAATTGGACATTGGCACAATGGAGGATTGTACTGTATACTGACAAGATTCTGCTTACATTAGTCAGTTGGAAGAGAACGAGTATGGAGACGAACGGGAGATCGAGTTGCACCTTTAAGTCTCGGTTTAGCCATGATGGAGGTTCTTTGATAATATGAGCAATTGATTGTCAGTGATGGAAGATTGCTGACTGCACAGCGGTATATTGAGGAAGTTTTGGAAAATTACGTAGTCCCATTTACTCCATTTATTGGCGATGTCTTTATTCTGATGCAGGATAACGCAAGACCACATTCTGCAAGGTGCGTCGCAGAATACTTGTTTGCAGTTGGAATAAGAAAATTTAACTGGCCTGCATGCACCACAGATGGAAATCCTATAGAACATGTTTGGGACATGCTGGGCAGGCGTTAGAGGACGTAAAGTTGCACCAATCACAATAAACGAGCTTTGTGTGTCACTTTAGGAAGAATGGCAGAATATTCCACAAAATGATATTTGTGAGCTCATTGGTGGCATGGGCCGCCGCATGCAGGCAATAGTTAGGGCTTGAGAAGGCAATACAAAGTATTGAAATCTTATTCAACTAAAATGTTTATTATTAATCTCTGTTAAGTTTATTTTGCAGAAATGCATTTTCTTTCGTGTATACTTACATTATCGTTTTTGCTTATTAATGTTCATTAAATAAACTGATCTGAGTGTATTTCTACATTTTAGGAATTAAGTTGTGCTAAACATATTTTTAATAAATACCAAATTTGAATAATAAAACTCCGTTTTGCTACAAAATAATTGTTTCTGCTTACTTCTTACTACTTTTATGATGTAGACGGTGATACTTATGGGAGAGAGTGCTCTGTATCATTAGTGTCCACGCAATAATTCAATAAACAAGAAATTACAAGAGACACTGCCAGAGTTCGCGGAAAATGTATATCAAAACACAAATTACATTATGTAAATTGCGTTATTACTTCTCAAAATATTCTTCTTTAAAATTTATACACTTTTGAGTCCGATTAAACCAATCTTCAAAACAATGTTGCCACTCTGAGCGAGGTACCTCCAAAACAAGTAATTTAAATGCTTCGGGCGATGAAAAACGCTTGCTGGTCAAAAACTCTACTGTTCGTCGTGCTGTGTGAGCGCTTTGTCATGACGAACAATGATTCGCCGGTTTATGTTGTTCTTTCTGATTTCAGCGATAACTTCCGGCAAACAAATTGAAGTATTTTAGTCAGCATTAACTGTTTTTTGATCCTCTAAGTCTAATGCAACAGTTGCAACATGACCCGTTTTTCAGAAGAAACAAGTAATCATTCTTATTGAAACGCCTTGTGGACGCACCACTTTTGTGGGTTTAGGTTCATTTTGAAACACCCATACGTCGATTGCTGTTTAGTTTCAGGATCATATGAATATATCTAAGATTTGTCACCTGTTACAATGTTATATACCGAATTTGAACGACACCTTTTGAATTTCTTTAGCATTTTCTTGCACCACTTGACACGTGCCTGTTTTTGTTCATTTTTTAAATTGTGTGGGACCCAACGACTGCAAAGCTTCCTGACATGCAATTGATTGTGCAAAATAGTATGTATTTGCTTTGCTGCAATGTCTAAGGATATTTCTATCTCACTATAGGTCACATGCCGATTTGACAAAATCACACGCACAGCATCAATATTTTTTGCGACAACAGAGGTGCATGGACGACCTTTGCGAAGATCGTCATCAATCGTTGGTCTTCCACGCTTGAATTTTGCAAACCATTTGTAAACCATAGTTTTAGATGATGCTTCATCCCCAAATAACGAACTAAGTTTTTTCACACATTGCTGCGGTGTTAAACCGTATCAAAAATCATAAAAATATCAACACTCGGAAGTTTCAGGGATGCAACGCATACATTAAAGTTATGATTGTTCAATGCATAAACAAACAAGCCTGTGTCGGCTCCGGCTTTGTTTTCCTCTCAAAGTTTAGCACCAAAAACGACAAACAAAAATATAGTCGATCTTTGCGCACAGTTTAATGATTGTTAACAGAAAATCATATTTTTACTCTTAACATCCAAATCAATGTACAATGCATCCAATATATTACTCGGGGTTTGCTTGAATGCCAACAGCAAGAGTTCTTCTTTGACTAGAACATTGACGTCATATTAGTGTGTAAGTCAAACCATAAGCTCAGACAAACGCTGAAAATTTCAAATACCTTCACGTGCTTGAGACTAATAATCTTTAAGTTTGCATCTGCTTACATCAACCCAACTAATCTATCTTATCAAATTGCTGGGGTATTCAATTCCAAGCGCCAAAACTAATGTCAAAGGTCGAGCATTGCAAAAGGTGATCTTCTTAAGAGAGGAAGATAAATTGTTATCTATACGGATTGAACTCTTACTCAAGATACCTAAAAGAGAACATAGGTAAATTAACCTCAATAAAAAAGTTTGCAGAAATTAAAGAAACTGTCAAACTGTTAACAAATCGTCTTCACAAAACCACAAAAAAAGCTTTTAAAACCCATTCGGTTTGAGCTGATAATTCTTAAGGTTTGATTCGTAAAAGAAAAACTTTGAAATCAACCACAAAAAACGATAATCTAGTGTGGCAGATCTTTGAAGTTTTATGCAATAGACAACTTGTCAATTCTAGTCATCTATGGGCTGCAATAAAGACGGAAGCATTTGCTAATAACCTCGAACTTTAATTCTTCCTTTCTATGACAGAAACCACTGATCTGGAGCATGTCGAAAGAGTTAATAACTTCTTAGAGATCACTGTCGACGATACAACACTTAGTCTGCGTCAGGCCCTAATAGAATTTTTAACAAAATACTCTAAAATCTTTTTTGCACAGAGCAATAATAGCTATTACCAAAGCTTAGAAATGCTAGCCAGTAATTAACATCCGAAAACTTGGAAAAGACTAACAGTTTTCTTAAAACCACTAGTCAATCAGTCTTCTATGCATCTTAAATAAGGCCATAGAGAGAATAATCTTGGAATTAATCCAGGAGCACTTAGAAGCTAACGTTCTTTTATTCGCTCATCAACATGAGTTTTTACGTATTCACTCAGTTGATCACCAATTAAACCTTGCAGTAGACCACATTTTTGAAGGTTTCAGTCTGAGAAAAACAAGGGTAGTCTTTTTTGACGTTAATTTTTTTTTTAAAAGGTCTGTCACAAAAGTCTATTTTTAATGTAAATTAATTGAAAAATATAAATTTGTTCTGTGTATTTGGGTTTTAAGGGTCTAAAACTCGAAAGGTCTGCAAAGTAGGACAATGACCAGAGTAAATCTATTGAAATTTATTTATTTTCAATTATTTTAAGAGCATTCTATTAGATTTTTGACCACCGTAGGCTAGTGCCTATAAAGATATATGTATATATGAGAAATTATATGTTTATGTACTTATTTAGTATTTTTTTATTGAGAAACTTGGTTTTGTATTTAATTATTTAACCATGTCCATACTTCAATATGGTGGGGTCCAATTAAGTGTTCAACATTTATTCAAACAACAAATTGCAAGAAGAGTAAAACATCATAAATTTAATATTATTGAATTAAAAAACTTATATCATACAAGAAATGTTCTTATTACCAATAAAAAAAATTTCTGAAATTCAAACAAATTTAAAAGATAAGCAATTATTTTATTTTATGTGTTTAAAGCCGCTTTACAATAAAAAATCTATCAACCTACGTATATTGCTTTTGTCCTACGTAAATTGAAATATTATGTTAAACCGTATCAACTTTGAAACCTTTGAATATCGCCGTAGGAATCACAACAAATCTAAAGCTAGTAAGTTTGCTTAGTCCGATGTGGGTTCTATTAAAACAGAATTATTATTGACGTTAACTGCATTTACAAAATTAAAAAAAAAAATTTTTATTAATTATTTTATAACATATAATTGAATCAAGTTTTTCATAAATAAATTTAAAAAATGTCTTCAATTTCTTTTATAAATTTCCGACAAACAGTACTTGAAAACAGTCATCTTCACTTAACATAATTAATAGTATGTGTTGTAATTGTTTATGAAAGCAAACAAAATCATAAAAATAATTCTTTTAGTATTCTTAAAAACGCATACTAAAAGTATTAACATTTTAAATTACTTTGTTTTGTCACTTTCTTCTATTTATTGATAATTTTTTTAGTTTAAATTTGATTTTTTTTTAATAGTAATTGTAGAATGCATTTAATGATTTAATTTACTAATCAAAATTTGTAATAGTTTGATGTCATAGAGGAAAAAGCTGGTTGTAAAAATATAATCCTGTAATTAAAATTAAATAAATATATTATATTTGTTTTTTTTTATTGTAGTGTGTACAGAGATAGTGTAAAAATATAATCAAAATAAAAATATTAATTATTAACACAGCATTACATTAACATATCATTTTATGAAATCGGACTTAATTTATTGTCCAAGACTTATAGCATCAATATCTGAAATAAAAATTATTATTAAATAATATAAATGATCTACATACTACTTCTTACCAGATGTTATAGCCATAAATCTAGCCATCCAACCTGTACCCGAATTACTTGAGCTTGTTTTATAACGCACTATAAGCTTACTATTGGAAATCAACACAGCTGGTTTATCCTGGAAAAGTATTAAATTAATAATTATAAGTAACAAAAAACAAATTAAATTAAAAAATTAAATTTTATTCTTACCCCTTTACAAAACCGATGTTCATTATTTTCATTATCAACTTTAGTAACTATTATTATGTAATTAGATTCACATGATCCTTGCATATCAAAGACTACAAAAATATAACAAATATTATATTAATATTTTTCTATTGTTTAATTAACTAAATTTATGCTTACATTTAAACTTAAACGCAACCTTTAATCCCATTGGAACTTTAATATTCCAAGTACATAAAGCATCATTTATATATGTTCCAGGATACAAAGGACTGCTAATAGCTCCCTTGAAATTGTATAGATTGCCACCACAACCTCGACCTGTAACATTGAATATAATATAATAAATCATGTAAATGTAGAACAATTGTAAAACATGTACGCTTAATTAAACAAATGGAATTAATTTACAATAAATTTTTATTTGTTTGTGTCTAAACAACTGTTATAGAGAAGTTTAACTTATTTGGGGTAGCAAGTAAGCGCAGTAAGTCTCATTGAAATTTGAAAAGACAAAGTTTTTTAAACTTTATTTGTTGCTATTATTAGCCTTAAACAGTTTTATCTAACAATTATCTTCTTGCGTGTTATAATAATTGCAATGTAAATAATAGTATTTTTATACAAACCTTCAGTAGTAGAAGTATAGACAATATCATAACTATTAGCGGCATATCTAACAGGTGTTGCCATATTAATTAGAATTTGATTTCCGGTCGAGAAAACAGGACTTGGCAACAAAGATCGTTGACACAATTGTAATAATTTGGTGCTAGTCAAATTACCATCATAAATCTAAAAATCAGATAATATACAAAGTTAAAGCATATTAAATTAAAATTGAAAACTACAAATTATGTTTAAAATTAGTTTATATAAAAAAAAATAAAAGTTAAACTTACTTGGAATCTAGATTTATCACAATTTGCAAACATTGTATTAAAATATAAAAAGTACAAGGAAATTGTATGATTTTTAGGAACTTTTATAAATATAGAACAGTTTCCAACATGCCACGTCTTTGTAATCCTTCCTTGCAAATCGGTATAGTTCCTATCACAAGCTAAAATAACAATGTAATAAAAACAGATCAGAATAAAACCTAAAAATACATACTTGTTAATTTATATTCTAATTTAAATCCTTTGCCTTTATTTCCAAAACTATTGCTATTAAATTTCAATTGAATATCATTTCCACCAGAATAATATTCATAACCAACATCATCTGGATTGCAAAATGAATGTGTCCCCAACATCAAATCAAACTGCAAGTTTTAAATAAAATTATTGTATGTTAAGTATATAATTAAGTTTTTAACTTACTGCTGATAATAGATGTGTGCTCAATCTCTTCATTGAAATCATATCATAATCCAAAGAGAATCCTTGCTACAAATAATTAGTATAAAATCATGACTTCAATTTAATAAATTTATAACTTACTACACTTTTATCAACAATTTCTAAACGATTTCTATTTTTGCATGTATCACTAGTATCGCTGACATTATCTTTATTCAAATTAAATTCAATCAATTTTATTTGAATCTTTTCAATTGAAGATTTAATTCTCCAAATGCAATTTATGCTTGCTGGGTATGGTGATGGATAATTAGGAGTTGTAATGTATTTTGGTGTTTTTGTAGCTATGTAATTTAATCTACCACATACAGCTATATGAACACAATAATATTAAAATTGTTTTTTTGTTTTAATATATTTTATACTTACAAAGTTCTGCTGTGAGACGAATTGTTGATTGTTTGGCGACTCGTTTTAACCCAGATATTCTTATATAAGCGTATTCTCTTGATGTGTAGTATGTAGGCTTTGATGCTATTGCATAAAAAAAAGGAATTTAGTATTGAAATATCAACATTTTATTTGTGATTTTTAATGTCATAAATTTCAGTTAGAAGATTTTATTGTAGTACGCCAATACATCTCAAAATGTATACAATTTTGTATTACTAACTGAAAAAATACAGGAGTTCACCTTCATAAACAATTAGTAATTGCACCTAACAATCCGAGTTCTGAGTTTCAGCAAACGCAATCTTCACGTATAGTTTTTCCAATTATTGCAAGACATTAAAGCCGCATCTGATGAAAACTTTGAAATTTGTTTTGTGCACAGCAACGATGGCTTTTGTTGTTGAAATGGATGTTGGTACTACCAATCGAGGTGATTTTAGTGGACAAACTGTACGTATTTTGAAAAAATTGAAGGTTTGCTTGGTATTGTGGCTTCTAATGGACAACAGGAAGATGAAAATGTTTGCTTCATTGTATTTTTCAGCTCAAACTACTTTTTGGTAATCACAATTTTGAATAACTCAGCTACCCACCCAAGTGTTGGTCATGAAGAGATTGGATTTATCATAATTTTTTTGATAACCAGTTTTTAAACAGATGAGTGAGTACTCCAGTCTAAAATACTTAATAGTATTTATGATTTGAAGTGAACCACCCAATCGCCTAAGTGTTAGTCATTAAGAGATTGGATATTATTATCTCCTTCTTTGAATAAGGAACTTCTAATACTTGCACATAGCAGAAATTTTCAATTTTTTTATAACAAACACTAGGATGGGTGGACACTCCAGTTTAAACCACTTGCTGGTAGTCATCTGGAGTTACTTACGTACCTCCTTAAGTATTGGTCATTAAAAAATTAGATATCTCCTCTATCTTCTTTTGCAAAAAGACTTCTAACACTTGCAAAAAAAATCAATTTTGTGATAACAAATATGTGGGCTAGTAGGTGAGCATTCCAGTTTAATCTACTCGTTAATAATAATAATCTAAAGTGAGCAAAACAACTTTTAACAATTGCAAAGAAAAAAAATAGTTTTTTGATAACAAACACTTAATCGGTTTGAAATAACGCATTTAAATTTTTAATAACAAAAATACGGGCGGGTTGATGGTCACTCCAGTTCAATTTACTGGTTGGTAATCATGATCTAAAAGGACCAACCACCCCCATAGATGTTGGTCATTGAGATATTGAATACTACTTCTTTTTGCTCAGGCTAAAAGATTTACAGAACATCTTTTTATAGCCATAACTCAAGCGGGTGTGTTGGCGCTTAATTGACCAAACTATCAATTGGCCATTAAAAAAATGGATATTATCTTTTATTTATTAAACAAATAGACTTTTAACATTTGTTGAGAGGAGAAACTTTCAATTCTTTGATAAGAATCACTCCGGCTTGTAGGTGGCCAGTCCAGTTTAAACTACTTTCTGGTATCCATGATTTGGAGTAACCCACCTACTCGCTCAAGTGTTGGTTATCAAAAGATTGAACACCACCTTCTCCTTCTAGAAAAAAAGATTTCTAACGCTGGCAAAGAGGAATAACTTTTTATTTACCCACCTGCATAAGTGTTGGTCATCAGTTTAAACTACTTGAATCATGATCTCTTTCTTAAACAAATAAGCTTTTCTTACGCTTGCAAACAGAAGACACTTCTAATTTCTAAAATAACGCCAGTAAGTGGGTAGAATTGTTTTTTGAAAACGTATTATATGATGAAAAAATTGGTCTAAAACTTTAAATACGGATTTGTAAGTAGAAGATATCTGATTCAAAGGATCCATCCTAGACTTTTCACAAAAACTTATAGAAAGGATAGAGGGTAATAAATACCGTTTGATAGTAAAGCAGAAAAAGACAAATAATCGAATAAATAAGCCGCGCACGCGCGATAGCAAAAAAGTAAATCAAATAGATAAGAGATGAAAAAAGAGAAAACAATAGTTTAAAATGATTATACATATTTAAAAAAAGCAAAAAATCCTAAAGTCACCAGAAGAGTAGAAAACGAAAAGGAAAAAACAAATTTTAATTGCAATTTAAACAAAAAGCAAAAGACATGGTAGTGGACAGAGCCAACACATTACAACTGACAAATCGAATAATTCAAATCAAAACTGTCAAGAACTTCACATACCTAGGGTCGCTAATTACTAATCAGGGAGGATGCAAACCTGAAATTATGAGACGTATCGCAATTGCAGATAGACAAATCACCAACAGTACTAAAACCTTAGTCAGAATTTTAGTCTTCTCCATATCCTCATACGGCACAGAATCTTGGATCATAAAAACGTCGGACATACTCCAAATAAACGCTTTTAAAATGTGGTTTCTGGAGAAAGATGCTGCGCGTCCCATGGACGGCACGCAGAACCAATACATCAATTCTTAACGAACTTGGTATTAAAAAAAGGCTATCCACTACATGCCGTAAACGCATTTTAAAATACTTTGGTCACATTGCAAAGAGGGATGAATATAACTTTGAGAAATTAATAGTTTATAAAGAAATTGAGGAGAAAAAGGCGAGAGAAAGATCTCCGACGCGCTGGCTGGACAAAGTTAAGAACTTTATAAGACAATCAATACACACCAGTCTCAAAGAAGCAGCAGATCGACAACAATGGAAAACCCGGGTTCACCAAACAACCAGAATATATCAGTAATGTCACGATACTTTAGTTATGAAGTTACGATCAAAAAAAGAATATACCGATTGTTGAAGAAAATAGTTTAAAATTAGTTAGTTTAATGATCATCATAAAACAAACTTTGCAAATAGTCCAAATATAGTCAATCAGAAAACTCGGTATGGTAACCAAAAAATGTGGCTACCTTGGTTGACCAAATGTTGAATCCGTGCTAAGACGCTTGATACTTGAGCAGTATCGACACCACTGTACAAAACCGCAATTTTCATTCTTATGCATAGTTTGTTTAAGTGTGTAGTTATGTAATTTGGTTTGTGTTATGCTATTCATACTCATCAAAAGCAAACAAAAAGTATTTTAGACCTCAAATTTGACCGCTTTCAGCGTTTAAAGCAATATCAGCACAAATTCTTTGTAGTACCAATTACTCAAAAAAAAAATTTAATCCAAATCGACGCTTTATGCCACATTTGCCTACATTTTACGTTTGAAGCGGTTCTCACATAAAAACAAGTTAAAATTGAAGTAACGTTCACGAAAAATGAAAAAAATAATCTATAGCCACTGACGTACTACTTTTACAGTTATTACAAATCATTATTTACTGTTTTAGTTTCACAAACAAAAAAAACCTGCACGCTAGTCCATAAAAACGCAAAAATTTTACTGCCAAAGTAAAATTTTTGAAAAAATCTCATCGACTTGCCGTCTTGGATATATGGAAAACCCAAAGAAAGTAATCATAACTGTTGTTAAATTTATTATTAATTTAAGTTTGGTACCCCTTAAACGATGGTTCTTAATTTGTAGGAAAAGAGGCATGTACATCTTCTTATGGAACAAAGATTTTGTATAATGCAAAATACCATGCTCAAATAATCTATGCAAAAAGAGAAAATTGAATCATTGGCGCTGCCATATAAGACTGAGATAGGGAGATATATAAAATTGAATTTGCTATCAAGACTGCGGTACATGAATTTATAGATTTTAGTAAATTGTATTTGAGTTTTGGAAAATACGTACTAGCTAGGAAAATGTTGATTTGAAAATGGTCACAAAACTACATGGCGCCGATTAGACAGAAATATGCGCAAGACATGGATAACTTTCCTAAATTGTACAAAAAACAAAGGAGTTTATCTACAGCTTAAAGAACTATTACAACAATCTTCGAAAACGTTCTTCATATAAACACCATGTTGGTGCAAATTTTGTAAAAAGAACTACGTGTTGTTGAGTAAAATAAGACTTATTACTGATTTAGACAGCTACAGTAAAGAAAATTATTTACACATTAAGCATTATGTCATACGCAGCAGAGTTGGGTAATAAACAAAAACATTGGGTCAAGAATCATAACAGAAATAGAATTTTGAAGAAAAAACTGTGTCCTAACAAAGATAGACAGAGTCATTAATAAAGAAATCATAAAAACAATAAAACATAAAAAGTTAATGTAGCTAATATCAGTAGATCCAACAACACAAGATAAATTAAAAAATTGAAAAAATGGAACTTCAAGATAAAAACTGAAACGAGAGATTCAGAGGAAAAACTGCATCTAGAGTAATAATTCTTAAATATATAAAAAATTACTGAAAATCAACTAAAAACTCATTTAAACAGAAAAAAACCACGATTAACAAGAAGAATGTAGGAAGCAAGACCAGTGAAGAAAAAATAACAGCAAAACCCTAACAAAATGGCAACATTTTTATTAATATCTGAAATGTTTGTCCTTGACCTTTTTGTTAAGCCATCATCTAGACTTTAAATAAAATAGTTTGTTTTAGACAACTTATAGAGCTGAGATTAACTGCATTAAAAAAACTAAAACATTTTACTATGCAACGGTTTACAATGTTTATAAAAGACGAAAGAAATTAAAGGTTATTTACCAAAAGACAATATTCTAAACTACTATGCAAGGTGCCAAGTATTTCTGATTTGCAAGTAGCTAGATAATAACAGAAAGCCATTTATAGTAGAAAGTTATAAAAAAAAAACAATAAAGTGATATGACCAGAGACGTAATAATAGAAAACATTGAAAATACTAGTTGTAATGTTTGTAGATATAAAAAAAAGCAAAAGGCGTCATTGTGAAAATAAATTGATAAAAATAAAAAATATTTTTAGTATTTACATTAGTTTGAATTATATTTTAAATAAATATAACAGAGACAACTCCGGTGATATTAAGAATATAGCTATAATAGAAAAGCTTTTATTATTATTATAATTATTTAAAATACCTGATACAGAATCGCAATTCCGAGCGATTAATTCAGAATTTGAAGTAGGACCATCTCTATACTAAAATGTTTAAAATAATTAATAAAAAATAAATCAAACTTTATATAACTTACTTCATATGATAAACACTCGCATACATCGGTATACGAAAAAGTATTACACCCTTGATCATATTCTTCCACAACTTCAATCTTAATTGTGTTACTTGCGTTTGTATGGAACGTCCAAATGCAATCGAAACCATCACTTATTTGTGGTGTTTTTATAAATTTATTTTGACCAGTTTCTAAGAATACTAAACTTCCCCCACAACCAGCAGAAGGACCTATAAAGTACAATTATGAAATATCTGCAAAAAAATATCTATATAATTTACCATCAGTAAATGTTACGTATGCACTAAAGAACCAACTTCTATAAAGATACATAGAATGACTAAAAACAAGCTGCACAAAATTACTGTTTGAATGAATATCAGGTAAATTGTCTCCAGTGATTTCACCACATAGTGTTGCCAATTTTCCACTTGTATCTGTTACTTTAATATATTGCAAACCACAATTTACACTAAACAGTAATGTAATATTAGTAAATCTAAAACAATCATGTAAATAAATCATTTTAAAACTAGTATTAGCAATATACTTAAGTGTTACACGTTTGTTTGGTGGCGCTGTAATATTCCACGTACAAACACGTTTCCCTTCAAATAGATTATAATTTGATACCTTTTGTGTACTGGCATCAATTGTAGTTGGTTTTGTAATTGTACCTCCACATACTTAAATAACATATTTTATTAATACAGTATCTTTATGATTAATTTATAATTTACCATCATTTTTGTATGCAACCTTAAAACCCTTTCTTGTAATCCATTTATCTGTAGAAAATACCAGCTCTACGCTATTTTGTAATCTAATTAATGGAGGTTTGTTGACTCCACAGAATGTAAGTCCTCTAAAATATCTATTGTCTGACTTTGTTAATATGGTAAGATTATCATAATTGCAGCCAAAACCTATAATTTTAATTGTTGTTATTTTGTATCATGTTTTATTGTATCTATTACCTCTTTCAAGTTCAAACTCAATAAAATCAATACTGATGTAATTATTTTCAGATATAATTTTATATTTGCAATTCAATTGGTTGCCATAGTTTTCGGGATAACCCGGACTGACCAAGTATTTAACATTGTCGTCGGCGTAGAAAGTGCCACCGCATCGTAGACTTAATCGAGCCTATAAATTAAATACAAGGAAGTTTGTGTACAGTTTAGCGATACAATGTACACACAGTTTTATTTTTAATTATTACTCATTATTTTGGCATAAGTGCAAAATTGTTATTCTAAGCTATAAGCAAACATTTATTATATACTTACTCTAAAACCTGCTCCGGCAATACGATCATTGGACCGAAATAGAAGGAACATTATGTTACTACTAGAATTGAATCCTGTTGGTAACTGACGCCCGCAATATTTCTGAATAGAATTATCCGATTCTCCATTAGGAGTATTATACATTTTAACAAAATCACTGGTACAATTATTAGTCGATTCTATTTGAAACCGATCAATAAATTCAACATTAATATGGTATCCAACTTTAGCTCTTAACTCCCATAAACATTCTGCATTATTTGGATAATCTTTTGGATACATAGGAGTTTCCAATATAGCTGAATTAGTTTGCATAATACCTCCACATCCTAAATATTAAAGAATAATATAAAATCATTTTAAAATCGTCATTAAACAAACCTTTTACAACGGGTTCATATGTTAAATTAAACCCAGTTCCCGTACTACTGGGATCGTAATGATATTCTAACCAAAGATAGTTTTGTTGCGACTGAATGTTGATACTAGTTTCTTTGCCGCAAAGTTTTGCAATTTTTGGGCTTTTCATATTTTTTCCATTATATATAAGTAAAAATTGTTTTTCGCAATCATCTCCTAAATTGTTATTAGCTATTTTCATAGAAATTGATTGATCTTGTGATACTTTTATTAACCAAGCACATTCTAATTTTTGTGTAGGTTTATTAGGAAAATTTGGTGATGCCAAATAACCTAACTGATTTTCTATAGTACCGCCACAGCTATATCTTTGATAACGCATAGTAAAATTCATACCATCAGCCGATTTTGAGTGTAATGCCTAAAATATAAACATTTCAAAACTATTTTATATTAATTCATATTTTATTATACTACCATAAGTCTTAATTTTTGATTTAAAGTTCTAATTATTGTAGTATGCTTAACTGCTTTACATAGTTCGGCTATATTTGTTTTGTCATCACCTTAGATAAAACTTGGTTAATAATATTGTATTAATTTGTTTTTGTAATTACCTAAATAAACATTAATTGCTGTAAATCCATGTAAACATGAAGTTGTAGGATTTTTTACATCTACATCAAAAGATAGACTCATAGTGTGAGTATGATTTGGAACTATTTCATGTATCCAGTTGCATCTAAATGTTGATGCATTTGGTGTAGTAATCATTCCAGCAACATCATTGAAACTTCCCAAACATACTAAACAAAAAATATAAATATAAATCAACTGGCATGGTTTGTAGAACCGAAACATTGTCTGTGCATGACTTTTGGCGGTTGTTTATAATTAAATAAATTATATTACCTGTGGGTTCATCAGAACTATATGTAGCTTTGAATCCTCTATGACTTGAAGAATGGGACCAGAAAAATACTTTCATTACATTATCACTAGAATAGATAACTTTGGTTTTATCTTCTGCTTTTAAATAATTTATAAATGATGAAAAATCTTCACCACTATAAAAAGCAATACCCTGTGCGTAAAAATCAATTGTCTTATCAAAATCTAAATCATCAATATTTATTTTAACCCTTCTTCCTTTTGGTACACGTATGGTCCATTCACAGTTTCTATTATAATGATCCATAACTGGATATCCAGGTGATGTTATAACACCATTTTCTGCTGTTAAAGTACCACCACATTCTAAAATATATTAAGTAAAGATTGATTGATTGATGACAATTTTTATATTAATAACTTACTTTCTTGACTTGTATTGAAGAATAAATTAAAACCATTAAATAGTTTTGTTTTTTTATCTGTTTTAAAATATACATTAACTTCATTACTACTGGAGATGATGTTGGTCACTGCTTTTTTTCCACAATATGTACCAATTATATTTTCTAAAATAAAGTATTATAGAATGTTTTACATATTTTAAGTCCTATTTTTATGTCTAAAATTATACTGTATATGTCATCAAAATTAGTGAAATGGTAATTTTTTTATTACTAATTTTAATAATTGACTATTTATGACCGTTGCGGTGTTAACAAAGCATACCAACCCAAAATATAGATTAATTAAAAAAATACAATTAGGACCTTGTCACACAGGATAAAGAAAATGAAGTAGCTCATGCTAAACACTAAACTAACCTTTAATACTTATTTGGAAAATGTGACCATCCAAGTACTCTTTGCAACCAAAGCAATGGTTGAACATGAATATGGAGATTAACAATTGATATAAACAAATAGTAATAAACTATGACAGTTAAAAAAAAACCATGCTAAAAATAACTAAACTAAGTAAAGTACAAAGATTGTTATCTGCTGATAACGGAAGTACTGAGAACTTTCACAGCTGCTATAGAAACATTGATATAACTACCACCACTGCACTTAGTTGTAATGATGAAAGCAAGACAAGCAGCATATGGTTACAGATTAACAAACATATTGTAGACTTTGGGATTCACAGACTGAAAATAACAAAAGAGAGAGTAAGATTAGATGTCATGGAATATTATTGCATACAAAAGTCGTTAAATGAGCTAATACCGTCTTGAGAATAGTAAATAAATAAAAAACACCCAGGCAATATCAAAGAAATCATCTGGTACACAGATGAAACCAAAGACAACGGAGCTGGAATATATAAAAGTGACTTCAAGTGACGTAAATTTTGTTGTTTCTGTGCAAACATGCTTTAGTTTTTTAAACCAAAAATAGATGCCATTGAATAACGCGCTTCTTCTTTTAGTGCATCTCCTATCGGAGGTTTGCTATAATCATAGTTATTTGCACCTTATTGACTACAGCTTTGAAGAGTTGAATGTTGCTGCAACCAAACCAGTCTCTAAGATTTTTAAGCCACGACACGCGGCGTTTTCCAATATTTTCTGTTCCACTAATCTTTTCCTTTTATGTGTCCTAAGTATTGAAGTTTCCTTTTTTTTTATGGTATTAATAACCTCTGCTCCTTTCTGCATTCTGGTTAACATTTTGATGTTAGTGATCCTATCTGTCCAGGGGATACGCCACATCTTCCCATAGCACCACATTTCAAATGCTTGAATTTTGTTTATGTGGTTTTTTTTGAGGGTCCATGTTGCACCTCGATACATCAGTGTGGAAAATACAAAGCACCGCAGCATCCTCATTCTAAGTTCTATATTAATGTCCCTACTAGTAAATAGTTTTTTTCATTTTTATAAATGTTGACCTGGCAATTTCGATTTGTGTTTGTATTTCTTTTGTTTGATTACCCGATTTCTTATCCATGTTCTTAGGTATCTATAGGTCTGTATATTTTTTTCACAACGGTGTTTCTTATTTTCAGATTTATATGATTATGATTATGTGGAGCCTTTGTAATTATCATTAGCTTAGTTTTATTAAGATTTATTTTAAGACCGTACTTGTTACATCGATTATTAAATTTTTGTAAAAGATGTTAGATGTCATTAAAATTGTTTGTGAGCAGGACAATGTCATTGGCATATCTCATGTTATTGACCACTTCTCCATTTATAACTATACCTGCTGTTTCTTTCTCTAAGGTTTCGGTAAAAATTTCTTCACTATAAAGGTTGAATAGTAGTGGCGATAGAACGGATCTTCATTTCCTTCGTGTATTGGTTTTCAACATTAGCACTAGCTATTTAGCCCCAATATAGATTGATAATTATTCTAGCGTCATTCGAGTCAATGCTTTTACTGATGAGTAGTTGATGTAACTTATCATGTTTCACTTTATCAAAGGCCTTCTCAAAATCGATGTAACACGCACATACCTCCTTATTCATATCTAGACAACGCTGAAAAAGATTGTTAATGCCAAAGAACGCCTCTCTTGTGCCTAGTCCTTTGCGGAATCCAAATTGTGTATTGCTTATGCCTTCTTCAAGTTTTTTTTTTCAAATTTTATATATCCTTTTGTGTATGATTTTAAGGAATAACTTTAAGGTGTGACTCATAAGCGCAATAGTTTGGTAATCTGAGCATTCTTTTGGGTTTGGTTTCTTGAGTATAAGAACAAAGGTAGACAATAGTCATTGCTTAGGAATTTCTTTTTTTTTGTAGATATTATTGAAAAGGTTTTGGAGGATATCAATAATGTCGTCATGGAAGAGTTTAATAAGTTCTATAGGTAATTGGTCTGGACCAACAGCTTTCCCGGGTTTCATAGTTTTCAATGCATGTTCTATTTCTGGTATAATTAATATAAATAATTAATATTTTTAAACTTACGTTGTCTGAATGTAAATCAGGCTTTAGAGGTCGTTCGTCATCAAAGAGTTACGACAGGTATAATTTACACATTCTTAGTTTGTCCCTCAAGTCGGTTATTATACGTCCGTCTGTGTCCTTGATTATCATCTCAACAGATTTATTTTTTTTTGCATCCATCCATTTCCTTTATTTTTAATGCGCTAGTAACACTATTAATCAGGACAACACGCAAACCAATAACTATTATGCCCAACAGTCAAGCGGCACTACAGGCAACACTCTCGTTTGTCATAAAATTGTTGATAGACTGCATAACCAGTCTGGAAACATTGACTAAGAATAGCAGAGTACGCCAGATCTAGACGCCAAAAAATCAAAGCATAAAATAAAACCTCAAAACGGACCAGCTTGTTGAAACAATAACCACAAAGAGTTTTATTGGGCCGAAACCTGTTTTTCGAACTTCATACAAGACTGGTAAAAAATAATTTGCAAAAAACTTAAAATGAAATACATCACCCTGAAGCAAAACTGTTAAAAAATAAAATACAAGTTATTTGTATAACAGAATTAGCCGAACAAAACTGCAAAAGCTTACAAGACTAATAACTGAAAACTACTACTCTACTAGAGTCTAGTAAAGGCAAGTTAACTAAAGGCAATGCTCTAGCAAAACTTTATGGACTTCATCAAAGAAACAAAACAACAAAGGTGTGACAATAGAACCAAAAGACCGCATTGCAAGGACGTTAGACAAACCTCTTCAAGAAAAAGTGTATTATCATCTCTAGTGTGGTGTTTAGACATGTACGGCCTACAGTTGTTACTGAATAACATATAAAAAATAGTCAAAATTCCTTTCAAGCTTGATTCCAGGTGGCAAATAGAGAAATTACACACACAGATCAACACCATTGCACGGTAACCTTGCTTTAGCAATGGGACTACTAACGCTCTATCCACTTCTTTCTTCTGTAAACTGTCGACTTTTTTTGGTCTAACATAAACCTTATTTTTAGCTACAAATGCTATTAGCATAAAAAACCAAAAATTGGCACTTGACCACCAAAAAAGAGCAAAAAAAACAAGATTTAAATAAAATAAAACATTCAACCTTTACAAGAACTGCATCAGCAATAATACCAAATATGGTACATTCGAATGCAAAGAGGCAAAGACCATCAATTCTTTAATTTTTGACATAATCAATAAATTGACAAAGAGGCATGCATCAACCGGTTTTCTAAGGTGTACCTATAAAAAATTCTATGAGCAGAAATTCAACTAAGAAATAGCTCTGCAACACATCCGCTAGAACAAGTTTTTTTTAGGACAAGAAATTTCAAATCATTTTGTTAAAATTGCCAGTTCCAAGAAGGGTCTTAATATATGTACCGGGGCTACAACTAGAACCGGGTACCCTATTAAACAGATTAAAAGTTTATTTATGAATAAATGCGACCGGAAGACTATTGAAATACTAAGGAGCAAACTGTACACCAAAGTATAAATTATGGGCACTGTTTTATTCCAAAAAAGATGGCAATAAACCGGTCACTCTCGTCAAAAAACGTCAAAGCAACTTTTGCAGATCTTAGTGCAAACATTATAAATCATAACATCAATATTGTTTTTTTAGGAACCTTAGATTTACAAGAAAAATATAAAAAGACTAAGAATTTCGCACAGATAGCTTTTATCACCCAAACTCTTTTGTAATCCCCGCACATGTATCTTAGCAAACTTTGCATTAAACCTAATACCATTATTGAAATTTTTATTCCAAAAACCAAGTGGCGATACTAGGAAAAGGGATTCAGATGAAGTTTATTCTCAGTTCTCAATACATTCCCTACAACCGGCATGATCTTCTACTATAAAAAATATTAAAAAGTTAATTCTAGCAAAAACATTACCTTGAGTGCAATTCTAATACACATTGCATAAGGGAACTGTAACATTAGCTCTAAAGTTGAGAAGGTTTTAGAATATATTTTAGAAATTAACATAATTATTATGAATAAAGATAACTTGTCTACGTTTAAAAACGCGACAAGGACTAAAGTTATAGATCTAACACTAACCGCAAAGTTTGTTATCAAAAATCTGATTTTTTTTCTTTGTAAGCATTAGAAATTTCTATGTCCAAAACACAGATAGTAATTTTTTAATAACCAACACTTGGGCAAGTAGTTGGGCATTTCAGTTTGTGATCAACTCAAGTGTTTGTTATCAAGAAGTTGATTTTTTTTTTCTTTTTGTAAGCGTTTTTATATCATCAATTTCTTAATGACTAACACTTGGAAAGGTCGGTGGATACTAATGATATAATCTAACAAACAGTTTGAATCGGAGTGTCCCGTCCACTCTCCTAAGTGTTTATTATCAAAAAAAAAAAAACTTAGAAAAAAATGGTGATATCTAATTATTTGATAATTAACACTTGTGCGGGTAAGTAAGCACTCCTGTTTGTGATTACCGGCTAGTAGTTTGTATTGGAGTGTAGAACCACCCACCAAGTGTTATTATAAAATTAAAAGTTTTTTTTTGCAAGCGTTAGAAGTCCAAATGTTCAAAGACTGGATAGTGATATGCAATTTTGTGATGATTCTTGGGCGGGTGGCTGAGTACTTTAGTTTATGTTCATTAACAAGTAATTTAAACTATAGTGTACGCTCCAGTTTGTGATTACCAGCTAGTAATTTGTATTAGATGCCCGCCTACCCACTCACAGTATTTGTTATTAAAAAATTCAAAGTTTCTTTTGTCGGCAAGCATTAGATATTTTTATCTATAACGAGAAGATAGTTATATCCAATATTTTGATAACCAAACATAAACGGGCAAGTGTGCACTTTAATTTTTGTTTACCAGCTAATAGAAGACTATGTTAAACCGAATAACAAAGATCTGGTTGTCTTGAATAGTGCTTAATTTTGTAATAAGAAAACATATTATAATAACCATGCAAATAAAAAACCACATCAAACATAGATGGTTGCACAAACAGCTTTACTCATCAGGTTTTGCAACGAGCAGAACATTGCAAAAGTTTTAAAATTAAAGAAGCATCAAACCAACCGTTTAAATTATTAGACTGCTAGATCTACATTTACATCGTTTCCCAACTGGCCAACAACGTTATTTTAGAAAACGCATTTTTGGTACAGGGGCCAATATTTTAAGACTTACGTTTATAGTACTACCTTGCAGCTGCACTTGAATATGTGCCTGTAAGTTTTAAATATTAGTACAGACGTACTTATATAACTTGATCAAGAAAACTCTTATAAAATGTCAAACGATGCTGTTAGTTCGGCATTATTAAACTGCAAACAACCGACGCGTTTATTTTTATAACCAAATATTTACGCATTAATGTAAAAAATGAAAAACATCTGATTACTCTATATGGTGATTCTTATTAGTTAAAAATGAACGTTTTACAAACTTATGGTATAAAAATTGTCAAAACTGCTGTAAAAAATAAATCTGAACATTGTTTTGTTTTTCCAAGCATCAGACTTACTTAAACCATTTCTAAAAACAGTTAAAGAAGATTTAGAAACACTAGCTCAGGTGCAACCTAAAGAAATACTAAATTGAAGGAACAAACATAGAATAGCTTTTATCATCAAACACCAGTTGACATTGATCTAAAAACCAACTGCAAAAAACTTAGTTTCAATCATGTCAAACTATGTTATGCCAGTTAAAGTAATAATAAATTATTTTACTAACCTGTATTATTGACTTTATTTAATTCACTAATTATAACTTGATCTTGATTTGTACAATTTTGATTAAATCTTGAAGGAAGGTCAATCTTTAGAAAATCTAAAATTAAATAATGATCTCTTGTACCAATTAGTGACCATTTGCAGTCTGCATTAATAGGATAATTTTTCTTTATATTAAAACCTGGTGATCTTATTTCACCGTTTTGCCATCTTATAATACCACCACAAGTAGCTAAAAATAATTTGTAATAAAATAAAAATTTCAAAAATTTAATTTATCACTTACCAATAGATACTTTAGCTTTGAAACCATTTGCTGGATCATCTGTATCTGTAAAAAACTTTACATGCATCATATTATCAATACTTTTTTGTGTGCTTGGTATGTCACTGCAATATTTTCCAATTAACGGCGATGCACTAGTTCCGCCATTTCGCAATTCCACATATTCCACATTACAGCTAAAATAAATAAATTTAATTTTTAAATTAAAACAATTATATATACTACTTTTTAGTATTAGTAAGATCAAATCTATCCAAGAAATCTATCATCACCGATTCACCATTTGGAACCGTAATGCGCCAAATACATTCTATATGTGTTGGTGGTATATTTGGGTAATTTGGTGAAGATATATTAATAGAAGGTTCTTCATGTGTTAACATTATGTCTCCACCACAACTCATAGATTTTTCTCTATATTCTAATTTAAAACTCTGAAAATAACTAATGTAGTATGTTTATTTACAATTAAAATTATGTTTTTACTGTTATTGTAGAGTAAGAAAAGTATTTTATATGTAAATAATTTCCTGTTGTTTCTAATTCGGCGGGGATTTCATTTCCGCAGTATTTACCGTTGCCCAAAATTGGAGAATCTGGATATTGGCCATTCTTTAACTGAAAATAGTTTTTAATAAAGCATTTGTTAATTATTTTTTTAAGATGTAGTTTACAAAAATATATTTGTTTTGTACATATTATAAAAAGCTAAATTATTTGCACTTAAAAGCTAATATTGTGTAATCAAAATTGTTTTAGCATTTGATACTACAGCGTAATACAAATTGTATTCGTTGTGGTATATTTTAATCCATTTATATTTTGTAAATAATATTTATAGCAATTGTAGATGCAAAATTGTCAGATGATTTACGTTTTGTGATTAGACTTGAGTATTTCACATTTCATTTCACGTTTCACAATCCAAACAACCGAAATGTAATTATAATTATAACTTAGCATATATGGTAAATCACGGATACAGTAAGCCAGTACAATTTAATCTGATTTAATCCACAAATCACACACGCACGCACTACAGTGTACCAATGTACACAATGTTGGATTTATTGTTAATGTGTAAACTAACTGTTTATTTTATTTAAAATAAATCATTTATAATAAACAAAAATATAATAAATGCTATAAAGTAGTTTTCTTTACTAAGATATAAATTAAAATAATACTCTGAGGTAAAAAAACTTCGCTTAGCCTTATAAAAGCAAAGGAATTTGTGTTCAAAAAACGCTGATTGTTCAATGCATTTAGTTTAGTTATTATTGTTATTAGTTTTATAGTTTAAATTTAAGGATTACCTCACAGGCTCATCAATTAATAAAATTATTTCTAACAATTGACATTATTTATATTTTTATTGTAATTAAAGTTTAAGTAATTATTATCAATAAAATTGTAAAAGCGGCTCTAAGTCCACCTTCACAGTTTGTTACGCCTAGGTTCAAAATAAGTATCTCAAGCTTTTACTTTACAAATTGATAACTGCAATGTGTGTTGCATTGCACATGAATTTTGGCAAACAGGGACAGTACATAAAAAAGCGGGACAATATAGACAAAATATTCATTCAGATGCAAACCTTACGTGATTGCACTAATTCACAATTTCCGATCTTTTCCAAAAAACACAGTTTGCAAAAGCCTAAATAAACTTGCATTAAAATGAAGAAGACTTTCACAGGGTTTTTAACCGCAGATAAAAGTAAAAGCGTTCGCAATTTTCACAAACAAATGCAGATTAGAGTGTTTAAGATTGGTTATCCGTAGCTTTACTAATAAGTCCCAATACAATTAAAATACATCAAATAAAATAATAAAACAATATTTTGAAAATGAACCGGAGATCAATTTGCAAAATGCTGTTTGTCGTCAAGAATTCATTTTGGTGGCAAACTAATGATGTTAGGGCACCCTCTTGTCCTTGGAGTAAGAAATCATTCCAAAAAGCGGAGAAACCACACATGGTCAACATGCGGCATGGAGATGCAGAAGGCAACGGGAAACCACTGCATTAAAGATCCAACAGAAGGATATCTCTAGTGCTTATTATCATGGCTATTTTCAAAATAAATCAGTCCGGAGTTTTAAACCCTCCAATCGGATCTCCGGAAGGACAGTTTTGAACAATAGCACGAGAAAAAAACCAACAAAAGTAAACCAAAGAACCATTAACATCGGCACATGGAATGTAAGAAGAAGGCCCAAGATAACAAAACACAAAATTTCATTCAAGAAATGAACAAGCTTGGGGTAGACATAATGGGCATCAGTGAAATGCGCTGGCCGGGAACAGGATGTTGCGAGGTTAAGGAATGTAAGGTCTACTACTCCAGAAATACTAATGACCAACACAAACACGGAGTGGGAATAATATCAAAAAAACTTCAAGAATATACCATTCATTTCTCACCAATATTAGAAAGAATGCTACTCACTCAAATAGAAAGCACATCCATTAAATTGAACATCATTCAAGTGTATGCCCCAACCGCCGACAAATCAGATGAAGAAGTTGAAGAAGTATACCAATCACTGACAGATGTACTCAAACAACTCAACAAGCATGATGTAACCATTATCATGGAGAATACATTAGGGGTTTGGGACCTAGAAGTCAGAAATGACAGAGGAGATAGATTACAGATATTTTAAGAAAAAGAAAAGTTTTTCATACTGAACACCTTCTTCAAACTTCCACCCAGACAACTATATACATGGACAGCACCACAAAACCGACGTGGGAATATCATCAGAAATCAAATCAATTATGTGCTTGTAAATAAAAGATTTTGCAACAGCTGCCTATCAATTAAGACTTACCCTGGGGCAGATATATCATCAGCCTTTCAATCGGAAGATTTAGAATTGACAAGAAACGAGCAAAACAGTGAAAAAATTAACAAACATTAATCATAAAGATAGATAGAAGAGCAAAGGAATAATACAGATAAAACACTAGATAAAACTCTAGAAAACCTATCTAGAATGCTCAAAGAAATAGAACACTTAGTGGATAAGCAGGAGAGACGAAAAAGCTGGATGACGGACAAAATATTAAAGCTTATAGAGGAAAGAAAGAAAGTAAAAACCAACCAAACAAAATTCAAAACTTTGCAGAGACAAATAAGATATACAATGCGCTGAAATAGAGGCCTTGGAGAAAAAATACGATTCATTAAATATGCACAAGAAAATCAGGGAAACATCACGTTTTAATAAACCCAATACAACAGGAATACTACATAATGCTAATGAAAACATAATAATAGACCAAGCAGAAAAATGGACACGTGGAAAGCGTATCTGACAGAACTCTTTTAAGGTTCTGTAAAGAATAACTTTAACTTTATGACTATAACAACAGATATAGTCTCAAAGGCAATATCACAACTTAAGGAAGGCAAATCTCTAGGACCAGACGATATCCACAGCGAACTAATAAAACTATTTGACAAAGACGGCATAAGATGGCTAACAGCAATATTTAACAAGATATACTAAAAAAAAGAAATACCGAAGCCGTTTATAATGCTTCATAAAAAACCTAGTGCAAAACAATGTAATGACTACCGTATCATCAACCTAATAAACCATTTATTAAAAATATTTCTGAAAATCATACACCGGAGAATAAACAAATATGCGAATACCATATAAGTCGCACACAATTTAAATTTAGGAACGCGTTAGGCACCAGAGAGGCTATATTTACTGTTCAAATCCTCGTTCAAAGATGCTGGAATGTGGACTGCAATGTACATGTATGCATCATCGATTATCAAAAAGCTTTTGACAATGTACAACATTGAGATTCTAACAGAAATAGGGCTGGAACACCATGACCTAAATATCATAAGTAATTTGTACTGAAACTCTCCTTCGCACCACACATTCAACACTATTTAACGTATACTCAGAACGAATATTTCAAGAGGCACTGGAAGGTACGGAATACAAAATTAAGATTAACGGGGAAATCATAAACAAGATAAGATACAGCGGTATTTGCAGACAGTCACACACATCTTCAGATATTAATGAACAAAGTAGAAAAAAAAAACAGCCAAAGATATGGTCTTGCACATAACATAAAGAAAACCAAATACATAATAATTTTCAAACAGAATCATGATCAAAACCATATATGAGTGAACAACAAAACAATAGACAGAGTAGAAACATACACATACCTAGGCACAACACTTAACAAACCCTGTGATCATGCAAGAAAGATAAAATGCAGAATAGAAAAATCCAGAATCATAAAAATGTCAAAAATATTTAAAACACACGACCTACTTGTACCAACTAAAATAAGATTACTTAAGTGCTACATATTTCAGAGCCGAATCCTGGACTTTAACAGAAGCGACATGTAGAAAGCTAAAATCCTATGAATTATTTTTATAACGCTGCCTTCTAAAAATACCTTAGACAAAAAGAAATAATGATGACAATAAAAACATGAAAACTGGAATATCTAAGACATGTAATGAGAAATGAAGAGAAATGCGGGTTACTGCAGCTAACCCTATAAGAAAAAATAGAGAAAAAAGAAGACCAAGAAGAACCTCCTGGTTGAAGAATCACATGGTTCAACACAACAACGGTGGGCTTATTCCGCGCTACAGCAGATAAAAATAGCTATGATGATCGCCAACATTTGATAGGGATAAGCACAAAAAAAAAGAAGAAGTAGTGTTTGTACCCAGAATGGTAATCTAGAAACAGTGTCTGTACCCAGAATGGGCGGCTAAACACAAACCTCTTATAAAAATGCCAAGTTAATAAAAGATTCCTAGGTGGCTCATTAGTTTGCCTCATAAAAAGCTAGGAGAGGCAAAAACTTGACAAAATCACAAAATAGAAAACATGACTTTAACAATATACTATACATTGCAAAATATCAGAACTATCAACAGAACGCTTAAACAATCTAGAAAAAAAACACTCAATTAAGACATTCTTGGACTAAGTAAGACAAGACTACCATGAGAAAATGTAACATTTTAAATTTAGGACACATGCTCTTACCGGTGGAATTGCAATACTCATCAACAAAAGACTGAAACATTTTATTACAATAATGCACTGCATATCCGAGAGTCATAAAAATTGTACTCAAACTATCAAATAAATACAGTCTACACAAGTACTGCTACTAGTAAACTAGGTTTAAGAAAAAAACCTTTTCTGCATGAACAGCTTCCATCAAAAACCAACACAGAAAAGAAAATGAAATAAGATTCACAATTCCATAAAAAACACATAGTCATTGACGTCATAAATCCACACAGGAAGTGACCACAGTCTAATAAAAACTACACTCAGATGCAAAAAAACGGGTCATAATGTACAAACGCGATAATGTACGTATACACAAAAGAAAATGCATTTCTGCAAAATAAACTTAACAGAGATTATTAATAAAAATTTTAGTTGAATAAAATTTCGACGCTTTGTATTGCCACTTAGAGCCCTAACTATTGCTTGCATACGGCGGCCCATGCCACTAATGAGCTCACAAATATAATTTTGTGGAATATTCTGCCATTCTTCCTAAAGTGCCACACAAAGCTCGTTTATTGTGGTTGGTGCAACTGCACGTTTTCCAACACGCCTGCCCAGCATGTCCCAAACATGTTCTGTACGATTTCATCTGAGGTACATGCAGGCCAGTTAAATTTTCTTATTTCAACTGCAACCAATTACTCTGCGAGTCACCTCGCAGAATACGGTCTCGCGTTATTTTGTATCAAAATAAAGCCATGGCCGATAAAAAGTGGTTTTTTGAAAATTACGTAGTCTCAACGTAATTTTTCAAAACCTCCTCAATATACCGCTGTGCAGTCAACAATCCTCCATTAATGACGATCAATTCTTTGCAAGATGGAGGAGCCCGTACCACCAACGAACCTCCACCATGGCTGAACCAGAGCTTGAGGGTGCATTCCGCAAATTGTTCTTCCGTTTGTTTCCATACTTGTTCTCTTCCATCTGGCAAATGTAGGCAGAATCTAAACTTGTCCGTAAACAGTACAGTCCTCCATTGTGCCAATATTCATGACAATTCCGTACTGTAGTACATACAAATAAATCGATCATCAATAATAGTGGTTTTTTGTTTCCTGCCATATCTCGACCTCCGAGTATTTCTGCCTTTTTTCCTAAACCGCTCAAGTGCTTTTTGGACGGTAGAAAGACTAACATAAAGAAATCTAGACACATACCGCTGGCTTCTTCTATCTGTCATAAGAGCAACAGCTTTTGCACAATCTTTAGCACTTAAAATCATAATCAACACACCAAAAAAAAATTACCCAGGTTTTTTGCAAAAAAATACACAATGACTCGGTTTATTGCATGTGAGTGTACAATTAAAATAGACCACAGTCAAAAAATAAAGAAAATTATCCAACAGAAGATAAAAGTTATAAAAATAGTAAAACAAAGCAGAAATCAGTACTAAAACAAACAAACAAAAAACAGCATTAGCATTAGCCGAAAAACTAACACATCAGATACGAACTGTAAATAAAAAAATATGTGCTTCTCGAAAACCCCTAAATAACGGAAAAATCTCCAAAGAAGCTCTAAAAATTATAGAGCAAAAAAGAAAAACGGACCAAGTATAAAAAAAAATAACAAAATCATAAATAAAAACAACCGAAAATACAGTAGATAATATAACATAGGGAAAATCAATGCAGTTGTGACAAATATTAAAAATATAACGTTTCTATAGCACACACCGACAAAAGAAAATATTAAAATAACAAAAATAGAAAACAAAACCGGAAAAAAAATGCTAAAATGGTTACTATTATCCAGCAGTTCTACAAATATCTATCCAGAAAAACGATTATAAATGAAAAATTCAAAGAATGTTCTTAAAAAAATAACGTCCAGAAAACTGCAAGAACCAAGTGGCTGTAAAAAACCGAGAAAACTGGCAAAGAATGGGAGAAATCTCTTGAAGTAGATAACAACAAAATTCGACATTATTGATCAGTTTGTCTTACTTCATAAGCTATACTTATGTTAAAAATAGCAGTATTGCAAGCAATTTTCTGGAAAACACCGGATTAAGTTTATAGTTTTCGTCCGTGGTTTCTAGGTCACATTCTGTTAAAGTTGTGATAACAGTATTAACTGACTACGTCTAACTAGTGCGCAAATCAGAGTTTCATTTGAATGTATCCAGTAGTATCTACTTTGTCTTTGTATTTTCTTTTGGAATACAATTTAAGGATTTATATCAGAATCTTTGTTACATATTGACATTTTTATTGCAATTGTAGCTACAAAAGTCTTTATTTTAACTATTGTCATTAGTAAAAACTGTAAATCTAAACACAAGCTAAGCTGTGACCGTGATTGATATACGTTTTTTAAGTGAGGTGTCATAAAAAGGCAATGAGGACGTAAATAGTTTTTTTTTAACATATGTTTTATAGTGCAGTATTAGAAAACATATACATTTTAAGTTAATTTTTTCAAATTAAAATATTAACAAATAAAGCTACTATTATTTTAAATAAAACATACAAGAGAACCCAAAAAGCAATTATATACTTAATTTATTTTATAAATATATATAATTTTTTTTTTTTTTGTTAAAACAAGTAACTGTATACTCACTAATAAATAATTCTTGCAGTTTTCTCCCAGTTGAAATTCTGTAAACTGAACTGTAATAGTCTTGCCTGATCGCACCGAAATATTCCATTGACACTAAAATATAAATATATAACAAATAATGAGTACATTTAAGAAAAACTATATTCACAAACCTGTATTGGTATTTCTATTAAATTATAATTGGTATTATTGTTAATTTGAATGACACCATTCATGGAATTAATAGTACCACCACATACTAAAAACAATTATTTAAAATACTTTAATACAAATAAACAATACCAACCTTCTGATACCACTGCAAAGAATCCAGTCTTATTTTGAGTAACATGTGAATATACTGATGCAAAAACAACTTTCATAACATTTGTGGTTTCAAATGGTACACCAGTATTGTTTGCCAAATATATAGATTTAATTTCTTTAAATACGTTGGTGCCATCAATTCCGCTGTAAATTCTAACATTATCTCCATATATACCGGGCACCACCACACGTAAATCGATTATATTAAAACGTATAGCTAAATGTTTATCACTAGTTGTAGAAAATATCCATGTACATACCATCACATTTTTATATGGATTTGGATAATCTGGTGAAGTTAAATTGTAAGATTCCCAAGTAATAGGAATAGTTTCATTTGAACCACAATTATAATACTTTCGTATTGGAAGTAAACTTGAATATACTGGTACATTACGAACTTCTTGCCATTCCAATAAAAATTTAGATCCTCTTCTGACTAAATCCATCACTAATTTAATATAAATAACATTAGATTTTGATTTTATTGGTTTGGGCATTTCAAAGCCACATATTGATTTTATTAATGGTGCAGTAGAATCATATCCATCATAAACCTACAAGATTAATTAATATTACACTATGGCAAACTAGTTGGCAAACTAAATGTTTACATCTAAATATGTCATAGAACAATCCATAAATTCCATATAATCGGAACTAAAATCCAAAAATTTTATTGAGATTTGGTATTCTGGTTTTACTGTAATTCTCCATGAATGATCAGTGCTGGTTTCGTATAGTCTTGGATAAAACGGTGATGCTATTTGTCCAGTTGGTCCAGTTAAATCAACGCCATGAACTAAAATATACTATACAATTAGTATCAGCTAATTTATTGCATATTATAATAATGTTAAGCTAAAGATCAAAAATATTAATTAAATTAAATTACAAAATATGAAAGCATAGAATTGAATATTTATAAATTCCTTTATTCTCTTTAAAGTATGATTTATACTTAAGAAATCGAAAATAGTTTGCCATAATTACCGTCCCTTATAAAGAACTGTTATTTTAAGTTTTACTATTGCTACCAATCTTTGATGCTTTTTAACTGTACGTATCTTTTAAAAACATCAGATAGATAGTCTGTATAATCGCGCCCCCCCTCACAGGTGGCGTTATTGGACAAATAACATCTTTACCTAAATAACCTAGAGTTCAGACAAAGACAAAAGTGTGTTGATACTAAACTAATACGTATTTTGAAACATTTATAAGTTAGGCCATCAAATTAATTGTAAAATATAGATTAATTTAATGTTTTTAGTTTTTGCTTTACAATTTTAAATTAATATCATTGCCACTTATTACAACACGTTTTAAATATGTAGTTTTGATAACTGAATTGTTTAATTTGCATATGTTTATTTTTAAAAGTTTCTTTATAAACAATATTTAAATTAACTTTATGTTTCATAATTGATCATTAAGTTTCATTTCTATTTTATATTCTTAGTAATTGCAATAATATAATTTTGATAACATCCAAACCGTTGTTGTAAACTGACCCTGCAATATAATAAGCTGAAATGGCTTTTTAAGTTTATAGTAGCCCCACGTTTTCTCGCACTCGATATTCAATATCTTATGAAAAGATAGATGCACGTGTAAATCCAATTACAAAAGGCATACTTCACAATGCATATTTGTTATGTTATACTCTATTAGTAATATAATACATTTAAAGTTTATTTTTAGTTAATCTATAAAATATCATATTGCGATAAAAGGGATTTATCAAATGTCTTGGTTAGGTTAGTGTGTTAACCCATATTTTATATACACAGTTTATACAACTTTATATAAATAATATGTACATCAATTTTAAAGAGTTATTAAAATAAATAAAAAATCATAATAAAACAATATTTTCTATGTGCAAACTCTGCAGTAATGATTTTAATGTTTGTGATGGCAATGTGGTCCCATTATCAAGTATCGGGGCAGGAGTTACGTCATCACTCTCCACAGCCATTTCAGTCCATTACTCTCTATTTCTTCTGAAATATGCATTCTAATGTTTTGCATTGTTTCAAGACGCCTCTCATAGACCTTTTACTTTAGATATAGAATAAAATCAGGAGTCGTCAAAGCTGATAACTTAATTGAGCAAGAAAAGAAAGAAATAAACAAATTATTAAATGAATGGAAAGTTAATTTTAAAGATCTCAAAATGGCTGCCCGTTTAATTGAGCACTGTATTATTATAAAATGTAATCATTGTCCTATTGCAGAATCATTATATCAAATTTTACCAAAAAAAGAGAACTAAACTCAAAGCAGAATTAACTTTGATACTAAATGAACAAATTATAGTTTCAAGTTAAGCTCCATGAGCTGATTCTGTTAATTCCATAACTAAAGTAGATTCCTATCCGCTCTCAGGATAGATAACATTTTGCATTCAATTTATCTCTTCAATTACTTATCAACTATAGACCTACGCGCTGAATATTGACAGATTCAAACCCAACAAAAAGATTAAAAAACTAATTTTGTATCACATGTCGAACATATAAATTTACCCGTATGTCATTTAGTTTGAGAAATGCACCGGCTACATTTCAACAAGCGATAGACCGATTTAAAAATGGAGTTCCAAACGTTTATGTTTATTTTTAATAGTTTAAGAGTTATTGAACAACAATCAATAATCTTTTAACACTTACAAACCCACAATCTAAAAAAGAGAGAAATTGTCATTTATTGCAAAACAAATTTTGTCAAAAAATTAGAAACCGATCTTGAAAAAGTAAAAATGATATTGCTAAACTAACCTCTTTAAAACATAAACTTTTATTCTAACAATTCTTACATTTGTTCCTAAATTTGTAGAAATCTTGCGTTTCATCTACAAAACATTATCAAATGCTTGGAAAAATCAACCACCAACCTAAAGGTTATATTGTGACACAAAAAGTGTTCTGTCGGTATAATTAAAACCACGATTTTAAAGCCTAACTAATCTTTTCAAAACATGAGATGATCCCACCGTTGGACATGGAGAAATTTAAAACAGTTATTGTCGGATCTCCGTACAAAGCTATTAAAACAAAATGAGAAATTGTACTCAGAGTCAAAAGTACAAACCCACAAATTTAAAACTTGCAACCTGGATTACTTCAAACATTTGCACTAAACCAGCTATTTGAAGTACTCGTTTTTGATTTATTAGGACCACTACCAACTGTAAGTGATAGAAAAACAATCATGTTTGTTGTTGAAGATGTGACTTCCCGATGGGTTGTGTTAGTTCTATTATAAAAGAAGCATCGTTAAAGCCTGTTAAAAAAATTTTATAAATGAAATTTTCTTAAGCTATGAATTATCACATACCCTACGTAATTGAGCAACAATGGTGCACAACTTGTAAGCTCTGTTATGCAACAAATAATACATTGCTTACACATTAACCACTTTTATACACCTTCCTGATCATCCTGATCATCCTGAATCCAACCCAGTTGAAAGAAGAAACTAAGACTTAAAGCCACAACTTGCTACTTTGGTTGGCGACAATCAGATTACATATCCCAAAAAGCTCCTAACAATTCGATTCTCGTTAAACTCAGCAAGAAACCAAACAAATTGTAATGTACAAAAAGACAAATACAGAGATTTAACAACAGTTATCCAATCAGAAAACTTTGTGTAAGAAATCACCCCATATCTACTCAAACTTTCTAATATCCTAAAAAAATCTCAAGAATCCCAAGATGTTGCCCAAAATGCCAGCAAGAAGATTGCTGATAGCCATTGATCTTTGCTGGATTTTCTGATGTTGCATTTTTTTTAAGTTACCTTGTTTGCAGTTTTTTTTAAACGGCCGGCGTTAAAAATATTTATTGAATTCAAACGGTAATTAATTACATATTAAAATTCTATATTAGTTTATATATATATATATATATATATATATATATATATATATATATGATATATGTTTATATAATATAGTGTAAAAGTTTATCAAAACTAAAACCCTTGTAATGAACTACTTAAAAGATTTTAACTTAGCGCACAATAATATTTTTTGTCTCCAGTAATTGTTGATTGACACTGGAAGTCAAATTACCTACTTGTTTATAAACAAATATCAGCTACTACCGACGCTAAACATTCAAAAAATGTAGGTAGTAGAGGCCTTTAAAAAACTGAAATAAAAAATTGCACATTAGATAATGCTGACGTTTTTTCTGAATACATTCCTTATTGAATTTCAGTTTATGTTTGTTCCAAATTTGACATATTCAGTGGTTATTAAAAAAAATTGACAGATTTTAACGCGCTTATTGACTGTGAAAAACGCTAGTTCTAACACAGGCAATCAATTTACTAAAGTTTTACTCAAATAACCAGTGCACAAATTACTATAAATTACTGCCAATTTTCCATGTGGATAACAAATTCGAGTGTGACTATTAAATCTTTAACTTTAAACGAGTTTAAAAAAGAATCTTTTCTCCAATTTTTAAACGACATGCTGCAGTTTTTTTTAAATTGTCCAGAATTTACTCAAAATTACTATCAGAGAAAACTTACAGATAAAAATCTGTTCAATGTTCGGCAATACCCGATACTCAATACCCCTGGTTCACTAGCGGAAATATCTTGCATCAAAACTTGGGGGGTTTTTAAGTGATGTGAAACTCCATTTTGCAGTTCACTAATGACCGTCAATAGAAATCGTTTAGTTAAAGTTTGATTGGCGTTTGATTTTGGTAACAAAATCTGATACAGAAACGCCAAGACCAATAAAGAATATAATGCGTTTCCTTGTTTGAGTAAGTTATATGACGTGTTTTGATTTAACTGTACCGGCAAGTGCCAATTATTTCGAAACAATTACAAGTTTTATGATCCAGTTATTTGAACTTTCGTGCAACCAATTTATCTGCTCTTATGTAAATGACTTATTGGTAATTTCTAAGTTAATTCACAAACAAATTTAGCACATCTTCTTCTTATCGTCTTTCTCCTAACGGAGGTTGCATAATGAGCCTCAAAAGTTCAAACTTGGAGCCTCTCATGACGTGACCTAGATATTCAAATTTTCTTGTCTTCAGAGATGGCACAACTTTGCAATCTTTTTTCATGTTGCAAAGGATTTCGATGTTGATTCTATGTCTTCAGGGAATTTACCACATTCTACCATAGCACCACATCTCAAAAACCTCCAGTCTCTTTAGCTCTAGTTGTTTTAGAGTCCAGGTTTCAACTCCGTATAGCATGGTGGGAAAGACGTAGCAGCGCAGCACTCTTGTTCTGAGTTCTATACTGGCATCTTTCCAACACAAAACTTCTTCATCTTTATGAAAGCCGACCTTTCAACCCTTTCTATTACAGTGTCACTAATTTTCAGTTGAACCTGTTGGATGTGTTTTCAAAATTATTATATAATTAGTTTTTGTTAGGTTCATCTGTAGTCTATCATGAGCTGAAGTTCTGTTATACTACTTTCCAATAACACTGTATCGTCTGCATATCTGATGTTGTTTAGTACTTCTCTATTTATGATTATACCCATTAGTTCCCCAGACAACGCCTCATCAAATATGGCCTCACTATATATGTTAAACAAGAGCGAAAACAGTATGCAGCCCCGCCTTTCTTCCCGGCAAATTTCAATCTCCTTTGTCAGCTCATTCTCAACCTTCACACTTGCAGATTGACCCCAGTATAAGTTGGTGATTATTCTGACATCCTTCTTGTCAAAATTCTTTTTAAGTATCAGTTGTTGTAATATATTGTGCTTAACCCTGTCAAAAGTCTTTTGAAAGTCAATGAAGCATACAAATAGATCTTGGTTCATGTCTAAACAGCTTTGAAAAGAGCTTCCCTTGTTCCCAAGCCATCTCTGAACCCAAACTGTGTGTTATTTATGTTCTCTTCTAGTTTTCTGTATATTCTCTTATGTATAAACTTCAGAAAAAGATTCAGTATATGAATCATAAGTGCTATAGTTCTATAATCTGTGCATTCTCTAGCATTTGATTTTTTGGAAATCAGTACAAACGTTGATACAAGCCATTGTTGTTTTATAATGCCTGTGTCATTTGTGGTGTTAAAGAGATCCAGAAGTCCATTTGTTAGTTTTTCATCTAACAGTTACAGCATCTCTATTGGTATCTGATCTGGGCTTGTCATTTTTTTGGTCTCATACTCTTCATGGCGTGTTCAAATTCATGTTTAATATTTTTTGGTTATTCATCTTTCACTTTCAAAATAAATTGTGATTGACTTTTGTCGTTAAAAAGTTCTTGGACGTAAGATTTCTATCGTTCCAATTTTTCTTTAACATTTAACACTATGCGGCCGTCTGTACCTTTAATTATCTGGTTATTTGTTAAAGTTATCTTAATTTCTGTCAGTTCTCCAATTCTTTTGTGCATATAAAAGTTATCGTAATTACTTTTGTGCGTTTCAATTGTTTTACATTGTTCAGGGATCTATTTTTTTAAGTTTAGCTATTTTTATTTCTTTACCTATTGTTTTATGTAATTTTTTATATAGTTCGACGTTTTTCCATGAGATTTAATATTTTCTGTCATCCATGATTTCTTTTTATTCTTCTTAAGTTTAAGTTTTCTTTAGTAACTTTTATCAAAGCAGCCTGCGCTCTATTCCATCTATCATGCACATTCTGATGCAGTTTATTATGATTAATTGCCACGGTTACTTTTTTTATCTGGGCCGTCACAATTTCCCTTATCTTTTTGTCGTTTAAGAGTTGGAAATCTGCGTTATTATTTTGTTTTTCATTATTCTTTTTAGCTTTACCTGTATATTTGCTATTACAGAATTATGGTCCGAGTGAATATCAGCTCCTGGGTATGTTATTTTACGGCATTTTTGTATCTATTTCTAATGAGCACATAATCGATCGATGATTTCTTACTATTTTTTTATTTATATGAGCTGGAGATGTCCAAGTATACAGTCTTTGCCTTGGCAACCAAAAACAGTGTGTTTGTTATTATAATCTTTATTCTGACAAAACTGGATTAGACAGTCACCCCGTTCGTTTTGATTCCCAATGCTAAAACCACCCGTGCAGCCCTCTACTTTTTCCTGACACACCTTAGCGTTAAAATTGCAAATTACAATAGTTGTTTAGCAACGTTTCTTTGCTTCTCAGTACTGTATTTAGTTGTGTATAAAACTCCTCAGCATCTTCTAATTTGTTTGCAGTTGGTGCGTATATTTGGATCACGTACTACTGACATTTGTTCTTAATTATATTAAAATTACTCTGTCTGAATAAAGAACAAAATTTATCACTGATTTATTTATCTTCTTACTTACGATTATCCCCACTCCGTACTGATATGGTGAGTCATTGCTTCCTGAGTAATATATCATTCCATTTGCGTATTCATCAAACCTGTATCCGTTGATCTCACATCGCTCACTCCAAGCATCACCTTCAGTTTTTCCGTTTCTAATATTGTGTTGTCTGGGCTTCCTGATGCGTTTAGGCTTCTTGTATTATATGTACCCAATCTTAAAGCGTCCGATCTAAATGACAGTTTTTCTAACTTCGGAGATCCGATTGGGAGACGTCTTACTCCGTATTACTTTATTTTAAACTTTGTCATGATGATGATCGCTCTATGACTAAACACATTATTCTTTAATACAGTACTTTCTCGCTTGCTTGGATTCTTACGCCGTTGATTGCTTTACCAATTCATCCGCCTTTAGAGCCGTATTATTCAGCTCATGAGCAAAAGAGTGCCCTAACAATTATTAGCTCATCCGCCCTAAGCTGTTGGCTAGCTAATTGCTTGCTACTTATCCCGGCAGCGTTTCGGCATATGAATAACATTTCCTTAATTCTCATTTTAATGGTTATACCGCCATGACTCGGTCGCCAGAGCTTTGTTAGTTATCTAGCAGCGGACACCGCGTGCAGGAGAGGTTGACATTTGGATCAGTCTTACTTGGTAGTTCTTGCCGTCACCTCTTACCCAGCACTTGGACTTTGTAATTACCAAACTTTGGAAAAGCGGTTTTACGTTGAAAATTTCAAATGCAATTTTTTTCGCTCGATGATAAAATTTTACATTTCAGATGTATAGAGTTTAAAAAAAAAACACTTTTAGACTATTGTCTCTACGTTTATCCTGCTAAGATTTTTTTGCAAAACTACGAGTTCAATAATGATTATTTGCTTGTCCAGTTTTGTAGAAGATACATTATAATATAGTTAACAAAGCTAACAACCGAAACAACCTAATGGCAGTTAATAAATTTTGCTTATTTGTTTAGAAGTTTTGCTGCGGAATAATATTACCTCTTCTTCTTTAAAGGAAAATTTAAACATTTAACGGTTTCCGTATTGCTTTGGCAATTTTGCGCTACTATGGCTAAAGTACAACCGCAACCATTTTTTTACCGTAAACGTCTCAGTCTACTGTACAACGCTGCAGCAAATTTTCTGGTTTTCTTAACTAGTTTAAGTAAGTGACCTAATTATTTTTGTAAATTGTATTTGAATATTATTTGTAGAATTATATAAATTAAAACTTAATTGAGATCTAAAGACTAGTCACGTGTAAAGATACTTTAATAATTAACCAAAAATTGTTAAAGTTAAAATTACAATAATAAATTGTTCTAGATAATGCGGACATCCAATAAATGGCCATCATTAAAATTGTTGGCTAAAAAATATCCACGTCATCATTATTTGTTTGATAAATATTTAAACAAAAGGTTTTAATTTACATACAAAACTACTTATAAAAAATTATAACAATAATCATACTTCTTCTTCTTCTTCTTTACGTGCCTGATCCGCTGTGGATAATGGCGATCATTATGGCTATCTTCATCTTCTTGACGGATCTTCTAAACAGTTGGATTGAGGTCACTCCAAATCACTGGCACAGTATTTGAGCCAGGATATTCTTCTCCTACCTGGACCTCTTTTTTCCAGCACCTTTCCTTCCAAAATAAATTGAAGTATTGTATACCTTTTGTGTCTTATAATATGTTCAAGATATTCTAGTTTTCTGGCTTTCATGGTCATCATTATTTCAAGATTATTTTCAACTCTCCGAAGAACCTCCTCTTTCGTAACTCGATCCATCCATGTAATTTTCAGTATACGTCTGTACGTCCACAACTCAAAAGCTTCTAGTCTGCTTACCAAGTCCTTTGTTAGTGTCATGGATTTTGCGCCGTACAGCAGAGTGGAGAAAACATAGCATTGTATCATTCTGATTTTAAGTTGCAGAGTCAGATCCGAACTGCTGAATATTTTACTCATTTGTGTGAATGCAGCTCTTGCTCTTTCAATTTTGCATTTTACTTCTTAAGAATGGTCTTACTGTTGGTTTATGCAGGTGGTACCTAAGTAGGGGTATTTGTCAACCTGTTCGGTATGTATGTTGTCGAGGGTCAGGTTTACCGGTGGTGGATTGTTTTTGGTGACAACTATGCATTTGGTCTTTTTTATATTTAAACAGATTCCGTGTTTCTCGTAGATTTGATCTTTTCTATTATAAACTGTGGAGCCTTTTGGCACTACTACTACCATTATGACGGAGTCGTCTGCATATCTGATGTTATTGAGGAGTTCACCGTTGACTATGATTCCTTCTTCCACTTCATCCAGTTTTTTTTGAAAATTTCTTACGAGTATATATTAAAAAACATAGGCGAGAGCACACACTCTTGCCTCACACCTTTACATATTTTTAGTTTCTTTGTTTTATGATCTTCTACTTTTACTTTTGCTGTTTTTTGCCAGTATAGTTTTGCTATAATGCAAATTTTTGTCGCCAGCTTCCGCTTTCCTGTGTATTCTAATCAGTTCTTTGTGTTTTAGCCTGTTAAAAGCTTTGCTGAAGTCAATAATACATAGGTATACATTGCAGTTGGCGTCTCTACATCGCTGAATCAGAACGTTTAATGCAAAAAGTGTTATCCTGATACCTACGGCATTGCGGAACTCAAACTGTGTTTCCTCGATGTGATATATTGTTGGTATATTCTATTATGTATAATTTTAAGAAATATCTTGAATGTATGACTTATTATACTTATAGTCCAATATTCTTCGAATTGTTTTGCTGTTGGTTTTTTTGGAATAGTGACAAAAGTGGAATGGAGCCAATCTGTAGGTATTTTTTCCGTATTATACACCAGATTATATAGGCGGGTAAGACTGTTTATACCTTCTTCGTTAAATAATTTAAGGATTTCTGCTGGTATTTTATCTGGACCTACTGCCTTTCCAGTCTTTGCTGTATCTATAGCTTTTTGAACCTCTTCCTTTGTAATATGAGGTCCGGTATCCGAGTTATTCATGCCGTGATGTTTTTGTTTTCGAATAACTTTTTAATATATTCTTCTCAGGTCGATAGTTTTTCTTTGATCTCTGTAACCTCATTGTCGGTTGCGTCTTCTTATATGTGCTTGCAGCTTCCTTTATTTTGCAGTGCATGTTGAAGAAGTAGTATACCTGCCCTGGTCTTTCCCTTTCATTTTTCTTCTTTTGTCCATCATTCTGAGAATATCAGATGTCATCCATTCTTTGTGTTTTTTTTTTCCTTTAGTGGCACGTATTTCTCAATTGTTGCCTCAAGTTCCTTTTGTAAGCATCTTCAGTCTTCTTCTGCTTCTGAGCTTTTACTGTTTTTCTTCTTAAGGTATTTTATTAGAGATTTGAATAATGTTTTTCCAATAGTGCTGTCTTCTAAATTTTGTCTGAAGTACTCCGATAAGGAGGTTATGATCAGAGCCTATGTCGGCCCCAGAATAAGTTTTTGCAGATGTATGCTATAATCATACTATACAACAACAACTTATTAATCTTTAGTGCCCCAACAATAGGACATTTTTTAGACCAAGCAGACCAGAATTTAGGCCAGTTGCTTCTAAAACCATTGGCTAGCTAATTAAGATGCTACGATTAAAAACTAAATGTATCAAATGTTGCAGTAAAACAAACTTTACAAAAAAATAATTGCTTGAGTGTAATACTTATACAAACCAAACTAACAAAGTTAGCTAAATTGTATTACAAAATTAATGTAAACGCAGAAAAGGTTACTTAAAATACAAATACAAATTAAAATCCAAGTCACTAGAAAAGAAACATTGTTTTAGTTTAGCATTCAGTATAAAAAATTTGTTGTCAAATACAGAACCACTATACCAGAATACTTAAAAAACTAAGTTTTAAATTGCACATTTAATTGCAACTTACGTTTAATATTGTTAATTTTTGTTTTAATTCTATACCGCATTAAATTTTCCCGATAAGACTATTTTTGTAATTGGCATATACCGTTGTCCAAATAAGGCAACTCTAAACTTTTTTGATAACTTTTCTGAAAATTGTAATTGTTGCTGCTTTTTATCCTACTTATTTCCACATTTTGTTTTTGTGATAGACTTCTTGGTAAACCAAGATTGTTAGATTTGTATCTTTCATCTATTTCAAGAATGCAATCAATCAAAGATGCAATCCATATTTGAAGCATTTAAACCCTAAGAAGACAAAATAACAAAAACATGGCAAAATCAAATAACAACGTAACATCTGTAGTTGAACGTATTTTACGACAACGTCAAACATAAAAACAAAGATTAATAAATCAAACAGAAAGAATCCAAGAGCTGGTGAATTTTATACATTTAACTCTTGATCAGGTATTGTAAATTATTATTAGTTTATTAAAGTCAGAAATTACTGTACCATATTTAATTGACAGCAACTTAAACATAATTTGTAACACTAACGACAAAATTTGTTTTTTTATCTGTTAATTTAAAAGTATTAAAAAATTTTCATACTTATCAAGCCATCAAGAAAATATTTCTTAAAGCAATATTATAAAAATGTTAGCTTGCTGACAAGGTTAAGAAAAAGATGTTTATAACTACATACATTATGTCTCAACCACCTTACACGGCAAATTATAAAGATTACTCAGTGCTATGTTTATAAAAATCAGCAAGCAAACAAAATGAGTCAACGGATCCGGTTTTGGTTTAGCTAAAATGTGCAAGCAATTTGTTGCTTTGCAGTGCATTTCAATTTTTGCTTATTACAAACAAAATTTCAAACAATAATTAAATGAGGTTTAGTTAGTTGGCATTATTATATATAAATCTAATGTATTAAGTTTATAAAACTTAACATTTACACTACAAAAAACAAAAACTTTTTGTCTGGATTAGAAAATGAGAAAAACAATTTAAGTAATTTATAAAAAAATAAAACATTAAAAAAATTAATGATTTCATTACTAGAAATATTTGTCTGTATTCTACTGTTTCAATTAATTAGGCTCACTAGTGTTGTCAGCTCTGAGCACAAATTAAATTTTATTGCCAAGAAAAAAACATTTTTTACTTAATAAACAATGGCAATACACCCAGCTGCTCTAATTGCATTGTAGAATATACCTAGTAAAAAAGTCAGTTTGTGGCAAATAAGAAATGGTTTCTTTTATGATACATTTAATAAAATTATAGAACGTATTTTTCAATTTTAATTTATAATATTAATGCAAATAAAAAATAAATATAATAACTTACCTAAAGTATATTGCGCCATAAATCCAGTACCGGTTATTGTATTATCTCCAACAACTCCATCTCCACTGCGGAAAAATATCCAAAGACCATTAACAACTGATATATTTGTAGGTACATTAGTTCCACAAAAAACTCCCAACAATTTTCCCCTAAAATCTTGTTCACGAATTTCTACATAATCTTGATTACAATTCAAAGACTCTACCAAATCAAACTTGGAAAATATCAACGATGCTTTATTACCTAAAATAATTAATAATAATCATTACATTCGTATTAATTTATAACCATACCAGGAGAAACTTTTAATGTCCATTCACATTGAATATTTATAGGATAATTTGATGGATAATTAGGCGTTGCTATTAATCCTTTTTCTGATTCTAATGTACCTCCACATGCTGCAAATATATTATTAATATAAGATATAATTTTAATTAACTTATAATACTTGTATCCACTACTGAATATTTTGCTTCAAATTTGTGGGATGGATCAAATTCGATAAACAGTGCAGAACCAGAGCTTTTGATTAATGGCGGTATTTCAGAACCGCAATAGTGTCCAATTTGTGGTGAATTGTGGTTGTCTCCATTATAAACATTTACTCCTATATCACAATATAAAGCATCCATATATGTTATTGTTAAAAATACATGTTCATCTGAAATAAAATCGTATTTATTTGAACAAAATATTAAATAATATTATTCTACCTGGCCTTTCCGAAGATATAGTATATGAGCAGTTTTGATAATCGCCGTATTCTTGTATACTAAATGGAGCGTATGATAATAACCCGCTACCTTGAGTTTTAATTGTTGCACCACAAGCCTAAAATATTAATGTATTGACACTTTAGATTGAAATGAAAAAAATTGACTTACCATTTTGTAAGTAGCTTTAAAACCTTTTGTTGTTATGTATGAATTGGTTATCATTTCAACATATAAATGGTTAGATGTAGAATTGATAGTATTGTTTGGCGTTTTACTTCCACATATAGTTGCTAATACTGGATAAGCTGCAGTTGGGCCGTCATAAACCTATAAACATGCCATAAACAAAATTTTGAATATTAAATTTTAAAATTAATAACAATAACGTTTTATAATTCATTACACTAATAAGTTTTAAATTATTGCGTCTACTAGCTTTAGTTTTCTTAGGTAGTATTATGAATAATAATTCCAGCCAGTTTTCTGTTAAAGTTTTGCTGGAATATAGTCTGGCCTGAAAGTTTTAATATTTTTAGCTTGTTGTATAACTTTTTTTATTCTGTTTTTGGTATTGCAGAGCTTCTGCTGTATTGTCAATTATCAGAGTGTCGTTCAGGTTTACACAATTTGAACCGTCGAAGAGATTTGTTACTTGATTTTCCCATTTTTTGTAACTGTGCGCGGTCTCCGTTATAATGTTTTCCATGTTATTTTTTTTTTATGTTTAGGTTTTTAATTTCTGCTATGTTTTTGAGTATGTTATAAAGGTTGAAGTTTTACTTTAATTTGTTGATTGATGTAACGGTATTGTTCATTCTTTCAATCTATTCAATCATTCTTTAAGATTCTTTTAGTAGTTCTTTGTTTTTTGCTTTAATAGATGTTTTGTGTTTAACCATTCTTGGTTTTCAGTAAAAGTCTCGGCCATCTTGTGAATTTCTATATTAATTTTTTTTGGTCAGTTTTATACGTGTTTAAAGATTGTTTAGTAAATTTATTGGTATCTCTCTTTGTCTTGCTTGCATTGGTGGCTTTTTTAGCTTAACTTGTACTGTGAAGCATTGTCACGACCATGAAGACATATATTTGTATATTTATATATAGGTATAATTTGTTAATTATTATATAATGTGTTAATCTGTAAACTTTTTTTTTAAACATCTTTGCAATTTACCTGATACTTAAAAGCCAATCTGGACAAATCTCTTACCAAGTTTTGAAAATTGGATTTTTCAAAACAAACTCTATTGTCAGACAACAAGAATCACACAGAAAAGCATTTCCAAAAAACATTTATACATAACAAAGATAGAAGGTTTATGGTTATACCGTTTATCAACACATTAACTAAGGTGGAAGAATAAGAGGCGTTAGCCACAACATAATTATGATATTAAAACCAAAACTATCTAAGAGTTCCCAATTAAAAACCTAACACACCAAATTTGAAAAAGAATACCTAAATCTAGGACAAAAAAACTAGTTATTATTAAAGATTTCAGCACAACTAATAAACTTCAAGTTGTATATCACTAAATGACAACATTATGGTTGCCAAGATTTTTACTCACAATGCAAAAGTGTGCATCCTTAGCATAAACGCAGTTGCAAATTGCGATCACCCGGCTAATTTTTGTGGCTGCAATGTCTTACTCGCTTTTTGCAGGCAAGAGAAGCAAAGCAAAGCAGAAACTATATTGGGAGTTACGGGTACTTAAAAACCTTACTTGCATAAATTATAGTAAATATTATTGTCTACCTGATTCATTTTAATTGTAAATATTTACGTCTGGATGCTTTTATCAAATGCTGAATTGACACTTTTAATACTATATACGTAAATGTTGTTTACATATAAGAGCATTCTATTGTTTGATTTTGTACCATAATTAATTAATGCGTTTGAATAAAGTTAATATTATTTATTCGATGTTATTAATTTAATCCACTAAGTTAACCCAATGAAGTAATTCGTGAGTTATCTAAGTGAACCATTGGCATCTCAACTTAGTCCTGCAATTAATTCTTTCGAATTAATCGTTAAACGGTCTTCCATATTCAACCCGCCACGACTTGAGATTTCTGGAAGGCTTAACTCGGGCAATCCATGCATTACGTGCAGGCAAAAGCCAAACGCACGGCATTGTTAACCACTAAAGCGGCTATTGTGTAAAGTGAAGCATCAACAAGTGAAGATGTTTTTTTATAAAGTGAAGCTGCTCTTTAACAAAACTTGTGTCAACCCAAAAAATGTATCAGTCTCTGAAAAATACCGCAAAATGTTTAAAGAGAGCGCCAGGAAAACGTGGAACAACGGTTAAAAAAACAAAATATCCAAAAAAACAAAGCAAAACCTTCCAAGCCTAACACATCTACTGGTGAAAGCCTCAAAACGCGTATGTGAAATATAATATTTGATGAGCTTCAAACAACAAAGCTTAACCATAAACGCAAAAAGCAATCCAAAAGTAACCCAAAATTAAAACCTAGTGGTACAAAACTGAAATTGTCTGCGGAGACAGCTAGAAAGCCAACAAAGTTTGTACCCACTTCTATAACGCAAAAAACGGAAAAATTGAGGATTGAAGTACTATCTACAAACTTGTCTTTCGTTGATGTTATAGACTTGGCTTTTTCATTACCAACAATAGCTGGTAATCAAAGGCCAAGTAGAGCCCTTGTCCGATGAGTGTACATAACATGCCCCATGCATGCGTATGCATATACGAGCGTGTACTCGATCTTGCTCTTGCTACATCTAAATGCTTTTTCTATACTGAAAAATGCAAGAACATCGTTTAAATATTTTTTTCTGGAATTCTAAAGGCATCCGAAAGCAGGAACAGCAGCTAAGACTTTTGACCAAGCAACACAAGGCCGATGTTATTTTGCTTAGTGAAACACATCAAAGTAAACGACAAAATACTTGGTAGTTTAGCATGGATTGTTCACAGTTAATCACCGTCAAAGCAACAAGTGTGATGGTTCAACCTCCCCCCCCCCCAGTAATTTAGCGTGCAAAAACTGGGCTCTTGGTCACATGCTGGCTAAATTTCAATCTTTAATGTTGAATTACTGAAAAATTACAAGAGAGAAACTGAAAACTTTTTGTTGGTGCCTATGTGTGCCGTTCCGGGATAATAGGAGCGCCTTTTCCAAAAATTTAAATTTATTAAAAATTGATATGAAAGTGTTGAATAGCACTGTTATGGAGTCGTATTATGGTATGAACACAGTTTTATTTTTTAAGCCATTTTTGGCTTCTGGTCACAATTTGCAAAAAATTGTTTTTTCAAATTTTGATTGCTTGTTACTCATGGCTACCTGAAAAAATTTGAAAAAAATTGCACGATTAGGATTCATATAAAAAAAGGCAATTTCGGTAGATTGAGCAAAAAAAAATACACTTGACTCATACAAGGCTATATATAAACATTTATCTGTAAACCCTCCCCGAAATTTTCTTCTAGAGACGGCCCTGTTCTTATGGCTTCCGTTTATAACAAAACATCTCTGGCAAACAACGCAAGAGACATTCAGACACTGCTAAGCATAAAGTTGCCTGCAATTCTTGCGAGAGACCTAAACGCAAGCAGAGTAGCTGAAACTCAAAAATTACCAATACTGATAGTAGAACGCTACATCAATTTGCGCAGTCCAATGAACTTGAATCAACTATTTTCATATCCAAGGCCATAAAGCCAACGTCTTGGGTGTAGCAAAACTTGATGAGTGGATTAACTTATTGTCTTTATCTGACTTAAATTTTAATTATAATCCAATATTTTTTACACTGGGGTACATCTTGCATAGTTTTCGGTTTTGCCCAAGAAAATTCGCATTTTCAACAACTTTTTAAAAGATATTAAGAACGTCATACGAGTAAAAAATTTAGTAGAAACTTTGACAGAAATACCGGCAGGTGTGTAATCACACAAAAATGAACAACTTTGTCCATGATGAATGGACATCAGTCTGTTTGGAATCTTACCAAAACTAGAACGTACACACCTGCGCTTGTAAACGGCAATAGAGTCATGATTTCTGATTTCTAGTTTAAAACTGCGCCGGTGTGACTTATAACAGTGTTGTGGTCAATGGCATACTTACCATCTTGAGTTGCTAAAGTGGCCTTTAAGAAAGTGCAAACTCAGCTGCTAGAATTTGAGCGATACTATAACAAATGACGCATTAAAGTTAATACACACAAAAGCGGTTCCAAACCTAAGCAACGTAAGTAGTAGACATTGGCAAAGCTTAGGTACAAACCTATTGGTTTTACACTCTGCTAAAACCATCTATCCAAACTTGGACTAAGTAACAAAAAATTGTTATATACAAGTCTACTGCAACCAATCACAACATACGCTTATGCAGTGTGGGCATACTATCTTAGAACTTATTACTGATGCGTATTATTACGTTAATAACAAAGTATTATTCAAAGACCATAGACGTTTGTACAATAGAACAGTTTATTCAAGAGAAAACTAGAAAATTGTACGATAAAGCCATCAAAATGTTTAATGTCAAGGGTGTTTTGCAATTTGGCGCATCACAAGGATCAGTAAAAAACCTAAAGTCTGACCTTAGGTGGCTGAATAACAGAATTATTGTGTAATCGTGCATTTGTGCATTCCTTTAATTGAATGCTCAATCCTAAATGGAGAACCAAAAGTCTAAACCTAAACTAATACTTCTTTGGAAAAAAAAAATTGTAAAAAATTAAAAAAGTACCATTAGTTTACATAACGTTAAACTGTAAACATTAATATATAAATAAAATCAAAACCAAATTAGACTTTCATTTAAAAAGCTTCAATTAAATCAGTGACTGCAATACTGCCAATTCGAGACAGCATAAACAAGCATAATAAATTGTGATTGAAAATGTATATCCGCACCAGGGTCTTTACTGATTTGATGGCATTTCTATAACGATAGTTTACCATAATAAAATCAATCTGGTCTTGCACTATTTGTAGACGTTTTTAAGTGTAAAAGCGTCAATTAGGAAAGTCATACCATCTATTAATTATTGCAAAGTTTTCCTCTAAACAGAATTCTATCAAATTGTCTATTTCTTTGGTTAAGTTCATTTTTGAAGTCATCTATTAAAAGCGAGATTGTTTAAATTATTTTTAGTGCTTGTTGTACTTGAAATTTTTCTATTTTCCATTCTTTTTATCTGCAGTCGGACCATAAACTAAACCTAAATTTTAGAACAAATGTCCATTAATACATGACACAAGTGATTAAATATTAATCTTGAAAAACGAAATAATCGTTGGGCTTGTGCATACGCGTCTTACAAAGACGAAAACAAGTTACTTAGAAAATAAAAGTAACTTGCACATTACAGTTAGTACTACTAATACTGCAACATTGAAAAAATCAAATTGAAGTAACTTGTTTTCGTCTTTGTAAGACGCGTATGCACAAGCCCAACGATTATTTCGTTTTTCAAGATTAATATTTAATCACTTGTGTCATGTATTAATGGACATTTGTTCTAATGTTTACATGTAATTATCGCTAGGTAATTAGTCCGAAAAATGTGAGATTTCTTAATCCTTCATTCTCAGAAGTCATTAATCCTTCAGATAGTATAAATAGTTCACCCTCTTTTTTATAAATTTAGTTTAAACGTTGCTACGAGACCGAGTTGACTAAGTAAGTTAATTTATCTAATTTAGAATTATGTTTAAGTCTAAAGTAAAGCCATACTGATGAGAAATAAATTTCGAAACGCGTATATGGATGATTTTAGACCATTTTAGTATTTACATTTTGTAATTTCAAGACTGTTCGACATTGTTGCAGGTTACATTTAGTAAACTTGAGACACTGTGTGTACATTTATACGAACATGTTTTACCTGTTCTAGTGTTGCATAGTCTAGATATTAATTGATTTCCAATTCATTATTCCCTTTATCTATAATTTATTTTCAAAATACTTCTTTTTTGTTTAATTTTAATTTTTTTTTTTTTTTTTTTTTTTTTTTTTTTTTTAAATTTTAACCACATTTTTCAATTTGATTTTTTCAATGTTGCAGTATTAGTAGTACTAACTGTAATGTGCAAGTTACTTTTATTTTCTAAGTAACTTGTTTTCGTCTTTGTAAGACGCGTATGCACAAGCCCAACGATTATTTCGTTTTTCAAGATTAATAAACCTAAATTATTTTAAAGTTGAAGCACTAGGCATAGTTGTATCAGCACTTATCTCAAATTTCTTTGCTATCTGGTCTCACTTAATCCACGGACAGCAATATTAAGTCTATCTATTTCTACAACTAGATATCTCAATTTACCTGTTTTATTCGAGGTTGTTACAATTCTGTGAAAGATTTTTATTATCCTGAGAGTATTCACACGGATCTTTAATATAGTGGCTTTCCGTTTTCTTCTACACCATATGACGTAAATTATGTCGCTTAGTTTACTAAAAGTTTTTTCTTACTCTCAGGACAAGAAACTGTCCTTCTTTTACACAAAAAAGATTGTTGCTTATCTCGACAAAAACTCGGTTTGCTTCTGCAATACCATTCTGGTGTTTGCTCTCTTCGTTGGATTGAAGACTTTGCGGCATTTCCTCAGTTTTTCAGTATTTATTATTTTTATATTTTATTATTTCTTTTTTTAAGCGTGTGTGCAAATCGCTTGGGCCGAGTAAGGTACTAGTTGATAGACTTTTAGATGCGGATTTAACACACAAAAGAAGATAATGCGAATTAAATATTGAGAAACACAACTTTTATTGTTTTCTAGCTAGTTTGTTGAATTTGGTCACATAATACTCTTTCTTGGTTGCAAATATAGTTTAAAGTATCAATTTGTTTACATATGTTAAATTATTGTTTGTATTATTACAATGATCACTTAAACAATCAACTCTAAATAACAATAAAATGTATTTAAATTTGTTCAATAATGAATCTTGTAATAAAAGGCATTGCGTTACCTCAATTATTTGTTTTAAATTAATTTTAAGATTTTAGTTTCTAAGTTTCAATAAAATATCTTAGTTGATAAAAAATATTAATTATCAAACTGACACATACCTTTATGTAATTTTTTTGACAATACTTTAATAAATCCACATCATTAAACGTCAATTCAATCTTATGATTCTCAGCAACAGTTATTAACCATGCGCACGAATCATTTTTATCATAATTCTTGGGATAATTTGGAGAATGGAATTCACCATACGTAGAAATCAAATTTCCTCCACATTCTAAAACATAAATAATTTAATTCATCAAGTATTTATCGCTAAACAAAATTTTTACTTGATGGTACTGTAGTATAATTAGCTATAAATCCCTTTCCTTTATAAGATAAATCGCTGTGGAATCTTACAAGCATTATATTACCAACACTTGTTAATGTTATTGGATTAGAAGAAACTCTACAAAATTTAGTTACCATTGGGAATGTATCATCGGGGCCATTATACAACTAAAATTAATATAGTGTTTTTAAATTATTAAATCAATTATTTTATGTCTTACAATAATATAATCGTAACTGCAATCCATTGAATGTTCTAAATCAATATCATGAAAACTGATTTCAATACTTTTTCCAAAGTTTGTTTTTATTACCCAATCACATCTAGTATCTGTTGGATAACCATTTGGATAGTTTGGCGTTTGTATACTACCAGTTGGGTGCGTTAAAATACCTCCACAACCTGTAATGTTATTTAAATTTATATTTTTATTATTAATTAATTTAATTTTTGTAACTATACCATCAATTGTCCATTCTAATCTAAATCCACTAAGTGAAAATGTGGTATCACTTACAAACATAATTTCAGCTTTGTTTGAATTAAGTGTCATATCTGGTGGTTTAAAATGGCAATAAGTACCAAACGTCATCATATTATCTTCATCATCAGGATCTAAATATCGTACCTATAAAATAACATCGATCAAATTAATTTGGCGTATTTGCTCAATAAATTAGTAATAAGTTTGTTTATAAAATATTAAGTTACCTGTAAATAGTCATACGTGCAGTTATCAACTTTATTATTTTCCGGTTCGAATTCAAAATGTGAAAATGTAATATTAATTTTGTTTCCTTGTGGAACATTTATTTGCCATTTACAATTTTGATTGCGTGGATATGCGTTTGGAAAATTAGGACTTTCTATAACTCCAGTAAAACCAGTTAATGTAGTATTACAAATAGCAGTGTACTTTAATTGAAATCCTCTTCCTTGATAACTGGGATCAGATCTAAATTTTACCGACATTTGATTTCCAGATGAGCGTAAAAACGGTGGTAATCCAACTTCTGATGAACAAAATCTTCCAAAAGTTTTTGTAATTGTTCCTAGTTCACTGTTTTGTATGTCATTTATTTCAACGTAATCCAAAACACAGTTACCACGTGCTTCTAAATCAAGATCAGAAAATACTATTTGTATTATTGAACCTGCGTTTACTGATATTTTCCAATAACATTCAGTATTTTTATCATATGATTCTGGATAGTGTGGTGATATTATTGTTCCAGTCGGAGATGATAATTTTCCACCACAACCAGTACTTGTAGAATCCCAATTTATTAAGAAACCTGGAGCTGTTTTTGTCATATCTGATTTAAAATGAAGATATATTTGGTTTGCATGTGATGGAATGCGTTTTGGTATTACTGTTCCGCAATATTTTCCTATAAGAGGCGAGGCTGAAGTTCCACCATTTCTAAAAAAGTTTAGAAAATTAGTTTAAACAGTCTAAGGTAAAAGTTTGTAACTTTTCGTAAGCATTCTTGTTTAAGTTTTTTTGGTGAAGTTTTTGAAAATATAATAATACAACTTAAAGTTAGTTTAGTGGCCAAAAAAAGAAGGCTTTAAAATCTGAAGATTTCAATGCTAAGTTGGTATATATCATTGTCATCTACTTCCAAAGTAAATTAAAAAAAATCAAATATAATGATCAAAATAGTATTTAATAACAAAAAGATTAAATGGTTGGTAACTTACCTTATTTCTAAGAAATCGTATCTACAACTGAAATATTTTTCAATTTCAAAGAATGTAATATTAAGCATAATTTGTTGACCAGTTGGTACAGTAATAACCCAAACGCAATCCCTATTTATTGGATACTTATCAGGATAATGTGGACTCTTCACGACACCGCTTGTCGTATAATATCTCCCACCACATACTAAAAATAAAATATTAACCAAGAACAATTAAAATAACTTTCTTACCATTGCGTTCTTGTACGAAATTATACGTAAATAAAAATCCTTCCATATTATTAGAAGCATCTATTTTAAATATTGCAGTTAATTTATTTGAAGAACTAATTAAAGTTGGAGGTAGCTTATTTCCACAAAATGTTCCCATAGCGCGTCCAGGTGTTGTGCCATTATCTATTACCATAACTTTATCATACGCGCAACTATAACTAGTTTCCAAATTAAATCTAACCCATGTAATTTGTATAACTGAATCTTCAGGAGCTATTATTAACCATGTACATGTCAATCCTTGAGTAAAGCTATCTAAATTTTCCGGTGATTCTACAGATCCTAATTTAGTTTTCAGTATACCTCCGCAACCATTGTTTTTCATTACATTGTAAACTATTTGAAAACCTTTTAGACTTGCATAGTTTACATAATATTTAATCCATATATAGTTATAAGTTGATATTATTGTTTCTGGTGCTTTGTCGCAATATCTACCAACTAAAGTAGAATTTTCATTATCTCCATCTCTAATCTATAAACAAAATTTAGTAATAAATTATGAAATCGCTTCATATAAAAAATAATTAATTAATTAACAAAATACATACTTCCAAATAACCATTACTACAGTTAGTTGCTCCGCTGCCAAAATCAATATCAGTAACGTTTAAGAATATTGTGCTCCCTTCAGGCTGAACAATTTCATAAATACATTCAACAATTTCATTAACTTTTTGCACATTTGGATAGTTGGTGGATTGTAATGTTGCGCTGCTATCTATATATTTGCCACCACAAACTAAAAATATTTGTGATTAATAAATAATTATAAAGCTATTTAAAGTACTGTACTAGTTTCATATTTAATTTTGAATCCAACATCTTCATTAGTCCAATCTGTTTTGAAGACAATTAATATTTCAGTACCCATTGATATTATTGGTGATGGAGTTTTGGTACCACAATATTTTCCTATCAATGGTGAATCAACACTTCCACCATCGTAGAACTATAAAATTAATTATAAATAAATAATTAAATTAAATATTTAAATAACTTACAGCAATATAATCAAAATTGCAGAAATCGGATTTTTCTACTGATATTGATTCAAACGTAATTTTAACTTTAGATACGCCTGATACTTTTATTTTATATTCACAAAGTGTATTTGGGGAATATTTTCCATTAGATGATGGTGAAGATATTTCACCTTTACTGGTTGAATAAATACCTCCACATCCAGGAACACCTTAAATTAAATTAATAAATATGATTAATTTTAATTTAGTTTAATAATACCTTCGACGACAGAATATGTGACTTGAAAGCCTGGAAACGTCCCGTTTTCATTTGAATGGAAATGTGCCATGACCTCATTGCCCGGTGAGAATAAAGGATCAGGATGACTAGTGTTGCAATATTTAATAATAGATGGATCGTTAAGTTCCAAACCGTTAATAAACTGAAATTAAAATTTGTATTTAACAAAAACTTTTCTTTTTTTTTTTAATTTTACCTCCAAATAATCATTATTACAATCTTTATTGAAACCAATCATAAGAGAGAAGAAATGGAATTGTATACGTTTGCCTAGTGGTGCAGTAAATTTCCAATAACAATCCCTAAATGAAATCAAGGTTAGCAATAATATTAGCGTGTAATAGTAATGTACCTGTTATTTGGGTATTGTCCTGGTGCTCCAGGTGATTTAAATGATCCATGCGATTTTACATCAACTTCACCACCGCAAACTAAAAAATATTAATTAGTATAATAAAATTGTAATTTATGAACGTACAGTATTTTCTATCACGGTTAATTAATTTAAATAATAACTCAAAACTAATATTATTATTAGAAGATTCATAAAACTTTAAATAATATAATAAAATACAAAATATAATTCTAAACAAGAGTAACATTTATTTTGTTCTTGAAGATCAAATTATTCATAGATATATAAATATAGTTTGTTTATTAAAATATATATGTTTATTGTATATAATTTTATGTATCTTTTCAAGATCAATCGAGAAACTTCCTTTAGTATTTTTTTCAGTTTCTATAACTTATTAGTAGTCTTTTATTTGGTGTACGAGAGTATGAAACCCTTAAAAAAAAATTATTTAGTTTTTTACTTTAAAAAAACGCATTTATTGTTTTTTAAACCAAAAATCAAAAATTTTATTAGTTAAATCAATAAGAAATTTTTCGTAGAACCCAAATCTGGCACCATTTTAAGTTTATACTCTGTCTATAACTCACAAAATCTATAAAATCAAATTTTTGTTCTCGGTGGATTGAACAAAAAGAAGCATTTAAAAAAAATTTCCCGCTTAAGTTGACGCATTTTGATGTAAATTAGTTAGAAAATATAAATTTGTTCTGTGTATTTCGGTTTAAACGGTCTAAAACTTGAAAAATCTGCAAAAGTAGGCCTATCTTCAACAAAAACTCTTACAACAACACGTTTAGCCGCGCTCAAAGAAATGCGTTAATAATTAAATATTTTTTTCATATTCACAAAAAAATATTATATATACGCTAGGGTGTGGTTTAAAACTTTTTTTATCAAATTTTGATAAGCCCCAGACAGATTTAAGTTTGAATGCCAAAAATAATAATATTCTCAAATTTTGGCGCCGATAGATCGAGTCTAAATTTGTGCCGCTTGTGCAAATATTTGATGATTAATGATTTAAGCTTTAAAAAAATATAAGCCAAATAATCTTTTAAAAAATTTAAATAAAAATTTAAGTAAAAAAAAAATGCTGTAAACATTTTTTTTTATGGGCTTTTCTACGCTAGATAAGCACGACACTGACTATTTTCCATGTAGAATTGTTTGCAAAACTTTTAATAATATTTGGTGTATAGTTCCTCTGAACGCTGCTAAATGTCTATTTGTAAGACTATTGCAGTTTTTTTTTTCCGAATTTTAGACCCCTAAAGGGTAATAAGACAGAGAAAAAGATGGAAAAAATAAAAAATGAAATGAAAAGTTGCACTGTAAGAAAAGCCAGCAACAAAGTCACAGAACTGGTGATGATAAAAGATATTAGCCCAAAAATTAACAATAATGCAATAATGTCAATAAAAAAGCAAACAGAAAAAACAAACCGCTATAGTCAAGATGAACAAAAAATAGCAAAACAGATAATAGTAGAAGGAAGAATAAACAAAAGACTCATAAGATGCAGAATGCAACAGGGAAGACATGTTTTGCTATGTATAAAATGCGGAAAAAAGGGACACCAGGTTGCCTACTGCAGAAACAAAGAATACTGCATTGAAAGCTAAACAATAGGACACAGAACGGGAGAGAGAAGATGTCCAGCTACAAAGAAAAAAAAATTAAAAAACAAACAAGAATATAGAGGACAACAACCCAGATAACTGGAGAAAGCACGAGGAGAAAATCGTATCACATAATGTATAAGTTTATACAAATAAACATAGGGAGGGGAAGAGAGGCTGACGATTTACTAGTAGCAACAGCGGAGAGAGAGGAAATAGACCTAGTGCTAGTGAGTGAACTTAATAAAAATAAACTAAATGGTAAGCGGATAAAAGACAAAGGAACAGATGCAGCAATTTTAGCTAGGGGAAAGTGTAGGGACAAGGTGGAAAAATGGGGAACACCAAAAAAAGGAATAGTGTGGGCAGAAGTACAAAACAAGATAGTATACAGCTGTTATATCAGCTCAAACTGCGGTCTGGAATACTATCGAGAGTGGATAGAAGAATTAGAAAGCAGTTTAAGAAAACAAAAAAACAAAAAAAATACTGTAGGAGGAGATTTCAACGCAAAATCACCAAGATAGGCTACAAGAACGATTTAAGAGGAAAAACCTTAGAGGAAATGGTAGCAGGGTTAAATCTTACAATATGCAACAAAAGAGACAAACCGACGTTTGTAAGAGGAAGCTTAAAATCACATATTCGAAATGGCAAAAATAATAAATGAATGGTCCGTGACAGAAGAAGAATCACTGAGTCTACACAAACATATACAATACAATAGAGAAAGGAAAACAGGAGCACACAAGAAAAGGTAAATAGAACGTAAGAAGAATAGACAAAGAAAAGATAAAAAGAGACATAAAAACAGAAGAAGTGACAAAAAACAAAAATATTGAGAAAAGATGCAAGAGGTACTCAGAAAAACTGAGAAAAGCGGCTTAGGAAGCAATTCTTAGGTACAGGGAAGGGGGACTAAAAGCACCATACTGGTGGTGTAAGGAAATAAAATAATGCAGGAAAAAAACAATACAAACAGGGAGGAAAGTCAAAAAGCAGAGAAGCAGAGGAGAAAACACAGATAAAATAAAAGAAAAACTAAAAAACGACAAAAAAACCTTAAAAAAGGCAATAGAATCTACCAGCCCATCTCAAACTAGGGCCTAATGTTGTTTAGTTTAGACAGGGACATTTTAACAACAGCATTTGCGCAGAGAAGAAAACCGGAAGGTATTACCATGCGTAAGTTATTCTTAAGGACCACTTGCTGAGAGCCAACACTTCACTACGTCCTAAAAAAAAATTTAAAAAAAAAAATTAAAATTAAAATAGACCTCTAAAACCCAAATACACAAAACAAATGTTTATTTTCCAACTAATTTACTTGATCTAGGAATTTATTAAGCCAATAAGTAATTTTTAAAGTCTATACAACAAAATACTAGTTAGCCAAATTGAGGTCTGTCCAAAGGCAGCAAAAACACGAGCTGGAGATACTAACAGGGCTGCTACCCCTAGCTTGTCAAGAACAATTTAATAAAATTATTTGGTAAAACAGGGGGTTTCACAAAACAAGAACAAATCCTAGCAAAGCCAAAAAGAACGGTAACTGGAGTACTTATAAAACCTGTCTGCCGACATATAATGCCAGAAGGAAAACTAAAAGAGAACATTTCTTGGGTTTTACCCTGATAGAAGCTTTTGATGGTGTAGTACATAGTTATGGACAACCTAATCTCAAGTGCACAGCCAACAAAAAAAAGTAAAAATTAAAAACTAGCATGTTTGCTAATAACGGAGGCAAATATGAACGGCGTCCACAGCAGCTAGGTATTACTATTGTTACCGCTACTTTATCTAATGGTAATGGCGGAAGCAAGACAAGCAACATACATACTGCGGATAAATAAACACACTGTAAACTTTGGGACATACAAGCTTAGCATAACAAATGTGTAAAATCAAACTTCATAAAAAGTCAATGTATCAGAAAAAAAATTTGATGTGATAATACCACAGCGTAATAGCAGATACCTAGAAACAGTCAAAGAAACTATCTAGTACACACATAAAACTAACAAACAAAATGGCATCTGTGCTAGAATCTACGAGAAAAAAAAATCAAAAGATGCAAATTTTGTTACTATTGGGCAAATATCCCTTGGTTTTTCAAGCAGAAGTGACCCCAAGAACATGATCGAGCCAAAACTATACCCTGACAGACCTATAACTATTATATCAAACAGTCATCCGGCATTACAAAAACTGCAATGTCTAGTAATACAATTCAAATTAGTTTTGGCTTAAACAGTCTGATTTAAAATAAAAACAAAAAATAAAAATACACCTTATGGCAAATCAGCTTGCCCAAAAGGAAGACATTTACTAAACCAGAACCTGCTATTGGGGTCCCTTACAACCCCGGAAAAAAAATCAGCATCAGACATAACGTGAAACACAGCAATTTGTGTAAGAGCAATAAAGGATTGGCACACTCAAGAATATTAATAAAGTAATCCGTTGGCAAAAAATGTTAAACAATATCAAAAAAAGAGCTACTAAAAAATAGAACAACAAAGGTGTACAGCAAGACTAACAGGATTGTAATGAAAAGGGCATCCTGCAAATCACATGAATGATGAAAAAGAAACAAAAAGATGAGGTTTTTATCAGCCTATAACATAAAAACACTCAAAGTCTAACACTATTAAAAACAAAACTAAAATGAATTGTGCCTGGCACATAGTATTACGTGCCACACATTGCAAATTAACAAGAGTTTGTAACAATTTTGAGAATTACACCAAGTGAAACTTCAGATGAAAAGATTCATAAAAAAACACTTCAAAACTACTATAAATCATGAAAAGACGCTATGTCATAAAAATACTATTCAATAACAACAAAACAAACCTAAGTTTGCTAACACAGGCAGCTATCATCCCTTTGGTTGTAATGCAAGAAAATTAACAAAAATGCTTTGCTCCATAAGACACATGATAAAAATAGAAAGTCATTTATTATTAAATAATGCCGTTTACGTTGGACAATCATACAAGACAATTTATTTTCACTTTTTGTGCAAATGTAAAAACATTATTACGTACTTACCGGAGACATAAAAAAAATGATACCAGCAATAAAATGCATACAGATGACTAAGAGTATTAAAAGATCTTAGAGCAATATAAAAAAAAAAAACCTAAGCACATACAAACTGACTACTATTACGTATGAAACATCTTTAGCTTTATTCCAAGCTATCAGATGTCTTTACCAATTAGCAAATATCAAAATAAACAAATATCCAGGTGCAAAAAAAAATTGTCAAAAAATAATTTTTAAAATGATGATTGCATCAGAGATTCAAATTCCAAAGACATACTACTCAAAATATAGAATTAGTTGTATCACCTACAAGAAAAAGGTCTACTTCTCAGAAAATGCCGTTTAAATTTTATAATAAAAATTTAATTTTACAATAACAAACAGTGGCAATTATTGCCTTCGCAAAATTTACGTAATCTGCTGCGGCAACACATGCTGTCCTCAGTCCAACTCTTCCTATAGCTTATTTTCTGCCCTACTTTTTAGGTATTTTTTTTTAGTTTTTCAATATCTTCATTAATTTCTTCTTTGCCGTATCTTCGTTCTTTCATAAATATTTTGTGCAGTTCCATTAAGTGCATCCTCTTTGGTAGTCCTACATTTGCCAATTTAACTTCTAGTAGTATAAGTTGCATTTTTTGTCAAATTTGAGATGGCGTTCTTCCGTTTGGAAATTGCTTCTGTCAATTTATTTTCCTTAAGCAGTTTTCTCCTTTTCCTCCTTATTTTTGCAGTTTCTGTTGGTACTAACGTTTTAGTATATGTTCTTTTCTTGTCTCTTTGTTCACCTTCCATTTCTTGGCAGGTATAGTTGCTTTGACTTTCTTTGTTTCTTTCCTCTTTATTACTTTTTTCCATATTCTTTTGCTTCCATTTAGTTTTTTGTTCCTCTTGCCTTTGTCTTCTGTGGCTTTTAATTTGTGTGTTTTCTTTCTTTTTGGTTTACTTAAATTTTAAAGCTTCAAACTCCTTTATTTTTTTTTTCAGTACTGTTGTTGCATAATTTCTTTGTGTGCTCCATTTGTGTTTGTCACTCAGGCATATTTTATTGATTGTAGATTTGTCTACTTTGTTTTTCAATACTTTTCTTAGAGTTTTCCTATCTTTCTCTCACGCTTTGCACTCTACTAGCGTATGTTCTGCGTCGTCATGCGTGTCTTCTTGCCAAAATTTACACTTTTTTTCTGTCTAAATCTTAGTTATTTTTTTAGTAAGTATTTTCCAAAAATTCCATGTCTGGTGAGTAGTTGTGTTATATAGTAACACGTCTCCGGTTTTTTCTCTACTCATTTTTTATTTCTAGTATTAGTTTCTTTGTCCATTCTTCTTTTTCTTCTTCTTTCCATTTGTTTCTATCATCTTTCCATTATACTCTCTTTTACTCGTCTCTTTGCTTCTTGCTTACTAGTTTTTTTTTTTTCATTTATCATTTTCTTTATTCTTAGTCTTTCTTCCACCATCAAATCTGCGGGCAGTGTCGTCGCAATTATTTCTAGTGCCTTTTGCAACACCGTCCTGTAGGCACTGCAGATCCTTAACAAACTTGCTCTCATAGCTCCTCTTACTTCTTTTCTGTTTTTTTTTTTGTTTTCAAAGCATTTCCCTATGTTATTGTGGCGTAATAGTTTACTTCAAGCCGCAGTTAATATTAGCCTCCTTGCCTCTTCTCATGGTTCTCCCTTGTTTAGCATAAGCCTACTATGCATTTCTTTCAATTTTTTTTTGTTCTTCTTACCGCTTCCTTAATTTATTTATTCCATCCCTATGCTTCAAGTGAAAGTCCAAGGTCATCCATTTCCCCTGTTAATTCTCTTTGTCAATAGCCATGTCGCCTCGGTTTTCTGCGAAGCCAGATCTAACTCTTTATTTCTCATCCATCTCTTTGTCATATCTATTGCCAACTCTAACCTTTCATTGAGTACTTCCGGTAGCCGCATCTTAAGTAGCTGATTATAAACTAAATTTCATAGTTTGGAACCTAGTGCAGAACTTTGTAGTACTATTCTAGTCGGTCTAAATCATTGCCATAAAAACATACTGTTTGACAATGAATTAACATCACTAACCTTGTGGTTGTTGCCGAGTACAATATACATCTTGTATTTTGTCCAAAATCAAGAGTAGCTTCACTTAAGATACAATCTATTTTTTGTCTCAAATTATGTGGTACCTGGTTGCTAACCTATCTAATGACGATAACAAAAAATGGCTATAAACAAACATATCGCAAGACAATATTATTGAATCGACTCGACGGTAGTATTGGACTGGATCAAATTCTAATCAAGACTAATACATCCCCTTCGATGAAAACGTGAATAGCTATAAACAATTTTTGTATTTAACAAATAACTGGCATCATGCATTATCATTAAACAATCTAATTGACATAGTTTTAAAAAAGTCCACCCAGCTAAATTAATGTTGTCTTATTTATGGTGGCATGAATCAGATTAAAAAAAAAAAACCTGTAACTCAATGACTGCAGTCATTAGACTTAATACTAGATTTACTAGACTTAAGACAAACCATTACACGTTTAATAGTTACAGATTCCGACTCTCAATATACAAGACCAACGTCATCGGTCCGTTTAAATCGTATGATGGCTTATTGCTTACGATTCACATCAAATTGCAAACAAATTCAAATCCAAACAAACTAACAAAAAAAACATTACTCTAACTTATACGGCTAACACAGCAAACTAAGTATGATTGGTTTAAAAAATGCAAAAACGTAATAAAATCAAACAATGTAAGAAAGTTAATTCCATTTTTTAACATGGATAACATCATACAAGTTGGAGAACGACTTTTTTATTCAGAACTACCTCACAAATCAAAAACATTCAAGAGCGTTCCAAACATCATGACTAAAATAATTATTAGCCATGCTTATCTCAAGCAACTACACGACTGGGTATATCTACTATTAAAGATCATTAAAGAAATGTACCCAGGAACAGATGGAATAATCCGCGCAGCAGCAATAGTTTGTTTGTATATATTGCTAGAAAATGTACTACTTTCATAGACACATTTATTATATTAAGGTAAACATAAAATCCAAAACGTCCCAAAAATTCCTGGAGTGCAGTAATCCAGTAAAACAATTAATATTAAATGAAGTATTTTTACCCCAATCATGCAAATAAACAAACCATTGTTATTATTACAAGCCTGCACTTTTACTCCTTTTTGGGTACTCAGATCAGAGTAACCCAAAATAAAAATCGAACCTACAGAAGAGGTCCAGTTATCGTTAGCACGCTTTTTATTCAACTTAATAAAAGTACTTCATGCAATTTAAAATTATCTAAAATTAAATATTCTAAGCTACCGGTTTAATACCAAAAGTTCTTTCCCAACAAACAAATATTATTTACATTTTTAATCTGTGGTTTTTTTTTTATTTTTAAGATGTTCATAAAAAAACTTGCAGTTGCTTTTTATACAAAAAAATATAAACATGCCATATTTGCCCAATTACTTACTAATAAATATTCACTAAACACATTAAAATATCTACTTACTAGGATCAGTACTGTTCCATAAGAAATTTATTGTAGCAACTTTTAAATTAATATCACTTCTATACCAAATATAAACTGTATGACTAGTAGTTGTAAAATTTCCTGCTAATGTCTTACTGCCACAATATCTTCCAATTAAATTAGATGCAGTGGTGCTTCCATCATTAACCTAGCAACAACAAAAATTTCATTTTAAATATAAAATTTTACTTTAAAAATAAATACTAACCTGGACCCATGTACGCGCGCAGTTATCAAAATTTGTAAAATTATAATTGATAAATAAAACCTTGTCAGAAGACGCTTCAACAACCCAAGCGCAACTTGTCTTTCTTCCCGTTAGCCTACTCAACGGAAAGGTTACATTTCCAGATGGCGATAATATACGACGTCCACAAGATTCTGCTTCGTCTTCACAAGTAGGACCACTATATGTAGAAGGACAGATGCATTTATATGAAAAGAATAATTTAATACATCTTCCTCCATTTTTACATGGATTAGCATCACAAGCGCTTTTTCTTATGTCACAATTGGTTCCTGTAAACCTACCAAAGCAGTTGCATACGTAACTATCACCAGCTGACGTTTTAGAACAAACTCCATGCATGCAAGGGTTTGGAATGCAAGGGTCATTTCCTTTAACGCAACCATTTACACCAATACCATTACCAACATATCCAACCGGGCAAGTACATTCTACATAGCTTGAACTAATTCCTAAATATGTAAATTAGTATTAAAATAGTTTATTATTATCAAATACTAACTGGGATTGTCTCTACATTGTGCTGCATGGTGACATCCGCCATTATTAACTCCGCACACTCCTCCTTGATAAGTACATGTAACACCATTGCCTATATAACCTGGCGGACAGGACCCGCATGTTTTTGATCCCTAAAATTTATTTTGGCAAAAACTTTTATTAAATTATAATTAAATTACTTACAGGAGTATTAATACATTGAACCATTGGACTAACACTGCAGCCTCCATTAAATATAGAACATTCATCAATATCATTACAATAAAAACCATTACCAGAATATCCTAAAAATAGTTAATAATAGTAAACAAAAATTATTTAATATTATGCGTACCATTTGGACAATTTCCGCAATGAAATGTTCCGGGTAAATTAATACATTGTACTAAAGGATTTGCGGAGCAAGGTGGGCGATACGCTTCACATTCATTTATATCAATCGTACATGCAGGTTTAACGCCATCAGTTTTCCAACCCTAAAATTGAAATGTAAATTATACATTATCTTTTAGAACAAAAACTTTAAATAACCTGATCACATATGCATTTATATCCAACTCCTGTAGATTGGGAAACACATGTACCATGCCCACACATTTCAATACCAGAACTGCAATCTTGTAATCGTTTTGTACAATGAACTCCATACCAACCATCAGTACACACACATCTATAAATTAATTAATTAATTAATAACATATTTTGAATATGTTTAGCATATTAATACTCGTATGAACCAGGTTTGTTAATACATCTAGCTCCATTTTGACATCCTAATTCAGTTCCAGAGTACCATGAACATTCATTGACATCTTTGTCGCAACGTAAACCCTAAAATAATTTTAGTTTATAAAAATATTGATTAAAAAGTAAATCTAAACTTACCTCCCAAGTATTAGGACATTGGCATATAAAAGAATTATACATATCTTGACATGTACCGCCATTAAGACATGGATTACTTGCACATTCATTTACAGTTAACAAATTGAAAAGTATTCTAAATCTTCGCACCAATCTATTTGTTGTTCTTCGTAAATTTAAAAGCACGCGCTAAAATAATTAATTATTTTAACATAAACAAATAGCGTAAAATTTATTTTCTTACTAATTGAATTGATGTTCCATTTGTTCCATTTCGTTCTAATAATTCTAAACGTTGATTAATTTGATTAAATTTGATGTTAGTGTATTGTAAAGCATTATCATGTAAATGCATCATCTTCATGAACAATTTTTGATTATAATTGCCATCAGATGGGTTTTGTGTCTAAAAATGATTATGATTATGATAATGAAAAGTTATTGTGATCATAATTTTTCAGCATACCAAGTTTAGCAGGGTTGTCAAATTTGCGCCATTTAAAAGAAGATTTCCATTGCCAGGTGTTAGAATTGATATATCTTTATTAAAACCGGCTCTGATTACTAGATTTCCTTCGAAAGATTCAATCCTAGGTCTTTTATAAAAAAATATGAATACATTATTACGTTAAAATGAAACATATATCTATGTCATTTTTTAATTATTATACTAAGCAGTGATATTAAAATAATTAATTTTGTATGCAGCTTAGACTACAAAAGTCACTGGTTGCACATTGAGGCACTAACTAAACTTGTAATAATTATGAAGCCAAAATATAAATTATTTTTGTTTAGAATTTATATTTACTTAACAAACACATACATTTTTATCAAAAATTCTGTGTCTTGTTAAAAACAATACATCTCTGACAGATTCAACTTGTTTAACAAAACGGTCTACACGCAAAATAAAAAGCAATAATGAATTCGGTCGTTACATTCCATCTAAAGGCTCTTATTCGGCACATTGGGTCAAAATGATGACAAATGCAAAGTATTTAACACTACTTTATGTAAAAAGATTTAGTTTTTGCGCTTGCGGCACATAATCCTAATTACATAGGAACCGGTTTAGTCAACAGTAGAAATTTACGCAAAGCTTTAAGTTAATTTTACTGAAATTTAGATTTTGCTCAAATTTTGTACACATGTTTGGGGTACCAAAATATGTCGATTCTTAAAATTTTAGATCTGTAGGTGCAATACAGTGTAAATGGCAACAATTTTATTTTTTTAAGAATATTTTGTCTTCTTTTAATTTTGTGCTGTAAATAAGCAAAAAATAGTTAAAAATTATATTCAAAAAAATGTATCTTATAGGATTTTTTTGTAAAACACGATCCCGCCTTTGGTTTTCAAAATTTTCTGCGAAAAATGAGAAAATTACCATTTTATTAAAAATTTGATATCTTTGATTTTGCTACACCTGGAAACTTTAAATTTAAATGTGATACTCTTAAAACATAGTACTTTTGATCGCAAAAATTAAAAAACTAGATTTGCTTGTTTTAGGGTAAAATATTTTGCACAATTTTGCAAAAAAAGAACAAAAATAATATTGAATTAGTGTAATTGAAAGAAAATTATTCCTAGAACGCAATCTTTATGTCCGTTTTTTTAAATCCTCTTAAAAAAGCCGGAAAATTAGTAAAATATCAATTAATCAAAAAAAAATTTTTTAAAAGTAACCTATTTTTAGCAATTATATGTGATATTTTACCCTAAAGCAAGCAAATCCAGTTTTTTTAAATTATTTTTGCAATCAAAAGTACTATGTTTTAGGAGTATCATATTCAAATTTCAAGTTTCCAAGTGTAGCGGAATCGAAGATATAAATTTTTTAATAAAATGGTAATGTTCTCATTTTTTGCAACAAATTTTGGATTTTTTTTTTAAATAGTCACCATTTACACTGTATTGCACCTAGAAATCTAAAATTTTAGGAATCGTCATAATTTGGTACTTCAAACATGTGTACAAAATTTGAGCAAATTCGGAGATATTGATGTGCCAACGATTTTCCGAATTTCCGTGGAATTATCCTTTAGAGAAGCTTAGAATATTAGAGCAAATACACTTGCAACTAAAGCCAATGTTATGCAAAACGCAAACCAAGTTTTAGGTAAAAATCAACTAAATCAAAACAGATTTCAACCGCAAAACTCAAAGTTTTTTTAAAAAAACCTAAAGCAAAATGCATGTCTCAACCAATCTATTGCTAATACTACGGTAAACACAGAGCAGTTCAAATTTCATAAAGTTAAAAACAAGACATATTTGGAAAATAAAAGTCATTAAACTTACTAGGTTGAAAATTGGATGCAATACACAGGAGCAATATATAATTTAAAACCCAAAACAATCTTTTCTTGAAGACACATGCAAATTTAATTATGTAGTATACACTTTCTTGCTATTATTACTAATTATTACTAATTGCTCAAACGGCATTACTTGATACGGGTAGCAGCATATCTTGTTTATCAGGAAAAGTGTATAAACAAATAGACGCCAACGTTATGCAAATTTCTATGTTTCCGGTTAAAGGTGTTAGGGTAAAGAAAGCTTTTACAAAAAAGCCTCTTAAGTTTAGTCATCAACTAATGCTTTCATTTACTAATAGTAAAGCAAACTTAAATTTTGAATTTTGAATAGTCCAAAACCTTTGTTATTCATTTATTATAAGCATTAATTTCTTTAAAAAACTCAACGCAAAACTAAGTTTAGCATCTGACATAGTGCACTTAGAATTTATATAGAACAAATGCCCTTTAGCTATACTCGACGTACTTTTACATCATGATCTAGCAACCCAACCTAATCGCTATATACGCATGTGCGCAATTAACTACTTGAATCCCCCTATTGCCGCCAGTGGCACTAAAAAAAATTACATAAACTTTACGCACACAGAGATTAAGTTCACTTTAAGTCCAAATCAGAAACTAAAATTTACGGACTTGCTGAATAAATAAAACCCAGCACAGAGCTGCAGTATAGACAGAAATTGAAAATTGGAAACCCTTAAAGCATTATATCTTGGTCCGACACCACATTTTCTAGCCTTCTAATGACAACGCTTAAACGGAACGGTTTAGTCTGGTTATGTTTAGACGCACGCCGTTTAAATAGTGTGACTATGAGCTTTTCCGATCAATAGAAAATCAGTTACATAGCCTATCTAGTATTAAATATATTTTGTCCTTTGATTTCTCCGTCTCCTATTGGCAAATACTAATTTTGAGGGAGTATAATCCTATAACGATGTTGGCGTAGGTGCACGAGCTTACCACAGTTCATTCACAAAACGTATATATCAAATTTTAGAACTATCTTACAAGAAATTTGTTCATTCCTATATTGACAATTTACTGATTATTTTGTTTACTTTTGACAAACATTTTCTAAATTTGGAGCTTTTACAATTGTACAATGCGAGATTTACGCTCCGTTTTAATAAATGCCATTTTTTGAGTTATGATTTGGATAGCCAAGAATTAAGACTTGACCCAGACCGGGTAGGAGCACTTGTCATTTCCTCCACCACAAAAATATCCGACAATTACAAGCGTTTCTGTGGTTGGCTTTGACATTTGTGAAACATTTCTCTACCCTTTCAGCCTCTTTGATAAAGGCATTAGGGTGCCAAGCGATAAAACGCTTTAAATAAAATTAAAAAATTGTCTCAAAAGGTGCTACTGCGCCATCCTACTTTTAAAGAACCATTTCATGTTTAGTGCATTGCCAGCGACGTTGGTATTAGATTAGTTTTATACCTGAATTACTTTTGAAAAAAAAATTGTAGCCTAATTCAGTCTTACTCCGTCGGACCAAGAACAAGGATACTCTGTACTAGAAAATGATCTATTAAGCATATTATGTGCCTAGGGTTAGTAAAAAAATCTTTTCTCATTTATAGAGACTACCAGTTTTTGTCGTATTTGAATACTTGCGTTACTATATAGATGCTAGTACTTTAAGAGTTATTACCCCTCTTACCAACCCGCGGTACTATATATATATTTTACTAATATTGTACCTAATATCCTGGCTTTACTAAAAATTATGCCCAAAATTCAAATCCAAATCCAATTAAAGATCTACAAAATAAAGCAGAAAGCACTTTGTTTTTCTTCTATAAATGATAAAAAATTTATTGTTACTCATTGCGTACTTCGTGCTATAGTTCCTAAATTTGTAAAAAATTATCAGTTACGACGTCTACAATGTGTGGAGTAAAATGCTTGGCGCAATCAAACAATTGGTTAAAATTTGTAACCTATGCCAGACAAGCAAAGCTTTTGCTCTTCTTAAACCCACGTTGAAATCTATTGTTTCTGTCGGTCTAAACAACTTATTTTTGGTAAACTTTTAAGTACTATTACCTAAATCAATCGGCGGCGTATGTTACTTTTTTGTTGTGCTGGACGTATTTACAAAACTTGTAACGTTGTACCCGGTAAAGCATAATACTATAAAGGCTATCATTAGTTGGATGTTCTAGAACTATTTTTCTACTATTGTAAGCCTTTCTCTCATTCCTTGCAACAAGTAAACCCAATTTATGGCAACTGTTTAGAAGACGTTTATTCAAAACAAACGGATGTGGAACGCATTATGCGAGAATTAGGTCGCCTATTTTAGAAGTATTATTAACAAAAATATACTTTGTGAGCTTGCAAATTTCTAGGTTTACTACCTATTTAAATAATGTTGTACATGAGTCTACTACTTTTTGCTCTACTAAGTTTCATTTTGTTACTATTGAACCGTCGCTTTTTTTTATTGCTACGTGAAGCTTTATTGAGCAGCTCAGAAATTAGAAACTCAAGCTCAGCGACGTGTAAAACAAATATCTGTTAACTATTGTTCTTTACATCAGCCTAAAGATTTGATTCTGTTGAAAGCTAATTCAATTGTATTGGCTATTGATCCTGAGACTAACTGAAGAACCTTATGTAGTAGCGAAGCAAATCACCACTAAAACATTTGTATTAAACTTTCCGAAAGTTGAGCGTGGCATATTACTTAAGACTTGCAACTGATCCTTTCTTTTTAAAACGGAAGAACGTTTGTGATATTTTAAACCATACAATAATAGATATCTAACAATATTAAAACAACTGATAATATTAAACTACTTGATTACAATGTAAATATAAAATATAAAAAAAAACTGCCCATGAGCTGATTACTCTGACGCTTATGATCAACAAAATTAAATAAAAAATTATGCGGAAGAAAATTATTATTTTTGTCAAAATTATGGTACAGAAATTTTTTCCAAAAAAAACTTATGTTGAAAAGAAATAATAAAATTTAGATATTTTTGGAAGAAAGCAAAAAGATTCTACCTAAAAAAGACAAACAAGAAGTTATTACTGAAAAATTGTTTCTCAAGAAAAACCGATAAGAAACCCAGAAACAAAATGCTTAGAAAAAGAAACATTCTTAGAATGCTAAAACAAATCTACCCTAATATTAATTAATGTACTATGAAAAAACTTAGTGAACAAAAAAAAGATTAAAACTGACCAGAGGGGTACCCCAGAGCTCAGCACTAGAACCAAAACTGCAAAACTTAGTTTTTTTTTTAGTTCCTTCTTATCGGAGTTTGGAAACCATCATAACGACACCTACCTTGTTGACAGTTGCCCTAAACTAACCATTCTCTCAGGTTGCAAAGCCACAATATTCTCCTTCTGCCTACAGTTCTTTTTTCTCTAATTTTACCCTGGATAATTAGTTTGAAAATGTTGTATCTTTTTCCTCTTAGAATGTGTCCCAGGTACTCAAGCTTTCTTTTTTTAATGATTTTATGGGTTTCTCTTTTTTTTTCAATTTTGTGCAGAACTGCTTTGTTAGTAAATTTGTCGGTCCATAAAATTTTAAGGATTCTCCTGTAACACCATATTTTGAATGCCTCCAATTTTGTTATGTTTTCCGCTTTTAATGTCCAGGCCTCTATTTCATACAGCAAGGTAGGAAATATGTAGCACTTTAGCATTTGGTTTTAAATCTCTAATTTAATGCTGCGGTTACAGAGAATTTTCCCTATTTTAGAAGAGGCACAACGGCGAGTTCTATTCTGCAGTTGATTTCCTTGGTGTGCTCTGCATTATCTGTTACCCATGTTTCCAGGTACTTGTGAGAGAATACTTATTCTATGGTTTTGTTGTTAATGACTGTAGGTGGTCTATTATAATTAATGTTTGGGTACTTTGTAGTAGCTATACCTTTTGTCTTCTTTATGTTTATGTCCCGTACAAACTTTTTACAGTGGATGTTTACTGATTTGACTAGGCGCTGTAGGTCTTCTAAGTTGTCAGTTATAATGTTAGTGTCATCTGCATATTGTATGTTGTAAGTTGTCTTGCCATTTATGACGATACCTCCCATCTCTTCTGACAATGCTTCTTTGAAGATATATTCATTATATACATTGAATAAGAGAGACGAGAGTATACATCCTTGTCTTACGCCACGTCATATTTTAACTTCGTTGCTTAGGTGTTTTTTGACTTTTACTTTAGCTGTTTGGTTCCAGTAGAGGTTAGAGATTATCTCTACTATCGATGTTATTCTTCTTTAGTATCTCTAGTAGTTTGGTATCTTGGACCTTGTTAAAAGCTTTGTACATTTCGTACATGTCTAGTTTATAATGAGCTATTTTGCATAAAGTGGCCGAAAAAGGTAACAATAACGGTATTTGCAGACAATGTAGCACTAGTAGGTAGAGACGTATTAAAAAGTAAACTAGAGCTGGCAATAGACATAATACAGATATGGATAAAAAAATAAAAATTGTTTAAAATTAGCAACACAGAAAACAAAGGTGGTGTAACGAGTAACGCGTAAAGAATGGTGGATAGGTCATAAAACGTACACGTTAACAATCTTGTGGGGCAGGTTTCCGGAAACCTTGCAGCCACAGTTCAGTATAAATCTAGTTGTTCCCGCAGAGTTTTATTTGTTGCATATGTGCGGATTGAATCCGCTTGGCATACCGGTCTTTGAGTGCGAAAGACGTTGAATGTAATATAATATACATTATACATGTATAAATAATGCAACATGAATAAAATAAAACTAGTAGTTGCACGACCTAGTGCCCTTATTATTATATAATTAATAAACCCTACCAGTCCTTCCGCAATACCCATACCCCGCCAACAGTTAACAGTTAACCGGAGCCGTCACATTAGGTAAAATTGCATCCGGTAAAGTATTGCAGTGAAGCAAACTGATGAATCAAATACGTTAACGAAGAAGTCATGCAAACAAAAGAAATAGACATAAAGTCTACCAATCTTATATTAAACTACGAAAGTCTAGAAGAAGAAGTTAGAAGGTGAATAGCAACGGCAGCAAAAAGCAAATTGTTATATGCTTTAAAAACGTAGGGAGAAGCCATAAAGACAAATAAGATGGATGAAATAAAAGGAGCTACCAAAACAAGCTATTTAAGAACCAACAGGACTTGGAAAACGGTGTGATAGAAGGTAGTATAGGTAATTAGGGCAATACTTTCCGCGGATATGATAGTGGAAAATGATGTCTATTCTGTCAGAAAAATGCGCCATTAAACTTTGCAACAAAAGTACTAAGAATTTTGACACAAAAAAAAACACACAAAATAAAAGCCACAGAAAAAATAAAGGAAAAATGCGAGAGAAGCAAAATGGAAACAATAAAACAAGAAAAGACAAACAGAAAAATGATATATATATATATATATATATATATATATATATATATATATATATATATATACCAAGAAACAAAAAAAATATTTACAGATACCAAACAAAGTTACAGAGATAAAAAGAAAGAAAATCGAAATAACAGAAATAATGAGGCAAATGCCAAATGGAAAAAATACCATCTTTAGACTGACGGATAAACAAAACCTTTGAGATAGTCAGAATAGGGAATCAGTGGAGGTAAAACTTACAAGTTTAAGAATGCCAAAATAAGTACAATTAGTAAAATTGCATAAAGTATTTATGAGGGAAAAAAGATACAACAAAGAAGAATTGAACAAAAACCTAAAAAAACTAAGAACGCTTCTGAAGACAAACCAACTAATTAGAATAAAAAGCACACAAATTGAAAAATGAAAAAATACAGAGGTGGATGTCAGTGCAGATAAAAAGATACATAAGGCAAAAGATGCTAATAAAGGTAGCGGCAACATGCGTGCAGTATATGCTGCTTGGAAATCTGCAAAGCAATAACCAGCTCACCTCAAATTACTGCTAAATCTAGACTAGTTTGACAAGGACAGTAAAAACAGAAGGTATTAATCTTAAAGACCACCTTGATACGGCTCAAAAAGGTAAATACGTTGTTAAGTATTTAGCTAAGAATAAATGCTCAGTAGATGCAGTTAAAGTGCAAAGCTGCTTTTTTTTTTCTTTTTTAAGTTTGAGTCTATCGACTATTCCAAATAAGCAACTACTTACAAAAAAAATTAAAAAAATAAATATGTTTCATCGGTACATTTTTGTTTCAATTAAAGTACATGAACATACATTAAAAGACCCGATCAAACAGGTTCATCTATTTTTAATAATGATTTAAAAACCATAACATATTTGCAGATATTAATCAAAACACTCGATTCTGCTACTTTAGATATCAAACAAGCGTAGTTTATTGTCATAAAAAACTTATTTTGAGTTGTAAAAGTTTAAATTTGAAACATAAAATAGCTTTTAATATGGTACCAATCTTACTGATGTGATTACTTTTTGGGAGACTACTATAGATCAAAGTTTTTATCAATTTATGACAGTATAAAGTAGAAGATTATTTACCTTGATTATTGTTTAATCATTTTCAAAAATTGAATTAAATTTTAAAATAATCATAAGCAATTTAACTATTCATTTTTAATTTTATTAAACATGTAATTTCAAAATAAGCTACTAACAGAATTGTCACTCTAGTGGTGCATCATATATGCCAACATTATTTTAAAATATTACAATTAACCTAAATATTTTAATTAATATACTTTAAAGCTACATTAGAGCGTAATTGTTGAAGACAAAAAATATAATTTAATTAACATTAACATTAAATATTTTTTAACATTTATTTCGTATATGACTGCTTTTGTATAATTTATATAAACTTACCTATTGTCAACAGAATATTTGATTGCAACACCGAAATTAATAAGCGCTACAAATAAAAATGTATTTAATAACATTTTTCGTCAATTCGAACACATTTCACTAAATAAAGTTAGCAACTGACTCTTGGTGCTTATTAGACGATAGCATTAAATCTCGATGGGCGTATGGGATAATGTATTTAGTTACAGTATCGAATATTATCAAATAATCATAAAATATAATTACATGGTACTTAGTAGCACAGAAAATATAACCGCTGTTTTGAAGATTTTGGGATATAATCATTATTTGTGTGTTTATTTAAATTGCAAATTTTTATATATTGACATAGTAAATAACTATTTTAAAAAGATTTGCTAAAAAAATACTTTATATAACTCAATAGCTGTATTTGTTTGTCTGCATATTTTATTTACTTTATTATTTATGTCAATTTTACAACAATAGAAATACTAGTACATTTTTAACTATTATGTTAGCTACCTCTAATATAATTTACTTTTGCAACAAATAAATTTTGTTTTGGAAAAATGATTTGTAATCTTGCTAAATAATTTTACCAGTATAATGTAAATGACACTAAACAAAATCTATAACGACATGCTATCTTAAAGATGTATCAACCACTTTTGTAATTTTTATTTAACTTGGCTAAACTTGTTCATAAAAATTAACACACACATTTGGAAAAATCTTTTCTTAATTTATTTAAAAAATAATAATTGTAAGTCAAAGCAAGTTTCTAAGCGTATCCTTAAAAAAATCAATGTAGTGAATAAGGTGATTTGTTTTCAAAACAAAAAACAACAAAAATACATATTTGTAGCAAGAAAGAAAGAATCTCTAGATACTGGGTTCAAACGAACCCACTTTTAACAGCGCCGCGGGTCACGTAGGGGACGTTCTAGATGTAGCAATACTAAAGAACGTCAATTACCAGTATACCATATTCGTCGTCGAAAGCCTTAGCTCCGATCACAGCCCAGTAATACTGGAGCTCTACAGAAATGGATCACTCGGAGAGGAAGGAAAATTCGTATCACAAACGGATTGGAATCTCTTTTCGCGATCCCTGGAAGAGAGCATTGGCAGACTTGCCCTAGTACGAACGATTGACGACATCGAAAGAGCCGTCGAAAATTTTACGCTCCAAATCGATCAAGCCACGGAAAGGGCTTCTAAAACCCATCAGGTCCGGGTAGATAATCTACTCGGACTATCACGCAAAGTCAAGGAAGCACTGATCCTCACAAAAAATGCCGCCAGACGCCAATGGCAGAGGCATCGCGACTCCCGCGATCGCAAGATCCTAAACTCGCTCCACGGCAAAGTTAGAAAGGCTATAAGGTTGCACAAAAATTTGTGTTGGCAAACCAGCCTGCAATTGACCACAGACAATGATAATCTGATGTAGAAGATTTTTAAAGAGTTACAAAACAGGCAAACTGGAATGAGATTCAGCCATTCACGGAAAAATGGACTTCAATTTGGTATCGTGGGAAAGGCCGAGGCATTTGCCGACAGCCTGGAACACCAATACTCCCCGTCGGAAACGGCGGACACGGAGCACGTAAAAAGCGTCGAACAAGTTGTTGAGGACTTGTTGGATGACTCTGACAACAACGAGCTGCTGGAAAGCGTGCAACCTTCTTGCATCAGAGAAATCAATCATTAAACGTTTTAAATCTCGCACTTTTTTCAAAATTATCGGCCCATTAGTCTTCTCAGCACGATAAGCAACGTCATTGAGAGGGTAGTCTTGGGCAGACTCCAGGACCACACAGAATCGATCAACATTCTCACCAGCACTGGTTCAGATAAAGGCACTCGTCAGTTCATCAACTAAACCGCCTAACGAACTATATAGTCAAAGGTTTTAGAGTCAAAAAGATTACAGAGGTGGTCTTTTTCGATGTCAACAAAGCCTTCGACAAGGTTAGGCACGAGGAACTTGTCTTTAAATTGCATAGAGCTAATTATCCTCTTTGACTTGTATAGCTGATAGCCTTATTTCTAGACAGCAGAACTTTGATAGTAAAGATTGGTAATCACATATCTACCTCTCGTTAGATAACGGCAGAAGTTCTTTAAGGCTCCATTCTTTTTCCGCTGCTATACGTTGCCAACATGCCTTTGAGACTGGGTCAATATGGCACAATTTGCCGACGATGCGGCTCTTCTATACTCCTCCAGGTCGTTCGAGATGGTCACTTTGAGGCTTCAATGGGCCATTGAAAACCTCGAAGAATGGTTGGACAAGTGGCAAGTCACTATTAACCCAGAGAAAAGCAAATCTGTACTTTTCACAAGGCGGCGAATCGAACCCGATGAGAGCGTCTTTCTTAACAATGTTTCCATAACGTGATGCAATTCTGCCAAGTATCTGGGGGTTAATCTTGACAAGGGACTTACGTACAAACTCCACGTGCAGTCCGTTCTCGATAAAGTCAATAATAATGGCAAAAAACGTTTTCACTCCGATGATGAGTCAGAATAGCGGTCTGTCGTCCCGGAATAGAACCCGGCTCTACAAGTCTATTATTAGACCCATCCTCACTTACGCGTCTCCAGTATGGAGAACAGCAGCTAATTGTCATCTTAATAAGCTAGAGGTTTTTCAAATTAAATCTCTGAGTTTGTTTCACAGGGCTCCGTGGTTTGTCCAAAATAGAGAGATTCGGACAGACCTTGGAATATCCCAGTACCCCAGATACATCAACCCATCGAAGCTTTGGCACCAAAGTACTTTGAGAATCTCGCAAATCATTCCAACCTTGATCTGGCCCGATTTGCCGAGCCAGACAGGGAGAACTTTTTCTATAAACGACCGGTGAACAAAGTATTCACACACTAACAAACAAAACCAATACCGCACAAGCCTATAGAGCATAGTCTAAAAGGAAGGTACAAGGGCCATAAGTTCTCGAACACTCATTATTGGGCGGTTTTTAGTCGGTAGGCATTTGCCTGACAGCTAAGAGGAAATAAATCCGACACTTTGCCAGTCTTTTAGAAGATTTTACCGCCTAGCCCCCCAAAAAAAAAACAAAAAAAAACAAAAAAAAACATCCTATTCAGACTCATCAATGCACAATGCTTATTTATCTCAGCTACGTTAAAGATCAAGATCCTGATTTTATACGTAGACACAGCAATGACGCCAAAGTTGTTGTTTTTGTTAAAATACTACAAATCAAAGTAGCAGTCGGAATGGTCTTAATGGATAACTATTAAGAACAAATTGCGCAAAAGAAGTTTGGCAATCCCCCAGAAAAAAATGACAAAATGGCAAAAATGTGCAGACACTTTGAATCCAAATTGTCCAAAATAGACAAACATATTTTTTTTTAAACGCCTACATCCAGTAGTAGCTAAATACATGCTAAAACCAACTATTAACACGATGCTTTGCAGATATATCTTAACCATAAAAGTTTAACTTGTAGGTGGGTAGCTTCTTCTACTGTGGCCCACTCAAGTGCTGGTGATCAAAATATTTATTACTTCAACCACCGTTTGTGTTCTTGAAGATATTCTTAACAAGAGAATTATTTTAAGTTGTTAGCAATACAACAGAGGATTAGTTTAAAACAAATGTCTTGATACTAAACGCTTGGGTGGGTCGTCGGGAACCAAGTTTAATTTGTGAGCGGGTAGCTTCTTCTACTGTGGCCCACTTACCTACCCAAGTGTTGGTGATTAAATGATTTATTATTTCAACTACCGTTTGTGTTTGTGCAGCTATTCTTAACAAGAGAGTTATTATAAGTTGTTAGCAATACAACAGAGTAATCCTCTTTCCTCCTTTAAAACAAATTTCTTGATAACAAACGCTTGGGTGGGCGGGCGAGAACCAAGTTTAAATTGTGAGCGGTTGGATCCTTCTACTGTGGCCCACGCACCCACTCAAGTGTTGGTGATCTAAAGATTTATTACTTCAACCATCGTTTGTGTTCTTGCAGCTATTTTTAACAAAAGAATTATTGTAAGTTGTTAGCAATACATCAGAGAATTAGATTAAAACCAAGTTTAAATTGAGGGCATGTTATTTCTTCTATTGTGGCCCACCCACCCACCCAAGTGTTAGTGATTAAAAGGTTTATTACTTCAACCATCGTTTGTGTTCTTGCAGCTATTCTTAACAAGAAAATTATTTTAAGTTGTTTGCAATACAACAGAGGATTAGTTTAAAACAAATTTCTTGATGCGAAACGCTTGGGTGGGCGAGAATCAAGTTTAAATTGTGAGAGGGTCTACTAGAAAGTTAAACAACAAGACTTTTTCTTGTTGAATTCATAAGATTCACTTGTATGGAAGCTTCTAGGCATTGTTTTCCGTGTTTCCACACATCAAAGCGCATCAGTTGTCGTCAATTTGAATGGAAGTATAAAAACTTTAACAACCATCAAAAAATGTTGTCCGACTTTTGAGATGAGGTTCCGGACATATAAATATAAGAACTGTAGCGGTAGTATTGACCAGCGTTCATTTGCAGTAATTAATTTTTATCAAACTTTAAATACATCTAGTTACGGAATATAATATGTAATATACTTGAGCAATGAAAAAAGAAAAAAAACTAACAAAACATAATTGATCACAATTTTGCAAGAAGAATTTTAAATATTATATGTAAAGTGTATACTAGACAAATTCAATCAGTTTTAAACAAACACTGAACAAGTGAATATAAATTAAGAAACCATTAGTTAACAGTAAATTTTTGCAAATATAAAAATGTAAGAATTATAATTGCTTTAATTAATACACCAAAAGCATTACAATAATTTAAGTTTAAACGAATTTAAATTAATTTGACTCTCCAATACTAGAAATACATTCAATAAAAAAAATATTCATATAATGCAACAAATCAAATAAAGACAAAAAGTTTGGGTATTCTTAATAAAGTCATTCTTAATTCTCTAATGGGACCAAGTTCAAAATAATGAAATCATTCTAATATGTCTGAGAGGTCAAACCAATTATTTTCATTTCATTCAACAGCAAAGCAAACAAATCTTTATAAGAAATAAATAATACAGAGAAAGTGTAATAATATATTAAGAAAATGAAACCATGCATATATTTAATTAATCGGGTACCCACAACTAAATAAATATTTAGACAGCCCAAATTTTTATTTCCTTAATTATTCCATGATACATTCCGCATCTGCTTGTCCCAGATTTGAATGTAACTATAATTTTACCGTGACAAATTATGTGGCGACTACTCTGAGTCATTATTAACCATTAAAATAATTGAGTTCCTGCTGACGGTATAAAACGGTTAAATTGATCACGGGATTTTCAATTGTCCAAACAAAACAATACAATTTAAGTACGAATTGAATGAAATACTTTCACAAAATGCAATTATCTCTCAAATAAATTCTGGAAGGTAAAAAAAAATCTATTTAAAAAAATGCCGGTAAAAGTGATATTATAAATACCTGACCTTACTAAATACTAGTTTTGTAGTTCGTAGCCCTAAGCGTAAAATAACAATAAACAGGTTTTAGTTATTTTTAAAATTTGGCCGCAATTAAACGCATCACCTCGTTTATTTAACAATGACAATATTATTCTAAACGTCTGGATGTATTTGAATAAGATTAAAATGTATTTTATTTATCAAGGTTTAATATATTGCTTTCACATTTGAGCTGCAATTTTGATGTGAGTTGTGTAATATTTGGGAAATTTTTGAACGCATCCTTTTCACTTAAAATTTCAACACAATCGCATGCTTAACGCAAAGATGAAACATTCTCTTGGTATTTAGGTACGGTAATGAGTTATAGATCACATTAATATGTTTTATAATTATAGTTTTAGTGAAACAAACTGTTGGAGAAGAAGATCAAATGGAGCGTCTTAATTGAATATTATAGACAAAGAATAAAATGTTTAAAAATAATGGTAGTATTATTATTATAATGTAATTTAAAATACGCAATGTTTTAATTATTATTGCACGTCTTAATTTAAGCAAGTTTGATATTACTTTATATTAAACTTGTCTCGTCTCGTTTCTCATAGAATATTTTATAGGTTAAAATTTAAAATCAATACTTCAGTTAGTTAAATACACTTATGGCTTATTAATTATGCAATATATAAGTAGAATAAATTTAATTTATTTAATAATTGATATATTGATAGCTGAATTGTATTTAGTATCATAAGTTACATATTTCTAGTAATAACTTGTATCATTATAAAGTTTATTCCTAGAATTGTAAATATTATATAGTGTATATTTGTTAAGTTTAATCCAATCGTAATAAAACAGGCTTTATCCGGTCATATGAAGAATCGTATTAAGCCTGTTGGATTTTCCAACGTTGTAATAATGTATTTTTAATTATGTTTTTTAACAATTCTCCAATCTAGTAATGATATATACACTATTTTTCTTTTAAGCTGGATAAAATAAACTCTGAAAATGTGTTATGTGTCATGATCTTAAATAGTTGTTTTGTTTTTGATCAATACGTAATAAATACAATTTTATTATTGTTGTTGCTATTTTTCAAAAAAATCAGTAGTTTTGTTCTATCATAAACTCCTTAAACTTTTCCCAAAAACAGTTTTAAGTTTTTCTTGGTTAAATTTGCTTTGCGTATTGTACGACTTGCACTAACTAAGCTGATTCTTTGTCTTCTAAACATCCGTGACATAGGAAATCCGTCTGTACTTCAATTATAAATGTATATTCAAGCCAATTATTAGTCCTGTAAGCTTTTTTAGTATGTTTGTTTGGTTTATCTGCATTACCAATATGAAATAGTTTTGTGTGCATAATTTTCTAACAAATTTTTTTACAAATTGATGTATTCCGTTGCGTACTATGCTTTATTTATTTTTTGGTTTTATAGGGAACCCCAAAATCAGGTTTCAATAAACGTCACTGGAGTTTTTTTTTGCAAACGGGTTGGTTTTAAAGTGATGCCAAAAAATCAAAGTATAAAACCTTAATCATTTGGTATCTAAATTAGGCGTATTCTATAGTTTGTAGCTAATGGTTTTAAACTGGGTATGCAGTTTTTTACAAGTTTGAGTTTTATTACGGGCAAATGGTTTGCTTATCTTCTTCTTTTTCTTTTTTCTTCTTCTTTAGCCTGTATTTGTCCACTGCTGAACGTAGGCCTCCTTCAAACAATTCCATTGATTGCGGTCTTGTGCAATTTGATACCACTGCATTCCAGCAGTCTCCTTGACGTCGTCTACTCATCTTTTCTGTGGTCTTCCTTTATCGCGAGTGGTCATCCTTGGTCTCCATTTTAGCAACCTGTGCGTCCATTTTTCGTTGTTACCTTTTGCTACATGGCCAACCCAGCTCCATTTAAGCTCAACTATCCGTTCAATTATGTCTTTTACTCCGGTGCTTCTTCTTATATCTATGTTTCTTCGCCTCTCTCTTAGACTTACACCTAGCATACTGCGTTCTATTGCTCGCTGGCAGGTTTGTAATCTGTCAGCATTTTTTATTGTTAAAATTCTGGTTTCTAGGCCATACGTTGTGACAGGTAGTATGCACATATTGTATACTCTCCTTTTAAGACTAGTGGGAATATCTGGGTTTTTAAGTATGTACCCAAGCCTCCCAAACGCTGCCCAGTTCTGCCTTATTCGACGAGTAATTTCTGCAGCTTGGTTCGCTTTGCCAAGCTTGATTTGGTGTCCTAGATATATATACTCGTCTACTTAATCTATTATCTGATCTCCTATTTGCATTGACCCACTTCTCAACTCATGATTTTTCTTTTTGATACATTCATCTTTAGCCCCACTGTGTTAGAGGCTATGTTCAATTGTTCTAGCATATCTGTTAGTTCTTGTACATCTGAACTGATGAGAACTATGTCGTCCGCAAATCTGAATTAAATTTTTAAATATCTTTTAGTGTGAATGTAAATAGCTTAGGTGATATTGTATCACCTTGTCTTACCCCTCTGCTTACTTTGATTTTATTCGTGACCGAATTCTCGTCAATCTTCACTTGGAAGGTGGCATTTTGGTAAATGTGGTTTATGGCAGTAAATATCGCCCATAGTTCTATCAAATCAAAGGCCTTTTCGAAATCAATAAATGCTAGATAAAGAAGGTTATTATATTCTGTGCATTTCTCTATTAGTGTACGGATGGTCTGTATGTGGTCTGTCGTACTAAAGCTTTTTCTGAAGCCTGCTTGTGCTGGCGGCTGGTAAAAATCTAATTTATTAGTCAAGTGGTTTGTTATGATTTTTGTTAGTAATTTATAAAGGTGTGATAGAAGGCTTATTGGTCTGTAGTTCTTAGTATTTGTGTATCAAAATACTAATTAGTATTTTGGTACACAAATCCTTACATAGTTTTTCTTAAGTTTGGCTTTTCTTCAATTGAATATTGAATTGAACGTTTGTGTTGTGTAAAGGGTGATGGCAAAATTAGCGCTAACCTGAATGACAACTTCTCCTAAGCTCGGTACACCTTGCTAGACAACTAACAAGACTTTGTCGACCGAGTATTTGCCGGGATAAGCAGATCTCTCTTGCTGGACAACAGTTTCGGGTGGAAGATCTGGCAAAAGGAAGGGCAACCTCTTGTCCTTGGGACAAGAAATAGTCCCTAGAGGCGGAAAAATTCAGAAGGGAACGGGAAACCACAGCATAAAAAATCCCGGATGGATGTCCCTGGTAAAAGTAAACAAATTAAAGACAAAATATACCGAAATCTCTAGTCCTTCAATCGGATTTCCGAGGAGGAAAAATGTATAGATTAAGAATGAGTATGCTAAAAATTAGCGACCTGCAATTGCCGAGCTCAGGAAAGCACTTTACGGACAGTGCAGTAATGTATTATTCAGGAAGTACAGACACACAAAACAAGAACGGAGTCTCAATTATCGTAGATACAACAGTACATAAATCAGTAACAAGCTTTGGGCCTTATTCGGAGCAAGTAATGTTGTTACAGATACAAACAATAACTGGAAAAGTGAACATCATCCAAATGTATGCCCTGACTTGTGATAGAAGAAGAAATTGAAAACTTCTACAGCCAGGTGGACACTGTAATATAAAGTACAAATAAACACAAAGTAGTGATTATGATAAGGGATTCTAATGCAAAAATTGGAAAAGACCGTGTAGAAGGCCTAATAGGGGATTAGGTGTTAGGAACGAAAGAAGCGACAGATTGCTGGAATTCTGTGAAACCAACAATTTGATAACAACAAATACATATTATAATTTACCCCCTTGTTGACTATATACGTGGACATCTCTAGCTTATTCTTAGAATAAAATAGTTAGAAATCAAATTGAATATATCTTAGTCCAGAAAAGATACAGAAATAGACTGATCATAGCCCAGTTGTAGCCAACGAAATCACCGCTTAAAAAATTAATAACAAAGAGGAAACCAACTTAAAATAGTCACAACAAAAAGGAAAGAGGCAGCAGTGTATAAACATAGAAAAGAAAATGTAAACAGCTGTAGAAACATACCTACCAGACGGACAACGTCAACAAAAAGTGAAAAAATATAAAACACGCACTAATAGAAACAGTATATAGTACCAAAACAACAGTGGATCACAAAGAAAATACTACAGATGATTGTAGAAAGGCAAAGAAAAAATTGTTAGCTAATAAATACACAAAATCGAGAAACTCTAAAAACAATATAACGCTTTCAACCTACACAAAAAAGTGAAAAAACTAACTGGGACCCAAAGAAGGATTACAACTTTAATTATAAAAACAAAAGAAGGAACACATTGAATAACTATTCAGCAACCACAAAGGAGTAATACACAAGAAGACATAAGCAGTCTTCCAATAACAAAAGTGAAATTTGCCATAAAAAGTAAGCCGTTGGACCAGATGAAGTCCCAATTAAGCTATTACTCATAAAAGACGACCAAATAGAAATCATTACAGATCTATATAATACAATATATAAAACAAGAATAATATCAAATGAATGGTTAAGATCTACATTCATAACTTTACTCAAGAAGCCAAATGGTAGAAAGTGTAGGGACTACAGAACTATAAGTCTTATGAGTTACACTCTAAAAATATTCTTTAAAATTATACACAAAGGACTATATACTAAATTAGAAGAAAAGATTAGTGATACGCAACTTTTTGGGTTTTTGAAACGGATTGAGCACACGGGAAGCAAATGTTTAGCAATCGCAATCTAACACTGGAACTCCGACTAAGAATGGCACTAAGCCAACAACTCACAAATAAACTCCAAGCTTTTGAAATGTGGATATACAAAAAAGTTCTTAAGATCTCATGGACATATAAAGTTACAAATAAAGAAGTGCTAAGAAAAATAAATATTTAAAACTAAGAAACTAAAATACTTAGGTCATACCATGCGTGGGGACATATATAAAATACTGCAACTAATAATGCAGTAAAAAATCAAGGAGAAAAAGATTATAAGTCGCCGCCAAATTTTCTGGTTGAATAACCTTAGAGACTGGTTTAGGTGTACCTCAAAGAACCTGTTTAGAACAGCAGTATCTAAAACAAAAATAGCCATGTTAATTGCTAACGTCCGTGTAGGAGATGGCACATGAAATAGAAAAAGAAGTTGCTTATCTAATAAATGCTACTTTTTTATCACTTTACTGGCTTTACAATTTACTATAATAGATTCTAATATATATCTTAAAAGATATTTACATTTTGATTTGATGTTGGTGCATTTTATGTTATGTAGTGCGCACCTGCATTATACCTAAAAAATAGCTGTAATTAGTTTCTGGATTTCTTTCGGTGGTAGAGTGTGGAAAAGGTATCCGTATTTAAGAATAATGTTGGTTATAATTTCTTTCTTTACTCTGGTCACGTTGGATGGTACTAAGTATTTAGTACAATGATCTTATAATGGCAATAGGTTTGTTATATGTTTTATTATAATTTGTACACGGGGCAGACCTACATTTTTTTTAATAATAATTTTGAGTTTACCAGTTGACAAAACTTAGTTATGCACTTTCAATCTGTTTAACAGGTTACCCGTTTCTAGTTGTAGCCAAGGTACCTATCTTAAAATTTTTCCTAAATTTGGAAGTTTTTCCAAACCAATTATTTGAAGTTTTTTGCCTTTATGAATGCTTGTTTTTAACAAGTGCGCCGCAAACCCCGTTTTTGGTTGGTTTGTCTGTATGTAAGATTTTTAGAAAACTCCTGTTGTAAGTACATTTGAAATTTATGCTTTAATACATTGATCCTATGAATGATATGATAGATTTTGCCTATTTGGCATTAAGGAAGTAGTTAGGGTAATCTTTCGGTATTATATTCAGACTCTTTAGCATTAAAGTAGCAGTTGGAGTACTTTTAGTATTTATTCCAAATAGTAGTTTTTTTTTGTTGCTTTCCTTTTTATACTGATACAGAACTTTATGCGCTTTTTGTGGGTTTGAAATTTTTTTTGTTTCTGCAATTAAGGTTTGCCTTATTGATGTAAAAGGTAACTTGTTCTTATCTACTAATATGGATTTTAAGATGGCTCATGTTAGTTTTTAACGCCGGAAGTAGGTCAGATTAAAGGATTAGACAATTTATAAAAGAAAATGTAAAAAGTAAAAAAGTGGTAGAGACTACTAGAAACTATAAAGCAAGTTTGCTATCGAACATTTAAAACCCTTATTTTGAACTCTAAATTTGTAGATTTGGTATATCTTTCATATTTAAATTTTCTCGACGCTATAAGCTCTTATATGGCTAGCATTAAGAGCAACATAAGGATAACACACGTTTAAGGACCATTATTTAAAAAAAAATTATTGCAAAAGATATTTATCAATTTATTTATAAATTTACTGCAAAGCAACGGTATTATAATCTAATTTTGTTAGGTACCAAAACATAATAATATATAGAGAAATAAATAAGTAAATAATAAAAGAATTTTGCAACCAAAAAACGATTTTTTTTTTGCAGATTAAGAGAATGGTAATCTTAACATTTAATATAATAAATCTTTTGTTTATATCAAACTAGATAAAACATTTGTATAACTTATTATCAGTACATTACAATCTCAAATGTGGATAACTCACTCTGTGTTTGTAGTTTTATTGATTATATGTTTTAGTTTTTGTTTATTATAATCCATATTGCAAGTGCAAAAAGCGTTGATACATAAATTGTATATTTATACAGTGTCCCATGATGTGAGGTTACTATTTCACCTACATGGTAGAAGAGGTAAAAAGATGTCAAAAAGTATATAATTTTCTCTAAAGAAACTATTAAAAATGTTTTTTGTTTGCATTTACTAAAACAATTTGTTTTGGCCTTAATATGCGGGGCAAAACAACGATTTGGATGTAAATAGGTTGACTCTCAAAAATTTTTGTTTGTTCTGCAATATCTTTTTTCTTAAATAACTTAAAAAAGGTTCCACTATTATAAGTTTTAAAAGATATTTATTTATTTATTTACATAAATAGGCTAGAATACCACCAATACCAATATTACACAAACAAACTCAAAGTCAAAACTGTCCCAGTGTTCATTCAATTTATGTTGTTTCTAAATAACAGTTTAGTTGATAAATATTCAAAAATTTGCAAACTAAATATAGATAAACTGTATGCTAATAAGTCATATTAATAAACCTATTTTGTATTTAGAACAAACATTATTATCATACACAAAAAAACAATTTTTTTTTTTATCACTCCAACATTAGCAATTGTATTTAAGTCAGATTTTACTAAAATATAATATTTATACGGGTATCAAACCAATCTTACATTTGCCATTAAAGTATATAAAGTTTAATAAATCCATTGATTGTTGTAATTGCACGTCAGCTGTACAATTATCTTAATTACAAGACCAGGCAAAAAAAAATTACTTCAATAACATAGCTGTAAATTTAAATCATAATGAATGCTCATTAAGTGACATTTGTATATTACCCGTTTGCATATCTCATGTAATTGTAACTAACTGAAATCGGTTCTAATGGGTTTTAATGAAACGAACCAGTTGCATTTAAAGTGGTATGAGTATCAAATAACATTTTATATATAGATATATAATAAAATAAAGTAAATCTTTTAATTGCATAGATGAATCCCAGGAAATGTATTCCTGGAATTCATATCAACGGAACGGCCCCGTATTGATTTTCCTTGTAGATTTTTATTAATAGAGAGAGCAAACCACCAACTAGAAAAAAATATTTAAATATCTACAGATATCTACAAAACACTTCAAAATATTTATTGATTATTAATATTAATTAAGATCTACTATTAGTTAAACAAATACAGCAAAATGTTATTACGCGTTTAGCCCTTGAAATTTTAAGTAAACGACCTTATTTTTGTGACCTCAGTTGTATTCATTTATTATAGCATTAGCAATGTTTATGGCATATAAAGGTCTTCTATGTACATAATGCAATCTCAAATCATTTAAAAGTGTAATCATAATTACTTGTTTATTGTATTAAAAAAAAACAATTAAAATTTGCTAATCAATTTATTGCCAATTGTTTATTTATTATTACGTATTGCTTGATAGATTAGATTAATATGCTATTATCATACTGGATATAATCAATAGATCTGAATGGGGAATATTGCGTTTTAATATAAATTTGTTATCATAAGGATGTGAAGATTTTAAGTCATTGATTGTTTGAATATGCGTTTTAATTTTAATTATGGAAATATGTAGGTGGGTATGATTAAAATTATCAATTACAATTAGAAACATTTTAAGTAATGTGGTTTTAAGTGATTATTCCTATTAGGTATTAAAAATTGAGAAGTCTTTGATACGCAAAAATTTATTTAAACTTTTGACGCTTTAACTTTAGCAGTTTTACACAGAAATAAAATAAACTATTAATCGATTTTTCAAATAATCAAATTGGTTCTGCATTGATAAATAGATTAAATATTGTACACAATAAGAGCCAGTAATCGGTGTAAATTATGTTTTTTATTGTCTTTTATGTATATTACAATCTTGTGCAAATATTCAGTTAGTTGTCGCTTTTAAAGTTTAAAAAGGCACCAAAATTGTTGATATTTTATGTTTGTTAACAAGAAAAACTTTTTTAAAAGTTTTATAGTTTACTAATATCAATAATTTTTGTGCCAATTCTGACGATACGCATATAGTTTAAGTTGAAGTTTATTGCTTTGCTCACCTAATTTAACCTAAAACAAAAATGGAGATTACATCCATTGTTTTGTGATATTGTGTTTTCAAATGACTTCATTTGGACCAGATATTGTCGAAGAACGCGGATTCAATCTGACATTCAAGGTAATTTCTGCTCGAGAGAATAAACGTTCAATTTTTGTTTGGTTTTTGTTTTTGTTTTTGTTTGACTTTACAGATTTAAAGACAAACCGTTTGAAGACAGCATAAATTCATCCAAATTTACTTTATAGGCCATATGAAGGACCAACTTGATTGGCGTCAAACAATGAATACAGCAATAAAAAAAAGCAATTTTTCAAGATCTGCAGCAACTACTTTGTGAACATCATGCTTTGGTTTGGTTGTTCAAAACTGAGTTGCATTGCATGCCAAGTGATGACTACAAAGTCGTGGTCAGATCGGATAAACGACTAAAACACACGAACGCTAATTCAACGCTTCACCAAAAGATGAAGTCGCAGTTGTAATTGTTGGTAAAAACTTGAAATGGAAGATACTTAGACGTCGCGACACTAGACAACTGCAACAAATATACAAAACATACCGTTCATACGATGCATTGCAATACCAGCTGATGTTTTGGCAAGAAGGATGGATATCATTTCAATATCAAAATGATAAATCGTGGTGAGTATTGGTATCATAATTTTCATTTCAACATAACACTAATTTCACTGATTTGTCAAGCATCGCGACTTTGCAAATACTCGATGCTGGATATATTCGATTGAATGGTATAAACAAGGCTTGCTCATGCACACATTCTTATTTAGTTAGTCAAAAAAATTTGACCAAACTAAGTAGATAGACATATGTGTCGAGATTCCTGATCCCAAATGTTGTAATTACTAAAATAGTTCATGGTTTGTGTGGCGCCATCAACCCCCTATCATTGTGCATGGTCGACCACAAGTGTTCCAAGCGTTATCCACAAAATTTGACGGCAAAGACTATCACTGATAATGATGGTTTTTTACTGTATCGGCGTCGATCACCCATAGTTCAGTCAAATATGCTCAAATAAGCTCAAATATTGATCTCACCTCCACCAAAAATTCTAAAAGTTTTAAAACTTTGTACACTAATTTATAGGTTCCTAATGAAGAATGTACTAAAAGTCCTGACCGGAAACAAAGCATTTATTTTAGGTTTTTGGTAATAACTCATGAACTTTAAGTAGGAGGTAAAAGTTGACTATTGCTGATAAAATTTGCAATAAAAATGATCATATAATTTTTTTTGTATTCACAGCGGTTATAGAGCTCTGAAAAATAGAAAAAAAGTTGTTTGTATTGCTACGAGCCAAAAAACCGGTCTTTTTTGTATTGTTTATTTTGACAGTCTTCCCCCTCTCTCCAACTACCTGCCCTTTCTTCCACATAGCGTTCACAATACGCGTGGCATACGCATCAAATTGTAGTGTTATTGTTTCTTTTTTACTTTCTTTGTTCATGGAGAAAGGTGGTAATCAACTCTTTAACAATGTTTCTAAAGATAGCTATCAACAAGCAGAATAATAAGAACTTAGACAACTGAATAGAACCAAAGTACAAGCTAAAAAAGTCAGTAGACATAAACTTTGAACACAAAACACAAATCACAGTTAAACAGGATGGTTTTCTTTCTAATGAACACAATAAATCCAGATTTGTTTCATTCTTTTTAACCGTTTTTTACGACCACAGAATTAAAACAAAACAAGAATCTAGTAACGTTGGTAAATTGATCATCTGCACAGAAGTCATAAAATCTTAAATTAGTGACAAAATAGCAATAGTTGGCAAAGATGTTGATCTTATTATCCTCCTCTTGGCTTTAACCCCTATTGAAAATCAAATATTTTTTGTTAAACCAAGCCACGGCAGAGTAGAAAAGAATATATATTTGAGTCAGCAGTTGCAAACTAAAGGAATAAAAAACTGCATACTTTCTGTGCATGCATTTAGCAAATGTGATATGACTTCCGCTGCATATTGAAAATGGAAACTTGTATGTTTCAATTTGTTCAAGAAGCAAGCTACACTGCAAAGTATTATTGATCTAATAAAGTTGAAGCTGGAAACAAAATATTCCTGGCATACAATGCACCCCACAAGCAAACTTCCTTTAAGATGCATTGTTACAAAGCTTTTACCAAATCAGTTTTGAATGCTAAACCAGACCTCTCTGCGCTGTCGCCTACTGAAGAAGCAGCAATGCAGCATGCTTTACAAGTATACCACCAAATCCAAATTGGGCTAGGAAATGAACTTTATCCAGAACAGTGAGGTTGGAAGTTTGAGCCAGCCGCAACAGAACCTGAGGCAGTCCTCAATCTTATTTTGTCGCAAATGTATAGCCCCCCTCTTACAATGATCCAACGTATCCAAAAGAGTAGGCAAAACATTGTCAAATAATGATTTACAAGTATCTAACAAATGGTAAAAAGTACATAAAATAATTTCTTGCTTTGGCATTTTTAATAAATTACATATTGTGCCGTGCTAACTTTAAAAAAAAAAAAACACAATCATTAGTGCTCTATAACTCTTGGAATTTTTTAGTGGTAAAAAGCTACTTTGACTCTACTACCGATGATAACTGTAAAACTATCACAACAAAAATAAAAGATAATTATTTCGTAGTTGTCAACATTTGGATTGTTCTGTATTTGCCACTTTTTTCTAAAACATTCAAGGCGCATTACAACAATTGTGTATTGCAATTCAGTGAAGTCCATAAAATACATCTGCACACACAGTTTATCCAAAGAACAACTAATGCTTTTACTTTGTTGCTGGTGAATATTTGTGAGCCAATATCATTTAAATCACTTCAAACTGTCAATAGTGTAGTGTGCCCAACATTTTGTGTTGCATGTCAACAACTCAATTTGCTTGAAAACAATACTCATTGGGACATGACAATCGCTGAAGCAATTGTTTCTGCATCTGACATGTCAGAGGACATTTTACATTAAATTTGTGTCAGTTTAGGCTTTGCTTTTGATCAAAGACATGTGTTGCATTATGTGTGGCAGTTTGTTAGTTATGTTAGATATGCCAACGCCATATTGTTAAACAAACAACAATTTTAATAGAGAATTAGAACGTGAAGATGCATTAAACCAATAATTTTGAACAAATGTACCACTGTTGAACTTCCAACAGAAGTGTAAAATTATAACGTTAATGAAGGCAATTGATGATGGAAATGGTGACTTATTTTTCCTCGATGCGTTTAGTTTGGCCACTGTTCGTGCGAGATTCAAAATTACTGTAGCAGTTGCTTTTTTTGGGATAACAACCACGTTGCTAAAAAGATGTCAAACAGCGTTGAATTTGCCGTTAAACTTTCATAAGTTACAAACTATTGAAAAGTGCAAAACTATATTCAAGTCAAAAATAACAATATCTGGCCAAAAAGCATTAAAAAAAAACAAAAACAGATGAAAAATGTAAAATTTTATGTATAAAATAATAAACATAACAAAACCCACTTTTAAACATCAAAATTCTATTAGTAAGTACCAAAATCCACCCATTAACATTTTGAAACATAAAAATATTGTTAAAAAACTGTTAAAAAAATTAAAAAAATATATAAAATTTCAAAAACTGCTAAGTTATATAAAATATATCACTATCATTATATTGACGAAGAAATGCAAAATTCTATAAATAAAATTTCAAAAATATCTGTTTGTCAGAAAACATAAAAGTCCGGCCATAAAAGTGTAAAATCCGTTCATAAAAAGCAAAAAATAGCAAAATTCTGTTATAAAATATTAAAAATATTGTAACAAAAAAACAAAATTTGGGCATCTATTTAAAAATGCAAAATTTTTATCATGAAATGTCAAAAATAGCAAAATCCAACCTTAAAACATCAAAACATTGTCAGAAATTATAAAAATTTAGTCTTAACCTGTTATAAAGTGCAAATTTCTAATTATAAAATGTCAAAAATAGCTAAATCTTTAAAATATTGTTAGACATCACCAAAATTTAGACAAACTGTTGAAAAGTGTAAATGTTTACACAATTCTTAGAGAGCACCAAATTTATAACAAAACCTTTTTTATTAATTTTATAAATAGCAAAATGCAGCTTTAAAATATTAAAAATATTGTTAGAAAAAAACAAAAAACTGTTATAAAGTGCAATATCCAGCCATGAAATTTTATACAATTGCCAGAAAACAACAAATTCTGACCATAAACACTTCAAAAGTGTAAAAATATGAACAAAACTGTTAATAAAAACCAAAATTTAAAAAGTGCCAATTTTTATTTACGGAAAATCAAAAATAAAATCAAAATTTGTCTCTGTTTCAATTTTTGAAATAGATGTAGACAGGGTTTTGTATGCATTGGGGTCCTACCGTATTCCAGATCCCTGCTTACAGACAACTACGCCAATCTATATAATAAATATAGTTCTGCAATTTTCTCGTAACTCATAACAAATTAGTTGTTTGTGCAACTTTGTTATGATTAATAAATCAATATTTATAAAAATTAAGCAATAAATTGGTTTTATACGCGTTATTTTTTGGTAATTGTTTGTGGAAATTTAACAAAAAGTTTTAACCAGTAATCTCAATTTTAAAGTATTGTTGTGCAATTTTGAATTTGCCTAGCAACATGAATAAGCTTAGAGTATTCATTTTATTATATTCACATACTTCTTGCGACGGCCTTGTGTAGCAATCCTTGTTGTTACCGGCAACAAACAATGAAATGTCACTTCTAGCAATTTGCAAATCAAAACCAATCAAGAAAAAATCTATAAAAAAATGTCAACTGATCTCAAATTTATTAGATAAACTGTTGTCAATTCAGCAAAGTAACTGTCAGTTATTTTACAAATCTAACATATGAACGGTTAACTGTCACTTCTACAAAGCAATTGTTTTCCAAATCTGTCAATTCAACATCTATTTGACATATTAACTGTAAATTTTAGTTTTTTTACTAATCTGTTATATCGACTGTAAACTTTCAATTTAATCAAAACAACCAACAACTATTTCACAATTTGACTTATAAATAATAAAATTTTAGCAAATTTGCATAATAATATCGATGGTAATGATGCAGTAACACTTTTTTGCGCCATTGCATGTAGTATATAGTTTAGAGTTATTAACTATTTTAGTTCACATCACGGGGCAACCGTAGCACAATGGTTTAGTGCGAGGACTGTTATGCAGGCAGCCCGGTTTTGATTCCCGGCAGCGGCAATATCTAATTTGTCGAATATATTTCGATGCGGTCGTCTTCTTTGCAAGGCAATGGCAAACCAGCAAAGTATTTGCCTAGTAAACCCCTCTAGTGGTGTGGTTCGGATTCCACGTTAAACTGTAGATCCCGTATGTTTGTGTGGAACTATTATAGCGCACCACAAACATACGTGAGGGGTGCCGACGCTTGTAGCAAGTATGGCACTATAAGAAGAAGAAGTTCACATCTATAATCTAAGAGCACAGAAATTGTTTGAACAATATTCTTATTAAAAAGTGTTTTTGTATAGATATAGTACGGTTTGTTGCTCTCCTGAAAAAAGGTTATTTTTGATGATACGTGTTATTAGATCTTTGCTATCAATATGCCAACTGCCAATTTGATAAAACTAGACTATCAACTGTCTGACAAATCTAGTATAAGTTGTCTATAATATACTGGCAACTAGTAGTCTGCAATCAAGCAGCCGATTAGTGCAGTTGCAAGATTAAAAAACTTCCAAAGTAACTGCAGTTCTTACTGCAACTCGCACAACGAAGCAATCTTTGGTCATATTTGCGTCGACTAACAAAGGACTTGCGCCCGATGGCCAAATACTAAAGATCTTATATGCTAAAAGCCAGAAGCTAGAAGATCAGCTTGAAAAGTTAATTGCAAAGATCAGCAATATAGACGCCAGATATCAGAAGCATGTGGATTTTGAAAAGTTTAGGGTAGATTGCGTGGTGAATGACGTCCGCCACATAATGCAGGACATCGTTTTAGACGTTGTGGGAACTATTAAGGCAGACCTGCAAGACACTTTCACTCAGCTAAGAAAAGACTTAAAGCTGACTCTACGTCAGAGCAAAGACACTTTCCTGATTGCCCGGCTATTATCTACGATAGCTCCGACTCAAGCCTCACACAAAAAAGCCGTGACAACACTACCGCTTACCGTGCCTCCTACTGGAGACCAAAGTCACCGCCCACCCTAATGACCCGTCTCAAGAAAAGGAATTGCAGACCGTGTAGAAGAAAAAGAAGTCAAAGAAGGTCAGGAAAGATCCAGGTGAATTTTCTTCCCAATTGCGTCACGGCAGACGTGGTTACACGCATGGAAAGGAACTGGTAATCCTTCCCAATGCTGTACGTCCAACTTTCTCAGAGAGTTAAAAACAGGAAGATAATACTCTTTTTCTCTCTCATTGAGATCAGCGGGTTTCGTTGTACAAATGAAGACCACAGAGATTGCACAATGTCATCGTTGCTAGCGGCATGGCCATACGGCATCCAAATGATATGTATGTGTCAAGTGGGGGTTCATCTAAGCTCGGCGTGTATTTTTTCTAAAAAATCCGGGCATGTAACTATATGCGGTGGGTTGCACACTGTCAGTTATAAAAGCTGCCCAATTTTTGTAAAACTGCGTGCTAGTTGTTACGGCACGGCCCATTGTAAGGCACCTACTCATCGTCAGCAGACTACCGTTCCTTCTCCAAGGGACACCCCAAAGCTAGCAAGGGTTTTGCAAATAGCGCAAACCTTATCGACAAAAATTAGTTGCTGCTCCTCCAATCAACTTCAGCTCAGGTTTTAGCCAATAGTTAATTTCTTAGACTCTGTCATTTTTTTAGATTCTGGCCCATGGTAAGGCACCTACTCATTGCCGGCAGACTACCGCTCTTACAAGGGGCACCCCCAAAGCTAGCAAAGATGTATTCTATGCACAAGTGGAGAGTTTTGCGAATAGCGCAAATTTTATTGACAAAAATCAGTTGCTGGTTTAATTATCTCAAGCGAACGGCGACGGTTTTAAAAAGTTAGTTTTAACTTTAGCTCAATTTTTAGTCATGGTTAATTTTTCAGACTCTGTTAGTCTGTTTTCAGACATAGTCGCTCAAATACTATGTAACTCCTACAGCGTCAAACTTCCATATAACATTCATTTTAGAAGTGGTTTAGCCCGTGAGGGTAAATCCCTCCTAGCGCCTTCCAAAAAAAAACAAATAATAAATTAACAATACAGCTGTCAACAATCACAAATCTAAAAGATGGTTGAGACCTTTACTATGTGGTAATCCATAATAATAATAAAATAAAACACAAATTAAGTTTTTTACCACAAATAATAAAGTATTTGTGGTAAAAAACTTAGTTTGTGTTTTATTTTATTATAATCACAAATCTATTATATACACTCACTAGCACAAAAAACAGACAACCCATACGAACACTTAATTCAATTGTTTTTACAGTTTTGACAAAATAAACAAATGCAAAAAACAAACTAAAGTTTAAACTATATAAGTATGACTGTAAGTCTTAAAACATTAGATGCTATTTTTGCATTACTTATTGTCAGCGATTTGTAGCTTTGCAATATGGAACACTCAGAAGTAAGTTGCAAAAATTAATTTGACTAAAATCACATAAGTTTGAAAAAAAACAAATGAATGCAATTTTTTTCACAGGCAAATCCAAGTTTTCTTAGCAGCTCATACAAAGTTGTAAATTATTTTAGAAACCTCCTTGACTGCTGTCCGGTATCTGATTTTTTAAACTGATGCTTTATCTGGCGATAACAGTTCGAATATTGTTTTTTAAAGCTGGAATTGTTTGCGGTACATTAGCGTAGACCATTTCTTTTACGTAACCTCAAATAAAAAAGTCTAGCAAAGTTAAATCGCTTAATCTGGGAAGCTATCTCACTTGATCTGGGAAGTCAATTTATGTCCAAATTTCAAAAAATAATGTGCACAGGATTTTTTTGTGCAGCTTTGCAATTATTTCAAGGTTTCCGTAACATCAAGCGCTATACAAATAAAAATTGTTTATGCCCAAGTTGTCCAATATAGATTAAAGAAAATTATCAGCACCTTTGTCGTTTTTGAAAAAGTAAGTCCTAAGACTCCTTTAACATAAAAACCGCACCAAACTGTAACTCGTTGTAGATAAAAAGGTTTTTGGTTATTGTTTTACAGTTTTTAGAACCCCAAATGCGGACAAACCCACTGAGATAGAAATGGGCTGCCTGCACTTCCGATACCCAAGAAACAAAAGTTCATGATCAGCCGGCTCCAATTCTTGCATCAGCTGCACTTTATAAACATGTATGCTAAGATCTTTATCTTGCAATAAAAGCTAGATTGTAAGATTTTTTGCTGTGTCTTGGGATGGACAGACCTGGTTTTTTGCGACACTTTTAAAACATTGCCGAGGTCCTGGCAATGTTTTAACCTGATCTAACAGTACGAGTTCAAACTAGCAATCAGCAAACTAGCATCAGTAACTTGACTATTTTGCTTAATTTTTGCAATTACCATTACAATAGCTTTGCGAAAAATTGATGAAATAACTTATTAAGAACCTTATATTTTATAACACTGGAAATTTCATTTTCCACACGTTGCCAAAAACATATACAAATTTTTTTTTTAGTTTATTTATTGGTTTTATATAAAAATTACTTATACTTTTTTTGTTAGATATGTAATTTGGGCTGACATCCAACCGCACTCGCTAATAGAAATGCTTAGTTTTAGCAAAAAAACCTTGTTACGACTTGCAAGTATTAATATTAACGGATTTTACATAAAAAAACATTTCATTTAAACCTATTTTGCTTGCTCGGGTCTGTTTAAAGTCTGCTAAACATTAGCACAAGTAATAAAATTTAAATTTAAAATTATTATTGATTTGTTTTTCTAACAATTTTTTAATTGACTGTACAGTAAATCTCCAAAAAACTTAAAATATGCTTAAACCCCATGAAATTATAACATATTTTTGGGCAGATGCAGATTTTTTTTCCAAACATCTTTGAAACGATTAAACTATTTAAAGTCAAATTTAAGGTTTTTCAGTTTCACGTAGTAGGTAATATTTTGTAAGTTTACGTTACTTAATTTGCAATAACATTTAATAATTTTAAAAACTAAGAAATAACTCAACAAGATTTCTGTGCAGAAACTAGTAGCTAATAATTTTTGGTTTGAACTGTTAATAAAAACTTAGTTTTGATTCAAATTATAGATCTTCAGTACAAGCTTTTAATGATTTAGCTTTACTCTAATGTTTAGTCACCAAAACTTTTAATGGATTTAGTTTTTTATCATTCAAGTTTTACGGTACTTGTAAGTATTAAATGATATTTGTTTTTGATATGAGCCGAATATTAGTAACATTTCAATGACTTCTACGCTGCTAGACACAGATTAAACAAAAATGTAGTAAAATTCCTAGTGTGAGTAGGATTAAAATTGATTGTTCCGAATGCAAGGAAGCGAACTTGGAGATGGCCTGCACTAAGTTAAGTTGTATTAAGTAATATTTCAATATGTCTTCTGCAAATACTTGATATTTGTATATATTACAACGAGAATACCGAATATTTGGACTTGCAGTTATTCCAATATCCTACTTAAAGCACGTATCTTTTCAAGACTTTTTATTACATACGGTTAAAAGTTTTAACTTTTCCTTTGAAACTTCTAAACATACTTTGTATTTTATCTTGTTTCAGCTCAATAAGTACACCCATCTATTAGAAAATAGTTTTATTCACGTTTTTATCTAATGGGTTTCTTAATTTTTTACTAATTTTAACAAACAATAAATAAAATCATAATTTATTTACTTTTTTTTATGTATTATATTTTAATATATAATCTTTGAGTTCATTCCAAGTAATTAGTCGTTGCCATGTTGAAATTCAGGCCAAAATTATCATGTAATCAACTATATCAATCGGTAATAATTAGTTCAATGTTGTTTACAATTATAAACCATCAATAACTTAATATTTCTATATAATAATTTAAATTAACACTTTAATATAATATAATATAATTTAATTTAATAAATAACCTTCTATTAGATAAAATCTTCTATTTATAACCACTCAACAAGTTATAACAGATAAAATAAATATTTAATGCACATTTTATGATGATCACAATGTCAAAATACATACTTAACGCTTGAAATATTCAAGAAGTTACATGCTTCATATTTTCATGCCGCCGTAACACGAATAATGGTAATTTGGGTCAATGGTGATGCTAAACGCCCTTAAATAATGCAATAGTATTTCATTTATTTATTATAATTTTTTTTGAAAGAATTTCATATTAAGCAATATGTTTTCATGCCGATGAGTCAGTTCATGATACACTTTCAAATAACCGATGAAAAATGCTTTAGTTTATTTCTCAGTGTGTCATTAAAACAATGCAGCAATACATGTGAGCGTGTGTAATTTATTGTTTCAATGATATTTCAGTAATTGAAATTTTAAACGAAAAGTAAAAGTGATTTGAAATGATTTTTTTTTCATTAATTTATTTTCATTTTGACCTCAATAGATGATGAATCTTCTTTTTTATTTATTTAACATCAAGTGATATCTTAATTGAATATGCAATACTTTTCTCATTCTATAATCATTCAAAGATTTTTAACATGCTTATAATCATATCGGATAATGTAAATCAAAAACCAGTGCATTTAAATTGTTTGAATGGATACAAGAAATTAAAACAAATAATACAAAATTACAATAGTAATCATTCATCTTCATCTTTCACGTCAATTTAGTACAGTGAATTTGTAATTTAAAATCTTACTTGAAAATAATTTGCGCCAATGGTAATAATAATGTCTGCATCAACAAAAGTCCCATGCAGCGCATGCTACTTGTAAAGTAGAAAGTGTTCATGACTTAATGCACAAATTGAGCATTAATTAGAACTTTTTCAATGGCATCGCATGTAATGTCATGTTTGAATTTGGTCAGTCTTTTTAAATTATTTAATTGATAACCTCTTCTGGTTTTTAAATCGGCGTAAAACGACACTTTTTGCCTTTTATCGATATGATATGACAATATAATATAATTTCGAATTTTTTTTTTAAATATGTCGAATACAAACATACATGGTTATTATTAAACTTTAATCCGCATGCAACACCTTTAAGACGCCAAAGTAATTAAAAGATGACGCTATAGGTGCTATTTTTTAAAATGAGGTGTAAATCCAAGTTTTTATCACAATTGAGGCCGCATTAGAGAATTGCCGGGTTTAGTCGTCGCGTTCTGCTAGGGTGCCGCTAGTACAAGTATTATTATGGAAAAATATTATTAGTAAACATTTTATCAAATCACATCTACAAGAATATCGGTGAACCTTTTCTTCTAAAAAATTAAAATTAGTTCTTATGGTACAAAACGCGAACCAACTCAATATCCAAACGATAAGATTTTAGTCATCACTTATTTTATATGTTACTACATATTAGAGAGCGGATACCTCGCTGGGCCACGAGCCATGACGCTCTGAGCGTAAACGCTCGGCGCTGCAAAAAGGAGCGTCAAGCGTCCAATTCAAATACATGGGTTTATACGTATCAGGCCACGAAGTAGCGCTGCAAGACGCAGCGTCGTTTGCTTCTAGCGAAACAAACACGAGCGTCCGTTGCGTTTGACACTCATCTTATAAGCCTCTTAAAAACAAATTAATGCAAAAATCAAGTACGTACACAATAAAATTTGACTATTTATACCGTTGGAGCGTATTATTTGAGCGTCAGCGTCTGAAACAAATCGGTTTGTTTCAAACGCTCTTAAATACAGACGCCAGAACGTTTTTTTTTAAATTGATTATATTGTCTAGATTGTAATTATTAAAAAAAATGTATTTTATCGTTATTATGATTTAACTTATTTAACTATATTGAATTAAGTAAATTATTATTAATTTTTTTTTTGTAAAATTATTAGTTAGGTAAGAAGAATAATGTATAATTTTATGATGTTTGTATAGGTTTTGCACTATAGATATTAAACACATTTTGTCAGTTTTCAAAATTTTATATTAATAGTTAATAATAAAGAATTTAATCTGGCATAATTTTAGAATGGATGAAATCTACATTGTTTGATAGATTAGATTCTATTATCAAGTTTAGTTTGCCAAAGCCAATTCTGCCAAGATTTTGGGTTTTTAATTATTAAATTTGAAGAAATAAAATTTAATTTAAAACTATTATATGTTTTATCATTAACGTGAAAAGCTGGGAGAACAAAGCTAGAAAGCTTTGAATAACAAACATCATGTCATATTCTAAATGACAAATAAGGAAATAAAATTATTTTAAAAGTTAATTAATTTAGTTTTTAAAATAAATTTAGTTTTCCCGCGTTTCGTAGTTTTCGTTTGTAAATATACTTGTTATATATTTAAAATTTTGTATACATATCTTATATTGAAATGTAAGATTAATATAATTTACCTTTAAAAGATTTATTGGTAGAATGAATAAAATTTGAATTAAAAAAAATATTAAAATGTTTAAATAAACAAATATAAAGGTATCATAACCTTAAATAGAAATGTCAAAAATAATACGGAATTGACGCTACTTGTGTTTAGACGCTATAAGCGGCAAGGTTATTTTTGTTTTTTTCCGCATTCTATGATTTTTTGTTTATGTAAATAAATTACATTTTTAAAATTTTGTATATTTTAAAAAGTAACATTAATATAATTTATATTTAATGAATATATTGGCAGAAAGAATATTAAAATTTAAAAAAAGTGTTAAAAAGTTTCTATAAACAAATATAAATGTATCATAACCTTAAATAGAAATGTCAAAACAAACGCTTCAACAAAAATTGACAGGCTCGTGGCCTCGTGTTTTTGACGCTGCTAAAATACGCTCCCAGCGTCTTGACGCTATAAGCGGCGCGTCTGTTTCGTGGCCCAGCGGTTATGCTTAGGCTAAATAGTTAAAGCATCGAAAATATGTCTAAATATATGCACGAACTGTGAAGAATGTAATCATTTGGCACTAAGTTTTTTACGCTTTTTTTGCTTTTTTTAGTATATTTTTCGAATTTGGTGCTTATTTCAATATTTTGTGCTTATTTTTAAGCTTTTTCTTCAGTTTTGGTGCATTTTTGCGTAAAATTTGTGCGTTTTTGTGTGAAATTTAGTGGATTAAAATGTACATAAAAAAACACAAATTATTTTATTCTTTAGAAAACGTAAAGCAAAATTTACGTATCAAGATCTCGCATATTTTTTATAATATTATTTAGTCAAGTTTAATATAATTCTGTAAATCCCGACTGAGCTCATAGCGTATTTTAGTGCCACTTCTTCAAGCAAATCAAATAACAGTATTTTATAACTCCCAAAATAATTGGTAAGTTGTTGTAATACAGCTTTCGGATCCTGCAACTAAGTCAGTAAAAACCTGCCAAGCAATTCTAAAAAATAAAGAACTTCAAAATAATTTGGCTTTCTTAAAAGATAATTACGGTGTTGTGAGTCATGCCATAAAATCGCTAGAAAAACAGGAAAATACGTTAAATGAAAGTCTAAGTATAATTAGAGATTTCAAAGATGCAATTTTAAAAGTACCGGGCACACAGTGAAATCAAAATCCGAAGATGTATTTTTAAAAAATTGAGGTTTTATCAACATTAAATAAAGTAAACTGCATTTTGAGTGGAGAGAATGTTTCAGATTTTGATATGAATCCAGCTTTTAAAGCAAAATTTAAACATGCATCAGTAACAAGTGTGCATGTCGAAAAAAGTTTTTTTTCCTTTCAAAAACATTTTAAGTGATCAAAAGCAGAATTTTAAGTTAAACACTTAGAGCAACATTTAATTATTAACTGTTTTTGTAGATAGTTTTTTTTTCAGTTATTTAAAAGTTTTTTTATATTATTTAAAATGTGTAAAAAATATCATCACTCAAACTGTTGTAATTATAAATGTTATAAAACCTTTATTAAAATGTTTTATAGCTTTGGATTTTTTTAGTTTTATTATTTTTTTTCAATTGTGTCATGCCTTTTTAATGCTTTTTTACATGTTTTGTGCTTTTTTAATGCTTTTTTAGTAACATTTTCATGCCTTTTTAAGCGCTTTTTTTCGTATTTTAAATGCTTTTTAATCCGTTCACTACATACAATATTCTATACCTTCATTTATTGGGTTAAAGATTAAAGTAATTATATTTAACAAGTGAAAAACTAATGAAGAACTAAATAATAACTCCACTTTTTAAAAATTAATTGCGGAGAAACGACTTATCGCTTCATTATTTTGTAAGTTTGGATTTCTTCTAGAATGACTGAAAATTTGGTTCAATTATATTCAGGCGTTTTCTTCCCGAATTTGATTCTGTGAACCCTTATAAAAGCGCAACTATTCTCCGCTAAGTTAAACCTGATATTCTTATTGGGGGTAAATATTTTTCCAGAACATGAAGTAAAGCATTTGATTTAAAAAAATAAAGAAACTAGTTTGTCCGTTACCGCAGTTTTCTATGAAAATTTAAAAATTTGCTTTTTTTCTGGAAATTTGTCTTCAGCGGATATTGCATAGTACAAAAGTACACAATATACATAGTTAAATTTATAAAAATGCACCAAGCTAAAATTAAAAAAACAAATTGAGAAAAATGCGTTTTGTCTTGTTTCGTTTATCATAAAATGACGAAAGGCAGCAAAAAGGCCAAATTTGGCAAGTGCTGAGACTAAGGGCGGAAACCGTTTGTTTATTTTTCCAAAAATTGTTGTGCAGCCATCGCTGGACTGGTACAGTGTAGTGAGCTAAACATCTATCGTTAAATTATGAATTTATTATTTTGATATGTTTGTTATACTTCATACCATCAAATTGTCAAAAAAGTATGTTACATGGTCATTCAAACCGAAAAACAATAATATTGTTGCAGAAGTTTAAACCCTCAAGACGTCCACGCGCATCAAATTTGAGTGAGTACTGTTTTATTTCGCCTATAAATCAGCGTACCTAATTTGAAAAGCCGTACATAAGCAAACTTTACATTATGTCTGTAACAATTAAAAAGCAGCATTAGAAAAAAAGGGAGCATTACCTAAAAGAAATATGCCGCTAATAGAATCACTGTTGGTAGAATTTATTCCAGCACTACAAGAATTAAACAAATCTCCAGTGATCTGTTTGACAACAGCGTAGATATTTCTAAAGAATTGGCTTCTAATACGATGCAATATTACAACAAAAATATTGATAGAAGCAATACTTCCAAAACCTAAGCCTGCAACAAATTTTAACTCGACATCAAAGTTACAATGCATTGAAGCGCCTCAGGTAAAGCTTCTAGTCATCAAACTTCTTACGTTCAGCGGAAATTATAACAAATGGCAAAGCTTTTCTAATTTGTTTACTTCTCTTATCTACAACAATACATCACTCAACAAAATTCAAAAACTTCATTATTTACGATTCTCACTAAAAGAAGAAGCAGCAACTATACTGAAATCTATTCAAATGTGTCAGACAATATGGCATGAAATCAATTTAAAGTTAGATACCTGAATTAACAGTCATTAAAAAACACGTTTAAACCATATTACATTTACCTGTTGTCAAAAAGAACAATTACAACAGCCTCAAGAACGTGATTGACACGGTAGCATTGAATTTAGCTTTGCTTAAAACTTTGAAAAGGCTTACGGATTTATGGAATGACATGCTAGTAGAAATAAATAATTGCCGAAAAACTTGACAATGCTTGCAAAAAGATTGAGAAGGACATACTTCTAACTTAATCCCTACATACTCTCAGAAAGAAGACTATCTTAACAAAGAATAAATCGTTAATATCGTGTACCTGTGGAGGTACAAATTGACATAGTAAAATAGAAATCACTATGTTATAACTGTTTGGGCAAATATTATTCAATTAACAATTTTTATTCTGGCCGCAAGTGTAACAAACAGCATAATTCACAGAAATCAACCTCAACAAACAAACTCAAATAACAAAAGCAACATATCAGAAGCCATATTTGTCTTTACATTAGCATACTTTCTATCTACCGTGCTATTATCTACCTGAGTTCTGCACATTAACAAGATCTACAACAAGTGCAAACCTTTCTAGACACCGGTTCTCAGGCAAATCTTATAACAAAATCCTGTGCAAAGAAACTAGGACTAGAAAAACATTCCTCTTTTCTCCTTCTTTCTACCTATAAATGCACTAGAAATTAATGAAACTACCGATCATATACCCAATCAACATTTACGATTATCTCCTTCTGCACAAAATTAAGTTGTTAATTAAAACAGACCACAATGACATTATTAAAGAAGAACGATTAACAATAGGTTTATTGGGCTAATTAACAATCACTTTAGATAGATTGTGACCGGCCAATTACAACAAATAAATAAAAATTTGCACACATTAAGTGTTATGGTTGGATATGTGGAAATCAACTACAGACAACGAGCAATATATTGAACCAATACTTCTGCATCATCATCAAGTAGAGTCTCATTAAATGACTTGTTGATAGTAGATTCTTTACCTCAAGAAGATCTATTTTCAATTTTCAATAATGTTACCATCAAGATCCAAACAACTCGTAATCACAGTTGACATAACAAAAATGTATTGCCAGGTCAAGGCGTGACCAAAAAATTGCAAATACCAACGCATTATTTAGTGGAGAAAACCACCGCAATCTAAGTTCTTGTCTTACGAACTTACCACAGTAACATATGGAACCGCATTTGCAGCGTACTTATCAATCGTGAACTTGCTGTCACTGAAAAATCAACGTTTCCTATTGGCAGCAATATTCGCTTAAAAAACTTTTACTTAAATGAACTTATCACAGGCGCTGATACTGTAGGCAAATTAATATCAATTTGCGATGAAGTGTCAGCGTTACTATTGAGAGGTGAATTTACGCTCAAACAGTGGACTAGCAATGACAACACAGTATTTAACTGTTTCCACACAGACACTAATGATCCAATAAAAGTGTTAACTTGTGATTTATACCACAGTGTTACTATTCTAGGAACAATTTGGTATACTACCGATGACACATTAATTTACAAGCCTGTAGAACTTTCATTGCTTTCATCTACCAAACAAATAATATTAAGTAATGTTTTACGTATCTATGATCCTTTTAGATTAATAGGCCTTGTGATTATTTTTGTAAAAATGTTAATATAGGAGCTATGGAATTTAAAGTGTAGATGGGACGACTCGCTACCATCTTTGCTTCTTGACAAATAAATCCACTATATTGCAAATATGTCAGAAATGAATGACACAAATTCTAAGTGGACAAATGCACATATCTAGGCACATGCGTGAATAAACTCTGGGATCATTTAGTAAAAATCAAATGCAGAATAGAAAAAGCTAGAACAACATTTATCCAAATCAGAAAAGTTTAGCCTAAATTAAGATCAAAATGTTGCGCAGCTACGTTTTCTCAACACTAATGTACTATGGACATATTGTCGTATCTCAAATATCTCATGGAAAAAGCACATTAGTAGTAATGAGGAGATTCTGCAGAGAATGAGAAAGGAACAGGAAGTATTGAAAGCTGTGAAAGTTAGAAAATTAGAATATCTCGGGCACTCAATGAAGCATAGTAATAGATACAGAATACTCCAACTGATTCTGGAAGGAAAGAAAAGGCCCGGGAAAACGCCAAATTTTATGGCTTAAAAATCTACGTCAGTGGTTTGACATGACATCGCAGCAACTTTTTCGCAGAGCAGTGGACAAGGAAAAGATTGTGATGATGATTGCTAATATCCGGAGCGGATGAAGCACGCCAAGAAGAAGAAGTGAACATGCTTACGGCGCATGTATATATTTAGTAGGTGTGCAAAACAACACCTTTCAGTTTTCTGTAACTTGTTGTGTGCAAAATCACGTGTCGCGCCTGTTCAATCTATCAGCATACCTCGACTTAAACTTTGTTCTGCATTATTGTTTGCAGACCTTTTGGATTGTGTTTGTACAGCGCTAGACATTTTGATTATTTGACGACTGTATTATACAGATTATGTTGTACCTAGTCACGGAACTTAAACATTTGTTGCTAATTGCATTGAAAAAATTTATAAACTTACTGATTCCGCAGACTGGCAACATGTCACAACCAAAAAAAAAAAATAGCAGACATTATTAGCCAAGCGATATCTCCGTCAGAAAGAATGTAAGTTATGGTATAAGCAATTATTTTCATTTTTTTTTTTATTTTAAAACTTCTTGAATTTAAATGTGCGATTGTGTTTGCCTAACGTAACAACCCATTGATACCAATTTGTTCAACATTTAATGAAACTATACGTGTCACAGCACACGTGCTACGGTTTAAAACAACAGTGATGCATCCTGCTGATAAAAATTTGGAACCAGTAACTTCAAGTGAACTAAACCAGGCCTGTATTAAAATAATCCGCAACCTACAAATAACATTGTTTATTTGTGAATATTGACTTTAGAAGAAAGAAAAACCTATTCAGAACTTAATTAAGTAAACTAATCGCTTTCAATCCATTTATATATAGTGACTGTCTTATTCATTCGCTTGGGAGGTCGTTTAGTAGAGTCTCTTTTACCGTTATACAAAAAATGTCCAATTGTTTTGCTAAGTAGTCGCCTACTGACCAAATTAATTATCAGCACTATTCATTATTTCCAATTACATGCTGATACCCAAAAGGCGCTTGCCACAGTTTGCATGAAGTATTGACTTCTTTATTGGCAATGCCATCACAGCTTGACTGAGTCCTAACTATGATAGGATTATGTTAAAAAATGCAACACGTTTGGAAAAGATGGCAAATCGAGTCTTTAACAAAATTACACAAACGAGTCTTTTTAAAAATTAGTGATTTGGTAATTATAAAAAAAGATAACTTTCCACCGCTACAATGGAAACTGGGAAAAGGAAAGATGGTTCATCTTAAACCGTCACCCTGTTATAAAACTGTGCCCCTTCTCAATATTAATGATAGTGCTTGACTTGATTTGATTTTAAATTGTACCTATTGGTGGCCGGTATGTTAAATTATGTATTTATTATATTGAGACGTCGGTTTTAATATATTGTGTGTCATGTATATTTTTGACAGTTTACAATTACACGCCGTCACCTTACACGAATTTTTGTTATACTTGTGTTATTTAATTAAACCATCGAATCGTCAAGAACGTATTTTACAACTATCTAGTTAGGATCACCTGCTTACTCTATTATTTAAAGGCATATCATTTTGTGTAAGACAGATTGATTTTTTTTTTTTTTTGAATAGAGAAAAGTTTATTAGATTAGTAGATTATTTAGGCGTAAAACATCGGATAAGCAAATTGTTGCACAATCTGATCTAAAAGTTGTACAAAAATTTATATTGATAAAGGATGTCTTGTACAGCATAAACATTTTTGTGTTTTTTTTGTAAACATTATGCTAATTAAAGATACCAAACCGGGCAAAAGTTGCTTCGTCGGTGCAAATCACCGTTTGAGGAAAAAAAGCATTATTTTTTGTTTGTTGCAAAAACCATTCAGCAAAATCTTTAAAATTTCTGTTTTCAGTACTCCGCGTATATCTTAAACTCAAAAAACATTTCCATGTGCTGCTATAAAGCAATTTATCAAAGTGCTCCAAGATCTATGTTCTATTCTTTTTTATTCTAAAGAGATGCAAAAATTCATACCACAATAAAATTGAACCGGCTTCTTTCAGACGTTGACAAATTGTAAGAAAAATGTTATGATTGTACTGATACTTTTCCCTAATGCATGCTACAAACTGCAATTATTAAACAATTTTTGGTTTAATATTTTATATATCAGTAATGCAGCTGTCAACATTTTGGTGAACTTGGTGATCTAAAAGTAACATTCAACAATTATTATTATGCAGTTAAATAATTGCGCAGTTCTGCTAGAAATCTAAAAACTACATCATAGTATACAAACAATGATTTCAAAGTTACAAAATAGACTTATGCAGCTAAAAAGTAACATTATATTTTTTAGGCAAACAACAATTTTTGCAGAAATTTTTTGACAACCAAAAAGCGTATAAACCAATATCATAAAGATTTATAAAATTAAATTTTTAGTTTAAAAAATCATTACTGCTATCAAACAAAAACTTTTCAGAAGTCTTACAAAAAAAAATTTAAAAAGACGCCATAAAATGATGCAATGCAAGATTACTATTAAATAAAGGGTAGACTATCTTTTGGTTGTATTTTGAATCCCATGTTTCTACCGACTCTGTCAATTTTTGTATCACATTTATATGAGAAAAGTGTGGTTAGATACCTTTGCAGACAGAAGATGCATTGCTTTACTTTGGAGCAACGTTTTGAAATACTAAAAACTTATTTTGAGGCATACACATCCGAGGCGTTCTGCTGAAAATGTCGTTTCAGTAGCTTGAAGTGTACGCAAGAACCCACGAACATCAACTTGGCGTAGAAATCAGCAACTCAATATTAGGCCAACAACTCTGAGACGGATTCTTTACAAAGACTTGGAAGAAGTTAAAATGGCTGACCTTGAAGCCCGTTTTTGCTTTGATCAGTGTGCTTTAAACAAATTAAATGTTGATCCAAATTTTAACCAAAAAATTGTTTTTTTGATGGTTATGTAAACAAAAAAACTGCCGTGTTTGGGAGACAGAAAATCTACATGTCATAGTCGAGAAACCAATGCATCCACTGCGAGTTACCGTTTGGTGCGGATTTTGGCGCTGGATTTTTTTGTGGGACGCATTGAAGGAAAAGGTATATGCTAACAATCCACTAACAATTGACCACTTGAAGCAGAACATTTGCAAAGCTAACGCCAAAATACCGCTTAAAACAGTAGCTGAGTTTGTCGAGGCGGCCATCTAAATAAAATTATATTTCATACTTAATTGGAATATACTCTCTGGAATAAAATAAAAATAATTGAAAAATAAGCAGTTTGTTCTTTATCCTATATGATTTAAATTTCAATTTAAAAATGACCCACCTCAGCGGAATAAACGTACAAATTGCCTTGCGTGGCTTAAAGAAAAGTAAAAAACCCAAGAAAAACCCTGCACATATTGTAAAGTGAAGCGTACAATAAAAACCTTGATAAAAATCCGTGGCAATTTTGACGTTGTAACTGAATATAAAGGCAAAAAATTATTTAAATTATTTATTATCTTTTTTTTTCAAAATTTCTTTTAAACTAACTGGCGTTTGTTTAAAATAAGTTTTGTTCGCTAAATTAAATTGTTAGAGGCATTGAGGTTAAAACGGTCTTCACCCATTTTCAAACTTATGGTTAGATCTCCGTTTTGCTCATATGTGAAACCCAAAATTTTTGATCAAAATACTAAGTGGGCCACTTTTGGGAAGTAAAACTATCGTAAGATAAACCACACGCCCAGTTATAGCTTCAAAATTGACATTTATAGAATACCAAAGAAGACGTTAATAACTTTAAAAAGCTATATAAATTAAAATCCACCTGAAAGTGTGTAACAATTCATTTGCCAAAAATTACTAACCCTGAAAATAAATGCCGCTGAAACGTAATGTTTATAATTAGCCGCTAGCGACAGGATGGGCATTTGGAAAGTTACTGCAATGCACACTAAAAAAAAACAAAATCTTGTTTAAAGCCGATACCGGTGCAAACCTAAATTGTAGTCACAAGTACCTCTGCAAAATCTTACAATAGGCAAAGAAAGGTTTTGTGTGAACAGTTGTTGCATACATAAATTGGTTAATCTTAAGTACTAGGCAATGATGAGTCAAGGCAAAAATGTTATTATTCAATCAGCAAATATTTAATTGTTAACATTTAAAACATGTAAAACGTTAACTAAGTTATGTTACTAGCTAAGTAAACTATTCTATTTAATTTTCTATTTTTGTTATACAGGGTTAGTCAAAACTACCGAAACATCTAAATAATTCTTCAACCGTAAAAAATTTAAAAAAAGTTTTAATCAAAAGTTGTTTGAAACTATTGATTAAAAATATTTTCAATATACAAGGTGTTCATTTTATTGTGGAAATTTGGTAAACTTTTTTTTAAATAAAACACATGCATCATTTTTGAGTTTTATGCAAATTCCTGAACTTCAAATAAAAAACATTTATTAACAATAATAACAAAACAATCTTTAAATTATTAAAAATGTAAAACATATACAGAGTGTTGTAATAAAAAAAATTATAATAAAATAAATACCTTGTATATTTTTACATTTTTTAATACTCTTAAAATTTAAAAACATGTTTGTTTTTTTATTGTTTTATTTTGTTACTCATTTTTTTCCCAGCTTGTCTATCTTAAGCCATTTTTGCTATCTTACTTTACTCTAATCCTCTTCTCTCTGCTGTTCTGTATGCCTTTTCAGACCAGCTTTTTTTAGGCCGTCCTACTTTGTTTTTTTCCTGAACCCTGAATGCATGCATTTTCTTTGTTATTCTGTTTCCATCCAGTCTATGTATGTGTCCTAGCCATCCTAGCTGTCTCTTCTCTATTACTGTTTTTATAGGTTTTGTTTTTAGTTCACTTTTTACTTCCGAGTTCTTTACTTTTTCTTTTTTTGTTATTTGTTTAATTTTCCTTAGAATTCTCATCTTTTATTTCTTTCTGTTGTTGTCCAAGATTTGCTCGAGTATATTAAGGCTGGTCTAACTACCTTTTTGTATATTTTTGTTTTTATTGTTTTTGTTATTTCTTTCTTCCCAACGATTTGTCTTTTCACTGCATTGAATATTTTTTCCAGTTATTGCATCTATTTTCATGTCTATATTTTTTGTTTCTTCTATTATTGTACCAAGGTAGTTGTAATATTTTACTTGTTCAATTATTTGTCGATCCAATTCTATTTTGTGCCTCTTAGGTTTTGTCGCTATTACTATTGTCTTTCTTTTGCTTGTGTTTATTTTTATGTCTATCTTCTTTAGTTTTTTCTTTGTTTCTTCTTTTTGTCTGCTATTAATATCATATTATCCGTAAACAATAGGGTTTGAATTACAATTTGTTCTATTTTTCTGAATCCAGTGCTCGTGTCTTTGGCTCTTTTTTATTTTTATTTATAACCTTGTTTATTAATGTTGCAAAGAGTATAGGACTTAGAATACAGCTTTGCTTCAGTTCTATTTTTGTTTTGAATTCTTTTTATACGTTGCTTCCTATTCTTACTTAGTTTTTGTTGTTTCTATATAGTTCTTTTATTATGTTTAATATCTTTCTTTTTAATACCTCTTTTTTCCAGTGCGTTTAATATGTCTTTTTTTTTTACTCTGTCAAAAGACTTTTTTAGACCGATAAAACATATACGTAGTATTTTCCATTTTCTGAGTGTCTTGTTTGTTTGTTGTCTCATTATGTGAATCAGCGTGCTTCTGTTTTTTCCAACTCCATGTTGTTCTTTTCTTAGTTGTGGTTCTACTTTTGTTTATCTTTTTTTTAATTTTTGTAAATATTTGACTAGGTATACTTGATAATGTAATCTTTTTGTTATTGTCACATATCTTTGTATCTCTTTTTTTTATGTACGAGTAAGATTATCTCTCTATTCCATTTCTCTATTATTTCTTTTGTTTCCATTATGTTGTTTATTATTTCTACGAAAATTTCTTTTTTTTTACTCCCATGTACTTCATTATTTCTACTGTTATATCGTTTTTTTTTTGCTTTCTGTAATTCCTCTCTAGTTGTTTCTTAGTTTTCTTTTCTCGTTTTATTTTTGTCCTGTCCATCTTCCTTTTTTGTATTGTTTTTACAATTTTGCTGAAATATTCTTTTAATTTCTCTATTATTTTGTTTTCTTCTGTCAGTATCTTCTTTTACGTTTGTTTGCTTTGTGTTTTTCTTGTTTCTTATGTGTTTTATTGTGCTGTAGAATATCTTTTCTTTTGGTTGTTATAGAAGTTTTTTTTTCATTTTATTTTCAAATTCTATTGTTCATGTTTTTTGTTTTGCTTTTTTGTTGTTTTTTTTACATTTCTTCTTGCTTTGCTATATTCTTTGTAATCGTATTCTTTCCTTGTTTTGATGTATTTTTTTTTTGTATTTTACTTCTGTTTTTATCTCTTTGTTCTACCATTTACTTTTCTTTGTGGTTTAGTTTGTTATTTTACTTATTCCTTGTGTTTGAACTTTGTATTTGCTATCATCAGGTCATTTGCAATGCAGTGTTCTATTATTCTTCTTCCGTTTTTGTTTTGTTTGTTTTTTCTTCATATGTTCTTATATATTTCTCTTTACTTCTATTGTCGTTTCCAACTCTTCCGTTCATGTCACCCATCACTATTGTGTTGCTTCTTCATTCATCTATTTTTTTTCTGTAACTTTATAGAATTGATCTTTTTTAGCTTTAGCTTACTATTAATCTTACTCCTTCTGCTCTTCTTTCCTGTTCTCCTACTTCTGCCCAGTATAATCTGTTTCCGTTCTTTGTTTCTTCTATTCCATTTTCTTTCCCATTTGTTTCTGTTAGTTCTAGGTAGTCTATCTTTTGTATTTTTATTTGTTCAACTATTTCTTCTATCTTTTCTTTTTAAGCTTCTTACATTCTATATTCCTATTTTTAATGTGTTTTTCTTTTCTCCAGTTTTCAGTTTTCATTTTTTTGTTTGTGTTGTCATAGTTTCCTGCATTTCTTTAACAAGTTTTTTGCTTTAATACCTTTCTATTGCTATTTTTTGGTACCCCATGTTAACTTTCTTTTTTTTTCTTTATGTTTCCTTGCTATATCTCTAATTGATTTTTTGTATTTTTCTCTCTTCGTAGGTTAAGTCATCGTCTATGAAAATTTTTGATCCGTTCACTGTTGACTTTTCTTCTTTATTATTTTCTTTTTAGTTTCACGGTTTTTTAGTTCTATTTTAATTATGTTTTTCCCTTTTTTATTTTTTATTCTGTATGTTTCTATTGCTACTTTCTCCTGTCTCTCAATTTTTTCTTCCATACTTTTTATTCTAGACACTGGTCTATTCTTCTTTTTCTTCTATTCTTTTGCTTGTTTCTTCCATTCTAGCTTAGTATTAAGTAGCTCATCTTTTTTTTAACTCTTCTTTTTGTTCTACTTTAATTTCGTCTTGTATTTAATACAAAAATAAATTTATTTAATGCTACTAAATCAATCAACAAACTATGACATTTTAACTGCTACATAAGTAGGTGCTTCTTATAAATCTATCTAATTATAACGTATAAATCTTATTTAAAGGATTATCTCTGGTACACTTAATATTTAATGAAAATAATTATGTACTAATTTATTGTATTACTTAATTGATATAATTACTAATTTCACACTCAAAGTACAAATATTATGATTATAACTGGACATTTACTAGAAATAGCTTTCGCTAAATTAAAACTGTTGCTGTGCTAATCTTATTAAATTAATTTAATTAAAACGTTGCAACAAACTGAAACAGTAAAAATTTACTTTATATCCCTTTTCATAATAACCTAATGTTAATTAATATAGTAAAAATTATTGTTAAAACTATCAAGATATAATAATTAGAATGTATTCATTATGCAAGCTTTTCACATATACATATATAGTGGGTGTGCACATTAACAATTGGTATTATTAATTAAATTCTTAATTTAATAATGTAGCTAATCTCATTGAATAAATTACAAACTTTAATTAGATTTGCACAATATGGTTTTATGTGTAGCAATTGCACACAATGTTTCATAACCATATTGTATATCAGTATATCACACAGTAAATATTATTTAGCACACGTGAAACAGGAATCACAACAATATAAGAAGGTGTAGTAAAATTAGAAAGTTTAATTATTCGCAAAAACCTAGAGCCAAGGACGTAGGTTTACTTATGGAAGAAAAGTATGTTATGTTAATAATAATAATATTTGTGCTGTTATATAATACCACTATTTGCTGTAATTTTGCACTCTTTAAGTGTGCCATCTGTGTACAGTTTCTGTGGCTAAATAATTAATATGCGTTATGTTTATTATATTATTTGTAGGAGACAATAGACGAGGTTCATGTGAATGCCCTATCGATTTATTGAATGTATGTATAATGACTTTGCATTACAATTTGACTTGGGATTGTATCATTGATGCATTATTATAGAATGTAACTGTTATATATTATTCAAAGAATTAAAATTAATTAAGGATTATGAGTGCAGCATACATTTGAATTGAATTATATACAAAGCCAATTACCATGAAGCTATTGATTCAATTTACTGCATTATGATGAAATTGCATCATTTATTTGATTTGCATTAAATTGTATCATACAAGCAAAACTATTATTACAAAACTATGCAACTTTATTAAGTGTAGCTTTATTGTAGATTGTTTATTAATGTCAACTTTAATAGCTACATTAGCTCGAGGAAGTTTTCATAATATATTATTACGTTTATTCTTTTTTAGTGGTTTATAATTATAGCGTTTTAACTTTTTATTGAATAATTGAGAATATGTTAGTTAAAATAATATATTGCTCACTATATTTATTATATAAAATTACGATCTTAATTAAATTTTAATATTGCATTTTACCTGGAGCAAACTGTTAATTTAATTTGTTAATTTAAATTTATTACATTAAAAATTGCGCAGCACTTTAGTCCTAATGACTGGCACAAATCAATAAAGGTCTTTTTTGTCTTAAAGATTAAAAAGCTTAAATAGTTACGCATTTTTAGGTACTTTCATTTTCAGCATCATACTGCAGTCACCAACAGTTCAATATTACATACACAAATTCTTCCAAGAATTTTAAACATCTTGTAAACTTGCTCTAAAAATTGGATCAAACGTGTTGTCTTCCAAACAGCTTGGTACATGTTTCTGTTTTTCAACTGCCAAACTTGTGACAGTAAAACCTATATTTTTGATGTTGAGACCGGAGCTAGAATCTACAAGGACAAGGACCAATGAAGCAAGACTGTAAGGAATTAACAAATTTAAGAATATTACTAACAGAACTATCGCATAATACCAAAACCTTGGTAACACAAATGAGTCAAGTTATTGCAAAGGCTTACAAGACTGATAACCGGAGATTGTGGTCTTAACAACCATAGAATAGGAATAAGAATGGATCTCTTATGTCGCGGGTGTATTGAAAAAGATAAGATTTGGTTACAGTTGCTCTTTGACAAACACAACATAACCAAAGTAGAATTGAAAATAATCCGCAAGTATTTTAGGCCAATCCAGGCATTCGACTGCCAGCAACCAAGAAAGAAGCACCTAGATCCGAGACGCCAGCTACCTGCCAGCCACAACGATCTACAACATACCTGCAATTCTTATTGCACTTCGTGTTAATGATTATTAATGCCAATCGGTTTTAATAATTATTAATACTCCGACTAATATTTAAGTTTTTGTTTTTTTAAACGAAAGCTTAAAAAAACAGAAAATATTTTTTTCTAGGAACGTCACCGTCGCAATGGGCGACAGCCAGGAGTCCGCCAACGCCGCGTCCCAGTAACTGGAGTTGGACCGGCAGAAAAGGAGCGAACACCGTTTCAGGGAGGGGTCGCTGGAGTGGAGCTACTCTAACTCCAGGGCCAAAATCAAGATTTTGGACGGCCAGCTGACGAAGCTCCAGCAGCAGCTGAAGACCAAGGAACTTTGAGAAGAAGTTTGAAGCGCTGCAGGAAACAATTGCGTCGCTAACCGCGATCAACGCGGAACAAGCCGCTAGCCAATTAAGGCCTTGTCAGCCGCCCAGGCCTCTACCGCCGTCATCAGAGGTCAAAGACCTGGATCAGCCTGCCGCCTCCAAGAAGTCCTTTAAGAAGAAGGGTACATCAAAAAAGAAAAAAACTACTAAAACTTCTAATTCACTTTTTTCCCAAGCAGCAACAGCCGCGCCTCATTCCGTCCCCGCTACACCAGCGGAAAACAAATACGAAAGAAAATTGATGTAGAAAGTCAGCAGCAACGACAAAGACGTCACCTGCAGCACTCAATCCGCCGAGACCACCACCGTACTTTTAGCCGCCACGGACCTCACCGCCGAAACTCCAGCAGCACCTGCCCTTCAGGCCAAAAGACAACAAGGCCTTACGCCACCAAGGGCGCCGCGACCTACCTCACCGAAGAGAACGTTGGCAAACGTTGGAGGAACTGGGCTTCAAACCCACAAACGTACATTGTACGGGGAACTCATTTATCAGGTTCTCCATGGTATCGGTGCAACTCTCAAAGGGAGCTAAGAGCGCTGAGATCCTAAACCTAACAGATCTACTTGGTTTAAAAATTGCTGTAGAGCACAAAAATAAATCTAACGCCATCCCACAATGACAACTTTTCCAGAGGCACGGACATACTGCCAACAGATGTAGCGCAGACTTGATCTGCAAAATATGTTCGGGGCTCCACCGATTGGTGGCAAAACAGCGTCAAAACGCGCTCTATGTTCAGGCCCACACCCGGCCAACTACAAGGGATGCAAAAGCATACCTGAGAGCGATGGCCGCTCACGGAAAGGTAGCAAAATCCAGACTGACAGCCAAGCCCGCGCCGGTCCAGGTCTTTTTTTCCTCGTCTCAGCCTACAGGTCCCCGCAATCCTCCTACGCCAAAATCTTGAAAGAAAATATCAATTAAGATTTATGGCCAACCTCTTGTCTACGTTCGTTGACTAAAATGGATAATACACCAGACGTAGTATTACTCCAAGTCTGCTTCTAAAATGCCAATGGCATAACAGAAAAAATGAGAGTGGAAGGAAGTGAAAGAGATCTTTTTTGATCAGAACATAGACAACTTGTTGGTGTCAGAGTTGGTCTACAAACCCAATTAAGCATTGAGAATTCCAAATACGTTTACGTATCGAAGGCCGCCGGTAGTACCTACAAAGTGTGTAACTTTAATCTTTGTAATGAGATCATTGGACCACTCCAAAGTGGATACTCCTGGCCAGTTTTTCTTGAATAGAACGCAATAGTTGTAACCGTGCGAGGGCTTGGCACGATCAAGATTGCTTCCGGTTACATTTGTCCGCAAAACCTTATCAAAACAGCGGATTTTGATAAAGTTTCCAATAACCCACATCCCACAATAATTGCGGAAGATTATTTAAAGCACGGATCGTGGAATAGTTGAGTAACTAACGCCAAAGGTTGAGCTCTGTTCAATTACGTTGAACAAAAAGATTTGCAAGTCCTGGGTCCGGACCAATCCACTTTTTACAACGCAGACTACAGAGGGAACGTTCTTGACGTATCAATACTAAAGAACGTCAACTTGCACGCAGTGGTAACTACGCTCAACGGCCTAAGCTCTGACCACAGCCCACTACTACTGGAGCTGCTCGAAAGAGGCTCCGGAGAGGGGGAAAAATTTGTCACACAGACGGATTGGACTCTCTTCTCTTGATGCTTAAAAGATAGCATTGGTAGCCTGACCCCAGTACTGAAGTACAACAAGCCTCAGAAAAGGCTTCTATAACCTTTCAAGTTTGCGTCAACAATCTTTTAGGATTGTCACAAGAAACAAAGGCGTTGATCCAAACAAGAAATGCCGCCAAACATCAATGGCAAAGGCATTGCAATCCCAGAGATCTAAAGATCTTAAATCTCCACGGTTCACAATAAAGTTCGAGCGGCTATAAGAGAGCATTAAAATTAATGCTGGAAAAATACGCTAGAATCTTTCAAAGAAGATGAACATCCAATGTGGAAGATTTCTAAAGAAACAGACGGGTTCCCATTCTTGATGATACTACACTAGAAAGCGTTAGACCTTCTCAAATCAGACTAATTATTAAAAGATTCAAATCTCGCTCTATTCCTGGCCCGGATCAAATATTTAACAAAGCTCTTGAAACATTTTTTCATAAAGCAATAATGGCTCTAACCAATATTGCAATTGCCATTCTTTGCACTGGACATTTCCCGTCAGCCTGGTAAGGCTTGCACGTGGTAAACATTGCAAAAATTAGGAAAAAAAGATTGTTTTTCCAAAATTATTGGCCTATAAGTCTACTATGCACCTTTAGCAAGGTCATTGAAAGAGTGATCTTGGATATCATTCAAGAGCACACGGTTATAAACAATCTTCTCTCTTCCCACCAACATGGGATCAGATGGGGACACTCGAGCGTACACCAACTCAACCAAGTGGCTGACTACACTGTTGAAGATTTCAGACAGAAAAAGGTCACGGGCGTGGTATTTTTCAACGTCGGAAAAGTTTGGCAATCAAACTCGATAACCACATCTTTACTTCTTGGCAAATAGATGTTGAAGTTCTTCAAGGCTCCATTCTCTTGCCGCACCTTTTTAACTTGTACGTAGCCGACATGCTTTTAGGGAGCATGCACGGGATTAAAATGGCTCAATACGCTAACAACACACTACTCATCTACTTTTCAAAGTCGACCGAAATGATCACCTTACGTCTTCAAAAAGCCACCTCCGATCTGGAAGATTGGATGAATAAATGTCACTTTGGAGTAAACCCAAAGATAAGCAAGGCCGTACTCTTTACTCGGCGTTGGTCACTCGAACCGCATGAGAACGTCACCTTTAACAACGTTCCCATACCGTGGTCAGACATTGCAAAGTATCTTGGGGTCCAAAGGTTTTTATTACAAGCTTCAGGTTCAATCTATACTGGACAAATTAAAAATGGCCAAATCTCTTCTCTACCCGATGTTGAGTCGGAACAGCGGTATGTTGCTCCGGAATAAAATCCGGCTTTACACCTCGACCATCAGACCGATGATCACATTCGCTTCTCCCATTTGGGGAACGGCGGCAAGTAGCCATCTTAATCGCTTAGAAGCTTTCCAAAAAAAAACTTTTTGAATGCTCACAGGAGCTCTATGGTACGTTTGAAATCTGGACATTTGGACAAACCTCCATTTTGTCAACATATTGAAGCTTTGGCCAAAAAGTATTTTAAAAACCTCCTAGTTCACTCCAATCCCGACCTGGCAAGACTTGCCATACTAGATCGGGAAGAATTTGTCTACAAACGACCGGTGAATACAATAGTAGCCGAGTTAAAACTACATCCAAAAACAAAAACCCCTAAACTCCTAAACAACCTCCTACATACACATCTCCAAACGGAAAGTACACGAGCCAAAAATTCTCGAACTTCTAGGCAAATCCCAGATTGGGTGGGGTTTAGTCGGTAGGCACCCTTAGAAAGGTGAATCCGACATGTCCTGAGAACGAAATCTTTAGAAGATTCTCCACCCACGCCTAACAAAACAAAGGTATTTTAGGCCAATCTACACAAACTGTTTAAATCTAGTTTTTAATGTGATAGTTTCAGCGAGTGTGGTTTCACTAGCTGAAATTGAATGGTATTTTTATGTTGTTGTGACATTTTAAGTAATTTCTCAAAACTACATTTTGAAATAAAAAAGAACAATGCTTTATACTTGATATTTTGATGTTCAACTCAATCCAACGATTACGGCGGCCAAAAATCATTATTTATATTTTGCTGAATGGATTATTTTTTTGTAGCATTTAATACAATTTTTCTATTAATAACTTACTAAAATAAATGTTTATTCTGGGGATATTCCTTTTGTTCTTCAATTTATTAAATAATCCACATTACTATATTTAAAATAAATGTTATCAAATAAATAATTTTTTTATCATTTACCTTGTATCTGAACTCCCATAAGCCTCCTTGTGGTTTATCGTAAAGGATTTACGATATACTGGGTAGTTTGAAGAGCTTTCCTAACTTTCTAATTAAGGTTGCGTTATCATTTCAGTGCAGGATATTACTGTGGTTAGAATCGGTAATAAAGCTCCCCAAGAAAATATATTATCTAGGGAGAATTCAGTATAGCCAAGGTATATTTTCATTGAACTAAGCAGGATTTATTTGTATAATGTGATCTATAATTATAAAATTTAACGCTTATAAAATGTGCATAGTTTCATTCATTAAAATTTCTATATATCAATTTCATCTTATTTGTATATTTAAATTATTCTGAAAACATGTGTTTCAACAACTAGAAACTTTTAAGTTTTTTTTAGTTTCAATTTTAAGTCGAGATAAATTATTAAAAAGATAAAGAAATAAGTTTTCTAATATATTAATTAAACATATGGTCCAAAGTGCACAGATATCACTTATTTAACAACAATGCAATGATATGAAAGCGAAGAAATAAAAAAGCCTTGACTCATTCCTTGTAATAAATACACGTTCTGAAATATAGACATATTTACATATGTTTATGATAAAAGTGTCATTGTTGGGCTGCACATAAGAAGCGCTTGACCTCCTTATACACTTTGTGGTTTGCCGTCCGCTGCTCCTAATTTGTCTTTATATTGATAAAGTATTTAACTTTTACACATCATTTCCATTTGCAGATGAAATTGATTTTTTTTGTTATTATGATTTATAGCATCTGTCTGTCTATTGAAAAAAAAAACACTAATTTGTGAAAGTGATATTGGTGCTTTAAACAGCTGTATAAGATTCGTCGGTGATAGTTTACACGCATGCTAAATTTAAATATTTATCATAGCATTGATTAAGTAGTAAATGCGATGATTAAGTAAGGAATGGTGTTAATGGGACTTAGTATATCAGAATAATTTATTATAAATTAAGAATAATGTTTTTATTTATTTATAAGATTAAAAGTAGTTTAATTTTATTTTTATTATATTGATAAACTAGAAACGAAACGATTTAAAACATATGCGGTTTGTTATAGTATTACTAAATTAAATTACTAAAAATTGTCTTCATACTATTTTTTGTGAATAAACATTCCGTATGTTGTAAAGCAAGTAAGTCTGCGGATTATCATAATTGTCGTCTGATCACACATACTTTCAGTTCAGTATTGAATCTAAAAAAAAGAATCGGAGACAACTTACGAGGAACAAAATAATAGTTCGGTAAATTGGTCTATCTTAAAGTGGCAAAAACCAGTGGCGTAACTAAGATTTATAGGCCCCTTCGCAAAATATTGAAAAAGCCCCTCTAGAGTTAAAAATAACGTGTATTTTATATTTTTCTTTTACTAATCCCCCAACCTAACCTAACCTAACCTAACTTAACCCGCCGCCCTTTAAGTTTATTAACCGTGGCAGGGTGCCTTGTAGGATTGGAGGCCCCCACGTCTCGGGTTCCCCCGCACCGCGGGGCCTTAGCTACGGCGCAGGCAAAAACGTTGTATAAGCTAGTGATAATGACTTGAATGTTAACTTAATAAGAAGCACTGTCAAACACACATCCAACAAGATTACTTAGTAAAATATAAAGTTTGATAAAGCAAGAGCAAGGCACTAAAAAGTAGTTTGACACAACTAAGAAAAACGATGACTAGGCTACGTACAAATTTAATCCTATAGCATACAACAATGCCATAAAGAAAGCCAAAAGAGATTTTTGAAGTAAATATTGTGAAAGTGTTCAAAATATCTTTAGACAACAATGAAATTTAGTTTCATCTGGTCACTGAATAAAAGATAATTTTGGCAAGCACAAGTTAATTAAAAAAAATTGTTTAGCAAAAATTCTTGAATTGTATTGAAAAAACCAAATTGCTAACAAATTAAGAAGTAAGAGTCTTTGCTAATCCAGAACAGCAATATCTTTGCCAAACTATTTCAATTTTGATGCATTTTTTGTTTTTTAGATAGTACATTTCTTTCAAAACTTGCAAATATCCAAGCTTGCTGGAAAACTATTAAACTTTTTTGATTAGTACGTTAAACTAAACAATTAGTGTACTATTTTGCTTTCAGATTAATTTGCAGTATTTTAAAAATTGGCTAAAGCAGTTTGTAAGTATCTTTTTCTAGAAATAATATTTAGATATTTTTTAATGAATAGACTACCTAGTGTTATCACTATTTGGTATATTAGCATTACGTTTGATTTAACTCGTTAGCATACTAGTACATTTACAAATTTAAAAACAAAATTATTTAATTTTTTTTATAAAAAATGTAGCAAATTTTTTGCCCATTCTGTAGGAACATTTGCTAAACAATGTCTTACCATAAAATTTTGCAGTTAAACGATCTGTTACTTCTACCGTTTTTCCGGTCTTGTCACATTTATCAATCATGCGCATGTTTTGAGCATAATCTATTACACAGTCTAGTTTCCAAATATGTTTGCCAGTTCTATAATCTAATATTCCTCTATTGTTCATTACTTCTTGATGAAACGTTGAAAGCATTAACAAACGTGTTGTGAAGTAAAACATTAAAACAATCAAAAAACACTAAAAAGCCTTTACTGTCTTGTAGTGTAAAGTTTTTATTGACTTAAAACTCTACTTTTTTCCTACCACTTTTTGAGGCGGTTTGCGTGGCACTCTTTGTGCTGCGGTCTAGCTGGCCTTATTGTGCACTTTTTTAGTAGTTTTTTTCTCTTCAATAAAGTCTATAAACTTTTGCCATAGTTTTGAGGTTTTCTTTAGTTTATTTCTTTTCCAAAAAAAATCTACGTTTCTCAATGTAAACCTTGCACTCGCTTAGCAGATACAGCAAAATCTCTTATTTCTTCAAACATTCAAGACATAAGACATTTTTTTGGATTTCTACTCTATGTATGTGTTTGATCAACCACAGTGTCTAGTTATTAGTCCTGTAAGCTTTTGCAGTTGATTTATTTGCAATACCATAGCTTTAGATGCTTTTTTTTTGACAGTTTTCCCACAGGTTCCGTTTCAAGTTTTTTACAGATTATTTGTTTAACGGTCTCATATGGAATCCCAAAAGCATGTTTTGGTCTAACAAACGTCTTTGTAGATTTTTTTTTAGCAAACTAGTCCTCTTTAAGGTTTTTTTTGGTATCCAGATCAAGCGTACTCTGATGTTAATGTTTTCAGACTGGTTGTGCAGTTTAGATTTTATGACTTGCAAGCGTAATGCTTGTAGTGCCGCTTAGTTGTTGTCCCAACACCATTCAGTAGCATGGTTGTTGTCGCTTTAAAAACTAAAGCATGTTTTCCAGACAACGTAACTGACGTTCTTTGGTTTTTGCTTTCATATACACGGGCTCCGGTGTCATTGTGGTCTTTGACTCTATCTGTGCACCAGAAGATTTTTTTATGTTTCTTTGCTGTTTTTTTGTTTATTCACTCTGTTCGATATGGCATTATCACATTAAACTTCTATATGCAAAAATCTCTTATTAGTTATTTTTTGTTAATATGCCGCTTGAATCGCCTCCATTATCACAACTAAATGCATTAGTAGTAGTAATCGCAGTGTTTCTGTAGCAGCTGTGAAAGTTCATTGTTCATTGTTCCCGTTATCAGCAGACCTAGTTTAGTTGGTGTATTTTTAAGTGTAGTTTTTTACCCCATACAAGTGTTTCGTGTGTGATAATGAGTCTAGTCAATACAGTGTGTTGTTTGTCCAACCATTGCACCCTGCGTAGTCATTTTTATCAAATGAGTATGAGAAGTGAGATTAGGTTAGGTTAACTTTCGGGCGTATTTGCATTGGATAGAATTGATTGAAAGTGATGAACGTCTGTACTGTGGGCAAAGGGATACGGTTGAGCACACCGTGTTTCATTGCGAGAGATGGTTGGAGACGCGTAAAAGAACAAGACTGAAACTGATGAGAGAAAGCTTAAACCCGGATAACATGGTGGTAGTAATGCTGTCTTTGGTGTACAATTGGGACATTGTGGCCACCATGATAAGGTCCATGCTACGTATGAAAGAAAAAGTGGTGTCAAATTTATGTAAATGTGTGTCAATTGCGCCTGAAGACTAGCGCGCGGGAACTTCCACCTCGACGTAATACTTAAATGCAATTCCGAGGTGGAGAAAGATTGTTATTCCCGCAAGAAGAAAAGAAGGTTGTTTTTAGTTAGTAAGAATCTGACACTACCCTTTGGGGTGTCTTATGAAAGATTTTCCACCTCGTCAGAAAAAAAAAGTTAACTTTCCTGGACCCCTATTAAGTTTTGAGGGTTAAAGAGCCAAACATCTTTTTTTTTTCTTACTCCTTTTTCCTTGGGCAAATAAGTCATAAAGATATTAGTGAACCGATAGGGCTCTGCCGTTGGGAGTGTATACACCTCCAAAAGCCGTAAAAAATCTAAACAAAACATAGGAAAAACACTTAACAAAATCTCGAAAAAGGTGAAGGGCTCTAGCCTCAAACATAAAAACAAAACTACTGGACTCTCTAATGTCAAAAAAAAAATCAATATGACAACTGACTCAACAAATGGAAGACGGAAAAAACCCTTTTGCAAAGAAAGAACTGGGTAAAAGCATCTTATAAGGTTCTTAGAAAAAAATGGAGATTTTGAACAAATTGATGGGGCCTAGCTTGAATCAGCAGGAAGAAAGGACTAACCTTTGTAGGTGCCTTCAAACTACAATGTGGGCCCAAAAAAAAACTGGATCACATCCGAGAAAAAAACGCAGACTACCAAAACTGAGTCTCAAAACCAAATAGGAAGGCTTGGAAGAAACTGCTAGATGAGATGAAAATCGACGTGTGAGGTCTAAAATATAAAATCGTCACGAACAAGTTTAGTTTAGAGTTGGTGTTGAGCTTGGAAATGAGAAACAGATGACTGCACCCTTTACCTTGGAAGAACTACAAAAACGTCCGCAAAGCTCAAGAACAAGAAAGCGCCGGGACCAAAACGAATATTCCCCCAAGATTGCAAAAGAAGTGGTAAAACTCGCACTTAATATCATTATAAGAATGGTGAACCAGGAGTTTCAGAATAGTAGGTTTTCCAAAATATGAAAACAGTCAAAACTGGTGCTGCTTGAAAAACAGCAGAAAGGGACAAACAAAACTTCAAGGGACAAACAAAGCCCCAAAGTATAGGCCAATCTGCTTAATAAATACCTTAAAAAATATATACAAACTAATCGCAAATTGATTAAGGAAATAGGTGGAAAGTAACATACCCAACAGCCAGTTTAGGTTCCGGAAAGGGAGGTCCACCATTGATGCCATAAAAAAGCTGATGGACACGGTTGAAAACATAAAAAAGAAAGCCTATAAGAACAGGAAAATATGCTTGTTTACCACGGTCGACATTAGAAACACCTTCAGTACTGTTCCGTGTGACGGGGTGTTACAAGCTTTAATGAGTATGAGAGTAAGTAAAAAGCTCATCAAACTAATCCAGAGCTACCTTTATAGAAAAGATCTGTTGATAAAAAAAGGAGAGACAAAAATTATGATCAAGTGCCACAAGGCTTCATCCTGGGTCTTCTACTGTGGACCATATACTACAACAGCATACTGGAAGTGGTTATGCCAAAGAGAACTACGCTGCTGTGCTTTGCGGACAATACCGTCATTATCACAACTGAAAAAGGGAAAGAAAAACTGATCATGGTGTTTAACACGGTTCTAGAGAAGATCAAAGCCGAAATTGAGAGGCAAGGGCTTTTATTTTTTAGGGTATTCATTTACGGTCAAATTGAGAAAGGAGGGATACAAAGCAAATCATATCACAAAGGGACCAAAATAAAAAGCAACCATAAAACGGAAAGAAGTATGAGACCGGAAAGGAAGCGTGAATAAAGAGGATGATTGAAAACCTGCGTAAACAACAAAGAAGTTCAGTTCTGTCGATTATTACCTGTGCCAACTCCTAAACGGACAGGGATGCTTCAGTACGTATCTCAAGAAATTCCACTATACAGACAGCGACAAATGTGCAGCTAGCAATTGTAATTTCTTCTTTTCTAATCTTACTTCATTCCCAAGTAAACATGGTTGATTTTCAGTTTCGTTAGCATCTGTTTGATCTTCATTATACTTGTGCTAATAAAACTTATGTCGTAATTAAGTATCTTTCTGTTTACATTTACTCCCATCTGGTCTCAGTTCAATTTATTTTAATATTCTATAAACACAAAGTAAATAATTTTAAAAAGTTGGTATTGGGCTCTTATTCTTCTGCTTATTCTGTTTTTTTTGTTAGTATGTCAAGATTGACATTGTCGTATAATAGTGTAAAAGTATGTACTATAGCGTAACCAAAAAACACAAAAAAAAAAACAAAATAATTGGACCATATTGTTTTAATTAAGTACTAATAGAACAAATCTGTAAAACATCTATTTTTCAAAATCATATGTAACATTTGTTTTGACTTTGAGTAAAGATGCATTGAATTACAAAAAAAGTATTTGATGTATTTGCGTGTCTAATTGAGGCACGTAAATACATCTTAGTTTGTGGCTTTATACAATAAATTTATTCATAAATAACAAATTACATAGTGAATTTAAAAAAACACATTTTTAATTACATATAATTTTTTAAATTTAAAATTTTTGACATTTTAATTTTTGATTTTTAGTTTAGAAGAAAGGCGAAAGGATTTGGAATGAATAAAAAGTATTGACTAGTAAAGACTACGATGCGATAAACCCCAAAAAAGATTTGCATAGATAGAATAAAATGTATTGACTACCAGAGACAGAAAGGAACACGTCTGCAACAACAATACCATATAAAAATTAATGTTCAAAACAAAGTATATTGACTATTCCCTAAAATGTTCTTTTTTATAATAATCTAGAACTGCTCTTTGGAATGTAATGTAAATATTATGTATAAATATACGTTCGAAACTAGTCGCAAAATAAATAATTTTATATTGGAATAAAGGATTTTAATTTATACATAATATTTGTTCTTTTTTATGATTTTAATGCATATTTTTCTTGTAAAATTTTAACTGTTATTTCTATAAATAAAACAAATAAATATATATTACAAAAAAAATATATATTATATATGATAATAGCCATTCACTAATAAAATAATATAAGTCTTTTATATTAATTAAATAATTGTAACTAACTTTTCGTTATAAACAAACCTACTTAATTTCACTTCTCATTTATGCACGTTGCATGTTGAAAATCTATTACAATCATTGCTGCTCGCATAAATGCAATATAGTTCAGGGTTTAATCTACTACAGTATCATTACACGTGCATGTATTACATACCTAATTGATTTTTCACACAAATATATTTACATACTTTTTTTATAGCTTAAATTTATGCATTGCTTTTTAATCCAAATTTGAATACTAAGTATTGATTACTATCATACAGCATCAAAACACAAATCATGCACTATAAGCTTATAAACAAAATTTAATATACTTTACTTTGTTGGAAATTTAATTATACATCAATATTATACATCACATTTACTAAAATTTATAATTTAGTTTTTATACGGATAATAGGACTATAAATTCATAACTGCATAAATAATTAAACAAAACACTTGACCTTAACATTTTCTTGTTGTAATTTGTTCTGGAGCATGCTAATCATTTTCATGTCGCATGCAATGTAACGGTTCAGAATACACTTTTATATAAGTAAGCGAAGTAATATTGAAAAAGACTTATTTTTACATTATCATTGTAATCGGTTACATAACAAAATTGTTATAATAGGATATTGTGCACATAATTGCAGCGGAACAGTTATAAAGGATATGTATTAACAATGTAATATGAAATTAATGGTGATATTAAAATTATGTTAGATGAATAAAGTCATTTAGATATATGAGTAGCATTGATGCTACGGAAGTAATTTCATTTTCTATACAATGTTATTAAAGTTTTTTTAAGTATAAAACATGTATTATCTTTCTGGAAGTAGTTGTCAATGTTCTGATATTCATTCTCGTTGTACCTGTACTACCAGATTGATTTTATTACATCGTTTTAGAATTACATAATTTGCATAAAATATACAGTTTAATTATTTTGCGCAGTTGTTAAATTTATAATTATTTTTAAAGAAAATACCTATTCCACATAACTGCATATTACTAACATCTATTGAATTGTTTTCAAATCACAACTTACTTTTGAAGTGGTCCACAAAATGAATATATTTTAATAAAAATATTTTGATCTTTTTTTAGAACTATTTGGAAAATTACGATAAATAAGCTTACATAACAATCAATTGAACAATTTTTAAAAGTGTGTTTGAGGTAAACTAAAACTGTTAATGTTTAATAAATGATATTATTTACATTAATAGTTTATCTTTTGATTCATACAAGGCACACTCACGAGATCTTGTAGAACCGATAAATTGCCTGTGATTGACTCTTTGCCACTGTGATTGTTATATTGAGTTTCAATTATAAATTTTGTTAAATCGGATACTTTATAAAATGGATTACAACAAACACATATGGGAATATTGCTGTGCAGCTGTATATTTAGTTTTAATATTCCTCTTTGCTCAAACTTATATCTAAACGTGGAAAAAGACAATTTCAGATACATTGACAGCCACCGTGCAAACGTTATAAACCACGTCTACAACACTATAATATTATTAAAATTGCATTAGAATTAAACGATAGAGGTTTTAAAGTAAACCAAAATAGGTTTTTAAAATGAAATAGAAATTTACAATTTGTATAAAAAACTAGCAAATGTTAGAAAATAAGTTAACTCAGTAGCCTAGCTTTGGCAATAAAACTACCACCACTCTCTCCACTTTTTTTTTACAATCTGTTAATATCCATTAATCAAACTCTTCAATCTAAATTAAAACTACTTTTGGCTATTAGTGCTATTAAATAATTAGAGTTACATGATCAAAACACTGTGCAAAAAAAATGTCAAAAAACTGCATATTTTATAAAATGTCTACCGATGCAAACAAGGTCCCTAAGTGGGTAGCATTGTTTTTGGTCACTATCTGAAGTTTTTTTTGAACTCTAACAGAAGCAATTATTTGATTAAAAAACATCAACGGCATGAGCAAACATGAATCAAAACTACAAATAAAACTAGTTAAATTAAGAATGCAACGGCGACACTTGACAACGTGTACAGCTTATGCACACAACCTAACTTAAACTAAACCTAAAACTAAACTTAAAAAACACACCATTTTTTAAAACACGTTTTAGAAAACTGTGGTTAGCCCCCACATGTGAATTCTAAAAATCTTAGGTGTAGGCAAGCAGTCAGAATCTAGAAATATTTTTAGTTTATGACAAATCTACTAAAAAAAATTACCTAAAAGCGGGGCCACATTTTAAATTAAATTAAAAGGGTTTTTTGTTTGTGCAAAACAACATCAGTACTAAAACTTAGCAATAAACTTAAAATCAAAAGAAAAACAACGAGTCTTATTTGTAGACAAAAACGCTTGGAAGAAAATAGAAACCTTATAGAACAAACTGCTCTTCAAATTTTTTTCAGAATAACTATGCAAAAAGATAGCAACAAGGCAAAAAATGATTGGCAAACAATATAAAAAAAAAACTAATATAAAGTAAAATATTTCGTGGCACTCACTGCGTATATTCTAAAATATGTCGTCCTTACCTAAAAACTCTAAAGTTAAAAAAAAAGTTTATGTATTATAGCAAAACATGCACTAAATTTATTGTCTTTAGAAACTTTTGTTCCAAAAACCTAGTAATAGCCAAAGTAGTCATAATTGAAAAAGAATCAAGAAAAAGATTTAGACAAATAGGAGAAAGCTTTGCTACCAGAATAACTTCATAGACTGATCAAAAGTAAAATCAACACAGCGCTAATCTTTGGAAGCTTAATCATTGCACACCACTTTGCAAGGTCGGCGCTAAGTGGTAAGCAAGGTAAACGCTGTTTAGGGGCACAATACGTCAAGGGCGTCGTAGCCCGTAATGATTCACATTTGCATTATATTATTTTAAAACATTTTTTTTATTACTTTCTTTAACTTACTGCAATTATTAAGAGTTTTTGAAAATATACGGAATATTACTATGACTAATAAAATATAAAATGACAATTTATTTTGTTGCTATCTTCGGGACATAAAAACGACCCACTATAGAAATCTCTTCAAAAATTGTTGATATTCCAAATCTTGATGTTTTGTGTTTTGTTGTCCATTGGGTCTTGAGCAAATTCTTAGCAACGTCCTCCATATGTGTAAAAACTTTGTGACTGTTGTAGTAGCTTCTTGCTTAAGGAATTTCTAGATGCCTGGTTGCTTGGTGAATCTGCGTTGAGACAGTACGAAATCCGTCCAAATAGCCACCTAATGTACAACTTCAAAAACCGTGTGTGCATTGTGGCCAAGCGCGTGATAGTGGTAAACCGCTCTTTTGGAATGAAAGTGGCGCGTTTGTTGATAGGCAAGTAGTTTTCATTACTATTGTTTGGTCTATTTGTAAAGATCATTATTGTAATACTGTTTGTTTGTAGATTTAGTTGTTTAAAACTTACAGCTTAAAGCTTTCTTGATTGTGACTGAATGCACTGACTAAACCATACTTTTGGACCCATCTGTATGTGAGTGGGTAGTTGCAGCGTTCTCTTATGGTATTCAGCAAAAACGTTGAGTAGACCCAGCTGCAGGGGAGATGTTGCTTTTGGTTTTGTTGGCATGCTGGCATGTAAAAAGACTACCCTGGAGTTTGTTTGCAGGTGCAACCAATATGTGCGTTAAATATAATTTTGTAATTTTAATTTTGATGTTTGTTGGTGTTACCTTGTCTAGTAATTTGCCTCAACTGCACCAACTTTTTTTTGTGGTTTGGAAAAATGATCTTTTAAAATACTAAGTATGTGATTTATTCTCTAAAAAATAGTACTTAAATAGTGAACTCTCTCCGGATCATATCTGAAAGTTCAAGACCGTAAAACTTATATACTCTTTGGGTAAAGTTTTGATGCATTGGAGCAGCAGGGAGTATCAAGATTTTTGCACATTTTTTTGTTTCAAACACCATGAGGTTTTATAAGTAAAACTTTAAAAAGCTTGAGACAATTAAGATGCGTGTTTTTAACCGTTTTCCAAACTAAAAAAGAAAAAATAAATTAGCAGTGTTTTTGACAATTTGGTTTTATCTTAGATAAACTATTTGTGCAATTTGTTGGCACGTAAGTCTTTTATAAAAAAAAATACCAAGATACTTGGCAGAATCGGACCACAAAATAAGAATGTTGTCAAAGAAGACGTTTTTGTGCGGAGTAGTGCGTTGCATTACTTTTTTCTGTGTTCACTTACAATCGCCAGTCATTTAACCAGTTTTAAAAATGACTAGTAATTTATTATAACTTTATGGTGGCCGCTTTTGGTGGCCTATAGCTATAGATTAGTGTTGTATCATCAGCATGTTGAGCCGTTTTTCATTTAGCCCAAAGATATATTAGCAACAATCAAGTTAAATAACATCGGTAAAATAATAGAGCTTTGAGAATGTGGTCAGTTACCTAGTTTATTTGGTGGATTACAGTAGAGTAGTCTCTTCAAAACCCATGTTGGTGGCCGGGGAGAAAACCATTACATTTTGTTAGGTTTTAGATTATGTCTAAGTTTACTTTTCTATAATTTTATTTAAAGTGCATAAAAAACTGATTAACTGGTAGTTTTGAAAAAAGTTTTTTCCAGGCTTTAGAATGTTTATGTCGTAAAAGCCTTTCAAGCTTTTGAAAAGTGCAAAAAAATGCATAAGCCATTATTGCTTTATTCGAGAAAGATTTGAGTGATCTGATTGGAACTCTATCAGAACCAGGAGCAGATTGAAATTTGACTCTTTTCCGTTTCTTTTGCTAATTTGCACACTGAATGCATTTACAATATTAATATAAACTTTTTTTACTATTGTAAAATGAATTTAAAATTTTTAATTGTGTTAATTGTGTTTTTATTACTTTAAAAAAACAATAGCAGGTAGCGCCGCCACATTGCATATGAAGCATCAACCCAAAAAGGAAATCAAATCAAATTTGGCTACGTTTAAAAATCAACGCAAAGCAAAGTTATCAACTCCAACAATCAAGAGATGCTCAAAAGAACACAAGTCACAAGCTAAAAATAATAATAAACAGTTTTCTCAAATCCACAAAAACAGCTTAACAAAATGAATTCTGTTCTCTACTTCAAAAAGCGTTAATCAAAAATGGAACTGAAAATATCAGATCCCACAAATTAGTGCGTAAGCTTTATGCTGACAAACAATTTTTACTAAAGAAATCTTTGAATTGCTTAAAAAACAAACTGACTTACTTTTTGCCGTTTGTTCTACAACACCTCTTACTTTGGTTTTTCCCTAATATCCTTGTTTCTTTGAAATTAGTTTAAACCGAGGTTTAAACTATTTAATGGATAATAATTTTATTGGCTACAAACAATAAAGTACGCTTGATCTAAATACTAAAAAAACAAGGTATAGAAGAAAACTTTAACAAAGCGGTTTCTCAAAAAAGAAATTTCAATAAACTTAAACCAACTTTTGATATCCTAAAACAAATAAATAAGACTATCACACTCTACTCAAATCATGATAATGCAGATAAGACAAACAAGATTTACAAGACTTACAAAGCTGATAACAAGCTAAAAAAAATCTAAAATCTAAAAAATGTAAAATAATGCATGTGCAGCTTAAATTATAAAATAGAAAAAAACAATGAAATTAGAATTAGCTAAAATAATAATGCAATAAATAACAAAGTTTAAATCACATAAATGATGTATGTTAATTGTGTTTCAATCCAATGTGAGACACATGCATTAGTGTTTTAGGGTATGCACCTTTCATCAGTGTGCCTAGCATAACAAAGAGACAATTTACGTAAAATCACATTAACTATTATTTATTTCAATATTTTTTATTATATTACATTTTATGTATAGAAATATGAGGTAATGTCTTAGTAAGAAGCATTGCGTTGCTTCTTATCAAATAAAAAAGTATTAAAATTAGTTGAAAAATAAGAAACATATTTTTACACATAAAAGAGTTATGTAAAAAATACAGGCAATTAAAAAAATTCCAAGATTAGACAAAAAATGTATAAAAAAATAAGACATTAGCTGAGAACAAGACAGAATCGTATATTATTCCAACAAATCTCTGTTATTGAAACAGAAAGAGTGTTTGTTTTGTCTAGACTTTGGAAGTAAAACAAAAACTTTAAAAAAATCTTTTATTTTCATAAACTTGATTCAAGTTAAAGAGTTTGTTATAAATACCAAAAAAATATGTTTGACTTATATTTTTAGACTGTTTAAGCTATTTTCAGATTTGTTATTAATTACCTAAAGTTGTTTAAAAAATGTGTATTTGTTCAAGTTTGTAACTTTATTTTAAAAGTTTTAAGTTAGAATCTAGAATTTTTAAACTCATTTTTACAACAGTGTACCATTTTGAATATTTATTTAGATATTTACAATTATTTTAAACCTGCATTAGTTTCTAAAGAATTGATTAAAAAATTATAGATAGTTTTTGATAAGATTTGTATTGTATTTATAATACAAATGAGACATTACAGTAAAACGTTTTATACAAATATTAGTAAAGTTGATGCCAATGAATAAATCCATATTTTTAAATAAATAATTGTTTTAATGATATGCATAACTATATTGTTATTATAAAGCCGGCACTGCCCGAGAGTACAATTAAACATATTTAAATGTAGTTATTTATAACTTAAACAATAGAGATTGCTTTCACTAAATCATCATGTTTCACAGGAAATCAAATTACAAAGACCAAAACTGCAACTAAACAAAACAACATTGAACTTTTTTTGCACGCTATACATCATCAAGGTTAATTTAAATAGCAGTGTCAATGAAAATTTAAACAATATTAAAATTAAATTTGTTATGCAATTCATCTTGTAAGGATAATAACAACTTATTACGTAGTTCTATGAAATAACCACTGAGTTGTAAAATCGATCGTAAAGGGAAAATCACAGATTACTTTTAAAATTGCACCGAAGCACGAAACGTGTGAAGTCAATAAATTATTTGCAAAGCCAGGCCATAGGAAGCCAAGCTTTAAGTCTTTTAAATTTTATTGTTGGTGTTAGATGTTGAAATATAGCGTTAAATTTGCTGAGAGGATTAATTTAATACATTGCTGAAGTAAATCTAGCCAGACTGACTGACAAATATATGGATTAATTGTATTATTTATGTAAACTATAATATAATTAAAATTTTATTTAAAAAAACTCAAGTGATGATTGAGTTAAATAATTTTTAATGTAAAAATAAAACAATTATATATGAATATATACATACGCTATTAACTACAATGTTTTGTTCCTATTTCTTTCTTTCGTGCTTTCGTGCTTTCAATTTCATTCAGTAGTACATAATTTTTTTGTATTTGATTTTCTTTTTCAGCACAATGTTTTATAGTTTTATAGCTTGTATATTTTTTGTCAACATTCATAATTTAGTTTTTTTTTTTCATCATAAAGTTTATTTATAAAATTGTAAATATTATTTATTAATAAAAAATGTATGTACTTTAGTTTAAAGGGTTGCACATTGCAACAATAGATAACGTAAATTAAAAGAAGTGCTTGTTCCAGAAACATTTAATGGACAGTCCTTAATAAAGGCAAACGATATTCACTTAAAATCAGTTACTAACAACGTTACAAAAACACAATTTTCGGTAAACACTTGCGCTGACTTATGCGTGTATTCTTGCTTTTTTATTTGTAAAACCCACAAGACAAATTATTATACAAACTTGTGATGCAAACTTTCTACTTTAATCTATAACAAGTTTTAAATAAAGTTTTGTAATAACAAGTGTTTCTAAAAAATCATCGGCAAAAACTAAAAACTAGAAATATAAAAATCTACTTCGGAAACTGTACTGAGTAAAACACTAAGCATTAAAACAAATTAAAAAATAGACACACTTCCACACACTTTTAACAAAGTTTTCATAAACTATTAGATAGTGCAGCAAAATCAATAAAACATTAAACTCAACATGATATTAAAACAATAGCAGGCATTCCAAAAATACACAAGCCACAGTGGTAAATTTACAAAAAAAATACGAGACAAAAAAATGTACGCCATCTTAAAACTTGAGTTGTCATAATCATACATTTGTTTGTTTTTCCTGCTTTACATATTATCAAAAACATCATAAGTAGAGGTTTTTTTTTTAATTAGAAAAGTTTAAATTTAAATTGATTTAGTTAATGCCTTCAACTAAATATTTTCCAATTTATTTACAAAGTGCTCAAAAATTTGTATTCTTATATAGAAAGTAGTTTTTTTAGTGTGTTCAAACTTTCAATACAAATTGCTAGCAGATGAACTGTAAGCGTGTTAAAATTATTCAGTATAATCTGACAAATTTTCATAAAACGTTTAAAATCAATGCAAATTTTAAAAATTTATTATCAAAACTAGTATTTTGTGCCACATTTATAAAGCGCTCTGTAAATTTTATGATGGTAAACATGAATGTAAGGAACAAAGGCAAAAGAAAGAGCATCTGCCAGTCCAATTGTCAACCTCACCTGCACGAGTGGTAACAATCTACACGGTACATCCTGCTTGAAACTAACGAGGCTCTGGCGACCAAGTAAACGGCGGTATAACTGTTAAAGCTCACTTTCCAACACGCTCGGCAAGCACGGGAAGCTTAAACGCCAATACTTCTTATAGGAACCAAACATGCTAAATTGTAAAACAAGAACTAGACCCCAGGTGGGTAGAGCCCAAAACTCTCAGTCTCACACTGTACGCACAGTCATCCCCAAGGATTGTAAGGGGGGGAGGGGGGAGAAAGAAACAACTCAGCCAAAACTATAAACAAAAAACAAGCATAGCATAGCCACATACAACATCCAAACAATGAAAGACATCTAACAGAACTCGAAGAAAAACTGAAGAATATTAAATGACACATCATCGGCCTATACAAAACCAGATTACCAGGAGAAAGGGTAACAACACTGAAAAGTGAACACATATTGTATCAAAACAACTCGGATACAAAACCACCATACTAGAAGTGTCGGCATTATGGTGAACAAGAGTATCAAACACCTAATGACGGGATACAAAGCAATATCAGATTGTGTAATCTACATCACGCTGGAACTAAACAAATAATATACCCTACAAATAATGCATACTTTTGCACCAACTAGTACGTCAGAGAACAAAAAAGCTGAAGAGGTATTACGAGGATATTTTAAAAGCCAAAAGAATAGAAAAAGCCAAATACACTATCTTAACTGGCGACTTCAATGCCAAAATAGAACAACGAATACAAGGAAACTATGCAAACATTAAAATTTTTAGATCAGGCAATCAAAATGCACAAAGCAAAATGTTGTTAAACTTTCTACTTAAAGAAAACCGACCACCGCATGGTAAGAGCCAACTTTTCTTTTGACCTAAAAAAAGAAACAAACAAACTAACCAGAAAGAAACATTACCCAACAATACAAGAACTGACACTGAAGAAGACCAAATACCATAGCAAGCTAAAAAAAGATTACAACCTACAGACGAACTAGATATCAAGCAACTAGCCCAAAATAAGTATACAAGCGTAAAAAATTATGCACACCACCGCAAAGAAAACAACTACCAACAATAAACTTTCCTCGTCTACACTCAATCTAATAAAAACACGCAGAAATATAGTTAGAGGAACAGATCTATACAAAGAAACCAACAAAAACATCAAAAAGGGGATACGCAAAAATATAAGAACCTATAACACAAAGACTATACAGTAAACCATCAAACAGAACTGCAACATGAAGGTACTGCAATTAAGATTATCTAACGACAAATCCCACATAATTAAGTTACAAACAACAAATAGCACAATACTATCTAACAAGAAAGGCATACTTATAAAAGTGGAGAATTTCTATGAAAAACTCTACTCAACAACTAAGAAAGAACACGGCACAAGAACCCATGTAACAAACGTGGATTTGGAAGAAATACCCGACAATACCACAGAAGAAGTAGAGGAGGCTCTAAGACAACTAAAAAGTAGTAAATGCCCAGGAACTGACAATATCACTGCAGAGATGATCAAACTAGGAGATCAAACACTACTAAACTCAATCACGGCCCTCTACAACAAATGTCTACATAGAGGCAAAATACCTGAAAAGTGGCTAGACGCAAAAGTTATACTAATATTCAAGAAAAGAGACACGACTAACATAGAGAACTACAAACGATTCAAAACCTTATTAAAAAAACCACGGAATACAAAGTACCCATCCATATAGCTTTTATCGATTTCCACATTGAATTTCTGAAAAATGCACGAATTAACTTTAGGTACACAGCAATTATCAAACATATATACACAAACGCCCTACTACACGTAAGAATTGATGAAGGAGACTTGACCAAAACCATCAAAGAGCCATGCTTGGCATAACGTTAAGAGAGAATCACAAACAAAGAAGTCAGAAAAAGAACAAAAGTAAAATACCTAATACAAAGAATTGCAGAATTAAAATGCCAAAACGTCGCAAGTCAAACAAACAAACGCTGGACAGCTAAAGTTGTGCAATGGCGACCAAGGAAATCAAAAAGAAGCAGGGGAAGACTCCAAATACGATAAATTTATGACATCAAGCAAACTGTCGGCAAAGATTATCACCAAAAGGCACAGGACAAAGACAAATGGAAGAGTATAGGAAAGACCTATGTCTAGGAGTGTACAAACACGGGTTGGAGAAGAAAAAAAAACATGGATAAAACATATCTGAATTATTTGCGTTTTACAGATAATATTGTGCTAATCAACATTGGCCTTACCCAACTAGAAATAACACTAGAAGCATTTAATAAGACTGGTTAAAATGAAAATTTAAAAAAAATTAAGGTTATGAGTACCAATAAACATTAGATTACAGTAGACATTTACACTTTTCATATAGTTAACAAACACAATACAAATCTTGATTTCAGATCACAAACCTACAAATGCCTGAGAATGTATAGAGCTACGATTCCAATGACAAAAAAAGTAAAATATTTTGACTCTATGCTAAACTTCTACACTCATCTGGATAATATGACCACAAAGGCTATTTAAATATTCTTTGTAATTAAAATGGTAGTTGGACAAACATTTTTAAACCACCGGTCTAATATTTATAAACCCGTTCACTTGCTCAAGTGTTTGTTATCAAGAAATTGGTTACGTCAACTCTGTACACGTCAGGTGGTTTTAATTTTTTTTATGACAAACACTAGGGCGGGTGGGCGGGAACACATAAAATTTATTTGTTATAAATGTGTTGGTCATTATTGGGTCTTTTTGATTTGATTCTTTTTTTGGGCCTAAATTGTTGTGAAAACGTAGTTTCAAGTTTCGCACGGTTATGAATGCGAGGTGATCAGAGCGTGCGGGCTCGCGGTCGGTAACCTAGTGAGAATAAAACAATGAACAATGACAATTTATGTTTATGTAGAAGTGTAAGTGTCAGTCTGTAAACAAGCTGTAACGTGAACACACGAACTTATAAACCTAACTGAATAAATTCTATTTGATACTTGTTTTGTTGGCTGTGAATTATCAACGCTCTGCTACCAGAATTATCAACAGGTTATGGGCCCAGCACGCTTCCACTGCGCCACAAAACTGTGAAACAGGTTAGTGAAAAACACGTGTTGTCGGACATCTTGGACAGTAAAGTAGTTATCGTTTATTTTTGTATTTCGTGAGTGTTTCGGGAATAAAATCAACATGTCAGATAAAACAGACATGCCACATTTTGAAAAGCTGAAGGGCTCAAATTGGCCGTTGTGGAAACAATGTATGCTGCAATATTTCAAGGTGAATGCCTTGCTGAAATATGCACAGGGTAATGTTTTACGGCCGGAGAGCAATGGCAGCAATGAAGCACAGATCGAAGCATGAGAAAAATGCGATGGAAGGGCTACTTTGGCAATACTGTCAGCGATCGATAACAATCAGCAAACATTCGTGGCAGCTTGCGAGACCGCAGGTGAAATGTGGAAAAAGCTACTATCGGTGTACGAACGTTCCGATGGAAGTAGCAAAATGGAGGCAAATCGCGAATACCACGCTTATCGTTACATGGGCGGGTCAATGGCTATACACATTGCTCAAATCGAATTGTTGGTTGCAAAATGCAAACGCAGCGGTGACATTAAGTCACCTGAGGACATCATGGTGAAGCTAATGGATAATTTACCAAGAGAATTCTCTACAGTGCATGTGGCATTCCATCTGGCTAGTGACGATAAGAGGACGCCAGATGAACTAAAGAAAATCATACTTGCCGAAGAGGCTCGTGTGAATCCAGAAATGACAGCCGAAGCAATGTTCGTCAAAAAGTCAACAAGGTCCGCAAAAACCAAGGAACGTCTCATCAAAGAAAAGGGCAAAATGCTATGGGTGCGGGGAACATGGACACTTCAGACGAGATTGTCCGAAGCGGAGCAAACAACAAGACAGCGGCAGCACCAGCACCAGCACCAACATGGGGAACATATGCTTCAGCGCGGCGGAGGCAGCGATGGTTAGTGAACGCGATGACAAAGTGTTGTGTGACAGTGGGGCAAGTTGCCACATGTTTAATGAAAAGAAGTGGTTTGTTGATCTGAATGAAGACAGTGAAAAACTAAAATTGGCGGGCAAATATGAACTAGAAGCAGCTGGTCGGGGTTTGGTAACCGCATTGGCAAAAGTTGGAAATAGATGGAAGCAGGTCGACTTCAAAAATGCTATGTACATTCCAACTTTGCGGAAAAATCTGATCAGCACTGGATTATGCCAAAAGGTAGGCGCTAAAATATTAATGGCTGGTGAGGGGGTCAAATTCAACCTAAATGGACAAACCCATCTTGAAGGCATACTCACGACAAGCAACTTGTACGAGATGCAACTAAAGCCGTTGGAATATGAAGCGGCAAATTCGGTAGAAGAAGAACTCATGAGATGGCATCGGAAACTCGGCCATCCGGGTTTGGACCGAATGCGTCAAATGGCTGATACTGGTCAAATTAATATTAAAATTAATGCTAATGCCAAACTGTTTTGTGAAGCGTGTGTATTCGCAAAATCAACAAAGAAATCATTCAAAACCACACAACCACGAAACTATGCAGCAGGTGAATTTCTGCATTCAGACGTAAATGGACCGATGACACACAAAAGCCATGGAGGAAATCGATACTTCGTTAATTTTGTGTGTGAGACCACCAATATGACCTTCGTGCACTTCATAAAGAACAAAGATGAAGTGTACGAAAAATTCAAACTAGTGGTAAATCTGATCAAGACTCAAACCGGAAATAAGGTCAAGGTATTGAGAAGCGACAATGGCGGTGAGTACGTCAATCACCGGATGAAGACGTTTATGGCGGATCGAGGCATCAATCATCAAACTACAGCTCCCTACACTCCAGAACAAAACGGGATATCCGAGCGTAAGAATCGTACGATAGTTGAATCAGCAAAAGCAATGCTGTTTGCAGGGGACTTGGAGGAAGGACTGTGGGCTGAGGCTGTATTGACAGCAACGTATCTGGCCAACAGAACTCCATCGAAACGATCCGGAAAGAAATCTGCGTACGAGTTATGGTTTGGCCGGGCACCGCAGAGTGCTCATTTACGTATATTTGGATCAGTTGCATATGAACATATTCCAAAGGAGTTGCGAAAGAAATGGCAAAAGAAAGCGAATAAGCGAATAATGGTTGGGTACGATTCGAACGGTCCGAACTATCGATTGTTAGATCCAATAACAAGAAAGATCTCCATCAGTAAGCATGTTACTTTCAATGAAGAGACTGCAACAAAAGAAACTGATAATCATTGGCCAGCAATCGATTTGAATGATTCGGACGTGGTGAACGAAGAAATTCCACTAGAAAGAAACGAACCTGATGAACAACCAGAAAGAAACGAACCTGATGAACAACCAGAAAGAAATGAACCTGAAGAAGAAGAAAAACGGTACGAGCTGCGCACCAGAGGCAAAATAAGAAGACCTGCCAGATACGAAGCAAATTCAGTCCAGGCCGACAAACCGACGTCACTCTCTGAAGCCTACAACGGATCTGAGTCAACAAACTGGCGGGGTGCTGTCACGGAAGAAATGAACTCTCAAGAGAAAAATAAAACATTTCTATACGGCGAGCTGGAGGAAGAAATTTATATGCGTCTTCCTGAAGAAGTCGCACACAAGCTCGGCCGTATAGTACTACTCAAGAAATCATTGTATGGTCTGAAACAATCCCCACGTCAATGGAACAAATGTTTTGTCACGTTTCTGAAGCAGTACAACTTTATTGAAAGCAAAGCAGACCCGTGCATGTACACAGGAAACGTGGATGGCCATATGATCGTGTTGTTGCTCTATGTTGATAACGGGCTGTTTCTGTCACCCAGCGGAGCTGCAATTGAGATCGTCATGAAAAATCTGAAAGACAATTTCGAAGTTGTGGTCGGAGCTGGGAAGGTATTTGTGGGTTTGCAAATATATAGAAACCGTGCAAAGAAACAACTAATACTTACTCAAACCAATTACCTAAGGCGAGTGGTTGAAAAATTTAAAATGGAGGACGCGAAGTCAGTATCGGTTCCGGCAGATCCACACACAAAGCTGTGCACCATCGGTGAAGCCGTTGGTCACACGGTACCCTACCGTGAAGCGTTTGGATCACTGATGTTTGCGGCATGCGTGACTCGTCCTGACATTATGTATGCAGTAGCTGTCGTCAGTCGTTATGCTGAGAAACCACTGCAAGAACATTGGATGGCGGTCAAAAAGATCATACGATACATCAAAGACACGTCTAGTTACGGGATCATGTACGGCGGCAATGAAACATCTGAAACGATGAAGGCATATTCGGATAGCGATTACGCAGGCGATCCTGATACACGAAAATCCACCAGCGGTTATGTGCTTATCTTTAACGGTGGACCAGTGGCGTGGACATCGCAACGACAACGAATTGTGGCCCTCTCGACAACCGAAGCCGAATACATTGCAGCTAGTGACTGCACCAGAGAAATCATATGGATTCGACGTATTCTGGCTGCAGTGGGGTTCGACGAGCCGGTTGCAACAAGGCTCCATGTGGACAACCAGAGCGCGATCAAGCTCATAAAGAATCCCGAGTTCCACAAGCGCACCAAACACATCGAAGTGCGCTTCCATTTCATCAGAGAAAAATATGAAGATGGACACCTAGACATCATCTACGTACCATCAAATCAGCAGCTGGCTGATATACTCACAAAAGCACTACCAAAGGAAAGCTTTCATGAACTCCGAGACGGACTGCAAATCATCGACACATCCGTGAAACATGGAACTGGTGAGAGTGTTGTGAAAACGTAGTTTCAAGTTTCGCACGGTTATGAATGCGAGGTGATCAGAGCGTGCGGGCTCGCGGTCGGTAACCTAGTGAGAATAAAACAATGAACAATGACAATTTATGTTTATGTAGAAGTGTAAGTGTCAGTCTGTAAACAAGCTGTAACGTGAACACACGAACTTATAAACCTAACTGAATAAATTCTATTTGATACTTGTTTTGTTGGCTGTGAATTATCAACGCTCTGCTACCAGAATTATCAACATAAATTAGTCTAAATTGAACTTCCTTCCTTTTTATAATAAGGATTTGGTAAGCGTTCTAAAAAATTTATTTTGTTTAAACAAAATATTAAATTAAATATTTTGGACACGTTATGAGAGGCGTGAAATTTAAAAAATATTATGCAGAGCTAAATTTTTGGCAAACGCAGCCTAGGAAGATACGCGATTGGTGTGGTGTTAACTTAAGTCTATTCAGACTTGCTTTGAACAAGATTCATTTGGCTGTAATGGTAATCAACGTTCTAGAAGGACATGGTACATAAAGAAAAAGAAAAACCCGATTGTTATATCACCCAGCTCAATCTCCAGTATAGAATTAACCCTAGATTTTTGTTTTGTAGGAAGAGAATTTTTAAAAGAAGAGGAGGAGATTCATTTTATTTTGATCAAACGAATATTTGGACACTTTTAGGTTATAACCTTCTGTTTGAAGAAATAAAGAAGATTAAGTTGTGTAGGCAGGTTTGGCTAGAAGTCAGCTATACTAAGACTTCATTTGGTGGGAGTGATGTGTTGGTGTGGTATAGCATGTGATAATGATGCTGCTATACGATGCGGCCTGGGGAAGAGATTTTTTTAAGTTCTAACACTTACTTTTGTCTTGTTTCTATGTTCTTGTTGAGATATGTGAGCGTAAGTGTAATTTGTGTATTATGTATTGTACCTTGACTGACTGAGACCCACTCTTGTGTTTAATTATTAATCACAAACACTTGACTGAGTGGGCGAGAATTGCAGTTAAAACTACTGTCCCGCATTTATTGAATTGAGTGCTTTGCACACCTACCCAAGTGTTTGTGAATCAATTTCTTGATCACAAAAACTTGGGTGGGTGGGTGGAAACTTCAGTTTAAACTACTGTTGCGCGTTTATTGAATTGTGTTTCCCGCCCGCCCACCCACCCAAGTGTTTGTGATCCAATTTCTTGATCACAAACACTTGGGTGAGTGGGTGGGAACTCCAGTTTAAACTAATGTTGCGCATTTATTGAACTGAGTACTCCGTCCACCCACCCAAGTGTTTGTGATTCAATTTTTTAAACTGAGTGCTCCTTGGGTGGGCACCAGGGTTACTCCAATTAAAACTACTGTCGCAAACTCAATGAATTGAGTGCTCCGCCTACCCATCCGAGTGGTTGTAATCTAATTTTTTGATCACAAACACTTAGGTAGGTGGGTGGAAACTTCAATTTAATTTACTGTTGCGCATTTATTGAATTGTGTGCCCCGCCCACACAACCAAATGTTTGTGATCTAAATTTTTGATCACTAACGCTTGGGTAGGTGGGTGGAAACTCCAGTTTAAACTAATGTTGCGCATTTATTGAATTCTGTAGTGATTTGAGATGGACTCCTATTACAATGGACCTAACCTAACCTAACCTAACTAACCTTTTTTTTTTTCATTTTTTTTTTGTGAGAAGAAGGTAAAAAATCTTCATAGACGATGTGCCGGATTCGTCTGGAACGCTGCATCTTGTGCAACTGCCAAACGCCTACCCACTAAAAAACCCTTCCTTCTTATCTATTTAAGTATTTTGGTATCACCTTTTGGCATTTCTTCTCAGTTACTTAGACCCATATATGATTTACTTTGTTTGTCTTGTTCTTTCTTCCTCCTCTTTCTTTTTCATGATAGATACCACCATTGCTTCTATCACTTGCCATTTGTCCGGGCTGTCATTTCGATAATATTATCGCTATTCAAATTTGTTGATAGTTTTGATTTGGCGGATTCCCTGATTGTTGCCCACCTGTCGCAATAAAAGATTGTATATTCCGGGGTGTCTACTATCATGCAGTAGGCGCATGCATCGCTTTCTATCTTCTTCATCCTTTTTAGATATGAAGCAAAACAACCGTGTCCTGTTAAAAATTGGGTTTAAGAAGTATCCTACGTCTCCGTGCTTCCGTGTAATCCACGGTGTTACCTTCTTGATTAGTTGTCGGCTCCACTTAGCAGTGTCTCCTGGGAGACTCCACTCTTTTTCCCAGCTCTCGATGGTCTTTTGTCTGGCGTTGTTTTTATCCTCTTTGCTGGTTTTATCAGATCGTTCTTTTGCCAAAAAGTGTACTGGAATAACCCCTGCTACCACCTGGCTAGCTCTGGTAGACCTTGTCCTATAAGCGCTTGCAATTCTCAATGCTGATTTTCTTTGCACTTTTTCAAGTAGTTGCCTGTGGTTGGCCTTTTAAATTTGGTCTCCCCATATTTGAACACCGTAGAGCATAATGGACTCTACAACCAAGCTCATCAATCTTCGTTTTCCCGGTCCTGATCCTCCCACGTTTGGCATCAAACGGCTTAGGGCGTCCGCTGTTTTTTCCGCCTTTTTTGAGGTTTTTTTGAGATGATTCCACATGTTCATGTTCCTCCCGATGTGTACTCCGAGATACTTAACGCTGTTTTGGCTTTGAATTTTGTCCAGGCCAACTTTTACCATCACCTGTTTAAGCGTGTTTTTCCCGGCTATAACAACGGCCTCTGTTTTTCGGTGTTCTAAGGTTAAGCGCTTTTTGTCTAACCAGTTACCAATTTTCCAAATGGCCCATTCCGCCACTTCCTCTATAGCCTCCCTGCTTTTACCGCAAACTACGACACCCAGATCGTCGGCAAACCCAATCAGAGTTACGTCCTTGCCCAGATCCAGTCTCAGCACGTCATCGTAATATAGATTCCACAGCGTTGGGCCAAGAATTGAGCCCTGTGGAACCCCACACGTCATTTCCATAACGCCTTCTTCTCCTACCTTTACTATCCGGTCCTCCAGATAAGAGCAGATGATGTCTTTTAAGTATAGAAACGTAATTAAAGGCGTTTTTTACGTCTAGTGTGAATAATGCGGCAAAGTTTTTTTGTGGTTTCTAGCTTTTTCCGCTAATTCTTTCACTTGTTTTAGAGCATCAATCGTAGAGCGATGTTTGCGGAACCAGTATTGGTTGTCTGCTAGTCCGCCCTTTGCTTTAATTTCATCGTGAAGTCTCTGGTTTATAACGTGCTCAAATAGTTTCCCCATAGTGTTGAGAAGACAAAGGGGTCTGTATGCAAGTTCTTGTTCCTTTTTTTTTTGGTTTTTCAAGTAACACCAGCTTGGCCGTCTTCCAGATAAGCGGAAATTTTTTTCCTTAAACAGTTTATTAAATAAGTTTACTACTGTTTTTGTGTTTAATTCTGCTACTGTTTTTGCAATTTCTGGAGAAACACCGTCTGGGCCGGCGGCTTTTCCTGGTCTTATTTTTTTTCCGGCTACTCTTACTTCCTCGTCAGTGCAGATAGAAAGCTTTTCGTTTGTTGTAGAGCTATACTGCCACTTGGTTTTCTCATGGCATGGAAAGAGTTTTTTGGCTATGTCCAGTTGTTCCTTGTCGCTTAATTTAATTGGGCTCCGTACTCCTAGTTTGCCCGTAACTAGCTTATACCCAGTACCTCAGATGTCTTGGTCCACTTCTTCGCACAGTTTCAACCAACATTTTTTTTTTGGAAACTTTGATTGCTTGTCTAAGCTCTTTCTTTTTTTGTTTGTAAGTTGCGCTTTGTTCAGATGTACGTTGCTCATTTGGCGCTACTTTATTTGCCCTCGTTAAGCTTCGCCTTGCTATGATGCAGCTTTGACGTAGGGCAGCGATATGTTTTGTCCACCAAAAGACTGGTCTTCTTCCAACCTTATCGTCTTTTATGCCTAACCTAACTAACCTAAATTAACCTAATCTAACCTAACTGTAGGGTAAAGTTCAGAGACTAGCATGTCTGCTGATAACAGGTACAACGCTTACAACAGTTATAGAACTATTATCATTATTGCCACTTTACTTAATTGTAGTATTAAAGACAAGCAGTGTACAAACCTAAGATAAATAAAGGCATTGTAAACCTTTGGACCCACAAACCTAGTATAATAAATATGTTGCACAATAAAAAAACTAATGAAGTTGAACATCATAAAAGATTACTGCATGAAAAAGACATTTGATAAGACTACAGCAAAGCAAATGGACAAAAAAGATACCTAAGCATGCTTCAAAAGCTCACAAGACTAATAAACACTGTAGTCAAATACATGCGTAGAATTGTCTATGCCATGGGAAGAAAAGATTCCGCTACACTTGTTGAGTAAATGAAACGCAATAATAATTTAACCAAAGAAAAGCTAAAAGTAATTCTATAGCAAGAAAACCTGGTTTGCAACTTAACCTAACCTAACCTAACCTAAAAAAAAAAAAACCTGATAGTACTGGGCAGTACAACCATTGTATTTGAAAGAATTCAGTTTTTTAAACAAAATAATTTTTTTTCATAATCGTACGATTTTATAGACCTTGAGAATACTAAAGCTTGGCAATATTGATTAGTCAAGATAACAGTTTCAATTGATAACTACTTACTAACTACTTAATTTGTGTTTGCAATAATTCTAGATTATTGTAGTACATTTGAAAAGTTTAGTATTCAATTACTTGCTACTGCGTTAGTCATGACTATTTCTATTTAAATATTAGTCTATTATCAATGCTTCATATCAGAAACGACATAAATTAAGCATTAAAAAATACTGGTTTCTTCTTGTAATCTGCCAAATTATCGACTAATGACTAATAATCAGTGGTCGTTATTCATATTAGCCACTGGTATTTGTTATTCAAAAAAAACTTATTTATTAATTTGTGCTGATAAATATATGTTAGCGTTATTTTTTTATTTGTCAGATTACACTTTGCCTAACTCCTCCTACAACTACTATACGAAGAGCCGATTAAAGTAGACAAACCTTCGACGTAGACATCAACGACACCGTCTCGTATCGATAATCCACAGGCTAATAAAAATGTAAAACATATTTATCTCATTTGAACATCATACAATTTAAAATTTACATTTTCATTGAAATAAAATCTATAAATATGCAAACACCTCTGTAAAAATGCAATTCAATTAAATATAAACCGTGAAGGTGCATGAAGGTTAAATATCTTGTCTACATGTCTAAAAATATTTTTTTCTCAGTATCACGTAATAATCCCAACCAATTAATAAAAAAAAAATTCACAATGCAAATAACTTAGTAAACAAATTTTAGTGCAGTGACCGACTTAAAATAAACAATGCGTGTTATAATTCACAATGCATCTGCTTTTTTAATTAACTAATGAATCAATAGCTCGTATCGATTAAAATAAAATAGTCCAGTAGGATGTGGGACCGGATTTATAGTGCAAGGTATGTTTGAATCTTTTGTTTACCTTCCGTGAACGAGAAGTTATTGTTGTAACCTTGGTATTCATGATTTTATGATGTTAATTATGAATAAATATAGCAGATTAGTCAGACGATACAAGCATTTCTTTAATCATGATAATTATGGCATAACGTGTTTGTTTATATCTATATTAAGATAATAATTTTTATTTAATAGAATTTGAGTTTTTATTTAATAAGAAGTTGTCTTGTTTATAACTTGATTAAAAGTAATAATGTGTTATTGACATTTTAGTTTACTTGTAAAACTATGTCTGCGATGAGAGTGACCTAATAATTGTTATCTGTGTATAGTTTATTTAATGATTTTATTATACATATATCCAGCAACACACAAACATATCAACATTCTATCAACTAATATTTATTTATTTATAAAAATTTTTGTTCCTGTTTTACTTTGTGTTTGCATTCGAGTAAACGATATTATACACTACTAAATACAAAGACTATCTTAAATTTTAATAAAGTATAGTAACTTATTTTCTACATTTTTAAAAATATAAACATTCTAATCTAATAATTTTAAGTAAAAGTTGCTTTAGATTATTTATTTAATAAGTATTAATAACACAAAGTATGTATGAAGCTATTTATTAAGATTGTTACTACATTTCACACTTTATAATTCAAATTTTATTACCAAAATCTGTATAAATTTGACTGTATATACACCATAAACATTTCAACATGTATATTGTAAATCTACCACCCAAGAATGCAGGTTATAAACAAATTTAATTGTTTATAATTGAATGCAATAATTGTTAATAAAAGTATAATTTAATTACACAAAATAAACTTTCTACTAAGTAAGTAATTTAAATTTGCATTAAAATTTACTCAACTTTACATGAACAAAATATGGGGCACACTTACTCCTGGGAAATTTACCTTCTAATAATAAAATCTAATAAGGTCACATCTTGGTAATAAGTTAAAACATTACATAAACACAGTCCGCCCGCTCTTTGTTACAATAATTGCAAACATTATTATAATACATATAACTGTTGCATGCAAATATTGAATAAGCTGTGTGAAATTTTATTTATTAGTTTGTGTATTAGCCGCATGCCGAAGTAATTTACGTTGTCAGTTTTGCATGTAGGATGTTATGTAATTTGTATGAATATGTGAGCATGAATTAATTTTGTTATTATAGATAGGGAGAGGTAAACGCTTACGTCAGTCTAAATTTGCTTCTATGATGATTGAATTATAGCTTGACTTTATTATTGAGCAATTATTTCTACAAAAAGTTTTGGTTCAATTATTTATTAAGCTATTAACATTTAAATTTAATGATCAATTTTAGTAATATGAATACTAGTTATATGTTAACATATTTATTTAATTGTTACAAATATTTACTACACATATCGTTGCAAGTTGTTAGGAATTAATTTGTTTTATTTGTTAGCAGTTTAGGTAATATTGGACATTTTCAAAATTAGATTAAGTATTATGTAAACTTAAGAAACAATTGCGTTATTTATTTAATTTGTTTAATTTAATTACATAAGTTTGATTAAATAACAATACTTGTAAGTTTATTTTGATTTGAAACAACATCATTACTAATTTGTTTATTCAACACGCAGATATTTAATATTGCTTATTATTATGTTAGTGACATATTCCTACATTTAAAATTTAGTACGTAACATCAAAACTAAATTAAAGTTGACAATAATTGTACTGAGTATAAAAGTAAAAGTATTTTTTAAAGCGTATTTAACTACTAAGCTGTTGATGCGCAAATCACCGGACAGGTCAGTCAAACAGTTATAGTCCGTAGTGTCTAATTTTTAAATTTTGATTGCCGTTAAGTCGTAGAAGTTAATCTTTGATGTAGTCTTCAAGATATCGTTCCTACAGCCTATTAAGTTATTTTTTTTTTCGTTTGCTTTGTACGCCCGGCTTGTTTAAGTGTTTGTCTTGTAAGTTTGACTCTGTTTTAGTCGTTTTTTTTACGGAATTGTTAGTTGTGCTAAAGCCTACACTCTTTTTCTCTAGATGTTTTGATGCAATCTTGTTATTATTTTTGGGTTTTTGTATGTTGTTGGTGATTAGTTAATCATGGCCAATCATTCACAAAACATTTGTTTATTTATGAATATATCTTGCTACTTGAAGTCTCAACAATTGACAATTGAAAAGCAAAATCAGTACATGCCTTCGCTATTGTAGAACATCAATTAAGCCAAATGTTGATAAATGTGAGATTTATTTGCATAAATAGAGCTCAAACCAACAAATCTTGGATACAATTAGCGCAATCAAAATGCAAGAATGCCAATAGACACAACAACAGTGATAAAAACATTAGGCAGTAAGCGAGGTAAGGTTTGGGGCTTTGGGGCGCAACATGTCAAAAGCGCCATGGCTTGCAATGATTCACATTTGCATTATATTATTGTAAAACATTTTTTTCAATTAAATCATTTCCTGCAATGCAATTGTTGCACAGTTAATAAAAATGTTTAATTTACTTTTGAAAATAAAAAATTAAAACAGAACATACGATTTACTTTGTTGCAGTCCTTGAGACCTAAAAACAACCCGCTAAGAGGGAGAGATTGTGCCGTTGATACATCAAATCCAGCCAATAAATCCCAGTTTTAATGGGCGGAGATTTTTTGGATATTTTATGTTTTGTTGTCAACCGAGCTTTGAGCTAACTCTGACTGTTGTGGTAACTTTTATTTCAAAAACTTCCAGATGCAACCCAGAGTCGCTTAATGCTTAATTGCTCTAAAATGTAAAATGGCCGCCTGAATTACAACTCTAAAGGCGGTGTCTGCATTGCCGCCAAGCGCGTATGGAGTAAAGTGACGATGCGACCAATATAAGCGTTAGTGATAAATTTTTCAGGATTAAGATATTAGCTAGTCTTCACTCTGGTTTGGTTGATGTTATTGATACATTGGCTAGTAGTCTGCCACAACTGCATTAACTTTTATTGTTTATAGTTTTGGTAAAACAATCTTTTTAACTGTTTGATTTACACTCTGAAAGAGAATGCTTACACATTAAATTTCCCCAAGATCATACTTGCAAGTTCGAGACTGTAAGCAAAAATACCTTCTATTAAAGAATGTATTTTAGGTTAGTTAGAACGTCTTATAGGTTATGGAGTAAGCTACTTTAAGAACTAATGATATTGGTTTTCTATCGAAATATTCATATTTGTGTGGTTTGACAAGTCTGGCCAGATCCGGACTAGTGTGAACAGCAAGGTTATTAAAGTACGTTTTAGCCAAAGTTTTAATGTGTTAACGCAGCCGGATGAAACCAAAATTGTTACAATTTTTTTTTTCAAACACCATAGAATTCTGCAAGTCACCGTAAAGTAAAACTTTGGAAAGATTTAAAAAAATTGCAACCGTTTTCCAGACTAAAGACGCAAAAGTCATTTGCAGTCTGATGATAGTGGTGTACATCCGAGTTTTTTTCCGCCGCCGTTCCGCAAAAAAAAATTGCTTTGTTTTCTTCTAGGTTCACTCTGACTTGCCAGTCATTAGACAGTTTTGAGAATTACTGGTAGCATTATAGTTACCGTTTTTGGTGATCTAAAGCTGTAAGTTAGTTCTGTATCATCAGCATATTAAGATATTTTAAACATGTGCTTCCAGCCCAAAGGCATGTCGGTAACAAAAAAGATAAATAGCGTCGGCAAAAGAATGAAACTTTGAGAAACTACTACCGTGATCTGCAGTAAGATAGAATCATGGTTTAGGAGTTTAACTGCCAGTTTTGCGAGTTAGATATAAAACTATCAGTTTTATAAGATGCAGAGAAAATTTTAGTTTTAGCAATTTTAAAAGTAAATCTTTATCTAAACCATGTTTTAGATTTCTTTAACGTAAAAAAAACTACTCAGATTTTAAAACCTTTGACAGTGTTGTTAGGTTAGGTAGTAATCTTGTCTAAACTTATGTTGGTAAGCGGAGAAAAAATTGTTAGATTTCGTTTGGTTTTGAATTATATCCAAGATAACTCTCTCTATAACCTTTCTTAAGGTGCATTGAAGACTAATTGGCCAGTAGTTTTAAAAAAGGTTCTAATTTTGGAATGTTTGGAATGCGTGAGGACCTTTCTGAATAAGCCATTATTGCTTTATAAAAAAAAAAATTGAGTATTTTGTTTGGAATTCTGTCCGGATCAAGAGCAGAATGAGTTTTCAGTTTTAATATCATTTTTCTGATTTGAGAACACTATTTTACGGTGTGTCGTTGTCAGTGTTTTTAAAAAAATTATTGACTCTGTTATTGAAGGGAAACATTGGAGTTTAAGGCGGTTAGCAAATGATGCCTAAATGAGCATCTACCTTGTTAATTGGCTAATTCTAAAATCTAACGTGCAACGCTATACGTAGGTCTAATACATGATGACGTAACTGCGCAACGGGCGACAGAATCGCATAGAATAAAGCAACTCTTTTTCCGTTTCTTTGTTTATTATTGTAAAATGAATTTAAAAATTTAATACTTTTTTTAGTAATATTTATGTTTGTAACACGACATATTTGAAATTTGCTGGGAAACGCCATAGCAAGTAGCGCCTGGCTGTAGAATTTAATTATTGATTTATTACACTATTCAATAAAACGCAATGTTTAACTTACACGAATTACAAAGCAAAGCATCTTATTGGAGATAGCACAACTATTTAATTCAATGGGTTGGACTAGTCATAATAAGGCAAAAATACTAATGCAACGTGTTTGGCAGTTAAAAATTGATTGAGGCGTAGCCTTTTCAATAGATATGCATTTGGCACCAATACAAGAACAATTTTACATCTATCAATACAATACAAATACTACGTCACATACATGAGCACTAGACAAATACCAACTTAGAATTATACAGATTTTGCAATGCATCTGAGGCGGCATATAATTGTAGTATATATATATATGTATATCAGACGTAAAACTCCAATTGGTTTATTTAAAACCAATCTGTTGTGTACAAAGTCTAAGTTTGCAAACAATATCACTGTCTCAATTGGAATTGAGTAAGGCAGTTATTCTTGCAAGCTTGGCAAAACAAGTAAAAAATGCCCACAAGCTGAGTTTTGACAACAAATTTTACTGATCAAATATAATCATTGATCTTGGATAGATTTGCTCACTTTTTAACACAGGGGTGGCCAACCCGCGGCCCGCCTTAAATATTTTTCTAGCCCGCAAGATTTATTACACTTTTACAAATTTATAATGGCTACAGTAGTAAAAATCACTGTATAAAAAATACATTATTTCTGCACCCATATATTCAAAAATTAACTGTAAAAATTATAAGAAAAAATTTACTTGCCGTGCTTGCTACGAGCGTAGGCTCCCCTGTCGTATGTTTGTGGTGTGCGATAATAGTTCTACACAAACATGCGGGACCTATTGTTTAACGTGGAATCCGAACCACACCACTAGAGGAGTTTACTAGTCAAATACTTTGCTGGTTTGCCAGTGCTTTGCGAAAGAGAAGACCACATCGAAATATATTCAACAAATTAGATATTGCCGCTGCCAGGAATCAAACCCGAGATGCCTGCTCAACTAGACCTCGCACTAGACTAGATTCTTGCGGATATATGATTGATATTGCCTGTTTATTTATGAGTTTTAAGTTATGAGCTTGCAGATTAAGTAAATTATATTTTGTTGTTGTTGGTTGGCCATCTTTGAATTGAAATTTTAATCATATGAGATGGAAGAAGAACAGACGGTTTATTTTTTGATTATTTTTATTTTATTTCAGAGAGTGTATATTCCGATTAAGTATGGAATATGATTTCTTTAAATAGCCTCCGCGGCAGGCTCGGCAGTATGCCATTCTTGAGGACCAATTATCAAGTATTGCGCTACTGTTTTCAGAGGTATTTTGTTGATAGCTTTGCAAATGGTCTGCTTCAAGTGGTCAATTGTCTGGGGATTGTCAGCAAACACCTTTTTTTTAATGTCCCTCACAAAAAAAAAATCAGCAGTGTCAAGTCATAGGTGGCCAGTTGACATCGCCAAAACTGCTGATAACGCGCCTTATCTTGTTGAAACCAGAGCTACCATAGATCAAGTTCTTCTAATTTGAACCACAAAAAATCAGTGATTATGCCTTTGCAACGATCTCCGGTAACAGTAACGTTGCTTCAATAATTGTGTTTGAAGTTTAATAGCTCAATAACATGTAAATTTTCTGTTTGTCAAATACGGCAGTATTGCAGTATTGTTTGTTCACATAGCCGCAAAGAGAGAAATGGGTCTTGTTCGAAAAGATGATTTTTTGGTTAAAATTTGGGTTAACAATCAATTTGTATAAAGCCCACTGAGCGAAACAAAAACGGGTACCAAAGTTAGTCATTTTGATTTTTTGAACAAGTTGCACTTTGCAAGCAAACATACCAAAGTCTTTGTGAAGAATCCGTCTTAGAGTGGTTTGCCGAATACCGAGTTAGTGACTTCTGCGCCAAGTTGATGTTGCTGTATTCTCGCGTACACTTTGAGAAACAGAAGTGACAATTTTGGGCAGAACGCTTCGGAACAGTATGCTTGATGCGCGCATTGTCTACCAGCGTTCCAGTTTCACCCACTTTTATCAGAAACTTTTGTATTTCTTAGATCGATGGCGTTTTATTTCTTCCAAACAACGTACGCAATTTTTGCGCTATTGCAGACAAATGAGACTCATTTTCAAAATAAGTTTTCAGTATTTTAAAAAGTTGTTCCAAAGTAATACATTATTCTGTCTGCAAAGGTGTCTAACCACACGTTTCTCAATTGTGACGCTAAAATTGTATAATTTAGTTTATAACAGGTTCGATGTTTTACTATTAAGTGACCTCAGTGAAGCAGTGACCATCCTTAGATACGCACGCACACGTGATAGCAGAGCAGACACTCAGTTTCAAAAGAATATTAAACACAATAATAATAACTCATTATGTTTTGATTCTTTACCCCAAAAAAATCTCTAAAGTGAGTCTAAATCTTATATATGGATATATAATTTTATATGCGGCCCGCGAAGTTGTAATGCATTTTCAAAGTGGCCCGCAAGATCATTTGGGTTGGCCACCCCTGTTCTAACAAATGGAAAACATACGTGGCAAATCATGTAACTGAAGTGCAAAGTCTGACAATCACATAACAACCTAGCTAATATCATATTTAGAGGTGAAAAAAATAATAAAATTATCATCAAGTAATTTTTATTCCAAAATTAAAAAAGATTGTAACGTTCTGTCTCAGATACATTATCAACTTTCAAAAGTTACTAGTCTATTTACTGTACCAGAAATACACAAAGCTACATACAACAACACTTCTTAAAATTGCACTGTCAAAAGAATTTAAAAGTGTAATATACAACTTGAAACAATCTTCTGATTGACAAATCAAATAGATTGCTAAAACTAAGCCCTTTTATTGACAAAGACGGACTACTTAGAGTAGGATTCAATCAATGTAATTTAATAATTTGCAGTGTTGTCAGCAGTGCGAACAATAGAAGTACGGTAAAAACCATTCTACATAAAAGTTTACACCCAAGCTGCATCTATTGCAAATGAAGTTACAACATTCTTGAGGAAGCCGTACAACTATGGGTTATGTCAGTGTTTTTCTGTATTAGCATCTGGAGTTAGTAAGCTTTTGACCACAGAAGCATTTATAAATAAACTAATGCAAATTATGTCAATCAAACCATTATTCAAACAAGATAAGATTAGATCCGCATTTTAGAGATATGTGGAAGAGTACGGTAAAGTTTTAGTTGGCTTTTGGTTAATACCAAGAGCAAACTAAAACGTATATCTAACAACTCCCTTGACATATAAAAAAATAAATATCTCATTAACACAAATAAAAACATGTTTAAACTATTAACATTTAGTGCCATTAACCAAAAACCCGGAAGATTTTGCAGCCTTTACCCCCAGTCATTTGCTAATTGGGGAAACTTTTAGCATGCATCAAAAACCAAATATTATTATATTAAATTTTTTTTTAACTATTTCTAACTACTATTTTACTAAAATACTTTTATAAAATTAAGTTTTAAAAAATAAATCAATTAACAAATTTATAAAATATATAAAGAAGAGACGCAATGTCCTCAATATATGTATAATAGTAATTATAATTTATGCAAAAAATTTATTCTATTTTTAATTTTCAAATTTCTGTTTTAATTCTTTCATGTTATTACCATCAGCTTAATATCCCGAAATAATTAGTTTATTTGTTTATTCTCAGAATGCTATTAACCATTGCCATTAAATAAAGTCATTAAGTCAGTTAGTATAAATAGTCAATACACCCTTTAAAATATTCACTTTGAATTGTGGTGGTGAACAATGTTGACAAAGTAAGTTAAAAATCAATTAGTTTAAATAAATAAAGCCATACTGATGAGAGGTAAACCTCAAAACGCGTCTATGGATGTTTTTTAGTTTAGAATATTTTTTCATAAATTTAATTTTTTAATGTAATTAACAAATTATATGAAGAAATAAAAATGACGTTAAAGTTGGTGTTTTTGTTAGAATACTGAATAAAGATAGAGGTCGAGGTGCTCTTAATACACAATTACCAAAATAAAGTTTTTGTTGACAGCTCCAAAATGAATTTACTAGCATGTCACTTCTCTTGCTTACAATGTTTGTTAAACCTAAATTATTTCTTGTTTGATTTTCTTTACTTTTAAGTTTATGGGGATTTTTCCTATTCCTGAACGCCTTCAAATTAATAGCACCAGTACTCTATTACTCTACTAACATCTTTTGACATATTAAAAAAACTTTTAAAAAATTAAACGCGTCGAAAGTGGACACATTACTAAACATAAACTGTTTAATAGTTACTGTGATTTTGTATAAATTGTCTCTTTGACCAGTGAGATGCTAGGCGTACGGATGATGGGTGCATACCCTGAAACACGAGTGTTTGGGTATCTTACTGGATGAAAAGCAATTTATATAATACGTCATTTATTAATTTTAAAATTAAACGCCTTATCAACTTGTCCTGGATTTTTAACATTACCAATAGCTGATACATATTATTCAACTAATTACAATTCATATTATACAATCATAGGTTTAAAAACATTAGTCTTGCAGCAATGTTTCGATTTACTCAATGTATATTTAAAAAATAACTTCGCTTTAAGTATATTTATTTAATTATCCTAAAGATATAAAAAATTTAAGATTTATTTATCATGTAAGAATTGCTTGACGTTCGTGCAGTAAAGTTCACTCATATACATAATTGATTATTTTAAAATAATTAGCAAACATGCAATGATGAGCTAGAAATAAATTCACTTAAACTTTGACGCAAGGAAAATATAGCAAATCATTTAAAAAATCAGTTAGGAGAAATCGTAAAACCTACTCACGTAAGGTACATAAATAGCATGAAATTTATTTGAACACAGATAGTTATTATTTTATCTATGGTCAGCGTTTATCATCATCAAATTTGATATGGTATGAGCGAATGACGTAAGAAAGAAAATCTAAGAAAGTTTATATTATTTTTTTTAATAAAAAGTACAATTTGTTATTTTGTAAAAAAATGATTATGATATAAATAAAATGATTATAAACCTCCAGTAACGGTACTTACAGAATCGTTGTGCCTAAACTAAAACCTTAAATGCACCACAATTCATTTTTTCACGACTTTTTGTTTAAGGCAAGATTTATAGCACAAGTATATATTTCAAAAGATTTATCACAATTATCTGTAGCTTTGCTAGTACATTTTCTTATCTCATTAATAATATTATCATCAATATTGAATTGCCGCTTAATAGTTTCGTAATTAAGCCCACCTAAAAAAAATGTGTTTTTATATTCACCCAAATTTTACCATATATATTACCAGCTTCATTAATAAATCCAGTCCTAATAGCAAGACATCTTTTAAAACATTTAAATTCTCTTACAGGTTCAGGTTTCTTTATAGATTCTAAATTAATATTATTGTCTTTGGCACATTCATCTTTAATTTTCTTTATTCCTGTATTATCACGTGGATATTTGCCCTGTAAATTATATTATTAATTTTCAAATTAATATAATTAAAATAAACCTACCTTTTGTGCATAAATTAAAGTTAAATATATAAGCAAAATTGCGTGTTTCATATTGGTTATAAATTCAAACTGATAGGGTAGGAAAAGTTTACTGCATATTTATACTAATAAATATTTGCCAATACATTTGTTAAAATTTTATAATAGCAATGGAAAGTGTAAAAATATATTAATAATAGACATACAACAAACAATTCAATAGAAATATGTGTATCCTGCATATAATGATTTAATTTTATTATTTAGTATACATAGTATTATCTGTATTAGCATAGTAACATTATTTCCTAATACTTAGTACAAGATATTATGAAACGCTCTATATTTTCATATATAAAATACAAAATTAATATTGACCGTACGTTAATTAATAATATTATTGTAGAATTTTAATATTTAATTAAAATTGACAGCAGCAGTGTGTTATTAAACTTTGCATATTCTATTTCATGAAGTTAGAAGATAATTGACACATAGTACATACATTGTAATTCTTAGCTGTGAAGACTATATTGATCCAATGTTCCAAATACATATGCGTCGACTCGTTCGTTATACATTTTATAGTTTATATATTGTTAACATTGATTAAGCTTAGTCACTAAGAATTACAAAATATTTATAAATTCAAATATATCTAGAAGTAGCAAGGTTTTTAAGAATTATTTAAGATTTATATTAAATCTAAAAATTGAGACTATTTAATATATCCACTATACGCATTATACAGGGTTAGTCAAAACTACCAAAACACATAAATAATTTTCCAACCGTATAATATTTCATCTAGTATAGTGTTGGAAACAGTTAAAATAATTCCTGAAATTATCTCAGCTGTAATGAACCAAAAGTTAAAAAAGAAAAACTTTCTACAGATATGGAAAGAAGCAAAATTGGTCTTACTGTAGAAACTGGTAAAACACAAAGAACTAGTCAGATACAGACTATTGTGCCTAACTAACAATTTTAATTAAGTGTTCACAAGTAGACTAAAAAGTGTGGTTAAAAATAAAATATTGAAAAATCAATTTAGATTCATAAAAGGCAGCTCCTCAATAGCTCTTATAGAGAAAGTCAACAAAGAAGCCACTGGAATAGCAGTAAAAAATTGAAATTTGTGTCTGTAAAAAATGCGTTTAATTCTGTAACATAACTAAGCATAATAGGACACTAAAAAGAATTGAAGTCAGCGTGTGGCTAAGAAAGATACTTTCTAGCTACTTAGCTGACAGAAATTTATTAATAGGTAACAAAAATACTGATGTTGTTGTGAAGAACCCCACAAAGTTTTATACTTGGTCCGTTCTATGGAACATTTATTTCAACAAGATGTTAGAGTTAGAACTAAAAGAAGGCGTACAAATGATGTATGTAACGGCATTAATCATTACTTCTAAATTAGGAAACAAACCTAATTGCAATTGCAAAAAATCAATAAAAAAAAAGCTAATGACTAAAAACTGCCAAAAATAAAACGGAGGCAGTGATTCTCTACGGTGGCAGAAAAGTCAAAGAACTAGAAATACAAATTGAAAATACAAAAAATAAAACAAAGAAAGCAATCTAAAAATTTGGTTTGACAAAAACTTAAATCTGGAAAGAGTGTTGAAATACAAATAGCAGAAAAGTCTAAGAACTGGAAATACAAATTGAAAATACAAAAAATAAAACAAAAAAAGCAACCAAAAAATTTGGTTTGACAAAAACCTAAAAACAAAAGACCATATTAACAAACCAATGCCAAACATTTAAGACCCGTCATCAATTGAAAAAAGATTACTATATTCTGTGGCACATTTAGTGATGATGTACAGAGCTTAAATCTGGGAAAAGGTGCTGAAATACAAATAGTGTAAAACTATGCTTATTTTATAGTAAAGGAAAATTGCGTTACAAATAATACAAAGATACAGAACTTTCTTTACAAAGACGGTTTTGGTCATAACATCGGTAATGCTAATAAATCACTTGCTATATAGATATACTGAGTTGGACAAATTGAAAACATGGGAAGATTGACTACTGCCTAACAGAGTTCCTAAGTAGCTACGGGTGTTTTAGGGCTTATTAGCTTATTGATTTAAACTAAAAAAAATAACAGATTCACTTATTGTAAAAACATGTAATCCTTAAGTGAAATAGGTGGCATAAAAAAAATGAAAGAAAATCTAAAGGTAGCAGTAGAAAACAATTATTTATAATAGGATAATTGTAAGTATTAAGTTAGAAGAACGAATCAAAGACCAATACCTAAAAAAAGGGATAAAACAAAACACTTAAAAACATCTAGGGTCTAATGTGAGCACAAAAACGCCAAGTAGAAATAAGGTTTTAGTAGATCAAAGCTCCACACACAAGTTAGTAGAGCTTTTCCAAAACAACTTAAAAGAAATATTAAGAAATTTATTAAAGTTTTTGCACTGTAGGATTATTACTACCAAGTCATGTTTCTGAGAAAATGAGTACCGGGCTAACGTTTGCAATAGCAAAGTGTTAGCACTATACGTTTTTACTCCAGTTCGTTCTAGTTTGAAATTGGTTTTATATTGTCCAAGTATATACTTACTGAAGTGTGCCGTTTGGGCACAATCTTGGTTACTAATCTTTGTTTTTGTTTCTGCATCATAGCCTGAACTCGAATGGTAGGTTAAGATAACGTTGTTTTGTCATGGATACTGCCATTGCCAATTATTAGTCTAATGTTGTCTGGTTTTTTGTGGACATTATTTTGAACTATAGCCCGTTGTGTTCCGGGTTTGGCAAAGTTTATTCCAAGTAAAAATTTTATTGTGGTGACATTGGTTGTAGCATTAGTTTGATGGCGCATTTGATAAGTAGCCATTGCCAATAGCTTATCTTATGATTATTTTAAAAGACTTTTAGTAAAATGTTTTATTTCTTCAGAATTGATATACTGGTATGGCATTTCCACTTTTATTTTTAAAACTGTTTGTTGACAAATTTGACATTCTTATCATTAAGTACAATTTTGAGTTAGCCGTACTTGCACAAAACTTGCTGTTTCAAGATAACAACAGTAGTCTTACTAGTAGAGATGGTTGTAGCAAAAGCATTTACCAAGCATGTGAAGGTACTTATTTTGTTAATTTAACAAATAAAGTGTAACTATCCCACGTTGCAACGTTTTGAAGTACAAAACGGAGCTTGGACTTGGGTTGGTCTAATGTTAATTTATGGTCTAGCAGTTGTTTTACGGTTATGATTGCCTGTTTTGTTATCCCACTTCCTTGCTAATGAAGAGCCAAATGCAGATTCTTAAGTGGTGCAGCCTCAGTTGGTTTATTTGGAAAATAAACTAAGTAAACAATCAAACAAAAAAATTAAAACCAATTATTGTATCAATCTCTCCACTATATTAACCATCCGCTTTTAAACAATAGCTGCAACATTTTCAGCTCAAACGGCTTGATTTTAAAATAAAATATAGCTTGGTAGAGAAGCTGTCAAATGAAATGGTTTTTGCAAATACCCGGTATTGTAATTTAACTTAAAGACTGTTGCTTTAACTACTGTTAGAATCTATCTGTAGATGAGGTTAATCTTTGGCAGATGCTGATTGTCTGTTTTGTTAGTCTTGGTTGACTTGGAGACAGTTTATAGATGAAAATTTTAATAAAATTTAAAATATGTATACTAACACCGGCAAATTTAAAGAAACATATAAAAAAAAAATCTTTTACCAAATTGCTTAAAATGTATTTTTATATAGATAAAAGTTTTTATTATTAATGAGTATTTGTTTAAATATGTTTGTTTGTTTGTTTATTATACTCAATTTGGTAGTAAACCAGTTCATAATATGTAGGTAAAAGAGCACCAACTAATATCATTAAGGCTGTGGCAATTATGGTCAAACTTACAAGAAAACTTGCCTATATTGGACTATTAACGTGCTCAAAATGATTATGTTTAAACACACATCTTCAAATGTGTTTTATTTCAAAATTCAAGAAAATTTTAATCTTTTGAAGTTTTCATTTACAATTTCATATTCTTTAAAAATTACAATATTCAACCTGTATCTTTCCAAGTTTGATTAGACTTTAATGGAAATACAAAAACTTATATAGCGGCCTCCTTAACTTTATTTCTTAGTAGACAGTTTTAACGCCAACAATCTAGGTTTTCTAAAAAATCACGTGACGTTGTCTGATAGAAAATCTTTTTGTGAAGCATATGTCCAAATCTTGTTCTATTATTCAACGCTTATGGTCGTGCTCTGCTCTGTACCTTAGTACAGTCCGTAGTACACACTAATAAAGTCCTATTGTTGTTTTTAAATGCAGTTTATTCCAATCTTATCGTAAATAGTATTTTTGCTTTTTGATTTTTTTTAGTTGGTTTTATAATTTGGTTTACTTGTTTTACCTTATTGTTTATCTTGATGCTTATAATATCTTTCGTCGTTGTCATGATTTTTGTTTTTATTATGTTCATTTTTACACCAACTTTTAATCCCAAAAATCTTTAAGATCTTTCAGCAACTGGTTTAGATCTTCTTGATTAAAAAAAAAAAGATAACAATGTGGTTGGTGTATTAGAGATGAGTTAGTCACCGACGCCAAAGGTTAAGAGTACCACATCTGAAAATTCTGCCGCAAACTCAGGAATTTCAACCTAAATTATTGAGTTTTTTAACGTCCATGCAACATCAATGCAGTACATGGGTTCTACTAAAGTTTCTCTTCTTATCTGAAAGAAAGCGTACTCATCACAACACATTTTTTTAACCAGAAAAATTGACCCTTCAAATAGGAGCCTTAAACCCAAGACCCTTAGTGTAGTAGTCACTCATTGCATACAAATAATTTAATAAAAATTATAAAGCATATTTTTTCATTTGTGATTTTGTGAACAAAATTTTAATTTTTTTTCTTGTAATTTTGTAGTTTAATACTTTGTCTTGTATAGTGTGGTAAGTATTAATTTGATTTATTGCCGTAAATATGTCTTCATAGAAATCTTTGACTTCTTTGTCATGTGGGTATACTTGTATGACTTGAATATTTAGCATTTTTGGATTACTAAGTAAACTTCTTTTTCAGTTATGCTCTTATACATAGTGATCATTTGTGTTGTCGCTCTATGGACTATGAATCCCACTCCTCCGTTTTCTCCCTATGTATTTGTGTTTTAAAATTTTGCATTTTTTAAATAAATTGTAAGTGGGTATAAAACCTCTTGGCAACAGGGTCAAATTACAGGATTTCTGATCCTAAATGCAACAATTTTGCTTATTAACATTGCTTCCGAGATGAAAATGAGTTTCATCGGAAAACACGGCAAACTGAAAGCGCATTGGATGGTTATAAAACTTCATTTTTTGGACTAATTAAACTTGGTAGGCCTTTAAACCGAGGTCTTTATGCAAAATTATCTTCAGGGAAGTGCAAGAAATGTTCAGTTTTTGAGAACGATGACGAGTTGATGTTGATGCCTGTTCATGCACACTCTGAGCAACAGCATTATTTTAACGTGTTGTTTTATCCACTAACAATTCAGTTTTGCAAACTTGCTTTACAAATTGGTCCACAAACTGCGTTGAAGGCACTTCTTTTCTATCAAATTTGTTTCGTAAATTTCTTACTGTTAGAGTAGAAGACTCACCACATTAGAAGTAAGTTCTCATTATTTCCATTTCGTAAATGTCAAACATAAAACTAAATTTCTGTCAACTCATAAATGTCATTATACCTTTGAAAAACAAAATAAACTATAGTTCAAATTCTAAACGTTACATGGCCTACCCTTTATATGATCCAGCTAAAATATTCCAATTGGTTTTATTTATTCATTTAATCATATCTAACGTTTTAAAACAACATATCTTTGTTATATAATTTGGGCTCAAGATATCAGTGGAGTAACTAGGATTTTAACGCCCCACCGTAAAATATTTGGAAAAGCCTCTTCTGAGACGGTTTTGAAAAAAGCATACAATTTATTACAGATTTGTTTCTCCCCTCATGCTTTGAAACAAACGTAGGCTTCTTCTGTGCTTTTCCGCATTGCACACACTTGCTTACAAGTAGCTACGCCACTGTTTAAAGTAAAAATAATATTTCAATTCTTTTAATTTTTCAATTAAATGTTTCATTTTTATTAACCTACGTTTATAATTAATTTTTACTTTCTGAAAAAAATATAAGGTTTGATGTTATTTTGTACTAAGAATTTATATTTTATAAAGGAACTACCAATGGAAATAGTAACCGTCGCAGAATTGAACTGTGTTAACATGTGATGTTTGAGTAAAAAATTATAATAATAAAAAATCATATTAAAACTGAAATTTTTATAATTAAATAAGTTTTTAGTTATCAAAGCTTAATTTGCGTGTAAATTATATATATATATATATATATATATAACATACATAAATAATAATATTAATAACACATTTTAATGTAAGATTAATATTAATAAATACAGTTGATTATACATTAACTGTACACTAATTTTGTAATAAATTAAAATCAAACTACTACCACATAGCATATTCACAATAAAATAAATAAAAGGATTTCTTGTTACAAGAAATATAGGCCACGGCCAGTAAGATGAATATATAACGCCGTTGTTGACCTAAGAAAGACCAAGAGAACCAATGAATCATTACACAGTTATTGCAATAGATAATTGGAACTGTACTACACACCACATAAAGTTATTATTGCGTGATACATTACAATAGACATTGTCGGGAATTCACACCGACAATAAAGGAACTCATTTGTCTCATGTCAATTTAATTATTGAATCGTAAGACATTAATTAGTTTAAAATTACATGCTAATAAATAATACCTTACAAGAGAATTAAAACGATTGCTGATAAATTGCAATGTATATTGATGTTTATTGTTAAATAAACAAATAAATTTATAGTCTAAATAGATGACGCTTGTTTTTATAATAATTATAGTAAGCGGTCATGGTATTATGTTTATTTTGATATTGATGAAGTTACAATCTATTGTTGCATTTACGAGGTTTGATCAATAAATACACGGACTTTTTTAATTTTATAGGCAGTGTAATTGTCATATTTTTGTATTCATTTTTATATTGGTTATTACTATAGTCAATTCTATCAACTTGTTCGATTTTTAAATATGATATTTTGACATGCGTAACAATAGTAATGATATATATGAAAAAATAAATAAAAAGTCATTAAACATTGACAGCTATATTGAATGCTTACTTTATTGTTTGAAAAGAGAATTTTGCTGTGCTGCGCAAAAAAGTGAAGAAAATTATTATGGGCAATTGCGTAATAACTATCAATTAGAAGTGAACAAAAAAATATTACAAAAGTGTTTAATATTTTTGAGTCTAAACATCACCGTGTTGATGATCTTTTATGGAAATTAGCATTTTACCTTATACTACTAAAATACATTAATTTTAATCTAGTTCAACAGTAGAAAACTAACTTTGCAAAAGCTTTTAAAAAACTCAACAAAAATCTTAAATGATGTAAAGCCATATTACTAGAAAAGAGTCAAAAATAATATTTTGTTTATATTTTACTATAAACTTTTATAATTTGAAATATGTTGTTTTTACAAATCAAAAATATGGGCATAAATTCTAGACAAATAAGTTTTTATTTTTTACACAATGGCTCATCGATCTCTAGCTACGTCAATGATTGTTATTAACATTATCTATTAACCCATTGTTATTGTTTATTATTTGCAAATATACTTTTGTTTATAATATATAATCACAAATATATACAATATCCCATAATCCCATTAATATTATTAATAAACAATGTGTTAGTTATTAATCCATAAATATTGTTAAATATTATTGCTTCAAATCCATTATATGTTTATCAGTATTATTTAAATGTTATTATGTCTACTTGATAGTAATAAGATATATTATTCCGATTGTATTATTAAACTGTTTGGCCTTTGTAATAAATGATTTGATATAAAATCCAAATGCATTTAGAATAATCCATCAGCAAGAAAACAATTCTCTAAAATAATCACTATACTGTCTTTCAATTGATATAATATAAATAACCATAAATCTTTCCGACTTGTTAATAATAAATCTCAGTTAATACTTATAGAAATCATTATATTTCAAGGCTTGGACAATACTAAGAGATTTCACGGAAGACATTACAGAAGATGTAAACATCTAAATCCGTTCTCATCGTATTGATAATTAAATTCAATTTATAATGTTAATACATCACGTATAGTTTACCCAAAACACGGTCACTGCACTAATCCGCATTATAAATAGCAGTGAGTAGGTCAGTTATCTGAAATATAGAAAAAATGATTACATTAAAGTTTTTTTATTTTATTATGCTTTCAACCTTGATGCCTATAATTGCATGATTATTTTTATGATAGTAACAGATTCTTAATTGCTATTAAATTATTGTTTTTGAATAGATGATGATGCATTTATGTAATTCCTTTCAATAGTTAATAGCATTTTTTTTTTACTTGTATGTGCATATGTAGATTTTTTTCTACCAGTATAAGTTTATGAATAAATATAAATGAATTAATAAACTAGCATAATCTTATGCATTACTTATCTAAATCACCTTTTTTTTATTTGTAAGCTAAATATACAATTTATTGTAGATGTTTTGATTATTATATCGTTCCGCAACCCATTTGATGTCGGCGTTCTTAGCGTTTTTAAACAAATTGCTTAAAATAAATAATGCATCAAATAATGTGTTTATGTGTGAACATTTTATATTTCTACATATTTATAAAAATAAAGAGAAGAATGTTTATAATTCAGATAGGTGAATATTACTATTTATAATAAAATTAATTAATAAATTTTTATTAACTATTAGAAGTACAATACTAAAAGATCATAGAGATTTTAAAAAAGAATCTGCAACACATGAAAAATAATAACTGCTAGTCAAATAAAATCACTATTGAGACCTTACTATATGCAACTCTTTATACTCCATCCTCACACATCCACGCATAGTTTGTGAATCTTATTTTTATTCTGAAACAATATCTAATATACATACATATTAATTGTAATCGTGTTTTCTTAAGCCTTGATGTTATATGCAAAGTTGCATTAAACCCTAGGTACTTTTGTTTTATGATAATGTTATAGGATATAATTAAAATGTAATATACAATGAGAGCAAGAAAACTTGCATTTACGATGTAGACAACCAAATATACACTTTAAGTAAATATTTAAAAAAAAAATTAGATCAGGCTAAACCATTGCCTTAGGCGTAATATAATTCATTTTTGTGATAACTAATGTAATTATAATCAATTAAAATACATTTTTAAAAGAAGCAATAATACAGTTAAATAAAATGTTTCTATGTTTTAATTGACAAATTTATAAATTATAAAAAATAGCAATCATTATTGAAAATATTAATACAATATACATAATAATAATAATAGACAATGCAGAAGATTGTGAATTGAACGATTAAATTATATATAATATATTGTTTACATAAGAACAAAATGCATTTATGCATAGTAAAAACTCATTATTGCAGTCAATCAACAAAGATTGCACAAGTAGTACTTTCTTCGTGCCTGAATTAATTTAATAAAGCTTGTCCCAATACAAGAATTCTTGATAAAACGTTTTGAAAATCACAAATTATTGAACGGTTTGAAAAAAGGAACTGGACTTGCAGAAGAGGTTGTTTACTATATACAGCATCGACCCGAGCAAAGTCTACAAAAATCAATGAAAAAACTATTTCGCAAACTAGAGTTTTACAGGAAAGTTGCAAAAAAATCCTGCATTTGTACATGTATCGTTAGTTAAATTACATTCACTTGATTGTAAACAAGTTGCATATTGGAACAGGTTCAACAAACATTTAAATAATGATGAAATATTGAATACGATCTTTAAAATTGGCTTTGTTTTGCTGAAAATAACTGACTGCAATTCATTGTAGTGTAATTGTTAAGGAAATTTATCTAAAATTATAGTGCGGTACCGTTCTGCATTATTTTATCTAAAAGTATAAGTCCGTTTATTCTTTGCTTTAAAACTACAACAACCACTAAGCTTAATCGGTAAACAGATCTTATCATTGTTTATATTGCCTGTCAGATGGTTTCTTACAAGTGCACAATTTGTAATTTGTGATTTACAACCGTTTTATAAAAAACTTTAGAGACTAAAGGGAATACGACCAGGTGCAATCTTAATTGATAGTTTCACTGCGACTATAAAGGCATTCTTTTTTGTATAAGAATTAATAAACATCTAACTCACAGTTTGCATAAATTGAATTAATTAACACTAATTAATAAACACTAAGTTAAGCTATTTGCCTATTTCTTTAGCAAACTAAAACCGCTTAATCAATATCAAATCCTAAAAATCATTTTTTAATCAATTATTAAATAAAAAACTTTTTGACTGTGGTGGAGATAAGACAAGACCCACAGTGATATCAAAAAGTTGCGTACATCTAACAGTGGCAAAACAAGATTTTTGAACCCTACCCCAAAATAGTAAGAAAAACCACCCCAGAGACGGATTTAAAACTTTATTGCTTGTTAATATTCTTGTAAGCACTTCCGCCACTAAACATGTGTATTCTATTCAAAAGAATATGCTTACTTTAGTATATTATATTTTGAAAAGGAACACGGATAAACAACTGACACTGGCGATAATCACGTGGACAATTCTATTGATGCATTCTTTTCTTACTAAACTTTTCATGGAAGGACGGAGTATATATTATCTATACTCCTCTTTCCCTATAAAAATCTATAAATCCTAAAACTGCTTATGTTTACAAACGTACATGTTCAAAAATGTGATCACTAAAATATATACAAATCGTTAGTTATAATTGTCAAACGTCATAAGTTTGCATTTTTAGCCAAACATTTTAAGCAGCTCTTCCCTCACATCGATGAAACAAACTACGACAATTTTTACAAAAATAATTTAATGTTATTGCTGAATCTCATAAACGTATAAAAATGAAAAGAAAAGATTGTAAAACACTTTCATGAAACTCTGAATCGACCAAATCAACGTCGAAAAAAATGCATTCCAATTCTCGACATATGTTACAATAACAAATAAGGGTACTTGATGCCCAGTCTACATTTATTAGAAAAATATGTAGGATCTATATTAACAAAAGTTAGAGAATTTACTTACAGTAGTTCAATCAACATAACTACCGTACATCTATTGAATTGGAACAATGTTACTCTGTAAGCAGATACTCCGGCGCTGCATATTTCTACCAACGTATAAGACTGCCACTCATTATCAGTTAATGCCACTGTTTTTGACTCATATTTGACTTACGAAAATTATATAGAAGCCGATTCTTCAACAATTCCAACAACCACCAAGTTGACCAACAACACCACCTACCGACTGCGCCAATTTAGTGTCTTATAAGAATTTGTCAAATATTTTTTCAAAGAGGACATTAGCTTAAACGTACCAGAATGCAACATCATGCCAATATTTTTTTATTAAAGTTAGAATTCAACAACGACAATCGAAAGACTATTCACCGACGGACATGTCAATCAATCAGTGTATTGACAGTGTCATCAAGATATATTTTTATAGCAGTAGCCAATCATAGTATGTATCAACAACTTTTATCAACAAACTGCTTTTGGTGACGAGCTTATATCAAGAACAACCAAAGCCAACTGAAAACCTTAACTGATCTAATGTTTGGTTATAACAAACAAAAAATCTGCAACGATGTCTAACTGTTATGACTCCAAAAACAACAGCAATCACCGCTTTTCTACCCCAAAGATCTATAAAGTTATAAAAACAAAACTCCAATGGGATAACTTGTCTAAAGCTGTATATTATTAAATTATTATTATTTTTTAATAATAGTAACAGTCAAGTGGCAAAGTAATCGTCAAACAAGAAATCAACAACAAACTACGGTGCTGAGCAGCATAATTACCCTACCATCGATGTTGCATAATAGCATAAACGACAATGACACGCTATGAATGCCAGATCCATCACAAACAAACAAACCGCCTTTACTAAAAGACGCTACTCCATCAAAAAAACTGCAATCTTTAAAAACATTTACTGGACTGCCACCTTATATGAAGAAATAACCCGAAACACTGTATGAGAAAATGGAAGACAAAATGCATTCCAATCATCAAATTTTGAATATTTTCGTCAAAGAAGATTTCATAGACAATCGGCGCAATATAACATAAGATTGATGACTACATAAAAATGTTTTTTACAGAATCTACCGTAACGAGCCAATACGCTTGACCGTATATTACGATAACGAGTGAGACTCTTGCAGTTGCATGCATCATCATCACTGCAAACAATGACGTGCTCATTGTGCAACCGAGACACAACAATTGACAGGCTACACATGGGATTAATTACAAAATACTCTTTGCTACTCAATCCAAATGCCAAAAGAAAACTGGTCACTTACCGACTGCGCCATTTTGGTGCATATGCCAAACATACCAATTTCAGCCAATATTATTTTGGTAATTGACCAAGCTTTGTTTAGATGTTTATTATTCTGCTTAAAAAGACTATTAATGTGTAGCTTACTAAACCGCATTAGACATGATATTCAACAAAAACAAAAATTTTCAGCTACAGACACAATTCCCTTCAACAAACAATTTGAAAACTTACATTATCTTGATTGAACCATAAACCGAACACAATTTTATAAACATTTTGAAGAATGTCACTTTAAACGTACCAGGACGCAACACTGCTTTAAAGCAACATATTTTTTGACCAATTGGCCATAATATTCATTGTTGAATTAAGTTTCCACCTACCGATTGCGCCTTCTATATGATTTCCTTCAAATAACTGATTGAAAAGAAACCTACTTTTGTGCAATATAGTTTTTAGCTGACATAATGCCGGTAGCAATTTAAATATATTCTTCATCAAAGACTGAAATAAACAGCAAAAGTCAAATGTTTTATATTCCAATAAACCTAAATCGTGTAGCGACTAATTACAGTATTAAAATGTTAAAAATTAAATATTAAGATAAATGGGTTTATTGACACAAGTTAGTTAGTTTAAATTTTTAACATATCAGCCTAAAAAGACTATCAACGCCAATATAATACAAAGGCTAAGAAGAAAAGTGCTATAAACGACGGAGCAAACCAAAAATGACATAAGCAATATTTCAATAAAGCGACTATCTATGCTTCAATAACAATAGCAAACATATTTTTATTAACAGACGCAACCTTATCAGTCTTCACAAATTACCAGTCTAGACCAGTTTGTAAGTTTCAAAAAGAAAATGATTTACTTTTTTTACAACTTGTTGATTGTTAACATGATTTTCTTCAAATCAATCAAAGACTAATTGAAACATTAGAATGCAACACTGGCTTCAGGTAGTATCTGACCAAACTTTTTTTCTATAACATTGTACAAGACAAAATTGAATAAACTACAATGTACAGAAACTTATAGAGCATATTGTAAAATCAGTATTATATATTTTTAGGCACTGCTGCAAAATATTGAGAGTCTATTGGGCTCTTCTGCATTGCAAACCTTTTCTTACAGGTAGCTACATTACTGACATCAAAATAAACGTTTATGTAAATAGTAGTTTTGTTAAATTATTTCTATCAGTTACCGCAACAAAGACACCATTGTAATGAAAACTTAAGAGCATACCGACCGCTACCTTGATTTGTAATATTTAAAAAAAAACGGTAACTTTGGCTTCATCGCTGCTTCTACAAATAATTTGATAATAGATTTATTTTTTTACCAGTACATTTAGAAAGGATTAAACTATGGTTTATATTTTTTCCACTACATTTAGAAAGGATTAAACTATGGATATGTCGAAGTCTTTGAGTCAAATAATAGTTAGAAAATAACCGAAAAAACCCATTAAATATAGAAATAAATGCGTTTTTCTGTATTTTTGAATGCATTTTGTTGATACTTGCAAATATAATTTTACAAAAAATTTACAAAAAATTAATTCTTTCTAAATGTACTAGTAAAAAAATAAATCGATTATCAAAGTTGCCGTTTTTGTTAAAATACTACAAATCAAGGTAGCGGTCGGTATGCTCTTAATGTCTGTAATATTTCAAAGTTCACTGCTTTCTAAACATATTGTATTTTAAAGAACAACAAGTTTTGGCTGTTTAACAGTATTTTTTTGGTAAAAAAGTATTCATCTGCCGCAGTGCCCAACAATTTAACAATAACAAGATTAATCGTTCATTTCAATTAATGCGGATCAGTTGCAGACAAGAAAAGAACCGACAGACTAGATTTTTTGACTGACTTAACCAGTTGACTTTAAAAATGTGATGTTGCGTTTGCCTTCAAAAATCTTGATAAAACTATCAACGCACACTCAGATTTTGTATAGTAGTGCTTAGAAAGCAATAAAGAACATGTTCGTAGTGTTTAGGAATTGAAAAACCCAGATAAACTAAAGCGCGTAGTGTGCTTTAGATGGTTTCAAATATATGTTGACAACCACAAAACGGAAGAACTTGACCGTGTTTAATTTACTGATAATGCGTAGTTTCTTAGTGAATACGTGAATAGTCTAAACATAAAAATTTGGTCAGCCAAAAATCTTCATGTCTCATAAAAACCACTTGCTGTGTCAGAAGATTAGAGTGTAATCTGCCGTATTGCCAAGAAATAACCCCTTGAATTTTTTCCGCATGTTTACTTAACAACTTTCCTGACCGTCGAATTCCCTACTCCCTACATTAACAGTAACGGCTGATTGTGAGGTTTACACCATGTGTTGCAAAAGCAGTTTCTATTTTTTTGAAAGTGGTTTTATCGAAAGCGCCTTTAATATCTATAAACACGCCCAAGGTAGACATTTTGTTTCTTAATGATCTTTCAATTTGGTCCGTTACAAGATGTAGGGCCAATTCGGTAGATCTTCCTTGGGTGTATGCATGTTAGTTCGGGAGTATTGCCTTAATAATAAGAGCCGTTTTCCGAATTGATATTTTGCACAATTGTTCTAATGTCTTCAGGAGAAAACACGTGAGGCTGATTGGGCGATAGGATTTTTTTAAAGGTGTAATCGTTACGCCCTGGATTTGGTATAAATACGACTTTTACTTCCTTCCATGCTATAGGTATGTATCAAAAATGCACTATAGATTCTTGCCAGGTGAGTTAGTGTGATATCTTAATTAAGATCAAGATGGCGGCCGCGACAGACAGGAAAAGTAACCGCTCCTGAAGCAAAGAAGTGCAAATGTGGTAGTATTGCATTAAGTGGATACAAATGTATTTTATGTGACACCATATATCACCAAAGTTGTGTTAAAAAGTTGAAACAAGTTGAAACAAGTTGAATACCTTGAAGAATCAGAGATAAAGTGCAGTGCAACTGAAGACGACCGTGAAAATCCATGTGTTTTTAAAGTGGAAATTATGTATTTAAAGGAAATTATCAAAAATAAAGATGAAATTATTGAAACAAAAAATGCACTAATTGATGGATTAAACGGTAAAATTGCTCTTTTATTAGAAAAAATTAATTCATCTGCTTCTGCACAAAATAATAAAATTTTAAAAAAGCCGCAAGTTCAGAATCCAAAAGCATCTAAGATAGCAGGAAATACTGAAATGTTGAAAGAAAACCTTGAAATAAATAAGAAACAAAATAAATATGAACAGATACCAATAGAAATAATCAATAAGGACAATGACCCGAACAATCATTCTAAAGAGAAACTAAATGATTATATTAATATAAACAAAGATTTGAAAGAAAACAACGAAAAATGAATTAAAGTAGACCGTAAAAAACCAAATAAAATACAAACAGTAGTCGGCTCCTGTAAAGATGTAAACAACGGATTAATGGCTTCTAAAAAATATGCATGGATCTACATTGGCAAATGTGCGGATTCTGTTTCAGTTGATATTATTGAAAAATTTATGTTGGATAAACATCCTGAAATTAAAATTAAAGGAATAGAAGAATTACCTACAAAAGGAAGAAATAAGGCTTTCAAACTAGGAGCAGATTATAAACATCTAGATAAGTTAATGAATACTAACACATGGCCGCAAAATATTGCTATACGCAGATACAACTTTGTAAAAAATATAGTCGATAAAAATGTTCAGTTAACCGAGAATCTACAAAAAAACTTTTAGTATTATACATAATAATATAAGATCTATAAGAGGGAAAATAAATAAATTAGAAGCAATGCTAGAAGAAAACCCTGAATGCAATATCTTAACGCTAACAGAGCATTATCAAACCCTCAATAATTTGAAACTCAACGGAATCTGAAATTTTAATTTAACAGCAAACTACTGCAGACAGGCAAATGGTTCAAAAGAAACAGCATATGGCGGTGTAGCAATATTTACCCACAACTCTCTATCGTGCATAGTTCGGGAGGATATCGGTGCCATGGCGCAAAAGGATACGTTCGAGTGTGCGGCAGTGCAATGGATATTAAATGAACAGAAAACTGTATGTGTTGTTTTATATAGAACGCCTCTATCGGATGTATATGTTTTTTTTTCTTCAAAAACTAGATAAACTTCTAGATATTGTTCTCCAATCCAACGTTAATCTGGTGATAACAGGTGATTTTAACATTGACATTGCTACAAATACTAAGATAAGTGCTGATTTTTTAAATTTGTTACAATCATATAATATGAAACCAACTATTAAAGAGTATACTAGGGTTACTGCTACATCTAAAACTATTATTGATAACATATTAACAAATTTTACTTTTGATTATAATGCAAATGTAGTTCAAACTCATATATCGGATCATTATGCACAAAAAAATATTATAAAACATACAATCTCATCAAATAAAAGCAAATGTATACAGTCTAGAATTCTTAATACGGTCAACATTTTAAAATTTGTAAACAATTTACTAGGTAATAACATATTTCAAAATATTTACATAACACATTACAATACTAAGGAAATCTGGGAATTCTTTTTTCTAATAATTCGATTAAATTTTGAAGAATGTTTTCCATTGTTAACTATAAACAAACGATGTAAATCAAACAAAAATAAATATAATACCCCAGTAATAATAGAATGTAAAAAAACACTGGATCTACTATGTGTTCTGAGACATTACAGCAATCAAGCAAACAATCTCTATAAAAATCAAAATAAAATATAATGCTCCCTGCTAATAGAGAGAGATAAAAATATAATTAAAGATCAAATAGAACGCAGTGATAACACTCAAAAAACTGCTTGGCACATAATAAATAAGCGCACAAATAAAAACAAAAAAAATAACACTTTGTTAATTGAAAACGGCATCAAACAAGTTAACAAATTAAACGCATATTTTATAAATGCAGCAAAAAATAAGATTGACATGCTTCCTAATATAAATGTTAGTATAAATATTGAACAAAACAATAAAACAATTTACTTAAATCCAACTAATGAAGAAGAAGTATATAATATAATCATGTCGTTGAAAAATTCAAATAGTGCCGGTTACGACAATATAAATACTAAACTTCTTAAAGCTTCTGCAAATGAAATAATAACACCACTAACATATCTAATAAACCAATCGCTAGAAACTGGTTACTTTCCAGAATCGCTTAAGATAGCAGTAGTTATACCTATACATAAGAAAGGTGATCCAGGAAGTTGGTCAAACTATAGACCTATTAGTCTTTTAAGTGTATTTTCAAAAGATTTAGAAAAAATCATTTATGTAAGGCTTTACAATTTTTTTATTAGTTGTAAATTACTGTACGATGGTCAGCATGGTTTCATAAAAGGCAAATTGACAAGTACAGCATTATTTGAATTCATTGAGCATATAGCCAGTGTCTTGGAAGAAACTAAAATTCCAATGGGAATATTTTTAGATCTATCCAAGGCATTTGACAGTATAGATCACGATATTTTATTTCAAAAACTTAACAACTACGGCGTAAGAGGTGTGGCTCTGAAGTTGATACAAAGCTACTTGTTTAACAGAAAACAGAAAGTAAAAATGAACAACATAGATTCCGATTATGAATATATAACAATGGGGATACCGCAAGGAAGTATTCTTGGTCCATTGCTATTTATCATATATGTGAATGATTTACCACCTGTAGTGAAAAGAATGGATGCTCTAATCGAAAGCTACGCTGACGATACAAATATGCTGCTAAGTGACTCATCAATTACAAATTTAATTCATAAATCCGACTTACTCTACAAAGAAACCGAAAATTGGCTAGTTGAAAACAGACTTATTTTAAATCATGAAAAAACTCATGCAGTATTGTTTAGAACCAGCCGAGCTAACTATGTACCTCCAACAGATATAAATCTTAGCAATCAAATCATAAGCGTAAAAAACAATGTAAAGTTTTTAGGAATGTTTATAGATGATAAATTAAACTGGCAACTCCATATTCAAAACTTAATAAGCAAACTAAACTCGGTGTGTTATCTGCTTCGCGAACTATTAAAAGTAATGGAATATCCAACACTAAAAACTGTGTATTATGCAAATCTTGAGTCACTCTTAAGATACGGAATTATATTTTATGGGCAAAGCAGCCATGCACTACAAGTGTTTAAGTGACAAAAAAAAGCTATTAGAATATTGTTGCGTCAGAAATACAAAGAATCTTGCAGAGAACAATTTAAAAATCACAAAATTATGACATTTTACAGCTTGTATAATATATGAACTTTTAATTTTTAATTTTAAAACCAAAAGTAATTTTAACGAATTTAGATTTAAACATTGTTATAACACAAGACGTCAGCACGACTATGCGTTACCAAATTGCAGGTTACACATCAGCTCAAAATTGCCTGGATATAGTGCTATGAAATTATTTAATTACCTTCCAGAAAATATTAAAAGTATAACTAACTTACATCAATTTAAAAAAGTATTAGCTAACATGCTAATTGATAAAGAACTGTACAGTATAAACGATTTTCAAATATGTTAGTAATGTTTTGTGTTTGCATGTTTTTTTTTTAACTTCTGTACTTGTATATACTTACTAATTTTTAACATGTTTTTAGATATATCTGTTTTATGACCATTTTTTTTATATGTATGTATGTAATATGTATGCTCTAAACGTACATATGTATCATGTATATGCTAAGAAAATAAACTTTACTTTACTTTACTTTACTATCTTTTATCAAAAGTTTAAAGGTTTCAATTCGAACATTGCTTTAATAGTAAGCAAACTTTAGAAATAACAACTAGGTAATATTTCTCTTGCGTACTACTAACAATAAAATTTTAATTGCAAAAATAAAAAATAAAAATAAAACTCAATATACTTCTTTTGTAAAATATACATTATTATAAATTTAAAACATTTTGTTTGAATTTAATTATAATGCTGAACTATTCTGCCTTTATTTCTTTTTGCCACTCAAATGCTTAATAAAACAAAGTTCGATTTCAAAATACTTTTCGCATATATCATCAGCAGTACTTGTACATTTCTTTAACTCTTCAATCTTTGCATTGTTTAATTTATATGTTTGCTTGATATTTTCATAATTTGGTGAATTATCTGAAACTAATTGTTGTACACAATAATGTTATTTGTAGTTAGGTTAATGTTATACCAATGCTATCAAAAAATCCTCGTAAAGTAGCTACACATCTTCTAAAACATTTCATTTTGTTTGAAACTTCAGATTGGTTAATTGATTTATCATCTTTCATTAAAGTTTTTAAATTGATATTAAATTCTTTAGCACATTGTTCAGACCATTTTTTCATCTCGGGACTGCTATGTTCTTTGTTACCCTAAAAATAAAATATTTTTATATTATTTTATAAAGTTGGTTACAAATAGATTTAATTTAAACAATACTACATTTTGTTTAAAAAGTCACAAGCTTTGTTTTGTTATTAGTACTTGCGTTTGTTAAAAACTTAAATAAAATTTTATTAAAACTTACTTCAACAGCATTACCTACTAACAAACATACTACTACAAAGAAAATAACAAACTTCATATTACTTTATTGTGCATTATATGTAGCACCAACATATTATTGTTATTTATACTCGTTTCAAAACTACAAAACAAAATAATTTAAACCAGGATACATTTTTTATTGTTGAATTTAATTATACTGCAATGAATTCAAATGTAAAATACAATTATATAATTATAGTTGTGTCATGAATTTAAATGAAAACTAAACGTTTAAATACGTAAAAATTGCTTTATTGTAAGTTTTAAATTAAGCATTACCAATTCAAAAAAATTATAGTTTTTGCCAAAATTTGCATTTATATTAAATTCACATACTGGCTATAAGCAAACAATATAGACGGTGTTTACATGATCATTTCTGAAAACCCTTTCGTTTCAAAGATACAAGGTAAAAAAATTTGCAACAACCTTATTCGATATTTTTGAAATCATGAATGAAATTAAAAGTATGGAGTACGCCAGTAAGTATATCAAGTACAAAAAATTAACGATAACTTGGAACGGCTGTTTTATCTACTATTGTACAAGTAGATTTTATTTGAATACGTCTTGTCATTGATCATCACATGTATTGGTAGCAGTTATTTAGATTGAGTGTGGTTTGGCTGTTTGACGTGTCTTTAATAGTTAGTGAATTCTTTCTCATGAATCACTATACAAACGCCGAGATGACTGACATGAATTTTATGTATGGACTTGCTGATGGCAATTTATTACAAGCTAGACGATTGTACATTGAACGGTTTTCTGGCCGTAATATCTCCAACCAAAAAATCTTCAAAAACATTCATTGACGTCTTTGTGAAACAGGCAGTTTGAAACGAAATGGAGAGTCATGAAGATCAATGACAGTAAGAACGGTACAACTAGAACAGAATGTGCTAGACATGATAGAGGAAAATCCAAGTGTTCTACGCAAAAAATTGCCAATACATTGAATGTAAGTCATTGGACAGTTTGGAAAAATTTAAAGGCAATTTGTTGTATCTATACCACATTTGGCGTGTTCAAGCACTACTACCAGCTAATTATCTTTCACGTATTGCGTTATGTCAATGGCTTTTGCAAACATTAGTTATAATCCCTTAGTTACTCAAGAAATGCAATAAAGAATTTTCATAACAATCATGTGTGAGCAGATGAAAATCCGAATCAGGTATGTGAAGATCGTTTTCAACATCAGTGCTTCTTAAATGTTTAGGTTGGAATTGTGGGCGACTGTTTAATTGGACTAATATTTTTACCAGGAAAACTTACCGGCAACTTTTTGGAAAACATGCTACCTCAGTTTTTGGATGATATACTATTGGCAACAAGATTTGCAATGTGGTTTATGCACAATGGTGCACCACCACATTTCAGTTTGGTTGCATGTGGTTATTTAACAGCTGGATTGGTAGAGCGAGCCACACGCATGGCCTGCTCAATCTCCAGACTTAAACCCTGTAACACGTTTTCGTCCGGTAAGGAAGAGAAACGCGGCTGAGGTAGCTGCAGCCGTGATCACAAGGTTCGCCGGAGACCGGGAGGAGCTCGGGCGCCACCACACTTTAGTGTGGACACAAAGAAACAACCACCATGTGGAAAGGAAAAATAAAATTTATTGTTAAATCAAAAAAAAAGAAAACAAATGAACTCAAAATGGCTGTTGTCCACCCACAACAACAAAATACGCATCCACGGGGATATTTAACAGTGAAAACTGGCAGGAATAAGGGTAAGGTCTGGAATTCGAGGGGGCTTGTCTTGCGACGCCGCACAACCTCGGACACACAAAAGGAGGAAAAGAAAAGAAACGGGAGGAAATGCTCAAGGCGGGATTACACTTACTGCGGCTTCTAAAAATTCGGGAACTAAACTTTACGGGAACAGGTGCTGGTGTCTTGTCTGAGTGCAAGGCTGACTGTCGGTACTAGGATGGGACGGCGGTATATATAGGAAAAGAAGAAAGAGAGGGAATAGAACAAGAACTCTGATTGGTGGAGGAAAGGTGGGGGAACAGAGATGCCAACTTAAACTATGGGATGTATAGGGGGTGGCCTATACATCCAATAATTAAAAACTAATTAATGCTAAAATTAAATATATACAAACAACAATAAAATGTACATAATTGCACCCCGCAAACCCCGGTTCAATATGCCCTCTCGTTAGGACGCTATGCTAAGAAAAGAACCGAGGCTGTACGGGTTGCCTATAATCTAACATAAATTAATTAACAATTCTAATTAATATTTGGCCGGTAAAATAAACAATCAACATAAACCCCATATGCTACGCCACTGGGCTCCGCAGCTAATTTCAACCCGATCTCGAGAAAACACGTGTGCGGCGAGATAAATGGAGGCTGTGAAACGGGGCCCCGGCGGGTTTTCAGTGACTGTGAACAGTGCTAGTTGCTACAGTGCTTAGTACAGGATTATGAAATGTCGCGAGGTAAGTTATAAATTACGTTAATTGAATTTAAAACACGTGTCCGTGGTCCTACAGGTTAGGACCGCGGCGTGCTAAATAACGGGGGCATGGCGGCGTAATATAAAACAAATATATTACGCCGGCATACAGTATTCACGGCGGACCTTAATATGGCCCATAATTGATACTTAATTAATTAGTATAAATGTTATTTTAACGTAGGCAACCCTACTTTCACATCGAAATACATTTATATTAAAAAGTATACCGGGTGGCGATTGGAACCAACGAAACCGACGATTCATTGTACAACAAAATAAGAGAATAATTAATAATCAACAATGGAAATCATATTTTGTTGTAAATAAATCCCCGGGTTCGTTACAACCCCCCAGATTATTTTCTACGGGGCTGTCTGAAGTCATTAGTTTACGCTACTCCAGTGAAGAATTTGGACGACTTGCAAAATTGGATAATTACTGAGTGTAACTTAATTAGAAACAATCCAGATGTGTTTGAAAGAGTTCGGCACTCAATGACGAGAAGATTGAATGCTTGTATCCAGGCTGGAAGAAGTCATTTCAAACATTTATTGTAGATTCAGCTACTTTACATGTACTTTTTGATAATGAAATGTTGTAGCTGTCGCAAAATTTGTTCACTCTGTATCTTCAAAACAAACGGTTTTTTCAAAAAACATCATTGGACAAAATATTATTAGAATAAGCTAAGAAATAACCCCTTAAATTTTTGCCGGGTGTTTACCTAACACCCTGTATAACAAGTATCATTATTCACAACCATTCAGTTATTGTAAAATTTAATTATAACTGAATATCATTTAAACAATTTTAAATATAAAACAACAAAATTCTGTCGACTTATATTTAAAATAAACATATTTTATACAAACATGCAACAACATGAGTATTCAAAATAAGTCCAAAACTTATAAAGTTAGTACCCCGTAAAACTGAAAGAGTGTAGAGTGTTTTGTAGAACAGTTTAAAATAAATTTAACAGATTTAGTAAATTTTTTGCTAACTTATGATATTTTTATACATTACTGTAACTCTTGTACGGTTTTTGTTAATTTTTTGACAGTTTAGCTATATTATTGTTAACTTATAATAGCATTATCAAAAAACCCCGTCGCAAAACATGCAAAGAATACTTAAAAATATTTCTCAAAATTATCTACAAAAAAATATATAAACTATGCGAAAAACCCCTTACAAATTTGGGTTTAGAAACGCATTTGGCACAAGGAAAGCGTATAAGTACTTTTCCAAAAATGCAGGGACATGAATGTCAACATATACGTTTGCTTTATTGACTATCAAAAAGCGTTTTACAGAATTCAACACCACAAAATGACAGGTATCTTAAAAAACGCAGGGTTAGATAACAAAGACCTAAGAATTATCACCAAGTTCTTGGAATCACTCACAAGAAATAAAATCACTTATCAAAAAAGCCAGAACAACATTCAACGGAATGAACACCATATTCAAGAATCACTACCTCACACTAGACACAAAAATAAGACTTATGCGCTGCTACATATGTTTAATCGTGTTATACGGTGTAGAGTCATGGACACTCACCAAAGCAACAAGCAAATCATGTTTTATGGCAGGGGCGCTCAAACAGTCGATCGACTGGTCGATCGCGAGACGTTTTTAAGTCGATTGCCTTTTATCAAATTTAAAATTTCAAACATTGTTGTAGAAAAGTACACTAAATATTTATTTTTAAATAATAATTTTTACCTAGTGACTATGTTTTATTAAGACTTAGTTACCTAATCGATCGTTTGCCGCCTAATACTTTTATGGTAGATTGCCAATGCTCTGTTCTATGGAATTCATGTCCGGGCTGAGAGCTGGCTAATCAAACCGCAATATTTCCACTTTATCCAGATAATCTCTGACAATTCTACGCTACGTGAGGTCTATCATTATCTTGCATGAAAATGCGCGTTTGCTCATAATTGTTATGAAAAATACATAATCTTTGAGAACCTCCATAATGTATCTGTGAGTTGTCACGGAGCCATTCTTTATAAAAACCAACTCTGTTCGTGCTTCAGTAGAAATTCCTGCCTAAACCATTACCGATCCACCGCCAAATGGAAGTTCCTCATCAATACAAACTAAAAAGTATCTTTCTCCTCGTTTTCCGACGTCCGTCTGATCCATTAAAGCAAAAGCGCGACTCATCTGAAAACAGTATCCTGCTCCAGTCCTCATTATTCCATGCCCGGTGATTTTGAGCAAAAGCCAATCTTGCAACACGATGTTGGCGTTGTAAAGATGGACTTGTAGCCATCTTTCTACAACGCAATCCATCAGCCCAAAGCTTTCTCGTAACGGTCCGTTCACTAATATTTACATCTCTAACTTTATAGAGTTGATTTCGTAGATAAATTGCAGAAACTGTTCTATTCCGCAAGCTTGTGGACACCAAAAAACGGTCATTTCTGTTTGTGGTGACTTTTTTTGCCCGGATCCTGATCTTCTGGTTATCAGGTCAGTATCTAAATAACGATGATATACTTTTTGTACAACACAAAGGCTTTTACCAACATCCTTGCAGTTTCACGTTTTCCTTGCTCATCTTCTATCGACGTTATAATTCTTGCCACAACAATAAAGCTTAAAAGCATTATTACCTGAATGAAAAGTTTTGCAGAGAAAAATCAACACCAAGTAAAAAAACCACATCGAAATGTAGGTTTTCAATTAGAGCAAAATAGATGCCGTTTCTTAAAAGTCTGTAACACGGTAATAATAATTGACAGAGACAAAACATTTGTCAGAAAATGAATTATTAAACGTCTACTTTGGTTTACAATTTGCAAACAAAAAGTTAAAATAAAAAATTCCAAAAATAAGTCATAACTTTAAAGTGACCTCTATTTTTTGCTCGCCAATGTGTTATGTTGATTGCGTAGTGCAATTTCGATGGTTATAAATTATGATATGTTAAGTTTTATTGAATATTGATTTTGTTAAAGTGATGTATAGTTTGTAAAATGTAAATACTTTTCAAGACCTATCGTCAGTGTGCTTAGCGTCTTACTGGTCAAAGAAACAATTTACATAAAATCACAGTAACTATTAAGAAGTTTATGTTAGTAATGTGTCGAATGTGGTAACGCAATGTCCCCTATTAGGAGAAAAGTTGAACTGTTTTCTAAAAGGTTTTAAAATTAACTGCAAGTAGACCCAGAATTCTTAGTTAAATGGTAACGTTAACAAACCAAACTGCTGCGTTTGGATTGGAAATGATCCGTTAATAATCCAATAATTGTTACTGTATTTACAAAAATGCTGATTGTATGCCGGAAACATTATTTTTTTATTAAGATAAAGTACATCAAACATTTAATGTTATTTCTTATCAAATAAATAATTTCAATCTATCTAATTTGTTTTATTTTTAATTTAAACTTAATGTTCTGACGCACCTAAAAAATCACCTTTTACTGCATTGATTTTATTAGAGTTTTTGAACTATGGTAGTAAAATAAAACAAGTTGATGCGATGATTGTGAACTGCACATTATTGGTACTAATAATCTGTAATAACTAAAACATTGGACTAACATCGTCATTTTTAATCTCATCCCATCTCATCAAACGATGTTGGTAATGCAATTATAAGAGAAGGAAAGTCTACAACTCATCCGTTAATTATCTTAACATCTAACCTTTAAACTACTCCTCTCAAAAACAAGCATTCAAGGGTTTTGTTTATGGGCGTTTGATTCTGTTTGGAATAAAAGTTTTCTATACGAATATGATCTGTTCTATATATTCTTATTCATTTATCAAAGAGGGAGCTTTGGGGCACACTCCCTCTCTCATTACTTCTTTATAATCTTTATTTCTGTGATATATACAATTACAATCTAAATCATTTTAATTATAACTCGTACGTTTTACAATATGCAAATAACACAGCTTTAATTTCACATTCTAACTTCCTTAAGAACTCTATCTCTTTACTTCAAACATTAACGCTAGAGAATTGCCGGGTTTAGTCGCTCCGTCTTGTTGTAATGACACTAGTAGTATTGTTATGGAAAAATATTAAATCCTATCACATCTACGAGAATATTGGTGAATCTTTCTCTCTAGAACAATATTGGCACGTACAGCGCCGTTTTTAAATTAAAATTAGTTCTTATACGTCAAAACGCCAACCAACTCAATATCCAAACGATAAAATTTTAGTCATTACTTTTTTTATATGTTGAACTACATACAATATTTTATGTCTTCATGTTTTTGGTTAAAGATTTAAAATTACATTTAACAAGTAAAAAATTAATAAAAAACTGATTAAAAACGTCACTTTTTAAAAATTAATTGCAAAGAAACGACTTATTACATCAAATTTCTACAAGTTTGAAGACACAGATTGGACTTTCTTCTACAATGTGTGAAAATTTGATTCAATTATATTCAGGCTTTTTCTTGCTGAGTTGGATGCTGTAAACCCTTATAATAGCGCAACTATTCTCCCCTTTAATAGAAAATAACCAAAATTGGTTTAATAAATGGCATCTACTAGCAAATCCTTTAAAAACTTAATTGATTATTCTATATCACAAAATATTTCTTCAAAAATTTATATACATTATTTGATGGTACACCAAATAATGTTCCCTTCAATATTATGTAAATACCTAGGAATATATTTTAAGCACAAATTAAATTTTAATTTGCACACAAATTATATTAAAAAACCACTATTGCTACAGCAAGACGTTTTTGATAACTTATTTATAAAAATCTTGAATGCTGTACATATTTATAAGATTAATACGCATCTATTATTTTTGCCAACTCTAAAAAGTCTGCTTTAAACAATTTATATGTAGCTGAAAGAGCACCCCTTTGTTATATTACAAAAATTTGCCATTCCTATAACTCACTCGCACATAATTCTTCCAACAACTTGCTTTATGATCAAACAAAAGTTCTACAATTAGACAAAAGTCAATTGAAATTACATAAAAAAACTGTTTGAAATCCATCAAATGTAGAATCTATAAATCTTTTAATAATTTTGATTGATCCCCAAACACATCCAAACTCTTATCTAAGACAATGATTGACTGACAAAACATAACCATCACATTTCACTATACTTCTTTTATTTTTTTTTTCAAGTAATAATTTTATATTAAATGTATATTCACTGACTGAAAGACTACAGTCGATGGTCATTTTCATAAAACTGTAAATATGTATCTAAAAAATTTTATAAATAAAGTTTAATTTATTGTAAGAATTTGATCAAAATAACTGCAATTGTATCAAGGGATTTATTTTATATTTACAAACCATTTACTTTGCTTAATCAAATATTATTATTTATATTATTCCTTCTTTTTATTTTTGTCACTTTTCAGTTTGTTGCTCCTCAAGACATGTTTCATTATACATGCGTTTACTTCGTGAAAATTATTGCATTTATTTTCAGAAGTGCTGGTACATTTTGTAACTTCTTCAATTATTGCATCGTCAAGCTTGAATTGTTTCTTTAGTTTTTTGTAATTTGGATTTCCTAAAAGTTTATTAAACAATATTAACATTACTATATTTAATAATATATTACCAGCTTCGTCGATAGATCCACTTTTAATAGATAAACATCTTTTGAAACATTTCATATTATTTGACAAAGCAGGTTTTTTGTTTCGTAAATCAATGTTGTGTTCTTTTGCACATACATCAACCATTTTCTGCATTTCAGCTTTTTGAATGTCTTTCTTATCCTAAAAATGATTGAATGTAATAATTAAGTACTATAAAACAATAATATTAAAGTAGCGGACATGTATGCTTAACATTAACAAAGGTTAAACAACGAGACGGTCACGAGTTGGATAGATGTCCCTAACAAAGTGAAGCAGAGCGTAGCGTTCTTTTCAAATAACCACTAAAATACTTGCTGAGTTATATATTTTATTAATTTTATACATTATAGTTTACACAGATCAAAGTTCTTTTAAAATGTTCATACATTTCATAAACTTTAAACCATAATATATAAAATTAATTGAATATATAATTTACTAATAAACTGCATTTTAATCACTTGTAAATATTTAATTTAATTAAGTACTTTGCTAATAGTTCATATATTTAACATAATATAGTTCTATTTATTAATAATTAATAAACTTACCGTCTGAGCATACACTGTAGTCAAACAAACTACCATAAATAAAATAAAAAACTTCATATTGCTATCTTGTTCAGATCAAAACTGATAACACTTTTAATAAAATGTCTATTTTTATATATATAGGTACATAAAATGTTATTAAATTATAATATACATTTAAAACAGGATGTGCTTCAATAAAAACATAATACACTACCGAGCATAAAATCACTTCGTAATTTAAATATTTTTTAGAAATTTTTAGTTTTTTACGTGCTTTTTTTGGTTTTAACAGTTTTCTAACTGATTGCTTAAATAAAAAAAATTTTGTTGTTTAAAGTTTGTTGAAAGTAATGAAAACAAACAATTTCAATTTAATATGCCAAGTAATAAAAATGAACAAGTTTACTTTCATACGCTTTTTTTTTAACAAAAGATAGTTTAAGAACTTCAGTAGCAAGTATTCTCTCCTCTGGCAGTAATAACAGTTTGCAAACGACAAGGAATGCTCTGGATCAGATTTTGAATCAGATTTTGCAGAAGATTGTCTTGTTCCTGCAAAGCTCTCTAGAATTTCTGACGGCCGGCACATGTCTTCGTAAACGTTTTCTCATTTTATTCCAAACATGCTCAATTGGATTTAAATCTGGACTGCAAGCAGGCCAGACAAATCATGATTTGACACTTGTCAAAATACTCAGTAGTTACTTATATAGTTATCCGAGTGTTGCCGTGCGTTATCATGAATAAATGTTGCGTCGTCACCAAGAATAACCATGAACGGTAAAACATGGTCTTCTAGAACCTCTGTCAGATACCTATGCGCAGTCAACGTCCCATTCTCGATAAAGACTAACTCCGTTCGAGTGTCAAAAGATATGCCTCCCTATGCCATAACTGATTCTCCACCAAATGAAAGTCGCTCAACAATACATGCTTGAGCATATTTCTTGCCTTGTCGTCAACACACTTTTACACGTCTATCTGAGCCCGTAAGACAAAATTGCAATTCATTGGAAAACAATACGCGATTTTAATCCGCTATTGTCCTAGCCAAGTGTTTTTGTGCAATTATCTCTAGCTGTTGTAGTGTTGCTCCGTCTTGAACCAGATCTTTGAGTGAGCAGAGTTTTGCACTGACAAACAATTCAACATACAAATATCATCATAGAAACAAAAACTATGCTTGTTTGTTTCAACAAAAGCATATGAAAGTAAAATTGATCATTTTCATTACTTAGCACATCAAATTGAAATTGTTCGTTTTCTTTACTTTCAATAAACTTTGAACAACAAAAACTTTTTTTTTATTTAAGCAATCAGTTAGTAAACTGTTACAACCGAAAAACACGTAAAAAACTAAAAATTTCAAAAAAAAAATCAAAATTACAAAGTGACCCTAATTTTATGCTTGGCAGTCTAGTTTAATATATATATATATATATATATATATATATATATATACAGGGTGTCCGGAAAATACGTGTACAACGTTTGACGACAGACTCCTGACGTCAAAATAGGTCGATCTAAGCCGACTTAGTTATATCCAAAATTGTCTCGTTTAGCCGGTAGAGGGCGTCAAAAAAAACAAAAGTATAACAAAGTTGAAAGTATCTATTGTAAGAAACTAAGTAAAACAAAAACATTACTTAAGCAAATGTGTAAAATGACCGCCATCTTGCTGAATACACTTATTAACACTCTTTAAAAAATTATATTGGACCCTAACTAATGTCTCGGGATTATTGAAATGGTTGCCTGCATTTAAAATCCGCTGCAATAAATCATCGCGTGTGTTTACCGGAGTCTTGTAAACTTCTGTTTTAATAGAAGAAAAAAGAAGTCACACATATTTAACTCAGGAGAACGTGGTGGCCATTTTACTGGTGCATCATTGCCTCTTCCAATCCATCGGTTGGGATATTGATGATGTAAGTATTGCCGAACGGCAACGGAAAAATGGGGCGGGGCACCATCATGCATATACCACATTTCCCTCCAAAGTAAAAGGGGCAAATTCTCCAGAAGAATTGGTAATGTGTCTTGCAAAAAATTTAAATAAATATTTCCATCTAACCTGTCTGGAATAACAATGGGACCAATAAGGTAGTGATCAATAATACCTGCCCAAATATTAATTTTAAATTGATGCTGATGATGTGCAACTTTAATGGCATGTGGATTTTCATCGGAATAAATATGTTCGTTGTGCAGATTGGTTACCCCAGATCTTGTAAAGCATGCCTCGTCAGTAAACATAATTTTTCTACAAAAATTTGGAACAAGGATTCTTTTGTTTCTAATAAATTGACAAAATGTAAGCCGCATGGGGGGATCAGTCGGTAAAAGTTCCTGGACTTTTTGTATGTGGTAAGGATGTAACAACTGTTCTCTTAAAACCTCATTGACAATCGTTTTAGGAACATTTAACTCACGTTCTAAGAGACGGGTACTGGTACTTGGTTCTTCTTCAACTCTTTCCAGAATCATCTCTTCTGTTTCCACAGTTCAGTTGTTCGCATACGACCCCTGCCTTCAAACTTTTTCTCAAAACTGCCCGTTTCCCGAAGATGACGCTCAATATTGGCAAATGTTTGGTGGTTTGGTATTCGACGGTTAGGAAACCTCTCCATGTAAACCCTAACACTCTGACGCCCATTTCCTTGACAAAACCCGTATACCAGGAGCATGTCAACTTTCTGAGAGTTTGTATAATTTTCCATTTTTAATGGTAAAATGAACTTGTAATTCAAGAATGTTGATCGTATACTTGAGTAAATTTCATAGACTGGTGACAATTTGTCAACAATTGTCAAATTATTAAACGCCATAGCAACAAGGTCACTTAAAAAATTATTGTTACAGGTAATTTCTTTTTAATATTTACAAATTTTTGACGCCCTCTACCGGCTAAACGAGACAATTTTGGATATAACTAAGTCGGCTTAGATCGACCTATTTTGGCGTCTGTCGTCAAACGTTGTACACGTATTTTCCGGACACCCTGTATATATATTAAATTTAACTATAACATTTCAAAAATGTACAATACCATAACAAATATTATTTATCGGGTAACCAAAAATTACAGAAGAAGTTGTAGAAGCATAATTCATTGCAACTTAAAACTATTTGTTTAAACTTGACATGGACAACGTAGAAATTAAGCAAATGGGTCCTACATAAATTATCAAACAATATCAAATCAAACCGTTTTACCGTTGGTTTGGCAAACTTATCATGCAATGAAACAAAACTTTTCTTAATCGGTTATTGACTTGCGACAAAAAGTGGACTACTGTACTCATTTTTAATGTTAGTTTACACCAACTAATATAACGCTACTAACTTCCAAAAAAATGTTGTTGCGTGTTTGGTAAAAACGTCAAAATTGTTTTATGAGTTTTTGGAAACAATCACACTTGTATTTTATTGTTAACAAACTTAGCAGTGGACAAACTGCACTAATTCAAATACAATCTTCTTTGATCAATTTAAAAAAGTATGTCTAGTAGAGCAATAGTGGTGAGCAGCCAAAAGTATCCTAATTTGCTTAGTAAAAATGGTTGAGTATTATAAATAGTGTTTTTTTGGTGAGTGGAGAGACAAATCTTTAAAAGACTTAATTCACTTTACAAAAGTATAGAAGCTCCTACCGACTTACCCTAAGCTGGACATGCGTTTTTTAGTACTGGGCAAATAATAGTTTTGAATAGTTGGTTGTTGTGTTCAATCTAAAAAATAAACTTTTGTCTAACTCTATTCCTAAGAACTCGTCCATAAAATTGGAACACTATTGAGATAAACGTTTTCCTGAGAAGTTAGCAAATAATTCTTGAAAAAAAGTTAATTTTTACCTTCCAGTACTTTAGCCAAGTTTTAATCAGCTTAAAGTCTTTTGGATGCCTTGGAGTATACAACAGTGTCGTATTATCAGTGTATTGAGCAATTTTGATACCAGACGTGATGTATGGTATGTTTGATACATACAAGTTAAAGGGCATTGGAGATAGAACTGTACCTTGTGGTCCCTCCGCTTTGATTAGACAAAGGGTAGACTTGTGTCTATACAGTTTTACGGCCAATCTTCTTTCTTTCAGATAGAAAACCTGTGCTAGACTTTATCAAAAACCTTTTCAACATCAAAGAATATGACACCAATGACCTGTTTTGTACAACAATCAGATTTTATTTAATCTGTGACTCTGGTAAATTGATGGGTTGTAAAGAGTAGTATCAATGTACTGTAGGCACTGTTTTACTTCATTGTGGACTCTTTCTACATGATTCAAGTCTAAATCTTTGTCATAAACCGACCTGCATTGGAGTTTAAATGCTTTGGCTTTGCTTTCCAAGGTGTATTTAAGACCTCTTTTGTCATAAATAAAAAATAACGGTGTACGCATGTTTCAAACTACTTTAGCAATTCTCTACATCAGATTATTATCTTTGTTGGATAACTTGATAGCGGGTTTTCAGCTCTGATTTTTGTATTTCCTTCAAATTAATCAAAGGAAACAAAAATAAAGACTTTTATTACAGAAAATTTATATACCGGTCGGTGAAAGTATTAGCCCAACACTCTTCAACAAAATCATAAACAAAATCATTTAAACTATAAAAATCATAAATATCAAATATATAATAAGCAAAAACAAATTCAGAATTCTATGCTACACAAACAACGCAATATTGTTAGCAGAAAACGAAGATAACCTACAGCTCCTGCTTCATAAGTACAACATGATAGCTAAACAATTCAATATAATAGATACAGTAGTTTTTAATTTAATACAAATTAAAAAAAATGAGACTAATAATATAATTAATTCAAAAACTAACGTAAAAAATAAATTAACTAAATAGCAATCCGTATTAAACTATTATGTTTTTATTATGATACATCCGGTTTTAAATGCAATGTACTTAACATTAAAAACAGCTAAAGTATATATATATGAACTATTTTTGAAAAATATTATCAATTTTCTGCTGAAGTAGTTGACAATATGAAGTTCTTTATTTTATTTATGGTCGTATGGAAAAAATGATTATATTCTAATATTTGCTGGAAAATCAAATATTCTAAAAGGCAAATCGATAAACAGTGCGGCAATTAAGAATGCCATCGATAAAATGAAACACACAAATGTAATATTCATTGGGCATACGTATTACCTAAACCGAATAGCTCTTAATAAATTTACGTTTGAATTTAATCAGGAAATGTCAGATATTATCAAAGAACAGCAAAGTAACAATTTCACATATATAGACACAAATGCTATATTATTAGATGTTTTTAAAAATAAATCCAATGAATTAAACAGAGCGGGACTGCGTGCAATATTCTACAAAATATGTAAACTTATTTTAAATTGCGCAGCAGCACCTTTTCTCAATGAAAATGTCTCATCACCACATATTATCGAACAACTATCAATCCCGGAAAATATCAACAACCACATTTTTTTAGGAAGTGCAACTCTAAGGAATTGACAACAAAAAATATGGATAAAACTACCAGTCAGATTATAAGTTTAAATTTAAATGTAAACACTGATTTTAAACTCCTTCATTTCAATGTACAATCACTTAGCAACAAAATTGATATGCTAGACATATTTTTAGATAAATTGAAATGCGACGTTCTGTGTATAAGTGAACATCACATCACATCAATCGATCATCTTAAATGTTGTAAAATAAATAATTTCAAATTAATAACCAGTTTCTGCCGAAACATATATATTCACGGTGGAGTAGCAATATTTGTTAAAACGCATGCAACTGAAGAGTACCGTGAAATACTATGGTTAAAAAACTATTGTATCGAAAAAAGTTTTGAATGTTCCGCGGTATCTTTAAAAAATAAATTGTGTGTAATAAACGTATATAGGTCACCTCACAGTGATATTAATATTTTCTTTTTAAATCTTTGCACAATTCTGAACAAAATATCTACTAAATATGAAAACGTTATTTTATGTGGTGATTTCAACATAAACGCACTTGAGAATTCAAATAATACCCGGCAGCTTAATGACATATTAAACAATTTTAATCTTACATCGACCATCACTAGTCCAACTAGAATAACAAAAACATCAGCTACGGCAGTTGACTATATCAATGTGAATTTGCAAAATAGCCATGGTTTCAAAAGCACTGTAATAGAAGCCGGATTCTCTGACCACACAGCGCAGTTTTTAGAATGCTCATTTTCTGAAAAGGTTGTTTCAACTCCCAAAAAAATAATTAATAAAATTATTTTGAATAATGATACCATGACTAACTTTGTCAAAGATTTTAACGAATATCGCACTGATTTGACAACAATTACAAGCAACAGCATTAATGAATATATGGATGCTTTCTACGGCACACTTGTTAGATCATTTAATGCAACATGTCCAAATAAAAAACAATTTATTACACAACGTCATAATCATTGGATCACAAACGATTTACGAAATCAAGGTGAAAAATTAAAAGAACTGCACTATTTGAAAAAAAGTACAAACAATCCAATCATGGATACCATATACAAAAAAGAAAAATCAAATTACAATAAAAATATTATTAAAAGAAAACAACAATGTAACATAAACAAAATTTATAATTCTGCAAACAAAAACAAAACAATCTGGACTTTGGTCAATAATCAAATTGGACAAACAAAACTCAAAAGCAACATTGTAATTAAGGTTAACGCTAACTTAATAATGGACAACAAAGTCTTATCCAATGTAATGGCTAATCACTATGCTACAACTGTTTCTAATAAAATCAAAAACTTGTTTACAAACAGCTTATGCAATACCGTCGAATCGTTTCAAGATTCTTTCTATTTTTATGAAACAACGCCATATGAAATTACAAAAATTATTTTATCTCTAAAGAACAAAAGTTCAAGTGGACTCGACAATATTCCTATAAAACTTGTTAAATTTGCGGTAGACATATTGTCGAGTGATTTATGCTTCATTATTAATAAAACAGTATTATTAGGCCAACTTCCCGATATACTCAAACAAAGCAAAGTTGTACCCATTTATAAAAAAGGTGATAAACAAAACATGAACAATTACCGTCCAATTGCGCTTCTAAGTGTCATTTCCAAAATAATAGAAACCGCCTTAAATCAGCGTTTGGTTGATTTTATGGAAAAACATAAACTGTTTGCAAAAGAACAGTATGGGTTTAGGCAGAACAAATCCACCGAAACAGCAACAATTGACTTTGTTCAACATATAATGGACAACTTAAATGCAAAGAAAATTGTTGTAGGTATATTTTTTGACTTAACAAGTGCATTTGATAGCCTGAATTTACAGTTTGTTGCGTATAAAATGTCCAGATTAGGAATACGAGGAAATATGCTAGAGGTTCTAAAAAATTACTTAGAAAACCGAAAACTTTGTGTTCGAGTCAATGACGTTACTTCAGACCAGTATCACGTGAATATGGGAGTGCCTCAAGGTAGTGTCACCGGACCATTAATATTTTTAATGTTTATAAATGATTTACCACATTTTATTAAAAGCGCACAATGTTTTCTCTATGCAGATGATACATCTATTTTAGTATCAGCTGATTCAGTTGAAAAAGTAAACCACCTAGTTAGAAGTGTATTAATGGAATTTTCAGACTGGTGCAGTTGTAACAATCTTTTAATAAACATAAACAAGACAGTAATTGTTAATTTTAGAAACTATAATGCTACACCTCTATCAGAAAGTTACAGTTTTTTAAATAACGAATTATCCATTCAATCTGAAGCCAAATTTCTAGGTGTAACCTCAGACTCACACTTAAACTGGTCATCACATATTGAAACTGTGTGTTCTAAAATCAGTAGCTCTTATTTTGCCATTAAAAACCTAATAAGCTCACTTCCAACTGAAGCTATTATCAATGTTTATTATGGATTAACATACTCTATAATCAGTTACAATATCATAGTGTGGGGTCTTGCTTCAGACATTAATAGAGTGTTTATCCAACAAAAACGAGTGATCCGACTGATGTTCAATCTAAAACCTACTGAATCTTGTCGCAACACATTTAAAACCAACCGCCTTTTAACTGTTACTTCAATTTATTTGTTCAAACTTCTGTGTTACGTTTTTACTAATAGGAATACATTTATGTCAGCCAAGGATGTGCATCCTTATGATACGAGGTATTGCAGCAAGCTACGAACTGACAAAACTCGAACCACAAGTTTTAAAAAGTCGCCAAAGTATGCAGGGGCACATTTTTATAATTTATTAAACGACCCACTAAAAAACTGCACCAACATAAAAATATTTAAAAATAACTTAAAAAACTTCTTAATTGAACAGTGTTTTTATACAATTGAAGAGTTTTGTAATCATAAATAAGTGTATGCGTATGTTTTTATATTTATTTATTATATTTTTAAGTTTTATATACCTTGTGCTTATACTGTTTATATTTTTAAAATGTTTTGTAATGTTTATTTGTAATTCTTGTATTGAACCTTATTTTAATGACATGTCCTATCGACTTATGTAGTTGCATATTGGATTAATAAACATCTATCATCTATCTATCTATCTATCTATGTTTGGCCACAGTCTATGGCGAGAAGGCAAGCAAGCTGGCTAAGGATTTGTAGAGCTTACAGAACAGTGTCACAAGAAGCAGTAGAGGTAATTGCGGCAACACTTCCCGCGGATATGATGGTGGAGGCAAAGAAGCAAAGATAAGAGCAAGAGAGAAGACTATGAAAAGATGGCAGAGAAAATGAGATACAGGAGAAAAGGGGAAATGGACGAAAGAACTAAACCCAGAGATAAAAGAATGGGTAGAGAAGAAACCCGAGACATGCTATTATGCAACACAAATACTGACCGGGCACGGAGCATTTGGAAAATTCTTGCAAAAAATTACAAAAATAAAGAAAGAAGAAAAGTGTACATTTTGTCAGAAAGAAACACACGATAACGCAGAACACACTCTAGTAGAATGCGAGGCGTGGGAGGAAGATAGAAAAAAACTAGAATATATACTAGGAAGCAAAGTGGATAAAACAACAATTATTAACAAATGCTTAAAAGATAAAAATAAATAGAGGGCGCTAAGAAACTTAGTAACAAATCTACTAAAAAAAATTTAAGAGTTTGACAATAGAAGAATATAGAAAAACAAATAATGGAAACAAACACACAAACTAAAAGCCATATACCCTAACCTCAATTATTTTAAACTGTGCAATAATCAGAAACAAATACTACTCTTAAATTTTAGTTTTATTATTTGGATATTATATTATTTATATTATTATTTAGTAGCAATTATTTATTACAATTAATAATTTTTAGAGCAAGTAAGAGCACTAAGAAAATCCGGAAATGGAAAAATGATCTAAAGAATGTGCTAAAAAACATAACATTGATTTTTAAGTACTATTAAATCAAAAATAGGAGATAAGAAAAAGTAACTAATGATATGAAATGTTTCAAAAGATGTGTAGCTATTAAAAGTGAATTTTAAATAAAACTGGTAAGTGGTTTATTATTTATATCTAAACTACTAAACAATGCATTTTGTAGGTTAAATTAATTATGAAAAAGTCAAGGAAAAGTTCAAACTTGATGATGCTAAAATGGAAAACCTAATGAACTGTAACAGCACTGCTGAAGATAAATGTGAAAATTACTATGAAATAACTAACTAATAACGGTAGGTTTGTTTTTATTTGTCTGGTAATCAATATTAAACTTACATGTTTTTAGTTTAAAAATGATCACAAAGAATGTCCTGAAATGAAGAAACTTACTGAGGAGTGCGCAAAAGAACACAATATTGATTTGAGCACTATAAAACCAAAGAAAGGTGAATACTTTGACAAAAAAGATGTATCTAATGATTACAAATGTTTCAAAAGATGTGTAGCTTTCAAAGGTAGATTTATTGATGAAGCTGGTAATATTACTAACATAGTCATGTTAATATGTTTTAATTGTGTATTTTGCAGAAAATCCAAACTATGAAAAAATATAGAAACAATTTAAGCTTGATGATGCAAAGATTGAAGAATCTAAAAAATGCACAAGCACTGCTGAAAACAAATGCGATAATTATTATGAAATATACACTTGTAGTATGAAACTTGCCTGGAAAGACATAAACATAAAAATTACAAAAAACAAAAGACGGAATAATACAAATAATAAATATAATTTTGCAATTTTTATTGATTGTTGACAAACATAGATAAAACAATATAATGTATAATTTTGTGTTTTATTTGTGAATATAATTTTAAAATTACCAAAGGTTTCAATTGTGTAACTTATCACTTATAAATTAAAAATAGATTTTAATTCACATTCCATTATACATTTTTTTTATTAAATATTGAAATAAATGCATTTTTAGGTACTTTTAAATGCATTTTAATGCTATTTGCAAATATAACTTCACTAAAATATTCTGAAAAAATATAGTTTGGTTTCTGTACTGGTGGAAAAATAAATTAGTTATCAAATTATATATGGAAATAGGAATGACGCCAAAGTAGCTGTTTTTATTATAATACGGAAAAACATAGGTAAATAACACTATAAACTTACAAACCATAGAATTGCAAGTCAAATATAAACAATGATAAGAATTAAACTTATAGTACAACAACAATTTAGCTCTACAGATCAAGCACAAATCAAAAACCAGCAAACTGTTGCACTTAATGTAATAACAAACACAAATCACCAACCAAGAACAAATTGAACATTCATAATAGCGTATGTGTAAGTCAAACTGTCAAAGTTTAAAACACGGTATACAGAGCATTTTAAAGCGTGTAGAATAAATCACAATACAAGTTTAATTGCAAATCATATTATAAATTGCAATCAAACCCAACTGTACAAAAGGCTTAATTTGTTAGAAACAGCCAAAGTTTACAAAAACCAATGTTATAAGTTCTTAAGACCATACCGACCGCTACCTTGATTTGTAGTATTTTAACAAAAACGGCAACTTCCCCTTCATCGCTGCTTCTACAAATAATTTGATAATCGATTTATTTTTTTACCAGTACATTTAGAAAGGATTAAACTATGATAAATCAAAGTCTTTTTTGTGAAATTATATTTGCAAATAGCAACAAAATGCATTCAAAAATACAGAAAAACGCATTTATTTCTACAGTTTGTAAGCAAAAAAAGTATTATTTTCATTTTTTATTAAAACATACATTTATAATAAGTATAATTTTAATAACAAACTGTTTATATCAATAAAATAAACCATTACAGTAAGTTTTTTAAAATAAAATAAAAAGTAAAATTAGAGTACAAATTAAAAAAAATGTTGTTGTATTTAATAATAAATTTCTTTAATAGTAATGTAAAACATAGTTATATAAATTTTTTATATATACATATATAACTAACGCGACGCACGCTAATCCTCCCAACCACCACTTTGTGCTTAAACGACGTATATTAATTAACTTAACACTATTTATCAATAATATCTTTAATAATGAATTGATGTCAAATCATCTGACCGCATCGCTTTACTGCGCAAATGTTACTCGGGTTGCATTGTACGTCCCGGGCCCGACCCTGTTTTGCGCACTCAACATACATATAATTTCTCTGCAGCATATGACTGGTACTCATACCGCAATCTCTACAATTCAATCACCTAATTAACACATCCAAGGTATACTCTAATAACAGTGTTTTTAACTGCTCTTTACTAATGTAATGTGCGCTGCATACAACCTCATGACCTAACTGGCCTGTGTAAGCTTGACAATCTTTTGCAGTTAACACAATAACTGCATTGTGCAACCTCAAGGTCTCAACTGCCAGTGCACAAACATACCCCCCAACGACTGTTACGTATAAGACCTCAATGCCAAATACGGTGTTAACATACAACTCCAAAGCCTCGTACCAGTGTATAAATAACCATCTTTTACAGCCTAGTACAACACCAAATCTGGCAGCGTACATGGTATGCTACAACTGTCAAGTGACCTCAATGACCTCAATGTCAATGTACTTTGTTTTACACATCTCCAAGGTTCATATCAGTTTATGTGTAAATAACCTCAGACAGTTGTGAAGTACCTCAATGACCTTTTGTCAATGTACTTTTCCACATCTCAAAGACCCACTTGATCTATATGTGAATAACCCTAAGGTTCTCAGGCAATACATGCATGTAAATAACATCATATACAGTACATTAATAATTATAAGCAATGCTAACAAAAACTACGTGTAACAGTAATTATCATACAATCTTTATTTGAAATCTTAAACACATCACAAAAATAATTTGTTCCAAAGAAGAAATGCTTATCTGCTTATCTAAAAAATAAATATATCATCAGTATTATTCAAGGTTTCTAAAAGATAATCCAAATTATGTAAAAATGTTGGTATAAATAAAAAAATGCATTTTTTGTAAAGTTTAAGTTTAAGCAATATGTGCTAAAATAAACTCTAGAGAAGCCATAATCTATTTTTTTAGAAAATTTTAATACATAAATAAAAAACAAAGATACATTTTAGTATTTTTATTCAAAAATCAATTACTTTTGCACAACCAAACATAATTATTACAGAATTATTCCTTTTTTCCTTTTTTGTCACCTCTCATTTTTTTGTCTTTTTTGACAATTTTCATACCACAAGTGTACAGTTCATAATAATTATCGCATTTGTCTTCCGCAGTGCTAGTGCAGTTTTTAATTTCTTCAACCTTTGCATCATCAAGCTTGAACGTTTCCTTTATTTTATCGTAGTTTGGCTTTCCTGCAAAACATAATTTTAAATTAATTATTATGACTACATTACTGACTTATTACCGGCTTCATCAATGCATCCAGTTTTCATAGCCATACATCTCTTAAAACATTTCATATCATTTGACAATTCTTTCTTTTATTTTTTTTCGCCTTTCTTTGGTTTAATAGTACTCAAATCAATGTTATGATCTTTTGCACATTCTTCAGACCATTTCTTCATTTCAGGATTCTCCTTATGTTTTTTCTTTTTCTAAAATGATTGATTGTAAAATTAATTATTGCAAAAAACAATAAAATAATTTATAGTAATAACTGACTATTAAGAACTATACTAAAAGAAGTATATAATTCAGTATTAATAAATCTCAAATTGACGTATTAAATGTAAGCAAACTTTTAAACTTGAGCTATAATAAATTTTAATATGCATCAATGCAATACAATATTTTATTTATTAATAAAAATCAATGCTCGCTATTTATATACTTTGTCGATATCAAATTATAAAAACTATTTATAAAAACAGGATGTACAACAATAAAAGTATAATAACATACTTTGATTTTATTTTAGTTAATTGTTTTCCAAAATTTATTATAATAAAATCAATAATTAACATTTATTATAATTATTTTCAATAAAAAAATATTATAAATTGACTATTTATTATACTTAAATCTAACAATAATGCTTTTGACTGAAATTTTAAACAATCTTATTTGTAGATTGTGTACAAAACATGTTACAAAACTAAACTCTATTAATAAAACATTTCCTTTTTATGCAAAGTTTGTTATATTTGTTTGAAACCAAATAGCATACTCATTAGTCATTATACAAATATTTAGCTACATATTTTAAAAAAATCTTGCTTTAAAGCCACAATACAGTGTCTATTAAAAGTGTTTTATTAATTGTAATATTTAGTTAGCAATCTTAAATAAACAAAAAAAAAATTTGAACAAATGGGCTTCAAGAAGTTGTTCAACATTTTACGTTTTATTTTATTTTTATTGATCATTAAAGTTGTTTCTTAATTTGTTATGCAACAACATAATCAAATCAAGACTTCTATAAAGGTTGTTTTTGCAAATCAATTGGGATAGATAACATAGATTTTTACACTACACTACAAGATCAATTATCTAAAAATGTTTATTGTTATATTAAATAATCAATATAAACAATTATTATAAGACCATTTCTTTTTTATTAATTTTAATAATTTAAAAAAAAAAATGATATCACTTTTTCAAAATAAATTTAAAAAAAACTTGCTACAAAGTGGTTTAATATTATACTAGATTATTATCATTGGAACTATCAAAGTATAGTTTAAGTTTTTTAAAGAACGAATAGTACATATGGTAAGAGAAGAAAAATATAAAAAAACTTGTAGACAAAAATACAAACTCTAACCTAAAAATTTTAAGACATTCTGCCATACTTCTATATAGTTTTTTTTAAATGATACATAGAGCGCGCTATCATTTGCAATACTATGAATATAATAATAGTTTATTTTCTTGCCATTTGGCCTTGAAAAGTGTTTACAAGTTGCAATAATTTATACACAACTTAATTGAAATCTTTATTTAATAAAATTTATCCTATCATAATATGTAACAATCTACAAATTGCACTACGTAATCATCATTATATTTTATAATACAACTTAAACTCTGCAATTTTTGTCAATTTCCTTTTTTCTTTTAATGACGCTTCTCATTCACAATATTCTTCATCCATCTTCTTTCAACACATCCTTTTTTTCCATTTGTTCTTCTCTCATCTCAATAAAAAAATTTAAATATGTTCTATTGTTTCATTGGCTTTTCTACACATTCTGCGCATTTTGCTTTCTTTATTCATCCAAAGTTTACAAATTTTTTTTTTATTTCCTCATCTAAATCTTGCTAGTATCTTTTTGTTGTTTTTGTGTATTTTCAATTAATAAGGTATTTTGGGATTATTTTTTTTTTTCATTTATTCACTCTTCCACTATTTCTCATTTTTTCTACTTTACAGTCATATTCCTTTCCATTATAATATTTTTTTTCTTTCTTCTCCCAGTCTTTCATACCTTTTATTCATTTTTTTTTCTTCCAAACATTCTTGCAGAATTTTGCATTCATTTCTTTCTCTCAATCTTTCTTTATATTTAACCGCTCTTTTTCCTGCTTCCACTTTTATTTTATCTTTTTTTAATTTCTCTAATATAATGTATTTTGTTTGTATAGCTTCAAATTTATTCTGTTCTTTGCACATTCCAAATTTCCGATCCATAAAGCATGATACTTCTAACTAGACTATCAAACATTGTCCGCTTTATTTTCATACTGCAAAACTATAAATAAAACTTTTAGTTATTTAAAGTTTGCTAGTAAAATTAAAAATATAGTCAAGAAAAAAAGATATATCATTTATGGTTTTAAGATCAGAGTTAAAACCATCTTTTAGACAGGCAAATTAAAAACATCAAAACTTGTACATAAAAGCCTTATAAGTTAATAATATCACCTATCAGATAATTTACAAAATTTAAAATATTCTGCAAAATTTTTGAGGTGTTGTAAAATTTCCTACTACATACATGTTAAATCAAAATCCATGTCAAGAGAAAAATTGTTTTTAATTAGAATTTGGCAACATAAAAACTAATATTATGTTTTTTAGTTTTTTTAATAGATTGGGCAGTAATACTATTATTGATTAAATATCATACTTGCTTTTCTTTCTATAGCTTAAACATAAGCAATTTTCCAATTTGTAGCTGTTATTTTTTTATAAAGTCAATATTATCATTACAAATGTTTTTAAAATAATAAATAAAAAATTTATTAATACAAAAGGCATCTCCTTTCCTCTTTTTACTACAAAGTAGTATTATAACATATTAATAAAAAAAGATTCATAATTCATTCATAATCCTGATTAGATTGATGAATGCTTTTAGTTTCTAATTAATGACCCATTTTTACTAAATTAGTATTATTTTTTTTTATATAATCTTTTTAAAAACATTTATAATTTTGTTTATAGTTTTTCAGTACACAATTACTTTTAAACTTATAAATTTTGAGTACTTTTATATTTGATTACTTTTGTTTAATTACTTAATTATTCTATTAAGTAGTAATTACTAATATTATTGTAAAGCTAAAAGTATTATTATAGCAACAGATCATAACTGAACTGCTAAGCAATATCGTCACACAAAAAGTCATTTTGACTGACAATAGCAAAGTGACACATTAATTGAGTTTTTTACAACATACCTAGCATCAACAGATTAAAATACAACAAACTATAGTTAATAAAATTAACAGTTGCAAAAAGAAATCCAGAACACGTTACTATAATAAATTGTTACATACATACATGTTGATTTCTACTATAAGAGCATTATAGATAACTGTTAATAGGTGTCATTTATATTCAGGATTTATAAAATATAATTAAAACCATATAAAAATGTTGCTATAAATGAATAATTAGCTTATTTTTTAAAACTTAAATTATTGCAATGTGTGCTAAAGGAAAATATAAGATCATCAATAATTTTTTTTTCTTTGAGTTTTTTTTTAATTTCTAGAATGCATAAATAAAAAACAAAATTATATATCAGAATTTTTATTAAAGAATCAATTAACATCAAACATAACTATTAATTTTATTATTCCTTCTTTCCTTTTTTATCACCTTTTGTTTTCTTGTCTTTTCTGATAACTTTCATACCACAAGTGTACAGTTCATAATAATTGTTGCATTTGTCTTCTGCAGTGCTAGTGCAGTTTTTAATTTTTGCAACCTTTGCATCATCAAGCTTGAATGTTTCCTTTATTTTCTCGTAATTTGGTTTTCCTGCAAAAAAATATTTTAGCTTAATTATTATGACTACATTAATGACTTACCGGCTTCGTCAATACATCCGGTTTTCATAGCCATACACCTCTTAAAACATTTCATATCATTTGACAACTCTTTTTTTTCTTTCTTGTCGCCTTTCTTAGGTTTAATAGTACTCAAATCAATGTTATGATCTTTTGCACATTCTTTAGACCATTTTTTCATTTCAGGATTATCTTTATGTTCTTTCATTTCCTAAAACGATTGATTGTAACAATTAACTATTGCAAAAAACAATAAAATAACTAATTGTAATATCTGACTATTACAGATTAGAACAATAATAAAAGAAGTATATAATTCAGTATTAATAAATCTTAAATTAACAAATTGAATGTAAGCAAACTTTTAAGCACTAAAAATCAAACTCACCTTTTCACCGTAAACAGTAGCCAAACATACTACCATACAAAAAATTAAGAGTTTCATGTTGCAATATTGTTCAATACAAGACTGATAACATTATTAACAAAATATTCGATATTTATATACTTTGTATCAAATTATAAAAATTATTTATTAAAAACAGGATGCACAACAATAAAAGTATATTAATATAATTTTAGATTTTTTTAAATTAATTGTTTTATTATTTCCAAAATTTATTATATTAAACTCAATAATATAAACCCATCAAGCTTGCAGGTGTGTCGCTTAATAGTTTAATATATTTATTTTCTAAAAAATATAAACTTTAAAAACATTTTTCAGATGAAGCTAACTATAGAACAAAAAATATTATATGTATTCTATAAAACAATAAACATTATTGATTTTTAGAAAACTTACGTTAAATTAGACAGCATTTATTTAAAATCAATAAATTTTAGTAAAATGTTTAATAATTTCTTGAATGACTTGCACATAATATAAGATAGATTGTAAAAAAATGGTACAATTTTTTTAACTAAACTTAGACATTTTTCTCTATTGACAGAAATTAAACAACTTGTTTATAAAATACAATGCAAAGAATGCAAACTGTTCTTAGTCAAATCTGAGTCAGCAATTAACTTATACATTATATAAAATTTTTATCCTTAAATTAACACTTTTTTATTTTGTTAAAAAAACGTTGTTGGGCAATAACTATCTTTAAAGTTTAATTAAGTGCAAAATAACACGCTTAATCAAAAATCTTTTATGTAGATTTTAAATAGTAAAGCAGATTTTAGATTTACTGCCTGTTACGATAAAGAATCGCAAACCGCATTAAATGCAAAAAGGCGTAGTTTGTATTTATACATATTTGCATTATTTTTTTACAAATGTAGAAAATGACCAATTTGATCAAAAAGTATATCAGGAATAGGTCTTGTATTGACTGAAACTAAAATTTAGTTTGAACACCGGCAACCGGCAAAATTAAATTAATATTTTATCATTTCTTTGTTTGATTTTATTAGTGTAATATTTAAGTTTATACAAAACGCTTTTATTAATCTTGAAAAACGAAATAATCGTTGGGCTTGTGCATACGCGTCTTACAATGACAAAAACAAGTTACTTAGAAAATAAAAGTAACTTGCACATTACAGTTAGTACTACTACTACTACTACTACTACTACTACTACTACTGTAGAATTTTAAGCCATCTTGTTGATCCATTAAATTTAAAAACAGTCTACCACGCTCACTTTGAATCTTTGCTGAGATATGGTATAATTTTTTTTGGAAATAGTTCTTCTTCAAATCATTTGTTTAAAACTCAAAAAAAAGTAATCCGCATTATTGCCGGTATTAGATACACCGACTCTTGTCGAACTTATTTTAGTCGACTTAACATTTTGACATTAACTGGTCTCTATATTTATGAATTGCTTATATACAATTTTAAATATAAACAATCTTTCATCTCAAACACAACTAAACATAACTTTAATACGAGAAACCACCAAAATTATTCCTATCCTATACACAGGCTTAATATAAGTGAACGAGGTCCATTATATGCGGCTAGTAAAATGTACAATAAACTTCCAAAAATATTTAAAGAAATTAATAACTTAAAACAGTTCAAATTGAAGTTGTATGATTACTTGTGCAAACTGGAACCATACAACATGAGTGAATACTTTTGACGCATTTTCTTTACTATATGTATACTTTATATTATGTATGTTGTGTATATGTATTTTAGAAATAAAGATTATTATTATTATTATTATTATTAGTAGTACTAACTGTAATGTGCAAGTTACTTTTATTTTCTAAGTAACTTGTTTTCGTCTTTGTAAGACGCGTATGCACAAGCCCAACGATTATTTCGTTTTTCAAGATTAATATTTAATCACTTGTGTCATGTATTAATGGACATTTGTTCTAATGTTTAAAACGCTTTTAGTTTGTCATGTTTTGGGTAACCTCAGGATTTCACTTTTTGCTTTTATAGCAACCATGCATTATTAATTGAAAAATAATTTTGAGGTTTAAATGAAATTCTAGACAGTACAAGCATATTGGCCAAAACTCCCATGTCCTTTTGTTCATAAACTGTATAAATTAAAATCTTGTTTTAGAAAGAAAATAAGATCAAAAGTAGTAAAAAGGTTGTCATATAACACAGTGCTCACTTGTGCGTATGCTATAGTTTTGCAAAGTGCAATGACTACTTTACGACTCAATCAATCCAAAACATTTTTTTTACTATTATTATCAAAAATGCCAACTTTGACAAGCATTTATACTTTTCGATTACAGTAAAAGTCGGATATATCGTCCGCGAAGGGACCGGTATAATCTGGACGCTATATCCGACTGGACGCTAAATTCGGTCGCAATAAATTATAATTTAAAAAATCGGAAAATTTTTGCGTAATTACTACACATATCTAATGTAAACTAAATATGTAATTTGTAGACGTAGGTAAACTAAATAGACATACACAACAATTTATAGAAAAACAAAACATCATCATTTATTCATAAAAAAACGAAACATAAACATATTCATAGAAAAACACAAAATAAAAAAATTCTTAATCAAATTTAATGTACAATACCTATGACATTTATGGACAACATACATATACATACATATTATGTATTCATCCTTAAATAATGATTTAGAATGTTTATTTAAAAAAATAATCAGTTATTTTAGATTGATGTCTAGTTTTGAGAAACTCTTTTTCAAATGCTTTTTCTAGAGTAACAACATGTAGTAGCAAATCTTCGCTCAATGTATTAAAAGTAATGAAGTTTCTCACGGTAGATAGTGACTGCATTGCATGTAAAATGTTAGGAGGTGTCACTTCTGCATCACTTTTGTTATCACAGTCATTATCTTGTTTATCATCGAATAGTCCAATATGTCGTCATATGTTAATTCACCACAGGTTTCCACATTCTCATCAATATTTACAAAGTCAATAAATTCTTCTTGAGAAATAACGTTTTCAATAGTTTTGATATTCTGTAGCCATTCCATTAAAGGCAAGTCATCCTCTTCATTAAAATTTTCGGTTTCCACTAAGTCTGCAACATTTTGTAAAACAAAACCAGCATGCTTAAAACAGTTTTTAATTGTTTCTGCAGATACCCTATCCCATGCTTTTGATATCATATTTATAGCATCTAGCAAATTAATGTTGATTTCGAATTCTTTATTGTCATTTTCATAATCTTCATAATAAGAAATTTGCAAAAATATGTTTTTAAAGATTTAATTATTCTTTGATCAAGCGGTTGAAGTACAGACGTTGTGTTTGGAGGTAAAAAACGCAACTCAATAGAATTCAGGTTTTGTACAATACATCTTATCGCAGTTATCAATTAAAAGAAGAATTTTTTTCTTTAATTTTGTCAACTCTATCCCAATCGTAAAGAAACTTTGTAAAAATGTCCGAGTTCATTCATGCCTTTCTGTTCGACTCATAAGTGACAGGTAGACGCTTTACATTCTTAAAACACCTAGGATTTTTTGATTTGCTTATTACAAGGAGTTTTCTTTTAATTGACCTAGACATGTTTGCTATCACTAACACGGTAACTCGTTCTTTAGTCAATTTTCCACCAGAACATGTTTCACCTATAAATTTTAAAATTGTTTGAGGGGTTAATTTATAAAAAAGTCCTGTTTCATCCGCATTGAAAATTTCTTCATCTTGATATTATTTTCTAATGTTAGGCCATACACATTGCAGCCATTGGTCAGTAACTTTTGTATTCTCACTTTTACATTCACCAGAAATTTTTCCAGGTACAATATTATTGCGAGCTCGAAAACGCTTAATCCAACTTTCTGAACATTTATAATTTACTTTGCCCAACATCTTTGCAATGTTTTATGCCTTTTCCTGTAAAAGCGGACCGCTTAATGATATGCCGCTACTTCGTTTGTCTTTAAACCACTGAAGCAATGCAGTTTCAACACCACCGTGCGTAGACTGACGCATTTTTTTCTTTTTTAGTAAATTGTCATTGAAAGCGGCTTTAATTTTATTTCGATTTTTCCATATTGTTGTCACTGATGAATGTGATAACTTAAAATCAACAGAAATTGTTGCATTGGATTCGCAATTATCCATTCGGGCAATAATAACATCTTTTTCTTCTATGGACAATGCTTTTCGTTTATTTCCCGCCATTTCTAAAGCACACAAATAACACACAAGCGATTTCCGCAGACTATTATACACTACTCTTGTTTCTACTAGCAATTTTGTATATCATCCCTTCTTCGGACGCTATAGCCGACCGAAAACGCTCATATAACAGGCAATTCAAGTCGCTATATGCGACTTTGCCGCTATATCCGGCGACGTATTAAACGGACTATTTTTGCATTGTTTATATAGAAGATCAAACAAAACATCATATGTTTGCTGCTATAACCAACTTTTCGTTATAAGCGACGGTGTTATAAATGACTTTTACTGTATATCCAATCATCATTGCAATAAACAAATATTTTTTTTCAACATTCTACTAAGTTGTTTTTATTTTATTTTATAATTGGTTTAACAGTCAAGTTTTTTTTTTTTAAATAATACAAAATATATTACGTACCATTTTATAGTTTTATTAATATGATATTGGCATTGTTATTTTAAAAGTAAGCAAGTCTGTAAAGTTTCTTAAATTTTTTTACTAGCATTAACTATGAGAGAGTGTCTGGTCTATGCGTATTCATTATTAGGTTTAAATTCTTTAACTACAGAAAATTCATTATGAGCAAAATCGACTGTAGCTTAAGTATACTGAAAAGTATTTTTTTGTTTATTTGCTAAAAATTAAAAAAAATTAGATGACAATCCATGACGATAAAACTGTAGTAAAAACTACTTTTCTTCTGTAAAATTATGTTTATTGTTTCACAGTAAAAATTAAAATAAATATATGTTTAAAAATAGATAATAGAAAATTACTCAAAAAAAATTCAAGTATTTTAGAAGAAACAAACAATTTAACAATAGTTTTAGAAATATAATAATAAAAAACAATTTATTGCTATTTTTACTATTTTTTAAACTAAGTTTTTTTTGTTACTATTTTAAAATTAATGTATGTAATAAACTTTATCTTTTTTAGAACATATAAGATTTTTTTAATTTGAATTAATTATATTAATTATCTTGCAAAATATTTCCCCTACAACATAAATCAATCTGTGCAAAAGAAAACAAAAATATATACACCTATATCAAAAAGAAACTTACAGTTTTATAATTTATAATTAAGTTTATAATTAATAATTTAAATGTCTTGTTGTCTTCTGTTTTGTCAATAGAATTTTGGTGTCTTGACTAAATAAATATGATTATAAAAAAACATCCGGGCGGGTCTAGACGTATATTTATATATTAATTAGAAGTATATATTTATGCAACAGCAATGAATTTTAAATTGATATTTGATACGTTAAACACATTACAACAATAATGTGTTATAAAAAACAACATGTATCACTCAAGATTTTCAAAATATAATTAAAGCTATGTGAAAAGGTTGATATAAATGAATAATTAACATATTTTGTAAAAGTTTAGTTATTGCAACGTAAACAATAACATTTTTAAAAGTTCTTCAGCTATTTTGATGAAAGTGTAATTTTTTTTTTAGAATTATTTTTTTACTTAAGTAAAACACAAAATTATATATCAGTAATTTTTATTCAAAACTCAATTCAATTTGCGCAATCAAGCATGATTAATATTTGTATTATTCCTTCTTTCCGTTTTTACCACTCTTCGTTTTCTTATCTTTCCTAATAACTTTCATACCACAAGTGTACATTTCATAGTAATTGTTGCATTTGTCTTCTGCAGTGCTAGTGCAATTCTTAATTTCTTCAACTTTTGCATCATCAAGCTTGAATGTTTCCTTTATTTTATCGTAGTTTGGCTTTCCTGCAATACATAATTTTAAATTGATTATTATGACTAGATTACTGACTTATTACCAGCTTCGTCAATACATCCAGTTTTCATAGCCATACACCTTTTAAAACATTTCATATCATTTGACAATTCTTTCTTTTCTTTCTTGTCGCCTTTCTTAGGTTTAATAGTACTCAAATCAATGTTATGATCTTTTGCACATTCTTCAGACCATTTCTTCATCTCAGGATTCTCCTTATGTTCTTTCTTCTCCTAAAAATGTTTGAATGTAATAACTAACTAATGTTAAAAACAATATTAAACAAAGTATATAATTTGGTATTAATCAATTTCAACTTAAATTTACGTATAATACACAAAATAAAATGTAAGCAAACCTTTAGGATTGAACTACAATAAATTTTAACATACATCAACACATTGCAACATTTTATTTATTAATAAAAATCAAACTCACCTTTTCACCATAAACTGTAGCCAAACATACAACCATACAGAAAATTAAGAGCTTCATATTGCAATATTGTTCAATACTAAACTGATAACATTATTAACAAAATGCTCGATATTTATACATTTTGACAGTATAAAATTGTTAATAACAGGATGTACAATAATAAAAGTATAATAATATAAACTGTTTAGTTTTTATTTAATTGATTTATTATTTACAAAATTTATTATAGTAAAATCAATTATATTCATCAAACTTGTAGATGTAAAATCAAACAAAAAACAAATTTTGGATAATTAAATAACTTTTGAAACTCTTAAAACAAAAACAAAAAATAATTTCGTTTTATTTTTTGTTTGGTTTTGTTATGGCTAATAAAAATGGAATAAAAAATGACAGCTTTAACAATACATATACTAAGAAAAAATAAAATTTTGTTATCCAAATTTTGCAAAAACATTAGTCTATAAAAAAGTAATATTTGATTTAAATTTGAGTTGTATTGATTCAGTTTTGAAATTTGTTTAAGTTATCTGAAATATTTTTATCTTGTTTTATTTATCGATTTTGTTTGGACATTACCATTATAACTAGAGGAAGAATACGTAAATTTCTTTATCAAATTGGTCAATTTGAGACATACCTGAAGACTGTTTTTCATATACAAAAGTGGCAAATAATATTAACCAAAATTAATCTACTTTAATATGATTGCTGACAAGTGTCATCTGCTAATCAGTGACTTGGTAAAAAAGTTGCTTTGTGTGTTTTTAAAGAATTTACTACAAAGTCAGATGTTTTAGCTTGAGTTTATACAGACCACATTTTGTATTACCACTCACAGCCAAAATCGACAACAGCATTAAAAATTATGCATATTTAGATTGAATTAGAATCTAAAATAACGCAGAGTACAGTTCAACAATTATTGGATTAAAGTTCTGGTTGGGGATGCATGATGATTGCATAACTGGTATAGGGCAAAATGTAAAGTTTCAATTCCAAAACCTGAGCTCCAAACTGTGGATATTGCTATTGCTTATAGAAATAGGTATATTTAAAACAAAATTGACCATCCTTCAACAGTTAAAATAATCTTTTTTTTAGCAAGATACCGCCCGTCTGCATATTGTTAGAACTTTCTAAGAATTCTTAAAAAAAACCTGTTGCAATTACCACATAATAACATATTAAAACGAAAACTAACAAATTTTCAATTTTTTTGTACAAAATGACCTAAACCATGTATTAGAATTAATGTCACAAAAGGTCAGGGAAATACATAAACAAAGATGAGCTAATGCCTTATTAATTCTTAAAAAATATTTCTATTTTTTTTTTAACTTTTAATCAAATGTTACTTTTTAATAGTCAATAGTTTCTGCAAAAATTAGTTATAATTTGTTTATTTTTTTTATATTGTTTCAGTTTTTTTCATTATATAGTATAAAACAAACTAAGATCATTAATAGATGCGTACAGGTGCACTTATAAATAACAAACAAAAGAGTTAATACTAAAACATTTTTATTTGCAGAAAGTTGTGGACTACTACTACTAGTCAAACTTTTTTCCTATGATGACCTTAAATCTCAAACAATAAACCAAAATTTGTATGCACCTGGTGAACAGAAAATATATATTTGAAATAAAAAAAATTAGCATTTTTGTAAGAGCAATTTGTTATTCTTACGCTCAACGCTTTTTAATTTTTTTTTGTTTTTTGTGTTTTGACATTGCTTCAAAGTTTTACTTTATTAAAAAATTATTTATAGTTTGTTTTCTAGTCATTTTATAATACTCAAAAATACTATGTATCTGTCTACTGTTGAACATATTTAAACAGCGCGTGAGTTTTAATAGATAAAACACTGTTTTAATTTTTAATTGTTTAAACTATTACTATATTTCAATAGTTTAGAAAAAATTAAAATTATTGCATAACAAACATTCACTGACAGTTCAGAGATGTAGGACTGAAACTTTTAAGAGGAATTTGTTTAACCGTATTATCGACACATAAAATAAACTTCCAAATACAGTATTTCCCGAAACTTATAAGCTACAAATAGTTAAAGTCAATGTTCACAGACTTCTAGAATCTAGTCCTCAATGTGATAGTTTCAGTGAGTGTGGTGTCACTCGTTGAAATTCAAAAGTATTTTTATGTTGTAGTGACATATTAAGTAATTCCTAAATATCACATTTTGAAAAAAAAAACCTTTTATTTTTTTAATCTATTGGGAGAAACAAAACAACTTGTATACAAAATTCAAAGCAAATTGTTTTTTGCAACGCTGAGTCAGTGGTTTATATTTGAAGTTTTGGAATAACTGCATTTCCGCTAAATTAAGACACTTTAAACAATTATTTTTATTTTAATATTTAAACGTTTTTTCTAGTTTTTGTAATTACTCACACATTGTTTGACATAATAAACTTCATCAATCTTAGTAAGCAGAACAGTTTATAAAGAGTTTTGTATTTGAATTACTTATATTGATTATTTTCAAAAATATTTCTCTAATAATCAATAGATACACATTCAAGGTAGATACATTGTATATCAAAATAATAAATCAGTAATAATTTCTCTATAAGAAATAGCAATAAAAAATATGTCAGGCAAAACATATAAAAAGTTTTTTATTAGATGATTTATAATTTTTTTTTTTTTTTTAATTTAAGTAATATATAAAGGAATTCACAATTAAAAAAAGTAAATAATATAACATGCTTTTATTATAATATAATTAACAATTAGTTAACACTGCTACGTCAAACATTATTGATTATATTATTCCTTCTTTCATTTTCTGTCACCTTTCACATTCTTATTTTTCCAGGCAAGTTTTATACTGCAAGTGTAAATTTCATAATAATTGTCGCATTTGTCTTCAGCGGTGCTTGTGCATTTTTTAAGTTCTTCAATCTTTGCATCATCAAGCTTGAATTGTTTCTTTACTTTTTCATAATTTGCTTTCCCTGCAAAACCGATAGTTAATTTTATTAAAACAACTACATTACTAATACATTACCGTCTTCATCAATAAATCCACCTTTAATAGCTACACATCTTTTAAAACATTTATATTCATTAGAAATATTTTTATTATCAACCTTTTCACCAATCACTGGTTTTATAGAACTCAAATCAATATTGTTTTCTTTTGCGCATTCTTCACTCCATTTTTTCATTTCAGGACATTCATGATGCTCTCGTTTAAACTAAATAAAATGTAAGTATATTACTGATTAACAAATAAAAATAAAAACTTACTGTTGAATTATTAGCTGTTTTGTTTTTCCATAAAAACTTCATTCCACAGGTATATATTTCATAATAATTGTCACATTTATCTTTAGCAGTGCTGGTACAGTTCATAACTTTTTCCATTTTGGCATCATCAACCTTAAATGTTTCTTTAACTTTTTCATAATTAATTTCTCCTATAAAATGCATTATTAAGTAATTTAGTTATAAATGATAAATTAATTACCAGTTTCATTTAAAAATTCACTTTTAATAGCTATACATCTTTTATAACATTTAAAATCATTAGTTACTTCTTTCTTTACAGGTTTTTCTCCATTCTTTGGTTTAATAGCACTCAAACTGATGTTATGTTCTTTCGCACATTCTTCAGACCATTTTTTCATTTCGGGATTTTCTTTATGCCCTTTCTTCTCCTAAAAATAATTAATTTGTAATACATAATCGATTTTTTAATAATAGCAAACAGATTAAAAACTGATGATTGAATCAACAATAATCAAACCAAAGTTGCTAGTTTGAATACACATAACAATATAATTTTAGTATTTTATTTAATAAAATTCAAAAACTTATTCACATTTTTAGTAATATTAAATTATTTATTTAATATAATATATATTTTATTTATTATTTGTAATAAATAACAAACTCACCTTCATGCCATAGACTGTTGAAGCCAAACATACTACCATAAATAAAATGAAGAACTTCATACTGTTACCCAGTTCAATTCAAAACTGATAACATTATTAACAAACTACTCCATATTTATATACTTCGGCAGTATTTAACTTTAAGTACTTTACATTTAAACAGGATATGAAATAATAGAAATATAATAGTAAAAACTAAATCAGTATTAAATGTTAAATTATATGTTATTACTAAACATATTATAATTAAAATCTTTCATAAAAAATCTGTATTATAAATTCATTGTACTTGCATTTTATATTTACGAATTAAATGTATTTAATAGCATTCGAATATTATTATACATTAACATTGACACTAATACTTAGACCTCGACGCATTTACTGCGTGTGATTGGAATTTCAATTGCAATTAGGTACATTTTGTTGTAAAACTATTATTTAACATATAAAATACGCAATAAGCGTTAAGAAATATTACTATGATTATTTTTAATAGCTTAATAAAAAGAACATTTCTATTTTTCTTTTATAATAAAATATTTAACTCGGCAAATATTTATAGATTATTATATGCAAAGATGCATTTAACAACCTTATTATTAAATGCTGCAATAAAATTGTAGGTTTATGTACATTATAATTTACAAATATAAAATCTTTGCTAACTAAAGTCGTGATAATAATAATTTAGAAACAACTTTATCATCAATCTCAATTGTACCACAATGTTAATGTTAGAATGTTAGTGTTATATTTTTATTGAGTAGAACATATTTAAGTTCATAAAATTTGGAATATTTTCCAATCATTATTATAGTTTAAAATTGATTTTAATTAACAATAACTATATTGAGAATTGAGAGATAGATTTGTTAACAAAAAGTACCAACAGCAAAAGAACTTAGAATTTGGTAAGTATCATATTAGTTACCAAAAATAATAAAGTGATTAAAAAATAATCTTTATGGTTGACAGCCGATTTAGTAACAAGAAAACTGCTTTCTGCAATATAAAATAGCGTATCAATTACCGGTATAAAATAATTAGAAACACAGTAGTACATCCAGGACTCACTGCTTATGCAAAAACCTTATGATCAGCTTCATAAAAATAAGAAAAAACTTGTTCGGCGGCAACAAATACAGCCGTTCATGCAGCCCCACCTTACATGGTTGAGAGATAAAATTCAATACTTTCATCAGAGAAGAGATGCCATACAACATTATACCAAGGTATTGGCATTTGGAACTTTCATTTAAACTTCATCCTATAAAGTTTGGCATTTTTGATCATTTTGTTAGAAAAAATGGAAGTAATAATTCATAAAAAAATATAATATTAAAAAAAAAAGTTTTTGTAAAAATTAATTAAAACTCGTATAAATTATTATATTTATAATAAAACAATTAAGTGAGAAATGCACGTATGCTTTGTTGACCTTGAAAAAGCTTTCGACAGGATCAAGAGAGAGGACATATGGAAAGAACTAGAAGAGAGAAGAATTGAGAAGAAAATAATAAACGTAATCAAAAACATGTACAAAGAAAACAAAAACATAGTCAGAATGAATAACAAAGAATCAAAAGAATTCCAAACAAAAAAAGGTGTGAAGCAAGGATGTGTGATAAGCGCATTGCTTTTCTCAATTGTGCTAGACAGGGCAATAAAACAGGCAAAGCAAAAAATGAAAATGGTAAAAATAGGATATTGGAAAATGGAAGTAACAAAAATAGCAGAACTGCTATTTGCAGACAATATGGCAGTAATTGCTGAAACCAAAGAAGAGTTACAACACAACATGGAAATAATAGAGGAGCAACTAAAAAAAAAATAAACATAAAAATAAATTATGAAAAAACAAAGACCATGATAATTGCAAAAGAAAAACTGAATCACGAAATAAAAATAAAAGGAAAAATAATAGAACAGGTCGAACAATACAGATACTTAGGAACAATAATACAAAGCAACGGAAAACTAGACAAAGAGATATAGGACAAAATAGGAAAAACAGCAAAAATATATAACATGATAAAAAATATCAAAAACAACAAAAACAGATATTGTAAAAAAAGTAATCAGACCAACATTAACATATAGTAGCGAAACATGGACGATGACAGGAAAACAAATAGAAAGAATAAATGCTATGGAGATGAGATTTCTTAGGAAGATTGAGAACAAAACAAGAAAAGATAAAATAAGAAACGAGACATATAGGACGAATTTAAATATAAAACCAATACAAGAAAAAATTATTTAAGGTGAAATGAGATGGTATGGACATATCAGAAGAATGAGTGAAGAAAGAAATACTAAGAAAATTTATGAGACAAGAGTAACAGGAGAACAAAAAAGAGGAAGACCCAGAAAAGAATGGAACAGCGCAATAAAGGAAGAAGCTACAAGAAAAGGTAACACGTGGGAAGAAATAAAAGAGATAGCCAAAGATAGGAAGAAATGGAGAAAATTTTACACAAACTAATAATGTATACGCCTGACACCGAAAGGTAAAAAGGCAATTGAATAAATAAATAAATAAATAAATTATTAAACATGTACATAATTAAACTCAGTAAGTTCAGTAAACTCAATTTATTAAACCTTTATTAATCTTTCTGATTAATTAATATTCACCGCATTAGAACAATCTTTTTGATTCCAAAACCCTAATTACAGTCCTTATATCAATAATAAAAAATTAGCAAAACAATAATAGTAGAATCTAAAAACAAGTTAATAAAAACTAAAAAACCTCTTTTTCCACAACGGTAAAATCACACTCTCTACATGTTTGTCAATTATAAAACCAATCAAATTTAAAATTTCAAGTATAAAATGAACTGTCACAAAAGCAAACAAATCTAGCTTAATAATCATTTAAAAAATTAGTTAGTATAACGTTTATCACAACGAAAATATAATACTTTTAAAGAAAGGTTCAACAACGTTATATCAATCAAAAATTTAAAAAACTTTTAGAAAAAACTATAATAAATTTGGTAGAATTAATCAAACCCTACAAAAAGTTAAAACAGCTGTTAAAAGTGACTATCTCTAACGTCAATTCATGCATCAATCAATCATTACAGAAAAACAAAACAAGTTTAGATCAGAAGACTGTGGAGGTTAAGGTTGTTAGCGATTCAACAATGTGGTAATCTGTTGATTAATTTTTTGTACTTATTTTAAAACGTTTATCAATTTTATAGAGCACTTCTTTAACCTGCGGAGTTAAAACTGTTCCGGGGCGCTTATTTCTAGCGGTAAGTTTTATTGATTCGATGAGACAAGGAAACATTGAATGATGTGCTATTACATGATTAAAAAAAACTGTGAATTTCAATTTATATTAAGTATGTATAAATGTTTCAGCCTTCGAGTGTATGTTTCTTTTTCTAGCACTGCGCAAAACCTCCTACTACCGGTCAATGTATGTTTGATTTAGTACAGTTTTTAATTTACATTTTTATTAAAACATGAAACAACTACATTAATTTTAAGTATAAACTTTAATAACAAATTGTTTATATCAACAACACAAAACAATGTTAGTTAAAAAAAAAATAAAAATAAAATACTAGTACAAGAAAATGACAATTTATTTGTATGTATTTATTAATAAATTATAAAATGGTAAATTTTGAATTGTTGTTTGAAACCCAGAACACAGACAGTAATTTTTTTTCTAAAAAACACGTTAATGTCTTCTAAACAAGCATAATAATAATATAATATCAGAAAAACTATTCATTTTTAAAGATTAAAGTTATCAGAAACCGTGTTAATTTAAAGCCCGAAAGTAAAGCTTGAGAACTTTAAGAAGTAGTGTTTGCTCGTACATAATTTTCCGATTAAATTTTGCTTAATTAATAAATCATTAGTATTCAGAATTTTTAAAATATAACAAAGCTATATTTTTTTTTTGCTTAAATCAATAACTATCATTTTTTGTAAAGCATATGTTATAACAACTTGTGCCAATCTATTAAAGTTATTTATACACAAAAATTAAAAAAAAAAAACAAAAATTATAGTAATACTTTTTATTTAAGAATCAATTAACTTTGCATGATCAAACATAATTATAATTTGTATTATTCCTTCTTTCCTTTTTTGTCACCTTTCATTTTCTTGTCTTTCCTGACAACTTTCATACCACAAGTGTACATTTCATAATAATTATCGCATTTGTCTTCTGCAGTGCTAGTACAATTCTTAATTTCTTCAACCTTTGCATCATCAAGCTTAAATGTTTCCTTTATTTTCTCGTAATTTGGCTTTCCTGCAAAAAATAATTTTAGCTTAATTATTATGACTACATTAGTGACTTATTACCGGCTTCGTCAATACATCCGGTTTTTATAGCCATACACCTCTTAAAACATTTCATTTCATTTGACAACTCTTTCTTTTCTTTCTTGTCGCCTTTCTTAGGTTTAATAGTACTCAAATCAATGTTATGATCTTTTGCACATTCTTCAGACCATTTCTTCATTTCAGGATTCTCCTTATGTTCTTTCTTTTCCTAAAACGATTGATTGTAACAATTAACTATTGCAAAAAAAACAATAAAATAACTGATTGTAATATCTGACTATTACAGATTAGAACAATAATAAAAGAAGTATATAATTCAGTATTAATAAATCTTAAATTAACAAATTAAATGTAAGCAAACTTTTAAGCTTGAGCTATAATAAATTTTGATGCAATTTATTATATTTATTGATAAAAATCAAACTTACTTTTTCACCGTAAACAGTAGCCAAACATACTACCATACAAAAAATAAAGAGCTTCATGTTGCAATATTGTTTAATACAAGACTGATAACATTATTACAAAATACTCTATATTTATACACTTTGTCAGTATCAAATTATAAAAATTATTTATTAAAAACAGGATGTACAACAATAAAAGTATAATAATATAATTTTGATTTTTTAAATTAATTGTTTTATTATTTCCAAAATTTATTATATTAAACTCAATATAGTATAAACCCATCAATCTTGCAGATGTGTCGCTTAATAATTTAATGTATTTATTTTCTAAAAAAGTATAAACTTTAAAAACATTTAGTTCTTATGAAGCTAACTATAGAACAAAACATATTTTATGTATTCTATAAAACAATATCATTATTGATTTTTAGAAAATTTATATTAAACTAGACAGTATTTATTTAAAATCATTTTAGTAAAATGTTTAATAATGGTTTGCATGCACCTGCACATAATATAAGATAGATTAAATAAAAATTGGTACAATTTCTTTAACTAGACTTACATTGGGTTTTTGTCTATAGCTAAAATAAAACAACTTCTTTACAAAATGCAATGCAAGCAATGCAAACTGTTCTTAGTCAAATCTGAATTAGCAATTAACTTGTATGAGTCATTGTCACACATTCAATTGCCCACACATTAATTTTAAGTTTTAAGTTTTTACCGTTAAACTGACACTATTTTAGTTTAATTAATTAAATTAAAAAAAAAATGTATGTAGTAAATAGTAAAGCAGTTTCTTGGTTTACTGCATGTTACAATAAACAATCGCAAACTGCATTAAATGCAAAAAAGCGTAGTTTGTATATTTGTACAAATTTGCATTTTCCTTTTTCACAGAAGTAGTAAATGACCAATTTGATCAAAAAGTATAACATGAATAGGTTTTGTATTGACTGAAATTGACATTTAGTTTAGTCACCAGCAACAGGCATGATGAATTTTTATTTCATCATTTTTTTGTTTGTTTTTACTAGTGTAATACTCAAGTTTATACAGAACGCTTTTAGTTTGTCATGTTTTGGGTATTCTCAGGATTTCACTTTTTGCTTTTATAGTAACCATGCATTATTTTAATTGCAAACTAACTTAATTGAAAAAATATACTCAAATACCATTTTTGAGATTTAAATGAAATTCTATACAGTACAAGCATATTGGCCAAAACTCCCATGTTCTTTTGTTCATAAACTGTATAAATTGAAATCTTGTTTTAGAAAAAAAAAAAAGATCAAAAGTTGTCATATTACACAGTGCTCACTTGTGGGTATGCTATAGTTTTGCAAAGTGAAATGACTACTGTACCACTCAATCAATCCAAAACATTTTTTTTAACTATTATTATCAAAAATATTATTTATATTATATCCAATCATCATTGCAAAACACAAATTTTTTTCAACTTTTTACTAAGTTGTTTTTATTTTATTTTATAATTGGTTTAACAGTCAAGTTTTTTTTTTAAATAATACAAAATATATTAAGTACCATTTTATTGTTTTATTAATATGACGGATTTTCAATATTGGCAACTGCATTGTTATTTTAAAAGTAAGCAAGTCTGCAAAGTTTCTTAAATCTTTTTACTAGCATTAACTATGAGAGAGTGTCTGGTCTATGCGTATTCATTATTTTCAATAAAATCTTAATTTAAAGTATTTTTTAATATATTAAAAAGGTGTTCATAGTTGTGTAGGTTTAAATTCTATAACTACAGAAAATTCATTATGAGCAAAATCGACTGTAGCTTTAGTATACTGAAAAGTATTTTTTGTTTATTTGCTAAAAATTAAAAAAATTTAGATGACAATCCATGACGATAAAACTGTAGTGTAAACTACTTTTCTTCTCTAAAATTATGTTTATTGTTTCACAGTAAAAATTAAAATAAATATATGTTTGAAAAATAGATAATAGAAAATTACTCAAAAAGAATTCAAGTATTTTACAAGACACAAACAATTTAACAATAGTTTTAAAAATATAATAATAAAAAACAATTTTTTGCTGTTTTTACTGTTTTTGAAACTAAGTTTTTTTGTTACTATTTTAAAATTAATGTATGTAATAAACTTTATCTTTTTTAAAACACATATAAGATTTTTTTAATTTGAATTAATTATATTAATTATCTTGCGAAATATTTCCCCAACAACATTAATCAATCTGTGCAAAAGAAAACAAAAATATATACACCTATATCAAAAAGAAACTTATTGTTTTATAATTTATAATTAAGTTTATATTTAATAATTTAAATGTCTTGTTGTCTTCTGTTTTGTCAATAGAATTTTGGTGTCTTGACTAAATAAATATGATTATAAAAAAATATCTGGGCGGGTCATTTGCGTATTAATTAGAAGTATATATTTATACAACAGCAATGAATCTTAAATTGTTATTTGATACCTTAAACACAATAATGTGTTATAAAAAACAACATGTATCACTCAAGATTTTCACAATGTAATTAAAGCTATGTGAAAGGTTGCTATAAATGAATAATTAACATATTTTGTAAAAGTTTAGTTATTGCAAAGTCAACAATTAAATTTTTAAAAGTTCTTCAGCTATTTTGATAAAACTGTGATTTTTTTTTAGAATTATTTTTTTATTTAAGTAAAACACAAAACTATATATTAGTACTTTTTATTCAAAACTCAATTTATTTTGCGCAATCAAGCATGATTAATATTTGTATTATTCCTTCTTTCCGTTTTTACCACTCTTTGTTTTCTTATCTTTCCTGATAACTTTCATACCACAAGTGTACAGTTCATAATAATTATCGCATGTGTCTTCTGCAGTGCTAGTGCAATTCTTAATTTCTTCAACCTTTGCATCATCAAGCTTGAATGTTTCCTTTATTTTATCGTAGTTTGGCTTTCCTGCAACACATAATTTTAAATATATTATTATGACTAGATTACTGACTTATTACCAGCTTCGTCAATACATCCAGTTTTCATAGCCATACATCTTTTAAAACATTTCATATCATTTGACAATTCTTTCTTTTCTTTCTTGTCGCCTTTCTTAGGTTTAATAGTACTCAAATCAATGTTATGATCTTTTGCACACTCTTCAGACCATTTCTTCATTTCAGGATTCTCCTTATGTTCTTTCTTCTCCTAAAAATGTTTGAATGTAATAACTAACTAATGTTAAAAACAATATTAAACAAAGTATATAATTTGGTATTAATCAATTTCAACTTAAATTTACGTATAATATACAAAATAAAATGTAAGCAAACCTTTAGGATTGAACTACAATAAATTTTAACATACATCAACACATTGCAACATTTTATTTATTAATAAAAATCAAACTTACCTTTTCACCATAAACTGTAGCCAAACATACAACCATACAGAAAATGAAGAGCTTCATATTGCAATATCGTTCAATACTAAACTGATAACATTATTAACAAAATGCTCGATATTTATACATTTTGACAGTAACAAATTATTAATAACAGGATGTACAATAATAAAAGTATAATAATATAAACTGTTTAGTTTTTATTTAAATGATTTATTATTTACAAAATTTATTATAATAAAATCAATTATATTCATCAAACTTGTAGATGTAAAATCAAACAAAAAACAAATTTTGGATAATTAAATAACTTTTGAAACTCTTAAAACAAAAACAAAAAATAATTACGTTTTATTTTTTGTTTGGTTTTGTTATACCTAATAAAAATGGAATAAAAAATGACAGCTTTAACAATACATATACTAAGAAAAAATAAAATTTTGTTATCCAAATTTTGCAAAAACATTAGTCTATAAAAAAGTAATATTTGATTTAAATTTGAGTTGTATTGATTCAGTTTTGAAATTCGTTTAAGTTATCTGAAATATTTTTATCTTGTTTTATTTATCGATTTTGTTTTGACGTTACCATTATGACTAGAGTAAAAATACGTAAATTTCTTTATCAAATTGGTCAATTTGAGGCATACCTGAAGACTGTTTTTCATATACAAAAGTGGCAAATAATATTAACCAAAATTAATCTACTTTAATATGATTGTTGACAAGTGTCAACTGCTAATCAGTGACTTAGTAAAGAAGTTGCTTTGTGTGTTTTTAAAAAATTTACTACAAAGTCAGATTTTTTAGCTTGAGTTTATACAGACCACATTTTGTATTACCACTCACAGCTAAAATTGGCAACAGCATTAAAAATGATGCATATTTAGATTGAATTAGAACCTCAAATAACGCAGAGTACAGTTCAACATTGAATTAAAGTTCTGGTTGGGGATGCATGATGATTGCATAAAACCTGGTATAGGGTAAAATGTAAAGTCTAAATTCCAAAACCTGTGCTCCAAACTGTGGATATTGCTATTGCTTATGGAAATATATATATTTAAAACAAAATTGACCATCTTTCAACAGTTAAAATAATCTTTTTTTAGCAAGATACCGCTCGTCTGCATATTGTTAGAACTTTCTAAGATTATTTTTTTTAAACCTGTTGCAATAACCACATAATAATATATTAAAAAGAAAACTAAGAAATTTGCAAATCTTTTGTACAAAATGACCTAAACCACCTATTAGAATTAATGTCACAAAAGGTCAGGGAAATACTTAAACAAAGATGAGCTAATGCCTTATTAATTCTTAAAAAAATATTTCAATTTATTTTTTAACTTTTAATCAAATGTTACTTTTTCATAGTCAATAGTTTCTGCAAAAATTGGTAGTATTTTTTTAATTTTTTTTATATTGTTTCAGTTTCTTCATTATAGAGTATAAAACAAACTAAGATAATTAATAAATTCGTACATTTTTAGTTGCAGAATGTTGTGGACTACTACTACTAGTCAAACTTTTTTCCTATGATATAATTTTATAAGAAGACAGCACTCTTTCATGTCGTGCTCTATGTTTAACAAGTGACGTTAAATCTCAAACAATAAACCAAAATTTGTACGCACCTGGTGAACAGAAAATGAGCTATTGGACTTTCAAACCTATTTGAAATTGAAAAATTTAGAATTTTTGTAAGAGCAATTTGTTATTCTTACGCTCAACGCTCTTTATTTTTTTTTCTTTTTGTGTTTTAACATTGCTTCAAAGTTTTACTTTATTAAAAAATTAATTATAGTTTGTTTTCTAGTCATTTTATAATACTCAAGAATACTATGTATCGGTCTACTGTTGAACATATTTAAACAGCGCTTGAATTTTAATAGATAAAACACTGTTCTAATTTTTAATTGTTTAAACCTCATTGTTTTTTAAAACATTAATATTTGCTCCGCATACTATATTTTAATAGTTTAGAAAAATTAAAACTATTGCATTACTAAACAAACATTCACTGATAGTTCAGAGATGTAAGACTGAAACTTTTAAGAGAGATTTGTTTAACCGTATTATCGACACATAAAATAAACTTCCAAATACAGTATTTCCCAAAACTTATAAGCTACAAATACTTAAAGTCAATGTTCACAGACTTCTAAAATCTAGTCTTCAATGTGATAGTTTCAGTGAGTATGGTTTCACTCGTTGAAATTCAAAAGTATGTTTATGTTGTAGTGACATATTAAGTACATCCTAAATATCACATTTAAAAAAAAACCTTTTATTTTTTTTATCTATTGGGAGAAAAAAAACAACTTGTATACAAAACTCAAAGCAAATTGTTTTTTGACAAGTCTGAGTCAGTGGTTTATATGTGAGGTTTTGGAATAACTGCATTTTCGCTAAATTAAGACACTTTAAACAATTAGCTTTATTTTAATATTTAAACGCTTTTTCTAGTTTCTGTAATTACTCACACATTGTTTGACATAATAAACTTCATCAATCTTAGTAAGCAGAACAGAATATAAAGAGTTTTGTATTTGAATTACTTATATTAATTATTTTCAAAAATATTTCCTTAATAATCAATAGATACACATTCAAGGTAGATACATTGTATATCAAAATAATAAATCAGTAATTATTTCTCTAAAAGAAATAGCAATAGAGAATATGTCAGGCAAAGCATATAAAAAGTTTTTTATTAGATGATTTATAATTTTTTTTTTTAATTTAAGTAATATATAAAAGAATTCACAATTAAAAAAAGTAAATAATATAACATTCTTTTATTATAATATAATTAACAATTAGTTAACACTGCTACGTCAAACATTATTGATTATATTATTCCTTCTTTCCTTTTTTGTCACCTTTCACATTCTTATTTTTCCAGGCAAGTTTCATACTACAAGTGTATATTTCATAATAATTGTCGCATTTGTCTTCAGCGGTGCTTGTGCATTTTTTAAATTCTTCAATCTTTGCATCATCAAGCTTGAATTGTTTCTTTACTTTTTCATAATTTGCTTTTCCTGCAAAACATATAGTTAATTTTATTAAAACAACATCATTAATACATTACCGGCTTCATCAATAAATCCACCTTTAATAGCTACACATCTCTTAAAACATTTATATTCATTAGAAATATTTTTCTTATCAAACAATTCACCAATCTTTTGTTTTATGGAACTCAAATCAATATTGTTTTCTTTTGCGCATTCTTCACTCCATTTCTTTATTTCAGGACATTCTTGATGCTCTCGTTTAAACTAAATAAAATGTAAGTATGTTACTGATAAACAAATAAAAATAAAAACTTACTGTTGAATTATAAGCTGTTTTGTTTTTCCATAAAAACTTCATTCCACAGGTATATATTTCATAATAATTGTCACATTTATCTATAGCAGTGCTGGTACAGTTCATAACTTTTTCCATTTTGGCATCATCAACCTTAAATGTTTCTTTAACTTTTTCATAATTAATTTCTCCTATAAAATGCATTATTAAATGATTTAGTTATAAATGATAAATTAATTACCAGTTTCATTTAAAAATTCACTTTTAATAGCTATACATCTTTTATAACATTTAAAATCATTAGTTACTTCTTTCTTTCCAGATTTTTCTTCATTCTTTGGTTTAATAGCACTTAAACTGATGTTATGTTCTTTAGCACATTCTTCAGACCATTTTTTCATTTCAGGATTTTCTTTATGCCCTTTCTTCTCCTAAAAATAACTAATTTGTAATACATAATCGATTTTATAATAATAGCTAACAGATTAAAAACTGATGATTGAATCAACAATAATCAAACCAAAGTTGCTAGTTTGAATACACATAACAATATAATTCCAACATTTTATTTAAAAAAAATTTAAAAGCTTATTCACATTTTTAGTAATAATAAATTATTTATTTAATATAATATTATTTTATTTATAATTTGTAATAAATAACAAACTCACCTTCATGCCATAGACTGTAGTCAAACATATTACCATAAACAAAATGAAGAACTTCATATTGCTATCTTGTTCAATTCAAAACTGATAACATTATTAATAAACTACTCCATATTTATACACTTCAGCAGTATTTAATTTTAAGTACTTTATATTTAAACAGGATATGAAATAATAGAAATATAATAGTAAAAACTAAATCAGTATTAAATGTTAAATTGAATGTTATTACTAAACTTATTATAATTAAATTTTTTTATAAAAAATCTGTATTATAAATTCATCGTACTTGCATTTTATATTTACGAATTAAATGTATTTAATAGCATTCGAATATTATTATACATTAACATTGACACTAATACTCAGACCTCGACGCAGTAACTGCGTGTGATTGAAATTTCAATTGCAAATAGGTACACTTTGTTGTTAAACTATTATTTAACATATAACACTTATATGTTAAGAAATATTACTATGATTATTTTTAATAACTTAATAAAAAGTACATTTCTATTTTTCTTTTATAATAAAGTATTTAACTCAACAAATATTTATAGATTATTATATGCAAACATGCATTTAACAACCTTATTAAACAAATGCTGCAACAAAATTGTAGGTTTATGTACATTATAATTTACAAATAAATAATCTATGCTAACTAAAGTCGTGATAATAATAATTTAGAAACAACTTTATCATCAATCTCAATTGTACCACATTGTTAATGTTAGAATGTTAGTGTTATATTTTTATTGAATAGAACATATTTAAGTTTATAAAATTTGGAATATTTTCCAATCATTATTATAGTTTAATATTGATTTTAATTAACAATAACTATATTGAGAACTGAGAGATAGATTTGTTAACAAAAAGTACCAATAGCAAAGAACTTAGAATTTGGTAAGTATCATATTAGTTACCAAAAATAATAAAGTGATTAAAAAATAATCTTTATGGTTGACAGCCGATTTAGTAACAAGAAAACTGCTTTCTGCAATATAAAATAGTGTATCAATTACCGGTATAAAATAATTAGAAACACAGTAGTACATCCAGGACTCACTGCTTATGCAAAAACCTTATGATCAGCTTTATTAAAATAAGAACAAACTTGTTCGGCGGCAGCAAAAACAGCCGTTCATGCAGCTCCAACCTTACATGGTTGAGAGATAAAATTCAATACTTTCATCAGAGGAGAGATGCCATACAACATTATACCAAGGTATTGGCATTCGGAACTTTCATTTAAACTTCATTTTATAAAATTTGGCATTTTTGATGATTTTGTTAGAAAAAATGTAAGTAATAATTCATAAAAAATATAATATTCAAAGAAAAAGTTTTTGTAAAAATTAATCAAAACTCGTATAAATTATTGAACATGTACACAATTAAACTCAGTAAGTTTAGTAAACTCAATTTATTAAACCTTTATTAATCTTTCTGATACTACATTTACCGCATTAGGACAATTCTTTTTATTACAAAACCCTAATTACAGTCCTTATATTAATAATTTAATAATAAAATTAGCAAAACAATAATAGTAGAATCTAAAAACAAGTTAATAAAAACTAAAAAACCTCTTTTTCCACAACGGTAAAATCACACTCTCTACATGTTTGTCATTAATAAAACCAATCAAATTTAAAATTTCAAGTATAAAATGAACTGTCCCAAACACAAACAAATCTAACTCAATAATCATTTAAAAAATTAGTTAACATAACGTTAATCAGAACAGAAAATATAATACTCTTAAAGAAAGGTCTAACAACGTTATATCAATCAAAAATTAAAAAAAACTTTTAGAAAAAACTCTATAATTAATTTGGTAGAATTAATCAAACCCTGCAAAGAAATGAAGTTATAACAGCTGTTGAAAGTGACCATCTCTAACGTCAATACATGCATCAATCCTACAACGCATTGAACGGCAAACACGTTTAAAAATAGAAAGAATGTGATGAGTTGTTTCACACGATGCGGCAATGCAGTTTTTTAATTTGTCTACATTTTCTATTGAAGTGGTATAAACCTGTTAGTTCAGATAACAGATAAACAAAATAAGTTTAGATCAGAAAACTGTAGAGGTGAGGGTTGTTATGGATTCAACAATGTGGTAATTTTCGTTCAAATATTAAAAACTAAAGTGTGATGGTGAAACTCCATAAATTTCATTTAGCATTTTAATTAAAGCGGGACGTATTCCAATAGTATTGGCAACTTATTTTGCAGAAACTATTGATAGAATAAAATAAAATAAATTGTCTTCGGTTCATAGGTAGTTATTGTAAAAATCATTATGGCTTATCTAGAAAAATTAGCCGCATCTGCTAAAAACTGATGATGTTGTACACTTCTTTACTCGTTGAATATGATATGGATACAAAAGCTGATGTTTTAATATCCTAAAACTGTTGATTGCCCTATATTTAGATTTGCAGCAATCTCTTTTTGTACTTATTTAAAACGTTTGTCAATTTTATGGATCACTTCTTCTTCAACCTGCGGAATTAAAACTGTTCCGGGGCGCCTATTTCTAGCGGTAAGTTTAATAAAAGTTCCAGTTTCATTGATTCGATGAGACAAGCAAACATTGAATGATGTGCTATTACATGATTAAAAACTGTGAATTTCAATTTATATTAAGTATGTATAAATGTTTTAGTCTTCGAGTGTATGTTTCTTTTTCTAGCACTGCGCAAAACTTATTTACATTTTTATTAAAACATGAAACAACTACATTAATTTTAAGTATAAACTTTAATAACAAATTGTTTATATCAACAACACAAACCAACAGTGTTAGTTACAAAAAATTAAAAGTAAAATACCAGTACAAGAAAATAAGAATTTATTTGTATGTATTTATTAATAAATTATAAAATGGTAAATTTAGACTTGTTGTTTGAAATACAGAACACAGACAGTAATTTTTTTTTTTCTAAAAAACATGTTAATGTCTTCTAAAGGAGCATAATAGATATAATATAATATCAGAAAAACTATTCTTTTTTAAAGATTAACGTTATCAGAAACCGTGTTAATTTAAAGTCCGAAGGTAAAGCTTGAGAACTTTAAGAAGTAGTGTTTGCTCGTACAATATTTTCCGATTAAATTTTGCTTAATTAATTAATCGTTAATCGTTAGTATTCAGAATTTTTAAAATATAACAAAACTATAAATTTTTGTTGCTATAAATCAATAACTAGCATTTTTTTGTAAAGCATATGTTATAGCAACGTGTGCTAATCTATAAAAATTATTTATACACAAAAATTTAAAAAAAAAACAAAAATTATAGTAGTATTTTTTATTTAAGAATCAATTAACTTTGCATAATCAAATCTAATTATAATTTGTATTATTCCTTCTTGTCTTTTTTGTCACCTTTCATTTTCTTGTCTTTTCTGATCACTTTCATACCACAAGTGTACATTTCATAATAATTATCGCATTTGTCTTCTGCAGTGCTAGTACAATTCTTTATTTCTTCAACCTTTGCATCATCAAGCTTAAATGTTGTCTTTATTTTTTCGTAGTTTGGCTTTCCTGCAAAACATAATTTTAAATTGGTTATTATGACTAAATTACTTACTTATTACCAGCTTCATCAATGCATCCAGATTTTATAGCCATACACCTCTTAAAACATTTCATATCATTTGACAATTCTTTCTTTTCTTTCTTCTCGCCTTTTTTTGGTTTAATAGTACTCAAATCAATGTTATGATCTTTTGCACACTCTTCAGACCATTTCTTCATTTCAGGAGTCTCCTTATGTTCTTTCTTTTCCTAAAATGATTGTTAGATCAATGAACTATTGTAAAGAACAATAAAATGATTGATTGTAACAACTGACTATTGCAGACTAGAACAATAATAAAAGAAGTATATAATTCAGTATTAATAAATCTCAAATTGAAGAATTGAATGTAAACAAACTTTTAAGCTTGAGCGATAATAAATTTTAATATACATCAATGCAATAAATATTTTATTTATAACAAAAATCAAACTCACCTTTTCACCGTAAACAGTAGCCAAACATACTACCATACAGAAAATAAAGAGCTTCATGTTGCAATATTGTTCAATCAATACAAGACTGATAACATTATTACAAAATATTCGATATTTATACACTTTGTCAGTATCAAATTATAAAAATTATTTGTTAAAAACAGGATGTACAACAATAAAAGTATAATAATATAATTTTGATTTTTTTTTTAAATTAATTGTTTTATTATTTTGAAAATTTATTATATTAAACTCAATATAGTATAAACCCATCAAGCTTGCAGATGTGTAGCTTAATAATTTAATGTATTTATTTTCTAAAAAAATATAAACTTTAAAACATTTAGTTCTGATGAAGCTACCTATAGAACAAACAATACTTTATGTATTCTATAAAACAATAAACATTATTGATTTTTAGAAAATTTATGTTAAACTAGACAACATTTATTTAAAATCATTTTAGTAAAATGTTTAATAATGTCTTGAATGCATTTGCACATAATATAAGATAGATTAAATAAAAATTGGCAGAATTTCTTTAACTAGACTTACACCCATTGGGTTTTCGTCTATAGCTAAAATAAAACAACTTACAAAATGCAATGCAAGCAATGCAAACTGTTCTTAGTCAAATCTGAGTTAGCAATTAACGTGTATGAGTCATTGTCATGCTTGTATACACTTTAATTGCCCACACATTGATTTTCAGTTTTTAGCGTTAAACTGGCACTTTTAGTTTAATTAAAAGCAAAAAAACACGCTCAATAAAAAAAATTTACGTAGTAAATAGTAAAGCAGTTTCTAGGTTTACTGCCTGTTACAATAAATAATCGCAAACCGCATTAAATGCAAAAAAGTGTAGTTTGTATATTTGTACAAATTTGCATTTTCCATTTTTACAAAAGTAGAAAATGACCAATTTGATCAAAAAAAAAGTATATCATGAATAGGTTTTGTATTGACTGAAACTGACATTTAGTTTAGTCACCAGCAACAGGCATGATGAATTTTTATTTCATCATTTCTTTGTTTGTTTTTACTAGTGTAATACTCAAGTTTATACAGAACGCTTTTAGTTTGTCATGTTTTGGGTATTCTCAGGATTTCACTTTTTGCTTTTATAGCAACCATGCATTATTAATTGCAAACTAACTTAATTGAAAAAATATACCCAAATACCATTTTTGAGATTTAAATGAAATTCTATACAGTACAAGCATATTGGCCAAAACTCCCATGTCCTTTTGTTCATAAACTGTATAAATTAAAATCTTGTTTTAGAAAGACAATAAGATCAAAAGTAGTAAAAAAGTTGTCATACTGCACAGTGCTCACTTGTGGGTATGCTATAGTTTTGCAAAGTGCAATGATTACTTTACCACTAAATCAACCCAAAAAAAAATTTTTAACTATTATTATCAAAAATGCCAACTTTGACAAGCATATATACTTTTCGATTATATCCAATCATCATTGCAACAACAATTTTTTTTTTAACTTTCTACTAAGTTGTACTTATTGTTTTATTAATATGACAGATTTTCGATATTGGCAACTGCATTGTTGTTTTGAAGTTTCTTAAATCATTGTACTGGCATTAACTATGAGAGAGTGTCTGGTTTTTATATGCGTATTCATTATTTTCATTAAAATCTTAATTCAAAGTATTTTTCAATATATTGAAAAGGTGTTCATAGTTGTGTAGATTCAAATTCTTTATTCACAGAAAGTTCATTATAAGCAAAATCGGCTGTAGCTTAAGTATACTGAAAAGTATTTTTTGTTTATTTGCTGAAAAATAAAACTAAACTACTTTTCTTCTGTAAAATTATGTTTATTGTTTCACAGTAAAATTTAAAAAATAGATAATAGAAAATTACTCAAAAAGAATTTATAATTAGACCAAGTATTTTACAAGAAACAAACAATTCAACAATAGTTTTAGAAATATAATAATAAAAAACAACTTCTTGCTATGTTTTTACTGTTTTTTAAGTTTTTTTTGTTACTATTATAAAATTAATGTATGTAATAAACTTTATCTTTTTTAGAACACATAATTGGACATAAAAGATTTTTTTTAATTTAAATTAATTATTTTGTAAAATATTTTTCCAACAACATTAATCAATCTGTGTAAAAGGAAACAAAAATATATACACCTATATCATAAGGAAACTTACTTTAAAATTTATAATTAAGTTTATAATTATTAAATAAAGATAAATTTGATAGTTAAATTTCATTTTTATTTAAAAAATATATAATCCGGCACAAATTTCAACAAACCAATTAATTTCACAGCATTGTATGTAATATATCTCCAACTGTCTTTTGTTTTGTCAATAGAATTTTGATGTCTTGGCTAAAATACATACGATCATAATAAATTATCCGAACGGGTCAAGACGTATAATTATGTTTTATTTAGAAGTATATATTTATGCAACAGCAATGACTTTAAAAATGTTATTTGATACCTTAAACATATTACAATAATAATTTGTTATAAAAAACAACATGTATCACTCAAGGTTTTCAAAATATAATTAAAGCTATGTGAAAAGGTTGCTATAAATGAATAATTAACATATTTTGTAAAAGTTTAGTGCAACATTTTACATTTTTAAAAGTTCTTCAGCTATTTTGATGAAACTGTGATTATTTTTTTTAGAATTATTTTTTTACTTAAGTAAAACACAAAATTATATATCCGTATTTTTTATTCAAAACTCAATTCATTTTGCGCAATCAAACATGATTATTATTTGTATTATTCCTTCTTTCCGTTTTTACCACTCTTTGTTTTCTTATCTTTCCTGATAATTTTCATACCACAAGTGTACATTTCATAATAATTGTTGCATTTGTCTTCTGCAATGCTAGTGCAATTCTTAATTTCTTCAACCTTTGCATCATCAAGCTTGAATGTTTCCTTCATTTTATCGTAGTTTGGCTTTCCTGCAATACATAATTTTAAATTGATTATTATGACTAGATTACTAACTTATTACCGGATTCGTCAATACATCCAGTTTTCATAGCCATACACCTCTTAAAACATTTTATATCATTTGACAATTCTTTCTTTTCTTTCTTGTCGCCTTTCTTAGGTTTAATAGTACTCAAATCAATGTTATGATCTTTTGCACATTCTTCAGACCATTTCTTCATTTCAGGATTCTCCTTATATCCTTTCTTCTCCTAAAAATGATTGAATGTAATAATTAAACAATGTTAAGAACAATATTAAACAAACTATAATATTTAACATATTTATTCATAAATAATAAAATATTCTACTATAATATACAAAATAAAATGTAAGCAAACTTTTAAGCTTGAACTACAATAAATTTTAACATACATCAGCACATTACAATATTTTATTTATTAATAAAAATCAAACTCACCTTTTCACCATAAACTGTAGCCAAACATACAACCATACAGAAAATAAAGAGCTTCATATTGCAATATTGTTCAATACTAAACTGATAACATTATTAACAAAATGCTCGATATTTATACATTTGACAGTAACAAATTATAAGTTCTAATTATTAATAACAGAATGTACAATAATAAAAGTATAATAATATAAACGGTTTAGTTTTTTTTTTATATAATTGTTTTATTATTTTCAAAATTTATTATAATAAAACCAATTATACAAACATTTATCAAGCTTGTAGATGTATTGCTTAATAATTAATCGTATTTATTTTGCATGAAAATATAAGTTATAAGAATAAACAAAATTCAAACAAAAAAAAGTTTTGGATAACTATTGAACAACGTTTGAAACAAAAACAAAAAATAAAACGTAAAATGGCTAATAAAAAATAGAATAAAAAATGAAAGCTTTACCAATATAATGAACAACATGTAAATTGCAACACTAAGAAGGAATAATATTTTTTAACAAAACTTTAGTTTATTGAAAAGTAATATTTGAATCAAATTTAAGTTAATTTGATTCAATAATAGTGACATTTTTAAAATTTGTTTAAATTATCTCAAATATTTTTATCGATTTTTAAATTGTTATGTTTTAATTGATCAACTTGAGACATACGTGAAGGCCGTTTTTTAAATAATATTAATTGCTAATCAGTGACTTGGAAAAAAAGTGTGTGTTTTTAGCAAAATACCGTCCGTCTACATATTCTTAGAATTTTCTAATAATTCTTTAAAAAAACTTGTTGCAATAACCAGATCTTATTCTAATTAAACATATGTGAAACATAATAAAAAGACAAAATAATAAATTTATAAATCTTCTGCAGATAAGTGGCTTTCAATAGCACAAATAGACATAAACCACATATTAGAATCAATGTCACAAAAGATGAAGGGACTAAATAAACAGCAGAGCTAATGCCATATTAAAAAATATTTTTTTTTTTTTAACTTACAATAACAACAATAGTTTCTGCTAAATTTAGTTTCATTTTTTAATTTTTGTATGGTGTTTCAATTTTTTTGCCACTCAATATATATTATAAAACAAACTAAGATTATTAATAGATGTATATAGGTGCACTTATAAATAACAAGCAAAAAAAAAAGATTGTCAAAGTCTACACTAAAAAATTTTTTAGTTGCAGAATGTTGTGGACTACGTGTTACCGTCACTGAATCTTTTTCAATATTTTTCTTTGTTCTTACAGACCTTGTTGTAAGTATGCTTAATTTTAAAGTGGAACCAGTTTATTCAACTTTTTTCCTATAATATAATTTCATAAAAAAACGGCACTCTTCCATGTCGTACTTCATGTTTAACAAGTGACATTAAATCTCAAACAATAAACCAACATTTTCATGCATTCGTGAGCAGAAAATAAAATATTGAACTTTCAAAATACTTAAAATGAAAATGGTGAAGTTCAACATTTTTGTAAGAGCAATTTGTTATTCTTACATTATTAAAAAATGATTTATAATTTGTTTTTTAGTCATTTTATGATACGCAAGAATACTATGTATCTGTCTACTATTGAACATATTTAAATAGCGCGTGGGTTTTAATAGATAAAACACTTACGTAATTTTCAATTGTTTAAATTTCATTATTTTTCAAAATATTAAAACTATTGCATTACTAAACAAATATTCACTGACAGTTCAGAGATGTAAGACTAAAACTTCTAAGAGAGATTTCTTTAACAGTACTGCACATGAAATAAGCTTCTAAATACAGTATTACCCAAGACTATAAGCCACAAATACTTCAATGTTTAAAGACTAAACTAACTTAAACCTAGTCTTCAATATGATAGTTTCAGTAAGTGTGGTTTCACACGTAAAAACTCAAAAGTATTTTTATATTGTTGTGACATTTAAGTAATTCCTAAATATCTCATTTAAAAAAAAAAGCATTATTTTTTTTATCCATTGGGAGAAACAAAACAACTTGTATACAAAATTCAAAGCAAATTGTGTTTTGACAAGCCTGAGTCAGTGATTTACATGTGAGGTTTTGGAATAACTGCATTTCCGCCAGATTAAGACACTTTAACCCTTTCGCTACAAGATGCGAATTTCATATGGGTGCCTCGTGTACGGAGCCCGATATTACTATACGTAGCCGCACGTATTTTGCACCCCAAGCACATAGCGGCGTATATATACGTTCTTCACTTTGTCAAATATGTAAGATTTGTTGTAATTGTTAAGGTATATATTTTACTGACAACTTGTAAAGCAAAGTATTTTATTATTATTTAAAAATATATTAAATAATTACAAATTCTAAGAAAAAAGCAAATATGTGAAAGAACAAAAATAATGGCGCGTTTTTCTTAACATGTGAATTCATTGTATAAACTGCGCATTTACTATGGAAACAACATTCGTACGCTCTCCGCTCGCAATTTAAATTTGTTTTAAAATATGAGCTCTACGCACATGAAGCACAATAAAATAATACAGGGTGATTATAAATGTTTGGGATTATGTAACCATCTAATGTACGTTTATGCCGCTCCAGTAAAAACGCGTAAATAAAGTTGCCTATCTTGGAATTTAATAATAAAAATATTTGCGTATGTTTACATTGTTTACATGTTTATAATTATTAGTTGTAAACTCTTCAACAAATCCGGAACAGTAAAAGTAGGATTCAATAATAAAAATATTCTCTTCATTTGTATACATTCTTATAACCTTGCTTGCTTGACAGCTGTCAAAGTTGAACTGTGAAAACAAATAGTATAGTGGACTATTTTAAAAAGCCGGCATATTTAAAGTGATTACATAATTCCATTTATTTATAAACTCCCTGTACGTATACATACGCTTCTCGTAGCGTAAGGGTTAAACGCTTTTTCTAGTTTCTGTAGTTAATCACACATTGTTTGACATAATAAACTTCATTAATCTTAGTAAACGGAACAGTTTATAAAGAGTTTTGTATTTGAATTACTTACATTAATTATTTTCTAAAATATTTCCCTAATAACATTAATCAATAGATACTAATTTAAGGTAGATACATTGCATATCAAATTAATAAATCAGTAATTATTTCTCTAAAACACATCGCAATAGAACATATAAATGTTTCTGTTGTTGTTTTATTTTTACTTTAAATAATATAAAAAAAGTGTGCACAATTAAAAAAAGTAAATAATATAACATTCTTTTATTATAATATAATTAACAATTAGTTAACACTGCTAGGTCAAAAATTATTGCTTATATTATTCCTTCTTTTCTTTTTTTTCACTTTTAACATTCTTATTTTTCCAGGCAAGTTTCATACTACAAGTGTATATTTCATAATAATTGTCGCATTTGTCTTCAGCGGTGCTTGTGCATTTCTTAAGTTCTTCAATCTTTGCATCATCAAGCTTGAATTGTTTCTTTACTTGTTCATAATTTGCTTTCCCTGCAAAACATACAGTCAATTTTATTAAAACAACTACAGGGAGTTTATAAATGAATGGGATTATGTAATCACTTTAAATATGCCGCCTCTTTAAAATCGTCCACTATACTACATATGTTTTCATATGTTTGCTTGACAGCTGTCAAAGTTGATCTGTCAAAACAAATAGTTTAGTGAACAATTTAAAAAAAGCGGCACATTTAAAGTGATTACATAATCCCATTCATTTATAAACTCCCTGTACATTAATAATACATTACTTCATCAATAAGTCCATCTTTAATAGCTACACATCTCTTAAAACATTTATATTTATTAGAAATATTTTTCTTATCAAACATTTCACCAATATTTAGTTTTATAGAACTCAACAAATCAATATTGTTTTCTTTTGCGCATTCTTCACTCAATTTCTTCATTTCAAAATATTCTTGATGCACTTTTTTAAACTAAAAAATTGTACGTGTATCGTTAATTAACAAAAAAAAATTAACTTACTAATAAATTATTAGCTGTTTTGTTTTTCCATAAAAACTTCATTCCATTCAAGTATATATTTCATAATAATTGTCACATTTATCTTTAGCAGTGCTGGTACAGTTCATAACTTTTTCCATTTTGGCATCATCAAGCTTAAACGTTTCTTTGACTTCTTCATCATTAATCTCTCCTATAAAATAAATTATTAAGTACTTTAAATATAAAAAATTAATTAATTACCAGTTTCATTTAAAAATTCACTTTTAATAGCTATACATCTTTTGAAACATTTAAAATCATTAGTCACTTCTTTCTTTTCAAGTTTTTCTCCTTTTTTGGGTTTAATCGTACTCAAATCGATGTTATGTTCTTTAGCACATTCTTCATTTCGGGATGTTCTTCGTACTCTTTCTTCTTCTAAAAATAATTAATTTGTAATACATAATCGATTTTATAAAAATAGCAACAGATTAAATCAACAATAATCAAACCAAAGTTGGCAGTTTAATATACAAATTACAATATAATTCCAACATTTATTTTAATAATATTAAAGAGCTTATATACATTTTTAGTAATAATAAATTATTTATTTAATATAATATTATTTTATTTATTATTTTTAATAAATAGAAAACTCACCTTCATGCCATAGACTGTTGTAGCCAAACATACTACCATAAATAAAATGAAGAACTTCATATTGTTATCCAGTTCAATTCAAAACTGATAACATTATTAATAAACTACTCCATATTTATACACTTAGGCAGTAAGTACATTACATTTAAAACAGGAAGTAAAATAATAAAAATGTATTAGTAAAAACTATATTCGCATTTAATGTTAAATTAAATGTTATTCCTAAATTAATTGTAATTAATGTCTTCCTTAAAAAATCTTTATTATAAATTCATCAAACTTGCATTTACGAACTAAATGTGTTTAATAGCATTCGAATATTATTATACATTAACATTGACACTAATAATCAGACATCGACGTATGATTGGAATTTCAATTGCAATTACTTTTTGTTGTAAAACTATTATTTAACATATAACATAAGAAAGATAATTTTGATTGGTTTTAATAACCTATGAGATAAATGAACAAATATTTATACATATTAGCATTAGCACACTATTAAACAAATACTATAATAAAATTGTAAGTTTATGTACATTATAAATTACATTAAATATTCTATGCTAAGAAGTCATGATAGTTTATTACATAATTTAAGAACTTTATCATCAATTTAAATTAAAACATAATGTTAGTGTTATATTTTTATTAAGCAAAACATACTTAAGTTTTCAAAATTTAGTTTATTTTCCAAACATTATTATAGTTTAAAATTGATTTTAATAAACAATAATTATGTTGAGAACTGGTGGATAGATTAGCTAAAAAAAACTACTGACTAAAGAAGAATTGGTGAGTATCCTATCAATTACCAAAACTAGGTAAAACACGACACAACCCAGCACCATAAAGAATCAAAGCAGCAAAATTAAAGTGAATTAAAAAAAGAATCTATATAGTTGACTCATGTGCTCATTTACTAATTAGAAATAAGAAAGTGTTCTCTTGTGATATAAAATAAATCCTACTTTAAATTAGAAAAAATTACGGTGGTTTGTGGTTTTGAAAGTTGTTCAAAACAAATCAAGCCAATACAATACATAAACTTGTGTGACTTAAGTTAAATTAGAAACCAAACAAACCGTTGCAGTACTTAAGTTTGTGTGAGTGTATACAATGTAAGTTAAAAGTCAAACTGTGAGCATTGAGTTTGTTAGAAACAAATGAAGCCAATACATACCTTTTTTTTTTAGTTGCTCTCTACCTTGCGGATATAAGCCTCTTTTTTGTTTTTCCACTCGTCTCGGTTCTGTGCCGCTTGGTACCAATTCAGACCTGCCTCTTGCTTTAGGTCGTCGGTCCATCTCGTTTGCGGCCGTCCTACGCTTCTTCTGTTGCCCCATGGTCTCCATCGGATTAATTTCCCGCTTCATTTGTCCTGGTTTTTTGCGACATGTCCCGCCCAGTTCCATTTCTGAGTGGCTGTGTGTTGTACGACATCCTGTACTTTTGTTTTTCTCCTGATCCATTCCGTTGTTTTACGGTCCCTTAGAGATACGCAGAGTATTCTTCTCTCAATAACTCTCTGGTTGACTTGTAGCTTGTTCAGTATGGCTCTCGTGAGAGTCCAGGTTTGGGCGCTGTATGTCGTATTTTCTTGTTTACTTCTAGTTCCTGGTTTGCCTTTCCCACAGTCAGAGTTTGTCCTAAGTATTTATATGTGTTTACTTTCTCCACTGTGTTGTCACCTAACGTTATATGTTGTTCTTCGTCGTCTACATTTGATGTCATAAACTTTGTTTTGCCGAAATTAATCTCCAGGCCTATACGCTTCGTGACACTGTATATGTCATTGATGAGTGAGATGAGTTCTTCCCTGTCTTTGGCTATCAGTACTATGTCATCCGCAAATATGAGATGGCTGAGATTCTCTCCATGGATATTAATGCCTCTGTCCTTTAGGTTGATTGTTTTAAGTGCGTAAACCAGAGTAAAGAGTTTGGGTGACATAGGGTCGCCTTGCCGTACGCCTCTATTAAGTTCGACTTTCTCTGATTGTTCGTGTAACTGGACTTGTAGTGTGGCGTTCCAATAAATATTGCCAATTAGGTTTGCGTATCTGTGGTCGATTCTAGCTTGTTTTAGGGCTTGCTGTAGTGCCCATATTTCCACCGTATCAAATGCCTTCTGGAAGTCGACAAACGCTAGCCATATAAGTATATTGTATTCCACCGTTTTCTCCATCAGTGTTCTCATTGTTTGGAGGTGTTCCGTAGTACTAAAACCCTTCCTGAACCCCGTCTGCTCTTTAGGTTGGTAGTAGTCTAGTTTAGATTTGAGACGGTTCGTTATTATTCTTGAGAATAGTTTGTATATGTGGGATAATTTTCAAGGTTTGCGGTGTCCCCCTTTTTATGGATGATGGTTACAAGTGCATTTGCCCAGTCCCGTGGTATATCTTCCTCTTACATGCATTTATTAAACAGTGCTACTAATGCATTCTCAAGTGCTTTGCCTCCTTGTTTCAGCCTCTCCACCACTATTCCATCTTCTTCCGCTGCTTTCCCTTGCTTCATGTGCTGTAGTGCTATTTTTATTTCGTTCTTTGTAATCTCCTGGATATTCTCAGAGTTTACGTTCATGACTTTCCTTGCTCTTTCCTGTTTAGGGATATCGGTCTTAACCTTTGTCTGATACAGGTCTGCGTAGAATTCTTGTACCGTTCTTATGATGTTCTATGTTCCCTCAATCTCTCTTCCTTCCTTGTCCTTGATTCTAACAATCTCTTTTTTTGTGTTTGATGTTATTCTCCTAAACACTTTCGGTCCTTTGTGTTGCTTGAGTACTCTTCGCAGCACTTCTGTATTATAGTTCCGGATGTCTGCTTTCGCCATTCTTCTGACAGTTTTGTTCGTCTCGGCGTACTTCTGCTGTGGATCTTTTGTTGTTTACTATGAGCCGTCTTCTTGTTTCTAGCATGTTTAGTGTTTGCGCGCTAAGTTTGTTTAGTTTTGTAGCTTTAGTTTGTGTGTAAGGTTCTGCTGCTTTTATTAAAGTGCAAGCGATATTTATTCTTGTTTGTGTTGTTTATGTCCCCGATACTCCATTCCTTTTCTTTTAAATTGTTCTCCAGGTATGTTCGGAATTTTGTTGGTGTGTGTTGTAATTGCTCTCTGTCTATTCGTATGGGTCCTGATCTCCTGAACCTTTTGCTTCTCTCTAGTCTTTGGTTGATACAAATGCGGGCTATAACCAGCCTGTGGTCGCTCCCAGTGTTGAAGCTATTCAATTCTTTGACGTTCTGTATCAAATGCATGTTTTTTGTTAAGATGTAATCTATCTGGTTGAATGTTTTGCCATCCGGGCTTGCCCATGTCCATTTGCGGTTCTGCTGTTTTTGGAAGAAGGTGTTGGCGTTGAAAAGTTGTTCCTCTTCCAAGAAGTTTGCCATCATTTCTCCTCTTGTGTTTCTTTTGCCCAGTCCATGTTTACCAACATATCTCTCGTCTGGGCTACTTTGTTCGCCAATCTTGCAGTTAAAGTCACCAATTACCAACACTATTGATGTTCTGTTTTCGGCCAATCTTCTGGAAATATTTTCTTAAAATTTAAGTTGGTAGAGGGTAGAGGGTTTTGAGAATTACATTTCGTTAGTTCTCAGGTTGCTGGATTTATGGTTATTCCGCCAATATTAGGTCGCCAGAGCCTCGTTTGTTTTCCAGCAGGGTGCACCACGTGCAGGTGAGGTTGGCATTTGAGTTGGCTTGGTGTTAAGTGCGACCCTTTACACCTCTTACATACCCTAAATTTGTATTTTTTAAATTTTGATTTTTATTGAAAGATGTACATACAAAATTTTACCTGAATGCTGACGTACAGTTGCAAATAAATATGTGTCAAAAAAGAAGACACTGGATTTATAGATTTAGAGTTGTAAAGTAAAAGTTTATTGCACGTAGGTTTTATTAGGCTATTTGTACTTCTTCCAGTAGTGACCTCACTCCGCTGTCCTAGCATTCAACAACTGTATGTGGCTAATGTAAGCAAGTACAATGTTTAGAAAAGTCTCCCATATACTTACAATCTCAAGCCAGCTCCCCAACATGGACTCTCTATTGTATGAATAAGCCGGGCATGTAGATAGCACGGGCTCGATCGTCTCGTCATCCATTTCACATTTTCTACACGTTGGACTGTCTCCAATACCAATCATGTTGTAAGGCTTTTGAATCACAAAAGGTGACATGTTTTAACAGTTAACTCCAGGAAGATACAGTGTTTGCCAGCCCAGCTGTCATTGTTGCCATTTTCTCAACATAGATGTCAAGGAGCGACAGGCATAACTTTACCTTCATAGCAAAACACCAAGTTTTTCAAATATTACCTAGCAACGTTCAAAACGTTAATTAACATTGCTGTTAAAAATGTTCAGAATACGACTATTAATCAAGCCATTTGTTGCAATTGATTTAATTTGTTTGCAAACGTTTTCTGTATAGCTTTTGGCCACCATATTAGTGCCCCGTGTGTAACCATAAGTCTTATGAAAACTATGTACAACCATAGTACTACCTTTGGAAACAGTCTTCATGTTTTCACTACAGCTTGTCTGCATTGCCTCATTAGGGCTTTTGTGTCCTGAATCACTTTATATTGTTAAAAGTGAGAGGTAATTTGCCTAAGATGGATAAAGTATTATCCATCTTCCGGGTAAAAACATTTTTTATCTTATTTGTGTTTTTACTCAAGCGGTGACCCAGGCTGGTAACCGACACATAAAGATGCAATGAAACAACTTTCTTGTAGCTAGGTCACATTTTCTTTCTTGTAAGAATATCTTTAAGAAATACATTAGATCTGTAAAAACGTACCCGGGCGCGGATGTCAATTCCGATCACAACCCAGTCGTTGCCGATTTTAGAATGTCACGCATCAAAACAGTAAGAAAGGACAAAGCACGAAAAAGAGTAGACGTACAGGAACTGCTTGATACTGATCGTAAAAACCTTGTAAGCGAAGCCCTAGAGAAGAGACTAAGAAACATAGAATGCCCGCAACCAACAGAGGTGGAAACAACATGGAACACAATTGAAACAACACTGATTGACATACAGGAAAACCAGATAGAGTTCACTGAAAATAACAAGAAGCAAGAGTGGATAACTGAGGAAATTCTGGAATTAATGACGAAAAGAAGATTGTATAAGGCAAAAGATACGACAAAATACAAAGAGATGAACAGATTAATACGGAGAAAAATAAGGGAAGCTAAGGAACAGTGGTTGGGAGAAAAATGTGCCGAAATAGAACATCTTCAGGCAAAGTATGATACTTTTAACCTGCACAAAAAGGTTAAAGAACTAGGAGACAAAGGTAGAAAACACCAGGCTGCAGTATTAAGAAGCCCGGACAACAAAATAATATTGGGAATAGAAAAAAAACTTAAAAGGTGGACTCAATATGTAAAAAAAATATTTCACAATGATAGACCAATACCGCCGGTGCTGACCGATGTAGACGAATTGGGACCCGAAATAACCAGAGAGGAAGTCATACATGCAATAAAGGTACAGAAAAACAGAAAAGCCACAGGCCCAGATAACATCTTTGCTGAGGTCCTCAAAATATTGGCAGAACAGGAAGGACACGGTTTAAAACTACTGACATCACTATTTAACGCATTCTACACTTCTGGCAAAATCCCTTCGAGCTGGCTGAAATCCACCTTTATCACTCTTCCTAAAAAAATAACTCGTCCTAATGTGATGACTACAGAATGTTAAGCTTAATGTCACACGTATTGAAAGTATTTCTACGTATAATCCACACAAGAATTTACCGTAAGTGTGAGAATCAGGCGAGCCAAACACAATTCGGGTTTCGCAACGGAGTTGGTACACGTGAAGCATTGTTCTCCCTGAATGTCTTGGCCCAACGATGTCGAGATATGAATTGCGACCTGTACACATGCTTTATCGACTACCGAAAGGCATTCGATTGTGTTCAACATGAGAAAATTATAAACATACTGAAATCAACAGGCGTAGATAGAAGAGACATACAGATTATCACGGAACTGTATTGGAATCAAACGGCTCAGGTATCAGTAGATCATGCGTTTACAAATGCCATACAAATAAAGAAAGGTGTTCGGCAGGGATGCGTACTATCGCCGCTTCTATTCAATTTGTATTCAGAAGTAATATTCACCGAAGCACTTAATGAAACTTCAGGCGGAATCACTGTAAATGGACAAATAATAAACAACTTGAGGTACGACGACGACACGGTCATCATTGCAAATACCCAACCTAAACTGCAGAAAATGATAGATAGCGTGGTACAGTACAGTGAAAGGGCAGGGCTGTTTGTAAATATACAGAAGACAAAAACCATGATCTTTACAAAAAGACCAACAAACGTTTCCGTAACCATCAACGGGGCCTTCATACAGCAGGTTGCTAACTTCAAATATCTCGGCGCCCTAGTCAACTAACACTGTGACATGACTAAAGGAATAAAGTCTAGAATTGAACAAGCTCGCAGAACATTTATAACCATGCGAAATTTCTTTATAAGATCTGACCTAAGCCTTGAAATGAGGGTTCGCATGTTAAGATGCTACGTGTTTCCAGTGCTTTTGTACGGGTGCGAAAGCTGGACTCTAAACCCCGCTATGGAAAAAAAGATCGAAGCCTTTGAAATGTACTTGTACAGGCGTATACTGCGAATATCTTGGGTACAAAGAGTGACTAACGCTGATGTACTTATCCGTATGAAAAAGACAAAAGAACTTCTTTACACCATGATGAGAAGAAAGGCCGAATACCTGGGGCACATCATGAGAGGGAAGCGCTACAAACTTTTACGACTTATAATTGAGGGGAAGATACAGGGAAAAAGGTCGGTTGGAAGACGACAGAACTCATGGCTTAAAGACCTACGCCGCTGGTTCAACTGTACGACCACTGATGTCTTCCGAGCACCCGTGTCAAAAACCATAATGGTCAATTGGATCGCCAACCTTCGAAAGGAGACGGCGTGAGAAGAAGAAGAAGAAGAATATCTTGGGTTTTCCTTCCGTGTTTCACCTTTTTTCTGGGTTGTCCAGATAAGAGATCAGACGTGGAGAAACAAATCCTCTAATTTTGTGCACCCGGTTTCAAAAGAAGTTTCTCTTTGTCCAAACACTTTAAACTTTGATTCTTTTAAAGAGCTTTTAATTTGGCTTTGACGCAATCTTTTTCAAGTTAGCAGTTGTTGGCGCTGCACATAAAATATCCGCTCTGCCGGTAAGAAAGTTTTTTTGATTTTCAGCAACCAAACTCGCCTTCCTTTATCTTTTTGCCTTAACCCCGCAGATCTTGTGTTTTTTGACACTGGTCTGTGGGGTGTAGTTCAAAGGCGAAATAGTTTTGAACGTCAACAAGATACCCGTAGACGTACTCACCAAGTCTGTGATTGAAAAGTATCCAAAAAGTTTTTATTCTCTATAGTTAAAAGGTTAAAGTTCATTTCTCTGGTTTTCCACCCGCCATAAAGCCCGCAAATTAGGGACGTCTAGAAATTACCGCCAAGGTTACCAGAAAAATATAGCCTCAAAGGTGAGTTGAATACGAACAAGTAACGCACACCAAACTAATAAGTGTGTGGCATGCTGCATACCTCTTTAGTTCCAAAAACTCACCCTGTCGGCCCATCTGACTGAACGACGCAGCCGATTGATCAATATAGGTTAGTCTTGACCACCCGTTTAAGAAGAAACTCAGGCAAAAATAAAGTGTTCATCCTCCATTACGGGTCTTGTGAGTAGTCACTCCGCAGACTCGCAGCGCAACTACTACGTTGCAAGGTGATTGTAATTAGTCTGCAACTAAGCCGCTGGTCCTGAGCGGTCCAACTATTGACCTTTGCTTATAGGAAAGAGAAGAACACTGGAGGCGCCTACCCTAAAGAGTTAGCCATTGTAAAAAAAAACTATTAACCAAACAATTTAGAAATCAGAGGCACGGAATAGAAGATCTATTAAACTGAAGAATTTCTATCGAAAGCTGAAGATGAATTTCCTTCGCAGCACTCAAAAGTGGAGAACAAATCAAGTCAGTAGACAAAATGAACTCTTTACGCTACACGAGCTTAGGCTCTTCTGCTCCGACAGTTACAGCATTCGTTTATAATTTATAATTGTTTAATAGGTTTTGGACTAGTTATAAATAAATAAGTTATACCTATTATCAATGTATTTTAGTTATTAGTTTACCTAGACCGTGGATATAATATAATAACGTAAAAATGTAAATTTTATCGCAATTATCAATATTTACTGTATGCAACCCCTCGACCATTTAAAATAATATTTATTTTATTAAAATTATACGCGCAGAGAATATATTAAAGCAAACATTAAAACGATGACTAATTAAATAAGAACTAGTATTAGATAATATGCATCAATTTGCCTAAGTTTCAGAATACATTAACAAAGCCTATTTTCACTGACAGGTTTATTATTTTTAATATAGGATCCTATTATATAAAACATTCATTTGTTTTTTTTTCGGTTCTAAATATTGTAACGACAAAATTTCTTTTAGTTTTATATTAATTCTAGTCTTGACTACTATTAGAAATCTTCATCATTATTTTGCAATGTTATTTTTATAGATGAGCAAACGCGCTGTATTATTTTTAAAATATTATTTTCTTATGTTTGAATTTATTTCTTGCCGGCAGGCTTTATTAAAGAAATTCTAAATGAGAATTTTTTTAATTTGAGTTATGTGTATTTTAATAAAGTCTTACTATTTAAAAGTCATTTCAATTATTTGGTGTACAATACAATACTAAATTCTACTAAAGTTCTACGCAATAATAATTTTAAAAGAAAATTTCACATAAAATCATCCCTGGTGGGGATCGAACCCACGACCTTTGGATTAGAAGTCCAACGCGCTATCCTCTGCGCCACAGGGACTGTGACTTCGTCAATACTTACGCCACGGTTATAAAATAAAGGGTTGATTGAATATATATGCAATTTTCCTATCATTGGCAACACTGAATAACAACAAAAACATTTTGGTAACACTTGTACTGTCAAAATTTGAATACAAACATTCAGAAGCATTTGAATCACTTTTTTAAAAGTTTACTAAATTTTTGTTCGCAACTTAGTATTAAATTTCCGTCGTTTATTAATATTGCAATAATGGAAAAGGACATTACACCAGCTATCAAATTAGATGATGGAAAACCTTTGTCACCTGATGACTTCCAAAGGTTACTTTATGAATATTTTGAAGATAGAGGTATATTAACAGATTTAAGAGCACATTTGCGAGCACAAATGATCAGAGCACTAAGAGATACAACGTTAGGTAAAACTCTAATGGAAAAGAATAAAGACATCTCACCGAAACTACAAGCATTGAATCTTTTAATCGCTGAATATTTGTTGCAACGACAGTACCATTATACATTATCAGTTTTTAGTACAGAAGTACCTTTGAGTAATATATTTCCCAATATATCTAATGAATTTGTAAATAAAGATCTAATATTAAAATTCCGTTTCACCGATAATGACATGTGGGATATTATGGAAACATTAGGCTTTACTAAAGCCTCCGATGAGGGAAAAGCTGTATATATTTCATATAAATCAGAAGAATGCGACTCATTATTAAACTGCATAATACGATCCAGTTCTAATACGAAAGAATCAAAAATGATCAATCTTACTAAATGTTTGAAGGACAATGAAATTCATGATGTTGATAAATTAATTGCACTGCTTAAACATACAGGCATAAAAACAGATATTGCATTAAAAATAATGGATCAAATCAAAACAATGATTGTAACAGAAATGACTAAAGTAAATAATTTAAAAAATGAAGAGGTATCAAAAATAAAACAGAGTTTTGATTCTCAAGTTAATATAAGAGTTGATAAATATAAACGGAAATTATTTAATATGGAAAATTCATTCGATAAAGAAAGGAAACGTTTAGAAAATGAATTGGAATGTGCAAAAAGTAATTTAAAGGATTGCGCTCAATCATTGCAGACTAAATATAAAGCATTGAATAAATTTAACGATGATATTAAAGCAAAAGAGCAGCGATTACATAAACAGGAGGAGTATCTTATAGAAAAAGAAAAATTGTTGGAAAAACAATTTGAAGAAGTTGTAGTTGATAAATTGAATTATAAAGAAGCTTTAAATAGATTGCATAAAGAATGTAGGCATAAAGAGAAAATTGTTTGTAGTTCGGATACTCAGGAAAAATCACAGCAAACTTTAGAAAATGTTAATTTGGATAATGTTTTGTTGAGACAGAAGGCACATCAAATGCAATTGGAAGTTAATGATTTGAGAGATCAAAATAAGATTTATCTCTGTAGGATACAGGAGATGGTTGGGAGGACGAATTCATTAATGAGCGATTTAGAAATTTCACAAAGAAGAATACAAGAAATGAATAATGATCAACACTATAGTAATTTAGTTAGATCTCCAATGGTTATGACGACCAGTCCTACATATAATTATTCAACAAGATATGGTGTAGTTTCATATAATGGTGGAGGAGAAGAAGGTAAGCGTATTGCTGGAGAGTTAATTGAATATAAAAATATTAAAATAAGAAACGGTAATAAAATCCGGCCATAAATGTTAAAAATATTAAAATCCAGCCACTAAACTTTAAATTTATGTAAAAAAATTAGCAAAATCTGACCATAAAAAGCCATAAATATCAAATTTCTGTCAATATCTAGTTTTAAAATGTTTAAAATGAAAAAAAAATGCAATATTTAACAAAAATATCAAAATTCTGTTTTAAAGAGTAGCAACATTCGTTTATTAAATGTCATATGTGTATGTACTAAAATCCGGCCAATAAATATTAAAAATAATAATTTAATAAATATCAAAATCCGGCCATAAAAAGCTAAAATTATCAAAGTACTGTCAAAAAAATTTAATATCTAATTATAAACATAAAAATCCGACCATTCCAATTTAAAGTACCAAAATCTGCTCATTAGTTTCAACAATGCAAAAATATTAAGTAAACAATTCTAAAATCCACAAAATTTTATATTTTAAGAAATACGTAAAATATATCAAAACCCGGATATAAAATGTGGCTATAAAACTCAAAAACTGTAAGAAAAGTTCCAATTCTGTAAAAAAATACTAAAATCCTGCTATAACATTGAAATTGCTATAAAATGTTAACATCAAATAATAAAATATTAAAAATCCTACAAGAAAATATGAAAACGTTACAAAAGTACAAAATCCGGCCGTCAGATGTCAAAAACATTAAAATCCGGCGCCAAAATTTAAGAATCACGTAAAAAAGTACTAAAATTCGGCTAGAAAACGTTAAAAACATTGAAATTTAGCCGACCAGAAAATTCAAAAAAGTACAAAATCCGGCCATAAAATGTAAAAAATAATAAAATCGTGCCAAAAACAATAAAATCCAGTCACAAAACTTAATAATTATCACGTAAATGTCAAAAATATTAAAATTCGGCCAGAAAATATAGGAAATTCATACAAAATCCGGCCATGAAATGTCAAAAACACTAATATTCTGCCACATGACATGACATGAAATTGTAAAGCAAAGTACTAAAATTCGGCTATAAACTGTTAAAATATTAAAATCTCCTTAAAAGTTTGTTAACAAGAAATTAGAAGTTTTTCCTCTTTGCAAGCGTTAGAAGTCTTTGTGTAAGAGAAGGGGATGGTGAATCTAACCTCTTGATGACCAAACACTTTAATTTATGATTATCATCGAGTATCTTGAACTGGAGTAAAGAATCAAACAAAATACAATTAAATTATTATCGCTTACCATTTGAAGAGTTATTCACAACATTAACTGCTTTTTCTTCAACATCCTCATCTAAAAAAGTTTGTTAATAAGAAATTGGAAGTTTCTTCTCTTTGTAAGCGTTAGGACTCTGTCATTTTCATCTTCCTGTCGTCTATCAGAAGCCACAATATTAGTCAAATTTTCATTCTTAATTTTCTGCAAAAAACAAGAGCAGCTTGCAAAACGTCTTCACTAAAATCACCACCATTGGCAATACTAGCATTCATTTCAACAAGTCATCATTTGCACAAAGCAAATTTCAAAGTTTTCATGAGATGTGACTTTAATGTCCCGCAATAAGTTTTTTAACCAAACGTGAAAATTGGGTTCGTTTAAACTCAGGACCCCGATCGTTAAGTGCGAATACTAATTATCTAGGTAGGTAGTAATACGGAATTGTAAACATTTGAAAATGTATTGGGATACTACAATAAATTCTTCTGATAGAGGAATTTTTATATAGTTCATAGCTAGAGTGTCTGCTATGATTGCTTTCTTAACGCTAAATTGTTTAATTTTCAAGGTTAATTCAAGATTCGTCATTTGGTGCCACTTGAGGTGGAAAGCTTTTTTGTCATGAAAAACACCCGATCGCGACGGTCCGTTAAAATCAATAGATCCAATCCAACCGTTTTGACCATCGGATTGGTGCAAGCATTTGTCATAAATGTGGCGTATTTTTCTGTAATTCGAATTTAATTTTGTGCCTCTTGGAGATTTGAGTTAGAGAACTTCATTGTCCACATGTTGGCATTGACCCCAGAATGTTACATGTTAGGTATCATACGGAATTTTTTTTTTGAGGACTAAATTTTGCACTCATATTTTTTAAACTTTTGAATTAACTGCATGTTATTGTTATGTACATTGTGGTAACATTAGGGTTAGTATACTATACTTAGCTAAAAAATTTCTTTCATACTACATTTTTCTCAACAACTTACAATAAATTTCTAGAAAATTTTAAGTGGTAACAATCTTCTCAAAGCCTCCTTTGCAATTGATGTAGTCATTCTTGAATTATAGGTACAACTGCAGCTCCATTATCTCCACGCCAATTCCGAAACATCACACCATCTAGAGAATTCAAACGAAGAGTAGTACAAATAACAACACCAACAGATAGTTCGGATGAAATGACCTCGACAGAAGCAATTCTAAGAGAAACAAAACTACGATTAAAAAACCTAGAAAAAGAAAGTGATAAAATAGATAAACATTTCAAAAACTATAAATGTAAATCGGAATTTCGAAAATATCAAACCATTCCTGAATCATCAACAACAATGCTACAAGAATTTCAAGTCAATGTTGCATCTATAAGAAATAGTTTATCAAAAATATTCATGAGAGATACTGCCAACCTGCATGAAGCATCAACATCAAGATTTGAGAAATCTAAAATAAGCAATAGTTATTTTAAAAATTTAAAAGATGGAGAGCGATTACAAGATAAAATCAATAGTTTGATAGTTGATATACCGTCCAACATGCCAGAGGAGGAATATCAAGATGTTATGAAAACATTAGATGAATTGGAAGTTCCAGATCGTTCATTAAATTCAAGTGGTATTATATTGGCAACATCTGTGTCCACAATCAATCTTAGTTCAGATCATCCAGACGATAACGATTATATTTCTAAAGACATAAATACACAAGCAGATGGTAAGTGTCGATAATAATTTGTAATCATATTTTGTACACAATAAAGTTTATTTATTTAAATTAATATTTTTATTACTTACCTTTTAATGGCTGGTGACAATATTATTCTTATAGGTTTATTGCGGGCTTGCAGAGAACGGGGAATATGGAGTGCCAGCATTACATGTTTATTTATGTTCACATTAGAATTGATTCTTCTTGGGTAACTTTAACTATCAATATTTTTGTAATAGTTTATTAATAATTACACAATAGTGCTCTGTAGAAAAATAGTACTTATAATCTATTACATCATGGAAATAAAAAAACTGTATATGTATAATAAACTAAAGCAAATATTATTAATATGAAGACATGGTAAAAGCTGCAGTATTTAATCAGTATAATATAATTTTCTTTGGCAATTTTAACACAAATTTAGTCATGTTTTTTAAACCAATTTTATTTTATTGTCAGTAAATAAGTTTATCGATTTTTTTGAACAGTCTTGGACAAAATACTGCATAATATTGAAACTAAATAAGATAAACTAATAGGGGAAGATTAAGGTATTTTAACATATTTTGTAATCCATAAGTATATACATCAAATTAAAAATATAAAAATTAAAACTACAATTATTTTTAAATAATCACAAAAATATATAAGATAAATAATTATTTCTTTCTTTGTTTATTAAATTAAAGGTTAAAAGTAACATTTCCTTTATGACATTTTAAGCTAGCTCTTGGAGAATTGGCACCTGTGATACGTAACCACGATTTTGGTGGTGTGTATGGTGGAGATGAAGATAAATCTGATAGTTTCATCGGCGTGGATGTTATGTTTGGCATCATTAAATTGCATTTGATCACACTTGGACTTCCCCAACTGTAAAACAAGGAGTTTATATATAAATAAATTAGTTCAAACCTATGGTTACAGTTTAGCAACAAATAAATCAAGCTTTTCTCTCCAACGCACAGTAGTCGAAATATTGGCGTTTTTCGGGTTGAGACCGGAAAAGACGGCGAAAGCCACTCATATTGCTTTTAGTAAAGGAAACCATGTCTACTTGTACTTTTAGACCGCTTTAAAATGGACAATTTGTAGATTTATCTGAATATGCTGTAGTTTTCGATATTTTTTTTTAAACAATATCAAATTTAACTAATACATATATATATATATATATATACTGTATATAGATACACTGTATCCTGCTTTTCACTGCAAAATTTTATTGTACACAAAAATTTCATATAATTAATCGACTCATTAAGATTTAATTAGAATCACATATCATCTTGGAAACAGCAATAGGTCAAATGTCAAACTTATCAAAGTTTTTAGGACTAACAAATACGGCTAATGACTAATTGTCACAAGGTGGTGTTGATACTTCATATTGCAAAAACCGGGAATCGTCAATATCTCATTGGTCTTATATAAAACATATTCCAATTTGTGTAGATTGACCACACTGGTGTAATAACTAAAAAACTTTTTGACATCTAAAGTATAGAAATCCAAAAAATGCTTAAAAACCAACACAGCGGGGCCTGTATGAATTTATTATTTTAATTAAGAATTTAAACTTACCTATTCCGATCTCTTTCATTATAAAGACTCACTGCATGTTTCCATTTATAAATATTGGGATATTCTTTCGCAGTCAATTTACACTCTGCATAACTCAGAGCATTGTAAACAGCAGCATCAACTTTAGTAGGAAGATCTCTATAAAATCAAAATTAATAAAAATAAATACTAAAATAAAATGAATAAATACCCTTCAATAAAAACTTCTATATCAGGCAAATGGGTTTCATCATAACTTTCATTAGGATCATCATCACTATCTTCCATTAAACTTGGACTCGAAGGTGGTGTAAAATATTCTTCGTCTTCTGATGAAATTTCCTCACCAAAACCATTACTTTCAAACATGCTTTCTTTTGCATCAAATAAATCTGAAATACAAATTTGATTTAGTTAATTTTACAACACAATAACAACAACCCACCATTATCACATGTTTCATTAAAAGACAACTTTCTCGAAATTTCCTGTTTAAAAGGATTCCTCGATGAGAATTTAAAGCTGTTACTTCTCTTACTACCATAACTCTTTTTTGTACTTTTGCTCCTCCAAATGCAACTGCAAGGTTTAAATTCCTTCCACAGCTTAACACATTCATCTTCACTTTTCACATCCTCAAAAATAACTTCATTTGTTAAATATTCCTGAATATTTTTTAAAATGCACATTGTATGCTGACTCTTTGAATGAACGACTGGGCTCTGTACGCCTTCATCATCGGAAGAGAAACAATCGTAATTTTTACCACAAAATTCTAACCACAAATCTATCATCTTTTCTAATGATTTAAAGTCTTGTAAGGTAACCGTTAAAATCGATTTTATAAGATAGGACAGACGTGAATGTACCAGATGAATATCAACTGATATAAATCTAGTATCATCCATATAACTACCCATCAACAATTGCAGTTGTTTTATTTGCGTTTCTAATGCGGTACATGTGTCATATTGAACATCTAATAAATATAATATGTCATTTGAGATTCGTTTAGCAAATACTTGCAATGATTTGTCTATATAGAAAAACGGACTTAGATCAGATTGTGTATCAGCTTTCATTTCCCAGCTATATCTTTTATCATTAATCGTACATGCTTGTAGAGCATTACATAAATCCGACATTGGGCTGATTTCCGGCGGTAATTTTTCCGGCGAATTTGTGCCCGATAGATTTTGTGGCGAATTACTACTTTGTGATGGTGAACTGTTCTTATAAAAAGAATTTACTTTTTGACTTAAGTAGTTTTCCAATTGATTCAATCCTTCTTCAGAAGCTATATCCATAAAACTATCCAAGAAAGGCCAGTATTCCTTCCAACCAATTTCCATTGTATTCGCTAAATTGTTACCAAGTCTTTCTAAACCTTTCTCGTGGTCTTTTAGTTTTAATGATGCTATTGTGTCGATGGATTTGTTCATTAATTTTAATGGAGTTTTAAAATTGTTTGAACGTGGTGGAGTTTTCCATAGCTTTCTAAATTTGTCCGCACTATCTTTATTCATAGGACCTGCGTAAGCATGGATTTCTAATCTTGGATCCATCGGATTTCTATTGAAGTTCTGAAAAGAATTATTATAAAAAATACAACAAACTTTATTATTAAAGTATTTACCGGTGGAGTGTTAGGAGAAAATGGTTCACCTATAACAGGTGGAGCACAATTATCTTCAGATCGTAACACAGGTACATAATAATTATCTTGTAACAATAATGCCATCTTTTCACTAATGATTCTTGCATCTGGTCCATCATATCTATCACATATAATCTGAAAACTTAGATTAATTAATTTTATTAACTTAATGTATTAAACAATTTAATATACCTGATTTGGTAAATTTCCATGTTTATTCCTTAAATATTTATCACATTGTGAAAATGAGACTAATACTTCTACACATTTATGAGCACCAAATTTAACAGCAAAATGCAAAGGAGTTTCGTTTAACCCCTTGTCTGGAGTATTTAAGTATAAATCTAATAAAATTTTTCCTCTATCTTCAGGATTCTTATCATCAACGTATAATTTTTTAATAAATTTTATATTCGATATGGTATTTAGAATTAGTTCACACATTTCAGGGTTCTTTGATTTGGCTGCGACGTGAAGTCCATTGTATCTGAAGCCCTCCTTTAAAAAACAGAACAAAATTAGGTTAACATAAGTAAAAACTAAATAAAAGTTTCATTAAAGATCTACGTATCTATTACTTTTTATATTCCATATCATATTATTGTGGCATTGAATTCATCACGTGTCAGACACATTATATGAAACTGACCTTTATACTGTTTATATGAATAAATAGTCAGAACAGTACTTTAAGTTATGTAAAATTTGAACATGGATACTAAGAAATGATTTCTTCTACTCAATCTGTGCCAGAAGAACAAATGTGCTACAACACACTAATGATAGGTTGCACCAACAATAGTCGATTAGAACGGCGATTTTTAAATTATGAACTGTTTTCAGTAACACCAACAAGTGTTGATCAGAAAGGAGCGTTATTTACCACGTAAAAACCAATTGTTTCCAGCCCGCCAATTTTGACAGATTGTTTATAAATTACAGCGTGCTTCTAACCTCATAACATTATTCAATTAATCTACATTTATCAGCTTTATTTGATCAATAAAGCCTAATATTAATGAGTGCGTCCAGGAAGCCAGGAGTAAACCGTTACATTGGTAACGCTCGCTCTTGATTGGTTCCAGTTTTCAAAATGAAAACTGCTACAAATATAGCAGTCTTCCTGTAAGCACCCATTATCATTGATTTAATATTTTGTAGTATTTTATTTTATTTTGATCACAATTTAGAGAAATATTTACGAGGTGAAAAATCGACCAATCAGAGCAAATGCATTTGAAATATCACCCGATCGAACATTGGATTCGTGCAACCTAGCATAAGTGTGTCTGATAATAAACATTTAAAATCCGAAACTGTCCGGAAATAAGTAAGTAAATGTTGGCCGCAAATTGAAATTAAAATACAATACTCAAGACCGTCGCGAGGGGTTCGATCCCCTGTGTGCTAAACATAAAAATGCCGCCTTTTATACTTCTCGATCCGACCTCCGCTACGACTGCGGCCATATCTGGAAGACAAAATCTTCACGCTACGGACCGATAACAAGGCGCTAATGTGGCTGAACTCCTCTTCACTTTTACTCGAGGAACACACCCTTGGTTGCATAAATTTACTGCCGGACGCCGTGTCCCGACATCCGGAAGAAAAACTAGTCAACAAAGAAGTTGAAGACGTAGACAGGCTAATGCCTCCAGAGAACCCCTACTTTTGAAAGTCTGAAAACAGTAACAGCGTCCAGTCCATGCCCTATACCGGTGTTTCCCAACGTGGGGCCCACGCCCCACAGGGGGGCAATTTAAGTGTTAAGGGGGGCAATTCAAAAATGGACTTGACACAAGTTTAATCCTTTTGCTTCAAGCCATTTAAATACAATGCTAGATTTTGGTGCCAAAATTGAAAGAAAAAAGCAAATTCTTAAATAATTAATGGGTCATCAAGTTAACCTCCCTGCGGCAGACGGCAGGCTTCGCGGAGGCCCCCGGAAGCTTTAAAATCTCGCTAAACAACACAGCGTTAACAATTTCTTAGTGACTTTCCTAAAACTTATTATTTAAGTTTCTTAAGTAAACAATCCAATTTTTTAATTTTAAAAATTATGTACATATATGTTACATAGGGGGGCATAAGAATTTTAGAAAGGCTTAGGAGGGACATGGCACAAAAAAGGTTGGGAAACACTGCCCTATACCAACAGTTAGGCCAACGCCATCACCAAAAACCCCGACAGAAACACTCACACAAACGTGCCCTCAGACAAAAGTAATTGTTCAACACTACCAAGCCGACAGAGATTTGGATCACTGAATAGGCCTAAACCGCAAACTATTTCGGACGGGAGCCGGCTGAGACCAACTGGCCAAACACCGCCAGGCCACATACCGTAATTGCCAATATTCAGCACTGCTAGCAGCCAGAAAGGTCTTGGTTGGAGGACAAGCGAGGGTATTCTATCACAAATAGAAGAACCCTAAACTTCTTATCACAGCCACTGGAAGAAGATTTACCACACCGCCATCCCATCAAAGAGCACGCTAACGACCTGCACCACCTCCGAAAGATGCTCCCCGGCACAAAGTATCAGCTTGGAGCCTAATAGAGTATAAAGACAATCTTGATCAAAAGATAGAATCTTCGTCTGCTATAAAACCCCACAATCCTACCTCAATTATCACAAAGTCCAGTACGTATCCGGCCAATCTCAATGCAAATTCCTCTACAATAATGCCAGCTCCCAGTTTGCTTCGCCCGCTTCAGCTTACTACCCAACGCTACACAAGACCTGGCATAGCACCCCGGACGCTTGGGCAGAATTCCCCAATTGTTATTGCACCAAAACGCCACCCACTTAAACAATCACTGTGTAAGTTCTACACGCCCTCCTACAGCAGGCTTGCTGACGGACCACACCTTCTCAGTCACCCAGCACCCTCCTAGAACCACCGGCGCTGGTAACAATAACACCCACTTTTTGCATCAATTAGATCAAAAAGTACATGCATGCAACACACACTGCATAATAAAACGTGAACACCCTGCAACCACTGCAACCGGTGGAATGAATAAACAGCTGCAACACGCACGACCATATCAGTGTCATACTTGTTAGAAAGAAGATTCATTTGTAGCAGCAAAGTAAATTTTTATAAACATTTTATTTTATAAAATTACATATAAAACATAACTTGTTATCAGCACTTGTACCCTGTATATCAAACTAATGTTTTATTTTCAAATCACAGGTAAGACGTTTACGCTGATTTATAAAATGTTAGTGGTTATTAAACATTTCACATAATTCCTTATTGCACATTATTATAGTAAATTTAATGTGCAATAAGGAACTATGGAGTTTCATATGGAAGTGCAAGTTAAGTTTATTTATGTATTCCTATATTATATGTATAGTCATTAAAAATGTTTAATTTCATTGTATATTACAATAATTAATACAAAAAAAAAATTACGCCTATGGTGAAACAACTAGAAATTTTTTTTTCGATATTTACAATTAGAGTATATTTGGTTGCCTACATCGCAAACCTTAGTTTCTTTCGCACGCACTGTATATACAGACATTCTTCTTTCTTCTAAATAGGCAAATCGCCTGTCGATTTTGCCCGGTCCTTTTATTGTACGTTGAGGTTGTCGTTCCACCGTTTTCGTGGTCTCCCGGTGCTCCTTTTCCCTGACGGCGATTTGTCTCTTGAGATTTTTACAATTCGGTCATCTGACATTCTGCTAATGTGTTCGTTCCAGTCGGTTTTTCTTCCCAACACCCAATCGTTGACATTGTTAATATTGCATATTCGTCTAATGTTTTCACTTCTCTCCCGGTCTCTCAATGTTTTGCCGGTTATTCTGCAAATTACTTTCATCTCTGTTGTTTCTAAGATCTGCTTAGTTTTACACGTTTCAGGTCTTGTTTCTGCTGTATATGTTAATATATGTAGGTCTTATAGCTGCCTTATAGATGCGGGTTTTGGTTACTGTTTGTAGGTGTTTGTTTGTCCATATCGTGTCGTTCAGTTGGGCCGCTGTTCTTGCTGCTTTTGACGCCTGGTTTCTGACTTCGTTTTCAATGTCTCCAAAGCTTGATATTTCTATGCCCAAGTACTTAAATTGCATTACTTGCTATACAGACATTAATAATTATAAATATTACATTGTGATACAACTTTCTGCCCATGTGTATTTTTATGATGGTAGAAATAATATAAACAGCAGCAGATTATATGTGAGATGACTTCTGAGTGAGAAGAAGATGTATACAAGAATAGAATTAGATGAGAATTTTTACTTGTCTGCTATATCATGATTCCTTCCAATGGCTTAACTATTATCTCAGTATTGTCCACTTTTGGTTGAATTTTAAGAATAGATATTTATTTGATAATTAATTAATTAATCTTGCTGATTAAAAGAACATTATTTAGTCCGACTGAGGCTCATATAATAATAATGAGTCATAAAAACCACACATTCAATGTCATAATTTATGTAATTGAAATAAAAACTATAAAATTTACATATCTATAAATAAATCAACAATAAGATTTGTTATATATTCTTTTGTTCTCATATTTATTATCTCAACAATTGTATTGTTCAATATGACCAAATCAAAAACTACTGTGTACAAATTAATTACATTTTAAAAATACTAAATGAAAAAAAAATAATCTTCATATTTGTTGTAGCGCCGCAGAGAAGAAAATTAATTCTAGCATAAAAACTGTTTATATTATTTTATCTTCAACAGCTCAGATTATTATATCCTCCATAACTGAGATAATTTTATATCTTCTGTTATAAATATAACAAATGATTTTCCATTCAATTTAAGATTTAAATGAAATAGTTAATTATTTTACTGAACTTTTTTGATACAAATATATAATATAAAGCAGACACACATAAATTACATATTATTGTATTATAACTAATTACAAAATTAATAAAAAATAAAACATTGATATTTCATCATTTACATTTAGCTAAGATAATTAAAAAAAGATCTTTCAATGCATATTCTTCAAATAGTTATATAAGTCTACAATAAAATTAAAACAGAAGCACCACATTATCAATACTGTTTTATGACTACAACAAAAAAACTAGGGCATGCTCAGTGGTGCATCAATTAAATGAAAGTGAGCACATGTATTAGATAATAAGAATTAAATTACATAAATAAATGTCATTAAAAAAACATTTACTAATAAGCTTTACTGTTATCGAGTTTTATTGTAATTACCTCTGCACACTCTTTCAAACAGTGTTTTTAAATTATTAATAGACTTAAATGCAAGCAAGCCTTTTCACTAACTGTAATGCTGATAACTTACATTTTTTATTTGATTCAAACTTCACCATACCTCATCAACTAGAAATTTTGGTTTCATCACCAAAGTAGCGCAAAAATAAACCCAAAAACAACTTTTGAAAGCAACCTGATCTTAAAAATTCAATAGAATATGGTCAGATTCATTGATTGGTCTCTTTAAATCAGCCAAAACAGAGATTAAGATTTTATTACACCTTTATCATTTTATGGTTTGTAGCTGTCAAGTTAAGCAGCCTTATTCTGCAATATCGTTATGCGACAGCTGCCGCGTTTATTATCAGAATTCCCGCAAATGATAACGTCAATTTAAGTCAGAATACCGCTGTAGACACCATTTCCAATACTTAAAAAGGCCTTTTGCATAGAACAGATAAGGTCAATAAAGTATTATTAATGATTGATTTTGACTTTGAATGTTGATGACAAATACAAACAAATGTTCTGCCAAAAGTTATTGTATAATGTAGGTATAAAGATAATTAACCACATTAAAAATAATGCAAAAAAACCTATCAACAAGTGACGTGCGTATTTCAACTAACACTAAAACCAAACAAATAAGAGAATATAATTGGAAAATTGAGCAACCTCAGTGTCAAAATATTAGATTTGATATTTTAAAGTTACCATCCATTTTTGTTGTTGTTCCCTTCTCTCTTCCTCATTCCATACACATTTTGTGAAAAAAATGACATTGTTTTTGAGCTAACAGTTGAGATTGGAAATTTGACATATAGCCTGATATTATAAATAGTATTAGTTCCTGTTAACTGTACATTTGGAGCATACAGAGAACAACTAACAAACTTGTAGTTACAGAGAACAACTAACAAACTTGTAGTTCTTGTTGCAACAAAACTTTTATTGACATATTTAAAGAAATTAGCTCCAAATCTATATTTTGTGCATTTTGACAGCTTAACTTTTAAAATATCATCAAAAATTATTTGAAAATAGTTTAACACTACACACACTTTTATATTTCAACTTTTTTACGAATTTCAAAATAATCAAAAGAATTAGCTGTCAAATCAATTTTAATCATTGACAGTTTAATTTAATTGTCAAAATATAGAACTACTTTTTTGCATTTTGATAGCCTAAATGTCAAAACATTAAAGAAATTTAATTCCCTATACCGGCCGGGAGTATAGAGAACTCTTAAGATATTTGAAGAAATTAGCTCTAAATCAAGTTTTCTGTACTATAACAGCTTAATTGTAAAAATATTAAAATAACATTATTCAAACTTTATTAAGACAATTAAATCAAATCTTCACAATTTTTGTCCTACTTCATAACTTTTAAGATATTTAAAAATTTACTTAATAAACAAAAAACTTGTTTCTTGCAGTTTCACAGTTTAAGTTACTAGAACTTTATTAAAATAAATAAAACCTTTACAAATTTTATGTTTTAACTTTTATTTTAACTTATAAAACTAAGTTATCTGCATTTTGACAGCATAATTGTTAAATTAATATTTTTTTAATTTGAACTATATTAAAGATAAAACATTCTGCATAGTTTTTATATTTCAACTTTTGAAATATATAAAGAAATTAGCTATAAAACCATGTTTGCTGCATTTTGATATCTAGCTGTCAAAATATAATAGAAACTTTATTAAGATAAGTAAATTCTGTATAATTTTTATGTTTTAACTTTAGTTTTGTTTTAATTTTCACTATGACAACTTAATTGTCAAAGTATTAAAAAAAGTTATTTGAACTTTATTAAAATAATTAAATTCTACATCATTTTAATACTTCGATGTTTGTTGACTTTAACAGCTTAACAGTCAAAGTATTAAAAAACGATTCAGCTTTATAAAGATTTTGTTCAACTGTCACAATTTTCGAGATATTTAAAGAAATTAATTCTACTAACAAGTTTCCTGCAGTATCACAGTTTAATTAGAAAAAAGTTACTTGAACTTTATTAAGATAAGTAAAATCTTTTACAATTTTCAAAGTATTTGAAGAAATCGATTCTAAAACCAAATTTTCTGCAGCATAATTGTTAAATTATTAAAAAACTTTATTATTATACAATTTTTATATTTTAACATATGTATTTTGTTCTTACTTTTGAGATATTAAAAAATTTGCTCTAAAACCAAGTTTCCTGCATTATGACTACTACTTTGTTTAAACTTTATTAAGATTCTGCATCATTTTTACTACTTACTCAAACTTAGTTGTAATTTTCACAACTTTGAGATATTAGCTATAAAACAATGATTACTGCATTTTCACAGCTTGACTGTCAAAATATTAACATCAATTAACATTATCATTTGTTAACACCATAGCAAATATACCAACATCATGCTATATGCGCGTTTTGCCCACAAATGACGTCACACGCACCGATATTAACTTCACCGTATCGGAAAAAGGCGTGTCAAAGATTATAAGAGCCGAAACAATTAATAATTACACACAGGTACACCTAACCTCAAATACTACTACTACTGTATTTCTCTGTCATAAAACTTCGAGCAGAACTCATCACGCAATTTAACTTTTTTTTAAATCGTGTAGAGAATAAAACTTCCAGTGTAATAAAATATATAAAAATCCAAAACCTTCAATTGTCTATTAAATTTTAAAATTAAATTGTAATTTTTTTGTCAAAATATTAGCTTAAACTTTAAGAGTCGTACTTCATTGCACCTCAAAATTAGTAGACTTTTTGTTGTGCTATAAGTTATTTTTCTAAAACAACAATTGTTATAGTTCTGCTCGTAGTTGTGAATGTATGATAAAATGTAGAACTTAAAATTCCCGCATGTTTAAGTTTTCTAACAGTTTGGTACTGATGCCATATTAATTAAATTCTTAATAAATGAATATAGTCATATTATAAATTGACAGGTTATGACGAACGGTCGGTGTCTTGATAATATTGTAAATTAAATAAAAACTAATAGTATTTTATTTGCTAGATCATTATAAATTAAATTCTGGAAGTTTAAGTTATCCTAGTAAAGTAAATAAACAATTAGCTAAATCATGGAAACTACTATATTATTTCAATTATATTATCAAGCCACTGTCCACCATAACCTACCGACTTATAATATTGACATTTATTATAATTTTAATTAATGTAGCAGCAGTACCAAATTGTTAAAAAAAATCTTCTTTAGTAGTCTTTAACTACCACACCCACCACTATTAGTGCAGCTGACAGTCGGATGTATTATCAGTAGAATAAAAACAAGTATTGGTAAGATTATCAGCCGGTATAAAATGACTTACCCAAATGTAACTCTAAAACGTTTGACAATTGAGGATCTAAGTATGATAAGTCGGTAAAGACCATTTTTGCAAAAATAAGTTTTTAACAAGTTTCAATTTTATAAGTCTTATAAGTAAGTAAAGTAAGTTTTATAAGTTTAAGTATGAAAATAAGGTATATCCACAAATAAAAGTGAGAATGAAAACAGCAGAGTCTGGCTATGTTATTAATAAGTAAGATATACAAAAAGAAAAAAGAACAACTCTGAAGATATTAAATGTAAACATAACCTAAAAACAAAAAAACTGCAGATACTTTAAATAATAATAATTTCAAAATCAATTCTGAAAGTAGCAGTGAAAATAGTTATAATAATAAACACTTATAGAAGCAAGAAGAACTTAAATCAAACCAGAATATTCCAGCTCAAAAAAACTTTGCAAGTGTACTTGAAATTGTCAGAAAATGTTAAGTTGAACCATATTAAAAACCTGACCTGAGATCCAAACATCTTTTTGAACTAATATCAATCTCTAAGATTGAAAGGTAATAAATACTTTTTTTGTAGGCACAAAACAAGATCCTATTTTTTAACTGCAGGAGACGAATCAATTAATAAGAAAAAAGGTAATAGTCAATAAATATGACATTTCCGATGCTAACTTAATTGCACAGTCAAAAAGAAATACAACTTTTTTGTTTCAGGTAATAATAGGTGGACTAAATAAAATAATAATAATAGAATAAACTCCAGTTTTGCATTACACAAGAAAGAAAAGATCTACAAGAACTATCTCATTATATACCTAAAGTATATTAGGAATTGTACTGCTCATTGATGCAAACAACACAGAAGAGTGCAAAACAGAAACAGAGGCTGATGACTAAAACTATTTTTTTATGACCTGATAAGAGGTAGTCTTTGTAAATAAAAAATTGAATAAAACTGAATATTATTTCATATTTTTCAATTTTTTTTTTTAATCTACCCAGAAGTACACATAAAATGGCAGTAAAACATCAAAATACTTATTTCAAAATGATAACCAGGTATGTATATCCATTAAAAAAAATAAATTGCATAAAAACAGAAAGTTTTTTTGCTCTCCTGTAAAATTGTATATTTGGTTTTTACAAAATTATCAGTCTAAGATCCTCAATTGTTGTCCATGTTCTAGGTTAGATAATAGTCCATGTAGATTTATTTCGGAAAAACTACAATAATCAAATTTTGCTACAAGCCCTTCTACCTTGAAACTAATGTTCAGAGCTAGATGCAATTATCTATATTTTTGCAGTTTCTTTTTTTGCATTGCTAGTAGGTAAACACAGTAAACATATTATAATACAACATATAAAACTCAAATGCCCGTACTAATAGTCACAGATTAAATCTCGGATTAATAATGGATTTATGAATCCAAGATTCATTTTGCTAATCGTTGATTCTATAAATAAATGTATTTTACATAAATTGCCTCTCCACCCAGACACATACACTAGTATTTCAGGTTATGCACCCTTTATCAGTGTGCCTAGCACTGATCAGAGAGACAATTTACATAAAATCACAATAACTATTATACAGTTTATGTATAACAATATGTTACCATAATTACCACATCTCTAAAATTTAAATGTTTATCAATTATCACATGAATTAAACTATGCACATTAAAGTAACTCAAACAAAATTAAAAAAAAAAACTGATCAATCAAATAGGTAAATAATAGGTACATATTTCCTAAACCAATTTAGTACAAGGGCATCATGATATGATGTAGTAAACAGATAAATTTTTGAATACATATTTTCATGGTCAGATCTTCAATATATAAAAATTAATAATATGATAAGATAGATATTAAATATAAATAAATTATCGATATTTTTCAATATTTTGTATTTATTTTTTAATATAAATAATTTGCAATATTTTAATCACTATATTTATATTTTACGTATTAATCATTCATATCATCAAAATTATGGTCTAGCTGTACATAGAAGTATAGTTATTACATTTATGAACTTTTTACTCTAGTAAATATGGTTTAATTCAGAGACATTGGAACATTTAGGTCTGCAATCAAAATTAAATTTTATAAAATCATAAACTTCATAAGATTTCACAAAATTGTTTCACAATTTCTCAGAATTTTATAAAATTTCCCATAATTTCATCTATTTTTCAGAATTACATAAAACGTCAAAATATTTCACAATATTTTACAAACCAAATCAAGGACTGACATTTTTTTCATTTATTTCATAAAACTTCACATAACTTCATAAAATGTCACATAATTTCAGTATCAGTATATTTCAAGAGTAGTTACTAGCAAAACTTGTTGAAGAGAACCCATGGTCAGTCACAAAACTCACATTTTTTTATTCATTTTATGTTACAACTAGTTTCAATAAATAATTATTATTTTGTAAGCAAACACAACAAAAATTGTGTATATAGAATTTATGAAGACTACCACATATTTTCCATCAATTTGCTTTTGACCAAAGTTAAAGTTAACACTCTGTATATAATAGAATTATTTATTTTCCAATATTATATTACTAATATATTTTAATACAAGTCACTGACTTTTAACAATTTAAGTTATAACAACCATAACACAATAAACAAAATTACTCAAGCAAATAAACTTTACTTTTCAAATCTCACTTTCTGGCAAGAACTGAATAAAACTAATTTTAGCTTGCATCTGATGTTATAATATTAAATGCCATTACTTAATGCATTTCAGAATTTAATTTATTTTTAGTTAGTCCTTGGAACTAAATATTTATGTTAATATTATGCCACCTAGTATGGGTATTTTTATATCACATTTTGTTATTCAGACTAATTGTTATTTACAAACTACAAATTCGTTTATCAATGTTATCAATAAAATAATGATAGCAGAAGTTTAAAAACATTTACAATAAAAATATTTGTTTATGTAAACAAAACAGCAATGAGATTGAAGAAGCAGCTTTGTTTATGCAATCATTGACTAAACAAAACAATGTCATTATTTAACTAATTGTTATTTTGAATACACAAGCAACTTTCTAATTTATGTCTGAATTATGTCTCATAATACAAATGTAGATAATTTTGTAAATATTTCATAACTAAAACTGAAAACAAAATTAAATATATTTACCTGTAATATTGAAGGTGTATCTCCAACTCCAATAAGATACCTTGGATTATCCCAAATAGTTTTCTGAACAAAATTCAAATCACCCGATTCAATACCCTTCCGCAATTTAACCAGGTTCTGTGATGTGGGTCCTCTGAATTGACTCGGTTTTTCACCAACACCTTGTTGATTTTCCTGCGGTTTCTGCACTAAAGGTCCATCAATACTGGTATTGTTATTTGGATTCTCAGATCCGTGAACAGCAAATTCGGCAGCATCATGATAAAAATTAAAAGCCTTAAATCTTGCTTTTTTATATTTCTTTACAACCTTCAAAGCTTCATTTCTATCTTCAAATACATTAGTAGATCCATCGTTGTCTTGTAGTTGAACATCGGGTGGTATGTGGACTCCATAATAAACACTAATTGCATCACCATTTAAGTAATTCATTGAATATGGTATGGTGTAATTTATATCTGAGTTTGTGTGATGGTTTGTTTCTTTTTTGGTCAAACCATCCATTGTTGAAAACACTATTTTAGGTTATCCTGTTACCTGGAACTGAAGAACACTAATAACATTTTACGGAAGAACACAATCTAGCTGCCATATTAGTTTCATTCAAAAAAACAATTCCGAAAATAAATATTTATGGGAATGTTTGACTTATAAAACAGAAAAGACGTTTTAAATAACACGTCAACTGTCATCAAATTTACGAGCTTGTGATGTTTTTTAGGAGGTACCAACTTAAAAGTTTTAAAAATCCGTTAGGCTTTTGTTGTGACGAAATCTCAACAATTAAACTGTTTTTACATATATACAGTGTGTCCGTACCATTAGATATACATACAACGTGTCCAATGAAGGCACTAAAATTGAATTTTTATTTTTATCAAAGTATAGAAAATGTAAATAAAAAACTTTATAATTAAGACATAAAGATAATTCGGTAAAGGTTTACTATAATCCCGGTTCACCAAATTCAACCAAATATTTTTTTTTGGTTCTAAATTCAACCAAATATTTTACTAAAATTACAAAAAATTTGCGTCGTTCTCTTTGTTAAACAATTTTAAACAACAATTAAAAATCCGTCTTTTCACACATTATTAGGCAATTTTTGTTACAATGCTGCTAAAAGTGTAGTTTGAAGTTATACATAAACGCCTATACTCATTCTGTTTAGCAAGTATTGTTCGCATAATAAAAATATTGTGCAAATCGGAATGAATTTACTAATTATAATTTAAATAAAATTACGCGATTTTTGACAGAATGATGCCAAAATTTAATTTTTAATTTTTTTACGGGCTAGGGTAAGGTTTGCCCAGTCGATCGAATATGACTAAAATAATAACTTGCTCTTTATTCTCCGGAGTGATTTGGAAGTCACCTAATAAGCCGTTGGACCCATCAACCCCGTTCAAACAAGTCGTAAGACTTCTGGGGCGATGTAAAATAGTTGCAAAACGCGCAATAAAGAAGAACAAGATGTTTGATTTAAATTTGATATTTATCATAACCTTAGATTATTAGATTACTTAAATAAATAGTAATTAAGATTTAGTAATTGGAATGTAAAATATTTAATAGCTTTTACAAATGATATGCCTCATCAAATGTTTAATTTCATATTTATGAGATTACCTACTTGAGATTAACGCGCGCTCTTTTAGAAGAATGCTGAACTAAAAATCCTATTATAGTGCGTTCCGTATATCAACCGAAGCGACTGAAATCCCGGTTATCGTGAAACAGGTTTATATACGGAACGCGGTTACCTGAAAAAGGTTACAAAGGTTGCGACCGCACTCACCATAAACTAACGTCGGTGAATTTCTATTAATCGTGGTTATACATGGCGGTAAATTTGAAATACAATCAAAAGTCAACAAAAGCGTCAAATGTTGCTCGTGTGTTTTATTAAATTATTAATTATAGGTTATAATGTATATGTATGTTCCTGTCAATGCTAAAACGGGCAAAGGCATGAGTGCAACAGAGCAAACATTATTATTGTGTATAGTTGCCTGTTATACCTGCCAACCTCTACTGGGATTACTGTATTAGCAGGTAGATAAATACATACAATCATCTAATATTAAGCACTGAAATTTAAAAAAATATAACACTAAAGCTAATAATAAATAAATTCATGAAGTTTGAGCCTATAATATTTCAGTTTTGTATTTTGACGTTTCTATAACCGCTGTCGTTCCGTAAATCAATCAAGATTTTCAGCAACCAATCAAAGGCGTAACCTAACCGCCGGTTACTTCGGTTGATATACGGAACGCACTATTAGTCGGCAATATTCATTTTAAAATTAACAGGAATCTACTATATTTTAACAAAATGGTGTCAATAGGTTTGGAACAACCTACGATTTGGACAGTTTGCAATCTATCCAAATGTGTGTACACATACAAATATTTGTAATTCTTAGGCAATCTGTTATACACAGTAATTAGTTTGTGTGCATTTGAACGCTTTGCAAACTTTCCAAATCCTAGGTTGGAACAAACCTTATATTTATTATTATTTGATACTTTTCTTAAAATAGACCAAGATACGAATTTGCATATGACAACATTATGAAACACAGTCTATCAAACCAATTGCACAATAACTTGGATATACTAACAAGAGTTTTATATCAATCAAATTAACACAACATTCAGATTTAACTTGACAGAAATTTGCATATACGAAAAACGACAACCTTAAACTATGCACGCATACAAATTACTGTTCAGCATAGATTAAAGTACAATAAATATTTGTTTGTGTGCACAGGATTTGCAAACCGTACAAATTTGTTTGTTGCAACAGTACTAATATTCCAACTCACATTGTAAAAACGTTAAAAAAAACGTACAATAAATCTAATTTATATAGGGGTTTTCAATAGACATATCAACTTTGTATTTAAATACGGAACGCACTTTTAAATTTTTTTATGGTCTGTCTAAACTTACATTTTTATAATGGTGAAGTTCACAAACGAGCAACTTTTAGAAATCATTATAAATTACTACGAAAATTCTGAGTCTTCAAAAGAGCGCTTACTCTAAACGTAATCATCGTCTCACCAGACAGGCTGTGCGTGCTATAATGGATAAATTCGAGTCAACATATTCACTATTGAATGTGCCTGTACCAGTAAGACAACGCACCGGTCAAAGTGTCAAAAATATCGGAGCCGTAAGTGCTTCTGTTCAAAATGAGCCAAATCGATTCCACGCCATTCATCTTTCAGTCTACATTGTGGCAAATTTTGCGTAAAGACCTTTGCCTACACTCTTACAAGATCAAATAACTGAAAAACTGAAGCCTCTTGATCCACCGAAACTTTTCCGATTGGGATCTGCAAAAGTTTGTGGATGAAAATGATCGCCATGTAACGGTCAATGAAGTTCGCTATCGTGCCATGTTGCAAGACTATTTTGGCCAGAATTAGATGAACTTGACATCAATGATATGTGGTTTTAACAAGATAGCGCCACACAGCTAGTGTAATCTCAAGAAATGGTCCGGTCGAATGGCCATCTCGCTCATGCGATTTAACGCCGTTGGATTTCTTATTATGGAATTACGTTAAGTCGTTGGTTTATGCCAACAAGCCAACAAAGTTAGAGGAACTTAGCAACAATATCGAACGTAAGATTGCCAACGTTCCAGCCTATATGTAAATAACCAAAAATTGCACGTTAAGCTCGAGTACTTACTTCTGTTGGCTGTTGGTTTTCAGTAGACTTTTGCTGAAAATCCGAGATTGCTACACAGCCCAAAACTATTACGAATTGTTACCGGAAACGACGCGGTTTCCGAATTGCTGCGATTAAAATATAGTTTGCGTCGCAAAAACTTTGCGAGTTTTTTATCCTTAAAGACATAGAAACAAAATCCCATAACCGTAAAACATCAAAAATTGCACTATTGCCCCAAAAATTCGAGAAACGTTCCTTTTTTTAATAATTTGTAATAGTATGATGCTAAAAGAATATACAAATAATTATTTTGTAGTTAACATTATTTTTTTATCGCGCGAGACAAGACAGAAACAGTCTGTTTCTGTCTCCTTTCGCCGCTTCTTTCAGAGCGAATAGACGAAAAATCTTTAGAAAATGTTGGTTGTGCTGGCTCTTAAATTTTTGTGATGGTGGTGTTGTAATGTGTGTTGTATACAGGTCAGTAGTAATTAGTGTTCATAATTTTGAATAAGTAGCTTTTTAAAAAAACCATCTTTGCAGTTATGATTACAGGAAAATGATTGTATTTTGTTCACCAGCCATTCCTGTTTTTACTCTAACTTACTGAATGAAAAAGCACACTGATGGGTGTATTCTGTACATTTTGAACAACTATGTTAATTGGTATAGGATTATTGGCTAAAAATTAATTTTAACACCACTTTTAACTAATATCAATGTTAAATTAATTAATTTTACAGAATAGACCCAGATACTTAGAAGCAGCCAAACAATAAAAGTATTGCAGAGGTCAATTTCCAATTAGACACCAAAAATAATTTCTTTTATTAAAACTTAAAATTTGTATTTACCTTTTCTTTATTGAGTTTTTCTGCGAGAAGAAAACTACCTCTGTATATTGAACTATTTATTTTATCTGACTGCCCACCCCTTGTTTTGTTTTTTCTAAATATTGAGATTAAAAACAACTATATACAAACTTGATTTGTTAAAATAGAAATTCAACATAATAACATACTTATAAATAATCTTCGATTTTAACATTCTTAACTTTCACATACTTTGTATATCCAATCACAATAAAATTTTTTGTCAACTCAATCCATCTAGCATACATACTAGAAATGCAAATTAATTTTTAGCAATATAAACATATATTGTAACTTTAATTCAACATCTTTTATGGTTTGTAGATTTAGTATACATTATAAGGAATATAATTAAAAAAAAACACAATTTAAACATCAATATATATCCATGTATATTTAAATTAAAAATGTATAACAAATTGCTATAGCAATATAATTATATTAAATATATTTTCCAGTCAATACATTTATGTGGTTATATTGAAGCATGCACAATGAAATTAATTTCCTGATATATAAAATTGTAATAAATTAATTATAAACAAACAATAAAAACTAAATAAAACTTACATTTCTTGCACTTTTGCTTACACTTTAACTGATTCTGAACACAAGTGCTTCCTTCTTGGCTCTGTTTCAATGATAGTATTATTCACCTTGAAATATTTATAAAATCTTGAATAACAGTTTATTTAGACTTGAATGTATATAAAAAATAAAATGATTTATCTTTATTATTATAATCACTCCTCCCTTGTTAAAAACAAGTTAGGATAAAAGCGCAAGCCTTCAATAGAATCATCACGACAACACTTGCCACATTTCTCAGTAGCAAATAACCTTTCCTTTACTAACACAATAGATATACCCAAATGCTGTGCCAATTCTTCCGAGGTGAAAGAACCTTTTTCATCAATCTAAAATAAATAATTTTCATTCAAGGAAAAATTTACATAAATATGTTGTTTACCATTTCTGATGTTGATTCAGATATTGCTTCATCATTCATGTTTACTAACTGAATGACTTTAACACCTGATTCAAACTCGTGCAACTTTAAATCTAAATCTAATTTATGCATTAATCGACACGCATTTAATAAATCTTCTGGAGATAATAATTCCATTCCACGAGCTCGATTAACTCGACAGAATACATCAGTTAACACCATCATTCCACCAACTTCTTCTACAGGACCAATTAATATATCACATACTTGTTTCGCAAGACTTCTGTAATACTGATTATCTGATTTATAAGCATCTCGTGTTACTGGATCATCTATTCCGAGGCTTAATAAGTATGATTTGAATCTAACAGTTTCATCTTCAGTAATATCACCTTGCTTTTCCTTCAATTAATAATTTTAGTTGGTTCATATTATTAATAACTATAATTACCCTAATTTTTGTTGAAATATTTTGTGATAATTTTACCATATCTTGTGCCATCGTCATTAATTTATTTAAATCTTGAAAGGCTACATTGATACTTTGATCAGCGGCTTTTTGTTTCTCATTGAGTTTTCTTTCAATTCCAACAATACCAGTCCTTAATTCTATGTGCGGTAATAGTTTATTAGTTTGATCTACCGGTTGACTAGGTGGTGGTGGATCGGTTTCCCATCTTTTACGTACAATGCAATCATTTAATATTTCAGGGGTTTGACTTAAGTAACCCCAACGAAATGATAATTTAATAAAATTATGCTGACTAGATACCTGTGGTCCTTCATTACGATCTGAAATTATTAAAATTTATAAATAACATGACCAATACCAATAAAACATTGGCAACTTTGATATTAACAATATTATTAATAATTAATGCATTATAACTATTACCTGGAGAAGGTTCGTTTAAGTGTAATATTATTTTTCTATTCCGACTAAAGCTGACTGGACTTTCCTCTTCGATATGAGTAATTAACTTAAAAGGCAGTGCTATGCATGTTTGTCCATTGGAAAAACCACCTGGTTTACTCCAAAATACCCTGTGAGTAGTGATATTTATTTCACCACCAAAAGAAGTCTAAAAATCTTGTGGTAAATAAAATGGAAATAATTTATATATATTTTACCTTTCGGTCCCCATCGTATAGACGTACATTACGGTTTTTAGCTAAAAAATATTCATTTGGGATTAATTCTGGTTGCGCATATTCAAATCGATTCATGTTTTGATAATTTTTTAACCAAAATTAACATTTTAATGTTGACAGTTCATTCCTAAACAGTGTTGCCAAAATATTTATTGAATTATTTAAAATATTCTGTAGTGTAGTACTAAAAATATGTTGGAAACACTGATAGAGTGAATCAACCAAAAAATATTGTAGGGTTGCCAGGTGACGTTTAAGGGTTACCAAATTATTTATTTATTTGAATTTTTTCTATAGACTGCAAACATCGTACTGTAAAATCGTTCCATTTTAAACACAAAAATGAAAGACAAATCATTAAATGTATGTGAAGTGAGCTGCATCCCACCTAACTCTTACGTTTGCCATACGTACTGTCTAGTCATTGGTTGCCTACAGGAAAACTGGAGCGGTTTTCGCGAGCGCTACAAATGGGATTACATTTTTAAAAGCCGGGTTTATTTGAATGCTGCATTTACACTTTTTAAAGCCGGATTTACAGATTTTACGGCCAAATTTGAAATTAATTATTAACAGTTTGGGAGTCAAATTTAACAGGTTACCAGATATTTAGTTTTAAAAGCAGGATTTACAGTTTTAAAATTGGATTAATAACTTTGCAGTTAAATTAAACATTTTGGGAGTAGAATTTAACAAGTTGGTAGTCAGATTTACAGTTTTAAGCAACGCACAGATAGGCGCCGCAAACACCCGTTGATTTTTTTGGAATATTCGAAGCGCCGAAGAGAAATTGGCCGGGATCAAAGCATTTTTTCGTTTTTTTTAAGAACTCGAAAAATTGCCACAAGCACAAAAGGTTTCAGCTAAATTGGTGCTTTTATGTTAGTTTTTATAATATAAATTTTAAAAAAATTATTAGAGTATTGTAACTTCAAAAACAGTATGTTACTAAAAAAAAATAAAATGTCTTAGCGGCCTGGTTTTTTCAAAACTAATATATTTAATATTATATTGTTCATTTCATAATCAACCAATTTTTGGTTTTAGTTATAGACTTGACCCTATATGTAGGTATCAATTTATTAAATTAAAAATAAACAAAGTTATATTATACTTTCTTTATTTAAAACTAAATATCAACAAAATTAGGTATTTAACTGGGAGGTACTAAATGTTCCGGTGTTGTCTGAATACAAAAATGTTTACCACAAAACTTTTTAATTTGTTATAATTCAATAATCACCTTAGATGCAACACCTTCGGGTAAATTTCTTTGAACATATTCAAGTAATGTATCAGCAGTAGAACTTGTTAAATGCTTTGGTTGTGCTGTTCCTTAAGTTTTTGTGTGATACAGGCGTTGTGATGTTTGTAGTGTTTATCATTTTCATTATTCACCTATTTCCTAATTGAAATTAACCAGTATTAAAAACATTATGCAAATATAGCTTGTATATTAAATTTTGTATCACTTAAATGACATAGAAAGTTGTTAGTTCTTATGTTATCCAGATCCATCATTATTTGTGAATAGTTCATTATGTCCGTATGACATTGATAATAACTTTAAATCTGTAAAATGCACAAATAATCATCAATTTTATTGTAGATTGAAACTTTAAGAACATGTTTACGTTTTTTTGTAATAAATTCATCCCATCACACTTGCCCATATGTTTTTTAACCATATTTAGTAAAATCCACCGTCCGCCGCATTCGAAAAAGTTCAAAGCAAACTGGCTGGTGGAAAGCAAACTATTTTTAAAGACATCAACTATTTTAAAAAAGTATATGCAAAAAAAAAAATTATAAGCACAAACCCGCCTCCAAATTTCTTTCAGTCTAAATCCGGCAAATTTCTCAATTTTCATAACCTCACTTATCACACAAAATGGGAGTTTATTTTTTTAAATTATTATTCAAGATTTGGTTTATTTTCCATTTGTGTCTCTACAAGAAAGAAAATTTCTTCAGACATATTTACCTACCTTTTGCAAACAACCAAGATTTTCATATCCATACGGTGAATTTTTTCAAGCCAATCCTGTTACTAATTTTTACTCCAATTAGTAGCAGTAAATATATTTAATTCATATTATATACAGAGAGATTATTTTATATATGCATTGTAAAAATGGTTGGTTGAATATGAAAAGGGCTATCAACCGAGGTCCTTCTGCCAATTACTCCAATTAATTAAGCACAAAATGTCGGAAGCGGCCATTAAAACAATAAAAGTATTGCAGATTTCAATTTTCAATTGGACTTCAAAAATAATATCTTTTATCAAAACTTAAAACTAATACCTTCTTTATATTCACATTTTCCTTACTTTTGCAAACCCTGTATATCCAATCACAACTCTTTTGAAGACTATTCTTCAAAAAACAAAAAAAAACAAGTTTTTTGTCAACTCAATCCATCTAGAACATATACTAAAAATGCAAAAAAAATAAAATTTTTAGCAATATAAATATTGTAACTTTTTAATTCAAACATCTTTTATGGTCTGATATAGTATACTTTAAATATGTGTAGTATTAGAAGGAATATAATAAAGAAACATAATTTCAACATCAATATATATCCATGTATATTTAAATTAAAAATGTATAACAAATTGTTATAGCAATATAGTTATTATATTAAATATATTTTCCAGTCATTACATTCATGTGGTTATATTTTTACGAATATGAAGCATGCACGATGAAATTAATTTCCTGATATATAAAATTGTAATAAATTAATTATAAACAACAAAAACTAAATAAAACTTACATTTCTTGCACCTTTGCTTACACTTTAACCGATTCTGAACACAAAGGCTTCCTTCTTGGCTCTGTTTCAACGATAGTATTATTTACCTTGAAATATTTATAAAATCTTGAATAACAGTTTATTTAGACTTGAATGTATATAAAAAATAAAATGGTTTATCTTTATTATTAAAATCACTCCTCCCTTGTTAAAAACAAGTTAGGATAAAAACGCAAGCCTTCAATAGAATCATCACGACAACACTTGCCACATTTCTCAGTAGCAAATAATCTTTCCTTTGCTAACACAATAGATATACCCAAATGCTGTGCCAATTCTTCCGAGGTGAAAGAACCTTTTTCATCAATCTAAAATAAATAATTTTCATTCAAAGAAAAATGTACATAAATATGTTGTTTACCAATTCTGATGTTGATTCAGATATTGCTTCATCATTCATGCTTACTAACTGAATGACTTTAACACCTGATTCAAACTCGTGTAACTTTAAATCTAAATCTAATTTATGCATTAATCGACACGCATTTAACAAATCTTCAGGTGACAATAACTCCATTCCACGGGCTCGATTAACTCGACAGAATACATCAGTTAACACCATCATTCCACCAACTTCTTCTACAGGACCGATTAATATATCACATACTTGTTTAGCAAGACTTCTGTAATATTGATTATCTGATTTATAAGCATCTCGTGTTACTGGATCATCTATTCCGAGGCTTAATAAGTATGATTTGAATCTAACAGTTTCATCTTCAGTAATATCACCTTGCTTTTCCTTTAATTAATAGTTTTAGTTGGTTGTTGTTATTATTAATAACTATAATTACCCTAATTTTTGTTGAAATATTTTGTGATATTTTTACCATATCTTGTGCCATGGTCATTAATTTATTTAAATCTTGAAAGGCTACATTGATACTTTGATCAGCGGCTTTTTGTTTCTCATTGAGTTTTCTTTCAATTCCAACAATGCCAGTCCTTAATTCTATATGCGGTAATGGTTTATTGGTTTGATCTACTGGTTGACTAGGTGGTGGTGGATCGGTTTCCCATCTTTTACGTACAATGCAATCATTTAATATTTCAGCGGTTTGACTTAAGTAACCCTCACGAAATGATAATTTAATAAAATTATGCTGACTAGATACCTGTGGTCCTTCATTGCGGTCTGAAAAAAAGTAGCTACATATTTATAAATAACATGACCAATACCAATAATACAGTGGCAACCTTAATATTAACAATATTCTTAATAATTAATGCATGCTATTATAACTATTACCTGGAGAAGGTTCGTTTAAGTGTAATATTATTTTTCTATTTCGACTAAAGCTGAATGTGCCTGGACTTTCCTCTTCAATAAGAGTAATTAACTTAAAAGGCAGTGCTAAGCATATTTGTCCATTGGAAAAACCACCTGGTTTACTCCAAAATACCCTGTGAGTAGTGATATTTATTTCACCACCTTCGAAAGAAGTCTAAAAATTTTGTGATAAATAAAGTGAAAATAATTTATATATTTTTTACCTTTTGGTCCCCGTCGTATAGACGTACATTACGGTCTTTAGCTAAAAAATATTCATTTGGGATTAATTCTGGTTGCGTATATTCAAATCGATTCATGTTTTGATAATTTTTTTAACCAAAATCAACCTGACATTTTAATGTTGACAGTTCGTCCTTAAATAGTGTTGCCAATATATTTAATTTATTACATTATTTAAAATATTCTGCAGTATATTACTAAAAATATGTTGGAAACACTGATAGAGTTGATCAACAAAATGTTGTAAGGTTGCCAAGTGACGTTTAATGGTTACCCATAGATTTAATTTAAATTTTTTCTAAGGACTTCAGCATCGTACTGTAAAAACACAAAAATGAAAGACAAATATATCATTGAATGGATGATGACAGCTCCGTTGTGAAATGATCTGCATCCCACTTAGCTCGTACGTTTTTACAGTTTTAAAAACCCGAATTTATTTGAATGATGCATTTACACTTTTTAAAGCCGAATTTACAGATTTAATGGCCAAATTTGAAATTAATTAATATTAACAGTTTGGGAGTCAAATTTAACAAGTTACCAGATATTTAGTTTTAAAAGCCGGATTCACAGTTTTAAAACCGGATTAATAATTTTGCAGTTAAATTAAACACTTTGGCAGTAGAATTTAACAAGTTGGTATCCAGATTTATAGTTTTAAACAACGCACAGATGGGCGCCGCAAACAACTCGTCAATTTTTTTAATTATTCGAAAAATTGCTAGGAGTAAACAAAAGGTTTCCAGCTTAATTGGTGCTTTTGTCAATTTTTACAATATAAATTAAAAAAAAATGATTAAGTATTCCAACAAAAAGAGTACGTACTAAAAAAAAAATTAGGTATCTTAGCAGCCTGGTTTTTTTTCAAAAAAAACAATATTAATTTAATAATAATGAATATAAAAACGTTTCATAGAATAAATTAAGAAAACATTTAATATTATATTGCTCATTTCATTATAAACCAATTTTTGAGTTTTAGTCATCAACTTGACCCTATATGTAGGTATCAATTTATTATATTAAAAATAAACAAGTTAACAAAGTTATATTTTACTTTTTTTATTTAAAACTAAATATTAACAAAATTATGTATTTAACTGGGAGGTACTAAATGTTCCGGTGTTGTCTGAAGTTCAACCTGCAATACAAAAATGTTTACCACAAAACTTTTTGATTTGTTATAATTCAATAATCACCTTAGATGTTTTTAATGCAACACCTTCAGGTAAATTTCTTTGAACATATTCGAGTAATGTATCTGCAGTAGAACCTGTTAAATGCTTAAATTGTACGAATGTGAAATACGTTCTTAATTCATATTGTACCATGTGCTTTTTATAAATATGTACAGATTTTAACACTGTGTGCCTTTCATGTTTAGGTTTCCTTAAACTCCATCTACAAAATTAATTCTCATTAATTGCAAACATAGTATTGTATCTACGTACGATTTCGATTGTATGTCAAAATGATTTCCTGCAGTACTAGCAAATTTAGCAAAACTTTTTAATACAGCTGGATCATTTCCTTTTAATTCCAATTCAACAGTCTTGTATAATTTGTCATACTCATCAACTGCCTGAACATTTGTTGCTGTTGAAAATTTTGAAAGTGGTGCTGTCTGGTAAGTAGTTAAGTTAAATCTTTGTAAACTCTGCTTTAATAAATTCTGTAATCAATAAATTAAATAATAGTAGTGTAAAAGCATTAAACATAAATGAATATATTTTTAATTACCATTTTTATAAATATCTTTCTTTGGATTAATATTTTGGTTAGGTTATGTTGATTATATAAATAATTTACAGACTGGACTGAAGTTGAAAACGTATTCTTTCTAGTTTCTAGGTGAAAAAACATAAAGGGTGTGTTTTTAAAGTGCTCTGGCTGTTCGAACAATTTTTGCACGAACAACTTTTTTGTTTGTTCCACTACGTGATCGTGCACGGTAATTTAAAAACAGCATATAGCACTCAAACGTAACTTGTAAAGTTTTTTGATAAGTTAATAATATGCGCAGGTAGCAGTTTAATTGCAGCTGTGATTTTAAATTTAGTAATGACATGTATAAATTTTATTATAATTACAGATCAAAAATATAAATAAAAATATAAATATGTTTTTTTAAGGTTGTGTTGTTTGTTTTGTTTACATGTCCAGTGTTGTCAATTAATACGACAATTAAAATCTGCATCAAGTAAAATATTCAAATCTTATTATTCTAGATTCACACATATTTTGTATTAGCGAATATTTCTTTTATATCTTATATTTTATAATGTATATAAAACCTTATCAATGTTCTAATAAAACTATGATAAATATTTTATTTTATTTTCGCCATGTGGGAACACTGTTCATGCACTACTTCTAGACTAGGTGCGTGCAAATTGTTGTTCGAACACGGTATTCGAACAAGTTTAGTAATATTAAAACGCGGTTGTGTTCGTTCGGGTTGTATTTAAAAACGCCCATTTTATTGTTCGAGTGCTCGAACCGCTGTTCGCGTCATTTAAAAACGCATAAAAGTCAATGTTTATATACAGGGTGTTCAAAAAAATTAAAATAAATTGTTAATAATTAAAAAAAAAACAGTCAAAAACACGAGTTCTTGGCTAGCAACATATAAAATTGTCAAAAAATGTTTATTAGTTTTACAGTTCTCTACGTAATATGATCTTCAAATGTCAATTTCTTACCTACCACTTTTTGTCAAATTTAGGATGGGTTTTAAATTTGTTTTTTACGTAAAATTGTTTCCTAATTTTAATTCTGGTGTGACTTTACACCCCGGAGGGTAAAAAGGTAATAAATATATATATATATATATATATATATATATACAGGGTGTAGATTAATTGGCGGATAAACGCCAGGTAACATTATAGATCGTGCCAAAAGAAAACGAAAATCTTAATTCCAAAATGCTGAAAAACTCTTCGTTTGGCCTCACGAGGTCCTCAAAGTTTCAATTTTGTCAATACAAATATTGTTTTAATTGCGTATATTATGTACCAATTTGCTTTCTTTTTTAGTATAATAAAAATTACAAGGTTTATTGAAACTTAATAATAAAAAACATTGAAAAATGTGCAAATTACTTTTGAAGAATAAATCAAATTTAAATTAAAAATACGCTTGGCAACGTAGCAAAATTTTTAATAAAATTCAAATTATAAAGTAGGCAATGCAATAAATGTCAGGGGGTCAATTCTGATCTCCGGTGACTTTTAAATTCAAATAAAATTCAATTTAAATATTATGATATACTTTATTCTTTTGATAATCATTAATTTAAAATTGTGTGAGGTTGCACATTGACAACACATACCGCATTATTAAATTATGAATGGTGTTGTGATGCATTTGCGAAATATATTATGTTGCGTTCGTCTAGTATGCGGCGGTCTGCCTTATGTCTGTCTCGGATTAACAACTACTACGTTGCCATGTCAATCCCGTGACCACCCTTGACAAAAACCATCGGTGACTTTTGCCGTTTCACCATGCGGCTAAAATGCGTTTTCAAAATAAATGTGTGAATCCAGCAAATAGGTACTATAATTATTATTGAATTATAGAACAATTTATACATTGCAGCTGATACAACTATTATAAATTATTAGATTCTGTCATAAATAAAAATATTAATTATTTCAATGCACAATTGATTGTTTGAAAATATATTTAAAATAATTGACATGAATATAGCAACTCTGACAGATTTAACATTTAACGCCGGCGATGCTTGAGAACGTCATAAATTCGATATCGATACGTGCTGTTGTAAAGTGTTTAGAAGTAAACGGTGGCCAATTTGAACATTTGTAGTTTATAATAAAAAATAAAATTTGATGTGTGTATTAAATTGCCTATTTTATGTGTATTAAGTTGCCTACATTATATGTTTGAATTTAGAAAGTTTGCAACGTTGCCAAGCGTAACAAAACTTTGAGGACCTCGTGAGGCCAAACGAAAAGTTTTTCAGCATTTTGGAATTAAGATTTTCGTTTTTTATTGGCACGATCTATAAAGTTACCTGGCGTTTATCCGCCAATTAATCTACACCCTGTATATATACAAGGTGTAGATTAATTGGCGGATAAACGCCAGGTAACTTTATAGATCGTGCCAAAAGAAAGTTTAAAGTTTTATGACATTCAAAATATTGCGGGCTTAAAGCTGCAGTCTCACTGTCCCACTCACAGTCATTAACCAAATTTTAAATACCTTAAACCATATGATTACGGTCCTACTGATTCAATATTATTTGTTGGCGTCAGTGCCTTGGTCACCAACATTTCTTGATTTCAAACAAATTTTAGTAGGTCTACAGCGGTGGTAATCAGGTCAAAATTGCACAAAAACAGCTGATTGGCGTTTGAAACATACCAACTTTGTATCCTAACATATTTTATATATTACTTTTGGTATAATTTCACTAAAACTACAGATTTGTGGACGTCAATGATATTGATAATTTAATTTGCGCAAGTTTGCATGCAGACAATAATTTATTTTAATAAATTTATTTAAATAATAAACATAAACATAACCAAATAAAAAATATATTACCAGCACTTTTTTACTAACAGAAAAATGAGTGAAAAGTTTAAATATTTGGTAGTCTTCAGTGGCTGCAGTAAGACCGTAGTACATTTTGGCGGTTAGTGACAAACGGTGGTAGTTAACGATAGTGAGACTACAGTTCAACAGTTCTGCGGTTTGTCAAACAAAAAATACAAATGTACACGCCAAATATATTCATTAAGCTACGCTAAAAACTTGGATAAAAGACTATATTGTAATGTTAGTGACTGTATATTATAATTTATAATTGGTAGTGCTGCATCTGATTGCGCCCAAAAATTTTTATAATACATTTTTCAAAGTAGAAGCTCTTGTAAATTTTTATATTTAGAATGGTCGCTATTTATAGAACACTTATGAATTAAACAAATAGTAGCAAGAAAAACTGTATGTGTAGAAACTACTTCTACAGGCCACATCAAGATAATTTTCAGGATTTTTTAAATACCTTTGAAAACGTGATTTATGATTTTAACTTAGATAACAACTTTTTAGTCTGTATAGAATATTTTAACATCAATTTGTTAAAACTACACAACAAAGCTTTTTGTAAGTTTAGCGAGCACAACACCAATAAAAACTTCCAGTTCACAATCATAAACTAAGTGACTCTACTACCCGTCCAAGTGTTCACACTCTATTCACCTGTAATTTAATAACAACCGGCATACGCTTCTCAAACGTAATAGTAATACGTATATCAATAACTTAAAAAAATATTAAGCTCTTTGATAACAAACAATTGAGCAAATAAGCAAGGTACAGCATTACAAACCTTCCGTCCACAATCATGAAGTAGGTGAATTGGTTGTCTTTTTTGCTGTAATTTAGTAAAAACCGACATTTTTGCTTCACAAATGTAGTGTAATCCAAAAATTAGTTGTATGTTTTTCTTGCTGTAGCTTAATAGCAACTGATATTTACTTCTCAAATATAATAGCAACAAGTACATTAATAACCAAAAGCAATATCTAAAGTAAGAAAAATGAATAAATTCCCAAGCAGCAGAAAAAGAGAAAACTAACAAAAAAAATAGTGTATGTCAAAATGTCATCAAGAAATTGGTAGTCCACCTAAACAAAAACATAAAAAATAAAAAATAAACTGCATTAACTGCATAATTAACACTGGAGCGTACTGCAAACGGGTAACAACAATACAAACTTCTAGACCACAATTATAAACTAAGTGCTCATCACACATATCTCCATCAAATAAAAAGTACATTAAAAATTGAAAAAAAAAAAACCATTTGGGTAACAATAGACTAGTAGTCCAAATGTTTGCTATCAACAAATTATGTGTCTGTTTCTTTAGCTATAATTTACTATCAACATTTGTCCCTCAAATAAAATAGCAACAAATCCAAGACTAAAAATAAAATTTATTTTTTTGATAACAAACACTTGGGTAAGAATCGCTTACTAACTCAAGTGTTTGCTATCAAAAAATAAGTTGTCTATCTCTCCAGCTGTAATTTAATCACAATTGACATTTGTCCTTTAAATAAAATAGCAACAAATACATCAGAAACTAAAAAATACTTCCAACAATTGCTTACTAGCCTTGCTATCAAAGAATTAATTGGCTGTCACTCCTGGTGTAATGTATTTACAATTAACTTTTATCTATCAAATAAAATAGCAACAAACACATTAAAAAACTAAAAAAAAACTTCAACAAACATTTGAATAAGAATCGCCTACTAACCCAAGTGTTATTGCTATCAAAAAATGTATTGTCTGTCTCACCTGATTTAATTTAATTACAATTGTCATTGAGTGACACTCAAATAAAATAGCAACAAATATATCAAAAACTAAAAATAAATTCCAATTTTTTTATAACAAACACTTGAGTAAGCATCGCCTACTAGGCCAAGTATTTGTTATCAAAGAATTAGTTGTCTGTTTAAAACATACGCTAATAGAGTGCAAAGCGTGAATAGAAAAAAAAAGAGTTGAAAAAGGTGTTGGAAAACAAAATCAACAAATCTACAATCATTGAGATATGCCTGAGTGACAAAAACAAATAAAATAAAAGAACGAAGAGTTTAAAGCTTTGAAATTTTAACTCTGGTAAAAGTAAACACACGGATTAAAATCCACAAAAAAAAAACAAAGGAAGGAAGAACAAGAAACTAAACGGGAACAAAAAAACATGAGAATTTAATAAAAAAAAAACAAAAATTACTATGCCTACAAAAAAGTAGAAACTTTAAGAACATTTACTGAAACATTTAGAAGAAAAAGAAAAGAACTGTTCAAGCAAAACAAACTGACGGAGTTGATCAAACAATTTTTAAACAGTAGATATGTCATTTTGAGGTTGACAGACAGACAATGCAACTTTCAAAATGGTCAAAGTATATCTGGCAACCAAGAAACACAACAAACTAACCTCAAAAGAAGATTTAAGAATCTCACTATAAGTAAAACTGGCAAATCTAAGACTACCAAAAGAAATACATCTAATAGAACTGCACAAAATATTTATGAAAAAAAAAAGGAAAAGGATACAACAAGGAATAAGATAATAAAAATGTAGATGTAGAAAAAGTAAAAAAATACCTAAAGACAATGTCAATAACTGAACTGAATAGCTGACTGTAAATTTTGCAAAACTAAAACCAGTCCACCTCAAACTAGTACTACATAAATAACAATAACAAGAACAATTAACAACAGAACTAATGCAAAGAAGAAAACCGAAACATATTGCCATGCGCTAGTCATTCTCAAGAGCCACTTGCTAAAGACAACATCTCACTACGTCCTAAAAAATAGCAAAGCGTTCTTAAAAACTACACTAGTTATAATGTAAAGCAAATCACAAATTACGTTATGTAAATCGTTTTATTGCTTCTCAAAATATTCTCCTTTAAAATCTATGCACTTTTGCATCCAATGAAACCAATCTTCAAAACAATTTTGACACTCTGAGCAAAGTACTTCCAAAACAAGTGATATAAATGCTTCAACGGCCTCTTCATATGTCAAAATAGAAAAAAGTCATTGAGCAATAAATCAGGCAAATATGGGCAATGAGTCATTAATTGGATGTTGTTACTGATCAAAAACTCTACAGTTCGTCGTGCTGTGTGTGCGCTTGCATTGTCATGATGAACAATGATTCGCCGGCTTATGTTGTTCCTTCAGATTTCTGCTATCAGTTCCGGCAAACAAATTGAAGTATACCACTCAACATTAACTGTCCTTCAATTCTCTAATGCAACAGTTGCAACATGACTCGTTTTTCCAAAAAAAAAGCAATAATTCTTTTTGAAACGCTTTTTGAACGCACCACTTTTGTGGGTTTAGGTTAATTTTGAAACACCCATACAGTCGATTGCTGTTTAATTTCAGGCTCATTTGAACAAACTACCTTCAAATTTCTTTAGCATTTTTTGCACCACTTGACACGTGCTTGTTTGTGTTCTTCGTTCAAATTGTGTGGAATCCAACGACTGCAAAGCTTCCTGACATGCAAATGATCGTGCAAAATCGTATGTATTTCTTTTGCTGTTATGCTTAAAGATGCCTCTATCTCACTATAAGTCACATGCCAATCTGACAAAATTATTTCGCGCACAGCATCAATATTTTTCGCGACAACAGAAGTGCATGGACGACTTTTGTAAAAATTGTGATCAAACGTTGGTCTTCCACGCTTGAATTTTACAAATATGACAATCGCAGAACGCTGGCAATACAGGCAGTATTTGATTCCGCAAACTTTAGCAGTGCTCTTCGTAACTTGATAATAAACACAAACTCACACGCCCAAGTGTTTGTCATCAATGTTTCTCTAGCTCTTCTGCATTGATTAAATATCAACAGACATTTAACCTTAAAATATGTAAACAACAGAAACATCAAAAAATAACAGAAAAATGAACTAACTTGATATATATATATATATATATCATAATATAAGTGACCCGCTCACACGCCTTAATTTATGCCATCAAAAAGTGATTGTTTGTGTTACCTGATCTAATATAATAAAAACCAATATTCACTTCGCAAATATAAATGCAACCGGTACATGTAAAACTGAAAACCATATCTAATTTATTAATGACTATTGGGCAAGAATCGCTTACTAGTGTTTGTTATCAATAAATTGGTTGTCTGTTCCTCCTGCTGTACTTTAATAACATCCAACAATTTTTTTCTCAAATCTAATAACAACAAGTTCATTTTTTTTGATACCAAAACACTTGGGCGAATAGGCGAGGTACACTAATACAAAACTCATGTTCTCAATCATGCACTAAATGACCCTTCCAACCGCCCAAATATTCGCTATCAAAAAATTAGTTGTCTGTCTTCTCTCTTGCTGTAATGGCATATTAAAAACAGAAAAAAATCAAATACTTAGACTGGTAAGTGAGGTACATCAATTGTCTGCTTCTACTGTTAAGATTTAATAACAATATTAACATTTACTTCTCCAATGTAATAGGTACAATATAATATTAAAAAAAAAAAACATTTTTTTTATAACAAAGACGGGGCTAGAATTGCTTACTAGCTAAAGTGTTTATTAACAAAAAAATGGTTATATGACTTTCCTGCTGTAATTTAATTGCTACAGACATTCACTTCTCAAATGTAAAAGCAACAAATATCTTAATAACTGAAGGCAATATCCAATCTCTTGATGACAAATACTTTTGAAAAAATCGCTTACTAGCCTAAGTGTTTGTCATCAAAGAATAGGTTGTCTGTTTCTCCTGGTGTAAATTAATAACAATCGACTATTGTCTTTCAACCTCCCGTCCACCGTTATGATCTAGGTAAGTTATTCACCAGCGCCCAAGTGTTTGCTATCAAAGAATTAGTTGTCTGTCTCTCTCAAATAAAATAACAACAAGTACATCAAATACTTAAAAAAAACAATTTTTTGATAACATACAGTTGAGTAAGAATTGTCTTCTAGCCAAAGTGTTTCTTTGCTATCAAAAAATTATGTGTCAGCTTCTCCTTCTGTAATTTAAAACAGGTACATCAAAAACTAAAAAAAAATCTATTTTTTTTTATAAGAAACACTTGGGCAAGATATACTAATACAAACTTCCAGTCCACATTCATAAACTAAGTAACTCTTCTACCTGTCCAAGTGTTTATAAAAAAAAGAATTAGTAGCCCGTCTTTCTACCTGTAATTTAATAGCAACCAACATAAGTATCTCAAATATAATAGCTACAGACACATCAAAAACTGAAAAAAATATTAAATTGTGAACACTTGAGCAAATCGACGGGGTACATTAATACAAATCTCGTGTTCACATTCATAAACTAGATGACTCTTCCCATCCGCCTAAATGTGTGCCATTAAAGAATTGATGTGGGTCTCTCTTGCTGTAGTTTAATAACAATCGACAATCGCTCATCAAACGTAGTAGCATCAGGCAAATTAAAAACAAAAAAATATCAATTTTTTTATAACAAATACGTAGGCGGATGAGCGGGGTACACCAATACAAACCAATTTTTAGAAAATTGGGTTCAATGTTTTCTGCATTGATTAAATAAGAACCGATAATTATTCTTAGAATATGTAAACAACAAAAACATCAGAAGTAAAAGAAAAATGCAACAAAAAATTAAAATAGCTTACGCGGACCAATTGGATTTGCTCAGAGTGTCATAACCTCTTACATAAAAAAAGAGTCACTTTTACTAAAAATTAATTAATTTTCTCTTTGTACATTCCAGTCCCATTTTCCTTAAAGAGCTTTCTAACAACAAAACCAAAACTGCTAAAAGGTAAAAAATGGAAGAATATACTAATGTCAAGGAAATAATCTCTCTTTGGTGAAAACCTCAACAAATTCTAAAGAAAGCAACAAAATTAATGTAAAATAAAAATGAAACAAGATTGAAATCCTAAAAGAAATACCCAACTTGCAGATAGTATAGAAACAAAAATGAATAGCAAAAGTAACAAAAGTACCTCAAAAAATTTAAACCTGCGCAAGCAGTTAAAAAAAATGTAACCAAAAGTCTTTTTGTGGAATCAAAATATCTAGCTACTGGTATAAAAAGAACAACTAAAGTAGAACGTAGTAAGAATAAAAACATAAATCTAAAAATCTTTGAATTAATGGTAAAATCAATTGCTAACAAACTTAATTAGACAAAAAAACTAGATCTACAACAGATTTTATTTTTATGGATAAGATGAACGCACTTAGAAAGAAAACTCTGGAAAAAAGATAGAAAAATGTAAGATAAAACGATAAATGCAAAAGAAAAAGAAACTAACAAAAAAGATGAAATACATCAAAATGTCATCGAAAAATTAGTCTATCTCTCTTGCATTAATTAAATAACAACAGACATTTACCAGTAAAAATGCAAAAAACATAAAAAAATAAAAGTAAACAGCAATAACTGAATAATAAACCCTGAAGCCTTCTGCAAATAGTTAACACAAATACAGAATTCCAGTCCACAAACATGAATTAAGTGCCCATCACATATTTCTCCATAAAATAAAATAGCACCAAATACATTAAAAATTGAAATACACTTTGGTAAGAATTGCCCACACATTTAACATTTGTACTTTAAATGAAATAGCAACAAGTTTATTAAAAACCGGAAAACAAATTCTAATTTTTTGATAACAAACGTTTGGGTAACAATCGCCTACTAGCCCAATCCAAGAATTAGTTATCTGTTTTTTCTGCTGTGATATAATCCTAACTAACAGTTGTTCTTTAAATAAAATAGCAACAAGTACATTAAAAACTGAAAGAATCCCCAGTTATTTAATAACAAACAATTGGAAAAGAATCGCTTACCAGCCCAAGTGTTTGCAGTCAAAGAATTAGTTCTGTGTCTGCTGTAATTTTATCACAATTAACATTTGTCCCTCAAATGTAATAACCACAAGAAAATCAAATTTTTTAAATTTTTTAATAACACTTTGGTAAGAATCGCCTACTAGCTTAAGTGTTTGCTATCAAAAAATTATTTGTTTGATTCTCCAGCTGCAAACTAATTAAAATTAATATTTGTCCCTCAAATGAAATAGCAACAAGTATATCAAAAACTAAAAAAAAATCAATTTTTTAATAACAAACACTTTGGTGAAAATTGCTTACTAGCCCAGGTGTTTGCTATCAAAGAATTAGTTGTCTGCTTTCTGCTGTAATTTAATCACAATTGACATTTGTCCCTCAAATAAAATAGCAACAAATACATCAAAATAAAAAAAAATAAAATTTTTGATAACAAACATTTGTGTAAGAATCGCCTACTAGCCCAAGTGATTGCTATCAAAGAACTAGTTGTCTATTTCTCTTGCTGGAATTTAGTCACAATTAAAATTTGTCCTTGAAATGAAATAGCAACAAATACATCAAAAACTAAAAATAATTTTTAATTTTTTGATAACAAACACTTGAGCAAGAATCGCCTATAAGCCCAAGTGTTTGCTATCATAAAATTAGCTATCTATCTCTCTTGCTGCAATTTAATTACAATTGAAAATTGTCCCTGAAATGAAATAGCAACAAATACATCAAAAACTAAAGAAAAATTCCAATTTTTGATAACAAATACTTGGGCAAGAATCGCCTACTAGCCCAAGTGTTTGGTATCATAAAATTAGCAGTATATCTTTTTTGCTGTAATTTAACCACAATTGACATTTGTCCCTCAAATGAAATAGCAACAAATACATCAAAAACTAAAGAAAAATTTCAATTTTTGATAACAAATACTTGGGCAAGAATCGCCTACTAGCCCAAGTGTTTGGTATCATAAAATTAGCTGTATATCATTTTTGCTGTAATTTAACCACAATTGACATTTGTCCCTCAAATAAAATAGCAACAAATACATCAAAAACTAAAGATAAATTCCAATTTTTTGATAACAAACACTTGGGCAAGAATTGTCCACAAACCAAATTGTTTGCTATTATAAAATTAGCTATCTATCTCTCTTGCTAAAATTTAATCACAAATGACATTTGCCTCTCAAATGAAATAACAACAAATACATCAAAAACTAAAGATAAATTCCAATTTTTTATAACAAATACTTTGGCAAGAATCGCCTACTAGCCCAAGTTTTTGTTATCATAAAATTAGCTATATATCCTTTTTTGCTGTAATTCAACCACAATTGATATTTGTTCCTTAAAATGAAATAGCAACAAATACAACAAAAACTAAAAATAAATTCTAATTTTTTGATAACAAATACTTGGGTAAGAATCGCCTACTAGCCCAAGTGTTTGCTATCATAGAATTAGCTGCCTATCTCTTTTGATGTAATTTAATCACAATTGACATTTGTTCTTCAAATAAAATAGCACAAAGTACATTACAAATTACACGCAGTAATTACAACTTCACCAAAACCCGTACACCGACTACTAAAAAATCAACAATTATTATTTTCATTAACAAAATGCTAGGAAAAAAATAGTCTATAAACTTATTACTAAATTTCTGCAATTACCCCTTCACTCTTAAAGTAACCCCTATTAATAAATCAACTTACAAAAATAGAAATCATTTGTTTAGAATTTGATTGCAAGATTTACTGTATTTCTAACTTATAGTTTTACTAGAATTGTGCATTTCTGCTCACTTGGGCATAGTAGCATATAGAGAGCCCTATGCATCACTAAACTTTGGGGCTCTTCTAAAAAAATTATCTAAATTTTTTTTATCACGGGTTTCCTGGACATGCAATCCAGAGGAAGCCAGCTTCATTTGCTTGTGCATTCATTTGCCACTGCCTGCCAATCATCTCATGCTTGCTAGCTGCAGGAACGCAATAGGAGAAAATAACATTTAATTTCTTAATAACAAATACTTGAACGAGTGGTCGGAAACTACTTTCTGAATCAACCGTTTGCATTCGATTTTTTTAAATTTAATAACGTATGTCAACAGTATGGATTTAGCATATAAAGCGTTATCAAACTTTGGGGCCCTACAAAAAATTATATATGTATCACTATAAAACTATTTTTTATCACCGGTTCTGTAGAAGCTTCTAATTATGCAAAGCCCGAAGAGGATACCTCATCCATCACTGTATGAGCTCCTTATTTAAAGGCAATTTTATAATAAATTAACTACTTACAGCATTAAAAATCTAGATCGAGTTCATTAACTTCGCTAACAGGTCCTGGCTGGCTTGCTTCAAAACAATCAATTTAATAATATCCAATCCTTAAAAACACTAATTCACTCATTTAATGTACACTTAAACTAATTTTAACTGCTTCTAACACACTATTTTACCACACAATTATTGCAACGTCTTCTCCAAAACACGTACCACGAACTACTGAGCCGAGCTAGGCCGACGTTAGCTTATATAGTCCTTCCTTCTCTATCACCAACTGCCGGATAGTTTGAATTAAATAAAATAAACAACTATTATTTTCACTGTTAAAAAGCAATTAAGAAAAAGCTACTGGTGTAAATTTCGTACAGAAAAAAATTAGATTTTCAATGAACTTATTACCGAATTATTGCAATCACATCTTCACCCTTAAATGAACACCTTTTAATAAACCAACTTAAAAAAACAGAAAACATTTATTTAGAATTTGTTTGCTGCTTTTAATGTATTCCTAATTTTTAATTTAACAGAATTAAGCATTAAAATTGATTTAAGCATTTTATTATTTTAGTTTATTGGTTGTAAACCAAACCACCTTTCGTACTACAAAAAAGTTTAATTTTAATTTAAAAAATGTACAAATGCTTTTAAATAAGCAAAAAAAAATGTAGAATGTGCTGTCTGCACCAAAAATGTAAACGTAGTAATCTAGAAAAAAAAGCAAACATAAAATTGGCACACAAGACGAGCAAAAGGCAATACAATCAAAGAAAACAATAAGGAAACAATTTTAATTACTTTAAAAATTAATTGGAATCGAAGAGCAAATTCAAAACAACTCTGAACAAGAAATTAGAGTCCATGGCAAAAATTTCCCCAAGACAAAAAGTAGTACCCATTACTTTACTAGCTTTAAACGTTGAGACAACATATTGTAAAAAGGATAAATGAAAAAAGAATCAAGGAACAGAAACGTCAAGCAAGTCAAACAACACAAACTGGCTTGAATAGTGAATAATTAATCATCCGTTAAGTGCTACAGGTGCAAAAAAGTAGACCAAAAGATTTTACAAATGTGTTAAAACCAATCAAAAGATCAAAGATTGGACTCAGAAGCAATTGTGCTACCTCTGCTCCGTAACCGGTCATAAAGCGGATAAATAAAATACTCTAGATACAGGAATTGAAAAAATCAAACAAAAAATAGGCATAATCAGCAATAGTACAATTAAAATGATCCAAGTCAACTAAACAGGTGCAAAACGGCCATAGACCTCTACAGGCATATCTGCTAGATAAAACAAAGCACCTTTTTATAATCTCTTAAAAACAAAGCAAAGTATTTTTTACAAAGTCCTTATTCCGTAGTCCGATTTTGCTAAGTATAAACTGCAAACACGCACTTCAATCGTTTCAAACTCTTTCAAAATCTAAGTTTTTGTTAAAACGTTGACATCCTACCGTTGCGTCAACTTATTGCGTTTTAACCAAATGTAGATGACAAAATACAAATACAAATAGATGATAATCAAGCCATGAACCTAATAAATATTTATTTAGCATCTAGAACAGTAAAATTAAAATTTAATATTACGGTAATAACATAATAGTGTTTGTTAAATGAATTGATTTATTGATTGAGGTATTTAATGCTACAGCCATATTGTCGTGTAATTTTGTAGCAAACGTAGTTTAGATTGAAAAAAGGTAGTAAATGTCATAGTATTATTGCAAAATGTAAACATAATTAAGAATAATTAATAATAACAATAACTGAAAAATCAGTTTGCGATATCACTTTTGTCAATAAGTCAATTAGAACTATAACAGTTCATACAAAGTTTTAGTAGATGCCGGGCCCTACATTTGCCACCACCCCCATACAGTTACGAGTTACACTTTGTAGCTCGTATCTGTACGGTCCCAGCTATTATAATGTGTATATATAAACGCGTCGCGATATTACTCCGCACTTTATACATTTTCGTCGACGATCTGATATATATATATATATATATAATATTAAAATTTGTTTGCACCTAACGTGCTTCAGCAGGCGACTATGGATAACTTTTTCCGTCAGCTTACTCAAAGTGTTTAATAAGCTAATGGGTCTGTAATTGTCTGGATTTTTTGTTTTTTTGACGGAGATGATCACAGCTGTATTCGACGTAGATGAAAAATGGCTAAGTTTGATGATGACATTTATGATGTATGTTAACTTGGCAACACATTTCTTTGACAAATTTTTAATTAATACATTGTCTATCATATTCTTACCAGATGCTTTACGCATGGTGAAGTAAAATTTTTGTAAAATGTTGATAGATGATGCATATTGATGAAAGTGTTAACATTATCAATTTCAATCAAAGTTTTGTTGTGATATATGGTGCACAGATTCAAACCTGTCTGCTAGCAAATTCGCTTTGTCGTTGTCAGCAAATACTTCGTTTGTTTGCCGGTTGCTGTAGCACACGGCTAATAAAGTTAGTTTCAGTTTTGCGTGGCGTTTTTTTGTGCCGGCTGGTAAACTGAGCAGATGATAAGATAGAGTAATATATATATATATATATATATATATATATATATATATATATATATATATATATATATATATACAGAGCTGTAAGGATTCAAAATGCTTAAATCATTTTCTTGATTTAAATCATTTTGTTGACTTAAATCTTTTGATTTAAATCATTTTTTTTTAATGAAGACTTAAGACTTGTGATTTAAATTATTTTATAAATGATGATTTGTTTTTTAGACTTATTTAAAATATTCAAAAGACTTAAATCAAAAATAATGATTTAATTCAAAAATATCAATGATTTAAATCAAAAATAATGATTCGAAACAATTAACATAACCGTTAATTTTTCCAACGCGTTAAAACGTTACAAACGGTCCTTTTTATGTTGTTTTTTGTACTATTAAATATATATTTCTTTTTTTTAATTACCCCCCCCCCCCCCAAGACTAGTTATTAAATATTCAAATTAAATAAGTATTTAAAATTAAGTATTATTATTATTAATGTATATGTAAACAATAAGGCCCCTTTCATACGTAGATTCAGCCTCCAGATTCTAAATGCAAGACTCTGAATCTTTATAAAAAGAAACTTAAACTATAAAAAAAACTTAAAACTTAATTGTAAATTTAAATCATTGAAAAAAAAAGAATTAAAACTTAAATCATTTCTATTTCAAAGTAATGTTTGACTTATGATGATTTAAATCATTTATATTTAGACTAAAGCTTATGACTTATGATTTAAATCATTTTTCCACTAAAAATGATTTATGACTTATGATTTAAATCTTTTTTAAAATGATTTGTTACAGCTCTGTATATATATATATGGTCGAAAAGTAATGGAATTACCCATATATATATATATATATATATATTACCCATATATATATATATATATATATATATATATATATATATTACCCATATATATATATGGGTAATTATATATATATATATATATATATATATGTATGGGTAATTCTATTACTTTTCGACCAAACTTAAAAACTGAGTATCTCCAAACTGGCTCAAAATCAAATATGTGATAGCAAGTACCAAAAAAACATATTTCCCAAATTTTCAACTTTTTAAGTCATTATCTTGATTTTTGGGGGTCTCTCAAACTTCAGAAAAACGCCTAAAAATCACATTTTTTCAGTAATTTTCAATTTTTATTTTCTCAGCGTAGAAACATTGGAAAAAGCTCTGCAAGGTCTAATTCTTTTTGTAATTTCTTGTACTTTAACTTGTTTTTTTTTTAATTTAGCCATTTTCTATTTCCTTTAGCGTAGGCCGTTGTGAAAATAGCCTAAAATTACAAAACCAGCCCCACATTGAAAATGCCGTAACAAAGTCAAATTTTAATCAAATTAGGTCTAGTTTAGCTTAATTTGTTTGTTTTGAATAGTTCTTAAAAATTTTGCAAAGTTTTTTCCGATCGAACTAGTAAATCCTAAGATACCACTTTTCAAAGATTAGAAATTTGGTCAAAAACGCTCATTTTTGTATACATTGAAACCGTTGTAACTTTTTTCTACCTAATTTTTTTTTGCTGAAATTTTCAGTAAACTTTTCTCATATATACCTAAAACATCTCTTAAAGTTTGGTTCTTGGGAATAAAAATGGGCCCAAGCTACAAAACTTTAAAAATTTGTAAAATACAACGTTTTATACGTTAATAACCTGGTAATAAATTTTACTTTCGCTTTTATTTTTGCAAAAAAACTACATATTATTGCATTAGTTTGAACATTATCTTATATTAATAATGTGTTTTTAATAAAAATTGTATATTTTTATAAATATAGATGTTTTTATTTTTATTTTTATTGTACCTGTAAGACAAATACATATTTTTTGCAAAAATCATATCATAAACGCCTTAATTCTAAACTTTATGACAAAGCACGCCAAAAATACACAGGGCGTTTCCTAACTGGAAGAAAATAAATAAAACTTTAGGTCCTTTTTCTAATTTTAAACAAAAAATCTAATTATCTTTTTTGTCTATCTCGCTTTGTTTTCGAAATACTTCAAAAATACACATTATTTAGAACACTTTTTATTTAAAAAAAATTAAGTAAAAAATGAACATTTATAATAATGGTAACAACAAACAGAACAATATTACATATTTTAATAAGTTCTCAAAATGACTGCCATGAGCGTTGATGCAAGCTTGACAACACACTAAAAAAGAATGATAAACTGTTTCAAAACCTGTTATGTTTTGAATGTGCAATGCAGCATTTGCAATTCTCTATTGTAGCTGCTCCACGTTGATTATTGGCTTTCCATAAACCAATTGTTTTATGTGTCACCTAAACGTTCAATAGATTTAGATCAAAAGATTTTGCAGGTCAGTTCACTGGACCTCTTCTACTAATCCATCTATCCTTAAAATTATCGTTAAGCCACCGAACTACATATCGCCCAACATAGGGCGGTGCTCCATCGTACTGGTACTACACCCTGTTACGTTAGGCAAGAGAGACATTGTTACCAAACAAATTTTCCATCTGATTTTCAAAAAATTATGCTTATAAAAAAATGACACGTGTATTCTCCGTTGTTGAACAGCATTTTTTACAAAGTTTACTAACCGAACCAAATAAAACAATTTTGACAAGTATATATAATATATATAAAGTAAAGCTGTTTTGTTTGTTTTTTTTTGCTAAAAAACATATTTGCATCAACGTTCATGGTAGTCATTTTGAGAACTTTAATCATTCTTTACTAAAGGCATATAAAAAAACCATTTACATCTACATCATCCTGCACATAAATAATGATGAATAATACAATCAATGTGTAATATTTAAAACTAAACAATGAATATGAAAAATACAAAATAAACACATAAAATATATACATATAAAAACAAAATATAAAATTATTTATTAACATATTTTAATTGGTTCTTAAATGTACATTTAAAAACGCAAAACAAATCGATGTTATTAGTAAAGCTATTTGCAATTCTACACATTCTGCCAATAGATTATTAAATCCATAGTAGGTAGAATGTATAGATTCTCTAAATAATAGAGACTGTCTAGCTTGGCAATTATTGTTGAATATCTGAAACGGAAAAGTTACCAGTAGCTCTTGGCAATCAATCTCAGACATCATAAGTCCACTTATTAAAATATGTAATATTGTTTTGTTTGTTATTTTTTTTTTTAATAATGTGTACTTTTCAATTTTATCGAAAAAGAAGCGAGATATACAAAAAAGATATTTAGATTTTCTGTATGAAATAAAAAAAATACTTAAAGTTTTATTTTTTGCATACAGTTAGGAAATACACTGTGTATTTTTTAGCGTGTTTTCTCATAAAATTTAGAATTAGGGCGTTCATAATATGATTTTAGCAAAAATTATGTATTTGTCTTACAGGTAATATAAAAATAAAAATAAAATTATATCTATATATATATAAAAATATTAATTTTCTATTAAAAACACATTTTTAATTTATGATATGTTTAAGCCAATGCAATAAGATGTAGTATTTTTGCAAAAATAAAAACGTAAGTAAAAATTATTACCAGGTTATTAACGTATAAAACGTTGTTTTTACAAATTTTGAAAGTTCTGTAGCTTGGGCCCATTTTCATTCCCAAGAACAAAACTTTAAGAAATGCTTCAGGTATATATGAGAAAAGTTTACTAAAAATTTCAGCAAAAAAAAATTAGGTAGAGAAAAGTTACAACGGTTTCAATGTATACAAAAATGAGCATTTTTGACCAAATTACTAATCTTTGAAAAGTGGTATCTCACGATTTATTGGTTCGATCGGAATAAATTTACAAAATTTTAAAGAGCAATTCAAAACAAACAAATTAAGCTAAACTAGACCTAATTTGATTAAAATTTGACTTTGTTACGGCATTTTCAATGTGGACCTGGTTTTGTAATTTTAGGCTAATTTTACAACGTCCTACGCTAAAGGAAATAGAGAATGGCTACTTTAAAAAAAAAAAAAACAAGTTAAAGTACAAGAAATTACAAAAAGAATCAAACCTTGCAGAGCTTTTTCCAATGTTCCTACGCTGAGAAAAAAAATGTTGAAAATTACCGAAAAAATGTGATTTTTAGGCGTTTTTCTGAAGTTTGAGAGACCCCCAAAAATCAAGATCATGACTTGTTGAAAACTTGGGAAATATGTTTTTTTGGTACCTACTATCACATATATAATTTTGAGCCAGTTTGGAGATACCCAGTTTTTAAGTTTGGTCGAAAAGTAATGGAATTACCCATATATATATATATATATATATACATATCACAGTTTAATCCTTTTTAAATGTACTGGTAAAAATATAAATCGAATATCAAATTATTTGTAGAAGCAGCGATGAAGGAGAAATAGCCGTATTTGTTAAAATACTACAAATCAAGGTAGCGGTCGGTATGCTCTTAATTATAATAAATATACAGAAACATTTATTTATATTGCTGTATATTTATTATAATTAACAATACAATATACAGGATGTTAGACATAACTTTTTAAACCGATGTGTATGATTCAAAAACCATAAGACCAAAACTGTTTTTTTTTTTGTAATCATTAATAATAATAATTAAACAAACATGCCAAATTCTGTAAATTTTTTAATCACCCTTTTGCAAGATACGCTAAGCATACAAAACTTAAACAATTCATGTGGTGTAATTGGATTTTTGATTACATAGATTCTTTGTATGCCAGTGGCGTTGGACTGAATATTTATTCCGCAGAAAAATGTTTTTTTTTAAGATTACCAGGAGTATTTTGGTTGCAAATGATTATTTTTCTGTTTGGTGTCTTTGTTGATATAAATTTTATTAGGGGTATTTTAGTGGCACTAAGCAAGGCCAACATTAACTTAAAACTTATTGATGCTGCGTTTCTACGTACGGAATATGATAAACTTACTAGTGGGCCTCGTTGAAGGGGTACCTATCCAAACTCTAAACTTACAATTTAGTAAACAATATTTTAGAACAAAACTGGTTGTTGTTGAAAAATTTTTGAAAGCAAAACTAAGACGTGGGAAAACTACGCTTTGACGATATTGGTTGGCAAAGTATGGAAGAAAGTAAAAGCAGTAGCGGAAAAAAAGTTTCCTGGAGTTGCACCAGTTCTTCACGTCGACGGACGCAAAATTATTGATGCGCCTGAAATAGCAGATGCAACAGCAGCGACTTTTCATCACTGGAATCATTGTCTTATAACTCTTCATTTTTAATAAAAAAGTTAGAAAGTGCAGTGCGTAGTACGAGAACTTTGATTGCACCCGGACCAGATAATATCTCATATCAGATGGCCAAGCAAGATTGCTTGATACATATATAATTTGATAAAGGACCAAGGCGCTTACTCAATGACTTAAAAGATTAAATTATTATACTTATTTTAAAAACAGGCAAAGATCCTAATAATCCGTCTAGCTACAGACCAATCTCACTTACAAGCTGTCTTGCAAAGATACTGGAAAGGATGATCAATAACCGCTTGGTGTGGATACTGGAATCCTTTGGACTCCTAGTAAAACATCAAGCTGGTTTTTGTAAATTCCACTCTACTATTGACCAACTAATCCAAGTTGAGAACGACGTTTGCAATGCCTTCCTTGAAAGAAAACACCTTTTGCGGTGTTTTTTGACTTGGAAAAAGCATACGACATAATCTAGAGTCCACCTGAAAAAAATTAAGGACCGTTTGTTTTTATTTATAGAATCCTTTATGCATGGCTCCGTGCATAACACCAACTTTTTCACATTATTGCTGGATAACGATCCGATATAAGTGTAACTCTATTTGCTATTGCGGTCAACAACATAGCTTCATCCGTCAGTACTCCTGTCAAGAAATATCTATACGTTGAAGACCTGGCAATTTACATAGCAGGAGATGGTATCTCCTACCAGCTATAACGCGGCATTTGCAGTCCATCATAGATGCGGCGGTAAATAGAGATGCAGAAGCAAGAGGTTTTAGTCTGTCTTCAGCAAAAACTTTAAACATTCATTTCTGCCATCTCCGTAAACCTCGTTGTGATTCTGTCTTTACTCTACAAAGCACACAAATAAACATTTTATTTATAACACAAATGTCAATCGCAAAGCGAAAAGTGAGATTTCAAAACTCTTCTTAAAATATTTTTGTGCCACAATCATTTCTGTCAATCGCAAAGCGCTAAATTAGGTGTAAACATATTATTTATTACACAAATGTCAATCGCAAAGCGACAGATGAAATTTTAAAACTTTTCTTAAAATATTTTTGTTTCAGAACCTTTTGTGTCAATCACAAAGCAACAAATTAGAGTATTATATAGTATTATTTTTTAGATAAATATCAATCAAAAAGCGACATTTTAGATTTCAAAATTTTTAATAAATAATGTCTGTCTTGCAACTTGTCTTATTATAAGTGACAAAAAAAGTGTCAACATTTTGTCTTGTTTATTAAGTTGCAAACATGTATTTTTTTACAACTATCAATCTCGAAGCGACAAATAAAGTATAAATATTTTTTCTTGCTAATTTAGTTGCAAAAGTGTAATTTTTTACCTTCTCAAAATATTGATGAGCAAAATTCATTCTTGTTTAGTCAATAAATATTTGAAAAAATACTTTTTAAGCCATAAACTAATGTTTGTTTGATTAAATTGGTGTGTGGAACAAACTATACCATGTTTAGCAACATTAATTGTATCATAAGCCATGTTGAACCTTGTAGGCAATTTGTGTTGAGAGTTTGTGCCAGTTATTTTACTAGACTGAGCTTTGCACTTAAATTTGCGCGTTGATAGTTTTTTTGTTAATTTGTGTGCAAAGTTATTAGATGTAAAACAAGCTATTATGTAATAATGTTATAGTGTTTTATATTTACCGCCGAGACAGGATCAGTAAATATTGTTAGGAAGTAAGTTTTATAAAGGAAAAACTGATATGGTCACAATGAATGGAGTTTGGTATAAGCTGCGTTTAGAACAGAGAGGTATTTTGGACAAAAAAGTTTACACTACACTTCAAAAACTGAATATGTTAATTTATTACTTTGTTTTATTTGTAAAACATTAAAACGTATCAGATTCTTTGTAAATGGTTGGGCAGTACTGCTGCGCAATCATAGTGTAGGCGTTCAGCGTACCGTTAGGCACTTTAGTTTTACTGCTAAGTTTGTTCCATACGTGGATAGCATATGAATCATTAGTTTTTTTAAACACTTCTTTTGTATTATTTGGATTAAAATACTTTCTCCAATTTTGATAAGGAATTGGATAAAACATATATTCTGGATATACTGTAAAATTTTGACAACTTTTATCGATCATTTCTCCAGCAAGTTGTATTCCACATAATTTCCTCGCCATTCTAAAATATAAAAATTATTAATGGGTAATACATAAATTTACTTTAATAACTACCTAGTAATTACTATTGGACCGCTATCACTGTATGCATTTTCATTAAAATTATGTTTTAAATCTATAAGAATACTCAAAACATGATCATGTCCAATACTTTTATGATCAAAATTTATAACACCGGCAGCAACAGTTACACTTGATTCAATGCCGGCATAATTTGGTTCCAATTCTTCTAATGATTTAATCACAACTACATCTGTATCTAAATAAATGCCACCATATTTGTACAGTGTTAAGTATCTCAAGACATCACTAGCATGCTGCATGGCGTATATACCGCGTTCAATTTTACCTTTACTGTATAATTCTTCAACAGGCGTATTTTTGAAATAATTTTCATAGTTTAAATGTATTATTTTAACATTTTTATATTTTAATAAGCTTTGTAACATACGATCACTTTCTGTTTTTTCAAATTTGAATACACCAGGTGATGAGAATGTTAAGTAAATATCAAAATTTGGATTCATCCTGGCTGCCGATTCCACCGCGCATGCCTGTCTTGGTAGTATTGTAATTTTACCGTTTTCATACGATCTGCATGATGTTTCATGGAAAAAGATTGATTTGCCCTTACGTATATGCAGCTGAGATATATCAGGAAGCGTATCTTCCAATATTCGAAAGCAATAGATTAATGATTTTTTTATAGTAGTAGAATGTTTTATAGTAGTCGTAGAGTTAATCGTAGTAGTACGGCTGGTAGTAGTACTAGTAGTAAAATTGATAATAGAAGTAAAGTTGATTGCAGAAGCAGAGTTGATAGGAGTAATAGAGTAAATGTTGAATACTATAAAGATTATTACAAGTGTAGTCACACAGAGTATTAACCAGAACTTTTTGTGAAACATAAACCCCAACATTGCATACACCTACCTGAAAGAGATATAAAAGAATTAATATTAAAAAAATATTCTATATTTAAATTTAATTTAACAATCGATAATAAAATTAATTAATCTAATTAATAAAAAAATGAAAATTATTATTATTAATAATTAATAATCAATACTCACTGTATTAAAAAACTATTACTAAATGGCTAGTGATGATGAATTATATAGTGCCTTGAAATCTATTAATTACTCTTAACTAACTATTTTATAGATGCTGTAGATTCAGTAAACTTTATTATCCTAAGTGTGCAAAGAAAGATAAGATACCATTTGTTGGTACTTTTTTAAGAGCATTCATTTCCTATTTACATCAGCAACTTACATGACATCATTCTCATTTCTACATATTATTTGATAATTGAGTTAGTTTTTTAACAGTACATTCAGTAAGGATCAAACTATATTTTGTCAAAGTATTTTAGTAAAATTATAGCCGAAAAATATATTTAATGCATTTTTAAATGCATTAATGCAATAATTAATGGAAAATGATTTTTTTTAATATTACAAAATTTATAATTAAAATGTGATTTTTGTAATAATTAACAGAAATTTTGAGTTGCAGTTTATTTTTTGATTTGAAATACTTTTATTTGAAAAATTTTAATTTGTCAAGAAATTGATTTTTCTTGAAAATATTACAAAATTTACTAATAAAATGGAATTTTTGTAATAACTAGAAGAAATTTTAAGTTGCGGTTTAGATTATTGGATTAAACATACTTTAATTTGTTAAAAAAATATTAGAAATTAGTTTGTAAAATTTTATTTTGTATGCAAATTGATATTTTTTTAAAATATTTCAAAAATTATTAACAATATAGCAATTTTGTAATAATTAACAAGAATTTTAAGTTGTAAGATAGATTTTTAAATTAAGCATACTTTAATTTATTCAAAAATTTATAAAAACTTTTTTGAAAAAATTTATTTTGTTAAAAATTTATTTTTTCTTGAAATTATTACAAAATTTATTAACAAAATAGCAATTTTGTAACAATTATCAAGAATTTTAAATTGTTAAGTAAATTTTTAGATTTAGCATACTTTAATTCATTAGAAAAATTATAAAAACTTTTTTGGAAAATTTTGGTTTGTATGGAAATAGATTTTTAAAAATATTACAAAATTTATTAACAAATTGGCATTTTTGTAATATTCAACAAGAATTTTAAATTATTAGTTATATTTTTAGATTTAGCATTCGTCAATTCATTAGAAAACTTATAGAAACATTTTTGGAAAATTTTAGTTTGTATGGAAAATGACTTTTCTTAAAAATATTACAAAATCTAATAACAAAATAACATTTTTGTAATAATTAACAAGAATTTTGAGTTGTAAGATGGATTTTTAACTTAAGCATACATTAATTTATTGGAAAATTTATAAAAACTTGTTTGAAAAAATTATTTTTGTTAAAAATTTAATTTTTCTTGAAATTATTACAAAATTTATTAACAAATTAGCTTTTTGTAATAATTATCAAGAATTTTAAGTTGTTAATTAAATTTTTAGATTTAGTATACTTGAATTCATTAGAAAATTATTAAAAACTTTTTTGGAAAAATTTAGTTTGTATGGAAATTGACTTTTCTTAAAAAAATTACAAAATTTATTAACAAATTAGCATTTTTGTAATACCTATCAAGATTTTTAAGTTGTTAATTGAATTTTTAGAATTAGCATACTTTAATTTAATAGAAAATTTTAAGAAACTTTTTTGGAAAATTTTAGTTTGTATGGAAATTGACTTTTCTTAAAAATATTACAAAATTTATTAACAAATTAGCATTTTTGTAATAATTATCAAGAATTTTAAGATGTTAATTAAATTTTAAGATTTAGTATACTTCAATTTATTAGAAAATTCTTGAAAACTTTTTTGAAAAAAATTATTTTGTATGGAAATTGACTTTTCTTAAAAATATTTCAAAATTTATTAACAAATTAGCATTTTTGTAATACCTATCAAGAATTTTAAGTTGTTAATTGAATTTTTAGATTTAGCATACTTTAATTTATTAGAAAATATCTAGAAATTTTTTTGAAAAAATTTAGTTTGTATGGAAATTGACTTTTCTTAAAAATATTACAAAATTTATTAACAATTTGGCATTTTTGTAATACTTATCAAGCATTTTAAGTTGTTAATTGAATTTTTAGATTAAGCATAATTTAATTTATTAAAAAATTCTTCGAAACTATTTTGAAAATATTTAGTTTACATGGAAATTAATTTTTCTTAAAAATAGTACAAAATTTATTAACAAATTAGCATTATTGTAATACCTATCAAGAATTTTAAGTTGTTAATTAAATTTTTAGATTTAGCATACTTTAATTTAATAGAAAATTCTTAGAAACTTTTTTGGAAAATTTTAGTTTGTATGGCAATTGACTTTTCTTAAAAATATTACAAAATTTATTAACAAATTGTCATTTTTGTTTATTTTATTTATAATTATAATTATAATAATTAACAAGAATTTTAGGTTGTAAATTAGGTTTTCAGATTTAGCATATTTTAATTCATTAGAAAATTCTTAGAAACTTTTTTGAAAAATTTTAGTTTGTATGGCAATTGACTTTTCTTAAAAATATCACAAAATTTATTAACAAATTGGCAATTTTGTAATAATTAACAAGAATTTTAAGTTGTTAATTAAAGTTTTAGGTTTAGCATACTTTAATTCATTAGAAAATTTATAGAAACTTTTTTGGAAAATTTTAGTTTGTATGGAAATTGACTTTTCTTAAAAATTTTACAAATTTGATTAACAAATTGACATTTTTGTAATAATTAACAAAAATTTTAAGTTGGTAATTAAATTTTTAGATTTAGCATACTTTAATTCATTAGAAAATTTATAGAAACTTTTTTGGAAAATTTAAGTTTGTATGGAAATTGACTATTCTTAAAAATATTACAAAATTTATTAACAATATGGCATTTTTGTAATAATTTTCAAAAATTCTAAGTTGTTAATTAATTTTTTAGGTTTAGCATACTTTAATTCATAAGAAAATTTTAAGTAACTTTTTTGGAAAAATTTAGTTTGTATGGAAATTGACTTTTCTTAAAAATATTACAAAATTTGTTAACAAATTGGCATTTTTGTAATAATTATCAAGAATTTTAAGTTGTTAATTAAATTTTTAGATTTAGCACACTTTAATTTTCTAGAAAATTTATTGAAACTTTTTTGGAAAATTTTAGTTTGTATGGAAATTGACTTTTCTTAAAAATATTACAAAATTTATTAACAAATTAGCAATTTTGTAATAGTTAAAAAGAATTTTAAGTTGTTAATTAAATTTTTAGATTTAGCATATTTTAATTTATTAGAAAATTCTTAGAAACTTTTTTGGAAAAATTTTAGTTTGTATGGAAATTGATTTTTCTTAAAAAAATACAAAATTTATTAACAAATTAGCATTTTTGTAATAATTATCAAAAATTTTAAGTTGTTAGTTAAATTTTTAGATTTAGTATACTTCAATTCATTAGAAAATTTATAAAATTTTTTTCGGAAAACTTTAGTTTGTATGGAAATTAAATTTTCTTAAAAATATTACAGAATTTGTTAACAAATTGGAATTTTTACAATAATTAACAAGAATTTTAAGTAGTAAGTTTGATTTTTAGATAAGGCATCATTTAATACATTAGAAAATTTATAGAAACTTCTTTTGAAAAATTTCCGTTTGCATAGAAATTGACTTTTCTTAAAAATTTTACAAAATTGATTAACAAATTAGCATTTTTGTAATAATTAACATAAATTTTAAATTGTAAATTAAATTTTTAGCTTTAGCATACTTTAATTCATTAGAAAATTTATATAAAACTTTTTAGGAAAAATTTATTTTGAATGAAAATTATTTTTTTTTAAATATTACAAAAATTATTAACAATATAGCATTTTTGTAATAATTACAAAAATTTAAAGATGTAAGATGAATTTTTAACTTAAACATACTTTAATATATTGGAAAATTTATAAAAAACTTTTTTGAAAAATTTATTTTTGTTAAAAATTTAATTTTTTTTGAAATTATTTCAAAATTTATTAACAAATTAGCAATTTTGTAATAATTATTAAGAATTTTAAGTTGTTAATTAAACTTTTAGATTTAGCATTTTTTTTTTCATTAGAAAATTTTAAGAAACTTTTTTGGAAAAATTTAGTTTGTATGGAAATTGACTTTTCTTAAAAATATTACAAAATTTAATAACAAATTGGCAATTTTGTAATAATTAACAAGAATTTTAAGTTGTTAATTAAATTTTTAGATTTAGCCTACTTTAATTTATCAGAAAATTTTTAGAAACTTTTTTGGAAAATTTTAGTTTATATGGAAATTGACTTTTCTTAAAAATATTACAAAATTTATTAACAAATTTTTTGCATTTTTGTAATAATTATCAAAAATTTTAAGTTGTTAATTAAATTTTTAGAGTTAGCATACTTTAATTCATTAGAAAATTTATAGAAACTTTTTTGGAAAATTTTTGTTTGAATGGAAATTGACTTGTCTTAAAAATATTACAAAATTTATTAACAAATTAGCATTTTTGTAATACCTATCAAGAATTTTAAGTTGTTGATTAAATTTTTAGTTTTAGTATACTTCAATTTATTAGAAAATTTTTAAAACCTTTTTTGGAAAAATTTAGTTTGTATGGAAATTGACTTTTCTTAAAAATATTACAAAAATTTTTAAAAAATTAGTTTTTTGTAATAATTAACAAGACTTTTAGGTTGTAAATTAGATTTTCAGATTTAGCATATTTTAATTTATTAGAAAAGTTATAGAAATTTTTTTGAAAAATTTTAGTTTGTATGGAAATTGACTTTTCTTAAAAATATTACAAAATTTATTAACAAATTAGCATTTTTGTAATATTTATCAAAAATTTTAAGTTGTTAATTAAATTTTAAGATTTAGCATACTTTAATTCATTAGAAAATTTATAGAAACTTTTTTGGAAAATTTTGGTTTGTATGGAAATTGACTTTTCTTAAAAATATTACAAAATTTATTAACAAATTGGCATTTTTGTAATAATTAACAAAAAATTTAAGTTGTAAGATGGATTTTTAACTTAAGCATACTTTAATTTATTGGAAAATTTATAAAAACTTTTTTGGAAAATTTAATTTTGTTAAAAATTGAATTTTTCTTGAAGTTATTACAAAATTTATTAACAAATTAGCAATTTTGTAATAATTATCAAGAATTTTAAGTTGTTAATGAAACTTTTAGATTTAGCATTTTTTTTTTCATTAGAAAATTTTAAGAAACTTTTTTGTAAAAACTTAGTTTGTATGGAAATTGACTTTTCTTAAAAATATTACAAAATTTATTAACAAATATGCATTTTTGTAATAATTAACAAGAATTTTAGGTTGTAAATTAGATTTTCAGATTTAGCATATTTTATTTCATTAGAAAGTTTCTTTTTTGGAAAATTTTGATTTGTATGAAAATTGACTCATCTTAAAAATATTACAAAATTTATTAACAAATTATCATTTTTGTAATACCTATCAAAAATTTTAAGTTGTTAAATAAATTTTTAGATTTAGTATACCTTAATTCATTAGAAAATTCTTTAAAACTTTTTTGGAAAAATTTAGTTTGTATGGAAATTGACTTTTCTTAAAAATATTACAAAATTTATTAACAAATTGGCATTTTTGTAATAATTAACAAGAATTTTAAGTTGTTGATTAAAGTTTTAGATTTAGCATACTTCAAATCTTTTGAAAATCCATAAAAACATTTTTAAATGTTTTTAATTTTTATGGAAATTGATTTATTTTTAAATTATTACAAAATTAAATAATAAAATATGATTTTTGTAATAATAAAAAGGAATTTTAATTTTTGTATTTAGCCTACTTTAATTTATTGGAAACTTAAAAAAAAATTAAAAAAAGTATAGAAAAACGCAAAAGTATTTTTTTCAATTAACTCACTTTTATCTCCAAATATGATGCCAAAACATTATGTTAAAACTCTTCGAATAATAATAAAACAGTTGAGTAAGTTTTAAATAATTCTATTCTATTACATGTTCAAAATTGAATGAGCTTATCCAATAGTAAAGTCAATGGAATGGGTATTAAAATGATAAGAAAAGAAATAAATAAAAATTAGCACGTAACAAATTATCAGTAGCCTTGTGATTTAAAATAGGTAGAACTAAATACTTACACTGCACAAAAATACCTACACTATTTATTTTATTACAATAATTGATTCACTACTATTAATAATTGCATTAGAACAAATATTTAACTACTGTGATTAACGATTAAACACAAAAAGGTTTATATTGTTGTTTACTCGATCAGGTAAGTCAGTAGTGTGCATATAATGTATGGATACTATGCTTGGTATAATAAATGGAATGTTTGACACCGACATAACTTACTTTTTTCTGCTGATGTAGAACTTTGATATTTATTGGAAATAGTTGTTGACATACTTTAATTAAATTTTCAATTAAGCAAATTATTGCTATTCATTTCTTTAGTTTATTTTTATGTTAATGGGCAATTAAATTTATTTTTAATGCAAATTATTTTAGATGAAGAGCGGCGCGACCTACCCATACCAATAATGCGTCAACCAAATATCAAAAAGTTCCACAAAGTAGGCTTAGTTATGACAACTATTGCTCTTGTAACAATAACAATCATAAGCGTGCAAGATCATAGATTCAAGAGTTTCCAAGATCGTGTTTCTATAAACAACTATGATCCATTACAAAACCTGAATATTTCCAAAATAGAAAAAGAAAAATGGAGAAACTTATCAAAAGCACAAGTAAAGATTTCAATAAATTAATTAATTAATTAAATTTATTATTATTTTTAATAATAAGTCTTTCAAAATTAGGAAGAATATTGTTTCTAGATGATGAATACCCAGAATACGATTCCTCTCGCAATTACACAATTCTGGTATGGAAATATGGATCAACCATTGATGATAGGCATGTCAAAAGATACAGTGGCATTAAGTAAGCTAAAATAATTTGTAAAATAAGACAATAATTTAAAATATTTTCAGGCAAAACCCTTTAGAATTTTGTTCAGTGAAGAATTGTAAGCTGACTTATAAATCGGAAGGTTTAGATATTGCTGATATAGTGATAATGCACATGCATAGGATGAAAGGTGTTAATGATTTGCCGCCCCAAAATAATAGAAAAGCAGAACAAATTTGGGCTTTCTTAACAGATGAGAGTCCTTACCATACGTTTATGAGAAGTGGTCAAAAACTATCCCATTATAATAATGTATTTAATTGGTCAATGACATATAGGTAAGACTATCATGCAGGACACAAAACTGTACTAACTCTTTAATGTTTTTAGATTGATTTCCGATATTCCAGTACCATACGGTTGTACGGTTATGCGGGATGATTTGATCACAGATGTCGATGTCCCGATGTCCCTGTTGCAATAATGGGTTCAAATTGTGGATCCAAGTATCACCGATGGGAATACGTTAGAGAATTGGCAAAGCATATTAAGGTAGATATGTATGGAGCATGCGGAACATTAAAGTAAGCAATTGTAAATTAAGTAGTCATAGAATCAATTATAATTTGGTTTGTACAAATAATTAATCTAATGCAAAACAAATTTCTTATAATTTATATTAGAAAAAATTAAAAACAACTCTAAAAACTTTAAAAACACACAAAACAATTGTAACATAAAAATTGCTCAAAAAAATCATTTTTCACAAAAAATTGTTTTATATATAAAATTACACACAAAAACCGCTCCCAGAACTCATTTTCAAACAAAAAATGGCTCCTAAATTACGTTTAGTAAATAAGATTAGTCGAAATGAACATAGAAAACTCATAAAATTTACTTTAATTTTTTTTTGAAATACTCATAAACAATAATTATGAAATATAAATTGCTCAATAAATTTATGTTTATAAAAAAAATGCTCACAAATTACGTTTATTAAATGAGATTTATTAAAAATAAAACAAAAATTCCATTTAAAAATACACAAAAAAAACCAATTTTATCTTAAATATAGTTCAATAACTCCTTTTCAATCAAAAATAACGTTTATTTAATCAGATTTGTCAAGATTGGCATTAAAAAAACTTAAAGTACAAGTAAAAATCGCGCAAACTTTACACTTAAATCACATGTAGAACTAAAAGTTTACTTTAAAAATTAAATAATATAAAAATCGTACAAAAATTGTTCTGAAATGTCGTTTATTACAATTACAAAAAACATGAATTTTTATTAAGTAATATCATAATTTATTTCCTAGATGTCCAGGCCACTTCAGAAAAGATTGTCCGGAAATAGGTCAATACATGTTCTACCTATCATTTGAAAACTCAAATTGCAACGAATATTTTACCGAAAAACTATGGTGGAGCTCTTATAGCAAGAATTCAGTTCCAATAATTATGGGAGAAACAAATTCTTACAAAAGTCTACTACCACCAAACTCCTACATAAACAGCTACGATTTTGCATCCCCCAAAGATTTAGCAACGTATATCAAATACCTTATCGATACACCAATAGAACTTCAGCTTTACTTCACTTGGAAGAAATATTTTAAAATAGTAAACGAAGACGGATACTTCCAAAGTGTTTCGCAACATTATTGCAGAGTATGCGAAGCTTTAAATTATAATAGTAGAAAAACTAAAGTGTACAAAAATTTAACAGACTTTTGGAGTGTAGAGGATTGTTCTCCGGCTTGGGATGCATAAAACTAAAAGTATACACAAAGTTTTTTATTAAATATTATTTTGAAAAATTTTGTTTATTTATAAATGTGTAAGTACAAAAGCTTTTGTAAATTTGTTTTCATTTAATTAGCGGCATCAAACTTGTACATAAAAATTGCAATGCTAATAAGATTTGAATTAAAAAACGTTTTATTTATTTATAATGTTTTAAATTTTTTGCTGTAATATTTGTGTGTTGATAAGAAATTTGTTAAGTCAACTTTGTCTTTCAACTTAATGACATCTGTCGATCATTCTTTTATATTTGTACAGATTAATCATTAGTCGATTACTTGCGACTATTGGTTAGTCAAAACTACTTTGTATTCGAGTATTTGTCAATTATTAATCACATTGTATCTATTTGACTAATTATTTTTCATTAAAAAAAAATATTAATTTTAAAAAGTAAACACTAATAATAAATTTATTTTGGAAATTTTTGAGAAATATATATATATATATATATATATATTTATTCAAAATTACATCTGTTATTTTAAATTTAAGAATATTTAAAAAATTGAATTATACTAATAAAAACATTAAAAAGAAATTAAAAACAAGGAAAGAAATTAAGAGGAATAAAGCGGTGTGCCACAAAAAAGCAAGGTAGGATTAAAATCCTAATTAAAAAGTATTAAAGCAACCTAACTTATATGCAAACCGTATGTAAGAATAAACCAAAAAATTATTATGATGAAAAGCGTATTAAAGCAAAGCGACATATTTATTGATAATGGCCTCACAAAGAAAGAAAAAGAAATACAGAAGAACTGAAAAAGAGAAAACAAAAAGCAAGACGGCGATTGTTGGATTTACGAAGATAGTGGTAAATGGAGAAAAACGTTGTTACAACAAAAGAAACGGCAGAATAGAAGTGTCAAAAAACACATAAATGGGAGGAAGGAAATAAAAACAAACAACAAAGAACTAACCTAAACTGAAAAGATACCAGCAATAAAATAAATATAGTATTTTGGAATGTAGCCGGTTTAAATAACAAAAATAATTTTTTTTGGAAATACATAAAAAAATTTGATCTAATTGGAATAGTGTAAACATGGATAGATAAAAAGAAGTAAAAAAACATTGAAGATCAAATGCCTAAAGAGTTTAGATGGAAATTCCAACCAGCTATTAAAGAAAAATAAAATGAAAAAAGCAAAAAGTGGCACCCTAATAGGAATAAGAAAGAAAATACCACAAAAAAATAATGAAAAATTGAAAATAAAAGGGATGGTGCAGCAAACAATAAAGAAACTAAAACAAAGTTAGAAAACTCAATAATAGAAACCGAAAAAAGAAAACTAATAGTAGAAGGAGATTTCAACGCTAGAATTGGACTAAACAAAGAAAGAATAAAAACGAACAAAAAAGCAAAAAATACTCAAAAGACAAACTAGAAAATATAAAAAAAAATGATAGAAATGATTGAAAAGAATGAGTGGGACATACTAAACGGAAATATAGAAGAAGATGAAGAGGGAGAATATACATAGGAGCAAAGGTACAACCGGTAATTGATTACGTAATAGTAAATGAAAAAGCGTAGCAAGAGATAGACACATTTAAGTTTGAAGACAAAATAATAGTAACAAAAATAGTATGGATACAAGAGAGCGTAGAAATTGACAAGCAAAACTTATGTATAAGAATTGAAGAAAAAGATGTAGAACAAAAAATTGCAGAATTAGACAACATAATTGCAGACGGAACAATAAAAAAAGGTTTTTACAAACTTCAGAATCATTTGCAAAAAGCAAATGGTGGAGCACAAAATGCACACAAAAAAAAGAAAAGCTAGAAAAGTACTCCAAAATTTAAAGAATTTACAAAGTGGCTAAACAAGAATGAATATCAGAGTGCTCAAAAGGTATACAATTCATATATATATATATATATATATATATATATATATATATATATATATATATATATATATATATATATATATATATATATATATATATATATATGCCGGGTCCCATAGAGGACCAAAAACAGTATATATTTATTCAGTAAAATAATATACTAAATATAAGTAGAAATTGATTCGTAACTATGGGAAGCAAATATATTAATGACTAATTGAGATATAACAATATACAGTTAATTCTTGTAAAAGAAGTTGCATATATTAACTTGATAAAATAAAATTAACATGACCTACTTAAACCGGAACTTGCCCGAACCCTTTTTCATGTGTTTACTAATTCTGTACAAATGCCAGTTTTATTACTTTTATTATTCTCTGTATATAAAGTTGCCTATCTTATAACTTAAACTATAAATAAAATATAAAAGTTTAATAGAAGTAAAAGGTAACGCGCTGCGCTGGCTTGTGAATCATAACAACATACTAGCACATTCCTGAAATAAATAATAAAATTTATACATATGTTACTTAAAATTAATTATTTGAAATATAATTTTAATTAAAACTAAATATATTAAAACCAAATAAAACACTGAATCAAAAATACAAAAATACATTTGTTATAAATATTTTAATTTCATAAATAAATTATATGAGAATGTACCACTGAACAAGAGTAGTTTTGTCTTGGCCTACCATTGCTGTGTAGCAAATCACAAACAAAACATTATTTATATTATTCTTAATTGTTTACATAAAACATATTGTATTTAAAAATAAAGGAATTTAAGATTTTAAAAAAATTGAAAGTTACAAATATCGCACAAATGTAATATAGGTCAAATATATCAAATGAAAGCAAATAAAGTAACATGCAAATATTTCATAGTGCCCAAGAACATTGTACAATTTTGCCCCTTTACACTAAACAAATTAAGAGTAAAAATATAACACAAATGAAATATGGGTATCAAAAGAAAGCAAATAAAGTAACAAAAAACTATTTCATAATGCCCTAGAACATTGTACCCTTTTGACCCCTTGCTCTAATCAAATTAAATGTACAAATATTGCACAAATGTAATATGGGTATCAAATGAAAGCAAATAAAGTAACATACAACTATTGCATAGTGCCTTAAAACATTGTACCCTTTTGCCCCCTTGCGCTAAACAAATTAAGGGTAAAAAAATAGCACAAATGTAATATGGGTATCAAATGAAAGCAAATAAAATAACATACAACTATTTTATAGTGCCTTAGAACATTGTACCCTTTTGCCACCCCTTGCGCTAAACAAATTAAGAGTAAAAATATTGCACAAATGTTATATGGGTATCAAATGAAAGCAAATAAAGTAACATACAACTATTTCGTAGTGTCCTAGAACATTGTACCTTTTTGCCCCCTTGGGTTAAACAAATTAAGGGTAAAAATATAGCACAATTGTAACATGGGTATCAAATGAAAGCAAATAAAATAACATACAACTATTTTATAGTGCCTTAGAACATTGTACCCTTTTGCCCCCTTGCTCTAATCAAATTAAAAGTACAAATATTGCAGAAATGTTATATGGATATCGAATGAAAGCAAATAAAGTAACATACAACTATTTCATAATGCCCTAGAACATTGTACCCTTTTGACCCCTTGCTCTAATAAAATAAAAGGTACCAATATTGCACAAATTTAATATGGGTATCAAATGAAAAGAAATAAAGTAACATACAACTATTTCATAGTGTCCTAGAACATTGTACCCTTTTGCCACCCCTTGCGCTAAACAAATTAAGGGTAAAAATATAGCACAAATGTAATATGAGTATCAAATGTAAGCAAATAAAATAACATACAACTATTTTATAGTGCCTTAGAACATTGTACCCTTTTGCCCCCTTGCTCTAATCAAATTAAAAGTACAAATATTGCAGAAATGTTATATGGATATCGAATGAAAGCAAATAAAGTAACATACAACTATTTCATAATGCCCTAGAACATTGTACCCTTTTGACCCCTTGCTCTAATAAAATAAAAGGTACAAATATTGCACAAATTTAATATGGGTATCAAATGAAAAGAAATAAAGTAACATACAACTATTTCATAGTGCCCTAGAAAATTGTACCCTCTTGCCCCCTTGCGCTAAACAAATTAAGGGTAAAAATATAGCACAAATGTAATATGTGTATCAAATGAAAGCAAATAAAATAACATACAACTATTTTATAGTGCCTTAGAACATTGTACCCTTTTGCCACTCCTTGCGCTAAACAAATTAAGAGTAAAAATATTGCACAAATGTTAAATGGGTATCAAATGAAAGCAAATAAAGTAACATACAACTATTTCATAGTGTCCTAGAACATTGTACCCTTTTGCCACCCCTTGCGCTAAACAAATTAAGGGTAAAAATATAGCACAAATGTAATATGAGTATCAAATGTAAGCAAATAAAATAACATACAACTATTTTATAGTGCCTTAGAACATTGTACCCTTTTGCCCCCTTGCGCTAAACAAATTAAGGGTAAAAATATAGCACAAATGTAATATGGGTATCAAACAAAAGCAAATAAAGTAACATACAACTATTTCGTAGTGTCCTAGAACATTGTACCCTTTTGCCACCCCTTGCGCTAAACAAATTAAGGGTAAAAATATAGCACAAATGTAATATGGGTATCAAACAAAAGCAAATAAAGTAACATACAACTATTTCGTAGTGTCCTAGAACATTGTACCCTTTTGCTACCCCTTGCGCTTAACAAATTAAGGGTAAAAATATAGCACAAATGTAATATGGGTATGAAATGAAAGCAAATAAAGTAACATACAACTATTTCGTAGTGTACTAGAACATTGTACCCTTTTGCCACCCCTTGCGCTAAACAAATTAAGGGTAAAAAAATAGCACAAATGTAATATGGGTATAAAATGAAAGCAAATAATGTAACATACAACTATTTTGTAGTGTCCTAGAACAATGTACCCTTTTGCCCCCTTGCGCTAATCAAATTAAAAGTACAAATATTGCACAAATGTTATATGGATATCGAATGAAAGCAAATAACGTAAGATACAACTATTTCATAGTGTCCTAGAACATTGTACCCTTTTGCGCCCTTGCGCTAATCAAATTAAAGGTACAATTATTGCACTAATGTAATATGGGTATCAAATAAAAGCAAATAAAGTAACATACAGCTATTTCATAGTGTCCTAGAACATTGTACTCTTTTGCCACTCCTTGCTCTAAACAAATTAAGAGTAAAAATATTGCACAAATGTTATATGGGTATCAAATGAAAGCAAATAAAGTAACATACAACTATTTCGTAATGTCCTAGAACATTGTACCCTTTTGCCCCCTTGCGCCAAACAAATTAAGGGTAAAAATATAGCACAATTTTAACATGGGTATCAAATGAAAGCAAATAAAATAACAAACAACCATTTTATAGTGCCTTAGAACATTGTACCCTTTTGCCCCTTTGCTCGAATCAAATTAAAAGTAGAAATATTGCACAAATGTTATATGGATATCGAATGAAAGCAAATAAAGTAACATACAACTATTTCATAATGCTCTAGAACATTGTACCCTTTTGACACCTTGCTCTAATCAAATAAAAGGTACAAATATTGCACATAAGTAATATGGGTATCAAATGAAAACAAATAAAGTAACATACAACTATTTCATAGTGCCCTAGAACATTGTACCCTTTTGCCCCCTTGCGCTAAACAAATTAGGAGTAAAAATTTGCACAAATGAAATATAGGTATCAAATGAAAGCAAATAAAGTAACATACAACTATTTCGTAGTGTCTTAGAACATTGTATTCTTTTGCCCCCTTGCGCTAAATAAATTAAGGGTAAAAATATAGCACAAATGTAATATGGGTATCAAATGAAAGCAAATAAAATAACATACAACTATTTTATAATGCATTAGAACATTGTACCCTTTTGCCACCCTTTGCGCTAAACAAATTAAGGGTAAAAATATAGCACAAATGTAATATGGGTATCAAATGAAAGCAAATAAAGTAACATACATTTATTTCATAGCGCTCTAGAACATTTTACTCATTTGCCCCCTTGCTCTAATCAAATTAAATGTACAAATCTTTCATATGTAATACGGGTATCAAATGAAAGCAAATTAAGTAACATACAACTATTTCATACTGCCCTAGAACATTGTACCTTTTTGCCCTCTTGCGCTAAACAAATTAAGGGTAAAAATATAGCACAAAAGCAATATGGGTATCAAATGAAAGCAAATAAAGTAACATACAACTTTTTTTTAGTGCCCTAAAACATTGTACTCTTTTGCCCCCTTGCTCTAATAAAATTAAAAGTACAAATATTGTGTACTTATTTTTATTTTGACCTAAATGTTTTGTATAAAAATGTATTAATTGAGTCTACCTCCATATAAATTTAGGATATTTTGAAATCGGTATACTTAAAAACTTAGGTGTGCTAAATTTTATTTAGATCTGAAGATTGAGTTCAATAATATCATAATTGAGCCGCCCGCAATATGAAATCTACAGTTTTATTGTGTGAAAAATGAATGACAACTGTAACTAACTTGATAATGTTATGCTATAAGTACTTTATTTGATCAAAGATATAATGATAAAATCTTTAGAAACTTCGAAAAAATAATTGAGAATTATAAATATTTTATAATGTTTACACCAAAGATTTTGTTGTTTTATGCAGCACGTGCGCTTGCTTGTCCTTACCACAGTTAAAAGGCTCAAAAGCATCAATAGAATACCCATTTTTTCGCTTAACCTCGAGAATGAGTAAAAACTGATTCCAGACATAACCGCGCAGTGATTGTTTTTTTTAATTATAAATATTCATTCTTAAAACATATATTTATAAATGATTTTACTTTCTAATTTAATTAGAAATATCAGAACGCAAATCTATAAAATGCTTACAAAATATTGTGTATATTATAAATAAATAGATTTTAAGTCTATAGTTCCTTTCTAAAATGTAGCAAAGCCGCCTACAAAAGAAATATAAATAGACATTTTCATACAAAACCGATTTTAATTTGTGAAAAATCATATTAGGGGCAGCTCAATTATTTGTTATATTATTTTATAACATTCTCAGATCTAAATGAAAACTAATAAACATTGGTTTTAAGTATGCCAATTACAATGGTGACATAAGAATAACCCATAATAAATTTAGATAAATTTGTGTAACTCAAGAGACAATACAATAAAAAGTAAAAAAAAATATTTGTACAAGTGTTAACATTTGCTTTCATTTGATACTCTTATTAAATTAAATTTGCGCAATATAGGTACCCATCTGTTTATCAAGGGGGCGATAGGGTACAATGTTCTGAGGTACTGTATAATAATTATTGTATGTAACCTTGTTTGCTTTCATTTGTTACCCATATTAAATTTGTGTGACATTGTACCTAAATTTAAATTAGTCATTTAATCCTATATGAGTAAAAATAAAGACAATATTGATGTTTTCAGGAAGAGAAAGTTTATTTTAGCTATACAGGGTTAGTCAAAATTACCGGAACACCTAAATAATTTTCCAATCGTTGTAAATTTCAAAAAAAGCTTTAGCGTTGCGTACGGAGGTTTTGAAGTTTGCTAATTACAACAATAAAATTAGATTTTAAATATTCAAAGTAGCGGTGTCAACATTTTGACATATATCATACATCGCAATTTAAATAAAATTTAGAAATTGAAAAATTTACATTTACGTACACAAAGTTTAATTTAAATTATTTTAACTTAATGTGAAAATTTTTAATAAAATCTGTTTGTTATGAAGTTTACAATATTGACACTTCAGATTTTAAATCTTTAGTAAAGTACTTTACTAAATAAATTAACGGTGTCAAAATGTTGACCTTTTTACTCAAACTAAACACCTAAATTATTGGATCGACTTAATTTTCTAGTCCGTGATCGCAGAGCGATTTTGTAGGCAGCGTTAGATTTGCAAAACCCAATTAGCTAGAATATTCCCAACCCCAAAAAATTAGCCGTTCGACTTGGATCGACGTAGCTTAATAACGGTTGCAGCAAAGAATTTTTTTTTTTGGTAAATAGACAATTAACGCAGTTTTAGTACCTGGTTGCACTTTTACTGGTCAAGATTCACCGCAAAGCGTCCCCATGTATTTCTTATGGAAACTCCCAAAACGGACCCAAAAAAAGCTTCCGTCGTATTTAAACCGACAAAGTTTTTAAAATTATTATTGACTACTATTTACCCCAATATGCAAAATTTCGTTTAAATCCAACTATTTTGTACAAAAATTACTAAAAATATCAGTAATTTAAAAATAACATGTTTCAAAACCTTTATATTCAAAATTTTGATTAAATCCAACTATTTTGTACAAAAATGTCAACACTTTTAAAGACCTACTAAAATTATCAGTAATCTGATAGCACCATTAGAAAAAGCATCTTTAAAAACCACTATATGCTAAATTTTGTTACAATCCAATTATTTTGTACAAAAATGTCAAAATTTTGACCGATTTACTAAAAATATCAGTAATTAATAATCTGATAACACCATTTAAAATAGCATCTTTCAGAACCCTTATATGCAAAATTTTGTTTCAATCCAACTATTTTGTAAAAAAATTACAAAATTTTGACAGAACTACTAAAAATATCAATAATCTGATAACACCATTAAAAATAGCATTTTTCAAAACCCTTATTTGCAAAATTTTGTTTCAATCCAACTATTTTGTACAAAAATGTCAAAACTTTGACAAACTTACTAGAAATATCAGTAATCTGATAATACCATTTAAAATAGCATCCTTCAAAACTCTTATATGCAAAATTTTGTTTCAATCCAACTATTTTGTACAAAACTGTCAAAATTTTGACAGACTTACTAAAAATATTAGTAATCTGATAGCACCATTAAAATGAGCATCCTTCAAAACCCTTATATGCTAAAATTTGTTTCAATCTAACTAATTTGTACAAAAATGTTAAAATTTTGACAGACCTACTAAAAATATCAGTAATCTGATAGCATCATTAAAAATAACATTCTTCAAAACCCATATAAGCAAAACTGTGTTTTAATCTAACTAATTTGTACAAAAATATCAACATTTTGACAGACCTACTAAAATTATCAGTAATCTGATAGCACCATTAGAAAAAGCATCTTTAAAAACCACTATATGCTAACTTTAGTTACAATCCAATTATTTTGTACAAAAACGTCAAAATTTTGACCGATTTACTAAAAATATCAGTAATTAATAATCTGATAACACCATTTAAAATAGCATTTTTCAGAACCCTTATATGCAAAATTTTGTTTCAATCCAACTATTTTGTAAAAAAATTACAAAATTTTGACAGAACTACTAAAAATATCAATAATCTGATAACACCATTAAAAATAGCATTTTTCAAAACCCTTATTTGCAAAATTTTGTTTCAATCCAACTATTTTGTACAAAAATGTCAAAACTTTGACAAACTTACTAGAAATATCAGTAATCTGATAATACCATTTAAAATAGCATCCTTCAAAACCCTTATATGCAAAATTTTGTTTCAATCCAACTATTTTGTACAAAACTGTCAAAATTTTGACAGACTTACTAAAATGATCAGTAATCTGAGAGCACCATTAGAAAAATCATCTTTAAAAACCACTATATGCTAAATTTAGTTACAATCCAATTATTTTGTACAAAAATGTCAAAATTTTGACCGATTTACTAAAAATATCAGTAATTAATAATCTGATAACACCATTTAAAATAGCATCTTTCAGAACCCTTATATGCAAAATTTTGTTTCAATCCAACTATTTTGTAAAAAAATTACAAAATTTTGACAGAACTACTAAGAATATCAATAATCTGATAACACCATTAAAAATAGCATTTTTCAAAACCCTTATTTGCAAAATTTTGTTTCAATCCAACTATTTTGTACAAAAATGTCAAAACTTTGACAAACTTACTAGAAATATCAGTAATCTGATAATACCATTTAAAATAGCATTCTTCAAAACCCTTATATGCAAAATTTTGTTTCAATCCAACTATTTTGTACAAAACTGTCAAAATTTTGACAGACTTACTAAAATTATCAGTAATCTGATAGCACCATTAGAAAAATCATCTTTAAAAACCACTATATGCTAAATTTAGTTACAATCCAATTATTTTGTACAAAAATGTCAAAATTTTGACCAATTTACTAAAAATATCAGTAATTAATAATCTGATAACACCATTTAAAATAGCATCTTTCAGAACCCTTATATGCAAAATTTTGTTTCAATCCAACTATTTTGTAAAAAATTACAAAATTTTGACAGAACTACTAAAAATATCAATAATCTGATAACACCATTAAAAATAGCATTTTTCAAAACCCTTATTTGCAAAATTTTGTTTCAATCCAACTATTTTGTACAAAAATGTCAAAACTTTGACAAACTTACTAGAAATATCAGTAATCTGATAATACCATTTAAAATAGCATCCTTCAAAACCCTTATATGCAAAATTTTGTTTCAATCCAACTATTTTGTACAAAACTGTCAAAATTTTGACAGACTTACTAAAATGATCAGTAATCTGAGAGCACCATTAGAAAAATCATCTTTAAAAACCACTATATGCTAAATTTAGTTACAATCCAATTATTTTGTACAAAAATGTCAAAATTTTGACCGATTTACTAAAAATATCAGTAATTAATAATCTGATAACACCATTTAAAATAGCATCTTTCAGAACCCTTATATGCAAAATTTTGTTTCAATCCAACTATTTTGTAAAAAAATTACAAAATTTTGACAGAACTACTAAGAATATCAATAATCTGATAACACCATTAAAAATAGCATTTTTCAAAACCCTTATTTGCAAAATTTTGTTTCAATCCAACTATTTTGTACAAAAATGTCAAAACTTTGACAAACTTACTAGAAATATCAGTAATCTGATAATACCATTTAAAATAGCATTCTTCAAAACCCTTATATGCAAAATTTTGTTTCAATCCAACTATTTTGTACAAAACTGTCAAAATTTTGACAGACTTACTAAAATTATCAGTAATCTGATAGCACCATTAGAAAAATCATCTTTAAAAACCACTATATGCTAAATTTAGTTACAATCCAATTATTTTGTACAAAAATGTCAAAATTTTGACCAATTTACTAAAAATATCAGTAATTAATAATCTGATAACACCATTTAAAATAGCATCTTTCAGAACCCTTATATGCAAAATTTTGTTTCAATCCAACTATTTTGTAAAAAATTACAAAATTTTGACAGAACTACTAAAAATATCAATAATCTGATAACACCATTAAAAATAGCATTTTTCAAAACCCTTATTTGCAAAATTTTGTTTCAATCCAACTATTTTGTACAAAAATGTCAAAACTTTGACAAACTTACTAGAAATATCAGTAATCTGATAATACCATTTAAAATAGCATCCTTCAAAACCCTTATATGCAATATTTTGTTTTCAATCCAACTATTTTGTACAAAACTGTCAAAATTTTGACAGACTTACTAAAAATATTAGTAATCTGATAGCACCATTAAAAATAACATTCTTCAAAACCCCTATTTGTAAAATTTTGTTTCAATCCAACTATTTTGTACAAAAATGTCAAAATTTTGACAGACCTACTAAAAATATCAATAATCTGATAGCACCATTAAAATGAGCATCCTTCAAAACCCTTATATGCTAAATTTTGTTTCAATCTAACTAATTTGTACAAAAATGTTAAAATTTTGACAGACCTACTAAAAATATCAGTAATCTGATAGCATCATTAAAAATAACATTCTTCAAAACCCATATAAGCAAATCTGTGTTTTAATCTAACTAATTTGTACAAAAATGTCAACATTTTGACAGACCTACTAAAAATATCAGTAATCTGATAACACCATTAAAAATGGCATTCTTCAAAACCCTTATATGCAAAATTTTGTTTCATTCTAACTATTTTGTACAAAAATGTCATAAAAAATTTGACAGATACACTAAAAATGTCAGTAATCTCATAGCACCATTAAATAACAATTAAAGGAATGGAACATATAAATGAGCTGATAGAAAATGCAAAATAAAAATAAAAATAAAAACAAACCTAAAAGTAAAAATATAAATAACAACACATAACAGAAATGGACAAAATAAAAATATACCTACACAACGCAAGAAGCATAAGAAACAAATTTGATGAAATATTAACAATACCTAAGCTATACAACGCAGATGTTATAGTAATAAATGAAACATGGCTTTACACAAACGAAGAAAAATACTTCCAAATACCATACTATACCGCAATATTTAACAACAGACCAATGAAAGGTGGGGGCATTGCCATATACATAAAAAACAAAATCGCAACAACAGTAACAGAAATTAGAACAGAAAATAATACAGAAATATTAACAATAAAACTCAATAAAACAAACATACACATAACAGCAATATATAAACCACAAACCGCAAAAGACGATGACTTCTTAAAAGTAATAGACAAATTAACAAAAACTAATACTAAAAATATAATACTAGGAGACATGAACATAAATTTAAGAGAGAATAACAAAATCACAAACAATTACAGAAATTTAATTGTAGAAAATGGTCATTGTATTTTAAATAAAATAAACGAAGAAGGAGTAACGAGAAATAATGGTGATAAACCTGGTACAATTATAGATCATGTGATAACAAACATAAAAGATTACAACAACAAAATAAAAGTAGAAAAGCTAACACTATCAGATCACAATGCGATAATCACGGAATGGAACACAATGTGTAAGAAAACCAAATATGAAAAAGCACAAAAAAAGAAAATAAACTACAAAAAATCAAAAAAGAATTTGAAAGCATAGATAATGAAACAGTAAAAGATTTTGACATACTAACATCAATATTACAAAACACAATAAATCAAAACACAAAAATAACGGAAATAAAAAGAAAAGAAAACAATAAGTGGATAAACATGGAAATAATAACGATGATAAAAGATAGAAATAAAGCACAAGAGAGATACATCAGAAATCCAAAAAATGAAATAATAAAAAAAATACTGAAAGAAAAGAAAAGAAGAAGACAAAATAAAAGAAAGAAAAGAAAATTTTTACAAAAACAAAATAAAAAATGCAAACGGAAACCAAGCTAAACAATGGGCAGAAATAAATAGTATGCTAAACAAGACAAAGAAGAAAAGAAAACAAAAAATAACTGAAATTATAACAGAAAACGGACAAACAAAAACAAATGAAACTGAAATAGCGGACGAACTAAACAACTACTTTGCAACAGTGGGAAAGAAATTGGCGGAAAAAATTAAAAAAAATGATGACAATGAAACAATAACAACCGCAAGAATTGAAGAAGAAGCTACATTTAACGAAACATCAGAAGAAGAGATAGAAGAAATAATCCAACAACTAAAAATAAGAAGCGCGCCAGGAGAAGATCAAATAACCCATGAAGTGATAAAAGTCATAAAAAAAAATAGCACCAATATTGAAAAAACTCATAAATAAAATGATACAAACAGGTGAATACCCACAAATACTTAAAAAACAAATAATAAAACCAATATACAAAAAAGGAGAAAAATCAAAATGTGAAAACTATAGACCAATATCACTTATATCAGTTCTGAGCAAAATTACAGAAAAGGCAATATATAACAGATTAATGACACACATAAACAAACATAATATTATAAATAAAAAGCAATACGCATTCCAAAAAAAATCAAACACAATGGGCATAACAACTGATATAATACAACATATAGCAGAAAAGTTGGACAAGAAACAGTATGTTATACCAATATTTATAGTCATGAAGAAAGCTTTTGATACCATTGACAAAAACAAATTGATTAAAAAAATGGAGTTATTAGGAATAAGAAACACAAATTTAAAACTGTTAAAAACATATATTAAAAGCAGAACACAACGAACACAAATAAACAACATACTTAGTAAAACAACGGAAGCAGAATATGGAGTACCACAAGGTGGAGTGTTGGCACCAATACTGTATATACTATACATAAATGATATATATAATATAAATCTGACTGGTGAAATATATACGTATGCTGATGACACATGTATTATATATCACGGAAAAAGTAAAGAAGCAATAGAAAGAAACATAAATGCAGACATTAAGAAACTAACTAAATGGTACAACGAAAACATACAAACAATAAATGAAGAAAAAACAACTTTTATGGTAATAAGACAAAAAAACACAAAAGATATTGACATAAAAATTGTAATAAATAACATACCAATTACTAGAACAAAACAGACAAAATACTTAGGAATAATATTAACCGAGAAACTCACCTGGGATGCACATATTAACAAATTATTAAAAGAAAGCGCAGCAACAATAGGAGCTGTCTATAGAGCCAGAAAATGCATACTAAAAGAAACAGCAATAAGTATATACCACTCACTTTATTTAGCAAAAATTAACTATTTAATAAATATATGGGGTGAAACAACAAAAACAAATATACAAAAAATCCAAAGACAACAAAACAAAATACTTAAAATAATACATAAACTTTCAAAGCTAACACCAACAGAAGAAATATACAAAATAATTAACGAAACAAACATTAACGAAAAAATAAAAATAGAAAAATGCAAACTAATATATAAAGTTAAAAATAAAGAAATTAAAACAAATCTACAAATAATATTAAACAAAGAAATTCACGGACATAACACGAGGAGAAGAAGTAATATATATGTACACACAACAAGAACAGAAAAAGCGAAAAAAACAATACTAGGAAATGGACTAATCACGTACAATCAACTACCTGAAAATATAAAAAAAACGAAAAGTTTTAAAGAATTTAAAACAAAAATAAAAGAACACTACATAATAACAAGACTAAAAAAAACAAATTAATTAAAAAAGAAGATAAATGGTGCCCCGAATACGAAGCTCTGCAGCCGACCATACATGGAAAGATGCAAAGCAGCAAGTGGGGAGAGAAAAAAAAAAAAAAAAAACTTACTTAACAATTTATTATTTATAATTTATATGATTATTTATAATTTATATGACAATAAAAAAAAAAAAAAAAAAATATAGCATCCTTCAAAACTCCAATATGCAAAAATTTGTTTCAATCTAACTAATTTGTACAAAAATGTTAAAATTTTGATAGATTTACAAACAATATCAGTAATCTGATAGCACCATTTAAATTAGCAACCTTCAAAACCCCTATATGCAAAATTGTGTTTCAATCCAACTGATTTGTACAAAAATGTCAAAATTTTGACAGACTTATTAAAAATATCAGTAATCTGATGGCACCATTAGAAATAGCATCCTTCAAAACCCCTATTTGTAAAATTTTGTTTCAATCTAACTAATTTGTACAAAAATGTCAACATTTTGACAGACTTACTAAAAATATCAGTAATCTGATAGCACCATTAGAAATAGCATCCTTCAAAACCCCTATTTGTAAAAATTTGATTAAATCTAACTAATTTGTACAAAAATGTCAAAATTTTGACAGACTTACTAAAAATATCAGTAATCTGATGGCACCATTAGAAATAGCATCCTTCAAAACCCCTATTTGTAAAATTTTGTTTCAATCTAACTAATTTGTACAAAAATGTCAACATTTTGACAGACTTACTAAAAATATCAGTAATCTGATGGCACCATTAGAAATAGCATCCTTCAAAACCCCTATTTGTAAAATTTTGTTTCAATCTAACTAATTTGTACAAAAATGTCAACATTTTGACAGACTTACTAAACATATCAGTAATCTGATAGCACCATTAGAAATAGCATCCTTCAAAACCCCTATTTGTAAAAATTTGATTAAATCTAACTAATTTGTACAAAAATGTCAAAATTTTGACAGACTTACTAAAAATATCAGTAATCTGATGGCACCATTAGAAATAGCATCCTTCAAAACCCCTATTTGTAAAATTTTGTTTCAATCTAACTAATTTGTACAAAAATGTCAAAAGTTTGACAGACTTACAAAAAATATCAGTAATCTGATGGCACCATTAGAAATAGCATCCTTCAAAACCTCTATATGCAAAATTGTGTTTCAATCCAACTAATTTGTACAAAAATGTCAAAATTTTGACAGACTTACTAAAAATATCAGTAATCTGATGGCACCATTAGAAATAGCATCCTTCAAAACCTCTATTTGTAAAATTTTGTTTCAATCTAACTAATTTGTACAAAAATGTTAACATTTTGACAGACTTACTAAACATATCAGTAATCTGATAGCACCATTAGAAATAGCATCCTTCAAAACCCCTATTTGTAAAAATTCGTTTAAATCTAACTAATTTGTACAAAAATGTAAAAATTTTGACAGACTTACTAAAAATATCAGTAATCTGATGGCACCATTAGAAATAGCATCATTCAAAACCCCTATTTGTAAAATTTTGTTTCAATCTAACTAATTTGTACAAAAATGTCAACATTTTGACAGACTTACTAAAAATATCAGTAATCTGATAGCACCATTAGAAATAGCATCCTTCAAAACCCCTATTTGTAAAAATTCGTTTAAATCTAACTAATTTGTACAAAAATGTCAAAAGTTTGACAGACTTACAAACAATATCAGTAATCTGATGGCATCATTAGAAATAGCATCCTTCAAAACCTCTATATGCAGAATTGTGTTTCAATCCAACTAATTTGTACAAAAATGTCAAAATTTTGACAGACTTACTAAAAATATCAGTAATCTGATGGCACCATTAGAAATAGCATCCTTCAAAACCCCTATTTGTAAAATTTTGTTTCAATCTAACTAATTTGTACAAAAATGTCAAAAGTTTGACAGACTTACAAAAAATATCAGTAATCTGATGGCACCATTAGAAATAGCATCCTTCAAAACCTCTATATGCAAAATTGTGTTTCAATCCAACTAATTTGTACAAAAATGTCAAAATTTTGACAGACTTACTAAAAATATCAGTAATCTGATGGCACCATTAGAAATAGCATCCTTCAAAACCCCTATTTGTAAAATTTTGAAGGACTCGGAACAAGAGAGGCTCTCTTTGAAGTTAATGTTCTTTTCCAACGTTGTCTGGATATAAATCAGAATGTGTTTGCATGTTACATTGATTTTGAGAAGGCCTTCAATAAAGTAAAACATGTTAAACTACATCAGTTACTTCTTAGCAAAAGCATTGACTTGGACGACGTTAGAATAATCAGTAATTTGTACTGGGGCCAAAAGACTAACACAAAAATTGAAAATCAAGTAACAGAAAAAATGGAGATCCGTCGTGGCGTGAGGCAAAGATGTATTCTATTGCCCCTGTTGTTTAATCTGTACAGCAAAACAATTTTTAACAAGGTACTGGAAAAGGAATCGGTGGGAATAATTATAAATGGAGTACCTGTTAATAATCTTAGGTATGCAGATGACACCGTCATGTTAGCAAGTAATCTCAAAGATATACAACACCTACTAGAAAAACTAAATGATCGATGTAACATATACGGCCTAAAAATTAACTTTAATAAAACTAAGCTAATGGTAATTACAAAGTCACCACAGAATCAGAACCAGTTACCTTTGGCAATAGCAAATACCATCACAGAAAAGGTGCAAACATATAAATACCTAGGAACTTGGATAGAGCAGACAGGAGAACAAACAACAAATATAAGAACAAGAATAGAAATGGCTCAAGCAGTATTTATGAAAATGAAGAAGATATTTACCAGTCGTGATATTAATATACATCTCAGGATGAGGATGCTACGTTGCTACATATTCTCCACGCTCCTGTACGGGGTTGAAACGTAGACCCTCAAAAAAAACCACACCAACAAATTACAAGCTTTCAAAATGTGGTGCTATCGCAGAATGTGGCGTATCCCTGGACAGACAGAATCACGAACATTATTAAAGTACTAAATAAAATGCAAAAGAAATGTGGAATTATCAACAACATAAAAAAGAGAAAGCTTCAATATTTAGGCCACTTAATGAGAGGCCCCAGATACAAAATTCTCTAACTGATAGTACAAGGAAAGATTAATGGAAAGAGAAATATAGGCAGACGTAGAGCAAAAACCTAAAGGACTGGTTTGATTGTAGCAGCAATCGATAAGGTCCAAATAGCTATGATGATAGCAAACCTCCGATAAGAGACGCACTAAAAGAAAAAAGAAAAAAATTAAATCTTTTGTTTATTATTCAGTTACTTATGCAAAATCACCAAGACAAGTTACACAATTGAACAGCACTTTCAAATAATAAAACTTTTATATGAAAATGAGTTAGTGCAAACGTTGCGCGCATTGCGCCTATTTTACAGTAGACGTGGTGGCTCTTCACAGTCGACTCTTCAACGTTTGGTGGCCAAATTTGAAAAAACAGGTTCTGTAAATAATCAACTAACACCTGTACGTTTAAAGAACGCAAGATTAGCAAAGATTATTGCCGCGGTCTGTGAAAGTGTACAGCAGAGTCCGAGGCATTTGATTTCTTGCCGTGCACAAGAACTCAAGCTTTTGCAGCCTTCAATTTGGCAAATTTTGCATCGGGACTTAGGCCTACACCCGTACAAGATCCAATTGATCCAGGAGCTTAGAGTTTATGACCATAGACCACGCTGTTTGTTTGCTGACTGGGCTTCAAATCGTTTGAAAGAAAAACCCAATTTTTGCAAAAAAATCATCTTTAGCGACGAGGCAAAACAAGCAAAATTGCCGTATATGGGACGACACCTACCCACACAAGGTTCACCAAGTAATAATGCATCTTCAAAAAGTTACTGTTTGGTGTGGATTTTGAGCCGGCGGCGTCATTTGTCTGTACTTTTTTGAAAACGACATTGGTGAGACAGTCACCGTTAACGGCAAGCGCTACAGAACGATGATATAGACCTAGACTGCATGTGGTTCTAGCACGTACCACACAGCGGACGCCACAATTGACATTCTGCATAAACGTTTTGAGTAAAGTTATCTCTTGCAGGAGTGATGTGAATTAGCCACCAAGGTCATGCGATTTGACCCCGCTAGACTTTTTCCAATAGGATTTTTTAAAATCGCAGGTCTATGCAAATAAACCACAATCCGACGCCCTAAAGATGAACATAACACAGGTCATCGCTCAAATTCATCCGGAGAATGCGGAAAAGTCATTGAAAATTGGACCATTCAGATCCGTGCCACCATAAGAAGCCAAGGCTGGCATTTAAACAATGTCATATTCCACACTTAATGGCATACATGGGCCTTTCAAACAAAAAAAGAATTTTGTTAATACCTCACACGCTTGTTTTATTCTATTTTAACATCTACCCGCCCTTATTAAAAAAAAAATTTACAATTTTTTATACTAGCAGGCACAAATTGATTTTGTAGACTAAAATTTGGTTGAGTTTTAATTTTTAGTTTTATTGTTCGATATTTGTTTTATTGCTTCTACTGTGATAGGTCTTGTAACTTTTTTTTAAACTTGTATCGTCATTGTTTCTGAAATACTTCCTATGTTCATAAAATGATTTTTTGAAAAAGAAACAATAAAACAGATTACTTGAATAATAGATAACAAAGAACTAATAATAATAATAGGAGCAACTTCTAATTTATACTTGGTTTTATTGCAACATAGTTTGCTTAAAAACAGTTTGGTTATTTAGAAATCAATAAATGTTTTTATTTTGTTGTAGGTATGAAATACCAACATATTTGAAGTATAGAATACAATTAACTTGAGTTGTTTGTACAGCTGCGGAAAATCAATCAAAAGCGTTCTACTACTAATGTAGCAAAAACCGCTTTGAATGTAGCAGTGTACGCACCAGTTGTATTTTTTATCATTTTTTTTTTAATTTAATCAAAAATTTAGTTTCTTCCTTCTCTCGCATCTTGGTGACAGCTGACATTTACTTTCTTATACAGGGTGATTATAAATGTTTGGGATTATGTAACCATCTAATGTACGTTTGTGCCGCTCTAGTAAAAATGCGTAAATAAAGTTGCCTGTCTTAGGATTCAATAATAAAAATATTTTCATATGTTTACATGTTTATAATTATCAGTTGTAAACAAAATAATAACACAGAACACAATCAAGAATAGAATAGAGCCATTCCCCGGCCATTATCAAACCGCTCATTCCTAAAGTAGAATTCATTAATAAATTTTTTTGACATCTGTCACAGTTGAACTGTCAATACTAAACAATTTTAAAAAGGCGACATATTTAAAGTAATTACATAATCCTATTCATTTATAAACTCCCTGTACTACAGGAATTTTTATATAATTTAAATAAAAAAAAAATGTTGCACAAAATATAGCTCTTGAGTAGTCTTGCTCAAATGTTTGATAATTTGTACTAATTGAAAATAATAAATATTGCGTACTTCCTTTGCTCTTTTGTGCTGCTAAAAGCGGCTAGCTGCTAAAGCCTACTTTTGGTTTTTGATATATTATATACTAATTACTAATTAAAAAATTACAAGTAAGAATAAAAAATGTAAAAACTTATAAAAACTATAAACATTAAAATCCATATAAATAGTAAAAAAATCAAAGTCAATTTAAGTTTGTATGTTGTCTTTATGTACTTCATAATGCAAGTTGGTTGTGTTTGTAACTTTGGCTTTGATAACTCCAATCTTGTTCCGTTTTGTTCTAACCCAATCATCACTATAAACCAATATGGTTATTCAGTTTATGGTTTGGTTTGCGGCAACTTCTTAGTTAGTTCTGGTACTCATTTTAGCAACATTTGACATGCAATTACTTTAACACAAAACATCTCTACAAAATTTTATTTCAAAGAATTTATTGATTTGTTAGTTGTTTTGGTAAACTGTTCTCCAATCGACATTTTGCCGTGTGCTTTCTTAAATTACTTTATATAAAAATTGCTACAATGTCTTGCTAGACGGTTCCGAATAAAATAGTATTATAATATTACCATTTTTTTTTTATTGCGCGGTCTGTTTTGTTACGCGTTGTAAAGAATAGATCTTTGTGTCCGACATTAGATAAATTTTATGCTTAAGAATCAGATTGTAACTATAACAATATATTAAAAAACTGTAGAAGCTGAAGTTGCAAGTCGGTGACCACTGAATCTGTGCTTTTATCTATACTGTGGTGCCTTGTCATAGATGGTTTACTACAAACTTAACAATAACTGCCTTAGAAAAATTTAAAACAACAAACGCCGCTTTAGGACGCTATACGTCAAGAAGCGACGTAGCCCACAATGAACCATGCACTTTTGCATCATATTATTACCAAACATCTTTTTTTTTTTTTAATTATTTTCACTTTCTTATTGCAAATGCCAGTGTTTTCACACCCTATCAGGGTTTGATCTGATCACGAGAACATCTGAGAACTGAGCCCAAACTTAACTGAAGTCAACCAGCACCACTGGCCAAGATGGTTACTTACTTCTAGACGCAAAGCTAAAACACTATGAAACATTTATGGGGCAGCACCAGGAAGACTTTACTTTGTTCAAAGCTCAGGCGTCCCCGTCTAGAAAAAACCGCGTTCTTTAAACCAGTCAACGTCGTCTTTAAAGACTAAAGCAAAACCAAACAGTTATCAACACCAACTCTACAACAACGCAGCACCTAAAACCTAGATCCAAACACGCTACGCAAACCCTAAGGCCCAGTGACTGTAAATCAAGTTTAACTATAGTTAGTCAAACCGCCACCACTCAATAGTATCTCTCAAACATAAAATTAATGTAGTTACCTAGAACTAAGATCAAGTTTCTAAGAGACTTTGCTTTTACATTTTTTAGTTTATCTAAATAGACATTAGTAAACGCATAATCCGTAATATTTTTAATAATAAAATTAAAAAAAATTGCAAAACTAGAGATAGGCATTGTTGCAGGTTCAAGTTTCGTAAGGAGCGTAGCTTTAAACTGAACAAAATCTTGCCGTGTCAAAACTCTACAGCTAGTGCTACCGCCAGGTTTAAAGTCACCATATTTAACTCTACGTCATCAGTCAACTACTGAGAGAAATCTACTTGCTGCGATTGACCGAAACCATCTATTTGAAGACGCCTAACTTTGTAGGGTGTCTTTGACAACCTTTGCCAAGACCTAGTCGTACTTTAGAAAGTTACTGCTGCACCCAGTGATGCCAACTCGAGGGGTTTGTTTCTTTTTTAGGGATTTTTTTAGTGCTTTGTGGGATTAAGGGATTTTTACTTTAAAAAAAGGGATGTTTTGATTTTCTTAAAAACTCACAATTTTAAAATAAATTGTGATTATTTATTACAAATAATACACAGTCAGCAGCTTTGAGGATCCCGATCCGACTGGTTCTCTGTCTGTCCCATAGTCCCATACAACAAATTCGGTACGGCAACTTGTCTTACCGCTACGTACGTCAATGTTTCTTTGTTTTATTAACACTTCCTTCCCCTCGTCCCATCGGTTATGGGGTATTAGGTTAAGGCATAATAAAACATTATAAAAAAGGATTTTTTTGCTAAAAAAAGGATTATCTATAAATATTTGAGGGATTAGATTGCTGAGGTTGGCAACACTGGCCTGCACCCACCTTCAAGACATAATTCTCTGAAAGGACAGTTACCCCCGCAACGGACTTTTTTAAGCATTAACACCAGTTTAGAACGTAAATGCGTAACGGACGACACGATTGCATGAAATAAAGTCGGCTGTTCTCCTCTTACTTTAAGAGATAGATGTAACTTTTGTAACCTTTAAAAAGAGGAGAGGCAACATTCTAACATTTGTTGGGGGCGCCATAGTTGACAGTTGGTACAACAGATTTGTTAAAAATAAAGTTGATCGTTTATATGTAAACGTTTAAGGTGATGAAAAGTTGACACTTAATTTGTCAAACTGACAGTAGACAATTTATACTACAAACTTATGAATAACATTAAATATCTGTTTTTTATTTGAGCGCTTTATGCACCCGGTGCGTTAGAAATTTTTTTTTAATTTTGCAGGCATAACATCTCGCACTTGACAAACGCACCAGAAATTACTTGACGTTTGTACGATGTTTTCCACTTTAAAACACATAAAATAATGACAATTGAATTCAATAATTACTGAATTAGTGCCACCAAGTGCGACTATTTTGTCAAATGGAAAACAGCTTATGTAAAACAGTTAACTTTAAGCACGTGATGTTAAATTAACAGTTAACTTTAAGCACGTGATGTTAAATTAACAGTTGTCAGTTCAAATTTGTTAAAAATGAAATTGACAATTTATACGTGAAACAGTTGATATGTACATACATATAAGTCAGATAACTCATATGTCAGACAATTTGAATTATATAAAAAATAAGATAAAAAACTTGTTAATTTATATGACAGAATTCTGAAATACTTGACAAATGCTTTGTTAAATTGAAAGTTTATATAACAGTTCACATGCCAGATTTGTAAAATAGTTGACAATTGCTTTTTCAAATTGACAGTTTGTCTGAAAAACGGCACATGTAACAAATTTTCTAAACAGCTAACAGTTTGTTTTGTCAAATCAAGAATTAACAGTTTATATGACAGATTTGTGATACAGGGTTGACAGTTTGTCAAATTGACATATTATAATGTAAAAAATCTAGTTGATAGTTTACACGTCAAAATATTGAAATAAAAAAACATTTACATTCTCATAATGACAGTTTATATAACAGATTTGTCAAGATTAAAGTTTGCAGCTTATATGAGTTGACAGTTTATAAAGATCCTACTTAACAACCAAATAGGTTTAATATACTTTTAATATTTAATGCCATTTAATTTCACTTTGTTATATATTTGTAATTAAAAAAAAACTGTAAATATTTATCTTGTTGTAACTGTGGGTGGTTCTTACGAGTTTGAAGTACATTATACTAAACACTTTTAAAAACATACATAATTTATATGTAATTTTCTAAACTAAATGTATGATTGTATGATCAGTAAAATGACAAGCGCTGCAGCAAACGATGACTTAGCGGTAGTCAGCGGCTGCATTTAGAACGACTCATCACTACCAATCATACGCACTGAACGCTGCCGCTGACTATTTTACACGGTAGGCGACAGTCTAAAATAAACCGTTCAGCGGGGCTCAGCTCTTATCTCTGATTGATGACTGAGCGATTGCAACTGATAAGTCGTTCTGAACGCAGTCATTGTTACAAGTCAAATTGACAGTTTGTAAAAGAGTTGACAGTTGCTTTGTCAAATCAACATTGTTCTTGCGCCTACTCACTGAACATGGCAGACGCTGTGCTAAAGCGAAAGTTTGTAGATCAATGTTTTTTTTTGCGGTTAAAAATCAGTTGGGTTTTATTGCTCGTTTATATGCGGCAGTAGATAATTTGCCAAAGCAAAAACTCAATAAATAAATTAAAAAATAATTTGATATTTTTGTTAAATTAAATTACGGAAAATTTACTCCTGATAACAATTATTGAGAGTACGGTCACTTTTTTAACGTCGTATATATTGAGGTATTTGATAAAACATAAATTTGTCGTATTTTCCTCCAAATTATCAGTGATATATGATTGTTTTTAGCGTAATTGTTTTAGATCATCATCATAAAGAGTGCTTTTTTTAACTTTGATGATGTCTAATAACGCCGTTTTTTTGTTTGTCAAAAAGTATAAAAAATACAAATCAATAAGCCTCAATTAATTTTGAAAAAAAAAACATAGTATATTATAGATAATTTTGTAATTAATTTAATAAATATTATAAAATCGTTATGCAAAATGAAATTTATATTCATACATTATAATTCAATTATTCTATTTAAACATATTACTTTGCAAATAATGAAAAGTTAATGACAATCAAATAAAAATAATAAATAATAAATAATAAAATAATTGATTCTACACGTAATAGTTCATTACACTAGGGGTTGCAGGAAATTTATTTACGTGTACCTACTGCCATAAATGACGTGGGTTGTATTCAATGAATCTACACGTTTGAAAAATTAAAAATAAACATCTGAAAATCATCCAAATAAGTGAATAACATTAATCCTATTTCATAACTCGCTTAAACAGCAAGACCTCCACATGTTTTACAACATAAAACGCTCATTTTATTAAAAATAATTTTTGAATTCGAAACATCTGTTTGATGAGCTTGGTGGGGTAACGACAACAGCGCACGCGTATCACAAAAAAACGATGCCTGCTGCTAAGTTCAGTATTTTGAAAGTGACATATGACAGTTAGTTTGACACTTTGAGATTGCTTAGTCTTGCAACCTGCGAAAATTCACGAATTTCCTGAACGAGACAAAGATTTATACGAGAAACACAAATGTTAAAATGTTTAAGCGTTCGTTATCGTGGTTTATTCTTGTTTTTACGTTGCTAGAGTTTGTGGTGAGGACACAACTCACTACATATGACAACAGTCATGGTTAGTATATTATTATTATTATTGTTGTGTCCTTATTGACATTATGTGCGGGATGATGATTTTTTTGACTGTGTCCCAAAATTATATCACATCCAATTTTCAGGATTCATATCCAACAATCATGACAGGTACCTGGCGAATGATCTATCACCAATCCAAGAAGTAAGTACAAAACTGCTATAGATAACACATTTTTTTTTATAGATTATCACTAATAAAATATTATATGTAATGATTTGCTTTGATTTAAAATAAATATTATATTGTCGTAACAGTAGTATTTATTATCTCTTTTGTTTCAGGAACTTGCTTCTGATATCAGGTAATGAAACCACAAACATCCCTTGTTGATCATATTGACATACAAATGCAATGAAAATCTATTTTTAGGAGTGCGACAATTAATAAACTTAATAATATAAAGTTGCAACTTAAGTTTGATCCGGAATACTTGGATTTTAAACAAAGGTATGTATTAACTTTACTATTTTATTTGACCCTTATTAGGTGAGTTTTATAAACAATGCTTTGGTTGTTACTTTAGCAATAAATATTAGGGAATTAAATTGAAATTTAGTGATTTATATATCATTTGGCAGCATAATGTTATGATTTATTCATGATGCAATTCAGCTATTAATGGGAAAACATATCTTAATTTTTAATCTCATCAGGGTGTTGGGAATACGAATTATCCAAATGTGAAATTATATTGTAATAATTTTTTTTGATGTAGTGTTATAGTTGTTTTTACATAGGTCATGGTATAAAATTTTGAATCAATAAATTTACTATAAAAAAATAAACATTATTTGGAGGACAGAACTAATGATAATCATTTAATTTTAACAACATGCATAATAGTTTATGCTATTCTTACACGTCTAGTCGTATGGAATGGAATGGAAATATATTAAAAATTTGTTGTACTTTGAATCTATCTAAACAATTGACAACATTTTTGATTAGAGATGCTATATATAGGTTTTTTTTCCAATCTAAGTTTGTTAATTAGAAATATTACTGTATGTTTCTCACCCTGTGAGAATCAATTTGCATGAAATTGCAATCTTTCAAGTTCTATATGGTTTTTTTATAGATTTTGCAAATCGGCAGTTTTAATATCATTTTAATGACTCATGATGCAATTAAAAATAATAATTGTTCTACTTTTAATTAAAAGTTTTTTTTATTTACTATTAATCAGTGCATAATAATTTTTTTGGTAATAAATTATCAACTTTTTATCTATAATTATATAATAATCAAAGCTTTAGTTTAGTAATTTATTATTATTAAGAAGCCCTTATAATAAATTTCTGCATTATAATTATATGTGAATTACCAACTTTTTACTTATTTTTTAACATTCTTAATGTTTTATAATCTAATATTTAAATAATTACTATTTTGGATGATTCTCAATCACTAAACTTAACAATTGTTATTCAATAAACTTGACAGCTGTCAAATATTGATACAATTATTTTACAACTGTCAATTATAAAACTGTATGTAAAATTTAATGATTGTCTACTATTTTATAATCTAATTTCTATGTAATCACTATTTTGGATAGTTATCAATTACTAAACTTATCAAGTGTAATTTACTAAACTTGTCAAATACTCAAATCGATAAATGTCAAATGCAAAATTTGAGATTTGTGAAGCACACAAACTATTTGCTATCATACAATTTTTTTTAACACTTACCATCAATTACTAAATATGACAAATGAGAGCTCTACCAAATTAAGATTTTATTGTATAATATACAGGGTTTACTAATAAGTTTTGAAAAAATGTTTTACAGGGTAAAAGTAAACCACCAAACATTTAGGGCTAATTTTTCAGGTTAACGTAAGACTTTCTTGACTATAAATTTATTATCAAAAATAAACCCTTTCTGAGATAGAGTAAAAAAAGAGAAACTATGAATCACTCTGTACTTAAATCTTGACAAATTTGTTATATAAACTGTGAACTATCAATTTGATAAAACAAAAGGTCAACTATAAATCTGACCTGTGAACTAGAATCCAACTAAATGTTTACCATCTATCAAAAAGCTTCTGGTAACTGTCGAAATGTTTTAAAAGGCAAAAAAAGCAAAAATTGTTATTTAAAAAAATGATACTAAATTTTATATAAACCAGCAAAACATTTTTATTGATACCGGTTGATATAGCTATTCAAGTCAATTTTTTTAATTTAAAACCAAGAGGGTATAAACAGTTTTTTTTTAGTTTTGGGTGTATGAGTTGAGTCACTGGTTGCTAGGCTAGTGAGATATTGTTTATGTAAAATTGCAGAGCCGGTCTTGTATATAAGGGGGCTCAGGTGCTAAACACTGTTTAGGGCCCCAAATACAAACATAAAAGAGTGATTGAAAGTTGAGAATTTATCTGAGAAGCAGTTTATAAGACAGACATTTATAAACCTTTACAAAAAGTTGACAATTGATTTGTTAAACTGATAATTTACTGACAGATATTGGTTGAGAAAGAAGTTGATAATTGGTTTTTCAAGTTGACAGTTTGTACAACAGATTTTGAAAAGGAAGTTGATCGTTTTATATGTAAAGCATTTATATGCCTGGCAGTTGTACACTTTCTCAGAAATTATTATTATGTCGGATTGACATTTGTATCCAAAATTTAAGGATAGGTGGTAGAGCAGCTTTATGTTTATATTAGACAGTAAATAAAGTTATCATCATTTCTCAAATTGACAGTAGGCAGAATATACTACAAAATTGTGGAAAAAAATTAACAATTAAATGTTTTATATATGGACTTAATTTACACAAACAGAATAGAACTTATTTATTGCTAGACATAAATTTAAACTATTAAACAGTTTTAATAATAGTCAACTCTTTATTAATTAACAATGAGAAATTTTCTTCAAACTTAAAAACGTGCAGAAATATCGAAACTTAAACAGAAAAGTATAAAATGTTAGAATAACTATGTTGTAATAAATAATATAATATTTCAGAATTGAATTAAATGACATATAATTGACTTGTTTTCAAATTTGATTAAACAATTAATGGATAAATCAAATTTAATTGAAATGCCAGATGCAACAAAACAACTTTTTTTTATTTAAAGTGTACTTTAAAATTAAAAATTTGAACCAAAACTAAAAATAAGAAAAAAAAATTTAATTTAAAATTAGAATGTATTATCTAATTGAATGGTGGTGGTGGTTATGATGTGATAGTTCATTTTAAGATAAATAAAACACATTTACTATGTACTATATCACGAATATTTGTGATATAGTACATAGTAAATGTGTTTTATTTATTTTATTATCTAATTTATAATATAAACTGTAATTGTTTTATTTATTAGTATTAAAACTATTTAAATATATAATCTATTCTCAAATGTGACAATTACATATTGCAAAAAAAATTAAATATAAATGTATTTATTTATAGTATCATGCATTGCAAATGCATCTGAATTCATCAAAATCTAAGAAACAGCTCAGAAAGATGTGTTTATTGCACAGAAATGCTTTGGAGACGCATTTACAACTCAAATATTGCACATGCACATGCTTGAAATTCAACAATGATCAACAATACTTTTGAAAAACGCTTATTAATTGATTAAAATTAAGACAGGCGGTTTGTATAACTGATTAATGTAATATAGTTTTTGTAAATTTGCAGTTGACGTAGGTGAGGTTTGTAAAATTTATATAACTGATATATGAAATAGTTTATGACATTATTCTCAAACAGTTGACATTTGGCAGTTTATCTGACAGATTTGTTAAAGTTGACAATTGCTTTTTAGAATTGACAGATTTGTCAAGAATAAAGTTGACAATGCTAAACGTCATGAAACTTTAATGTTTGGAAATGTTTTTGTTTTGTTTTGTCATAGTTAAACATAAAGTAACATTAGAAATAAACCAAAAATGTAATTTATGAAATAATAATAAATAAGTTGGATTAAGTCTGATTTGATTTCAGAAACATACTGTAAGTCTACAAGATGTCTCAAAAAGACGCTCATAAAAGACATGATTTACTTTAAAAAAATCTAAGAGACTCTAAAATACAGATATAATGTTTTGTTTACAAAATCATTAATCAGTAAATAAAATATTATTAGGTTTTGCATAATTAATACCAACATGTTTTTTATAATTTTTAGTAATGACAGATGTATTAATATTTTTGACAATTTAAATATAATTTGACTTATCAGGCAGATGATTTGCATTTTAGTACATTGCTGTAAATTGTTTGAAAGTTTTAGTAACTTCTTGACATATGTAACATTTTAAAAACAATTTGGAAGATTTATGTCAACTTATCATATTGCTAAAAACTATTTGACAGTTTTTGATAAATATTTTTGACAACTTAGTAACTTTTTGACAGATGTATTTACATTTTTGATAGTATATTTTGACAGATGCAGTACATTTGGCCAACTTATGACATTTTACAAATGATGTAAACTATTTCCCAGTAACTTAAAATTTCATTGTAATTTTTTGTTGGCAATTTAGTGCTAACTTATAAGAATTTACACATATCTGTAAACTACAAAATTGTATTTTCAAAACCGTTTTTAAGGGGACTTTTCTCAGTATTTTGCAGTGGTGCTCAAATATCCTAGCTCTGCTAGTGCAGAAGGTGTTTGCTTTTAAAGGGACCTGAAAACTGTAACCCTTATTGTATTAGGTGGTCCTGGGCATAGCATCATAGATTATTATGTTGTCATGCCCACAGAGAAATAATAACAGTTTCTGCTCACTTTGTTAGACTTGATTTTTCGATTTATGTTCGAAAAACTTTTTTGTGAAGTAGGGTAGACTAAGAACCAATCAAAACATGCTAGAAAAAAAAATTTTGTTTTCAAACAATATTGTTTTTTATATTTTCTATTTATATTGCTAATTGTAGTTTTAGACAATCATAAAATTTTATAAAAATCATCATTTCAAAACTAATATAAAATATGGTCTATACTGTATATACATACATATCGTTTTTTTTTACTGTTGGAAGAAATAAAATTATTTAACTTCATTCAATTATTGTCATATCCTATAAAAGTATTTTATCAGTGATTGCATTTGACCAAAACAATATTTACAGGAAAGCAATAATACAAAAACCACGATACGACCATGTACATTAATTTTTACAACAGGCAGTTTGATTTATGTGATTCTAGTATAAATTTAAAATTACTTAAATAATTTTAATGTTTTTTTACCTTATCAAATGTATATTTGCAATTTAGATTTATAAATATTACAATTCAGAAATAGCAAGTAATTTAAATATTCAATTTTACATGCTAATTGTTATTTTTTAAATTTTATCAATGGCAATAATTTACTATAAAGATTTTCTTCTATTTATTAATTGTATTTGACTTTTTGAGAAATGTCAGCTATGAAGTCAAAAAATATTAATTATTTATATATATGTATGTATAATCTTTTTAAATCTCTTATACCTTTTCGGGTGTCGAGATTCCTCTGCTGTTTTTTTTTTAATTAGCTTGTTTATTTTCTATTTCGATTCTTGACCTTTAATTAGTTGTAAGCTTTGACTTTTAGAGAAGCCTCAGCTATGTGATCAAAAATTTAAAAAATATTTATTAGCATCTTTATTTAAACTTATTTGAAAGGTTAACAAAAAAATGTTTATATAGTTTATATCTTTGGTATTTATACTTTAACATTTTTTCTGAAGTTATTATTATTTACCTGACACTTTATTGAATTTTGTGTTTATGTTACTTTTTAAGGATCTATCATGTTTAATTGCACAATTATTGTATATACATATATTGTAATTATTGTAAACTCAACTAAAATGACCTGTCAAATGTAACACAATCGACCATTAAATACAAGTAACATGCTATCATAAGTTTTTAGTGTAGGTCTTTATACCAAATGAAATTTTATTATATTCATCAATACCATACGTAAATATTTGCAATATTGCCTTAACAGTTTATCTATAGATAGCCTGTCAAATTTATGTCGGTTACCTACTATCATGTTTTTTCCATTATTTTTAAGTTATGATTAGGCCTTTGAAGGGCAATAGAATTGTTATAATAAGTTTCAAATATTTAGCTTATTAAATCATTTTAGGATCTGAGGAATGATCTGTTGGGTGAGCCGCACATTTGGCAACAATGAAGTCATCTGTCAGAGAGTAAAATTTTAATCTCAGCTAGTGACAGAAAGTAAAATTTTACTGTCAGATAGTTGTTGCTTTCAAATGGATACCAGCCTTACATAACATTTTTTACAGACCGCTAGGTGTTCCGCATCTTGAGAAAGTTACTCTATTCAACATCGATAGAAACCAGAGCATTGATATGACATCAATATCTGGGAGTACAGTACATTTTCACAGCTCATTTTTTGAGGATAAGGTAAGTTAAATTGGGAAATGTGATTAAAATCAATAATTAATTTTTTTGGGTTTTGTAGAAAATTCCTCCTTTGGGCAACACATCATTCAATGTTGTCTTTTTGGGTAGAGAAGAGGGTGATGTTGAAAGCAACCTGTTCATTCATACTACTGAAGGACATTTTAAATATCAAGTAAGTGTTAAATAAATAAAATTATATATTTTTTGTCTAATTTGTTTGTTTATTCTAGGTCAAAGGTGCAAGTGTTTACAGTCCTTATCGATTGAGGCCCATTGTTGGTATCAAGTTACCATTGAATGTCACATTTACACCCTTGATATATATCCACAATCCGTATTTGGAACCAATACAGGTATTTTATAATCTCATTAAATGTTGAATGTTAATATTTGTATATTTTATTATCATTTGTTATAAGGAACGTGGATTTATCAGTGTATTATGTCAAGGTTTCCTTGCAATTTATAGTAAGCATATTTTTGTTTATTTATTTTGGTATTAATAACCAGTTACAAAGATATGCAATATCAAATTAAATTTTTATGAGATAATTATATTTACAGCAAATTGGAAATAATAAAATTATTTAATAATAGATATCAAGTTTTAAATGTTTTATCAAAAGATACATATTGTAAGTTTTAATCTAAGGATTATTGTTATGTAATTGTTTTTGTTTAGTTTTGGCATGTGGGTATTTACTTTTGGATATTATAATTGAACTTAATTTATTCAATTTTAAGATAATCCTTGAAAATTTACGTGATTTTTACCATTTATGATTTGTGTTCCAAGAAGGTTTGTATGCGCATGGTTAATACATACAGCTGGTATGTTTTCCGCGCTCTACCTTGGAGTTGAATCGACTATAAATTCATTGTTAATAGTATACAGGGTCAGGTGCGAAATATTTTATGAGATAATATGGGTCATTTAAAAAAAAGTTATCATATACATATGTAATTGTGTTATTTTCATTTATTTATCATGACCGCGACGTGATTAATTGCGTGCTGGACTAATTTGATTGGAAATTGACATATTACATCTGGCAATTTTTAGGTTATGTGCGTGAAGTACACATGTCGGACGGAGTACACATGCCGCGAATGCGGCTAAATTATGATTATGATAACGAAAATGTTGCGAATTGACCAAATAGGGGCACGTTAATTACATCATGTTTCTAGTAGGTCTACTTTATTTTTGATGCCAAAATAGGCAACTTGATATACATATATTTGGTTCCGCAACTTCTTGGAACTTTTGACTTCCTGTGGGTCCCTGGCTACACACAGAACATCCAATATAAGAAGTGAACCTCGCATGTTATTGGCTAAATACGAGAATTGTTAGCCCACCCCACACTAGAGGCGCTGTCTATCAAAATAAATTTAAAAGTTCTCCAGAGATGGCGCTATATCATCACAATATTTTAGCGGGAAACTGATCTATTTAAATTATTAAATACTATACTGTATTTTCTTATTTTATTTAGTTTTCATTAAGGATTTGTTATAAATAATATATAATTAATATATTATTTATAACAAAACCTTAACAATAACTAAATAACCATAACTAAATAATAAAAATAACATAATAAAATAAATAAAACGCTTTTATTTTAAATCATTTACTAAAACAATAAAATTTATATACATCACAAAAAAATATTATAAATACATATTCACTTCGCTTCTAGTTGTAGATTGAATTGGAGACCAATAACATGTAACAAAAAATAAAACAGCAATGAAATATCATGTACATATGTATAAATAAATAATGACTTTTATATTTTATATAACAAAACTTACCGGGGGTGGGTGGGTGGCTATTGCAGTGGAACGATGATGAAATACATGAAACAAAATAAACCAATTGTACATATCAATATATTAATAAAACTAAAAATAATTCATCAAAAATAAAATAAATTCTTTGGTTAATATGTTTTGTATTTTCTGTGTTAATCAATTTTTCAACAATGTCATCAATTTATTAAGAACTTTTATTCTCTAATATCTAATGTCCAAGTTTTAATAATACTAAAAAATGTTATAAGTTCCATGGTATAACGATTTTTGCATTTTATTGAATCTAAATTTAATTTATTTAAATTTTGTTTTAAAATTGTATATTGTCATGTTTTATTGACATGTATGTATACACAGTAATGTTAACAATTCAAATTGATTTTTAATAACATCGTTATCTGTAAGTTAATATTATTTTTTCTTGTGTTCGTCGATTGAATATTACTCGATATTTCAACAGATTCTTATCATAATATTGTACTCCTACAGGATTTAGTATATTTTTAAGTAAAATTATTGAATTAATCATATTTTGAGTCTCCTGGCAAAAATCACAAACGAGTTTTGAAAAGGACAAAGACAATATTTCTGTTGCTAGCTTTATTTTAATTAATTATGTTTTATTAAAGGTTTTACTTAATTACATATTTTTAATTGTTTCTGAAATTGGTTAAACTTTGTTGCTAGAGTTGCTGATTCATTCATTTAATTAAGAATATATCCCACATAAATAATAACTGCTTATAATAATTAATAGAGTACTCACTTTTTAGTATTTATACTCAGAACACATTTTAATGCTGGAGCTGGAACACAGAATCACAGAATATCACCAGAATATCCAAGCTGGAACATCTAGGTTAGAGAAACGTTAGCACGGGTTAGAACCTTATTAAAATCAGCTGATCCGAGGTGATGAGCCAAGTTTGCTGCCATTGGTCGATGCAATCACGTGGGATGCCCACCTCGCGGCAGTTTTCTACTACCGACCTGAACACCTTGTTTCGTTCGGGCGGGCTTCACGGTACCCCCCATGTGGCTACATGAGCGTTCAGTCTCTAGTGACTTTCGAACGATTTTTTTCGGGTAGACGGATTGACGTTGTTGGCGCGTTTCTTGTTTTTTTGCTTTATTTTTGACTATTCATAGTTTCACATTTGTTTGCGAGAACTGTCAATAAATACTGGTGTCGTTCGTCAAAAAGGTGTGAAATTGTGATAACACGATACATATCTTGTAATAGCAGATTGAAAGAGAGAGGGTGGGGGGGGGGGGGGGCGCTTTTTTAAGGAAAAGTTGTTTTACGGCAAATATGTAATAGAAGTCATTGTGACTGGGTGCGAGTCGAGATTTTTGCTCATAGTCTTGTCAACATTTTCTGGCGGCTTTAAAGATCTACAGATATGATAGGTAAGCAAAAGACGGCATTTTTTAAATGAAAAATGAGTTTTTGTGTTTGCTTTAAGCGTGGCTATTTTGGATTTCAGGTGGAAGGTGAAACTGGGCTATTTGTACCTCTTCCATTGGTAACCTCACTTCGTTGCTATGACCCACAACCAATCTATATTGTTAATGTATACAAGCACACTACTTAGAGGTTTTTTTTAATGTTTACCATGTCCAGCCAGCTTTCTCAAAATATGGACTCTCTTGCGTAGTAGACGGCCGCTTTGTGTATAATACATGCTTGTTTGTTTCGTCATTAATTTCGCATTCTCTACATATTGGCTGTTTTTAATTCTCAACGTATATGCATGTAACGTGTTCTTGGGCGCCCGGTTTGAGGGGAGACGGTTCTGTTTTGGTCTCTTCCAGTTCTCCTTGCTTGCAACATTTTGCTTCTGTCGCTAAGTTGGGTGTTTGGACGCCGTGAAGCGACTTCCGTCCGGGGCGCCTTGTTCGGCTATGTTGCTGATTATAGCGACTGCAGTTAGCAGAGACCCGAAGCATCCCGCTTCTTTATGGTACTCGGTACTAATGATTTCGGCGATGTGGACCTCTTATGTTATTATAAGAGGTTGTAAGAGATCATCCTTGACCTCTTCGAAGACTACTTGGTTAGTTTCAGGTATGTCCGGTGTGAATGAAATCTGTGATGTCTTTGAGTTGTCGGGAGCTTGGGTCAATGACGTCACTCAAGTGACTTGCGTTGGCAGTCGCAGATGAGAGCTCAGATTTGGCGAATGCCTTGCTTGGTGGCAACTCAATATCTTCATGCCTCCATGCCATTCAATGCCCTACGTTGAGCGCTATTTGTTACCGGCTTGCATTCACAAAAGGTTGCGGGGGCGGCTGGTCTAAGTTCGGGAGCGTCGCGGCTGCTGGGTTGTTTTCCGGTGGTTGGAGTGCATTTTGTGTTAAACGAATTAATAGTTTCGACGGATTTATTCATCCAGAATACTCGGACACACACATACACCCAGTATGCGCACTCACCCAGAGTGCAACTCCACAAGGACTATAGGTTTTAGTTTGGATCGACGTGGAAGTGCAGCTACCAGTGATCGTCCTGAAACTCTGGTGGAATGTGCAAGTATAGGTGAAAGATGTTCGCCCTGGAATCTCTAGGGGTCGAATGTCGTGGAAGAAGCTGCAGCGCTGGACGGTTTGGCTCAAGGTGGTGGCAACTGGCGGTAAATCTAGCCCATAAGTCTGTCCTAGACTCTTTCTGATCCGAAGTTGTCTGGTTCGATCTTGGCTCTCAACTGACTGTAAACAGAAAAGTTTGGTTTTTGTAGGATCGGGAATGACAGCTGAGCTGCTATTGGTGGGGCAATCTAAATATGATCTTTGTGGAACCCTGGAAGATACATTAAAATATGTTATTTTACATTAAAAATTATGACTAGTCGAAACATATCAATAATAATTTCTTCCTGACTCATTTTGAGCAGAGTAGTACCTTTTATCAAAAACTTGTGACCAGTGACATGCAGCAATAAGACAACGCAAAGTTTAGGTTTGCGGGAATAGATATCAAATTTGCAATATTTTTAAATTAGTTTTCTGTTTTAGACATTAGAAATAATATATTTTTCTGTAATCAATTATAGATTTTGGAAATATACAGCAGTGGTGGCGATTTTCATTTGGAACTGCCAACTGGAGAATTAGAAGGGCCTAAGGATATGTGGGAAATCCCTCCATTACAAACAAAAGCAATCATTAAGGTGCGGTTCTTTGCCAAAGCCGAACAAAATCATACAGCTTATATTAGGTAAGAAAATACATTTATTTTTACATAGTATGTAGGTACATTACAATCAACATTTCTAATCAATTTTATTTGACAATAAAAACTTAATGGTGTTTTTATTGCGCATGTGACGCTATCGTAGATTTGATTTTGAAATAAAAATTGTTGAGTCGGCGGCTGACACTCACGCTTTTAAAAATCCATTGCGGTTTTCGTTTTCTTTGTATTTTTTCTTCTATTTTGCGCTAAGCTACACTATCCGTTATTTTATTTTCAATAATATCTATATTTTAAGCTAATAACTAATAAAAAAATCACTTTCAGCTTTACTGAATTGTTGCACTTTTCGGATATGTTTTATAATTATATATGATTATTAATATGATAAATTTGTCAATTGTTTTTATTTATTTTGAAACTAATCTAAGCGGCATTATTCAATCGCTTCGGGAAACACCGGGTATACGTATCGGAATCGCGTCGGAGCAATTGAAAAACACCCGATCGCGATGGTCCGTTAAAATCAATTGATCCAAACCGACTGTATTGACTATCGGATTGGTGCAACTAAGTATTATTAATTTCTAAAGTCAAAATATGTGTAGCCATTAAATTAAGAAGGTTAAGTTGTGTTAGTTCATAGATGACAATTGATAAAAATCGCTTTTTAGATTATGGATGGTATCAATCATAAGAGAACTCGATTGAGCTAACTTTAACTTATCTGGTCTTTAGTTTTAGCTGCATATTGCTTATCCTCTAATATTTGGGACTAAAAAATATACCATAATTATTTGAAATATTACTGTTTGTAAGGAAACTCATATAAATAGTAAATTACATTAATTAAGCATTTTTGTTGCAAAAATTGCTTTCAATATTTTTTGGTGTGAGCATTTTTAAATAATATAATAATTCTGCAACTGTGCATTGTTTTTCAAACATGTTATGGATTATATAACTTTAACCTTGATTATATTTTCTTCAAAACGAAAATTCATAGTATATAATATGCCGTCAAATCAAAACAATTATTTTGATGATGTTGTCAAAACAACTTAGATAACATAATATTGCATATTTTGTTTGTTCTAATCTTGAGTATAATTATTTTATATTTACAGCATAGTGAAAAAATATTAATAAAAACTGTGTTTTGAAATAAATAAATTGAAAATGTTATAATTATTTAAAATCAAATGTTTTTATTGCTGCAAAATACTTTGATTTGATCTAAAAATATTAATCAATTATAATAAACAAAAATTTGAATGATTAAAAATTGAAAGTTGTACATGGGTTTTTTTATAGATAGAAAATTAATAAGAATATAAATATTTTTAAATGATAATTTATTAAAATTAGTGCAATCATACATACTTATTGCATAATAATGATAACAACTATCTACTCAGTACTATAAATCTCTGGTAAACAGATAGGTCTAGTTGTTCATTCTGCAAATAATATCATTTTATATTTATATTGAATACTTTGTTGTAATTAGAACAGGTTTTACTATTTTATGGATTTTCAGATTAAATTAACGATTTTGTTTGTTTAGCAATTCTAAGAAAATATCATAAATAGACTAATTGTATTTATTATGATATTAATTATGTATATCAGCGTTTTGAAACATAAATCAAAGCATTGGGGACAAAAAATAAATTAAAATGAATCAGTTAAAAGGTTGATATACATATTGTCATTTCAAGGGAAATTCCTCTTATGTGCAAAAATAATATTTTTACTTTTACAAATAGGATGCTCTATTAAGTAAGATAAAGTAAAGTGATGTAAGAATAACTGAGAATGGTGACAAAAGAAATGCACCTATTGTGGACATTTTAGTTTTATTGGTCATGGAAACCTAAAAACATAATACTGCTGTTTACATCTATTTTGAATATGTTGTAGATAATTACAAAATATTAGTTTACAACAAAACTGTACAACCTTAATATTCATTATATCTAGTGATGCAATGTTTTTTTAATATACCTAATGTTTTTACACCACTGGTTTTATTATTGTGTCTAAATTGTAGCGAGTAATAGCTCTTCAATGATAACTATTACCAACCCAGTATTACAAATAATTGGCAACGACGACCTAATTCTGTTGTGAACAAACCGTGAGCACCCACAATGTAGAGCTCACTTTTGGTGATATTTTCTAATAATTTCCAAATGTTTAGGAATATGAAACACGCGCTGTGCAAAAATCTCCACTTAAAAAATCCAAAAAAAGAGTTAATTAAAAAGCGCGAATTGTGCTCGAAGTTTTATGACACTCAAAATACCGCGCCCTTTGTTTTTGTTTTATCTATACAGGGTGTTTGCAAATGTGTAAATACATTGAAAAAACTTATCTTTTTGATTTTTGAAAAATACTTTGTATAAAACAATGAACAAACTTTAATAAGGCTTCATCTATAATGATGACTTTAACCGAAAGTTCATATAATACTGTCTCTTTCTAGGATTAAATTAAATAATACCGATGATATTCTGGTTGTGCCATTAGAAGTTGAAGTTACATCGAATGCTCTCCATTACTCTCCCCAAGGATATGTGGACTTTGGAGTTGGCGGTACTTTAAATCCTGTAAAGGAAATGAAACTAAATCTTCGTAACCCAAGCAAAAAGCCATTCAAAATACATTCTATTTCTACTACATCCAAAGCAATTAAAATCGATTATTTACCAATTAATTTCAAAGACAATTTAGAGAATGTTGATGTTGCTGTAATGAAATTAAATTGTAAGTACTTAGATATTTAACTTTAATACTTTTTATGTACAACCAAATAAGTATTAATGAGATATTTCATATTTTTGATTATAAAATACATGGTTTCTTTAGGGAAAGCAGCATTTGAAAATAAAGACTTCTCAGGTAAAATAACCATCCGATATAAAAATAGTAAAGTACGAACAGAAATACCGTATTTTATCACTGTAATAGAGGGTGGTTTAACATACAATACTTCTACAACGAAATATTTTACCAGTGATAAACCTGAGAAGTTTGGTATGAGAAAGATGGCTGTTAAAAATGATTTTTTAACACCTATAATGTTAATTAACATCTCACTACCTGAGGAAGCGAAAAAGTTTTTTCACGTAACATATGATTATTTGGATTTTGTGCTTTAATTAATATTGGATTGTTTTTAGATTTCTGATTTTGCACCAGTTGTTTTGAAGCAAAAAGAGGAGAAAGTTATTTTTAATATTAGGGTTAATGCAGGTGTGGATTTGTCGGATTTGAAAATTAAAACGCACATTTTATTGAACACAAACATTTCAAGTTTTGAATTTCCACTACTTAGTTATAATGGAAAATTTGAATTGGTATGTATTTGTAAAATTATTTTTCTTTTTTATTAATTGCGAGATTTAATTTGTTTATTTTGTTGCTTTTTTGGAATATATTATTAAAATATATCATTTATTTTAGAAACTACCTTATAAAAGTAAAGATAATTCGTTAGATTTGGGTCTAGTAAGTTTTGAGTCTAAGAAGGATACCTACATTTTGCTGATAAACAAGAATCCAGTGGCAATCAGCATAAAACAATTAATTACTTCGTTACCATCAAGCACTGTTGAAATTGTTGGTTGCGGCAAAGGAAGCTATGAATATGCATTACTCCAGGATTCATATAAAAATATGACCAAATGTGTAAGTATTTTTACATTTTTGTCTAATCTATACTTAGAAATTAGTATGGAATAATTGCAAATCACATTTTAGTTTTCTTAGGTAATTAATAGAATTTTGGTCAATAGCCTTTTTAATATTCAACCTATCACCGTTACAATGAAATATGTATAATTATTAATGTGTAAAGGTTTTATTGCAATTATAAATTTGTTATAATGTTTGAGTGCTCAATACAGTCGTTGAACAGGATCGTTACTTACTCTTGTACAATACATTTTATATTGTCTTTTATTCAAATCAGGAAGTTCATTCATCTGCACAAAACACATGCGAATTCTAACAATACTTTCCTTATTCTTATTGTATATAAAAATAAATTCAGTTATTGTATTGTTAGAAATTCTCTCATAACCAGTTTTATAGTATAGGGGTAAATATTTTATTTAAAAATGCACTGTCTTAAATTTTTCATTCCTATAAAGGTCTTTGAAGAGTAAACTGTTCAAATACTAAGTGAGAATGGATGTAAGATTTTTAGCTAGCTAGAGTTTGAATGATTTAAAACTTAAAAAGCAGCTTTTTGCAACATTTGAAATTTTTATAATTATTACTTAATTGCAACAAATTTTATAGTTTTTATTTCTTTAGTTATAATTGTATATTTCATATTTTAGGCTCATATAAAAGCTGGAGAATATGCTATTTTAAAATTAGTTGTGAAAGCAGGACGTACTGAACCACAAATATGGGGTGATATATCAGTACACACACAATATGAACAACTATCAATTCCTGTTCAATTTAGAGCTGCCCATGGGAAACTAGAAATAGGGCCTGATCGGCTTGTGTTTGATCAGTGTTTTCCAGTAAGTTGTTAAAAATAAAATTATTTCATTATTAACATTCTTTTTATACTAATTTTTTTAGAATAGATTTGTGTGTTGATTGTAAATCTTTATTAACTTAAAATTTACATTTTTCAGGGTAAAATATGCTCACACCCGTTAAGGGTTCATTCCACGTTTAATGATCTGATGGTCATTGAGGATATATTAAGTATACCTCCTGATCCCAGAATAACAAGTAAACATTCTGGAGCTATTATGGCTCGGGCTACAAAAGTTATCGGTAATCTATATTTAGATCCGAATATTGATTGCCAAAATGAATGTTATCTGGGATTGCATGATGAAAATAGAGGTAAGTTTAATATCACTATATTTTGTTCTAATAAATAATAATAATAAATTATGATAACAATTTCTCATAATTCATTTATTTGAGTTAACAATTCAGGTTTCCTCAATTAGAGTAAACACCTTTTTGAGTTGTAAGAAATTATTCATTTTGAAACGGAAGGAATTACATCTTTTGCCTAAATTACAATAAATGCATATTATTTTTGAAAGCTTTCATACAGGTTGATTCAAAATTGCAATGTTATATTCTATAAAGTTTATGTAAATTAACATGTCTCAAAATATTTTGATACTGAGTAAACATTATACAATTATTTTTCATTTCATAAATCAAAGTGCCTGTGGCCTCAAAGGACATTCCACAAATAAGACATCACACATAAAAACGACTATTGCCACCCTTGTCAATTTTGATATTAGTTACTGTATTCTCAAAGCACACCCAGGTTATTTTTATTTACTTCCTTTCCTAGTAAGGACGCATGCCTTTGCAATAGCTCCATCAAACAAGTTTCAAAATTTCACAAAATATCAATAAATTTTATTGATTTAATTTTTAGCCAAGAGTGCGTTCTATTTAATTAGAAAGTTTGAAAAACACAACCTTAAAACTAAGCCAACTATGTTAATATTTTCAAAATTTCACAAATTATCATTAAATTGCTTTGAGCCCGCCTACCCGCCCATCTGTTTGTCACCAAGACATAGGATTTGTCCTTCTCCCAATTTAGTGATAGATGACGTTTGCAGAGAAGAGAGATAAACAATTCCTAGATCAACATGGTGGGCGTTTACCTAATTTGAAACTACTCGCCTACGTTCAATGATTTGAGAGCCCCGCCCTCCCACCCATATATTTGTCATCAAGAAATTGGATTGGCCACTTACCTCTCTCAATTTAGAGACAGAGCCGTTTGCAGAGAAAAGAGAATTTCCGGATCACCAACACTTGGATGGGTAGGCGGGCACCCCAGTTAAAACTACTCGCCTACATTTAATGATTTTAGTGTCCTTCTCATTCCTCCATATGATAGTCATAAAAAAATTGTATGAGTCGCTCACCTTTTCCAATTTAGTGAAAGACATTCGCAGAAAAGAGAAGTCTAATTTCTGGCTCACCAACACATGTGTGGGCGGGAATGAATCCCATTTAAAACTACTTGCAATGATATGAGTGCGTCCACCCCACAATTTGTCATTAACAAGTTAGATCTATCACTTACCTCTTCCAATTCAGTGACAGCTGACATTTGCAAAGAGAAATATCCAATTTCTGAAACTTCGTTGGGTGGGTGTCAGCAAATAGCTCCTGATTATATTTTTGGTGATCAATGTTACACCTTCCCCTGCCTCCAAAATGTGAGGGATTGTAGGAACACATGTATTTGTTTCTTAAGTTGAAGTTGTTTTTTTCTCTGTCAAAGAATCAGAATTACATAAAAAATATAACATTTACAGAAACTTTGATAACTAAATAAAGTGTTACCAACATAAAAAATATTTACAATTTGTTATCAGTTTTTGTTATGAACAACATAATAACCGGAATTAAAATTTTAAAATTTGGTTTTTCAATCATACACTTGAATTTAAATCACTTTAAATTGGTGCAACAAAATTGTATTGTGGTAAAAACGTTGATGGGAACAACCTGAACTGACTATTTATTATTAATCAATTAAATAATGTTTTTTTTTGTTTCAGCGAATTGGTGGAAAACATTGTCACTATCAAAATCAGCAACTGAATTTGATTTAAATCTAGTCAATATATTATACAATCGATATTTAAATCAAACATCAAATGGTCTAACCCGATGGCAGAATTTAACCATTAGATTAGACACATCTGAAGTTAAAGGCCATATATTTAAAACACGTGTGAAAATGAGTTGGCCCAGTTTACTTTTAGATCAAACATTTGAGAATAAATCAGATCACACATTCCCTCTTACTCAAGTGGGCAATATTACTTATAGGAATATTACTATAAAAAATCCTTCGAGTTACGACTTGTTAGTACAAATAATAATGGATCAATTTTATCCTGGATATGATATTTTATTCGAAGGATTACCACCTGTCTTCATACCAAATAATGCTGAACCGTTAAGAAAACCAAAGCATGGATTCTTCCTTGAAAAAACTTTAGCTAATTTATTTGACAGTTTTTCAATAGTACATGAGGCTACATTACCAGTGAGGTTGAAACCAAATGATAATTTTACTTTTAAAATTGGTTTTAAACCATCAGATGCAACTACAAATTCTGCATTTGTATTTTTAAGGAACAATTTGACAGTTCTAGAAGTACTACATTTAAGTGGAAAAGGGGCGTATCCTAGTTTTAAATTTGGGAATAGAAAACCGGGCAGTAGTCAACCACTTGCATTTGAACTAACAGATAAGCATCTTAAAGATTGCGAGTGGGAGAAAAATAAGAAAATGGTACCTCCTAATTTGACAGTGAAAAGAAGCTTTACTGCTAGAAACACTGGTGATATTCCAGTTTTTATTAATGGTTTTTTTATTAATTCTATACCCTGTCAAGGATATGGGTTTAAGGTGTTAAATTGTGAACCTGTTATTCTTCCACCTAATGGCACAAAAAAAATAGATATAGCTTTTACACCGGATTTTACATTAGCAAAGATAACCAGAACATTGGTTCTCGATACTAGTTTAAATTTTCCGGTTAATTACACGTTAGTTACTACAGTACCTCCTTATTATCTATCATTGTGTTCAAATATACTAATAAGGCCCAGTTGGGAGATTAATTTATATTATTTATTTATGGGAATGATGGTTGTGTCATTAATATTTGTTCTTGTCGCACCAGTTATGGATGCTGATAGAATATTAAAAGAAACATTAGCTCCTATTCCTCGTCAAAATAACACACAGCACACTTTAGATTTAAGAATGATTGGTGCACAAACAAGATTAGAAATACATTCACAAAAGAATGAATCTGAGACTCAAGAACAAAATAGCACTGATAATTCATCAAAACTAGATGATAGTAAAGGTAGTAAGCAAGAAGGTGAAAAATACACCGCCGTTGTTCCTACAACCGGTAAAGCAAGAAAAAAGAGTAGTAAAAAGATCTACGATATTACAGAACAGGAGAATAAAAAGAAATTATGGATTGAAGCACAAAAATTAAAGCAAGAGGAAAATAAAACACATCATGACAATGATCATGGGAAAAGAAATTTAAAAAAATCGCTTCAATCCAAAAAAGTACAACATACAGATCCTCCCATTGTTGAAGAAGAAACCTCATCAACTACTACAGAAAGTAGTAATAATGAGGAATCTGAAAAACAATCAAAATCTAAACATAAAACACACAACAAACAGGATATTAAAAGCATCGATGAACAGGAACTACTACTCACTCATAATAAATTGGAACGTAAAAAATCCAATCCCAAAACTGTTAAACCAAAGGATTCTACCAAACTCCCAGAGAAAACCGAAGTACAAAAAGTTGAGATCAAAACGAAATCAACCAAAAAAGAACGCAAAGAGAAACAAAATCTTAATAAAAAACTATCAATTGATAAAGTACCTAAACCTATGGATAGTCCAAATAGTGTAAGTCCATCGATACGCGTAAGTCCATCATTGCCAAGCAACATTTGGAGTGAGAATAAAGCTTCATTTAGTGATGTTGTGGCTAGAAGTGATTTGCAATTATCATTTACTCCGCGCCCATTGAATCAAGTACAAACACCTAAACCCACAATGTATGTTGAACCATATAAACAGACGAGCACTGAATTGGGACCCATTGGATCTAGGAAAATGGATGTGGATATGTGGGAAGATAACTCACGTAGAACTACAAGTAATAATAATGCACAGGATGAGTTGAATAATTTTTTCACAGAGGCACATAATCTGGCGGTAGAGAGTACGAATGCATTTTTAGATTTCCCAACTGCAGATCAATGGCAACCCAACAGCACATCGTCGTCTATATTTAATATTATCCAGAGGAACAATTCACATCCAGTAACTAATCAGAACAGCGCAACAGGTATGTAACTAGATAGTTCTGTTGTGATTCAAAAAGCTAAAGTGATACGAATTAACACTTACAATGCATGCACCTATTACACACTTTTGCATAATTATATTTATTAAACACTAAGTACAGTTTTTTTAGAATGTTTTGGTAGCTACTTCATTTAATCGCACATATTCTATAAATGTTGTTGAAATTACTCATGTTATGTAAAGTTTTGATTTGGTTAATCATTTTTGTATATATAGTACACGTTATGTATTTTTAATATGTTTTTATTTTTATATAAGCATTAAAATGACCATAAGACCTAATATATATATGTAAAAAGATATTTATCATAATATCTTGGTACCTTCATGAGAGCAGTGAAAATTTTTGGTACTTGTTTGTTGCTTCTTCAATCCTATTAAGGAGTTTATGTCAATGAGGATGGGCGTATCACCCCGGCACTCCATATTTTGTGGTGGTTTGCAATGGGATGGGGTACACTTTAGTTCAGTTTTTTTTAATAGTGCTTCCATGGTACTATGACTAATACGATATGATCACGCGCAGGTCTTGCCCTGTTTCTTTCACTTACGAGACTGTACTGATACGATCGCACGGAATGCAGTCGGTCAAATTAATAAATTCTTGCATTGTGATTCACGTAGTACGAATCGAAACGCATACTACTTTCATGAAGTTGCTACGCGGCGGGAACCAATGCAGTACCAGCTGAGGCTTTTACAGTCGCACAGTGATAGCTTACTTCTGCATTTAGGATTGAGAATTCAATCATCATGTAGGAATGCACGATTACATGATGACTGATTCTTTTGTGATGCGCCGAAGCTCGTCACCCGTCTGATAACAAGATCGTATGAAGCAGTACCGTACCGTCGGGGTCATATTGACCCAATCCTTGGATTAACTTGTTCTCGCTTAACTCTGCTTTATCTTACAATTTTGTAGCTTGCTCTGGATTCTGGATTTACAGTTGGAGTTTGGAGTTTAACCAAAGTCTACTGCACGTAGGCCTCATTAGGCCCTTTGTATTTCTTCCATTGGTGACTCACTCCGTTATCCTGGCATTGAACCACCCTATGCGGCTGATGTATGCAAGTACAACGCTTGGGGGTCTCCCTTACACTGGTCATGTCAAGCCAGCAGCTCCCCAACGTGAACTGTAGCTTTTCGCCACTACTACCACTTTTATTTTCTCTTGCAGAACTGTGCGTCTTCGAGGTAGCTTTTCTGACTTCCGAAGAAGTTTCTTTTACCGTTGCCGCTACTAACGCATCGGTCTGATTCCGAGCTCTACTTGCGACAATTACTTCTGCAAAATAAGCGAAATGCCGGGGACTTGGGGACGCTTTGTCCAGAAGCAGCACAGATGCCGAAGTTGTGGTTGACAACACCGTGCGTTTGGCTTTCGCCGGCACGTGATGTCTGGATTGTCCGCTATCGTTTTTGCGTTTCTCCTCTTGCCTGCGAAAACCGAGAAAGACTTCAAAGCCCAGAAAGTTTGCCGGGTGGTCATCAGCGTGCGTGTCGGTGCAATGCGCCGATCGATGAGCGAGGGATGATGCTATGATCGGAGCGACGATCTTCGTTGTGTCTGAAGCCTTATATCTTCGATAAGTCTATTTTATAGATATTTGAACAACAATGTTAGCTAACAGTTCCATTGTTAGGTAACAAGTTTTTTTAAATTTTACTTGACAACATTTAAATTGTTTCGAAGTCGGTGATTGTATTATGCATGATTTACGTGAGTTGGTTCTTTCTACGCATTTTTCACGGGAATAATTATCGGCTAGTACATATACGGTGATTTGATTGATGCTTAGTGATAATGATTATCGCAATCGTTACCATAGTCGCAATCAAATTAAACATTTTTGCAATCTTATTAAGCATGGTCATGGTAACATGCTCAAAGGTGAAATATAATATAATAATATACCATTTTGCTTAGCCTAAATGCATGGACTGCGTGTACATATATATGATCAAGCACGGAAAATTAATGTTAGAATTTCTAGAATGGGTCCCAATACCACATCCTCCACAATCTACGCAATCTACCACCACCACCACCACACCTCCAGCACCTACAAGTAATCCATGGGATATGGCATTCAACGCACCAGCTAATGAGGAACTTCATACACATACATCTCCACTTGCCCAACAAAGTGGATATTTATGGGGTTCATCATCAGTATGGCAGCCTTGGACGCCACCCGAAGTACCGAGGACACCAACAAGAACTCCTCCAGGTTTTGCGCCACATAGAGAGGATGAAGAAGTAATTATAAATTGATTAAACTAAATAAATATGTTGCCATATGTTTTTTTTTTAAGTTACAGAGACGTCAACAGCAACAACAGCAGAATCACTTAAGCTACAATCCGTTTGGTACAAGTAATATTTGGACTCAGCAGTCAAATCCATGGAACTATCCGCAGTAAACAGGAAAATCTAGGGTTCAGTTGTTTTTATGAGGGCCGTTTGCACTTACACCATTCTACAATATATATATTATTTTTTCGTTAGCAGAATGACATACGTAATAATTTAAGACTGTACTCATAATACTCATTTCCTTAAGACCCTAGATAATATTTTTTCTCAGAATACAATTTTATTTTCTCTATTTTCTGCCTCAACTTGGGGAAATAAAATAATTATTTTTAACCACTACTACAGTTATGTAACAGTTATTGTTTTGTTATATATTTTTTTGTTTTTGATCCTAATAAATGTCCCAGCATACTATAAGAGTTTTTATGTACTGTGCTGGATGAAAAGAGATTTGATGTAATTTTTAATTTTACTTTCAGCACTAAAAGGTAAAACATTGTAAAAAATACTGGGTTAGTATTGTCTACAATCTGGAGATTCGGCCGAGTTAAAGAAACGCTTGGACTTACATAACCTATACTAGTATATTGCGTAAATGACGGGACACCTGGATCTTAAATCTCGAACGTATTTTTGAACAACAAATACCCATTCTAAAATTGTATACTTGTCCAGGAACACAGGAGCAGACCGCTACATCTATAGCGGCACCCGTTGCTACCGGAAATATTTGAATGTTTTAAAACAATTACAATAATAAAATCAGATCAAGGTGTAGCTTATGAATAAGAAGAAATGGGTTACAAACAATTTATTTAAATGGATTAATATTTTAAAAATATTATAAAAGTCCCGCTACCGATTTTCAAAGCGTAGCCAATTAAGAGCGAGCGTTACCAGTGTAACAGACCGCTAGAAATTAGATCGTCTATCAACTGGGGTACTTGTCGTTCTACAGGATGTGGATCTTAATTAAATTATACAATATTTTCTGCGGCCTGAAGTAGAGAATGACAAACCTTCGTCGTCCGTTGACCTTACCCTGATCCATTATTTTTTCCGAGCATCCGATCTTTTTGATACGTGACCGAAATATTGCAGTATGCTCTGGTTTATTCTCTTGGAGAGCCGGTCTTCGTCTATCAACTGGGATACTTATTGTTCTACAGAAGGTAAATGGATCTTGATTAAATTATACATTCTTCTATCTTATATTTACTTAGCATTTGCGACGGTTTGGTGGCACTATGCCCCAGTCATTTGGACTGTTTCCATGCCTGTTTGTCTTGGGCCATTTCTATAGCTTCATGTAGAGAATGACCAACAATTTTTGTCACTCAAAGATTATTTTAAGAAAATACAGACGATGGAAAGTAATATATTTTTAAAAATATAGTTATTATTTTAAACCAAAGCAAAACAATGTAATTAGAAGAAAGTTGTATCCAACAAAATGAACTTACTTACTTATTGTATGGCCTGACAGATACACAAGCCAAAACAACAACTGGTGTTTTAGCAGAATATGACAATACTAAGAAAAGTATATAAATCCAAAAACTAGCCGCAACACCTAAAAACAAAGGTCTCTAACCAGTGCGTACTTAGCACTTACACACGCCTTCAAAACATGGTAATTAACAGAGAATGGAATGGAAAGGAAAACCAAAGTAAACGACATAACTCGATATATAGCAAAACTAAAATGATTTTGGGCTAGGCATGTGATGAGAAAAGAGAGAAAGAAAATGGACAAAATCACAGAATGGCAGCCAAAAATTGAAAAACAAAAAAAATAAGATGAAGAGACGACATTGTGACAGTGAAAGACAATAGGCAAGAGACACCGTATATCCAGCAATGGAATACTTAAACGCTGTCCATAATTATGGCAATAAATGCTCCCCAATTTATACAAGCACTCTTTGGCAGTGAAAAAGAAAAACTTTTGCACTTTAAAAAAATATATTTTGAAGTATTTATTAGAAATATGTAATATATTAAAAAAATATGTTATTAAGGTTTTAATTGTTAAGTACAGTATGGCATTATTGACTATTTCACCTCAAGTATACCGCGTATTGTCGACGAAAGTGCGTGAAGTGCGGAGTGATATCGCGACGTGTTTATATAGACAGTACAATAGCTGGGACCGTATAAATACGAGCTACAAAGTAGTAACGCGTAACTGTATGAGAGTGATGGCAAATGTAGGTCCCAACACTATTTAAAAAAATGTAACTAACTAAAGTTGTTATGCTTATTTATGATAGTTTTTACCACAATATTTAATTTTAATTTTACTGTTCTAGGTACTGAATAAATATTTATTAGGTTTGTGGCCTGTTTATATTCCATTTACCAATACTTGGATTTTATCATCTACATTTCGGGTAAGTAATCTTCCAAACTCAGACTTTGTTGCATATTTATTAGTAAGATACCAATAATGAAATTTAAAAAAATGCTGGGATTGTACAGATACTAGCTACAAAGTAGTAACTTGTAACTGTATGAGGGTGGTGGTAAATGTCGGGCCCGGCAAAAAATGTCACAAGTGTAGTTCCAACTAACTGTTAAATTATGTTGTTATAATTATAATATTGATTACAGACTGATCGACTTTGTAAAAAATCAACAATTGAAGCTATTTTATTAAATTTTAATTTTCTTTTTTTCCTAGATGCTGATTGTAGTTCTCCAGACGAAATGCGGAACGTTATCGCAATCTATTTATATACAGACGGATTGTGAACAAAAAAGTTTAAAGTACGGAACGTTATCGCGACCTGTTTATATACAGATGGATTATAGACAAAAAAGTTTAAAGTGCGGAGTGATGACGCGGCTCGTTTATATACGGCGGATTGTCGATGACAGTGCTTCAAGAACGGAGTGACACTGAAACCTGTTTATATACAGATGAATCCTTTAGAATATTGCAAAACTTGAGATTTATTTCTAACAAACAAAATTTTGTTGTAATTGTATTAAATTTTCTTTTTATTTTTTTTATTTTCTAGATGCTGATTGCAGATCTCCAGACGAAATGCTGAACGTTATCGCGACTTGTTTATACACAGACAAATTGTAGAAAAAAAGTTTAAAGTGCGGAGTGATATCGCGGCTCGTTTATATACGGCGGATGTTATGTTAAAGTTATATTGAATTAATCCTTCAATTACTAATTTTAATTGACTTATGTGTTTCTGTAAAATTCTCGATTTGGTGGAGTTCGTTGTTTAAATCGAAAGTCAAAAAGTATTGACTTCTCTGGCTCAAATTGGCTAAAATTTTGGTTATTAAAAGTAAAAGAGACTTGTCATTAATTGTACGTTTGTTTAGCTTGCGATAGTCTATTACTATCTGCCACTATCTTTATTTTTTGGGATACTTTAGATTAGGCTGGACTATGGGGATATAGATTTTTAAATATTTTGCTCTAACAGCTTTTCAATGTTATGTTCAATTTTCTTAGTGTGAAGTGAAAAGAATTTACTTATTATAAAGGGTTTTCCAATAAGAAGTTTCATTTTGAATAGCAAGCTATTTGGGCAGCTGTCAATTATGAAGCTATTATCTTTTGACATTTGACAAGTAAAAACTACGCCATTATTAAAAATGGAACGATACACACTTCAACAACGCATTGAAATTATTAAAATTCACTACAAAAATGGTGAAAATTTTCCAGTCACAGTTCGCAAAACGGCAATAGTAAACCTGGTGGAAAAAATTGAGCTGTTGGACAAGTTTGTGATGTGAAGAATCGAAACCGTGTGCATCGCTCAAGAACACATGAGAATGTTGCTGATGTAGACCGTAGTGTTGAAGAAAACCCAGGTTTGTCGATCTTTGGAATTAGACATTCCACAAACGACATTACACCGTATTTTGCATAAAGACTTAAGTTTTAAGGCTTTTAAAGTTCAGTTAACACAAGAACTCAAGCCGGTCGATCAACATAAACGTCGTATCTTCGCTGATGCATCAAAATGATCCGGGATTACATCGAAAAATCATCTTCAGTGATGAGGCCTATTTTCACCTCGGAGGCTACGTTAATAAGCAGAATTGTCGCATTTGGGGCTGAGAAAATCCAAGAATGATTGTTGTCTTTGCATCCTCAACGTGTCACTGTTTGGTGCGGTTTTTGGGCTGACGGTGTGATTGGACCCTACTTTTTCAAAAACGAGACTGGTGCAACTGAATGGATGGCGCTACCGAGCTATGATTAATAATTTTTTATGGCCGGAATTGGAAGATATTGATGTAGACGTTTATTTTCAGCAAGACGGCGCTACGTGCCACACAAGCAACGAAACAATCGCAATTTTGTAAGAAAAGTTTCCTGACCGTTTTATTTCTCAAAGAGGTGATCACAATTGGCCACCCCGAGATGTTGTGATTTAACACCTTTAGGGCCGTAATATTCAACTCCTAATAAAGCACCTAATAAACTATTAGCTGAATAACCTCACTTTTTTTAACTTTAATTTGTTTTATTTTTGTTACACTTCTGAGCGGTTAATAAATTATATGCTTCAAATTTTTATTTGTTATAAATGTATATGTTAAGAATGTTTTTAATTGGCTGTCCATATGTTTTAATAAAATAAATAAAATTAAAAGTAAGGTTATTCAGTTAATAGTTTATTAAGTGCCTTATTAGGAGTTGGATATTACAGCCCTTAGACTTTTTTCTTTAAGGCAATGATTCACAATCGATTCAAGACCTTAAAGATAAAATTCGTGAAGTTATCGAAGACATACAGCCGCAAATGTGCAAATTGGTCATAGAAAATTTCATAAAAAAGAATGTGGTACTGCAACCGTAACCGTGGCGGCCATTAGACCGATATCGTTTTTAAATGTTAATGGCATACCTTCCTATTTACAATGAAATACACATTTAATGATTTCTCTTAAAAAAATACCCGTTTTTTTTTAATATCAAAATGAAACCTTTTATTGGAAAACCGTATAGAACATTGCGGTATTCATAACATAATTTTTCAATACAACATTTGTGTTAAATCCACGTACATTGCACATACAGAAATAACAGTCAATCATGATGACTTCCTTGTTCCATTACTCCAATGCCCCTCTTCACATATCTTACATGTCTTGATATTGGCATTTCAACAGTAATTTTACGTCTAAATTTCTTGACCACAAAACAACCACACACATTGCAAAAATTATCTGTATTATTTTGACAAAGTCTTGGCATTTTAAACACAAATTTAACTGCACTCACTAAACAACGACTACCTAGACCGAACGCAAATAGACAAAATGAATGCGCTTGATACACAATGACGTCTATTTATATCTCATTCGCCGACCGCGACGGTCTGACTGCAAATCAGGGAATCCCAGCAGTTAAATTTTACTTTCGGAAAATTCCTTATGCTATTTTATTGATTTGTACACAATTACAATATAATCTTAGTGGCGTAGCAATTTTTAGAATGTCATTTAATTTTTATTCGCAAATATTTTTAAAAAACCATAAATATGACACCTAGAAAATTTATTAAAAATGTGCGTGTTGGAAACAAAAAAATGTTGATTCTTTATTAGATTAGCCACCAAAACTTCAAAAAAATTAACAAATCCAAATCACTAATTTTTTGTTGGTCTGTGTTATTAACATTATAGCTTGTTAATATTGTTTAAATGGCCTGTATTTATTGTTACTTTAGCATTGTATGGATTTTGACGCAGCGTATGTATTTTGAAATGGAGTCGGCAGATTATGGGGTGCTAACTTAACGTCGGTTTTAAGCCTCGTTCATACTCATCCGATTTGCGTTTTGCGATTTTTTTTATTGTAACATTATATTTCTCGCAAAATCTCGTTCGATTTTTTCTAGTGACATTTTGTTTTTATTTTAGTAACTTTTATATTTATACTTAACATTTGATTTAAAAATTAGATCTATAATACCTTTCAAAACTTAAAAATATGTTTTAATTTAATTATACTTGTTTTAAACAATAATTATTTTATTGTATTTAAACATTATTTAAAGTTTAAAAGTAAAATTATTTATTTTTAGTATTTATATGAACCAATTTTCACCACATATTTAAAACTAATGCTGGGTTGCACCAACATCGGTCGGTTCGAACCGTCCGTTAATTTTTTTTTATAAAGTTGCTTGTTTCGTGGTGTAGTGGGTATCATACCCGCTTAGCACACGAAAGGTCCCCGGTTCTATACCAAGCAATATGAAACTTTTTTTTTTTAATTATAGTTTTTAATTATTATTTATTTTAACTTTTATTAAAAATAAAATCGCACATGTTCAAACTGATTCAACTTAGTCCGATTGATAAAAATACAAAATATCATCAAAAATGACTTTCAAAAATACAATAAAAAAAAAATAAATTTTATCAAAGTTAACCTCGAGAACACATAAACAAATGTAGATATGTTACAAAACGCGTCATTTTTTTTTATATTTTTGTTATATTGTTGGAGTTGAATTATTTTACTTTATTTGATGTTTAATGCCCGTATTACACTGTCAATAATTATATCTTGAATTATATATATAAAAATATTTAAATCTTAAAAAGTCTGTAAAATGCACAAATGATCATCAATTTTATTATAGATTGAAATTTTAAGTACATTTTTAGAGTTTCTTTATAATTAACACATAAAATATTAGAAATTGCATTTATAATATAACCCAACTATTTTTTAAAAACTGTCAATGCGTACATTTTTTGTGTTAATTCTAAAGAAAAACTAAAAATATTCTTAAAATTTCAATCTACAATAAGATTGATGATTATTTGTGCATTTTAGAGACTTTTTAAGATTTAAATATTTTTATATATATATAATTCAATAAAGAATTATAGATCAGTGTCATACGGGCATTAATTAATAATTAACATTGGAGATTGTTAGTATTTAATAAATAAATTGTTTTTAGCTTTAAATTATTGTACGTAAGTTTGGCAACAGCGCGCGTAACGTCGGTTCAACAAAGAGTATAATGAAGTGAAGTTACAAATACAAACATAACCACAATCTGATCTGTTTCATTACAGTACTGGCGTTTGATTTAATAACTGTAAAATCTAATTTAAGTTTAGCGAAACTTTCAATTACAGTTATTTTAACAATAATATTTAATTACAATTCATTTAATTACATTATTAATAAAAATTCAATGGCATGAAGTAAGGTACATTCTTAAAAAAATCGCAAAATGTTAAAATAATCGCAATTTTTCGGTTTGACAAGCGGCCATTTTTAATCGCAGAAAAAATGAAAAAATCAACACGTCATAGACTTCCCCTACTGGAGGGGAGTGGTGTCGTTACCGGTATTCTGGCACTTTTCTGCGATGTCGATTGACGTCATCATTTGCGAGAATTTTATTTTTAAATGCGACACCTCTCAAGCTGTCGCATTTGCAATTGCATATCGCATATGTTATATGAAGTTGCAGTTATTGTAGTGAATACACAAATAGTTTTCTATAATTTTGAAATAATTATTTAAAGGTAGGTAATAATATTTTGCTATGTAATAAATTACCTATAATAATTGAATTGATATCTTTAATTACTAGCACAATATCCAACTCCTAATAAATCACCTAATAAACTATTAGCTGAATAACCTAACTTTTATAAAATTTTAATTTGATTTATTTTTGTTACACCTCTGAGTATTTAATAAATTATATTCTTAGGGCCGTAATATTCAACTCCTAATAAAGCACCTAATAAACTATTAGCTGAATAACCTAACTTTTTTAAAACTTTAATTTGATTTATTTTTTATACACCTCTGAGCGACTAATAAATTATATGCTTAATGTTTTTATTTGTTATAAATGTATATTTTATGCATATATTTAACTGGCTATCCATAGGTTTTAATAAAATAAATAAAATAAATTTACTACTACTACTACTACTGATTTTGAGTAACTTCCTATCAGGCGGTACGGGTCACATATGCCCCTTGCTTGTCTTTCATATTTAGCGGTACGGCGCTCATGCGTAACCGCGTTAGCATGTCGCAGTAAAAACCGTCGCACGCAGGGAAGTTGAAATTATGGTCCGCCAAATACAAAAATGCTGCCGCTTAACGCAGTGAACGTGTTAAAAAATTTACATACTACATAGTACATTTTTAGGATATTTGCGAGTATATATTATTTTAATTATTAAATAAAAATACATTATAACTGGATTAAAAAAATAATATAAATATCAATGGCCGCGTTCAGGACGACTCATCATGCGTACTGAACGCGCTTGATGACTATCGTTTGCTGGCAGCGCTTGTCATTTTACTCATCATACATCTAGGTTTGCGCTTTTATTTGAAAAATAAATGTATCATGTTAAAACCAAACTACATAGCAATTATATATGTTTTTAAACGAGAATAGGAGCAACATAGGTAAATGAGATTACAACGTAATATTAACGCTGTAATAACTTGAGTGAGAGAAGTAAAAATTAATAAAGATAATCAATTCCCGTACTTCGTTGCCAACTTCAGGGTAATCTTATCTTACACCTTCACCTTAGATGGCATTACTTATTGAGAATATATTATATTTCGTTAAGTAGCGGCTTCATAAACTAATTAAATCATTTATTTAAACTCAAAACTTTGAGCTTTATGTTTATGTAGTTGATAAAAGTTTACACGGTTGGCAACAGTGGCAAAATATACCGTTCAGGCGGGCTCAGCGCTTATTGGGTCAGCGCTGGTAACTGATGAGTTGTACTGAACGCAGCCATTATCATTGAGTCAACTTCAATTCATTCTAAATTACTTCATACACAATTAAAAAGATGGCGCTCAAATGGCGATTGCAATAGCCTCAAAATACCGTCGAGTCGATCGTGCAATTAGAATACGTCATTAAACGCGACACGATACGTTGTGTCGCATATGATGCAATATGCGACAAGCGATACGAGATAGTCGCAACATGCCAGAATAACCCCGCAAATAAAAAAAAAAGCGTCTCCACTTGACAAACGCACCAGAAAGTATTTGTTGTTTGTATGACGTTCTCTACCTCAAAAACACATCGAAAATGTAAAACGCGTTAGACAACCAAATTCAAAAATTACTGAATTGGTGCTACCAACTGCGACTATTTTGTCTAATGGAAAACAGCTACAGTTTGCTTTAATTGCTAACTTTATTTTATACTTTAAGTTGGCTTTAATAGCTAACTTTATTTTATACATGAAATTGGATTTAATAACTAGCTTCATTTCACACATGAAGTTGGCTTTACAGCTAACTTTATTTTATACATTTTTTTTTTTTTTTTTTTTTTTTTTTTTTTAGGACGTAGTGAGTTGTTTGGCTCTCACCAAATGGCCCTTAAGAATAATTTACGCATGGTAATACCTTCCGGTTTTCTTCTCTGCGCAAATCCTGTTGTTTTAATGTCCCTGTCTAAACTAACCTACATTTGGTGCTAGTTTGAGGCGGGCTGGTTTTTGCTTCGCGGATTTTCACGCATTATCTGCGGCACGCATGTTGTCGCCGGCCCCTCTCTCCCTATAGCCCCTACCTTTGTCTGTCTCTTTATATTCTTCTATTGTCAAACTCTTCAATTTTTTTTTTTTGTACACTTGTTGCAAAGTTTTTTAACGCCCTCCATTTATTTTCATCTTTTAAGCATTTGTTAATGATTGTTCTTTTATCCACTTTGCTTTCTAGTATATATTCTAGTTTTTTTCTATCTTCCTCCCACGCCTCGCATTCTACTAGAGTGTGTTCTGCGTTATCGTGTGTTTCTTCCTGACAAAATGTACACCTTTCTTCTTCATTTATTTTTTTAATTTTTTGCAAGAATTTTCCAAATGCTCCGTGCCCGGTCAGTATTTGTGTTGTATAATAACACGTCTCGGGTTTCTTCTCTACCCATTCTTTTATGTCTGAGATTAATTCTCTCGTCCATTTCCCCTTTTCTCCTGTATCCCATTTTCTCTGCCATCTTTCCATAGTCTTCTCTCTTGCTCTTATCTTTGCTTCTTTTTTACTCGTTCCTTCTTTTACAAGTTTTTTTATTTCTATTCTTTCCTCCACCATCATATCCGCGGAAGGTGTTGCCGCAATTACCTCTACTGCCTCTTGTGACACTGTTCTGTAAGCTCTACAAATCCTTAGCGAGCTTGCTCTTGTGGCTCCTCTTACTTCCTTTCTGTTTTTCTTTGTTTTCATGGCTTCTCCCCATGTTTCTGCGGCGTACAGCAATTTGCTTCTTGCTGCCGTTGCTATTAGCCTTCTGCTTTCTTCTCCTGGACCTCCGTTGTTTGGCATAAGTCTACCAAGCTTTCTCTCAATTTCCTTTGTTCCAATGACCGCTTCCTTAACCTGTTCATTCCATCCCTTTGCTTCGAGTGTCACTCCAAGGTGTTTGATTTTTTTCCCTATGGTTATCTCTTGATCTCCCACCTGTATCTTACCTGTTCCTCTATTATTTCTCTTAGTCGATAGCCATGCCGCCTCAGTTTTTTGTGTTGCTAGTTTTAAGCCCTTACTTCTCATCCATATTTGTATTATATCAATTGCCAGCTCTAATCTTCCTTTTAGTACTTCTATTTCTACGTCTCTACCTACTACTGCTATGTCGTCCGCAAATGCTGTTATTGACACGCCTTCCGGCATCTTCATTCGAAGTAACTCGTTATAGACAAGGTTCCACAGTTTTGGTCCCAGTGCTGAGTCCTGCGGTACCCCTCTAGTAAGTTTGAATCTTCCATTTTTGGTCACTAGATTTCTGTCCTGTAAGTAGCTCCATATAATCTTGATTGTTTTTCTTTTATTTTTTTATTTTATACATGAAGTTTGCTTTAACAGCTAGCTTCATTTTATACATGAAGTTGGATTTAATTACTAACTTCATTTCACACGTAAAGTTGACTATAGATATGTTCCATTTGACCGTTTCATGCACCTGGTGCGTTAGAGGTCGAGTGCGACTATTTTCGATGTGGAATATTCGAGTTGGAACATTGCGCCGCGGGCATTCCCGCTTAAAACGTCAGTTTTGTTTTGTGCATGCCCGCCGCGCTTAAATTGTGCATTTTGAAATGTACTTATCTATGATTTGTACATAGCGGTCGTATAAAACCATGGCGGATATGTATAATATAAAATTTGAAATTAACTTAACAAATCTGTACTGCCTTTTTTAAATTTTGCGGGCAAGAAACACGTCGAATATCTAAAACGCTTTTGACAAATGGAACAACTTATTAGTCACACCCATAAAATTAGTGCCACCAAGTGCGACTATTTGGTCAAATGGAAAACAGCTTATAACAATTTACTTCATTTTATACCCAAAGAAATGTGTTCTTGTAAATTCACATAATCTGCCCAATTATTTATGCATATTGCCATCTAGCAAGGTTGATAAGCAATTTAGTAAATAAACGTATTAAAATGCAAAATTGCTTAGCAACTTTCCTCAATAACAATATTGCTAGCTAGCAATTGGGCAGATTGAATCAAATTAACTTAACTTTTTTAGATTTTTATAAGTTATGTTGATGTAATGAATACAAGTAAAAGAAGGCAAGATGAATTGCAAGGTACATATTATTTCCTATGCCAATGCTCAAAATGTTTGTCGCCTAAAAATTAAGTGGAATTTATGACCGGTGCAATTTTTATTGATTTCAGAATGTATTATGGCGGTCCATTCATTACTTTTTGGTGTTCCAAGAAAAGAGCAGAGAAGCAATGATTTATTTGAAGTTAGCTTATGAGAATTTGAAGATTAGACATGGTCAGACGAGTCAATTATTTAGGTCTGAATTGATGCCTTTGTTACAGCAAGTTAAAGCTGAAAGTGATCTCAATTGTTTTTTGTTTGTTTTAATAGTTTTTAATGTACTGAATACAATAAAATATTTTGTTGCTTTATTTGTTTTGTTATTATGTAGAATATTTTTATCAGATTTTCTGTTAGCTATATGATGGGATTTTTTGTACTTTTAAAGAGTGGAAAATCATCCTGAATTAATTTTATTCAGGCGGACTCCAGTGGCAAGGCTAAAACTGCAAAAAATGAGAAACACTAAAATAAGTCTTACCCTGGAACCTTCAGCTCTGTTCAAACTTTATTTGGGAAAGCAAATACAGCAAAAAATGAGAAACACAAAAGGTCTGTCTTCTATAGGCAAAATGTCACTCGAAAATTTCAATTCACATTTCTAAAAGACAATATTTTTACCCAATCACTGCAGTATCATTATTACATTAATATAATTTAATTGAACAATACCAGAGAAAATATTTTGTATTTTGAATCCAATATACATGCCTAAATGTAGATATAAACAAACCGACATTCGAAATAATGTAAGATAAACAGCAAACATAATTCAACTTACCATTAATTAATTTCTGTCTTTACTATTGCTTCACACTTATATTCACACAATTTAATTAACAAATTCACTAATCACTTTTAATTTATTAGAACGTAATTTAAGTAATACCGGAGCACTACATCAACGCCGGACGTACTCTCTCACGGCAATACACCAACGGCCGATTTCCCCCACTATTCCGACCGAGTTTAAATGTACTCCAATCTAAACTACTGACACGTTATCATAGTATAGAATGTCCCACCCACACACCTAAGTGTCCGTTATCAAGAAATTGTATGTTTCACTTCTCTGCGAGCATCAGAAAACATTTAGTCACAAAAAGCTGTTGTGATCTAATTGATAAACAACACTTGGGTGAGTGGGCGGGCCACTCCAATCTAAACTGTTCCACTCACCCACCCAAATGACCGTTATCAAAAGATTGTATGTTTCCCTTCTCTGAGAGCATCAGAAAACATTTTGTCACAAAGACAATTGTGATCTATTCTCTTGATAACTAACACTTGGGCGGGTGGGCGGGCCACTCCAATCCAAACTACTGACTTGTTATCATAGTATGGGGTGTCCCACCTACCCAAGTGTCCGTTATCAATAAGAAATTGTATGTTTCCCCTCTCTGCAAGCATTAGAAAACATTTTGTTACAAAAGACGGTTGTGATCTAATTTCTTGATAACCAACACTTGGGTGGGTGGGCGGGCCACTCTAATCTAAACTACTGACTTGTTATCATAGTATGGAATGTCCCACCCACCCAGATGTCCGTTATCAAAAGATAGTATGTGTCACCTCTTTCGCACTTTTGGAGCCTACAAAAGTCATTTATCGTAACAAATTTACGGACCACTCCAATCTAAACTACTGACTTGTTATCATAGTATGGAGTGACCCTCCCACCCACCCAGATGTCCGTTATCAAAAGATTGTATGTTTTGCTTCTCTACGAGCATCAGAAAACATTTTGTCACAAGAGATGGTTGTGGTCCCTAGAATTAGTTGTTTGTTTCTTCTGCTGTAATTTAATAACAACCGACATTTTTTCCCCAAATGTAATAGCAGCATGCACATAAAAAAAATCTAATTTGTTGATAACAAGCACTTGAGAAAGAATCGCCTACTAACCCAAGTGTTTAGTCATTAACAAATTAGTTGTCTGTCTGTCTCTCATATTGTAATTTACGTACGTCAATATCATTTTTTTAATGTCAATCACTTGAGCAAGAATCGCCTACAAACCCAAGTTTTTGTCATACAAAAATTGATCCTCTGTCTCTCTTGCTGTAATGTAATAACAAGTAACATTCGTTCCTCGCCTAAGTGTTAAAAAATTGGTTGTCTGTCTCTCCTGAAGTCATTTAATAACAATTTACATTTCCCTTAAAAAGTAATAGCAACAAATACATAAAAAAATGAAAAAATATAAAATTTCTTAGTGACAAACACTTGAGGAAGAATCGCCTACTAGCCCAAGTGTTCGTAATAAAAAAAATAATTGTATGTATTTCCCGCTGTAATTTAATAGTAACCGACTCTCGCCTTTCATTCGTAATAGCATCAGAAACATCAAAAACTAAAGAAGAGATTCAATCGTTTGATGACGAGCACTTTGGCAAGAATCGCCTACTAGCCCAAGTGTTTGTCATCAAAGAACTGGTTGTCTGCTTCTCCCGCTGTGTTTTAATAATAACCAACATTTGTCCCTCAAATATAATTGCAACAGAAACGTCATAAACTGAAGAAAATATATTCAATTTCTTGATGCCAAACAATTGAGCAAGAACCGCCTACTAACTCAAGTGTTTGTCATCATAGAACTTGTCTGTCTTTCTTATTCAATTTTTTAATAACAAACATAAATGCGGGCGAGCGGAATACACCAATACAAACCTTTCGTCCACAATCATAAACTAGGTGACCCTATCGCTTGCCCAAGTGTTCGTCATCGAAAAATTAGTTGTAGGTCTCTTCTGCTGTAATAATAATATTTGTCTGTCAAATGTAATAGCAGTAAGTACATCAAAAACAAACAAAAAATGTAATTCTTTGGTGTCACACACTTGAGCAAGAATCGCTTACTACCTCAAATGTTTGCCGTCAAGAAATACGTTATTTGCCTTTTTTACTGTAATTTAATAATCAAAGAAAACTGTTGATGACAAACACTTGGACAAGAATTGCCTACTAGCCCAAGTGTTTGTCATTAAAAAAATAGTTGTCTGTCTCTCATGTTGTAATTTAATAATAACCAATATTCTCCTTTCAAATGTAATAGCAACAGGTACGTCAAAAACTAATGAAAACATTTAATCTTTTGATGATAAACACTTGGGCAAGAATCGCCTACTAACTCAAGTGTTTATTATCAAGAAATATGTTGTTTGTGTTTCTTGCTATAATTTAATAACAATCGATATTCTCCCCTCAAGTATAGAAGCAAGTACGTCAAAAACTAAACGTAATATCGAATCTTTTGATGATAAACATTTGGGCAAGAATCGCTTACTGGCCCAAGTCTTTGGCATCAAAGAATTGTTGTCTCTCTTGCTGTAATTTAATAACGCCCGACATTCTTCTTTTAAATGTAATATCAACAAATACGTTAAAAACTGAATAACATATCCAATCTTTTGATAACAAGCACTTGGGCAAGAATCGCTTACTGGCCCAAGTGCTTGTCATCAAAAAATTGGTTGTCTGCTTATGATTCTGTAATTTAATAAAAACCAACATTCACTACTTAAATGTAATAGCAATAGCTGAAAGCAATATCCAATCTCTAAATGACAAACACTTGGGCGAGAATTGCTTACTAGCCCAAGTGTTTGTTATCAATAAATTGGTCTATCTTTTGCCCCTCAAATGTAATAACAACAGATACATCAAAAACTTAAATTTTATATTATCAATCACTGTAATAACTAAATAAAAGTAACTACCATGAATTTTTATTAATTCATTAAAAACAATCATTATTGCTCGGAGAACTGTTCAGAAAAATGTTTAGATTTGAGAAAATGTGTTATTAATTAATCGACAATCAATTTTAAGAAAAAACATTTTTAATTAAACACGAGATAAATTTTAAAAGCAATTTTCATTCAGAAGCACTGAAAATTTATTAATGAAGAGATCATATTACAAATAAAAGACTTACTGCTTTGAAAATCAACATTATAACGGCCAAGTCTCAATATCATTTCAAACAAGTGTCCCAGATCATAACAAACAATTTATATCCAATCACTAAATACTAATAAACATAATGTAATATTCACACAAAATTATGTTTAATTGCTTTTTTCATAGTATTAGTATTTCACTACGCAATAACTGGAGACGTTGAATTAATACACACTCACTCGAACACAGACATCGGACTACTGAGAGCGAGATCTTTGCCGTCGTCCCCTCTCAATCACCAACTGCCGGAATTTGCAAATTAAATCAAATCGTTAATAATTATTTTCTCTACCAAAAAAGCACCCAAGATAAAACAACTAGTATAAATTCCATACAGAAAAAAAATTGCTTTTTAATAAACCTATTCTCAAATTTCTGCAATCACCTATTCTGCCTTAAATTAACCCTATTTATTAAATTGTTAAATTCTTAATTTTTATATTTACTAGAATTATACATTAGAATTGATTTGTGCCCTTATTTAAGGGTGCTTTTTAAATTAATTTGATTTGAAGCAAATTTGTCTTAATTAATAACTATCAATAATACAATTCCAAATATTTATACAGGGAGTTTATAAATAAATGGGATTATGTAATCACTTTAAATATGCCGCCTTTTTAAAATTGTTCACTATACTACATATGTTTGCTTGACAGCTGTCAAAGTTGATCTGTCAAAACAAATAGTTTAGTGAACAATTTAACAAAAGCGGCACATTTAAAGTGATTACATAATCCCATTCATTTATAAACTCCCTGTATTTTAGTAGGAACACTTTGTGCTTATTTAAGAAAACCTAAAAATTATTTTTCAATATAGTTTAATCAAACCGAATTATTTTATATAATATACAAACTAATACAATTTAGTACAAAAGTAACCCAACCCCAAGTCACCCTTATGTAATAAAATTAATTGAATTATTTTCCTATAAACACAATTAAATAATAATCAATCAAACTATACAACTAATCTTCAAAATAAAGCAATTAATTCAGCATAATCATAAAATCAAACTTACCTTTACTCTTTGCTTTTATCACTGTATCACTTAATTATTATTAATTAACCAGATTAATCGACTATTTCACCTCAACTGGAACCTAAATATAAAATGCACGCATTTTTTTTCTGAAACTGATAAAGCGATCTCCAAGTAAACAACTTTTTATGCGATAAAAAATATTTATTCTTTCTATACATTAATCACCTTCAAATTTATTTTATATATTAGATATTTTATAAATTAAATTATAAAAATATTCCTTTATTATAAACATTATTATTAATAAATTGCTAATTTATTTTAGTACATTTAGACGCATAAGAACCTATATTGCATGAAAGCAATGAATTGTAACTTACTTTTCTGATAAAACTAAACAAAACGTCAACATATTACAAAATATAAAGAATTCTTATATTTAAAAGTGCCCTGTATTATTACACGTTTTCAACATTTTTGCATACTCTGTATAACGCTAGGATGCCGACAATGTAGAGTACATTACCAACCCCAAATAATAAAAAAACCCTAAAAATTTAGAAATTAATTATATTTTGTTATAATTATAAATAAATTACATCCAAAACCTTATAATTTGTTGCTATTTTGATTAGGAATGTTATAATTTATAATAAAATTAAGTTTTTAATTGAAAATATTTTTTTGAAAATTAAATTAATTTTTTTGAGAATTACATTTTATCTTCACAAAATGTTTCTTTTTGTTCAAAATTCACGAATATCAACTCAAAATTGTCTGAAACGATGTATTTCCAATGATATTCATGTTTGAAAATCGGCAAATGTGAAATTTCACTATGTTGATTGTTTTGAAATAGTTTTTTGCAAATATCTTTATAACCCTGACATTTCCAACAAAACTGCACATAAATCAAAACATGCGCTAAGAAATTCCTCACATTTTGATAGCTGTTATGCATGCTTCAAATATTAATAGTATAAAGATATTTGATAGAATTATATCAATAAACAATAAAATGTTGAGGTTATGTATATGTTATTATAAAATAATTACATTTGATCAAAAAAACGCCTCATAAAGCCTTTTAAAGCATCCTAACATGATGTTAGGCGTCCAAAACTACCCTAAAAATAAATCCCATCATCCTAAAATCAGTAATAACATTAATATCAAACATTGGCAATTTCCCATAAGAATACATGGTGTTAAAAAAACAAGAAAATTTAAATTTTTTTATTTACTTTGCCAAAATCTAAATGTGGAAACCTAATTATTGGTTATTATATTACCCCTATACCAAATTTCAACTTATAATATCTTTCTATAAAATAGTTATTGAGTCAAGTATACTAAATCATTTTGAAGCTATTAACTCAGGCTACAAAACTATATAATATGCATACAATTTATAATCATTAAATAATATTGCAAAACTTGATTTGAACATTGTATAAAGAAAAATGTATAAATTTAATAATAACTCAAATTTGGTAATAGTTATAATAATTTTGATTTAATTTTTGAAATCCTGAAGTTTGGTTTACTATTTGTACCAATTTTCAGCAAAAAATATTGAAAAATAAACATAGAAAGTTAAATTAGATCCCAAATGACTTAAGTCTATCTGGGCAAGTCTGTATTGACTTTATGACTTATTTTCAAAAACCATTGGAAAGCTGAGATTTTGGGCTTTAAAATGATGGGTCATACATTAAAAATGGTACATTCCTAAACAAACTACAAGGGTTGAAAGATTTTTTTGAAAAACTTCAAAGATTAATTTTTAATATTCCATATAATTTGAAGTCTATTTTTTTGGAAAAATTGTACATTTTTGTATTTCTTATACAAGTTTTGGGTTAATATTAAAATTAAAGTTGAACATGTAATTAAGGGTTGATTTATTTTCAAAAAAATATTTTAATTTTAAATTGTAAAATATTTGTATTACAATCTTTTAATCTCAAATTTTTTTATTGCATATTGTAACTGGGTCCTTCCTTGAGGTCCAGTGCAAATTTCACCATCCCCTTTAAATAAATAACGCAGGGGTAGTTTTTATTACATGCCAAGATAATTTATGAAATAACTTTGTTAAAAAAAAAATTTCGCAATTCAGATTTTTTTGAGGTAAATTAGATGTTATTTGGACTAATTTTTGAGATTTTCGTAAAGTTTGAAAAATTATTAATAGTAATTAAGGGTTGTTTATGAAGTTTTAAGTTTGACTCCAAATTTCACATAGATTCCCTTAATATAATGTTTCGAAACTATGAAATTCGTAAAATTCAGAATTTTTTACTATAAAATATTGAATATTAATGCCAAATTCGGCTTCTTAAGGGGTGAAAATAATTTAATTAATGTTGTTGGCCATTTATAAATATTGTTAATATTTTTTAAAGTAATACTGTGCGCATGCGCAGACTGTTGTAAGTAGTCATTTTCAGTATCATTCCACTGCTCAAGGGATGCGCATCGTTTTTACAAGTTCCCGATTTTTAGTGTCTGATTGGGACCAAAGTGGGTCAATTCCATAAATAGTTAATAATTAATGAAGTGGCCGCGAGATTTTCGGTAAATATGCTCAAATAAGTGAAAAAATCGGAATTAAAATTTTCTAAAATTTTCCATAAATTGAAGTTAAAGTCGGCGTCTAATCTGGGGGAATAAAATAAGTTGGCAACACTGACGAATGACAGGCGGTAAATTTAAAACTTTTGCTTGTCAAATAGTTTAAAGGTTAAATTGAAACTTTATTCGCGTTTTATTAAAAGTTTGTGTTTTTAAACAGTTAAAAATAATTTTGAGTATAATAAATTGTGATTGTGATGGAATTGGATAATTTGGTGCAGTGCTGAAGATGGTATTAATGCAGTCCTTTGTTGTAATGATGCTGGCCCTCTAAAATGCAGTAAGATTTTTTGCAGCAACATCTTTAGCAATTCACAAGTTAACAGGTAGGCCAACATAGATCAAGACGCCAAGATGAAACGTAAGTGTTTAAATTGATTCTGTTAGGGTTTTTTTCCACAGAAATATTGTAGCTTGTGTTTATATTATATTGTCAATGCGTCGCGATTAGGAATTTGTTTTTCAGCCCACATTATTTCAAATCGTTAGGTGTCTCGTGTTAGGTAGGAATTTCAGATAAGGATTAAGATTGAAGCGGAGATCATCACAGCAGGTGTAATGATCTAGAAATTAACAAAAATATTAATTGAAAATTTAATTCTAGGTATGGTGTCTGCATGCGTCTACACTGCGATCAACTTGAATCATTGAATAAATAATTTATAGAATTATTATTAATTAAATATGTTATTCTAGGTTATGGTATCTGCATCAGTCTACACGGCAAACATTGCGAGCAGAATTTGTATAATTAATTAATTTCTAGTACAGCTTTCGATTTCTTGTAAAAATAATTTAATTCGCTCAGGCAATCATCTTTTAACTTTTATGCTCTATCGTGTGCAGCCTCCTAGTTATTGTACTCTAGTTTATTGCTAAATACTCTGTTGCACTGAGGACAGGTTAGTTGTCCATTTTTATTATTGAAGATTTTTTCTGTTTCTGATTCAAAAGTTCTCTTTCAGCATTTGGTTGTCTTTATTCAAAAGCATCTGGCTCAGTCTTTTTCATAATAAACTTTCATTAATTAGTTAAATTGATCAGTAATTAAAATAAAATTTTGTTGGTTATATTACTTTTATATGATTAAATTATTTGCATTCTTATTTTTCTGGAATTAAGGAAGATAATGCTTTAAATATTTTTCCAAATCTTATTAAAATCTAAAAGGAAATGAGGATAGCGGTAGAAAACTCATGGTGGTGTATCGAGTATGGGGACATGCCCTCGGTGTATATACTTACTTTCTCCTTTACAAATTGATTGTGCAATTTCAATTTTTTTAAATTATGTGTGCTTTGGGTTTATTATAGACATCTTTTGAGTTCTTGGAATTTTACAGCGCATCCCAATATAAATCGTCTAAAAAAAATTAAATTAGAAAACGGTTAAGTTAGGAAAGTTATTTAGTTTAGTTTTTCAATTGTAGATAAATTTTATTAAATAGCTAGAAAAAATCAACTGTTTCTGTAGATTCTATATAAGATTTTTTTGAAATATATTTGCAACCTTGATAGTTTTAGATTAGTTCCAATTAGATTAGTATTTTTTGATGAATTTTTAAATAAATTTTATTAAATAGGAATGAATGGCTGCAGACTTAGAATTAAAGCGTCTTATTGAAATCACAAATAAATTATATACAAAATTAATTGTTAGGAGTGCTAATAATTGTTGTAATATTAATCATTTTTCGCTATTCTCGTTGCGTTTTGCTAGCTTAAATTGTTTCCGTTTAATATTTCTCAACATTGTTTTTTCTTTATTTCAAAAGTTGTCCTTTTTTTTTCAATTTATTTATTTTTACATTGCGTACTTGCTTTGTTTGTCATCTTCTGGCGTTCTTTCTAAATAATATCCATACCATGTGCTAACTGTTTTTTATCTATTGTTTTGAGTATGCTTTTGATTCTTATCCGTTTTGTTTCTTGTTTTGTCCATTTTTGTTAGACTTTCTACTCTCCTTAGATATTTCATTTCCGTTTCACTTATTTATTTAGTTTATATATCACTGTTGATCTGTGTATTGTTTTGTATGTAGTTTTTTTTTTAATCTCTGTATTTATTGAGTGATAACTTCTGTTTGTCTTTTTTAATTCATGCTCCATTTTTCCTTTGTTATTTAAAGTTGCTCCTAAGTACGTGAATGATTCTACTTGTTCTATTTCCTTTCCATATAGCTTTATATTTGATTTTGCTATCATAAAAATTTTTGTTTTCTCTATATTTCTATAAATTTGTTATATTGTCAGCAAATACACGTTTTGCTATTGTTGTTCTTTGAGATTGTGATATCATCTAAGAAAATGATAAATAGTAACGTAGCTAACGCACTTACTTTTCTTAATCCTTGTGTAGTTATAAATTATTCTGACACCTCTTTTTCAGTTCGTATATAATTAATTGTGATTCTGTATAATGCTCTTCATTACTTCATGTAGTTTATTTGTATTTCTGCTTCATTCAGTATATTCCGTAACTCTTTTCCAGATACTCAAATTTTTTTTCTTTGCTTATTATTTTTCAATTGTAAATATGTGATTTTGTGTTCTATATAATTTTCTGAAACCACATTGATCTTTTTCTAGCGTTAGTTCCAATAAAAGTTTATTTTATATTATGGGTTCGTACATGTCGGCTGTTATGAATAGCATTAAATTGCTTAATAGTATTTCTACAAAGTTTGTATTGAATTGTTAGGTAGATAATCAATTCCTATTAATTGTTTGTTTTGGAAACAACATTAATTGGAAAAAAATGAATGTGAACTACAGCATCTACAGCTCGTATTCAAATTGGTTGCTCAGCTAATTTAATAATTTGATAATAAATTTAAATCATAAATAATCAGTTCAATTTATGATTAACTTGAAATAGAATTATAATTTGATAAATTACCTTAATTTCCTTTTCATATTTCAACACTGGAACCAATCATGGAGGTTTCTTTTGTATTCCTTTATCGCATTCGTTCAAGGTCACCTATATGTAGAAATTTTTATGGTTAGGTTTTTCAATGTTGGGAATTTATTTAATTTTTACTTACATGAAGCATAGATCCAGCAATATTTATTATAGCATTTAAATGCATAATTTCATTAACTTCACACAATTTATGCAATATGCATGAAACATTAGGGTTCTGGTAGAAACTGTGCATGCGCAGTAATATGTCACTGCGCATCTAAAAAAATTGATCTTGATAAGATTGGGGCAACCAACAATAACTTGCGTCTAAATATCAGAATTCAGATCCATCATTGATCTCGACGTGCGTAATACGCATGCGGTGGAACTCGGAACTATTTGTCGGGCGGTAATTTTAAATCACATCTAGACATCTATAATATTGTTTGATTATTTAAATTGAATAAGTACTTATTTTATGTTTTAAAATTAGATTAATTAATTAATGATAACTTATTATTATGATTGTATGTACATAATAAATATTTTTAAATATTGTTTAAATAACAAAACTAGTTGGACTTTACTTATGCCCGTATTACACTGTTAATAATTATATCTTGAATTATATACAAAATCTTAAAAAGTCTGTAAAATGCACAAATGATCATCAATTTTATTATAGATTGAAATTTTAAGTACATTTTTAGAGTTTCTTTATAATTAGCACATAAAATACAAGAAATAGCATTTATAATATAACCCAACTATTTTCTTAAAACTATTATTGCGTACATTTTTTGTGTTAATTCTAAAGAATAACTAAAAATATTCTTAAAATTTCAATCTACAATAAGATTGATGATGATATTTTTTATAATATAATTCAATAATGAATTATAGATCAGTGTCATACGGGCATAACCCGTTAGACCTGTTAGTAAGTAATTTTAAATAACGTCTATACATGTATAAAATTATATTATTATTTAGATTTATTAAGTTCTTATTTCACATGTTTTAAAGTTAGTTTAAATAAATAATCATTATATTTTTCTTATTTTTTTGTTAATTAATTTAACTTATTATTATGATTGTATGTAGTTGTTGCGTTCGATTGACTTATGTTTTCACTTTAAATCATTTAAAGTGATTCATATTCGTTAAATTGTACGTGCGGCGTTATCATATCACCTATGAAATGGAAATAATCAAGCTACCAGTCACGTCGCAACAGCAATTGTTTTATTATTTCATAAAGTAATAGTTGTGTTCAGTTCAGTGTTATGTGTAAATAATAGTTATTGTTAATTATTATTGAAAAACCATGGAGAAAAACAGTAAATGTTCCGAATGCAATCAAATTTTTAGTAACGTGTCTAATTTAAGAAGGCATTCCCGTAAATACCACAAAGACAAAGTTGAAGAAATTTCTCCATTAGTATACAAAACATCTATAAAACAGTATAGCTGTAGTATCTGTGATAAAAGTTTTGCCTACAAACAAAATTTGCAACAACATGTTAAAACACATAAATTATTGCAAGTGAGTGAAGTAATAACAAATATACCTGTAAAGGTCGTTTCAAAAAAATGCTCAATGTGTGAGTATTTTACAACTCATAAAAATGACTTAATTGTTCATTTTAAAGAAACACATGAAATTGAAATCCAATCAGAAACAATTAAATTTGGGTCTGAAAATCAATTTTATGAATGGAGAAATAAAATTGAAACAAGCACTACTGCAAAATTTATAAAATCTGATTCTTCGAAACAAAAATCAATTGTTTATTTTGTTTGCAATCGCTCTGGAAATTATATAGATGTGGTCAAAGAAAAAAGAAAACGACACTTAAAAACCCAAGGAAGTGACAAAATTAATGCTGTATGTCCTGCAAGTATCAAATTAATAAAAAATAATAACGACAACGGTTGCAAAATTGTATTTATTAAAACACATGTAGGCCACGCCATGGATTTAGGACACATACACTTAAATCAAAGTGAACGACACAATATAGCGCAACAAATGTCTAAAAAAATACCTTTTGACGAAATTCTGAATGACATCCGTGACTCTGTTGTTGGCTCAGAATTAAAAAGACTGCATTTGTTAAATAGAAAAGACTTGCACAATATTGAAAAATGCTTCAATTTAACTTCTCTTGCTGCAAGGCACCCGAACGACGCAATTAGTGTTGATGCATGGGTTAGAGAAATGAATGAAGAAAAGCGCTGTGTATTATTTTATAAACCACAAGGAGAAATTTCTCAGCAAGTTCCTGAATTGAAACTTGAAGATTTTGTTTTAATAATTATGACGTCTGCACAAAAAGATTTTTTTATTAAATATGGTTCAGATGTCATCTGCTTGGATGGGACAATTTTAACAACTCTATTAGTGCTTGATGACTTAAGAGAAGGATTCCCATGTAGTTTTCTAATATCTAATAGATCAGACAAGGAAATTTTGAGATTGTTTTTTTCTAAAGTAAAAAATGAAACAGCCACCATTACTCCAAAATATTTTATGTCCGATATGGCAGACGATTTTTATAATGCTTGGCTGGAAGTGATGGAAACACCTGAAAAACGGTAACTATTTGTTTATTTTTTTGTATGTAGATAATTTAATTAATAAGCATGTTTTAGATTGTATTGTACTTGGCACGTAGATCGAGCATGGAGGAAAAACTTGAATAAAATTAAGATAAAAGAGAAACAGGTATAATTAAATAATATTTAAAATTAAAATATTTTGTTGTAATATATTGTCTTTTTTAGATTGAAATATACAAAGTATTAAGAACGCTTTTAGAAGAAAGAGATGCCAATATTTTTCAAATTATGATTAACAAATTTATTGGAACTGAAGACTCCGAAACAGAGGAGTTTATAAAATATTTTAAAGACAATTATAGTCATTCTGTCGAGAATTGGGCTTACGCATTTAGGCTTCATGCAGGTGATAATACAAACATGCACCTAGAAAGATTTCACAAAACAATAAAGTACATTTACTTAAAAGGCAAAAAAGTGAAAAGGCTGGATAAAGCAATAAATGCTATAATGAAATTTGTAAAAGATAAACTTTTTGATAGACTAATTTCTCAATATAAAGGAAAAGTTTGCAGCAAAATTAAAAACATTCGCATTCGCCACAAAAATATGGAAAACTTGGATGCAAGTTTAATTGCAAAAACTGAATGTTGAAAGTTATTTCGGAGTGCACAAAAACTTTAACACTTTATACGAAAATCACGTTGATGTTTTAGGATTCATATATTAAAACATATATACAGTCAATCAAGTTAAAACATACAAATGGCAGCTAATATACGTGTTGTACTCGGGACTACTGTTACCGGAATGAGAGCGAGTTAAGTGTCGCAACATGTGAACTAGGCTCGCCATATCTAGGGAGGGGGAATGACACAAGTAAATGGCGGTAAATTTAAAATAAAGAAAACAAACATTATTTGTATAATTCCAACACTTCCTCTCAAATAGTATTTGTTCTTTCCACCATTCCTAGCATTTCCCTTAGTTTTTGGAATCTTGGTTTCGGAAGTGGCTTGGTAAAGATGTCAGCCACTTGGTTTTCCCCGGCAACGTGCTCCAACGAGATAGCGCCTTCATTGTACTTTTCACGAACAAAGTGATATTTGATCGCAATGTGCTTCGATCTCTTATGGAACTCCGGGTTCTTTGCAAGCTTGATGGCACTTGCATTGTCTACCAGAAGGCACGGCGTTTCAGTCGTGTGGGTCAGCTCTCGAAATAGGCGGCTGAGCCAAATAGCTTCCTTCGCACCTTCGCTGGCCGCCAGATATTCGGCCTCCGTTGTCGATAACGCGACGCATCGCTGCTTCTGGCTCATCCAGGATACGGCCGCACCTGCGTTCTTGCTAACGACGCCTGTTCTTGATCGCCTCGACGTCTTGTCCGCCGCGTAGTCGGCATCGCTGTATACTACTAGGGCGTTGCTTGGATTGTCCACGTAGAGAAGTCCCCAATTGACGGTCCCGCGAAGATAGCGGAGAATACGTTTCACCGCAGCCCAGTGGGATTCCCTTGGTTTCGCCAGGAATTGCGAAACTGCACTGACGGCGTAGGTGATGTCGGGTCGAGTAGCCACTGACAGATACATCAAGCTACCCACGGCTTCTCGAAAGGGGACGGAGTCGTCCAACAGCGGATCTTCCTCTGAGTCTTGTAGATGGCCATCACTTGGAGTAGACACAGGATTTGCCTCCGACATTGAAAAGCGGTCCAGGACCCTATCGGTGTACGAAGTTTGTTCTGCAAAAATACTATCATTTTTCTGACACAAATTTACACCGAGAAAACAGTTCAAGTCCGACACAGTTATTTGAAACTCTCTTTACAGTTCATTTAGAAAGTTTTTCAACCCGTTAGCGTCATTTCCGGCTATCAGTCCGTCATCCACATACACTGCAATCGCGAGAAGTTTCCCGTTCGAACGCTTGACAAACAAGCACGGATCCGCGACACTTTGTTTTAGCATCTGCTTCTCCAGGAATTCATTGAAGCGATGATTCCAGCAGCGTGGAGACTGTTTGAGGCCATACAAACTGCGATTCAGCTTGCATACCCGGTTCGATCCATCCTCGAAGCCTTGGGGCTGCCTCATGTACACTTCCTCTTTCAGTTCGCCATATAAAAACGCCGTTTTTATATCGAACTGAATAAGTTGCAGCTTGTCCGACGCAGCGATACTCAGGATTGATCAGATGGTGTCAAATCTGGCAACTGGGCTGAAGGTCTCATCGTAGTCGATGCCCTTCTTCTGCACGTATCCTTTGGCGACTAACCTCGCCTTGTATCGGCCTATTGATCCATCAGGCTGTGTCTTTACACGCAGCACCCAACGACAACCGACGGCTTTCTTCCCTCGAGGAAGGTCCACCAGGTCCCACGTCTTGTTCTCGAGCAGAGATGATATCTCTTCCGTCTTGGCTTTGGTCCACTCAGCTGATCCTGCGGAATCTGGGGATGGCACGAAATTATCTGCGAACATGACAAACTCATTAAAATGTTCAGGACGTTTGATATTTCGCTGAAAACGACTGCGCATGTTAACTGTGCTCGTTTCATTGTCCCCCGCTGGCTTGGTCTAGACTTCCTTTGATGCTGACGTTCGCTCGCTTGTCGAACCGGAATCTTCATTGTAGTCGGGATCGTCTATGTTGCTGTCGTCTTCGTGCATGGAGTCGGTGTTGTCACTATGCTCGTCAGGAAGTGCGTCGAAAGTGGGCTTATTCAACTCGACGACGGCTTCCATCGGCAACGGTTGTGGTTCGAAAAGTTGGACTTCATTGCTTCGTGGCGCTTCCTCCGAAACAATTGACGAATCTAATTCGTTGAAGATGACATCGTGACTGGTAACAATCTTGTCTTCGTTGTTCAGCCAAACACGATAGCCTTTCCTCTCTCCACAGTATCCCACAAGATGTCCTGGCTTGCTTTTCGCATCCCATTTACGACGCTTCTGATCTGGCACGTGCACATAGCACTTTGTTCCAAAAGCTTTCAGGTGCTGAGGGGCATAAACAAGTCTTTTAAACCACAGTTCATATGGGGTTTTACCTGGTACTGGTGTTGGTCCCGTCCTGTTGATGACGTACGCCGCAGTGTTGACTGCTTCGGCCCACAATTTCACTGGCAGCTGTTTAGCCTGGAGCAGAGTTCTTGCACATTCAACAAGAATCCTATTTTCTCGTTCTGCAGTACCATTCTGTTCAGGCGCATACGACATCGCCATGAATGGAATTCCTTTTGAAGCCAGGAACTGCTTCACATCTGCGTTGACAAACTCTGTTCCACTATCGCTTTGAAATTGTTTGATTTGAACACCAGCCACCTCAGCTTCCTTCACAAAATCTTTTAGACATCCGGACACCTCGTTTTTGTTTTTAAGAAAGAAGACACGTCTGTATTTACTGAAGTCGTCTTTAAACACCACGTAATATCTGCTCTTGCCCACACTCACCGGATGTGGCCCGCAAACGTCCGAATGCACAAGTTCTCCCGCAACTTTTGCTTTTACTGTTCGCGTATTGTAGCTCAGTCGATGCTGCTTTCCCATCACGCACGCCTCACAAAAGAATTCACTAGAATTTACTTTAATTCCGAATCGTTCAAGAAAACACTTCACATGTTGTTTGTTTTGATGGCAAAGACTTTCATGCCACACTTGAAGCGATTTAATTTTTGAAGCGCCCGACGCGATATAAGCCGCACCATCAGCACAGTTGGCTGCTACCGGTAAACAGACTCGCATTCCAAGTTCGAACAGACCACGTGAGTTCATCTTTCCGGCGAGATGAACAACATTTCGTTTTAAAAACAAACACACAGAATTATCGGCGGACATCTTGAATCCTTTCTTCAATGTTGCAGTTACCGAAAACAAATTTCGGGGAATATCGGGCACATACCATACGTCCTGCAGGTGATTCAGTCGCCACTCGCCATTTACTTGCATCTCCACAACAACAGTGCCGAAGCCGATAGCTGCAACTGTGCGACTATCGCCCAATTCAACCGGCTTTGGTTCGTCAAACTTCGTATAGTCTTCGAAATATTCTCGACGATTTGTCATATGACGCGTTGCTCCACTGTCGGCAACCCACTTTTCATCATTGTAGATGCCCGGCTTGTCTTGCTCTGTGAACGTTGAACATATAAAGGCTTCACCAAACTTCGACTCTTGTTGCGTCGTTCGAAGTTTTTTGTCGTGACAGTCCTTCGCAAAATGTCCGCGTTTTTTACACTTGAAACACTTTACTCTTGCGTGACTGACCTGCGTTTGCTTTTTCACATTTCCAGATTTTGAAAATAACGCTGCCGAATCCGTTCTTCTATCGGGTAGACGCATCTCAATGAGACGCAAGCGCTCTGTCAACTTGTTTGTTGTACGTTCTTCTATGGGTATTGACTCCCATACGCTCTTGAACTCGAAGTAGTCGGAAGGCAACGTTGACATGATTCGGCTTAGTAGAAGGACTTCTGGCAACACTGTACTGACCTGCTTCTTCAGCTCTTCATTTAGTTCACGGAAGATTCGCTGAAGGCGAGAGATATGCGTCATGATGTCTTCAGTTGGATCTTTTTCATATGTGAAAAACGATTCCATCACTCGATCCAAACGTTGACCAGAACTTTGCTCATATACCGAGACAAGTTTTTCCCAAACGGATCTAGCCGAGTCACAAGTGGCAGTCAGGCCCACATTGGACTCATTCATGCTTCCGACGAGTACAAGTTGTGCGAGGGCATCCGCCTTTTTGAATGTCTTCAGCTCCATTGCATACGATTGACGCTCTGCGACAGTAGATTCGGCCACTGGCTGGACTGGTTCAACCCTGCTTCCATTCTTAACATCAAAGACTTCTTGATGCTTGAGAACGAGGGTTATTTGTCGTTGCCACATGGTCCAATTCTTGGATCCATCCAACTTTTCGATTTGCGCCTTAAAATCCATTTCGTTTTTATCTCCCGTCGAGAAATTTCACAAAATTTAATGCGATGCAGATAATAACAAGATTTTAATGGCACACTAATCGCGTCGCGAAACAGACACACGTGTTTATTTTCAGGTTAAAAGTTCGAGAAAGTTTTATTTACGCACAATAGAAGTTATACCTTTTATTAAAAAAACGTTAATCTGGGCCCATAACCTGTTGAAAGTTATTTCGGAGTGCACAAAAACTTTAACACTTTATACGAAAATCACGTTGATGTTTTAGGATTCATATATTAAAACATATATACAGTCAATCAAGTTAAAACATACAAATGGCAGCTAATATACGTGTTGTACTCGGGACTACTGTTACCGGAATGAGAGCGAGTTAAGTGTCGCAACATGTGAACTAGGCTCGCCATATCTAGGGAGGGGGAATGACACAAGTAAATGGCGGTAAATTTAAAATAAAGAAAACAAACATTATTTGTATAATTCCAACACTGAATTTGGTTGGGAGATTTCATCAAAAAATTCAAACGAGTTATACTTGGTTCAAGAAATAAACCAAACATCCTGTAACCAATGCCAATTACTTTGCACGGAATGTAACATTTGTATTCATAAATACCATTGTTTATGTGCCGATTCTGCTATTAAATTTAATATGTGTAAACATATTCATTTAATTGCTACTTTTGCAAAAGGAGAAAACTTTTGCAATTCTAAAATACATTTACATTATTCCAGAATCCCAAGAAAAAAATCAAGATGAGCAGTTACACATTCAAGAAGAAAATGTTGACAAAAAATATTATATTTTAAACGAAATTGTCAAAAATGCTCAAAGAAAAGAAGACGTAGAAAAAGAAAAAGAAAAAATTAAAAAAAACTTTATCAAGCATTTGGACTGTATTCATTCGCCAACAAAATTAGAAATTGTAAAAAAAATAATATCTCCGCTTTCGCCCACACTTGCCGCAGCTTCCACGTCATATATTGAATTTTCAAATAGCAAAATTCAAAAAAAAACACCGCATAGTAAAACAATTGAACTTCAAAGGCGGTTATGGTCTACAAAAAAACTGAAAAAAAAACCTACTTCATCGATACAAAAACCTACCTTAGTTGAAAAAGATGCAATAGCTCTTTCTTTTGTTCTTAATAATAATAAATTATAAAAATAATTATGTTTTGTTGTAAGAAATTTTCCTGCTATTACATTTGTGCTTGTCTTTATTTTTAGTAAAGGTGATATATGTATGTATTTTATAATATTTATCTATAGTAATTATTAATATTTATTAAATAAAATTTAATAAATAAACTGTTATTTTATTCATATTTTATTATTAACTACATTTACAGATTACATATTATGTACATACAATCCACCCAAAATATTAAAACATAATTAATTAAATGTCACATGCTGATTGCTGTAGGAAATACTGTAAATTTATTCAGTCAAAATATGAATAACTTAACTTCAAATGAATTAACAAAATATTAAGAAAAATGTATTGATTATTTATCATTATTTAATTAAACTAACTTTAAAACAAGTAACTCCCAACTAGTTTTATTATTTAAACAATATTTAAAAAATACTTATTATGTACATACAATCGTAATAATAAGTTGCTGTAGGAAACACTATAAATTTATTCAGTCAAAAAATGATAAACTCAAGTTCAAATTATTAACAAAATAATAAGAAAAATATAATGATTATTTATTTAAACTAACTTTAAAACATGTGAAATAAGAACTTAATAAATCTAAATAATAATATAATTTTATACATGTATAGACGTTATTTAAAATTACTTACTAACAGGTCTAACGCGTTATGCCCGTATGACACTGATCTATAATTCATTATTGAATTATATTATAAAAATATCATCATCAATCTTATTGTAGATTGAAATTTTAAGAATATTTTTTGTTATTCTTTAGAATTAACACAAAAAATGTACGCATTAATAGTTTTAAGAAAATAGTTGGGTTATATTATAAATGCTATTTCTTATATTTTATGTGCTAATTATAAAGAAACTCTAAAAATGTACTTAAAATTTCAATCTATAATAAAATTGATGATCATTTGTGCATTTTACAGACTTTTTAAGATTTTGTATATAATTCAATATATAATTATTGACAGTGTAATACGGGCATAAGTAAAGTCCAACTAGTTTTGTTATTTAAACAATATTTAAAAATATTTATCATGTACATACAATCATAATAATAAATTATCATTAATTAATTAATCTAATTTTAAAACATAAAATAAGTACTTATTCAATTTAAATAATCAAACAATATTATAGATGTCTAGATGTGATTTAAAATTACCGCCCGACAAATAGTTCCGAGTTCCACCGCATGCGTATTACACACGTCGAGATCAATGATGGATCTGATATTTAGACGCAAGTCCAACAATACACTTCATTTAAAGCCACCTCAGTATTTTTTGTTTGTTTTAATTTGGAGAATATTCATCAACGCTAGGTGAAGCAAATTCTGTCATGGCGGCCATTTTGACTAAACACAAAATAATACATTATATGTATTTATGTTTTTTTAATAATATAATTCTAAATTAATAGTCTTTAACTGTTTTAATTTTAATAGACTCGCTTGCTTCAGTTAGGCCAAGTATTTCAGGTGAATAAAAAAAAACCAGACAAGTTTTCTTTTAATATGTTAATTTTATATTTGTTAAATAACATTTTTTTGTATCAACAAATTGTGTGCTCAATATTTGTACAGTGCCACTTACTAAGTTAACGCTTTGCTTTCAAGGCGGTTGATCTTTTGCTGTATATGCTTAAAGTGAAATCATTGAAAACATGGTATTAATCTTTGTTTGTGGCGGCTGGTTTGAATATTACTTGTTGTGTGGTCATCACTTCAGTAATGTCAGACCAACATGATTATTGAATTGCATGGTTTTAGTTGTTAGAAATAAATTAGTTATTTTGTTTTGCCGCTGGTGAACTCTCTACGTCACTATCATCAATAGAGGTCGTTCTGAACCCAGTAATTTAATAAGTTAGAATTGTAAAAAAAGGACAATTATTAGACTATAATTTTAGGAATAATTTTGAAAATTTAAATTATACAAAAATTAAAATCAACAGAAATTAACTTGCTACCTCACTGTTGCAGTGTTAGACTGTATCAGTTAGGCCAAATATTCAAATTAGGTATTAAATGGATTTTAACCCTGGTCAACTCCACGTCACTATTAGTAGAGGTCGTGTTGAGCCCAGTGATTTGATAGAATTGCGAAAATGTGCATTCTAAATAAGATATAAAAATCAATTACATTATTTGGTTTGCTTTGATCCAAATATATAATCTAATTAACATTCATTTTAAATATGTTAAATAGCAATTCTACTTATATCAACAAATTGTGTGGTCAATATTTATACAGTGCCACCTTCGAAGTAAGTACCATTGTTTTCAAGGCAGATGATCTTTTGCTATATATGCTTAAAGTGAAATCGTTGAAAACATGGTATTAATCTTTGTTTGTGGCGGCTGGTTTGAATATTACTTGCTGTGTGGTCATCACTTCAGTAATATCAGACCAACATGACTATTGATGAACATGGTTTTAATTGATAGAAATAAATTTGTTGTTTAGTTTTGCCGCTGGTGAACTCTTCACGTCACTATCATCAATAGAGGTCGTTCTGAGCCCAGTGATTTAGTAGGTTAGAACTGTACATAGAGAGGACAATTAGACAATAATTTTTAAGATGATTTTAATTTTTTTTTATATAAGAACATTTAATTTAGGCAGAAATTAACTTGCTACCTCACTGTTTTGGTGTTAGTCTGTTTTAGATAGGCCAAGTATTCAAATTAGGTATTAAATGGTCAACTCCACGTCACTATTAGTAGAGGTCGTGTTGAGCCCAGTGATTTGATAAAATTGCGAAAATGTGAATTCTAAATAGGATATGAAAATCAAATACATTATTTGGTTAGCTTTGATCCAATTAAATATTTTAATTAACATTCATTTTAATTTGTTAAATAGCATTTCTTACTTCTATCAACAAATCGTGTGCTCAATATTTATACAGTGCCACTTACTAAGTAAAGGCGTTTGTTTTCAAGGCAGTTGATCTTTTGCTGTACATGCCTAAAGTGAAAGTGTTGAAAACATGGTATTAATCTCTGTTTGAGGCGGCTGGTTTGAATAGTACTTGTTGTGTGGTCATCACTTCAGTAATATCAGACCAACATAACTATTGATTAACATGGCTTTAGTTGATAGAAATAAATCTGTTATTTTGCTTTAAAACTGGTGAACTCTCCACGTCACTATCATCAATAGAGGTCTTGTTGAGCCCAGTGATTTAATAGGTTAGATCTGTACAAAAAGAGAACAACTAGGCAATGATTTTAAAGATGAAAAAGTTAAGTTATACTAACAATTAATATTAGCAAAAATTAACTTGCTACCTCACTGTTCCAGTGTTAGACTGTATCATTTAGGCCAAGTATTCTAATTAGGTTTTATATGGATTTTAACCCTGGTCAACTCCACGTCACTATCAGTAGAGGTCGTGCTGAGTCCAGTGATTTGATAGAATTGCAAAAATGCGCATTCTAAATAAGATATGAAAATCAATTACATTGTTTGGTTTGCTTTGATCTAAATAAATAATCTAATTAACATTCAATTTAATTTGTTAAATAGCATTTCTTACTTGTATCAACAAATCGTGTGCTCAAGATTTATACAGTGCCACTTACTAAATAATTGCGTTTGTTTTCAAGGCAATTGATCTTTTGCTGTACATGCTTAAAGTGAAATCGTTGAAAATATGGTATTATCTTTGTTTGTGGCAGCTGGTTTGAATAGTGCTTGTTGTGTGGTCATCACTTCGGTAATATCAGACCAACATAACTAATGAATAACATAGTTTTAGTTGATAGAAATAAATTTGTTATTTTGTTAACGCTGGTTAGTTCTGCACGTCATTCAAAGGGGCCACTTGTTTGATTAGCTCACGCGTCAACTACGCCCCCTAAAATAATGTAACAATGTCTTTGTTAAAATTTTATATATTTGTGTTTTTGATTATCTCGATTTCAGATTGTTCCTAGAAAGCGATTTATCATACTACAGTTGTCGTTTCAAACATCTGTCTGTGTGATAAATACGATGCTGTTGATTCAATAATAATTTTTATTTAAAATTAGATAATTTCCTTAGATTTTACTTATTAGTTAAAACTAAAAGACTCGCAACCTTACTATTACAGTAATAGACTGCTTCAGCCAGGCCGAGTATTTCAGGTGGATCCAAAAATAGTTTATTTGGTTAGCTTTGGCCCAAATTTATAATTTATTTATTTCATTTTAATTTGTTCAATAACTATTTTTTTGTATCAACAAATCGTGTTCTCAATATTTATACAGTGCCACTTACTATAGTCTGTTCGCGTTAAGACTGCAGTAATGGGAGTGGTTTATTAAGTCAGTATCACACAGCTCTTTATTTACTTTAACCTAAAATTAAATTAAATGTCACTTTGCGGCAATAAGTAAAGCAGTTAAAAAACAAAGTTGCCAGACTTGTGAAATTAACATAGATTTGGTATTAATATTTTATATTGTTTTATTTTATTTGTACATTAATTTAATCAATTTAGATTAATTTTGATTCTTTTTTACTATCGAGCATATGGCTCAATCATTCTGAGCATAACAAACTGAATAAATATCTGTCTGAATTAAAAAGAAAATTTTATACTTATGTGTATAATGCTAAAAAATACACCAATTCTGCTTTTATACACTTAAAAATTATTTGTTTAAATTTATTTATGATAATATCAATACTTAAAGAATTAAGCATATTTATATTTTTTTAATTATTCATTTTGAATGAATTATAAAAGTTAACCTTTTTTTAATGTAATATCAATTTTTGTTAAGAGAGAATCTAGTCTTCAGTGTGATAGTTTCAGCAAGTGTGGTTCGTTGAAATTTAAAGTTATTTTTATGTTATTGTGACATATTAAGTAATTCCTAAATAACACATTTTAAAATTAAAAAAATAGTAACAATAATTTAGGTTTTGTTTTCTTCTGATGAAAATTCTTCAAAGGAATCGTCAGAAAAGCAGGTGTTAACTGTAAAATTTAGTTGTATGTTTTCAATAATATTATCCAAACAATACATTCGCTGCTCTTCTTCAATAACATGCCGTATACAATTGGTCCATTTTTCTGGTGTTACTTCTTTTAGCCCTTTTTCAAATAGGTTTTTAACATCAGCCATTTTAAAAATAGTATTATTGCCAGCTACGTAATATTAAAAAAAGTTAAGTGGAAAAACAGCTATAAGCTGATTTTCTTTGTATTTAAACAAGAAATAAAGACATAGTATTATTATTAAAATAATGGTTAACAATTAAGAAATTACAAAAAATATTAAACATATTGTTCAATTTACATTTCAATTCACATTTGAAAAGCCATTGAGATGACGTTTCCAAGTTTTTAGGTTATACTTTACGTCATAGTCAATAATTTGTATTTTAAATTTAAATACATATATTTATTTACAAATACGCAAACTTAATAATAGATAAAATAAAATTAGTTGTACTTACATTAGCGTAATAAACGATATTTTACAAATAGGTACAAAATAAATTCAACTGCAATAAAATTTAATATGATGGATTTGAATTAAAAATAGTCTATTGTAAATTGGGATGGTCTCTAAGCCAATCAGAGCATTGTTTCCCAGTTGCTATAACAACTGCAACTGCAGTCTTAACGCGGACAGACTATAAGTAAATGCCTTTGTTATCAAGACAGTTGATCTTTTGCTGTACATGCTTAAAGTGAAAGTGTTGAAAACATGGCATTAATCTCTGTTTGTGGCAGCTGGTTTGAATAGTACTTGTTGTGTGGTCATCACTTCAGTAATATCAGACCAACATAATTAATGAATAACATGGTTTCAGTTGATAGAAATAAGTTTGTTATTTTGTTAACGCTGGTCAACTCTGCACGTCACTATCATCAATAGAGGTCTTGCTGAGCCCAGTGACTGAATAGGTTAGAACTGTACAAAAAAAGGACAACTAAAGAATCATTTTAGAATTTAAGATAAAAATTTAATATTTAATAACATGACATGACATAATTAGGTTAAACAAAAGCCCAACGTAGTCACATTAGTGATGACCCGTAGCCTGACCAAGGTTTGAGGTTTGATCTAGTGTAAGAGTCGACGCCGGCCTAGTAAGTCCCCACCATTCCAATTGACGCTTGGCACTTTGAAGAATTTGGTCATTCTTGTCAGTGTTATGCTATCAGCAATTAGTCTAAAAAAGGGTAAATTCCTCATGCTCAAGGACACCTTCCACTGTTGCTATAGTTCGACCTTGGTGGCACAGGTTAGATGAGACTGTTAAGAAGCTGTTAATAAGGATTTATTTGAATTTACTGACTATAAGACAATAATTTTAAAAATAAAATTGAAAGCTTTAATTATAATAACAATTAATATCAGCAGAATGAAACCTGCTACCTCACTGTTGCAGTGTTAGACTGTATCAGTTAGGCCAAGTATTCCAATTAGGTTTTAAATGGATTTCAACCCTGGTCAACTCCACGTCACTATCACTAAAGGTCGTGTTGAGCCCAGTGATTTGATAGAATTGCAAAAATGCGCATTCTAAATAGGATATGAAAATAAATTACATTATTTGGCTTTGATCCAAATACATAATCTAATTAACATTCATTTTAATTTTGTTAAATAACGTTTCTACTTGTATCGACAAATCGTGTGCTCAATATTTATACAGTGCTACTTACTAAGTGAATGCGTTTGTTTTCAAGGCAGTTGATCTTTTGCTGTACATGCTTAAAGTGAAATCGTTGAAAACATGGTATTAATCTTTGTTTGTGGCGGCTGGTTTGAGTATTACTTGTTGTGTGGTCATCACTTCAGTAATATCAGACCAACATGATTATTGAATTGCATGGTTTTAGTTGATAGAAATAAATTTGTTATTTTGTTTTGTAGCTGGTGAACTCTTTACGTCACTATCATCAATAGAGGTCATTCTGAGCCCAGTGATTTATTAGGTTAGAATTGTACAAAAAGAGGACAAATAGACAATGATTTTTAAGATAAATTTGAAAATTTAATATATAAAAACATTTAATATTAGCAGATATTAACTTGCTACCTCACTGTTCCAGTGTTAGACTGTTTCAGTTAGGCCAAGTATTCCAATTAGGTTTTATATGGATTTTAAACCTGGTTAACTCCACGTCACTATTAATAGAGGTCGTGTTGAGCCCAGTGATTTGATAGAATTACAAAATTGTGCATTCTAAATAGATTAGATACATCAATCAGTCATTATGGTTAGGAAATGATGACTAAAGTCTTCTACTTAACTAATAATCACATCATTACTTAAAAATATTTATTATGCAACAGTTGCCGTTTCAAACAACTGAAAGCACTTAAGGGGGCCACTTGTTTGATTAGCTCACGCGTCAATTACGCCTCATAAATAATGTAATTATTTTGTTGTTAATTTTCTTATTTAATTGTGTTTTTGCTTATCTCAATTTTAGATTGATCCTGAGAAGATATTTATCACACCACAGTTGTCGTTTCAAACATCTGTCTGTGTGATAAATACGTTGCTGTTTATATTACAATTATTTCTCTAGATTTTGTTTACTTATTACATTAATGGACTCGTAACCTCACTGTTACAGTAATAGACTGCTTCAGCCAGGCCGAGTATTTCAGGTTTAACAAAAATACATTATTTAGTTTGCTTTAACCCAAATATATAATTAAATTAATATTCATTCTAATTTTGTTAAATAGAATTTCTACTTGTATCAACAAATTGTGTGCTCAGTAATTATACAGTATTACTTACTAAGTAAATGCTTTGGTTTCAATGCGGTTGATCTTTTGCTGTATATGCTTAAAGTGAAAACGTTGCTAATTGAAAACACGGTATTAATCTTTGTTTGTGGTGGCTGGTTTGAATACTACTTGTTGTGTGGTCATCACTTCAGTAGTATCAGATCAACATGATTATTGAGTTGCATGGTTTTAGTTGATAGAAATAAATTTGTTATTTTGTTAACGCTGGTGAACTCTGCACGTCACTATCATCAATAGAGGTCTTGCTGAACCCAGTGATTTAATAGGTTAGAATTGTACACAAAAAAAAATAGTCAATAATTTTAGAGATGAATTTGAATTTTTAATATATAATAACATGACATGACATAATTTGGTTAAACGAAAGCCCAACGTAGTCACATTAGTGATGATATGTAGCCTGACCAAGGTTTAAGATTTGATCTAGTGTAAGAGTCGACGCCGGCTTAGTGAGTACACATCATTCCAGTTGACGCTTGGCACTTTGAAGAATTTGGTCATTCTTGTCAGTGTTATGCTATCGGCAGTTGGTCTAAAAAAGGGTAAACTCCTCATGCTCAGGGACATCTTCCACTGTTGCTATAGGTAGTTCGACCTTGGTGGCCCAGGTTAGATGAGACTGTTAAGAAGCTGTTAATAAGGATTTATTTCAATTTACTGACTATAAGACAATAATTTTAAAAATAATATTAAAAACTTTAATTATAATAACAGTTAATATCAGCAGAATAAAACTTGCTACCTCACTGTTGCAGTGTTAGACTGTATCAGTTAGGCCAAGTATTACAATTAGGTTTGAAATGGATTTTAACCCTGGTCAACTCCAGGTCACTGTCAGTGAAGGTCGTGTTGAGCCCAGTGATTTGACAGAATTGCAAAAATGCGCATTCTAAATAGGATATAAAAATCAATTACAAATGGTTTGCTATGACCCAAACATATAATCTAATTAACATTTATTTTAATTTTGTTAAATAGCATTTCTACTTGTATCAACAAATCGTGTTCTCAGTAATTATACAGTGCCACTTACTAAGTAAATGCGTTTGTTTTCAACGCAGTTGATCTTTTGCTGTACATGCTTAAAGTGAAATCGTTGAAAACATGGTATTAATCTCTGTTTGTGGCAGCTGGTTTGATTAGTACTTGTTGTGTGGTCATCACTTCAGTAATATCAGACCAACATGATTATTGAGTTGCATGGTTTTAGTTGATAGAAATAAATTTGTTGTTTTGTTTTGCCGCTGGTGAACTCTCTACGTCATTATCATCAATAGAGGTCGTTCTGAGCCCTGTGATTTAATAGGTTAGAACTGTACAAAAAGAGGACAATTAGACAATAACTTTATTGATAAATTTGAAATTATATTATATAAGAACATTTATTATTAGCAGATATTAACTTGCTACCTCACTGTTCCAGTGTTAGACTGTTTCAGTTAGGCCAAGTATTCAAATTAGGTATTAAATGGATTTTAACCCTGGTCAACTCCACGTCACTACTAGTAGAGGTCGTGTTGAGCCCAGTGATTTGATAGAATTGCAAAAATGTGCATTCTAAATAGGATAGAAAACTCAATTACATTATTTGGTTTGCTTTGATCAAAATATATAATCTAATTAACATTAATTTTTTATTTTGTTAAATAGCATTTCTACTTGTATCGACAAATCGTGTGCTCAATATTTATACAGTGCCATTTACTAAGTAAATGCGTTTGTTTTCAAGGCAGTTGATCTTTTGCTGTACATGCTTAAAGTGAAATCGTTGAAAACATGGTATTAATCTTTGTTTGTGGCAACTGGTTTGAATATTACTTGTTGTGTGGTCATCACTTCAGTAATATCAGACTAACATGATTATTGAATTGCATGGTTTTAGTTGATAGAAATAAATTTGTTATTTTGTTAACGCTGGTCAACTCTGCACGTCACTATCATCAATAGAAGTCTTGCTGAGCCCAGTGATTTAATAGGTTAGAATTGTACAAAAAAAAAATAGTCAATAATTTTAGAGATGAATTTGAATTTTTAATATATAATAACATGACATGACATAATTAGGTTAAACAAAGGCCCAACGTAGTCACATTAGTGATGACCCGTAGCCTGACCAAGGTTTAAGGTTTGATCTAGTGTAAGAGTCAACGCCGGCCTAGTAAGTCCCCACCATTCCATTTGACGCTTGGCACTTTGAAGAATTTGGTCATTCTTGTCAGTGTTATGCTATCAGCAGTTGGTCTAAAAAAGGGTAAACTCCTCATGCTCAGGGACACCTTCCACTGTTGCTATAGGTAGTTCGACCTTGGTGGCACAGGTTAGATGAAACTGTTAAGAGGCTGTTAATAAGGATTTATTTGAATTCACTGACTAACATTGCTTTGTCTTATCTTAAAAAAGCCAATAAAACAATATATTAAAAAATAAAATTAAAAACTTCAGTTATAATAACAATTAATATTAGCAGAAATTAACTTGCTACCTCACTGCTGCAGTGTTAGACTGTTTCAGTTAGGCCAAGTATTCAAATTAGGTTTTAACTGGATTTAATCCTGGTCAACTCCACGTCACTATGAATAGAAGTCGTATTGAGCCCAGAGTTTTGATAAAATTGCAAAAATGTGCATTCTAAATAAGATATAAAAATCAATTACATTATTTGGTTTGCTTTGATCCAAATATATAATTTATTTAACATTCATTTTATTTTGTTAACTAGCATTTCTTCTTGTATTAACAAATCGTGTTCTTAATAATTATACAGTTCCACTTACTAAGTAAATGCGTTTGTTTTCAAGGCAGTTGATCTTTTGCTGTACATGCTTAAAGTGATATCGTTGAAAACATGGTATTAATCTTTGTTTGTGGCGGCTGGTTTAAATAGTACTTGTTGTGTGGTCATCACTTCAGTAATATCAGACCAACATGATTATTGAATTGCATGGTTTTAGTTGATAGAAATAAATTTGTTATTTTGTTTTGTAGCTGGTGAACTCTTCACGTCACTATCATCAATAGAGGTCGTTCTGAGCCCAGTGATTTATTAGGTTTGAATTGTACAAAAAGAGGACAAATAGACAATGATTATAAAGATATATTTAAAAATTTATTATATAAAAACATTTAATATTAGCAGATATTAACTTGCTACCTCACTGTTCCAGTGTTAGACTGTTTCAGATAGGCCAAGTATTCCAATTAGGTTTGAGATGGATTTTAACCCTGGTCAACTCCACGTCACTATCAGTAGAGGTCGTGTTGAGTCTAGTGATTTTATAGAATTGCAAAAATGTGCATTCTAAATAGGTTAGATACATCAATCAATTAGACAACAATTTAGAGATAAATTTAAAAATTTAATCTATGCTATTAATTAAAAACTGCAGAAATTAACTTGCTACCTCACTGTTGCAGTGTTAGACTGTTTCAGTTAGGCCAAGTACTCCATTAGGTTTGAAATGAATTTTTACCTTGGTCAACTCCACGGCACTATAAAAATAGAGGTCGTGTGTTGCTGTCGTCAGCTAGACCTGGAAACTGAAGAGAGAGCAACTGACCACAATCACAAGGATTTCACATCTCATGACCCTATCTACTACCGAAAAGAAAGTAAAGAAAATTAATTACAACTTTTTTTTCAGGAAAATAATATTTTCAATTTTACATTATTTTTCTAATTACTGGAAAATGGGAGGTTGGTCGAGAAAAAACACCCCAAGAAAGATGACGACCCAATCGGCGCGAATGCCAGCGGGAACCCTAACCGCAGGACTGTCGAACCCGACAGCTGCCGCCACACGGACTGCCGCCGCCGAAGAGATTGCCGCCGAAGAGATTGCCGCCGCACAGACTGCTCCGACGCAGATATTGCTGCCGCACGGACTGCTGTCGCCGCAGAAATTGCCGCCGCCGCAGAGATTGTCGCCGCCGCCGCAGAGATTGCCGCTGCACAGACTGCTCCTACGCAAATATTGCTGCCGCACGGACTGCCGTTGCAGCAGAGATTGCCGCAACACTGACTGCCGCCGCCAAAGAGATTGCCGCCGCACAGACTGCACCGTCGCAGATATTGCTGCCGCACGGACTGCCGCCGCCGCAGAGATTGCCGCTGCAGAGATTGTTGCCGCACAGACTGCCGCCGCCGCAGAGATTGACGACACACGGACTGCCGCCGCCGCAGAAATATCCGCTACACGGACTGCCGCCGCTACACGGACTGCCGCCGCTACACAGACTGCCGCCACTACACGGACTGCCGCCGTTACACGGACTGCCGCCGCCGAAGAGATTGCCGCCGCACTGACAGCTCTGACGCAGGTATTGCCGCCGACGCAGATATTGTTGCCGCACGGACTGCCGCCGCCGCAGAGATTGCCGCCGCCGAAAGGATTGGCGCCGCACATACTGCTCCTATGCAGATATTGCTGCCGCACGGACTGCCGTCGCCGCAGAGATTGCCGCAACACGGACTGTCGCCGCCGAAGAGATTGCCGCCGCACAGACTGCTCCGACGCAAATATCGCTGCCGCACGGACTGCCGCCGCCGCATAGATTGTCGCCGCACAGACTGCCGTCGCCGCAGAGATTGACGACACACAGACTGCTGCCGCCGCAGAAATTGCCGCCGCACAGACTGCTTTGACGCAGGTCTTGCCGCCGACGCAGAGATTGTCGCCGCACAAACTGCCGCCGCCGCAGAGATTGCCGCCGCACGGACTGCCAACGACGCAGATATTGCTGCCGCACGGACTGCCGCCGCCGCAGAGATTGCCGCCTCAGTGATTGGCGCCGCAAGAACGGCCGCTACCGCAGAGATTGCCGCTGCCACACCGGTTGCTGCTGCCGCAATGAATGCCGCTGTCGCACCAACTGCTGTCGCCACACCAACTGCTGCACAGACTTTCAAGGAGTTCAAAGTTCCTGCTTTTGTTTTTCTGTATTCTAGTTTTATTGTGATACAATTAAAATACATTCATATTATTGTTGTTGCTGAGTAGATATTCATGTCTTTAGTTATGAAAAAGTTTTTTTACCATTAACAATGTGTTCCAAGTTATCTATGAAATGGTTTATTTTAGAATCTTAAGATCTGCAGATTGCAAGAATTTTTAGTTAATGTTTGCTTTACTATCAACGTTTTTAACATTTCTTGATTGAAAGTATAAGCAGTAATTTGAAAATTTAATGTTTGCATCCCAGTTCTTGCTTATAATTTTAATGTGACTCTTTTCATCTATAAAAAGTTTAAATTTCTAATTTGTTAAAGGTATTAGGTGCATATTTATTCTAGATTTTAGTTATGTTATTACCTTTTGTAGTCAATTGTATTTCTCGTTCATTTGCAGAATTTATTCTACTATTGTATTTCTTTATTTTCTACCAACAATTTGAACAGTTCAATTGATCGTATTGACATTCTCTTTCATGTTTTATTTTACACTATGGACATGAGATTTTATTTTTGCATTTCATTGTTATGTATCATCTTAAGTTGATTGTTTCACTATCGATTTTAACTGGTTTTATGTTGTTTGCAGTACATTACTTTAATTTCATCTTTGACTGTAGTAAAGTAGTTTTGTTGAATCATTATTTGCTTAATATTTTTTTCATAAATTTATATATATTTCTATTTTTTAAATTTTAATTTCAGATTGTTTCTGGGAAGATATTTATCACTCCACAGTTGTCGTTTCAAACATCTGTCTGTGTGATAAATACGTTGTGTTGATACTATGATAATTTTTATTAATAATTCAATAATTTTCTTAAATGTTGCTTATTAATTACATCTAATAGACTTGCAACCTCACTGTTACAGTAATAGAATGCATCAGCCAGGCCGAGTATTTCAGGTGGATCCAAAAACAGTTTATTTGGTTAGATTTGGCCCAAGTTTATAATTTAAATATTTCATTTTAATTTGTTCAATAACTATTTTTTTGTATCAACAAATTGTGTTCTCAATAATTATACAGTGCTACTTACTAAGTAAATGCGTTTGTTTTCAAAGCAGTTGATCTTTTGCTGTACATGCTTAAAGTGAAATCGTTGAAAACATGGTATTAATCTTTGTTTGTGGCGACTGGTTTGAATAGTATTTGTTGTGTGGTCATCACTTCAGTAATATCAGACCAACATAATTAATGAATAACATGGTTTAAGTTGATAGAAATAAATTTGTTATTTTGTTTTTCCGCTAGTAAACTCTGCACGTCACTATCATCAATAGGGGTCTTGCTGAGCCCAGTGATTTAATAGGTTAGAACTGTACAAAAAGATAATTAGAAAATAATTTTAAAAATAAATTTAAAAATTTAATATATAATAACATGACATGACATGATTAGGTTAAACGAAAGCCCAACGTAGTCACATTAGTGATGATTTGTAGCCTGACCAAGGTTTAAGGTTTGATCTAGTGTAAGAGTCGACGCCGGCTTAGTGAGTACCCACCATTCCAATTGACGCTTGGCACTTTGAAGAATTTGGTCATTCTTGTCAGTGTTATGTTATCAGCAGTTGGTCTAAAAGAGGGTAAACTCCTCATGCTCAGGGACACCTTCCGCTGTTGCTATAGGTAGTTCGACCTTGGTGGCACAGGTTAGATGAGACTGTTAAGAGAGGTTGTTAATAAAAATTTATTTGAATTTACGACTATATGACAATAATTTTAAAAATAAATTTGAAAACTTTAATTATAATAACAATTAATATTAGCTGAAATTGACTTGCTACCTAACTGTTGCACTGTTAGACTGTATCAGTTAGGCCAAGTATTCCAATTAGGTTTAAGATGGATTTTAACCCTGGTCAACTCCACGTCACTATCAGTAGAGGTTGTGTTGAGCCCAGTGATTTGATAGAATTGTAAAAATGCGCATTCTAAATAGGATATAAAAATCAATTACAAATGGTTTGATATGACCCAAATATATAATCTAATTAACATTCATTTTAATTTTGTTAAATAGCATTTCTACTTGTATCAACAAATCGTGTTCTCAGTAATTATACAGTGCCACTTACTAATTAAATGCGTTTGTTTTCAAGGCAGTTGATCTTTTGCTGTACATGCCTAAAGTGAAATCGTTGAAAACATGGTATTTTTCTCTGTTTGTGGCGGCTGGTTTGAATAGTACTTGTTGTGTGGTCATCACTTCAGTAATATCAGACCAACATGATTATTGAATTGCATGGTTTTAGTTGATAGAAATAAATTTGTTATTTTGTTAACGCTGGTGAACTCTCCACGTCACTATTATTAATAGAGGACTTGCTGAGCCCAGTGATTTAATAGGTTAGAACTGTAAGAAAAATGGACAATTAGACAATAATTTTAAAGATGAATTTGAAAATTTAATATATAAGAACATTTTATATTAGCAGAAATTAGCTTGCTACCTCACTGTTATAGTGTTAGATTGTTTCAGTTAGGCCAAGTATTCAAATTAGGTATTAAATGGATTTTAACCCTGGTCAACTCCACGTCACTATTAGTAGAAGTTGTTTTGAGCCCAGTGATTTGATAGGTTAGAACTGTACAAAAAGAGAACAATTAGACAATGATTTTAAAAATGGTTTTAAAAATTTACTATATAAGAACATTCAATATTAGCAGAAATTAACTTGCTACCTCACTGTTCCAGTGTTAGACTGTTTCAGTTAGGCCAAGTATTCAATTAGGTTTTAAATGGATTTTAACCCTGGTCAACTCCACGTCACTGTCAATAGAAGTCGTGTTGAGCCCAGTGATTTGATAGAATTGCAAAATTGTGCATTCTAAATAGATTAGATACATCAATCAGTCGTTATGGTTAGGAAATTATGACTAAAATCTTCTACTATACTAATGATCACATCATTACTAAAAAGTAGTTATTATGTAACAGTTGTCGTTTCAAACAACTGAAAATATTCAAGGGGGCCACTGGTTTGATTAGCTCACGCGTCAACTATGCCTCCTAAAATAATGTAATTATTTTTTTGTTAAGTTTGTATATATATTTGTGTTTTTGCTTATTTTAATTTTAGATTGGTCCTGGGAAGATAATTATCACACCACAGTTGTCGTTTCAAACATCTGTCTGTGTGATAAATACGTTGCTGTTGATTCTATAATAACTTTTATATATATTTCAATAATTTTATTAGATTACTTTAATTACATCTAATAGACTCGCAACCTCACTGTTACAGCTTAGACTGCTTCAGCCAGGCCGAGTATTTCAGGTGGATTTAAATATATTTTATTGGGTTTGCATCGGCCCAAATTTATAATCTTATTATTTCATTCTAATTTGTTCAATAACTATTTTTTTGTATCAACAAATCGAGTTCTCAATATTTATGCAGTCCTGCTTACTAAGTAAATGCCTTTGTTTCCAATGCGGTTGATCTTTTGCTACATATGCTTAAAGTGAAACCGTTTCTAATTGAAAACATGGGACTAATCTTTGTTTGTGGTGGCTGGTTTGAATAGTACTTGTTGTGTGGTCATCACTTCAGTAATATCAGACCAACATGATTATTGAATTGCATGGTTTTAGTTGATAGAAATAATTTTGTTATTTTGCTTTAAACCTGGTGAACTCTCCACGTCACTATCATCAATAGAGGTCTTGCAGAGCCCAGTGATTTATTAGGTTAGAACTGTACAAATTAGAGAATAATTTTAGAAACGATTTTTAATAATTAATATATAATAACATGACTTGACATGATTAAGTTAAACGAAAGCCCAACGTAGTCACATTAGTGATGACCCGTAGCCTAGCCAGGGTTTAAGGTTTGATCTAGTGTAAGAGTCGACGCCGGCCTAGTAAGTCCCCATCATTCCAATTGACGCTTGGCACTTTGAAGAATTTGGTCATTCTTGTCAGTGTTATGCTATCAGCAGTTGGTCTAAAAAAGGGTAAACTCCTCATGCTCAGGGACACCTTCCACTGTTGCTATAGGTAGTTCGACCTTGGTGGTACAGGTTAGATGAGACTGTTAAGAAACTTTTAATATGACTTTTCACTACGCCCACTACGCTTCCTAAAATAATGTAATAATTGTTAATTTTTTTTATATTTCTGCCTTTACCTTCTCCATTTCTAGATGTAGTTTTTGATGCTCAATCTACCGCGGGCTCTGTATATATGCAGACGGATCGTTCAGAAGATTTAGTGCGGAGTGATATCGCGCTGTTTATATACAGAGGATCGTCGACGAAAAGTGCGTGAAGTGCGAAATAGTATCGCGACGTGTTTATATAGACAGTATAATAGCTGGGACCGTACAGATACGAGCTGCAAAGTGTAACTCGTAACTGTATGGGGGTGGTGGCAAATGTAGGGCCCGGCCTCTAAAAAAACTTTGTAACAAGAATAATAGTTACAACTGACTTATTGACAAAAGTGTTTGAAGAACGAAGTGATATTGCGAACTGACTTCTCTTCTAGTCTCTACACACCTGGTTCCACATGGATAATGTAATGTTGTATCAAATAAGTAACTGATATTGTTACTATTACTTGTTGTTAATTGTGCACACATTTTGCAGTAATACTATGACATTTATTATCTCCTTTCAACCTAAACTACAATTGCTACAAAATTACCTGACAACATGGCTGTAGCATTTAACACCTCATTGACAATGCATTAATTAATAAATCAATTCATTTGACAAACACAATTTTGCTATATCCTTATTTTGACAAATTTTTCAATTATAATTTTACTGTTCTAGATTCTGAATAAATATTTATTACATTTATAGCCAATACCAAGAGTTGGATTTTATCTTCAACATTCCTAGATGTATTTTTTTTGCTCAATCTACCGCGGGCTCTGTATATATGCAGATGGATCGTTCAGAAGATTTAGTGAGGACTGATATCGTGTTCTGTTTATATACATCAGATTGTCGACGAAAATGTATAAAGTGCGGAGTGATATCGCGCTGTTTATATACAGAGGATCGTCGACGAAAAGTGCGTGAAGTGCAAAATAGTATCGCGACGTGTTTATATAGACAATACAATAGCTGGGACCGTACAGATACGAGCTGCAAAGTGTAACTCGTAACTGTATGGGGGATGGTGGCAAATGTAGGGCCCGGCGTCTAATAAAACATTGTAGCAAGTGAAATAGTTTCAACTGACTTATTGACAAAAATGTTTTTTTTAATTAATAATTTTACTGTTCTAGGTACTAAATAAATATTTATTACATTTAAAGCTTAATTATATACCAAATAGATGGTTACTAAAATTTGGATGTTACCTTCTACATTCCTAGATGTAATTTTTGAAGCTCAATCTACCGCGGGATCTGTATATATGCAGACGGATCGTTCAGAAGATTTAGTGCGGACTGATATCGTGTTCTGTTTTTTATACAGATCGTCGACGAAAATGTGTAAAGTGCGGAGTAATATCGCGACGCGTTTATGTATAGACATAATAGCTGGGACCGTACAGATACGAGCTACAAAACGTAACTCGTAACTGTATGGGGGATGGTGGCAAATGTAGGGCCCGACATGAAATAAAAAACTTAACAAAGACAATTTTGCTATATAATCGTATTTTAACTTAAAATGTTTAATTATAATTTTACTATTTTAGATGCTGAGTGTTATATACCAGTTGAATGATTACCAAGCTTTTGACGTTATCTTCTACATTTCTGGATGAGATTCTTTTGATTCAAACTTTGTGCGTGAATGATATCACGTACTCATCAATACTATACTAATAATGAAATCGAATAATAAGCACGTTTGTATTATTAAATCTAGGAAAAATTGCACAACTTCCATTTGTACCATGAAATTCGCACAGAAAACCTGTTAAAATTATCAAAAATTGCACAAAAACTCATCAGCAAACACACAAAAAAGTGTTTGGCATAAAAGCTATAAAAAACTTCAAATAATCAACAAAAATGAATAAAAATTTGTTCATCTCAAAATTAGCAAAATTAGAAAGACCCAAAATTAGACCATAAAATGTAAAAAATTGCAAAATAAACGCATGCAATATAAAAATACTGTTGGAAAAAACAAAAATCTGCCAGATAAACTGTTTTAAAGTGTAAAATATGATTTATAAAATTGTTTAAAAGCACTAAAATTTGACTATAAACTATTAAATATTTTTTTTCTATAAAATAACAAAAATATTAAAATCCGGCCTTGAAACATCAAAATATTATTAAGAACCATAAAAATTCGGCCACAAACTGTTGAAAAATGTAAATAGTTTTAAGAAATTTCAAAAACTGCAAAATTTTGCCATGAATATTTGAACTTACTGTTAAAACTGTAAACAAATGCAAAATTATGTTTATAAAACATCAAAAATATCAAAATCCTGTCTTTAAACATCAAAATATTGTTAGACACTAAAACTTGGCCATAAACTGTTTAAAACTAGCAAAATGCGACCATGAAATATGTAAACATAGTTAGAAATAGCAAAATTTCATGATAAACTGTCAAAAAATGCTAAATTCTATTAACGGAAATTCAAAAATTGCAAAATACGCTTCTTCTTAAGTTTTAAAATAGATATCGAAAGAGCCCTGTATGCTATGTCCTGTATGTCAGCCCTTTCACATTGCAGACCCTTGCTTATAGATAGGTATGCCAGTAGAATGAAACCAAAAAATTAAAAAAAAAGGATTGTAGTTTAGTTTAATATTTGGTATTGATCATAAGTCGGGTTTAGAAATAAAAAATAGATCAAAAGTACAGAGAAACTGAATAAAGTGGATGGAAAGTGAATAAAGTAGATGAAAAGTGGATAGAGTTTATGGAAAGTGGATGAAAAGTAGATAAAAAGTAGATCAAGTGGATAGTAAATAGTATGAAAGGAAAGTGGATAGAGTAGAAGGAAAAGTGGATTAGGTGAATGAAAAGTGGATAAGAAGTGAATAGAGTAAATGAACAGTAGATAAAACATGGATAAAAAGTAAATAGAAAAGATAGAAAGAAGATAGAGTGAATAGAAAGTGGATACAAATTGATGGAAAGTGAATAGGGTAGAAGGAAAGTTGATAGAAAAGAAAGACAGTGGATGGAAAGTAGATAGAGTAAATAAAAGTGAATGGAAACTTGATAAAAAATTAATAAAAAGTAGATAAAAGAGATAAAAAGTGGATAGAGTGAATAAAAATAGATGGAAGTAGCTAAGGTAGAAAAAAAGTAGATGGAAAGTTGATAGAGTAATTAAAAGTGGAAGGAAAGTTGATAAGAAATAAATAAAAAGTGGATAAAAGAGATGAAAAGTGGAGAAAGTGAATAAAAATAGATGAAAAGTAGTAAAGTTAGAAGGAAAGTGGATGGAAAGTTGATAAAAAATAAATAAAAAGTAGATAGAGTAAATAAAAATAGATGGAAAGTAGATAAGTGGAAGAAAAGTGGTTGGAAAGTAGATAGAGTAATTAAAAATGAATAGAAAGTAGATAAAAGAGATGAAAAGAAGATAAGGTGGAAGGAAAGGGGAAGGAAAGTGGAAGGAAAGTTGATAGAGTAATTAAAAGTGGAAAGAAAGTTTATAAAAAATAAATTAAAAGTGGATAAAAAAGATAAAAAGTGGAAAGAGTGAATAAAACAAGATGGAAAGTAGGTAAGGTCAATGAAAAGTGGATGAAAAGTTGATAGAGTAATTAAAGAGGAAGGAAAGTAGATAGAGTAATTAAAAGTGGATACAAAGTTGATAAAGTAATTAAAAGTGGATAGAAAGTTGATAAGAAATAAATAAAAATTGGATAAAAAAGATAAAAAATGAATAGAGTGAATAAAAATAGATGGAAAGTAGGTAAGGTAGAAGGAAAGTGGATGGAAAGTAAATAGAGTAAATAAAAGTAGAAGAAAAGTAGATAAAGTGGATTAAACGTGGATAAAAATAGATGGAAAGTGAATACGGTGGAAGGAAAGTGGATAGAGTAAACAAATGGATGAGATGATTGGATAAAAAATGGATAAAAAGTAGTTAAAGTAGAAAGAAAGTAAATCTACTCTATGAATAAAAATTGAATAAAAAATGGATAGAGTAGATAGAAAGTAGATAAAGTAAATGAAAAGTAGATAAAAAATTGATAGAAAGTGAATAAAGTAGACGGATAGAGAAAAGTTGGGCAAACAACCAAAATAAAAATAAATCAAAGTGATTAAACAGTTTAGTTTTTATTCTATTTTATAAATGTGGCTATTCCATTTAAGACTATAATCTGCAGTAATGGCAAGTAATTTAATTTTAATAAATAATTTTGCCACATAGCTGTATTAACAGGTAATCTGCCAATTTAAAAACATACACAAAGTTTTTTAAGTACTAACTTGTTCGCAACTGTCCACTTATAAAAGAGTTAATTAAAACTTTAAATGTTAATATTAGAATAAAACAATAAAATTAGAATGTGAGAATGACATTTGTGCTGACAAAAGGACTGAGATACTGCAAAAGCTATGAAATAAAAAGTGTCAAAATACTATTAGCTCTTTTGGACAAAATATTGATCAACAACTGAGATAGATTTGGTTAAGATAATACAAGATACTAATAATAAAATAAAATTTTAAATTAATAATAGCTACGACCGTACAAATACGAGGTACAAAGTAGTAACTCGTAACTGTATGGAGGTAGTGGCAAATGTAGGGCTCGGTATCTAATAAAACTTTGTAACAAGAATAATAGTGCCAACTGACTTATTGACAAAATGTTTTTTTTTAAATTATAATTTTACTGTTCTAGATACTGAATAAATATTTATTATGGTTACCAAGAGTTGGATGTTACCTTCTACATTCCTAGATGTAATTTCTGAAGCTTCATCTACCGCGGGCTCTGCATATATGCAGACGGATCGTTCAGAAGATTTAGTGCGGAGTGATATCGTGTTCTGTTTATATACATCAGATCGTCGACGAAAATGTATAAAGTACGGAGTTATATCGCGTCGCGTTTATGTATATAGACAATATAATAGCTGGGACCGTACAGATACGAGCTGCAAAGTGTAACTCGTAACTGTATGGGGGTGGTGGCAAATGTACACAATTTTGCTATAACCATATTTTGACAAACTTTTAATTATAATTTTACTGTTCTAGATGCTGAATAAATATTTATTACATTTATAGCCAATACCAAGAGTTGGATTTTATCTTCAACATTCCTAGATGTATTTTTTTTGCTCAATCTACCGCGGGCTCTGTATATATGCATACGGATCGTTCAGAAGATTTAGTGCGGAGTGATATCGCGCTGTTTATATACAGAGGATCGTCGACGAAAGTGCGTGAAGTGCGAAGTACATAGTATCGCGACGTATTTATATATAGACTTTATAATAGCTGGGACCGTACAGATACGAGCTACAAAGTAGTAACTCGTAACTGTATGGGGGTGGTGGCAAATGTAGGGCCGGCAGTATTTTGATTTCAGGTCGTTCCTGGGAAGATATTTATCACACTATATCTGTTGTTTCAAATAACTGTAAGTCTGATAAACATCTTAATTATTAATATATAGTTCTACTATGTAGCACCAGTAGGTTTAAAGTTTTTTTAAATGTTGTACATACTATTTTTATCACATTACACAAATTTAAACAGTGTCAGAACAATAACAACAAGTGTTATAAGTTATTGAATTAGATAGTATTTTTTAGAATTTTTTTATACGTAATTATGTTATTTAATTGTTTTATGTTATTTGGAATTTCACTGTATTCATTTCTACAGTACAGCCGTATACGATGTTGTGCTTATCTAAATTTTAATCTATTTTTATATAATATAGTCCGTAATATGTTTTTCTTTTTTTAGTATGTTTTCACCATAATTTGAAGTTCTTTTTGTCAAGTATTTTAATAACTATAGACCACATCTTTCTTAGGTCCCAGTTTCTGTTAATTATTTCTATTTTCAAGATAATTCTTTTTTGTGAATATCAAATTCTTGTTATTGATTAATTTCTAAATGTACTTTTATTTCAAGTAAGTATTCTTCTTTGAGTAATTGTTTTGTAAATTATTTTTCTTTTTTTAAATAATTTATCTAATTTATACTTTTGACGTGAACAATTTTAATGGTTTTACTTTTTAAAATTAGTTCACTATATTTATATATAAGGTTTTCAAAATAAAAGGTTTCATTTTGATATTTAAAAAAAAAACGGGTATTATTTAAGAGAAATCAATAAATGTTTATTTTATTGTAAAGAGAAAGGTATGCCATTAATATTTGAAAACTATATCAGTCAAATGATCGCCATGGTTACGGTTGCAGTACCACATTTTTTTTCATGAGATTTTCCATGACCAATTTGCACATTTACGGCTGTATGTCCTCGATAACTTTCCAACTTTAAAAATCGATTGTGGAGCATTGGCACAGACCTTATCTTTCACGTGGCCCCAAAGAAAAAAGTTCAAAGGTGTTAAATCACAAGATCTTGGTGGCTAATTGTGATCACCTCTTCGAGAAATAACACGGTCAGGAACTTTTCTTGCAAAATTGCGATTGTTTTGTTGCTTGTGTGGCACTTACCGCCGTCTTTCTGAAAATCAACGTCGTCCACATCAATATCTTCCAATTCCGGCCATAAACAAATCATTAATCATAGCTCGGTATCAAAATCCAACCGTAACAGTTGCACCAATTTCATTTTTGAAAAAGTAAGGTCTAATCACATCGACAGCCCAAAAACCGCACCAAACAGTGACACGTTGAGGATTGAAAGACTTTTCAACAATCATTCTTAGATTTTCTGAGCCCCAAATGCGACAATTCTGCTTATTAACGTAGCCTCCAAGATGAAAATGGGCCTCATCACTGAAGATAATTTTTTGATAAAATTCCGGATTATTTTGATGCATTTGAAGGACCCAATCAGCTTAGATACGACGTTTATGGTGATCGACCGGCTTGAGTTTTTGTGTTAACTGAACTTTAAAAGCCTTAAGACTTAAGTCTTTATGCAAAATACGGAGTAATGTTGTTTGTAGAATGTCTAATTCCAAAGGTCGACGAGGAATCAACAAACCTGGATTTTCTTCAACACTATGGGCTACATCAGCAATATTCTCATGTGTTCTTAAGCAATGCACCCGGTTTTGATTCCTTACATCACAAACTCACCTCAAGTTTTTCCACCAGGTTTACTATTGCTGGTCGAGAAAGTGCTTTACGACGACCAAAAAGTGCTTTAGTTTTTCGAACTGTGACTGAAAAATGTTCACCATTTTTGTAGTGAATTTTAATAATTTTAATGCGTTGTTGAAGCGTGTATTGTTCCATTTTTAATAATGGCGTAGTTTTTACTTGTCAAATGTCAAAAGATAATAGCTTCAAAATTGACAGCTGCCTAAATAGCCTGCTATTCAAAATGAAACTTCCTATTGGAAAACCCTTTATATTTTCTGGTTAAGACCATACCGACCGCTACCTTGATTTGTAGTATTTTAACAAAAACGGTAACTTTGGCTTCATTGCTGCTTTTACAAATAACTTGATAATCGATTTAATTTTTTACCAGTACATTTAGAAAGGATTAAACTATGATATGTCAAAGTCTTTTTTGTAAAATTATATTTGCAAATAGCAACAAAATGCATTCAAAAATACAAAAAAACGCATTTATTTTTATATTTGATGGCTTTTTTTGGCTATTTTTTAACTATTATTTGACTAAAAGACTTCGACATATCATAGTTTAATCCTTTCTAAATTTAAGTCTCTAAGTTTTTGTTAAAATACAACAAATCAAGGTAGCGATCGGTATGCTCTTAAATATCATTTTTATTACTTTTTATGCTGGCTACTTTTTTGTACTTTCTTTTTAACTGATATTGGATTCAAATACTGATATTTAATATATAAGTCTAACTATTTGTTAATTGTTATTTTGGCATTTGTTATTACATTTTTGTATTCTAGTGCAATATTCAATATCAATTTTATTAGCCACTTTATATTCTGCTATTGTGATACAATCAAATATATGTTTATGTTGTTATTGTTATTGCTATGTAGATATTTGATATGTAAGTCTGTAATTGAGGAGCAACAAAGCGACTAATTAGCAAATTGCCAAAAAATAAAATGGTTTTAAAGATAGATTCTATGTGGCATCAACTATACCCTATCAGACGGTAAACTGCCACTACTTTAAATTCTGTAAACAATCAGGTAAATAGGTAATTATTTGAAAATAAAAAGTTTTTTGTTTAGGTATGTGTAGGTTTTTTGTTTTAATTTCTCTGATTAACAATTTTGGCACTTAGCATCTTTGTTACTTCTGCTTTTCAATTATGAAAAACTGTTTTTTTACCATTAATAATGTGTCCCAAGTCATCTATGAAATGATTTATTTCAGAGTCTTAAGGTCTGTAGATTGCAACAATTTTTAGTTAATGTTTGCTTCACCACCACCGTTTTTATCATCTTTTGATTGAAAGTATAAGCAGTAATTTGAAAATTTAATGTTTGCATTCTATTCTTGTAAAGTTATGTTTCATTTATAATGTAACTTTTTCATCTATAAAAAGCAAGTTTAATATATTTAATTTATTGAAAATACTACTTGAAAATTTATTCATTTTTTAATTATTATGTTATTAACTTATGTATTCAATTGTATATCTTCTTATTTGTGTATCATTTGCAGAATTTATTCTATCATTGTGTTTTTTTAAATATTTATGTGTTTATATCATCTTAAGTTCATTGTTTCTCTATCAATTTCAATTGGCTTTATGTTGTTTGCAGAACATTACTTTAATTTTAACTTTGTCTGTAATAAAGTAGTTTAGTTGATATTAATATTTTTTGTTAAATTTATATATATATTTCATTTTTTTTAAATTTTAATTTCAGATTGTTCCTGGGAAGATATTCACCTGAACACAATTGTCGTTTCAAACAATTGACTGTAAGAAAAATGCGTTGCTGTTTGTACTATATAAGTTTCTACAAATAATTTAATTGTGTCTCTAAGTTTTTATTTATTACATTAATGGACTAGCAACCTGACTGTTACAGTAATAGACTGCTCCAGTCAGGCCTAGAAATTCAGGTTGATCAAACAACACATTATGTAGTTTGCTCTAATCTAATTAACATTCATTTTAATTTTGTTAAATAGCTTTTCTACTTGTATCAACAAATCGTGTGCTCAATATTTATACAGTGCCACTTAATAAGTAAATGCATCTGTTTTCAAGGCAGTTGATCTTTTGCTGTACATGCTTAAAGTGAAATCGTTAAAAACATGGTATTAATCTCTGTTTGTGGCGGCTGGTTTGAATAGTACTTGTTGTGTGGTCATCACTTCAGTAATATCAGACCAACATGATTATTGAATTGCATGGTTTTAGTTGATAGAAATAATTTTCTTATTTTGGTTTAAACCTGGCGAACTCTCCACGTCACTATCATCAATAGAGGTCTTGCAGAGCCCAGTGATTTATTAGGTTAGAACTGTACAAATTAGAGATTAATTTTAGAAACGATTTTAAATAATTAATATATAATAACATGACTTGACATGATTAGGTTAAACGAAAGCCCAACGTAGTCACATTAGTGATGACCCGTAGCTTGGCCAGGGTTTAAGGTTTGATCTAGTGTAAGAGTCGACGCCGGCCTAGTAAGTCCCCATCATTCCAATTGACGCTTGGCACTTTGAAGAATTTTGTCATTCTTGTCAGTGTTATGCTATCAGCAGTTGGTCTAAAAAAGGGTAAACTCCTCATGCTCAGGGACACCTTCCACTGTTGCTATAGGTAGTTCGACCTTGGTGGTACAGGTTAGATGAGACTGTTAAGAAACTTTTAATATGACTTTTCACTACGCCCACTACGCCCCCTAAAATAATGTAATAATTGTTAATTTTTTTTATATTTGTGCCTTTACCTTCTCCATTTCTAGATGTAGTTTTTGATGCTCAATCTACCGCGGGCTCTGTATATATGCAGACGGATCGTTTAGAAGATTTAGTGCGGAGTGATATCGCGCTGTTTATATACAGAGGATCGTCGACGAAAAGTGCGTGAAGTGCGAAATAGTATCGCGACGTGTTTATATAGACAGTATAATAGCTGGGACCGTACAGATACGAGCTGCAAAGTGTAACTCGTAACTGTATGGGGGTGGTGGCAAATGTAGGGCCCGGCGTCTAAAAAAACTTTGTAACAAGAATAATAGTTACAACTGACTTATTGACAAAAGTGTTTGAAGAACGAAGTGATATTGCGAACTGACTTGTTTTCTAGTCTCTACACACCTGGTTCCACATGGATAGTGTAATGTTGTATCAAATAAGTAACAGATATTGTTACTATTACTTGTTGTTAATTGTGCACACATTTTGCAGTAATACTATGACATTTATTATCTCCTTTCAACCTAAACTACAATTGCTACAAAATTACCTGACAACATGGCTGTAGCATTTAATACCTCATTGACAATGCATTAATTAATAAATCAATTCATTTGACAAACACAATTTTGCTATATCCTTATTTTGACAAATTTTTCAATTATAATTTTACTGTTCTAGATTCTGAATAAATATTTATTACATTTATAGCCAATACCAAGAGTTGGATTTTATCTTCAACATTCCTAGATGTATTTTTTTTGCTCAATTTACCGCGGGCTCTGTATATATGCAGACGGATCGTTCAGAAGATTTAGTGAGGACTGATATCGTGTTCTGTTTATATACATCAGATTGTCGACGAAAATGTATAAAGTGCGGAGTAATATCGCGTCGCGTTTTTATATAGACAATACAATAGCTGGGACCGTACAGATACGAGCTGCAAAGTGTAACTCGTAACTGTATGGGGGATGGTGGCAAATGTAGGGCCCGGCGTCTAATAAAACTTTGTAACAAGTGAAATAGTTTCAACTGACTTATTGACAAAAATGTTTTTTTTTAATTAATAATTTTACTGTTCTAGGTACTAAATAAATATTTATTACATTTATAGCTTAATTATATACCAAATAGATGGTTACTAAGATTTGGATAATACCTTCTACATTCCTAGATGTAATTTTTGAAGCTCAATCTACCGCGGGATCTGTATATATGCAGACGGATCGTTCAGAAGATTTAGTGCGGACTGATATCGTGTTCTGTTTTTTATACATCAGATCGTCGACGAAAATGTGTAAAGTGCGGAGTAATATCGCGACGCGTTTATGTATAGACATAATAGCTGGGACCGTACAGATACGAGCTACAAAACGTAACTCGTAACTGTATGGGGGATGGTGGCAAATGTAGGGCCCGGCATGAAATAAAAAACTTAACAAAGACAATTTTGCTATATAATCGTATTTTAACTTAAAATGTTTAATTATAATTTTACTATTTTAGATGCTGAGTGTTATATACCAGTTGAATGGTTACCAAGCTTTTGACGTTATCTTCTACATTTCTGGATGAGATTCTTTTGATTCAAACTTTGTGCGTGAATGATATCACGTACTCATCAATAATATACTAATAATGAAATCAAATAATAAGCACGTTTGTATTATTAAATCTATGAAAAATTGCACAACTTCCATTTGTACCATGAAATTCGCACAGAAAACCTGTTAAAATTATCAAAAATTGCACAAAAACTCATCAGCAAACACACAAAAAAGTGTTTGGCATTAAATCTATAAAAAACTTCAAATAATCAACAAAAATGAATAAAAATTTGTTCATCTCAAAATTAGCAAAATTAGAAAGACCCAAAATTAGACCATAAAATGTAAAAAATTGCAAAATAAACGCATGCAATATAAAAATACTGTTGGAAAAAACAAAAATCTGCCAGATAAACTGTTTTAAAGTGTAAAATATGATTTATAAAATTGTTTAAAAGCACTAAAATTTGACTATAAACTATTAAATTTTTTTTTTCTATAAAATAACAAAAATATTAAAATCCGGCCTTAAAACATCAAAATATTATTAAGAACCATAAAAATTCGGCCACAAACTGTTGAAAAATGTAAATAGTTTTAAGAAATTTCAAAAACTGCAAAATTTTGCCATGAATATTTGAACTTACTGTTAACACTGTAAACAAATGCAAAATTATGTTTATAAAACATCAAAAATAGCAAAATCCTGTCTTTAAACATCAAAATATTGTTAGAAAACACTCAAACTTGGCCATAAACTGTTTAAAACTAGCAAAATGCGACCATGAAATATGTGAACATAGTTAGAAATAGCAAAATTTAGTGAGAAACTGTCTAAAAATGCTAAATTCTATTAACAGAAACTCAAAAATAGCAAAATACGCTTCCTCTCAAGTTTTGAAACAGATATCGAGAAAGCCCTGAATGCTTCTCAACCCTTCCACATTGCAGACCCTTGCTTATAGATAGGTATGCCAGTGGAATGAAACCAAAAAATTAAAAAAAAGGATTGTAATTTAGTTTAATATTTGGTATTGATCATAAGTCGGGTTTAGAAATAAAAAATGTATAAAAGGTACGGTAAGGAGATGGAAAGTAGATAAGGTGGCAGGAAAGTAAATAGAAAGTAGAGTAGAGTAATTAAAAGTGGATGGAAAGTTGATAAGAAATAAATAAAAAGTGGATAAAAGAGATGAAAAGTGGATAGAGTGAATAAAAATAGATGGAAAGTAGGTAAGGTAGAAGGAAAGTGGAATATAAAGTTGTTAGAGTAATAAAAAAAGGAACGAAAGTAGATAGAGAACTTAAAAGTGGAAGATAAGTTGATAAGAAACAAATAAAAAGTGGATAAAAGAGGTAAAAAGTGGATAAAGTGAATAAAAATAGATGAAAAGTGGTAAAGATAGAAGGAAAGTGGATGGAAAGTTAATAAAAAATAAATAAAAAGTAGATTAAAAAATGAAAAGTAGATAGAGTAAATAAAAATAGATGGAAAGTAGATAAGGTGGAAGGAAAGTGGATGGAAAGTGGATAGAGTTTTTAAAAGTGGATGGAAAGTTGATAAGAAATAAATAAAAAGTGGATAATAGAGATAAAAAGTGGAAAAAGTGAATAAAAATAGATGGAAAGTAGGTAAGGTAGAAGGAAAGTAGATGGAAAGTTGATAGAGTAATTAAAAGAGGAAGGAAAGTAGATAGAGTAATTAAAAGTGGATACAAAGTTGATAAAGTAATTAAAAGTGAAAAGAAAGCTGATAAGAAATAAATAAAAACTAGATAAAAAAGATAAAAAGTGGATAGAGTGAATAAAATTAGATGGAAAGTAGGTAAAGTAGAAGAAAAGTGGTTTGAAAGTAGATAGAGTAAATAAAAGTAGGAGAAAAGTAGATAGAGAGGATAAAACGTGAATAAAAATATATGGAAAGTGAATAGGGTAGAAGGAAAGTGGATAGAGTAAAAAAGTGGCAAATGAAAAGTGAATAAAAAATTGATAAAAAGTGAATAAAGTGGACGGAAAGAGAGAAGTTATAAAAATAAATCAAAGTGATTGAACAGTTTAGTCTTTATTCTATTTTATAAATGTGGCTATTCCATTTAAGACTATAATCTGAAATAATGGCAATTAATTTAATTTTATTAGAAAATTGATAATCTTGCCACATGCCGCTGTATTAACAAGTAATCTGCTAATTTAAAAACATACACAAAGTTTTTTAAGTACTAACTTGTTAGCAACTATCCTCTTATAAAAGAGTTGTTTAAAACTTTAAATATTAATATTAGAGTAAAACGATAAAATTAAAATGTAAGAATGACATTTGTACTGTCAAAAGTACTAAGATACTGTAAAAGCTATAAAATAAAAAGTGTCAGAATACTATTAGCTCTCTTGGACAAAATATTGATTTCAGACCTATTATGAGAGTAAATTTACTTTGTGACAAATCAACAACTGAGATAAATTTGGTTAAGATAATGCAAGATACTAATAATAAAATAAAATTTTAAATTAATAATAGCTGGAACAGTACAGATACGAGGTACAAAAAAGTAACTTGTAACTGTATGGGGGTGGTGGCAAATGTAGGACCCGGTATCTAATAACACTTTGTAACAAGAATAATAGTTCCAACTGACTTATGGACAATAATGTTTTTTTTTTTTAATTATAATTTTACTGTTCTAGATACTGAATAAATATTTATTAGATTTATAGCCTAATTATATACCAAATGGATGCTTACCAAGATTTGGATGTTACCTTCTACATTCCTAGATGTAATTTCTGAAGTTCAATCTACCGCGGGCTCTATGCAGACGGATCGTTCAGAAGATTTAGTGCGGAGTGATATCGTGTTTTGTTTATATATATATATATATATATATATATATCTGCAGGGTCCTATAGAGCACCGAAATTTGATACAAAAGTACCCATACAACCCCTTTTGGGTCATAGCGCACCAGGTGCTGTATGGAATTAATACGTAAGGTTCCATATAAACCCATTGTTATACACCACCGTATGTACCCATACGGAACCATTTAACATGCAAGGACCCATTGCACCTCTTACCGGCGCCTTCGCCACTTTTTACAATTTTGTGTAATCTTGGTTGCATACTTGTTATAAACAATTATTTACAAAATGTTTGGAGTAACCTTGGCTGCATACTTGTTATAAACAATTGTTCACAAAATGTTTGGCTTTGATAAAATTTAGTAATCAGAGGTTTTTAAGTATGCGGATTACAATAATCATAATAAAATATAACCGTTTATTGGAGCAATGCCTATAAGTAACATTTACGTACAGAATGTTCGGATTTGACCAACGTCCAACACAGTATGTTTGAGCATGCGGATATCATTGGGGATATTAAATTATAACAATTCTAAGAAACAATACCAAAGTTTTGATATTCCAGTACAAATTTTTTTTATTTAACTTTAAATTAAAATGATCACATTTTAAATACTGGAAGTAGCACTACCAAAATTTTGACATTTCTAAGCAATATGAAGATGTTTAATTTTTATACATAAAGCATAAAAACTTTTTTCAACACAAATTTAAAAAATGTATTGTCATGTATTTCAATATAGCAAGACTATTAGCGAGAAACGTTGTTCTTAAATGGTGTGGGCCAAAACCAATTTTAATCAACACTAGAAATAATTACCTACATTAAGAAACATTGGTAAGTAAAGATATAATAAATAAATACTTTTAACAGTTTTATTAACATGGTTTACAAAATTCTTAACATAATTTATTTAATTTTGTTTACAACTCTCAACAGTTCTGAAAGTTGTCACGCTCAGTCTTCACATATCAAAGAAAGTTTTAATATACCATTATAGTAAATTATAATATATTAGCATTAAGTTTTTGAGATAATAAAGTATAATTATCTATCCAAACAATCCCAACTTTGAGAAACAATGTAAGATTACTTTTTCAAGACACTAAAAGTGATTTTTAATGAATTATGATTTAAAACCTATTTATAATACACAAAGGATGAACAAACAATCTTGATCTTAATTTCAAAAACGACTACATTTGGTGTATGTAAAATAGTTATTTTTTATTAAATGTTTATTTGTAATTTCTAAACTTGACAAAACTGTTTCAATTTTTAAAAATACTAAAAAATATTTAAAAACAAAATGTGCAAAAACGATTGAAGAACATAAAAAAAATATTAGTATAGACCCCTTAAAACAAATCCGGTTTTTTTGTGAAAACATTTTTTAATTCATTTTGGATTTATTTCTTATAGTTAAGTTACATATATGTAAAAAAAGTAAATAAAATGACTAATGTTTTTTAACGAAAATATCAAAAAATAAAGAATTTGTGAGACTCTCATACAATACATATAAATCAGCACAAACAGATGTCAGAAGTTAAGTGTTAAAAATATTTCTTTTTACGTTTTGCTTCTTCCGCTTAATTAAATTATTTACAAATGCTTTAATAATATGTGGTTTTCTCATCTTCAATTCATTGCATTTCATTAACACCTCAGCACATTCCTTAATTGAAGGCAACTTTGAATTAGCAATATGCTTCTGGAAATACTTTTGAATTGCTTTTTTCTCAGGTGTTTGCCACGTACATTTACCTAAAAATAAATGAATGTAGTTTTATTCATATTATACTATTTTTTAGTTTAATAATTTTATATTGATAATTTGGTAATACAGAAAATTTTTGTAAAATAATTTTTCAAGTAGATTACCAAGGATAATATATCAAGTTGTATGATTATTATCAAGAGTTTTATTACCAACAATTGAATGTATTTTTTAAATATTAATTATAAAACTAGTAAATAATTATTAAGTAATTATTAATCATTAATACGTATATAAAATATATCATTGGTTCAAACATCACATGCCATGAATTATATTCTCATAAAAATAATTCATTGACATCAATACTATGATTCATAGTAATGTCAAACCTTACCAGCACAACTTAAAAATTAAGCATTACTTAGACATACTGCTAAAGATATGATTTTTTAAGAACAAAATTTACGGAGCTTTAAATATTTGACACAAGAAAAGTAGCAAACTGTTTTGACTACACCTCAAAAGCATTTTTTAATGCCATAGGGGTTAACTTGTCTCAATTTTATCTGACAAAAGGAATTTTGCCATGAGAGACTAACCAAATTTTAATCGTGGCTTAATCAGTGGTTGCATCTCATTTTTAGAAGCAACTAATAAATCATTTACAATACTATAACAGATTAAATCAATTTATGACAACATCAACAATTTTTCACAACAACAAATATTCGATTATCCTTGATCTATGTTGACAATATTATAATTTACTTGTTTTTTTAGGTGTTAAATTTAGTTTCTTATTCATATTATTTATCCAAGCCTTGATTTGTTGGGCATTTCTTGTGTTTAGTGTGGCCAAACATGAAGCTTTTTGGCATTCTTGTAATGAAGGCAATGTCCTTGATACAAGATGTTTTTTAAACACCGATCTCATTGTTGCTCTTTCAGGTGTTGACCAACTTCTTTTCGTATTTTTTCCACGTTTCGAAACTAAATTGTAAATATTTTAAATAAATATATAAATAGAATTTAAAAATATTTATACTTAATAATTCTTCATCTGTATCTTTACTGGTATTTTGGGGCATGTTGCTATGTTGAGAACTTTTAACATTTTTTTTAATTGAAATGTCAGTTAAAGTATCAAGAGAATTATGAGTTGAAACATTAGCTTCATCATGAGCTAATATTTCAACAGATATTTCTTCACTGACTAACATATTTGATTCAGGTATATCATTTATGTTTGACTCAATCGAGTCATCTATGTTAAAATCTGTTGTATCATCTCCTTGTAATTGCTCTAATAGTGGTACCATTTGCAATATTTCCCTGTTGGCTATAGGTAATCTATAATGATCCCGGTGAATATCTTCCCTATGGCCCATAAATGTAGCTAGATCCCCAACTTGGCTTCGATCTAACTCCATTATAATTGCCATTGTCGCAATTTGTTTTCGCAATAATGTTGCTCTCAACAACTCAGGGTTTGGGGCACCACATTTTCTTGCATATTTTCTGCATAATTGATATGCATCCAAAACTTTATAATCTGGCCCAGAACCGGGCAATCCAAAAACATATGGATTGTTGATGCATACACCAGCGTCCGTTCTTTTTTTAATTGTGTTTTTTAAATGATTAAAAATATTAATATGTATTATGATGGAAACATTCCTTACAAGTTTTCCTTTTAAAGGAATCCGTACGTAATTGTGTACAATTTCTTTTTGTTGAATAGATAGTGTTTTGTATAAATCTGAAGCATTTTCATCAACATGCTGGAATTGATTAAAATCATGAATTGTTAATCTTTGGCATTCGCCAGGTCTTCTCCTGTTAAAAATCATAACGTATACCAATACATGCGATAATAATTGCTCCCAAACTGACGGCGAAAAAGCATTTTCTATTTGCTGCACTAACATATTAATATTTTTAATCAAATATGTAACCAACTTATGAATACAATCATTTGTTGGAAGAACAATTTGATTGGTTCTTTTAAGTTGTAATGTCGATTCTTTTACAACATTATTTATTTCAGTTTGAAGATCATCTGTGAATATTTCTAAAAAATCATTAATCTCGTCTTTATCGGCTTTATCGCAATGTCTTTTTATGAGTTTTTTCATTAAAAGCTTGCCACATTTTTTTAATGATGTTGACAATTCGCTTACCGTTGATGGGGAATTAATTTTCCCACATTCTATTTTACCTACTTTTAAAATAGATAATATAGTTTTGTCAACCATTTCCGGTTTGTAAATATTGCTGAGTTCTTTAATATTACCATCTATTTTTCTAATTTCAACAACAAATCGTCCTAGTCTGCGTAAATGAGCTCTAATCATCTTGTTATGATGATCAGAGAACATATATTTTTTTGTCAAAAAATTGCCATATTCAATAATTAATTCGTCGTATTTAATAACATCGACAATATAATCTTCTCTTAACTTTGGAAAAATAACTTCCCGAAGCCGAGGAATTGCATTATCAGCAATCTTTCTTGTTAAGCTTATACCTCGCATCATACCACCTCTACTCCCTATTTTTCTACTTGTATTACATCTTTTGTGATGTTTTTTAAAAGTTGTTTTTGCGTAAGTCCCGTAGCAAGTAGGGCATGATACATACAATTTTGTAGTTTGATCGCCAATTTTTTTTTAATTGGTATTACTTTGTTATTGTCATTTGAATTGTTAATGAAATCTCCTCGTTTTCTTAAACAAGTTATTAAATCTTTCCTCTCATTGCATCCTGAAATTAATTAATATAATAACTAAAGATCAGTATTTATATTTTACCTTTTGGTAAAACTATTATTTTTTTCACATCGTTTTCATTTTTATGCACAGTTTCCATGTGCCTGGAAAACTGTAATATCAATTTTTCACAAAAAATACAATAATGTCTTTTTTTTGTTCTCTTTTTTTGTTAATTAATGTTTTATTTTCATTTTTACTTGGAATAAAAATTTGTTCTAAAATTTAAAAATATGTTATTATTTTATAATATTAAGATTTTCTTTTAATGCGTTAAATATTTTCAAAAGATAAAACTGGTATTTAACAACATATTACTGATAAGGGAATAAGGAACATTACATTTGAAATTTATATTAAACTTACTTCAGCAATTTTTTTGCTTAGAGCCGTGTGACACGAGACTGATTTTAATACAAGTGTCAATTATTTAAAAAATTAATTTTATAATCCAGTGTTCTTGGCGGCAGATATATACATTGACGGATTTATGTGTCAATTATTTAATAAGATTTAATCCAAGAAATTAGAACCTGTTCTAATTTCTTGCTTAAAAGCTTGCTAAATATTTAAAAAATTGTCGCGCAAAATTATTGTACTGACACTTGTATTAAAATCAGTCTCGTGTCACGTCTCTTATACAAATTATCTTTAAAAGAGTAAATAAGACTGGTTCTAATATAAAATATTGACTATTTTTATAGAACATATTTTAGTCTACATTGCAAAATACATTTGTATATTAAAAAAATTAAATTAAAAAAAAAAAAATTAGTTAAAATTAACAAAATCAGTATACATGTTTACAATTAAAATTTTTATTTAAAAATGTAAATAGATATTAGATTTTTATTTAAAATGCTAATGCTGAAATTTATAAAAGCCAGTTAAAGTAACCGTTTGTTAAATTTGACAACTGCAAAACTATTTATAGTAATACTACCACAAAAGCAAGTTTAACACAATATATAACTACCAGAAATGAAAAGAAAATAATATTTGATAATAAAACAAAGTAAATAACAAGTATTTATATTGAATTAATAAAAATAATTTTGACAGTTTATCAAATGTTGTGGTTATGTTGCCAATTTAACCCTGATTAACGTTAATCAGCTTTCATGAATTCCAGCATAGTATAAAGTAATTTTCAGTAATTATATAAACATTTTACACGAGTAATATGTACTTTAATGCCTATATTATTTGCTACATTTATAAATTTTATTTTTTTATTTCGCTTTTTACAGCTATTTTACATCGCCCCAGAAGTCTTACGACTTGTTTGAAGGGGGTTGATGGGGGTTTACTTAAAAAAAAAACTCTATTGATAAGATAAGTATAAAGATGGTTTGCTTACCATGCACCACTATTTTTTTATTATTATTTTTAGGAACATGTTGAGTAGTGTTAAGAGCAACTTCATTCTCATGTAAATTATTTTTCAATAATTTTCCAGTATCTGGAACATATTTATTTAAAGTCAAAATATCCTGAATCTGATCCGAGCTGTCCAAACTATCAGAAGTACTTTCTTCTTCGGATGGAATATAATTATCCAAAAAAGTTTCTATAATAACAAACACATAAAACAACATATAAAATCAATTTATTTTAACACCTCCTGCATCTTCATTTGATGATAATGATGATGAATCAGATGCTCCTTTGCTTTTTAAAACAAAAACTTGCTGACACTGTTTATTTTTATTATATGGAATTGATTGGCATCCAGATGGTCCAGGTTGTGAATCGTCAGTCGGAGGATTCAGTTTTCTATAAATTGAAATTTACTGTTAATACCCTAAAAATTTTCCCATATTAAAACTTAAAAATAGCTTATATTAAAATAAGTTTAACTTTCAACTTCAAAACATATACCAATAATCTTCGTTATATCATAACATTATTATTTATTAATTTAATTGCAAGACATAATTTTTTCAATTATCTGCCACCGAGCTTGGCTATAATGATGTACGTACTTTATAGCCATGGTCAGTAGTACTAAAATTGTGATTCTTGAAAATTGTTACAAGCAAAAGCATAAGTTAATTTTTTAATTTAAAATTTAAAATATTTATTAAAAATTATTAGAAAATTAATTTGTTGTAATTTATAAAAATAAAAAATTCCATAATTTTAGATCTACTCAGTAAACAATTAAAACAGGTGGTTTTGGGTTGAAAGATAAAGATTTATTTGAAAAACTGCAAAAAACATGGTTTTATCAGCTGCGTTTTAATTATTAATATAATATGGAATTTTAACATGCATCTGATCTGCCGCATCAATTCAGTATTTTAAATAACAATTATATATTTTTTAAATACAATATAAATGTATTCTCGCATTTTCAACTTGACTGCAAATCAAATAATTATAATTAAGTATGTATATATAAAATTATGAGCTTAGGGTGGATTTGAAGCAAATGATTAAAAATCTGAGTGAAATAAATTTTATCAAGTGAATTATCAATAAATAGATATCTTTATTTTTATTTTGATGTACCATCCGTTTCTTTCAATGCTAGCTTTTAAATAAGTATGTACATAAATAAATTTAAAAAAAAAGTTTATAACTAAATATTTTTACAATTCATATGTCAAATGTTAACCCCTAACTGCTACTACTATCCGGACAATTTGACTTTTCCACTTCTAATAATTTTAATTTTGAGAGTAATTTTATAGTTGCGCTTTCTGCGTTATACTATTATCACATACAATAAATGTCAGTCAGTTAGTAATCAGGCAATGCAATGCAAGTTTTAGTTTTTTTTAAATTTCTGTAATATGGCAATTATTATAGGACATTTTATAATGTAACTACATCCTGACGGGTAAGGTTCACAATGTTCAAGACATATTTAAAATGTATTTGAATTTGAGTTTTTCTAATTTTGTATCTGATATGTTTGCAGATTTAACAATAAATGATATAATTTTGTATGTTATTTCAAGTCATAAATATTGTAAGATAAAGTTTTAGATATAATCATTACTAATTACTTGCTAGAATGATAAAAATGCATTATTTATATATAGCTGGTTAGTTTGAACTGATTGTAGTGGTGAGTGCAACTAAATCACTATAGTAGCAGTTACGGGTTAAAAAAAAATAAAAGAATATTTTAAATTTTATTGGGGCATAATAATACTGATAAAAATTTAAAAAAAAGAAAACCTATTTTTTATAAATTCTCAAAAAAAATATATTTATGTAATTAAATTACTTATTTCATCAACATTTGTTGCAAATTAATAAAAATAGAGGTCTATTCGGAACATATTTTAACATCGATGTTAGCTAACATCGATGTAAAAATTACATTTTAACCAATCATTTTTTAAATATAGCCTAGCAACGATCAAAATGTTAATTAACACCGCTGTAAAAAATGTTCAGAATACGACTATAAATAAAATGTAAGAAAAATTGAAAAAATAAACATAATTTACTAAATTTAAAATTTTTCTTTAAACCTAAATTAAATTTATTAATTATTATAATTTTTATACTGAAGATTGACAATGTATTATATACATATTAGAAAAAAAAATTAAATTTAAAAATAAACAATTTGCTATAGTTTTTGAGAGTAATTTGAGATTAAAGTTTTTAATTTAATTATTAGCATCAAAAAAACAATTGTTAATTACTAAATGATAAGAAGTTTACTAAAACTTTGTTTGCAAAACTTTATGCCAATAAAAAATATCTATATTACTTACAGATTCACCAAAGAAAAAATACCAACAATACAGTTTTTTAAATACATATAAATAAAATATAATAACTGTGTTAACTTAAAAATATGAATATGACGTTATATTGTCATAATTAGGTATACATATATTGAATCATTTCAATAAAACTTTGTAGAAGAATTATAAAATATTTATATATGTACTTACTTTTTTTTTAACACAAAATCCACCATTTGTTTCCCTCTGGAATTCATTTTTTTCACAAAACCACAAAACTTCTTTTAAAAAAGTCACACTTTATATCGAATAACAATTAAATAAGATTAAGCAAACTCTTAATATTTAAAATGTTATAAATGTAAGTATAAATATTACCGATAGGCGATAGCTCTGATTAGTTCAAAATTTGAAACACGACTGGGCCAGTGCCAGTTCATAATTGCGCGTTTTATTTTCTTTCTATTGATAAAGGGTCACATACCTCGGAAGTAAAAAATATCACAAAGAACAAAATATTTTCCTTCCTTTTCAATGCATTTAAAAATAACATTGAACAAAAACTATAACGCTCGATTTTAACTTCATAGGCGCATTTAAAATTCATACAAATATATATTATGAACATTTGAATCTAAATTTCTAGGCAATAGTAATTACAAAATTACAAATTTAAAAATAATCAGTACATGTAATATTTACTAATATATACATTTAAAAAAATTAAATGGCGCAAGCATTAATAATTTTTGTAATCATGTTATCATTTTATCAACTTGTCATGTTGTTATGATATCATGTCATTATGTCATCAATTTAGCATATTACTGCGTAAAAAAATTATTTAAGTGTTCAACAACTAACGCACAATACTACATAAAATGATATACTCCCATCATGGGCCTCAAGTGTTGTGACAAGTTAGGCCACCCCATGTACGTTTTTATTTAAAATAATACTCTCATATAATAAATTTATACTTACCTATCAGGTCAGGTCAAATTCTTTTGATAAGATCATAAAGAATTTATCCTTCCTGGTTCTTTTACTGTTGATCTTCATCCAGAACACATGTGTCTGTAACAATAATTCTGCCGCTTTCTGGGCCTTTATATAAATTAACTCAATTTATGTCATTACCTGCGTAGGTGAGTTAAATATAAACGTTACATTATTTAATTAGATTTAATTTATTAATTGTTTAAATATTCATACAATCATTTTTACATTTACATGGTGGTAAGGTTAAAAATAACATGTGTTTATTTTATTTGTAGTTTTTATATTGTTTATGGACATGTGCGAGTCCCATGATGCATATTCCATTAATGATAATTAATAAAGGATTCCATTAACATGCTGTAATTTATTTCCCGGAGTTGGTAGAACCGCTGTCCAAAACCCTGAGATTATTGTTTCGCCACAGTGTATTATGGCTATGGTTTACACGCTAAAATCTTTAATTTTTTGTAATTTCTAAACGTGTATACAGGGTTAGTCAAAATTACCGGAACACCTAAATAATTCTCTAACCGTTAAAAATTTCAAAAAAAGTTTTAAACAAAAGTTTTTTAGCTTTAAACAAACTAATTTATATTTATTTTATGGTAGAAATTCAGTAAACTTTTTTTTAAATAGAACACCCTGTATATATTTACATTTTTTATTCTATGAAATTTTTATGAAAATATTTTTTTTATAAAACGCATCATTTCTGAGTTATAAGCAAACTCCTGAACTTCAAATAAAGAACATTTTCCAACAAACATACACATTTATATTAACCAAACGAATAAAAAAAACATAATATTAAAAACTATTAACAAAACAATCATTAAATCATTAAAAAAAATAAAAATATACAAGGTGTTCTATTTAAAAAAATCCAAATTTTTATAATAAAATAAACACTTGTATATTTTTAAAATTAGTTCTAAAATTAGTTCTGAAATAAGTTTTAACAATTAAAAAATGCAAAATTATAGAGGATGTTTATTTTATTATAAAAATTTGAATTTTTAAATTTTTTAACTAAAACACCCTGTATTTTTTTACATTTTTTAATGATGTAATGATTGTTTTATTAATTGTTTTTAATGTTATTATTCTTTTTATCTGTTTGGTTAAAATAAATATAAATATTTGTGTGAAAATATTCATTATTTAAAAAGCTCGGCGTATACATGCAAGTATATTTTCGGCCCGCATTTTAAGGCGGAAACAGATAGTTTCGGTAAAGGCAGGCGAAAAAATGCATTACTAAGCGTCCTCATGATACGGCAACACAGCATTTAAAATATCGATTGCAAGTTAAAATTAGAAACTTTATTTATTAGGCACGTTGGCATATATTATCTACCGGACGCCAAATTGCATATTTACAAATAAAAAAAGCTTTGGCCGTTGGGATAATCATTATTCATTACAATGATTTATTTATATAATAATTACTAAAATACTGGTTACAATAATGATATAAGAGATTACTGATATTTTTAGTAGGTTAGTCAAAATGTTGACATTTTTCTACAAACTAGTTGGATTGAAACAAAATTTTGCATATAGGGGATTTGAAGGATCCTATTTTTAATAGTGCTATCACATTACTGATATTTTTAGTAGGTCTGTGAACATTTTGAATTTTTTTTAACAAAATGGTTGATTTTAAACGAAATTTTATGAATAGAGGTTTTGAAAAATGCTATTTTTAATGGTGCTATCAGATTAATGATATTTTTTGTAAGTCTGTCAAAATTTTGACATTTTTGTACAAATTAGTTAGATTGGAACAAAATTTTGCATATTGGAGTTTTGAAGGATGCTAATTTTAATGGTGCTATCAGATTACTGACATTTTTAGTGTATCTGTCAAATTTTTGACATTTTTGTACAAAATAGTTAGAAATTTTGCATATAAGGGTTTTGAAGAATGCCATTTTTAATGGTGTTATCAGATTACTGATATTTTTAGTAGGTTTGTCAAAATGTTGACATTTTTGACAAATTAGTTAGATTAAAACACAGTTTTGCTTATATAGGTTTTGAAGAATGTTATTTTTAATGGTGCTATCAGATTACTGATATTTTTAGTAAGTCTGTCAAAATTTTAACAATTTTGTACAAATTAGTTAGATTGAAACAAAATTTAGCATATAAGGGTTTTGAAGGATGCTCTCATTTTAATGGTGCTATCAGATTATTGATATTTTTAGTAGGTCTGTCAAAATTTTGACATTTTTGTACAAAATAGTTGGATTAAAACAAAATTTTACAAATAGGGATTTTAAAAAATGTTATTTTTAATGGTGCTATCAGATTACTAATATTTATAGTAAGTCTGTCAAAATTTTGACAGTTTTGTACAAAATAGTTGGATTGAAACAAAATTTTGCATATAAGGGTTTTGAAGGATGCTATTTCTAATGGTGCTATCAGATTACTGATATTTTTAGTAAGTCTGTCAAAATTTTGACATTTTTGTACAAATTAGTTAGATTGAAACGAAATTTTACAAATAGGGGTTTCAAAGAATGCCATTTTTAATGGTGCTATAAGATTACTGATATTTTTAGTAAGTCTGCCAAAATTTTGACATTTTTGTACAAATTAGTTAGATTGAAACACAATTTCACAAATAGGGGTTTTGAATGATGCTATTTCTAATGGTGCCATCAGATTACTGATATTTTTAGTAAGTCTGTCAAAATGTTGACATTTTTGTACAAATTAGTTAGATTGAAACGCGGAACCCAAACTGTGTGTTGCTTATGTCTTCTTCAAGCTTTCTGTATATTCTTTTGTGTACTATCTTCAGGAAAAGTTTCAGGGCGTGACTCATGAGTGCGATGGTTTGATAATCTTTGCACTCTCTTGAATTCGGTTTCTTGGGAATAAGCACAAAAGTGGATAATAACCACTGTTTAGGGATTTTCCTTTTTTGTAGATGTTATTGAATACGTCCAAAAAAATATCAACCACATCGTCATCAAACATTTTGATAAATTTTATAGGTATTTGGTCCGGGCCAACTGCTTTACCGGGCTTCATAGTTTTCAGAGCATACTCTATTTCTGTTCCTAGTATTTTTAAATTACTGTTGTTTGCTTTAAAGGTTCAAAAATTTGATAGATGTCACCAAAACAAAATTGCCGCCACGGGCCTCCAAAATCTACCCGCTCCAACTAAAAATCTCTTTAATACAAATTTAGTATAAACCAAACTTGAACTACGGTAACACAGTAAAATTGGCTAAAGGTGCAGTGGTACAGTTTGTCGTGCTACTTACCATCTTAAAGACTATCACTTCGCTTGGCAGTAAGAGAGGTAAGAGCCTCTTTAGAACGCAATAAATCAAAAGGCACCGTAACTCACAATAATCTGTGGTTGGAATATATAGTTTGACTGTGACTATAAACGTCTTTTTTACGTGCTTAAGATTTTGTTTGTTTGTCGTTTTGCATACTAGAGATGCGATGCACTTTGATTACTTTTTGTTTACTCATGATTTAAGTGATTTTGTTTAAAAATATGATAAACTAAGAGACAAGTTCTGCTTCTAAAGAACTAGTCCGACTATCACCAAGTTATAACCTACCGGCAGATTAAAAACGATTGAAGATAAAAGACTATGTAGAAATAATAGAATCCAAGAATAGGTAGCCGAACAAACAGCAAACAATTTTTTTTTTTTTTATTTTAAAATGTAATATTTAGGAATTACTTATGTTCCAACAATATAAAAATACCTTTAAATTTTAATGAGTAAAACTACACTTGCTGAAACTATCACATTGAAGACGAGAGTTAAGCAGTCTATGAACTTTGATCTTAAATATTTGTTGTTTATAAGTCTCAGAAAACACTAATTTTAGAATTTTATTCTACTTTGGGTTTACATCTGCTAATTGAACTAGCCTTGTCAAGAGCTAAAACTTCTGTTAGTATGACTTCAACAGAAAGTACTCAGTATTAGTCACCTCGCTCACTACAACAAAGTACTACCTTTAAGAAAAAGCTGAATTTTTAAATTTTATATTGATTTTGATTTTTTTTACTATTTGTTGCTTTTTTGATTTTTTTCAGTTTCTTCTTGTTTGTTTTTGTCTTTTATTATTAATTATTAATTTTTGTTTTTACAACTAATGGTCAGTAACCATTTCAGAAAAAAAAGTTAAACTTTAAGAAGCATTTTAAATTTGCTTTTGAAAACCATAAAATGTTAAGAAAAAAATGCTTACTGTCGAAAGAGATGTTAGTTGATTGATGTTCTACTGAATAGTAAAACAAAGTTCAGTGAAATAAAGAGAATCCAGAAAAAGAAGAGAGTAAGTAAGACAAAACAAAGAAAACTAATAAAATTAGTTTAAAAATTCTTTTTTTGAACAGTGAATCTGAATGTCATTAGAGACATATCAGAAGTTACCAAAGTTTATTTTATTTAGAAAACTAATTCAAAGTAAACCGCCAAAAACTAGATATATGATTGGTTGAAAGTCGGCCATTACGAAACGTTAACCAATCAAATAACTAGTTTTTTGCAATTTGTTATTAAATTTGTAAAATGTAGAAATTATATTGTAACAAAATAAAATAGAGCAAATAAAATTTAATTGAATGTTTAATTAACAACGTTTGAATAATTTAATATAATGAGTAAAAATACATGCATAAAGTAAAAAAATCCCAATCTTGATAAAAATCCAAAACATCAAACATAATTACTCTACTTTTTTAATATTACAGTTTATTGATTATCTTATTTCCAAATTATAAATCTCTTAATTAAAAGAAAATTGATTGTAGCACACCTTAAAAACTTAAATGAATTAGTTTAAGATAAGATTTAGAATATAACAATTTGATTCTTTTCCAAAATCAATAAATGTCCAGAAAAGCAATTTGGAACCAGCATGTAATTATCTCTAACTTTACAAACCATAAATTGATTCCTGGAGAATATAAAGCAATGGCAACCATGTATAATTTCCACTGAATCAAAACTATACTACAGAAAATTACATTAAATTATCTAATTATTATTAAAAAATCATCAAAAAGAATTTACGAAAAATTATTTTAAATATTTAAGTAGTATATAATAATAAAAAACAAATCTAATTAAATTAACTCATAAATAATGATAATAAAATCTGATTATTAAATGTTAAAACAGACAATAATTAATTAAACTTGTTTGCTTAATAATTTAACAATAAATAAACAACTTTGTTCATAATTATTTTAACAGAAATTAAAAAAAAAATCTTGCATATTTAAAATATTTTAAACACGTATTGATATAATTATTTATCTTATCGTCTCCAACATCAATAAAACTATGTTTTATTTATCACATAAATTGTGTTATGATTTTATCACAAAATTTGTTATACTAAACATAAATAACTTCAATTTTTGAAAAGCTCAAGTTAACACCAACTTGAGTTGGTGTTGGTAGTACGTGACGAGCTTTCTAGTGGAGCAGATGAAGATGCTTGTGTTTACCTTTAATATTGTTTTAGTGTTAAGTTATTAGTTATATTTTTAAGGTAATGTAAACAACAAATTACTCATCATTTCTTGTAGTAATTAGCGATGTATAATATCTAATGATTTATCATTTGTGGTCATAATAATTTTCTATTTGTGGTGTGGAAGAAACAATCGCCATTTGCAAAACCATAATAACTTGATTTTCTTTATTGAAAATGCAACAATTTTCAGTTGTTATAGTGATGAATTTATTAACAATAGTCTTGAAATTTCAGTCACAATATTATTGTTGATATGTATTGATTGTACATTTGTTCTAACCTTTAAGAAACGAGAAAAATTGTGCCGTATTTTCCGCTATAAGGATCGTTGAACTCCTCTATAACCCACTTGTAATTAAATTATTTTCAAAAGGATTTTGTTGTTTTTCAAATCATGTACTTGTTAACAACAATGGAACCAGTAGTAGAAGAGGTTATAATTTTATTATTAGTAAATTTCTTTGTAATTCCTTTTATGTAATTAAAAATGCAATGACATTCTGCATCATTTGAATATCCTAATTTTGCTCAACAATAATTAAATGAATTAGTGGCATAATTTATTAGAAATGTGCTAATTAACTATCCAATAAATGGATTGTATACATTTGTTGCATCAATTAGCATTGTTTAGTATTTATTTTTTGTAGGTTAAGATGAAGTCAAATGAAAATATGAATAATCAAGAAACAACAAATAAGGTTCTTCTGGACCCTTCAATTCCTATTGAAGAATTGCTTGGATCTGTTACAACGTACAATAATGTTGATGGTGCAGAGATGAAGAGTCTTCAATTGCGTACTAGCGCAAGGGTTTTCAAGAAAATGAAACTTGATTCGGCACTTGCAGCTCTACCAGCTGTAGAGAAGAAAGGTAAGACTATAATTAATTATATCATTTCTAGGGTTAAGTGAGTTTTGACCTACAAATTTAGACCAATAAATGTTATGTAATTCTTCAAACAATTAATTGCTGATAGTTTATTATTAGTGATTTGGGTTTATCATTGTTCCAAAATTAATATGTAATTAGATGTTCTTTTTTGTAATCATAATGGAATATAATAATGATTTTGGGTGATGAGACTTGAACTTGTGCCAAATATTGCTTCAATCTTGTGGCCATGAATTGAAGCATTATTTATAATTTTATCATTATTAAAAACTAGGTCAAATAATTCAAGTATTTTGTTTTGCAAAGGAAACTAAACTTTGTTAGTTATTATTTAATCTCTAAGAATGCAAATTAATTAATTAATTATTCCAAAATACAATTTCATCCAATTGGAGATTCAATAGAATATTTTTAATTTTAATTCTATTGAAATATTATTTGATTGATTTTGATTGTACATTTGTTTAGTCATAACCTATCCAATTTACTTAGATAGAAAGAAAGGTTGCAACATTCCTAAGACATATTCTGAAAATTATAAGGATTTATCATTTAAATATTTGATTGAGCCAAAACTTCTTTTTCCAATTCTAGAATCAGTTTAGTGTTACTCGAAACCTTTGCTATGATGAGATATTAAGGCTTTCAAGATATGGATTTCATTCTTCTTCTTCATTATATTTATATAAATAGGTTGTCCCATCTTATTGTGGTAAGCAAGACAATGGTAAAAGACAAGAAACTTCTCTGTAAGTAGTTGGAAAATGTTTTGAATTTTCAATTTGGAAGTTATCATTTAGAATCTAAGTTGGGTAACAATATTTCTGTTTAAACTAGTTTCTCGATTTAATCTAAATTAACATTCTCTTACGCTAACTAACAATCTAGTCAAAAGGCTAACAAATTTTTATTCAAAATTTAGAAAGTTTGGATTGGGAAAGGTCATCATTGCAGACTCTTGCTTACATGTAGTTTCATTAAGATATGTGTTGCATTCAAGAGTTCCAAAGTGCATTTGAACTGTTTTCAACTGTGCTTGAGCTACTGAGAGTTGCACATAAACTGTTCCGATTAACATTGATTTGTGTAACTCACTTAAACTGTTTTCAAGTTTTATGAATTGTGAAAAATTTTACGGTGTACTGGAACTATTTTCAACTTCACTTAATGTGTTTCAAGCTGTTGCTGGGTGTACTGAGCTATTAAATTGCAAATTTGTTGTGCGGGAAACTTCTAATTAACTTTAAAAAAAGATAGTTATATTTTTCAACTTGTTTTTGATATAATTGATGATATAATTTTAATCGATAGGTATGTCACTTCACAAGTATTGTCTTATTGCTACTATTAATTAACTGTTTGCATGTTCAAAGCTGTTTCTCATAAAACAGAAATATAAATATTTTTGCAGATAAAAACACAAATGTGCGGATTGCTTCAATGATAACAATTGGATAGTAAAATTGGCATACTTGGTGATATTTTCTACCACTTCAATCAGTGGAACACAGAAATACAAGGTCAAAAACATACTTAGTAGACACAAGAAAGAAAAAACTGCAAGACATCAATTGGCTTTGGTTTTCAATATTGAACTCAATACTCAATATTCTCGTGGGGATCATGCCTATTTTTGAATATTTGAAAATCTTTGAAAACAAAATGGAAAGATATATTTCACTAAATGTCCATATTGAGAAATATAGTTGGGTTAGAAACCCATTTGAAGTAGATGTAATGGGTGTTAAAAATGTTTCAGATGGGTTACAAGAAAAATTGCACAAAATTTAAGCTGATGGAGTATTAAAAAAAGATCTGTAAGCCTACAAGCATACAAGGCTCTCTCGACGATATTTTATAGCTGGATTTTGCTATTTTTAGGTTTTTATGAATATGTTTATACATTTTAAAAGTTTACAACCAGATTTTAGTGCTTTCTGAGAGTTTTCAATTGTTTATGGCAGGATTCTTGTGTATTTTGACTTTATTTTGATGTTTCAAGCACTTTTTAACTGTTTTTGGCCAGATTTTAGTTCTTTCTGGTATTTGTAATCGTATATAGCTATTTTTGACTTTTTATGAATAGAATTTTGCAGTTTTCAACAATTTTTGACCAAATTTTGCTATATCTAACAATATTTTGATAATTTATGTCCGGATTTTTATTTTTACGTTTTTTAACAGTTAATAACCAAGTTTTGATGCTTTATAACAATATTGTGATGTTTAAAAACCAGATTTTGCAATTTTTTACATGTTATGAATAACGTTTTGCACAGATTTTAATGTTTTATGATTGGTTTTAATTATTTTTACCTATTTATGAATAGAAATTTGCATTTTTAACAGTTTAAGACTAAGGTTTAGTGTTTTTTGACAATATTCTGATGTTTTAAAACCAGATTCTGCTATTATGTATTTACATTTTATTAATAGAATGTTGCACTTTTTAACAGTATTTTGGTGCAATAAGATTTTTATTAATAGAATTTTATATGTTTCAGCTTTCAACCTTTAACAGTTTAACAGCCCAGCCCGATTTTGGTGCTTTCTGACAGTTTTTAAATTGTTTGACCAGATTTTACTTTTTTTGACATTTTGCAAATAGAATTTTAAACTTTTTTTAACAGTTTGTGGTCAGATTTTTTATTTTTTGGCTGGATTTTTCTATTTTTGTTATCTTATGAATAGAAGTTACATTTTTCAACAGATTTTGGTTATTCTTAACAATATTATTATATTTCATAGTCGGATTTGGTGTTTTTGAGATTTCATGAATATGTTGCACTTTTTAACAGTATACATCTTTCTATTTTGTTTTCTGGCAATATTTAAGATGTTTCAAGGCTGGGTTGTGTTCTGGCCAAGATTTTGTTTTTTTTCAACATATTTGAATATTTCATGGTCGGATTTTTTTATTTTTGTCATCTTATGAATAGAAGTTTACATTTCTCAGGCCTCTTTCCACTTTCTTCACACTAAGGTTTTTATATCATCGATCCATCTCATTATCTTATGAATAGAAATTTACATTTCTCAACAGATTTTGGTTCTTCCTAACGATATTTTGATATTTCATAGCCGGATTTTGGTATTTTTGAGATTTCATGTAAATGTTTTGCACTTTTTAACCGTTTTGGCTAGATTTTGTTTTTTTTTTCAACAGATTTAGATATTTCATCATCGGATTTTTTTATTTTTGTTATTTTATGAATAGAAGTTTACATTTTTCAACAGATTTTGGTTGTCCTAAAATATTTTCATATTTTATAGCCGGATTTTGGTGTTTTTGAGATTTCATGAAAATGTTGTGTTCAATTTGAAATTTTATATATAAAGTTTTGCACTTTAAACCGTTTTTGGCCGGATTTTGTTTCTTTCTGAAAATATTTTAACATTTATGACCAGATTTTGTTATTTTTGACATTTTATAAATAAAGTTTTGCACTTTTTAAGTGTTTTTGGCCATATTTTGTTTTTTTTTTCAACAGATTCAGATATTTCATGGTCGGATTTTTTTATTTATGTCATCTTATGAATAGAAGTTTACATTTCTCGGGCCACTTTCATTTTTTCCATGTTTGTCTATGCTTTGCAGTTCTCATCTACTTTCTTCACACTAAGGTCTTTATGTCATTGATCCATCTAATTTATTTTGTATTTTAATAAATCAAATATGAATTAGGCAAACATAGTTCTTTTTTCAACCAAACGGTTTGACTTGGTTTGTATAATGTCAAATATATAAAATGTCAAAATTGCCAAAAATTTACTTAGTTTCTTTTAATAATAATCGATTCAATTAGAATAGAGAGATTAGATGCCATTGAAGATCAGTTGTTTTTAAGGTTTTTTTTATGTGACTATAAGGCACTTTACTTTTATGTAAATTAAGTTAATATAATAGTATCATACGAGGAGACCTATGAGGAGATACAGAAAGAAATATATGAAGGAAAAGGAAACACAATTGTTATGGGAGACATGAACAGAAGCGTTTGAAATGACAATAAGGGAAAAGAAAAATATATTGGTACATTTGGGGAGAAGAACGAAAATGGAAAAAGGGTGCGATCGCAAATACATTGTTCAGGTACAAAGACATACTCAAATTAATGAGAGTAGGTCAGATCAAGAAAGAAGAAATCCATATTAGAATATTTTCTAGTAAGCAAGGAAGAATGGAGAAAAGTAATAGGACTAGTAGAAATAGGAAGAAAAATAGATGGAATGAATAAATAAAAAGAGAATTACAAGTACAAAAATGATAAATGGAAAATATATTTACAAACAGGAAAGGAAGAAGATTTTAAGGAATACAGCAGAGAAAGACGAAAAGAAAATAATGGAGAGATGGAAAGAATACTTTAGCAAAATGACAGAAACAAGATAAAAAAGCAAACAAAAAATAACTACAGAAATCGATCAAAATAGCAAAAATATCTAAAGAAAATCTATTTCTGAAATACACAATATAACAGCAGAAATTATGAAATACTTAAGAGAAAACAAATGAAATATAATAATACTTGGGGATTGGAATAGCAGGATAATTGTACCTATACATAAAAAAGAAGACTTAAAGATATGCGGCAACTACAGATGAATGACTAAAGAAACCAAAGATACAAAGATAGGATACAGGAAGATGGAACAAATAGCAATTTTTAGACAATAAGATATTAATAGCAGACAACAAAGAGAAATTACAACAAATTATAAAAATATATGAGGAAGAGCTAAAGAAGATAAACACTAGCAAAACAAAGACAATGATAATAGCGACTAACAAAGAAACATAATATAGAATTAGAAGGGCAAAGAATAGAGCATGTAGAATATTATAACTACCTTGGTACAATAATAATTAGGAAAAGCAGGAAGGATCTACAACACTAAAAACTCATTTATGGAGAAAAAGGAAGTAACGAAGACAATAAAGACAGAAATATATTAATCATGGACAATAAAAGAAGAAAACAAAAATAAAATCAATGCTATGGAGATGAGATTTCTAAAGATAATCATAGGAATGTTGTGAAAAAGAAAAAAAAAGTACAGGGCAAAAACACAGTAGAAATATTAAAAAAAAGTTGTGGTGAACAGGTTTACTAAGTAGCAGAGAGAAGAGAAAGTGAGATAGAAAATAGGCTCAGAACAGAAAAGGGAAATAAAACAAGACAGTCACCAGACTTGCAGACAAATGATGAAATTGTTGACTAAATGTTGTCAGTTGTTTATCGTATTATAAATTTAAAATAATTTGGCTTTTGAGGTTTTTACTTTTGAATTTGTTGATGAACGGATGGTGTAGTTTTAATTAAAGTATGGTTACAACATAAACCAATAATACAAATAATGGGGCTGATGCAGATAATAATTACTAATTTAAAAACTTGTTTTTCTCTGCTATTTTTTTTTCATAGCTTCTAATAGTTATTTTAGCTGATAATGATATTTACTGCTGCGATAGATTAAAATTCAGTAACTGCAAATGTTTTTAAAGGTTTTTATAAACTCCATTTAATTTGAATATGTAGAACAAGGATTTTTTGGTTTAGTTTAAATTCTAAGGGAAATTAAAGAAATATCATGGAGTTTATAAAAGACATTTAAAGTAACGATCTATTAAATTTGACTACTAGAAAACTGTTTATAATATTGCTACCAGAAAAAGTTTGGTATAATTGGATAACTATCAGTATTGACGTGAAAATAAGATTTGATAATTGGGATTACTTTTAAAGTTGTTAGTGATTTGTATTTCACATCAATGTTTACATTAGGTTATATTAAATATCATGTAAACAATACATTTGTCATACATATGTCAATGAAATTGATATGTATGTACACTGTGCATATGTGATTTATGTGAAATAGCAAAATATGCACACATTTTCATAACTTTGTCATCACATAGCATATTACTTAGCTGTGATTGCCAATAACACAAAAAAACAGTATTTCTATTCAATTTATAAAAATAGTTTTGATACTTTATGATATTTTGTAATTATGTTGCCATATTTAATGATTAAAATTAAGCAGCTTTAATGAATTTCAACATAGGTGTTCCATTTTTTCTTTTTGTACAAATACTTTATTTAAGTGTCTATTTTATATTACTACTATTATGTTTTATATTTTACAGAGCCTGAAAAGAAAGAAGAAACAAAACCAGAAGTTAAAAAAACTTATAGTCAACCATTATGGACGGAAGAAGAAAAAAACATCTTTTTCGAAGCACTAAATGAATTTGGAAAAGATTTTGATGCAATTCGAATATATCTTCTAACTAAATTAAAAAAGAAAGGTATTCCGGAAAACACAATTAAAACCAAGGAACAAATTAGACATTTGTATTACCGTACATGGCATAAAATTTCAAAACATTTAAAATTTTCCGAAGGTAAATAAATAATATTACTAAAACGATTTATCAAATTTATTTATTAAATAATTTTTAGATGTTAAAAAAATTGCCCAAGAACTTTACGGCCTTATAAATTTCGGAGAGTTGCGTAAAAAACTCACATTGGTTAGTGGAAAAACATTAATCAAATTAAATGAACTGATTTATAGAGGGTGTCTAGCAATTCGAATAAAAGGAAAAACAATTAGAATAAAAACTCCTATGTGTAAAGCTTTACGTCAATTGAATCAATTAGATGGTAAGTCGATGGATGTGTGTGTGCCCTATGGATTTATATTAATTTTAGAACTACTTTATTATAAAGATACAATACCTGACGTGGCTTGCCACGTCTTAATGATGACAAATTGGTAAAGTTGAGCTTAATCACTCAGATAATATTAGAATAGGTGATCATTATAAATTTTATTTTAGAAAAAATTGACGATATTAAATTGCCACCTCGGATTACTGTTGAATTGAAACCAAAAGATAATTTGACTTGGATGCATGTACAGGAAATGTCTCAAAACCCAAGAGTGAAATCAGTAACACCATTACAAAAGCGATTAAGCACACTAATTAATTATATGTCAGAACGGTGGAAATCACAAGAAACAATTGAGGTATTCTTTTGTGTAAACATTTTTGTATGGGATTATGGTTAATATTTTTTCTTAATTAAATTTAGCATGAGAAATTGTTATTGGCACAAGAACCTAATAACACTGATGGGGACTTATTTGATAATACAAAACCTAAGTCAGATCCACCATTGAGATTCAGTCCACCTACAGGTTGTACTATCACAGTACCGACAATTAATATAACTGAGTTTTTTACAACACAAAGTATCTGTATGAATGCTTATGAGGAAAGGGTTGGGGTTAAAACCTATGGAGAAAAACTATGGCTTGAAGCTTATCCGAATTTCATTAAAGGTAATTATTAATGTTTTACAATATATATATTAAAAAATATTGGTTATTTTAAAGTTGTAGGTTATTTAATACAGTCAATTACGCTCAAGTTTTTGATCCGATTAAACGGCCGATTCGATTATGCAAGTTTTCACTTAAAAAAAAATGTTTTAGTTCTGCAATTTTATTTGAGAGTGTTAAATCATTTATAGTAATCTTCAATTGTTAAACACGGCGTACTTGCCTTTAGCGAATGTTTGTGTTAATTTGATCACTTCAATAATGTCTTCTGATCGTTTCTGACAAAAATGTTTAAATTCTGTCATAACGTATTAAAATATTTTCAAAAAGAACCAAGATCCGGCCAGAAACTGTTGCAAAAAGTGCATAGTTGTGTTCATAAAATGTCAAAAATAGATAAGATATGGTCATAAAAAATGACAAAATTTAGCTATGAAAAATTATTGTTAGACAGAACTAAAATCTGGTATATAACTGAAAAATACAAATTTTGTTTATGAAATGTCAAAAATAGCATACCTTTGCTTATAGGTAGCTACGCTACTGTCTATAGACTTAAAAAAGTAAAGCTTATTAACTTAATAATAAAATAAAAAATATTGGGGATGTTGTAGACTGAAAAAATATGTAGTTATTGGGTGCATACAGGAAAGCGGAAGCGGAGCGCTACATTTGAAGCGGTATCCGTTGCTACCGGAAATAAACATGGAACGATCGGTAGCAGTTTATTTCCCGCCTCCCTGAACACACCTATTTACTCCGTTTTAAAATCAATGCATTATTTTTGCCGGAACTCGTATTCGTGAAATACAGGATTTGTTTTGAGAGTTCCGTCTTTTTCCATTTGTTACACACAATTATCGCAATCACACGATGATTGAATTGTGCAAACTTTTCATGTCAATTACGATCTTAGTTTTACCATGCATCTCTTGTTGCAGTTTACTATAATTTATCTATTAGAAGGAGCGCAGCTCAAACTGGGTTTGAAACAGCAATGGTCAGGTCAAATTCGCTTAGTCTAACCGGGCGACCTAAAAATTTACCGACACCGGCGGCGTAGAAAGCGAACGCCTTAAAACGCAGTTAACGAAAAACGTCGTTGGATCTCGATTTTGATTTTGGTATTTGTTGTTCCTCATTCTTTTTTGTTTGGACGGCTCCGGTTGCTTGCTTTGCTATGGTAGTGGTTATAAGCAGATACACTAGCCAGCTACTTTTAAATTTTTATTCTTAGCAGTTATGATATTTATACGATATTTTGAAATTTGTTTTCTTTGGACATTTGGGAAGTATATTCTTTGTTGTTATTTGATTTATTTTCTTTACTTTCAGCTTTGCATTGTTCTTTAAAACTTTCATCAATCGATCATCTTTCAATATTTTGTAGCACTATAAATATTTGCTGGCTTTTGCACAAAACATAAACATGTTGTATTTTTGTGGAAAGTATGATTCCAAATCTGCTGCCAATATGTATTAAAAAAAGCTTACTTTTGCATACTATTTAATTTTTCTAACAAAATATGATTTTATTTCAGGATTTAAAAAAGGAATGAAAAGAGTACGTGTTGAAAGCGAAAGTGATAATAAATCTTCAACTACACCAAAAGCAAGTAGTTCAACTACAACCGATAACAATGAAAATTGTGTAACAGATACTGATTATTCAATTAGCAAAGTTGACGAATACATTGATGAAGCTGTCAATACTATATTAGCTTTGCAAAATCAAGAACCAATGGAAGTAGTTGAAGAAAAAAGTGATACTATTAAATTAGAAGAGGATTGTTTACTACAAGTCAAAAAAGAGCATGATATTGCAAAGATTAAATCTGGATGGACATTGAATGACTGTGGCACTTTAACTGTTGGAGATTTGTATTTAATGGTAATAATTATTTAAATAATTTAATTTGTTTAATCATAATATTTATTTTATAGTATGGATCAGATGCAAAAATAACATTAGAATATAGCTGGGATGTGCCAGAAACGTTACACCTTAAAAAGGAAGTGGATTTATTGGAAGAAGTTGTCAAATCAAGCATATTAGAACAAGATAATACTGATAATTGTAACAGTTATGAAAATAATAGTGATAATAATAATGCATTAACTGGAACATTAAAAAAACTTCTCTCAGTTGTCAAATTACATTATAGAAAAAATATTGTTAAGTGTCCATGTGGACATGTATGTGGATCTTCTGGAAAAAGTACAAACTTTAAAAATAAATTGAAACCTATTAAATTGGATAATAAGCAATTGTTTGATTCACAATTTGTAAGTTATTGTGTGTTATTTAATGAATTTGTATTAATATTCATCTATTTTAGTCAACATCTTCAGTTACTGTTCCAAGTAACATAACAACCACTGCCAGTATGGTTCCACTTATCATACAGCCGCAAATTAGGAAAATTTCACCTTCATTGTTCCGGAGACCAATATCACCTAATGATGGATTAAGTTTAAGGGCTCAAATTGATGTAAGTTTTTATTTCGAAATTAATAAAATATTTCAAATTTGTCATTAGTTTAGCACTATTTTATTCTGATTTTTTATTACATTTACAAAAATGTCTATGCACTTGGATGATTGCTAACAAATGATAACAAGTTTGAAAAAAAAAAAATTGAATGTTCAGAAACTAGAAAAGTTATTGACTTGAAATGTTGGTTTCTAATATCAGCGTCACTGACTACATTTCTCCTGGATCTGCATGATGCTGCAAACTAATGTTTGACTGTCATTTTCTCTACTTATTCATTGCAATCATACCTCTCATGGAATTGAATACAGTATCATTTAATATTCCTTAACAATTTATCAATAATTTATTGGTCTGAATGTTTTGTTATCAAAATAATATTTTGTTACAGTCTATTCAAAGATTACCAAGATATTGTAAAAGAGGTAGGAGACCAAGATCAAAACAAGTAGTGGTTGAACGTAAATTACCTATACTTGCAAATAAAGGAGATAGTGGCAGACAAATAGTTCAGATGAATATCATATCTCAAGAACCAGTTCCTAGACAGATTGCACCAAAAGTTGTTCCTCAAATAACATGCATGGCATCATCTTCAACAAATGGAATTGAACAAAATTCTGGTTATATGGAAACTACTTTAACATCTGTCTCAGTAACCAGTAATGAAACCACAGGTGCATTCACAATATTACCATTAAACGATAATATCAACACCAATATGGAAACAATTATACCTGAACCATCGACTTCATCAACAAGTAGAGTTGGGTCACCTACAAGCATTTCAAATTTATTGGATATGGCTTTACAATCCCATGAAAATAATGTGCAAAATGATATTAAAATATCGAAAGATGACAGTAATGGAATCAGTTTTGTTGGTAAGTATTATGTCTTAATAATTGAAATAAATATTGATTCAATTAAATTTTAAAGGTTTATTATCTGAAAATATGTCCGTATCAACACCATCAAGCCCATCAAGGATTTTAAAAGAGAATGAAAACCAATGGTTGAATTCAGAAGTAGCCGATTTTTCATTGAGCAGCTTTTTAGGACACTTGGAATCACCACTCAAAAATGTTCAATCAAATTCAAATATGACCAATGATGATACACGGTTATGTCTATCTCAAGATGTATGTAAATATTTATTATGCATTGAATAGATTTAATTTTAATAATTTTTAGGTTGATGCACAACTTCATTCTTTATTAACTGAAACCAGTTTAGATTATACTGCAAAGTTTGCAGATTTAGCAGCTCAAGTGACTAAGAAATAGTATTGTGTTTGAATATTACTATCTATTTTAGTATAGGTATGAAATTATGCTTTAAATTGTAATATGTGTGATAAAAAATTATTAGTGAACGTATAAAAATTGTTGAACTGTTTGTTTTGTTAAATAGATAATTTTTGGACTTTTATATAGACTGAGAATATTTCATATAAGGAAATAATATGGATTAGTGAACTATATAATCACAAAAATAATAAAATGTATTTATATTTTTATTTAATATGTTGAATGTTTTTAAGAAGTTTGGTTGATAACAAAAATACTTCATTTTTAAATTATGACAGTATTAAAACTTATGGACCATATTAATTTATTTATAATAGAACAATGTTTTTTGATATTGCGTTTTTTTTATTTATTTGATCTGTACAAAATTAAATTTGACTAAATTATTTTGATAAATATTTCAAAAAGAACAACTCATTTTGATCAAAAATTATTCAGACTTCTAAATCCAACTTGATGCTTTTAACTATTATATAATGGTTATATTTTCACTGGCTTTAATTTTTAATAATTGTTGGAGTTTATGTTTTTTTTTTACTCAGATGTCACTATTTACTTTCTTTTTTACACTATCTTAATCCATCCTATTCTATAGATTCATATTTTGGAAGCTGACAAGATATGGTGATTCTTAAGAAGACTTTGGAGGTAAGCGAAACAGTCTTGTGAAGTGCCAGCTGTTGAGGTAATTGATAGATTAGTTAATGTGGATATAAACTGTGAACATAAAGAATAACTAAATTATATGGATGTTTGTTGTTAAATATAATGAGAGAGTAATGGTTTCTGCTTAATATTTAGTATAGTAATCCCAGTACAGCGTGGCTTATGGAATGTGTGAAATATAAGCGCGAGAAAAAGATGCCAAAACGAGCGAAGATATGAATGCACAAAACACAATCTTATCGTAAATATTAGGTTGCCTATTGTACCGACCACACTGTGCTGGGATTTCGGTTTGCCTTTGCACAACAGGCTTAGTAATATTACATTAGGTTATCATAGACAAACAGTTTTATCTGTAGTTTTGAACCGTTGCGGAGAAAATCTGTAAACATAACCTTTCGGTGGGATACCGGTTGGCGTCACATTCCAGTTTTGCACTGGCACGACGCTTTTTTCTAATGCATGGGTTATTGAAGTGAAGTGGTTCAGAACCGCTGATAAAATTGTTTGACATGTGGCCAGTGGCTTTGACAGAGGGTTGAACTCTTTAAAGGGAGGTTTTTGTTTTTAAAAATAATTTATTAAATTCCGAAATTAAAAATTATATATTTGTCATAAATATCGTCGAAATTATCAACATTAGTTCAGAGAACTAGTTGAAACAAGATTTATTCAAAAATGTACGAACAAAACTAATTTATTGTATAAAAACTTATTTGCTGCAATCAATTAATCAAAAATGGCACAGAACTCTCGTATTGCCTGAAATTTACACAGCAAGTTTGTTTATTATTTAATTGACTTAAGATTAACATAAAATTTGCCAAAAATTATTTATTGCATACGGTTTTTCCAAAAACGCGCATAAAACCTAAACTTTGCTCAGCAAAATGGGTTTTCTGCATGAAGTTCTTATTAAATATTGCTTAACGATTGCTTGGAACTCTTCAAAGTGCATCAGAAAACAGATTTATTACATCATTTCAAAACTTATTGCTGGTAATTGATTAAAAATTATACAAAATAGCTATTAATTCGTGAAATTTTTCAAAAATCTTTCAGAAAACTCATTTACCTTGTGAAATTAATCAAAATAAACGCGTTATTAGTTTGTTAGACATAGCCCAGAAATCTAATGTTATGAAGTTGCACAGATCTCGGTATCTACTCCAAGGTTTCTCGATATTTCAATGCACGTCCTCTTCTTGTTTCTCTGATGATTTTCAAATATTTGGTAATGTCATAGTCACCAATGTATTACAATGTCATCAGTGTTTTTTCAATGTCCTTCAAAGATCCGGATATCTTCCAAAGTGCCATGAAGTCATCTTAATCTCGATATCTATTCAAAACTCCAAAGTTTTTTCATATGTATTTCTATACATTTCAAGGCCTCCCTTCCAACCTTTGCTTCTATAAAGATTTCTAAATATTTTACGATGTATTTGCAGTCTTTAAAGTATTACAATGTCATCTGATGTATACAAATGAAATTCTTCAAAATTTCAAGAACTTGACAAATGTCAAATGCACTTCATAAACTTTTCATGTTTTTTAATAGCGCTATTTCACTTGTTCCACTGCTCGGAGCAGGTGCGACCTAAAAACGGAGAACCGTGCGAATGCTAGTTCGAGCTTGCTCAGTACCAGCTCGAGCCGATATAATACCAGTGGAAAACGCTATAAGATTTTTCTATTCTATTGTCTCTATTTCAAAATGTCTTCTCAGTGTCATCGCTTTTCTATTTTTTCCAAAATTTGCCAGATTTATTAGGTTTCTCTAAACAACGTCTTGCGGGAGCTCATGATGATCTCGAAAGTATCCATACAGTTCTAAGATGTTATCAATGTTTTCAAAGATCTTTGAATATTCCCGCAGGTCTTATGCTGCTCTTAAATATTTACCGAAATCTTCCGTTGGTCCTTAAGGTAGTCTCACTCTACCTTTCTTAAGATCTCCAAATATTTTTTGATGTCTTGTAGTCTACCTGAGTTTTTTTAATGTCCCTGGAAGTCCCTAATGTGAAAATGTCATGAAGTCATTTTTATATCTCCTCCAATGTCTCCTGAAATTCCTATGCACTTAATGGACTTCTTATTCTATTTTTCTAATCTGAAAAATCATTTTTAACAACTTCTTATAATGTCGTCCCGCAATGACTCTACCATTTCCTATGAATTCTAAAGTTTTCCAAAAACTACCGGCATACCAGGTTTCTCTTCCTTATATCTTTTAAGGTCTTAACATTCTCGTTTTCTGCTGATGGAAGTCTCTCGTTAGTTTCTAAGGTATTCCCTTCCCCGCCGCGCTTTTTTGAGATTTAAAAATATTTTCCGATATTCCCAATGTATTAATGGCATTCTCTCATTGTCCCTCAATAGTTTGGATATCTACAAAGTGTCATGACATCTACTCTAAAACTTTTGATGTTCCAATTCACCTTAAGAATGTGCTATACCTAAGTCTATTTTGCACTTTTATACAGTGAGTTTATAAATGAATGGGATTATGTAATCACTTTAAATGTGCCGCATTTTATAAATTGTTCACTAAACTATTTGTTTTGACAGATCAACTTTGACAGCTGTCAAGCAAACATATGAAAACATATGTAGTATAGTGGACGATTTTAAAAAGGCGGCATATTTAAAGTGATTACATAATCCCATTCATTTATAAACTCCCTGTAGCACATGCAACAAAAATTTGACCCAACCATTTTGGCATTGTTCTATATATACGAGTTTGCGGGAATAACCATTGTGAGGAGCATATTTTAATGTTGGAGACAAGGCCCACTGGCAAAACCTATTTCCAGAGTAAGAGACGTCTAGTTTTTGTAAAGCTCAGCGGCGGATGGAAGTTTCTCATCACCGTGAGCGTCAAAAGGCTGATATCCAATTGTTGGATTAAAAACACTTTGGCTGGTGGGTGAAATTATAAAATATGTGATACACCTCGTCCAATTTCTAATGTAGCAGCAGTACCAAATTGTTAAAAAAATAATACACGTTAAATTGCACGTTGTCGTGCTTGAAGTTTAATAATACTCAATAAATCGTCCTCTTAATGGTGATACTAGAAGTTTGTTACAACTCAATACAACTATATTATCTATTTTAAATCTAAAAAATTGTTAGAGCTGTTACAAAGATGGTGTTTAACATTATAAGAGATGTAATCAAATTTTAAACTGAAATTTTCTTGTCACAATTTTAATTTAATGCAAAAAGAGGCAAATTGCTTATTGCTTTCGCTTCTATTTATTTTATATAGGTTTTTCTCAATTGGGTTATGTTTCTTCGTCTTTGTTCTACATGATTCTATTTTACACCTTTGGTTGTTACTTGTTGTAGTTGTTCTTCAATGAAGTCCAAAACATTTTGTAAAAGGATTGTTTTTACTTCTGTCTTGGTTAGCTTGTGCTTGTCTTGTACGAGCAAACGTATCGGCGTTTTTTCGTCCTTCAGGCATCCGCGCTAGATAAATTAAATTGTTATGTCGCATAACAATTTAATTTTCTAGTTAAATTTTTTACAATTTTTTTAATTTTATGTTTATTATGTGTTAGCAATTAATGCTGACGTTTAGTATTAAAATGAATTAGCTGGAACTACCAGTCGTTGTTTGATTATTTAATTTAATTTAAATCAAAAATGTTGCTTTATCAAATTTTACATTCAAATATACAGGGAGTTTATAAATAAATGGGATTATGTAATCACTTTAAATATGCCGCCTTTTTAAATCTGTTTACTATACTACATATGTTCATATGTTTGCTTGACAGCTGTCAAAGTTGATCTGTCAAAACAAATAATATAGTGGACAATTTAAAAAAAGCGGCACATTTAAAGTGATTACATAATCCCATTCATTTATAAACTCCCTGTAGATATGAATTTAATTATTTATTATATCAGATTTAAGTTGGTACTTAAGTTGGTTTCCTGCTACTGATTTGATATGCGGTGGTAGTTTGCGTAAGTTGTCCGCCATCTTAGCACACCCTAAATAGCTTAAAGTTTATTAACAAATTAATTAATTATAAACAATATAAAGTAATTCCAAGTGTTCTGAATGTGTTATTTGGACTTTCGAGATAATATCCACCAAATATTTCATTAGAGCCAGTGTTATTTTGTTATTAAGAAGTGCTTAATGTTTCAATATCAATCCGGTCGAAGTAATACTAAAATTAATTGTTATTGTAATCTAATGTGAGTGTATGTTTAAACATTTAAAATAGCTTGGATATGGAATGGATGAAGAAGAAATTAAAATTGCGACTGCATTAAAGATTTGTTATGAAACAGATGAGACCAAAATGGTACTGGTGAGTTACTAATTTAATTTAACTTAATGTTTAATATAATTTTCAAAACAATTAGTAAGTATTTAAATTCTTAAAACTACAAAGTAATACAATGCTTTATTTTAGAAATATTAAATAAAATTAAATTAATCAAAATATTTTTGGAATAATCTTTTACAAAATTAATGATTAAAATTCTAAATATAAATTTATAAAAAACTTTTCAATACGCGTAAATAATATATAGATAAAAATAAAATGATTAAAGCACATTAATTTAAAGTTTGTAAAGATTTCACTTTTTAAATTTATTAATTTGAATTCTGAGTAGTGCTTCCATCTATATATGAATAGTTAAATGATATTCTGTTAGATTTCTCGTCAATAAAATTTCAATGCATAATATTAAATTCTATTTAACATAGATGTCACCAGCATAAACTTTTCATCAATAACCTTCCAATCTGACGTCGCAGACATATGTGACGTCATTAATATCGATTCTCTTATCGCATTACAAAATTAGACACAACTTTTCATTAATACCTTCAGATAAACGCAATAAAGTTACGTTTTTTTTAATTTTAAATTTTAACAGTTCATGAACTTCAAACGAACGAGTTTTATTTTTAGGAACACACTGCGTAGTAAGTATCGCAATCTTTGTGGAAAATTTATTCAAACATGATATTGTTAAATAAATTGCAATTCAATACTCTGTGTATGCCTGTGCATAATTTACAAATCAAGGACATTGAGCAATTTAATGAAATAAGATCTGGTTGGTACCAGATTTGCAAGCGGTAAAACTGCATAATGTCCGTGCAGCATCCATCACATTGACCCTTTAGACCCCACCTTTTTTTTAATTAAGACAATGCCAATAATACCATCAATAATATCATTTAAGAACGAACGTCAATGCGTTACAAGAAAATTGAATTGTTTTAATGAAATTGGCTGGAATCGATTGGGAATCGTCACGATCCATAATTTATATTAAACATTTATAAATTATATAAAGTAACTCTAATGATTGATGGAAAAAAGTGTATTGTTGGTTGTTCTAAATATAGATATTTGATAACGATTATATTCTTTTACGTCAAATGAAAGGAGATTTTTAATGGCATGAAATAATTAATATCATGTTAGAAGTGATGGTTATATAATCATACTTATTGTCCGCGATATGGTCTCCTTTTTTGGCACAAGAATAACTGGAAATTGACATTTTCTGGTGCTGATGAATTATTTTTAAACTATTTTAATAGTGGAAAAATACATAGATATTTATAAATTGATTTGCAAATTTACCACAACGCACGTACATGTCTTCAAACATGTACGCGCGTTAATGTGTTTGGTATTCATTTACCTACACACAGATTCATACCCATACATGTTTATCGGAATTTTAATTGAGATTTTATTTATGTACACATTTGCGCAGTTTTGTTTTTATCAAAAATTCATTACTTTATTTTATAAACATTGCAATTCGAAATTAATCCCCCTCACATAAATATACTTACGCGCGCTTTTTAAGATGGCATTTAACTCTTCTGGTCGTTGTGTTTTTGTTAAAACTTAATCATTTTCGGATGTGGTCTAATTTGAAACAAGACGGCCCGCCGATTTAGATATGCGCAATAAAAACATACATTCCTATTCTCCTACAACAATACAGCACGTTAGCGAGCATTCATTTCATTTTAACCTTGTTTAAAAAGGGCCTATAAAACAAAGATTTAAATACGTGGTAACCGTAAACAAATGCAGAACTGTTAAATGTGACTGAAAACACAAATGTTATAGTTTAGTTTGTGCAACCGAATCTGTTTCCGTTTGTATTTGTATGTGATTGAGTGTTTTGGATCAAAACAAGAAACAAAAAACAAAAAAGCTTTTTTTTATCTGGTATTGCTTGGGTTTTACTGGCGGAGACAAGATAGTCTACATATTTTATAGATTATTGATCAAAGCTACATTTGGATGGTTTTTTTGAAAATGTTTTAACAAGATTTTTATGTGTCTTAGATGTTCTTCTAATCAAACTGATACTTTATATCGTCGGCTTCACATAAAATGTCCAAAAGGATAAATTTTACAAGATGGACAAAAAACATTTTTTAAGAATTAGAAACGGCTGAAGCTACTGCTAACAGGCAAAATGTGGTTTGATGAGTATATCAAGAAATGAAAAGGATATACTCATGGTAGGTAGAGACAACGTTTCAGAATCCAACACTGCTCTGGCAGTCTGTCTTACGGAGTCTGGAGAGGACAACTTGACTTCAACAAGAGAGCAGAAAACTCTTTGAAACAAGACAGTATCTCTGAGTGTAAATTTCTTAAAAAACACAAAAGTAACATCTATAATAAGCAAAACACTAAGCAAAGAGCTGTTGCTCAAAAACCTGCATTAGTCACTTTACTCGACAAGAACCTCGTACAGAAAACCGCGATGGTCTCTAAGCGTGGACCAAAGACGAGATGAGGGAACTTATGTGGTGTTATCTGTACTGCAAAGAAATTTTTAACAAAACCTATAATACTGTATACAAAATCTAGCGCAATATAAATCCTAAGCCCAGACCTCGAATAGGCGCAAAAAAATTGTTAACACATCAAAACTATAATAAAGTTACCCTTCTTGAAATAGACAACATAGTAAGATACATCAGAACTACACAAAAAAGGGATGATGAAATAATGAAAATCAGATAATTAAAAACTTAATAGTAACTAGAGTTTGTAATAATAAAGAAAATATAGAACAGAACAATATTAAAATCATATGCAAACAAAAAATAACGTAAAACAAAAATTAGAAGTTTTAATACTTAACAAGTATAACTACTTTAAACAAATAGATTTTAATAAACGCAAAAAACTGCAAAAGATTAGGTTAAACAGAAAAGCACAAAAATTGACCACAACTTATTTTTCTTGCCGTATCCTCAGTCGACGTTAGCGATCAATCGCGGTTCTAAATGATTCTATTGAAGTTTTGCCGGTCTATTGAAGCAAGTTCTTCAGCTAGAAAATTTGTCGGTTTTCTGGTGATCTTTTCCTTTTGATTTTGGCTTGCATAATTAACTGTAGGATTCTGTAATTTTTTTCTGCTTTATTGTTTTAAGTACTTCTCTGTCTTTTTGCATGCGTAAGTATAGTTTCATTAGTTACTTGGTATGTCTATGAAACCCAGTGTCCATCCTTCTACTTCATATAAGAGAGTTGAAAAGACGCAACATCTTAGAATGCGCGTACAAAGTTAGAGGCAAAGATTTATGTTGCATAATATACTTTTCATTTGGTTGAAAGCTGATCGTGTTTTTTCAATCCTTATTTTTGCTTCACGACTATGGTCCCATTTGTCGTTCAGGTTTGTTCCTAAGTATGTTATTGATGGTATTGTCTGTAGGGGGACCCCGTTCACGTAGAATTGTGCGTTTTTGTTGTTTTTGCTGATACTCATTGTTTTTGTTTTTGATATATTTAGTCGCATATTAAGTTCTTGCCAGGCGTCGACTACTCTATCTTAGTTAGTCCGTTAGCGGTGTCTGCGATTAAGACACGCAAATTGTTGATGACCTGCTCATTTATTATTATCCCTTCCTGCTCTTCTTCTAGTGCATCTTTGAAAAGTTTCTCTGCGTATCGTTTAAACAGTTACGTAGATAGCACGCAGCCTTGTCTGACCGCTTGCTGTACTGGGAATTGTTCCGACAATCTAGTCTCTACGCGGATGCGTTTGGTATGTTGACTGTACAGGTTTGATATGATACGTGCATCTCTTTTGTCTATTCCTGATTGATGTATAATTTGCATTAGTTTGTCGTGGCTGACTCTGTTAAACGCCTTTTCAAAGTTGACAAAACACGCAAAGACGTTGCAGTTTACGTCTCTTGCTCTTTCGATAAGCATATTTAGACCGAAGAGTGCATTTCTAGTACCAAGGCCGTTCCTGAACCCAAATTGCGTATCTTCGTCTTCTTCCAGCCTTTTATATATACGGTCGTATAGTCTTCGCACTTTTTAGCAGGCGTTTTTTGAGTGTTGGTATAAATGTTAATGTTGCCATTTCTCAGGGATATTTCCAGTTACATATATATGGTTGAGAATAATTCTGAAAGCATGTCTAGGTGTTTTTCTCTATTAGTTTCAGAACGTCTCCTCGAATCTCATTGGGTCCCGGTGTCTTGTTGTTTCTTTAGCCTTTGTATTGCCTTAATCACTTTGCAACGCGTTATGAGAGGTCTCGTTGATGGTGGGTTATTACTAGTATTTATTCTCTTCTATTGGCATCAGTATAATGAGATTGTATATATTCTTGCCATCTTATTATTTTATTATTTATAATTAGCAATGCTTTGCCATGTTTATCGGTAATGATGTTGTTTTGTTGAGACTTACGTGCTCTTGTGGTTTTTCTTATCTTTTTGTACATATTTAGTGCGTCATGTTTTTTGTCTGATTATTCTATCTCGGCACATTGATTTCTCCACCAGCTTTCTTTGGCTTCTTTCATTTTTCTTTTAATGTAGTGGTGTATCTGTTCATATTCCACTTTGTTTTTGTTTTTAGCCTTTTTTTTGCTTTTTCATTAGGTCTAGGATCTCATCCGTGATCTATTTACTCTTTCTAATTTTTTGCGTAGTGAGTAGGTTATCATTTGTTACGGTTGTCATGATGTTAGTAATTGATTCAATTTGTTGTTCTATGGTTTAAATTCCGATATACAGGGTGTTTCAAAACATGTGTCAGAAAATAAAAGGTGGGATTGGTTGGCTAATTATAAGAAAAAAAGTTTGCATTAACATGGTTCCGCAAACGCACAGTTTTCAAGATACAGGGTGTAAAAAAATGATTTATTTTTTATTTTTTGTCGATATCTCAGAAACCGTTTGAGATACAAAACTCAGCTTTTGTACACATTATAGCATTAATATTAGCTACTTTTTAAGCGCTTTTTCAATTTTTTTTATGTGCCATTGACGGAGGTTTTAGGGTTGCGTGAGGTTTTTATGGCTCTAATTTCTATGACACTTGGAAAATTGGCATTCTGAAAGCACATTGTAAACCACCAATATTTTCTACACAAAAAAGGTACTTTTAGTCAAAAGCTCTAACGTAAACTGTTTTATTAGAGAAATACGGCATTTTATGATGGAAAACATGAAAAAAAGTAGCAACATGTTTTGTTGTTGATAAAAACATTTGTTTTTGATCTAGTCGTCAGCGTTCATGCATTTGAGTAATTGACAATTGTCGTTTAGTTGTTAAATAATCGTTTTTCAAAAGGAGTCAATATTGCGAGGACTTATTATCTTTATTACCTAATTAATTTGCCCATTCTTAGTATATTGCTTGCGTGGTGATAGCAAAATGAATAATTACAGTGATAGCGAGATGTGCAAATGCCATGCAAAAGCTCGTCAAATTTATCAAGAAAGGTTTCCAAACCGACAGGTACTAAATGAAAGAACATTCATTCGTATTCACGAACGTCTACATCAAACTGGAAGTGTACATAAAAGAGCTGCAGGATATGAGAGATCTCGCCTGCTACCTCCGCAAATTGAAGAATGTTCTTCAAGAAATCGAAGACGATCTATCAACTAGCACTAGAAGAATAGCTTTAAAAGGTTTAGGTTTAGTCACGGTACAGTGTGGAAAATAATAAAAAGCCAGATGTTATATCCTTATCACATACAGCAAGTACAAGCCCTTTTACCAGCGGATTTTTCGCAAAGATTGGCTATGTGTCAATAAAAGAAAGAATTGCGCAAAATCCTCAATTCTTAGAATAAGTTTTATTTACGGACAAAGCAAATTTTTCTTGCGATGCGATTATGAACTTCCATAATAATCATGTTTAGGTCGACAAAAATCCACGTGCCATAATGGAAGGCCATCATCAACAACCATAGGTCTATATTTTTTGCCGTTTAGGCTAAATGGTCAATCATATCGTAATTTTCTTGAAGAAACGCTACCAGAACTTTTAGAGAACGTTCCGGTTCAATTAAGAAACAAAATGTGGTTCATGCACGATAGTGCTCTTGCACATTTTAGTATAATTGCGCGTCAATTCTTAAATGAACAGTATAGGAACCGTTGGCTAGGTCGAGGAGACCCACAGACTTGGTCTCCAAATCTAAATGTTTTGGATTTTTTTGTAGGGTTACATAAAAACTTTAGTTTACACTACATCAGTTAATACTGATGAAGAACTAAATTGCATTATTGCATCCTGCAATACTATACGAAACACTCCTGGCATTTTCGAACAGGTTGGAAGTTTGCGTTACCGTAGGAGGAGGTCATTTTCAACAATTTTTGTGATTTTTCTTGTTTTTTACGTTATTGCTTAGTTTTGTAAAATAAAGGTTTTGTAATCATGTTGCTACTTTTTTTTCCGTTCCTGAGATATCGACAAAGAATAAAAAAAATTAAAACAAATTTACTCTTTGTATCTCGAAAAAGGTGCGTTTGCGGAACTATGTTAATAAAAACTTTTTTTATAATTAGTCAAAAAATCTCACCCTTTATTTTCCGACACATGTTTTGAAACACCCTGTATTCAGGATTTACAATGTTAGACATTTTCTCTGTTATGTATTGTTTCATATAACAGTAATAGTAATAGTAATCGTTTTTATTGGTGCTATTGCTAATAGCTTACACAAGTCAATACATATCATACAAATTAAAAATTTAAAAAAAATAAAGTAGGGTAAAATAATTACAATAGTAGTATTTATGACAGCAAACGTAAAATTAAAATAACAGTAAAATATACAGCTTAAAAACAGTTTAAAAAAATGTGTAATTTAAAGAAAAAATAAAAGTAAAAACAACTTGTAAAATCAATTAAAATATAGTAATCCCAACTATAGAATGCATTTATTATAAGCAATTCTTTAATTTTAATCAAAAATGGTTTGATAGACAGTTCTGTTAGGTTTGTAGGGAGAGAGTTGTAAAATTTAACACAAAAATAGTTTTTAGAATTTCTACTTGTTTCCAATCGTAGCAATTTAGAGCAAATTTTGTCTTGGTTTCAAGTATTGTAACTATAAACAGATTTTTGAGTTTCAAATAAATGTAAATTTTTCTTTATGTATCTTAAACACTCAAAAATATATAAAGATGGAAGCGTCATAAGTTGATATTTAACAAATTGTTGCTTACAATTTTCTCTGAAACCAAGTCCACTAATTGCTCTAATTGCTCGTCTTTGTATTGAGAAGAGTCGATGACGTGCGGGGGAATGTCCCCATACTAAAATGCTATAGATAAGTCTACTTTGAAAGATGGTAAGGTAAGTCTGTCTTAAAAGGCTAAAGTTTATGGAGTAGCTTCTCCATGAACATGTCATCTCAAGGCGCTATCAATGTGTAAATCTAAGTATTTTGTGCAGACCACAGTGTCATTACTGGATCTTAGATTATAAGTTATGTTGACAGTTTTGGTGTCATTTAAGTTGAGCCGGTTGCTTATAAACCACTTAGAGACAGAGGATAGTGATGTTGTATGTTGTTCAGCGGATTCTTCAACGGTATTAGCTACATCAGTAACTGTAGTATCATCAGCATATAAAATTACATTTCCTTCTGGTACTATGTCCGGAGGATCATTAATGTAGATTACGAACAGCAAAGGTCCAAGCTTTACCTGTTGCGTTCGGTTTAACAAATACGACATGATAATTCTACAGTTTTTTGGTGACACATTGTACATATACAGTTTTCTAAGTAAAATGCTATGGTTTGCACAGTCAAAGGCTTTGCTTAGGTCTAAGAAACTAGTGGTAACCTTCTCTTCCTTTTCAAGTGAGTTTATAAGTTCTTGCAACAGATTTAGTAATGCATCTGTAGTTGATCAATATTTCCTAAAACTATATTGACTTTTATTAAATAAATTTTCATCTTCAAAAAAATTAAATAACTGCTCAGCTAATAATTTTTCAAATATTTTTGAAAATGCTGGTAATAAGCTAATTGGTCTGTAGTTATCCGGTGAATTTTTATTTCCTTTTTTAAAAACAGGTATAACAGTAGCTACTTTAAGTAGTTCAGAAAAACATTCAGAATCTATACACAGATTGAATAGTTTAGTAAGTGATTCTATTATGACGTTTTTAACAGTTTTTATGTTCTGTCGATACTCCATAAATATCGCACCTTTTGCTATTTTTTATTTTATCAATAACAGCTCTAACCTCATTAAAAGTTACATGTCTAAAATTAAAATAATTTAAGACATTACAAGAATTACACATAAAAAACAAAGGGTCAATATTTGGTACAGGTAACGCTTGTACAAGCTTGCTGGCAATACTAACAAAAAACAACTTAAAATCGTTTACAGATATATCACAGTTTTTATTACAGTTTTTATCACATATATTTGACTTGCGTTAGAATTTATAATTCTCCAGGCAGCTTTGTGTGGATTTTGACTAGAATGGATATATTTATCGTTTGCAGCAACTTTTGGTGCAGTGATAGCATTTTTGTATTTTTTCCGATAAAGATTACGTTCAGTTTTTAGTTAAGCATCATTTGAGTTTAAGCAGATTTCATTAATTAGTACTGGATTTTGTCGCATATATTTTAATTTATCAGAAAACCATTTTATTTTGTTTCACGTTTGAGTCTTTCATCTTCTGCATGTCATTTTTATCTTTGTGGTGGTGGTATTGTTTAAAACAGTCCCTTCCGGAGATCCAATTGAGGGACTTTTTACTCTGGTATTATATTTAGCTCTGAGTTTGGCCATATTGATTGATTGTACTAGGGATACATATGTATCTTTAATGTAGTGGTCTCCCGTTGCCTTCTACATCCTATGCCGTTGATCATTCTTATTGGTTCATTTTTTCCTCCTCAGGACAACCAACCCAAAGCTGTTAGTTGGCAAGAGGGGGACTGCGTATACCAACAGTCGTCCGGTTGTTGAATGCAGTTTAGTGTCATACCTAGGACAACAACAGCCAACTTTTTTATTGAAAGATTTTTAATTAAAAATAGTTTTGACTTTATTGAAATCAACTTATTAATATACGCGACATCTGTAAGTGCTTTTGAAGGTTAAAAAAACACACTAAAACCCTTAAAAACAATATATATTTACATTGTTTGTAGATGTTACTCTAAAGAACTTGTTAGGCAAGTACTTAAAAAGTATAACATTATCTCAACCACTAATCTAAATCTAAAAAAACTTCTGTAAAACAAAAAATAGCAGCCAGTGCACAAAAATTAAGAAGAATCAAAAGAAACAAAAATTGAAGGAAATGCATTTTCAAAGCAAGAAAAGGTCAAAATATTTTGGAAAAATTTATGGAAAACAGAAATAGTGTACAATATAAAAGCAGAATGGGTTCACCAATTTGAAAAAAAAAAACATAATAGCAAAGAAATGAACTGGGAACTAATAACACAACAAAATGTAACATAACTGGAAAGCCCCAGGACCAAACACGATACCAAATTTTTGAATAAAAAAATAATTTTAGTACATACACACTTTGCTTGTATCTATAATAATATCTCAATAGCAGAATGGTTAGCTAAAGGTATAACTTACTTACTACCAAAGAACGTGTTTAAATACAACCTACAAAAATCTGATTGTTATTCTGGCACACAAAATCCAAGATTTTATCCAAAACATGGTGTTATGCAATTGGTTTTGTTGTCATTTTCAATTTTGAACAGTTTGGATTTTTACAAATTTGTTTAGATTACTTTACATTATTTTAGTAGTCATTTTAAAATAATTTAGGAATATTTTCTATCACTTTCGAACGGTTTGATGGGTTAAGATTAGACAATTTGAAATTAGTTTGTATCAGTTTGAACTAATTTTGAATCAGTAACTTAACTGGATTATTATGATATATTTGAATACAAAGAATCAGTTTACATTACTTTGGACGCTGTAGGTACTTTTTGTTTTTGCAATACAATTTTTAACTTTAAGCTAAGTAATTTTGACAGGACTTTAATTAATCAACATATTTTGGTTATTACACATTGGATTTTGGTAAATTCCAAGTTGAAGGTTTTTTTTTTAACTCTATAATGCCTTACTTTTAAAGATCCGTCAGAGCGTCATAAACAAAATTTGAATTTGTTGATCAAGACAATTTTAGCTCATTCAAAAACTAGTTTTGCCTGTTGACTTTATTCTGAATTGTTAAAAGAAGACAAAAATTAAAACAATAAAAGCACAATCCAAAACAGCAAATTTGTCTATAAATAATGTTCATATAGACTATGACTATTTGCTTTTATCCAATTTATTGCACTTTTTATTAAGAATCAATCTTTATATTTTTGTCACTCTGGGACGTCTACTACCACTATACAAGCTTCTAGACTTTTTTTTTGCCAATCTTTCTAAATTCAATTTACACTGACTTGTGGTCGACCAACACTTTTGTTAGTTTTATGGAATCTTAACGAATTATTGGAAAGCATGAGGATGGTTCAGAATACTTTCCAATAATTTGTCTTTTTTTAAATGATGTATTTGGTGAAAATTTGCACATTATTGCAGTTGCGGCTATCAATTAGATTAAACAAGAAAAGAAACAAACTAATGCGATAAATAATGTAAACAAAAATGCTCTCTCAGATGATATGAATGAGATAAATAGAGATAATTTCTTTTGTAAGTTACTCATGGTCTTCAAAATTTAATTAATTGTATGTCAAATATACTAACTACATTCAGTTTGAAATAAAATTAATCAAAGTTTTAATTTAAAAAAAATATAATTAATATAAAATATCAGTAATAAGTGACAACTCTTAAGTACATCAATACAAAAGATTACTTTTGTGTTGTAGCATGTTAATGTAAGATTATTAATGCGATCATGGGATGTGCTGTTTTATGCAAGTTGCAGGTGGTGCTAAAAAAGAAAAATATAGTGGAGAGTGATCGATGCGTATACTGTGGAAAAGTGGATACACCCGAACACGCCATGTTTCAGTGCAATAGGTGGCTGTGCACAAGGCAGAGGACGGCTGGAGGCTTAGCTCTGACAGCCGAAGATATGACGGAGTATATGCTCGACGGCGAGGACACATGGAGGATGATAGAGAATTAAGTTACAGCAATCATCAAGAAGAAAGGGACCGTTAAGCCAAAGCCTATACGATAAAGTAATGAATAAACAAAACGGGAAGCCGCTGCAATAAAATACTTAACGGTGATTCTACAGTGACCTACGTTAGTCCAGGAAGAAGTTTTTTTGTCGGCGTCTGGCGGTTGTACATAATACAGCGTTTCAGATAAATTTGGCACAAAGTCTTTGGAGTTTTTTTTCTTTCTTTTATAAAAATAAGTTTGTGTTGCAGATTGTTCAAATAATAAGACTTATAAGCACACACAGCCAATACAATATTTGGAGCTGTACTTGCTTTAAATATCTTCTGGTAATGTTAGTGTAGTTTTTTATTATTTTGCTGGAAGATGCTATTTGGTATTGTCTGCTTGAAAAAGTACCAATACTGCTTAGAATATATTATAGAAATAACAATGTGTATTCAGAGTGCCTGGAATGACACAAAGGCTAAGTTTCCACCAACACATATTGCACTACAAACCATAACACCAAATGCTAATGCTGTGTGGCGTGTTTCAGCAAACTGCAAATTTACTATGCCTACCAGCTTTGTAAGCTACAGTTAATGGAATTGTCGGTATAAATAAAAAATTTAAAAAAATCTTATGTAAATTGTTGCTACGACACGTGGCAACCAAGAACGTTTGCTTAGTCTACAGTACAGAACTTTGTTGCTTAAAACCGGATATTGCTGTTTCTAAGAGGCCTTCCAGCTGGACGCTGTAGATGTATATCTTTCTCAGTGCATGCAACAGTAGTGTAGTTTCAACTTAACCTTTTATCAATTGTACGAAAAGACAGGTGTTTCTTTTAAGCCAATAATTATTTCTCTGTTAAAATCCAAAACTTGGAAAAAAAAAATTAATTTCTTACTGAAGGTTTTAGTTGAGAAGCACTACACAACTGACATCTATCAAGTGCAAAATCTTTTATCTTTAAGTAAAAAGCTGTCAATTTTTGAAACAATACAAATAACTCGGTTTTTGTCACTGTTCATTCATTCATACTTAAAAAGCATTATTTTATTAAGTTTTCAAAACTATAGCACAATATTTACTGGGTGGTGCATTTCATTTGAAACTGAGTGTATTTCCAATAAATGTCAAAATTTTCCATCAGCTTTTTCAGAGTAGATTTTTTTTAAAGAAAGGAAAAATATATCGTTTAAATACTGTATTTTTATTTATTTGCATTTGTTGCATTATAACTCCTGTAGTCGCAAAGTTTTCATTCATTATTGAGAATCATAGTTCCGGTTTGTATAGAATTAACAATTGAATACGTAAACCAATGTTTTGTTGTCACTATTTTTTTTCTAATTGGTAAAACCTATCACAGAATTACAATAACTTTGTTACAGAATATGTTGGTTACTTCGTAGTAATTTTATTGTGTGTTTAGCCTGAGAGTCTGAGACAAAATGAGCAGCTTAAAATAATTGGATTAGAATGAACAATTATATACGATTAGTGAGTCAGAAACAATAGAAAATATAATTAAGATTTTAGAGTCTACTTAGTACAAATCACCGGATGTCGCCAGTTTATTAGGGTTGAATAAAATTTTCAAATATTACATAAATGATATTTACATTATAAATTTTACGATGATCGCCATAAATTTGTCAAGTTTAGAACTAACTAAATTTAATCGTCTTACCTTTTACGGTTTCAATTTAGTTTTCATCATAAAATACCTGTTATATTGACTTAATTAAATTAACAAAATTATATAATTTTCATATTTTAAACAAACAATAAATTAACATACTTCTTTTTATTACATGGGTTTGGTTTTTAATAGTTTGCATGTATAAAGTACATTATTAGATAGTATTTCCTGGCAGGATCAGCACGAAACATAAATATGTACCGGCATTCAGAAATCTTGGAGACCAGCCAGGACGGCCGACATCTATAATACAATCTAGTGACCCAACGGCATTCTGGACTATATCCTTATTGTCCTTTTATTATAGAAATATGTTGCTTAATTAGTACTTGAAAACTGGTTCATTCACCCGGTTTATGAACTATTTTAAAGTAAATTAAAAACTTAATTGTATAATGATTAAAGCACAGCGCAGAGAAATTTAAATTAGGCAATACCACACGACAATAAATCGTGATAATAGAATGCCAAGGATAAATTGTAATAAATTATTATAAACATTAAAAGTATGTATGCTTCTTATAATTTTACACCCTTATATACTGTTTTAAGTAAACATATTTTTATTTAGAAAATTAATTTGAGTATTAGATTTGTAGGATGTGTTTTTTAAAAGAATTTAAAATCCGTACACATTTTTTCATTGTATCTTTTGTACAAAACATCTTTATCGATTTAATCTCATCATTAAATAACATAATACTTTATATTATGTTATCTTCCTTGTGTAAATTGCGAAAGAAAATTAACATGAATTCTAGAACTATGTATAATGCTCTAAATTATGTTCCCAACTTGCATTGTTTTCAGGCCGCCGTAATTTATGTTCAACAATTTTTTTATATTCTCTTCAAGTCTCATTTTTTTTTATTTTAGCCACTCAGACTATCTTTCTTGTTCACACAAGTTTAATTTCACTATTGATCTCATATCATATACACACGTTATATATTACGTTTATGCAGTTTTTCAGACATGGATACTTTTTAAGCGGCTGCTTGTCATCTCGCATACTGAATCTGGGTGTGAAATAAGCCATTAAGTTGTGTAAAACGCCGACCATATATTCTAGGGGACTATAATGGATGCGGAAGGATTGTAGAGCAATTGTATTTGAATGATCGGCTGCATTGATGTGGTGACTATTGTCTAGCAATCCCAGCGTGCTTTTGCTGCTCTCAGCGTGTCTAAAAGCATTGTTTAAGGTTGGTCAGTAATAGTATTTTTATTTTTAAAGTTTATCATCACGTCCAGTTTACATTTTTTATTGTATTTTTTGTTTTCTGTGTGTAATGGGGAATTTAAATTTTATCGATTATTATAAATCGTCTTTTGAAGTTTATTGGATTTACTTTAAACATTTACGGTTGATGTTTGTGTTAGTGCCAGTTGTTTTTTGTAAAATAAGTTATTATTTGGTACAAAAATTTGTTATCCATAATACAGGGTGGGGCAGAATGACCTCTCTGATTTATTAAGTAAACTGTGAGTAAGCGGTAAAATATAAAAAAAATGTTACAAAAGTACATATTACGTCATATTTTTATTATGATTTTTTGGCCACTCTCGCCAGCAAAGTTTCAAGGGTTTGAAGTCGAGTTTTATAAACCTCACGTTTGAAGTATTTCTACATAAAAAAAGCTTGGGAAATCAAGTCCGGGGATTTTTGAGGCCATAGAACATCTACCCATTGAGATCAAGCGGCCGGAAAACAGCTCCAGTATATCGCGTGAACGATAGGACAGAAACCAGAAGGCTTCTGCATCATGTTCTTTCATATTGGGTCGTAAAAAATCTTCAACATCTTGCAATAGCAAGCAAAATTTACTGTAACAGTTGAGTCTAATACTTTAAATAAATATGGCCCAATCTATAGAGGACACAACGCACCAAACTGTTACTTTTAGGCTGTGAAGTGGTTTTGGTGAATTTTCCGAAAGTTTTTAGTTGCTCAGTGACAAAAGTTTTGTTTGTTCACTGTGCCAGAATGATAATAATGCGCTTTGTCGCTAGTACACACAATAGCGCCGAGTGGTACAGCTGTTAGATTGCATTGCAAGCTTCTGTACGTCTTGTGGGCTCAATTTCTGGCCAATTATTACTTTATAGAAGTGTAACTTAAAATTTGTGTGTAAAGTTTGCCGTGTTGTTCTAGGTAAAAACCCAAGGGCAGCGGCATGTTTCCGCGCAGAACGCGTTGGAGACGTTTTAACTGCTAACATGTTTTGGATGTTCTCACACTCTTGAGTCGCTTGCTAGTTTATTATAAAGTGCAGATTCCTTACATTACTGTCAAGAACTCTGTCGTGACAAGCTAAACTAAACCGCATGCAAAAAGTTCTTTGCGTCGCTACCATACTTACCATACAGAGCCGCGTTGCTTTCCCTACTACGGCATAGTCACTACTTACATTGGCGTTGTAATTGTAGTAATCGTACCTATCTTACCCTTCTACCTATTCTGGGGATCCTTTAGTGATTAGTTGAAACTAGAAAGGTCATTCTGAAGTAGACAAACTATATTGATAATTTGGACAAAAACTCATTTTTTACTTGTAGAATTGTGGCACTTGCTAAGGTTTGTGTGCAGTGTTCATTTTTGGAAATAATACTTTGAACTAGGCTTACATATACCGATTGAAACACTTAAATTTACATTAAGTTGCGCATTTTTTGGGGCTAGTTTTAGTTTGCTGTGTTGAGTTTTAATATTCTAACAACACAAGCACCAAAAATATTATCAATTTTTTTTGTCTACCTTGGACACAACATTATGATAAGGAAAGATATTCAAACTGCTGCATTTGGAAACTTAAAACATATACTTTGAGTCACTTTTTAAGCACTGCTGTTCTAAATAATTTAAACAATGTTATCTTACAAAGTCTTATTTGTTGATGGTTTATTAGCATAAACCAATAATTTTACGTAACTTTACAAAAAGTAATAAATTGCGTGACTTTACAGATTTATTTCTCAAAGTCAACTTGTTGCCAAACTTTGATTTCAATAAATTAATTGTTGTGTTTGCCATGAACCAATGTTATTCAGATCTTGAACAAAAAAGCAAACTCTGGCGTATATTCAATTAAGAAAATCTTCTCAGCGCCCAAGAAAACTGTGGCAATCACTTTTTGCTTTCTTGGGTAGTAGAAAACTTTTATGAATCTATTGTATAAATTTTTGTTTTTTAGGAAGTCCTAGTGGTGTACCCAAGTTTTATCCTTATTTACAGTTCTATAGAACAGTTCTTATCTCAAGATAAAAACTGTGTAGACAATTTAGGATTGAGCAGCTTAGAAGTTTATTGTCCTGACACTTTGTTAATTTCCAAATCTTTGTGTAGAACTTTAAAAACACTTGAAGGGGCAAGTGGATGAATATGTTATGTTACAATTTGCAAAATGAGATTTAAGTAAATTACTTTGTGAATTTTTCATACACGCAGTACCAAAAAATCTTTGTAACATAGCATATTCTATTCGATAACTCTTGAAATAATAAATGTACAACTTTGAAAGATCTAGTCATGATAAAGTGGCATAAAACATGTTTTTCATTTTTTAAAAAATGTAACATAACATATTCATCCACTTGCCTCTTGTTTTTGATATTTGTATTTCTCTAGCAATGACTGAAACTTTGTTTTAACGATCAATCAACACCAAATCTTTAAAGTTGTTAATGAGTTTGTTAGTTTAGATTTTCAGAGTTTTTCTACACTTTTGGTCATTATGAATGGGTTTTATGTTCTATTTAAACTACATGCACTAATGTTTGACTAAAAAATAAGACAAACTATTTTCTTCATATACTTGCTTGCTGCAAGTCCAAAAAAATCAATTCTAATCTTTTGCGATCTGGTCTGTTCCAAAAAAATGTATCTTGAACATTAGAGCAGAGAAAATAATAAAATGACGGTTAGTGTAGCAAACGCTTAGTTATAACCTTCTTTTTGTGTTTTTGTATTTTATTGATTGAAATATTTAGCTAACCAAATTACATTTGATGGTTGAGTATAAAAAAAAAATGGGATATCAGCTGTTTACTTACATATGAGGTTATACATCAACAATATTTTATTTATTTATATTGTAACCAAATGTCATCTCAACCGTCAATCTGTCAACCACATATTTAGGTCTATTTTGTAAAAATTTAACATTGATGTTAGTTAAAATTGCTGTTAAAACTAAATTTTAGTGGAAACTGGTAACGCAATGCCTCCTATTAGAAGAAACGTTGAACTGTTTGTGTGTGAAAGAGATCTGTAATACAGCGCTTTTTATTTGAATCATATGAACGAATCTTTATCATTTAAAATTATTAAATGATGTATTTTATGTAAACTGCTTTTTCATCCAGTAAGAAACACATACACTTGTGTTTTAGAAACACACATTTTGTATTGTAATACGGCGTCTGAATATTCTAACAATTTTGTATCTAAGTAGATACTTTTCAAAGCAACTATGCTTGTTATATTTTAAGCGGAAACCAAGTTTTTATCCAAAATACAAAACTCTAGTCCAAACTACTGACTTGTTATCATGGAGTGTCTTACCCACCTATCTAAATGTTTGTTATCTACAGATATATTTGACCTTTCTGCGAGCGTCAGAAGTCATTTTGTCAGAAGAGAAAGTTGTGATCTAATTTCTTGATAAGGAACACTTGGGTAGGTGGGTGGGCTACTCCAGTCTAAACTACTGACTTGTTATCATGTTGTGGAGTGTCCCACCCACCTACCCACCTAAGTAATCTTTATCTAGAGATTAGACATTTGACCGTTCTGCAAGCCTCAGAAGTCATTTTGTCAGAAGAGATTTTGTTTTTTGATAACGAATACTTGGGGTGGGTGGTTGGGCCACTCCAATCCAAACTACTGACTCGTTATCTTGCTATGAATTTTTAAAACTTCTCAAGAGTTTTAAGAATTTTGTAAAAAACTTCTGGAGTAGGCTTAAGGTTTGTAGAATACCTTAGAAAATTATAGAATTAAATAAAATATTTCAATATTAGTACCTAGAATTGGTCAATTTTTTCAAAATTTTTTTTTAAGATTTTCTAGAACTTTTAAAACGTTAGCTAACCTTTAGTTTTTAGAATTGGTTAAAATTTCTTAGCAGTAACCAGCAAAAATTTCAAATTGCTGATAATAAATTTAAATTTAAAATACTTAAACTGACAAATAAAAGTCTGGAACAAATTTATATAAATTGATTTGAAGCAGATATGGTCCCAAAATGACCCAAATTGTATGATTTTGTTAATAATTTCAAATTTGCGCAGTAACCAGCAAAAATTTCATACTGATAATAATAGATTTGAATTCAAAATACATAAATTGATAAGAAAAAAAGTTTGAAACAAATTTATATAAATTGATTTGAAGCAGGAATGGTTTCAAAATGACCCAAATTGTACGATGTTGTTAATAACTTTAAATTTTTGCAGTAACCAGCAGGACTTTTAAATTGATGATAATAAATTTGAATTTAAAATACATAAACTGATTAGAAAAAAGTTTGAATCATATTTATATAAATTGATTTGAAGCAAAAATGGTCCGAATATGACACACAATAATTTTAAATTTGTGCAGTAACCAGCAGGAATTTTAATCCAAAAAAACATTGTTTAAAAAAACGTTATTTTGGTGTCTGACTGTTGGATTTCTGTTTTAGATTAGATTTACTAATACAAATTTTGAGCTTTCCGAAAACAATTTGGAGGTGTTAATTAATTTTTCATCTTTGCGAGCGTGTCAGCGCCAGCTGTCCCAACGGCAGACCTGCTGAGGCTAGGCTGGCTTTTCATGATCCAAATAGAACCCAATCTATCAAAATATCAAGCATATATATATATATAAATTATTTGAAATGTAGTTTTAAAAAAGATTATTAATTCTTGGTTCCTGAACGTATTTTGTATGAAGAGAAATGTACTGCATCTTGTCTTAAAAATCGCAATCAAGCAGATCTTGGTTTGATCAAAATCAGTTGTAAGTGAATAAGTACTCAACGAGCAAGAGATATATTTAAGATATCATAAAACAATCTGTTTAAGACCAACTTGCCTTAACTGTCTTGCATTCACGTTCTCAATAGACTTAATATTTGTGCGTTGATCGTAATTAATAAATGGTTTTTGAAATGTGCCGGCAAAATTGACAGTTTTCTGATGACGGCAAACCGCTAGTCGATGTATTCCTTACTTATTCTTTTGCTTTTTTGGTTTCTTTTTGATAAACATAGTTCAGTAAGGCGGCGCGGGTCATTTCGACCAAGTTTTGCCGACTGTAAAACGTCTTGCGCTCGAAAGGGTCGCAAATCAAGCGCAATTGTTTTTTAGAGCAAAATTGGCTCAAAGTAAATTCCAAGCAATGGATTCCAAGAAAAAGCATTGTGCAATAACCACTTTTTTGGAAAGCTTTTAAAAAGTTTTTTTTATTGTTTTTCAAACTTTTTTAGAATGCAAAGAAACTTTTTTTAATCTTTTACAAAATTTAGTTTTATTAGCAATAATAGTTTTTGTTAGACTGATATGCTCAACATGTAATCTAACTAACTCTTAAGCTTATTTAAAAAACAGTCTTGTTGACTGATGGGATATCGCTTTAAAAGGTTTTGCAGAGGAACGCTTTGAATGTCAGCGGCAGCACTGTCTGTAACCACCAAAGCTAAAGACTATTTGAAAGTAAATGAAAAGAAAAAAATATTTTAAACTAGAATCAAACCCTAAATTTTGGTATTGTATTGTATAATATCGGACGTTAATTATTGAATGTTTTATACAAATATGAAGTGATCTTTAAAAACTATAAATACAAATTAAACATATAATAATAAAGTGAAAAGCTATTATGTGTAAAGTGTGGGCGCTATAAGTAGTTTACACACGAGCGGCTAACTACTTCAGTGCGCCACGTTATCCTCCAATTAGATTATTGTTTCTGTGTTTAGGTAATTTTGTTTAACAATTTAACAAATAAAGTTATAATATATTCTAACGGCGTCGAACTGAGTATCAAATTTCTCTATTGTTGTTTAGGTCCGCACATGGCCAAGCCAATTATTATCAACTGATTACATAAATTGTAATATGAGACTAAAACACTCATAATCTAATTTATATAAGCAGGATATCAAATTTAAAAATGTACCTACACCTATATTATAATGTATTTTAAAATTTACATTTTATAATAAATTAGAATACTAAAATATTTGGTGATACTTTGCAACTAAAGTATTATAAAATAATATTTATTTTAGAACTTTTAGCGGGTGGGTCTCCCTTACTCACGAGCTTTAAATATAAATAAAGAACTTTGACCTAGATTCTATTTCAAACTTGCTTATTTGTTTAAAACTAATTTATATGTTGCTAAAATAATTCGTTGACTGGGATATAATATATGACTAAAACAACTAATTCACTTAACACTATTTTTATATACATTATTCATTTACACGAAAACGTGGAACGACAAACGTGTTTTTTGTTAAGATAGGTCAGGGTTTTTCAGGACTTGCATTGGTTGGCGCATACAACTAATCGAAACGGCATGACCTACTTTCGCTGCAATTTAAGTTTCGCATGGTGGAAATGTTCGGTTAAAATTTCACTATAAATAAGTGTGGCGCTTTCTAGGCTAAAAAAATGCAGTTAAATTAAAAGTTCGAGTCGTAAAAGTTTAATCAAGGTTTATTGCAGATAAATGTTCCTGTGTGATTAGTTGAATTATTTTCAATCGATTGCAGGAAATTCAAATAGCTTTGTTTTGTTTTATTTTGTAGATCTATTTTTAGAGAAATTATGTAAATATGAGAATAAGATTGTTAAGTAACTTAAACTATATTACATTTTAAAATTTGAATCAATATAAAATTGAATTTAGTTTGAATATATACCAAAATAGTTATTTTCTGAACTGCAAGTCATTGCTGCAGTATAAAGGATGAGCTAGAAAACTGAGGTTTACGATGTAGGAAACTAAATGTACACTATTCATGTTCACTATAGGCGTAACACATTTTCTTGTTAATTATAAACAAATAAAATTTAAGGTATATAACATTTCGTTATAGTAATCGTCTGTATGGCAAATAAAATCAAATTTTTATTGCACATTTTATTTAGTTTTAAGGCACAACAGCTATACCAATGCAAGCAATTATTTAAAAACAATTACAATCAGAAAAATACACAGTTTGGTGTACTAGCCGGTACAGCTTGTGTACCACGTAGCAGTAAACGCATAGTTTACAAAAAAACCGTAAAACTTCGATAGTTTGTTAGGTTAGGTTAGGTTAGGTTCATTTACTGTATTGTATATACTTTTAAAGTTTCTGTATTGTATAATTTTAGATTTGTTATATTTGAGTTACAATTTATTTACAAAGTTAGTATGTGAGATAAACGTATTTCTAGGTTGTAGTATTAATTAAATCAGGAAGGAAACTTTGATCAAAAAATCTTTTTAGACTTGTTTGTTGTTCTAATTAGTTTTTATTTAAATTTTAAAATTGTTTTGATGGTCACTACTTTACATCTTGCTAATCAAAACCAATTGCTAATAATATTTTTTGCTAATATAATTTCAATAACAGATTTTTTTTGCAAATCCAACCAAAGACATACTTTTACTGAGTATAATTATATATTTAGATATACAAATTGCGTTTAATTATATCAAACAACTAATCAATATATTATAATAATTACACCACATTAAGCAAAAATTATTTAAATAATCCATTTGAACTCAAATCAGTTATACATATTTGCATATCTACAATAATCTGTTTAACATATTGATGTGATTAAATCTACACAATGAATCATTGATAATATTTTTTATTTATTTATAAACCCTGGAATTTTACTGGCGTCGTAATAGCATTGTGCAAGGTTAGTGCAGCACGTAGAGTGCGAGGTCGGATGGCAGATCGATAGTTTAATATAACAGATTTTAGTGATTAATTATTAATAATTTTCATTTGTATGCAACACATGATGTTATATGGGTCAAGTACGTCCGAATTGTAAACAATATCGATTCCACGTTATTTTATTGTATTTTTTATTATTTTTCTCGTAAAGAAATGATTGCCAATAATAAAATGGTTTGAGTGTTAACTTCAGAAATGTAATCAATATTTATACAGAATGATTTATGATAAGTATGCCCAACGATAAGTACTGATAAGTGAAGACAGCAATTTCTGATGTTTTTGTTATTATTTACGTGTTTCATTTCTTAACTGAATTTTTTTAAATCTAACTACGCAGAAGTACTGTCATAATTCGAGTTATAGCTCTTTAAAGTTTACAGAAATTTCTGTAAACTTTAAAGAGCTATAACACCGAATTTATTAAAAATAATATACTACTTTATTAGGTCAATATTAGCTTGTAGTTTCTGGCATTCATTTTGTGGCTAGTTAATTAGAGACACGCTTTATGTGGAAGTCGTGTCAAAAAACGTTTCAGAAAACTTTATATTTATATAAGTTATTTTTAAAATTAGAAAATTATTATAAAGGCGCTTAGAAGAGAATAAAAAGACTTACATGTTTTGAATTAAAACAAAATAATGCTATATGATGCTCAGTTCCGCGTATTGATTGTTTGGCATTCTCATGTACCGCAAACGTCCCATATTTTTATTAAATGTTCTTTAAGTGTACAAGTTGTGATTTGTACAAAAGAGTCATAACCCCTTCCACTCCTACAAACTTACAATATGTCGCTCTTGTCTTTTAAGGTTGAAAAAAAAACTTAATGTTAATGTGGATAAATTCTAGCGTCGTCCTTGATTGCTCCGGCAGAACGTGATCTTAAAATTTGATTCGTTTTTAAGATATTTACGCTTTTTTATTCATATTTAATCTACAATTTTTAGATATGAAGCGTTTTGCGGGTACCAAGCAAAAGTTTGTCTAATGAAGCTGTAAAAAATTTGCCGGCAAACCAAAAGTTTTTAGTAGACAACCGTCATATAAAATCCAAAAACACTATTTTGACAAAAAATTTTTTTAGAAATTGTAATCTAATATTTTAGCAATTTTGCAAAACATTTATGCTTTGAAGTAAAAATTATGCGTTTTATTATCGACAATTTAAAAATAGCGTTTTTTAGGTTCTCTTCTTTGTACAAGAAATATTTAATATTTATAAAAAAAAACTGTACTGTGGCAAAAAATAGAAGTTATTATTGAGAGTATTTTAGCGCTGATGTATTCATTTACTATTGTCGAAGTACTAAAAGTGTATTTTATGTGGTTTTAATACACAATAAATTTATAAAATTATAATCACATTAATCAAGAGATTTTACTCTACCTGCCCTGCATATATAAAAGTTTGTGTTTATCATAAATATTAGTGAAGTTGTTTTTTCTTAAAACATGAATAAAATAAAAATAAAATTCTTGAAAGTGGCTGATCTGCAAAAAAATCTGCAAAAACTTCATATGGATTATTCGGGCAAGAAAGAAGTCCTTCAAAGAAGATTGAAAAATGCAGGAAATTCCAGTTTAATCAAGGATGAAGAATCGATCATGAAAAACAATACGGCTGACATAAATAGACCAAAATATGTGGTATGCTTTAAAACTAAACAAAATAATATTTATTAAATTAAATATGAGGTGCACCGTTTACGTCGTATAGTGAAATCCCTAGAACAAGGTGTAATCAATTTACAGTCGGCGTTTGACAACTATAAAATGTTTAATATTCCAACAATTAAACATTCTAATACACCAGCAACTGAAAGTGCACTTATTTATTAAAAAACAAAATGTTTTCAAGCTATTCGACCCAATATTTATTTAAGCCTTTTGCATCGTACGATAATATTATTTCGAATATTAATAATGTCGCTAAATCGTGCTCAAAAACAGATAATATAATAATTTTTGGAGGTTGTCATGAAGCCCTTAATAATAATATTTTTGATAAATTTGTTTTATCTAAGCATTTTGCTAAAATTTCTCACACAAATATAACCTTAATAGGGAGAACTTATATTAAAAATAATAATTCGTATAATAATGTTATCTTTAATAATAATAAGATTTTATTTAATTTACAAAAAAAATTTGATCATATCTCAAAATGTTATTTTAAATAGTGTTCGCTATTTTACACAAAGTGGACTATGGTTATCTAAATTAGGAAAATTGAAACTGTTGTCTCATTTTATCAACTCGATTGAAAATTTAAATTTAAATTTACCTTTAACAACTGTACCACCAATTCTTGATGGTAATTTATCTAAAATTTTAATTAGTCAAACAACATCAACTAGCAACTATGGGGAAGGGAGTCATATCTGTATGAATACACCGACAGAAAAAATCATAATTCTAGTTACTCTAATTAATTTGCATTGTTCTATCGATTCTGATAATCATAGCAATAGTAATAGTGATAGCGATAGTTCTGACAATTTTTATATGTAACAAACTAACGACACTTGTTTTAAACATTCAGTCACTTCGCAATAAAGTAGACAATTTGTACTTATTATTAGAACATTTGAATTTTCCTGATATCTTACTTCTTACTGAGACTTGGTTAAAACAATATGAAGAAATCAAAATCAAAAACTACTAAAATATATCTAAATTTTCCCGTTCCAAAATTTTGCATGGTGGAGTTATAATATTGTGTAAACTACCTAACTTGTTTGTGTCAAGTAATGATTTTGACAACTTTATTACAGAGATACACTTTAAATTTATAATAGTTTTTTCTAAATCTTTTAATTTATATATAGTTTGTATTTATAGATCTACAAAAGGTAATCTTGATATTTTCTTTAACAGTTTTATTAGTTTATTTGATTGCTTTCCTTTAGGTTCTAAAATTTTAGTAGGAGAGGATTTCTATGTTAAATTCAGAAATACTAAACAAATGATTGAATTATTAAATAGCTACAATTTGAAACTATATGTTGACTCTTTCACTCGTATTACTGCAACGTCGGCTACTTTAATAGACTACTTATGTTCAAACATTGAAGAGACTTAATCAAAACTAATGTAATGCATGCCGGACTCTCCGATCATCATTTCTTGTAATTTATCTATATCTAAACTAATTTTCAAATATTGGACAACAACTGGCATCAGAATTTCAGCTAAAAATATTTGATTTTTAAACTTAGCAAAGAAGTTTACTACTTCAGCATCATTTCTAATTTATTTTTATAAGTATTTTAGAATTTATAAAAATGTAATTAAGTTAGCCAAATCAGTTTTTTATAGAAATCGCGAGGGGTTAACAACTTGCGTAATCAGTGTACAAAATAAAAATAATCATTACAGAATCAAATAATAATTACGTAATATTCGTAATCACTACATAATCAAGTAATCATTATATAATCACGTAATAATTATATAATCACGTAATCATTACATAATCTTGTAATAAATAGTGTAATCAAATATTAAAACACGCGTATTCAAATAATTAAATATTGATTACGCGTATTCAAATAATCAAATATTGATTACGCGTATTCAAATAATCAAATGTTGATTACGCGTATTCAAATAATCAAATATTGATTACGCGTATTCAAATAATCAAATGTTGAGTACGCATATTCACATAATCAAATATTGGTTTTATAGAATCATTTATATTTGCATGGTAAATTCAGTCGTGTCCAATCTGTATCAAATTGTGCCGCTAGAGATTTATTCCCAGACAATTTCACAGGTGTTTTGGTGGTGGGTTTTTTCTAATCTAATAAAACATTAATAAACATCGAGATAGGTATATTTTTAGTTTATGTTTCTTATTATCTATAAGAAATTGTAGTAAGTACTTTATTGAAGATTATTATAAAACATAAGTATTATAATAATATATTAATATTAAACATTATCAAAATAATTTTATGATCGGTTTAATAATTAAAACATGCAGATTTAATACAGAATTATTAAATCTTAAAAAAAGTGTACTTATTGAATAATCATGTAATCATTACATAATCACATAATCATTTTCATAATCACGTATTCATTGAATAATCATGTATTCATTACATAATCAAATAATCATTACGCTTTCATTAAATAATCACGTAATCATTGCGTATTCATTAAATAATCACGTAATCATTGTGTATTCATTAAATAATCACGTAATCAATGCATAATCATAATCATAATCATGTAATCATTACATAATCACGTAATTATTACATAATCACGTAATAATTACGCGTATTCATAATCAGGTGTACATTTTTTTACTTAGTTGTTACTCGAGAAATCGTATAAAAAAATCTAATAATCAAGTCAAAGAGACATGGCAAATAATTAACGAACTAAATAATAGGAAACATTCAAATATAGAAGCTACTATTTCTTCTGATGAATTTAACAAATATTTTACATCTGCCACAGATGAAATTATTCTATCTCTGGAACCAACCACGGATCCCATTTCATTATTAAAGCAAAGTACAACGACAATAGTAGATTCGCTATTTTTAACTCCTACTGCAGCCAGACACGAATAGTATGGCCCCTATAATAGGCAACTTAATATACACAAAAATTATGTTGAATGTGGTTAAACTTATGCCTTTGTCCGTTTTAGCATCTTTCAACCCCAGAACAACGTCGCCCATGGAATGTTGACGCAAATGAAAAATACTAAAAGAGGCAAAGGCATTAGTTTAACCACATTTAACATTTTTGTATATACTAAGTTGCTTATTATAGAGGCCATACTATTCGTGTCTGGCTGTGATTCATATAAAATCAGATTTTTTTTATTTCGCGTTTTACAGCTATTTTACATCGCCCCAGAAGTCTTACGACTTGTTTGAAGGGGGTTGATCAATTTGTAACTCGTTTAAAAACAAAAAGTCAAAAGATTTTGATGGTTTTTCTATATTTCTAATAAAAGAACTTTCAGAAAATGTTCTTAACTTATTTGCTAATCTAATAAATACTTTTTTTGAAGAAGGTTTTTTTCCATTCAAATTAAAAACAGCTTGTGTTTTTTCACAATATAAAAAAGGTGACAAAGATGTTTGTAGCCATTACAGACCAATTGCATTAACTTCTTGTTTTAGTAAAATAATTGAAAAAATAATTAAAGTCAGATTATCGTCATTTTTAGAAAAACACTGCGTTATTTCTAGTAATCAATTTGGGTTTAATAAAAATAAAAATACTTCTTACGCAGTACATAATTTTTTTAATCACGTTTATGATGAACATAACAATGGTAATGTTGCTGTGGCAGTGTTTTGTGATTTGGCAAAAGCATTTGATTGCGTGGATCACAAAAAACTGCTACAAAAACTTGAACATTATAGTTGTAGAGGCTCTTGTTTTTTATGGTTTGGAAACTACCTTTCAAACAGAAGCCAATTTGTCAAATTAAAATCTTCTTCATCCAGCAATTTAAACATTACTAGGGCGTTCCACAAGGAACTATTTTAGCTCCTACCTTGTTTCTTCTGTATAACAACGACTTATTAAACATTAAAATATCCGGAAAATTTGCTGTTTTTGCAGATGATACTAACATTTTATGATCTAGTAAAAATATTGCTGGCTTAACGACTACTATTGAACAAGATTTATTATCCGTAAGTAATTGGTGTACAGCTAACTTACTAAGCTTCAACGCCAAAAAATCACAGTTTATTTCATTTTTTAGTAGTGACTTGCCACTTTTAAATATTGGAGATAATAAAATTCTTCAATTCAATCAGGTTGTCTTTCTTGGCTTAAAATTAGATTATAAGCTAAGGTGGTGCGATCAAATAGACTATGTAACTACAAAATTATCAGCTAGTTGTTACGCTATTAAAAGAACCAATTATTTACAAAATAAATTATTATAGATGAATTTTTAAATTCTTAATAATTTATATATTAGCTTTAAATTTTAACTTTTGAACTATACAGTTTGTTTTATATGTATGATGTATGTTGTATGTTGTATGTTGTATTGTATTGTAATGTTTTGCAATGCGCTGTAATTTATTGTATTCTATTTTATTGTATTTCTTTATATTGTAATAATTAGTTTTAAAATTTATATTGTACAACGTCATGTTTAACAATAAATACTACTACTACTACTACTACTACTACTACTACTACTACTACTACTATTCAAGACTTGCGCATCAATCTAAGTTAGTTTTAGAATTTTAAACTTCAATAAATAAAATTTTGATGCAACAAATTTTGCAAAGCTTTATGAAGAGAAACTTGATAGGTTAATTACTTAAGAAATGTTTGAGAAATCTTTAATAAAATTTTGTAATTTTTGTAAAATTTTTGTAAAATTTTATGAAATTTTTGTAAAATTTTATAAAATTATGTAAAATTCTATAAAGTTTTTTGAAATTTGTATGAAATTATGTGACATTTTAGAAAATTATTGCTCAAAATTATATAAACAGTAAAAATTTTATGGTTTAAGATTCTATGTAATATGTACATGAAACTTTTTTAAAATTTTGTAAATAATAATAAAAAATATTATACATTTTTGATTGTTTGTATAAAATTTGGTGATTTTTTTATAAAATTATATAAAAAGTATATAAAATTATATGAAGTTTGTTTGAAATAATGTAAAATTTTATAAAATTAATGAAATTTTGGTTACCTTTTTTAAAGAAACGTTCTAAAAATCTATTTTTCTTTTTTTGTCTATAGGTGCAATGAAATGCGTTAAAAAAATTGTTTTAACAAAAATTTTATTTTTATTAATTTTAGATTTAGAAACTTGCGTTTGGTCTGGTCTGGTTTGATTTGTAATTTTAGTGTTTTTTTAGTTTTTGATTTAATTAAACTCTAAAAACGTTAGTTTTTATTTGAACTTTGTGCCTAATTAGGTTTGTTGCGGGATTTTAGTTTTGTCTAAAAACGATTTTGTACAAAAGCGTGGCATTTTAGCTGATACTTAAGAAAACCGACAAGATTTTGCAAAGTTGACTTTTAAAAATTTTAAAACCTAGTTGACTTATCAAAATAAATGGAGAAATTATAAAAAACACAATAAATTTGTGATTTTATAGCTTATTTTAGTAAAAACAAAATGATTTTAAGAGAATTGGTTTTATAGGCGTTTTGGACAAACATTATTACTTTAAAAGATTAACTAAAGTCAGTTAAAAATGTGTTGCACGGATTTGGATATTAATTTTTAAAACAAAACAAAAATAAACGTATCCATTCCAGTTATGTACGCTCAAAAATATGTATTTTAACATTTATTTGAAAAGTTTTGAGCACGTTGTTTTGCTCAACTCAAGTACGCCACTTTACATAATTTCATACAATTGATCTATTACTATTGAACAATAATTTATTTCATTTATTTTTTCTTTATATTTTTATAAATGTACCAATAACGTTTTTCCAAATCTTTAAAAAAACAATTTTTGTTGTTTGAGTTTAAAAAAATGCAGTAAAGTGTAAAGAGTAGAGGATAATCACAAAACATAGTGTGAAAAGAACTTGTAAAAACGGTAACTTTTTAATTATGCATTATTACCTGGTAAACCTAGTGTAGATTGGTGTCGTCTCATACACGGGAATTTTGCTTGTTAACATAGCCATTCATCCAAAAATGCGCCTTGTTGCTAAAGACTATTTTTCCGTCAAAATTGGCATAAGTAATTGAATAATAAACAAAAAAATTTGATACATGTCACCAAAACCCTTTATAACAAAAAAAGCTTATTTCAAAAGTTTGACGTCAATGTTGGTCAATATTACCTCTTCTTTGGTAGTTTTCTACTATTTAGACTCAACTTATTGGCATAATAATTTAACAAAGTTATTTTTTTTTTGATTTTCAATCATAGTTTTGCCAGGCGCTTATAAAAGTTTAACAAAAAATAATTTAAGCTTCATTTAATATATTTCCGAATAATTAAATTATTATATATTGAGGACGTTAAATAAAGAAGTTGTTTGCAAATAACATTTTTTCCAGTATATAACGTATTAGATGAGATGCTTAAACGCAATTTTTTTCCGCAAAACTAGCATTTAAACTTTTTTAATTATTTTAAATTTTTTAAAAAACCGCGGTTTTGCTTTAATTGTGACTACCAAGAATTGAGCAATGCACTAAAATAATTTTCTTGATTTTTTTAATTTTTTGTTGTTAATTTTTCTAGCAACTTTGTGCGCCGCAAAGACAAAATGGGTAAGAGAAACGAAAACGTTTGTAAGTTGTATTATTTTGATTACACTATCTTTTGATTTTATTTGTGATATTGTAAGTTTTTTTAATTTAATAAAATATAAACAAAAGGTTTATAACCTTTTGTTTATTTTTTATCGGACCTTATCAGACCTAGAAAAAAATTTAATATACACAGCAAATTTTCAAAAATATAGTTTGTTTAGTCTTAGATTCTAAAATTTTAGATCTCTACTATTTTTAATATTTAACATAGAAGACTCCGCTTTACAGACTACGTGCGGTATTTTGTACGGCAACTTACTTAAAAATTAATCCAGCACAGTCTGAGATGTGCATTAAAACTTAAAGCAATGTTGCATACAGAAAACTAATTTAACCAAAACATATAAATAAAGTTTCTAAAAATTACTTTATTTAAATAGCTTTTCTGATCTTCAATGCAGTACTGCAATCTTTGTCTAAAGTTTTGGATTATTTTTGCATGGTTTTCTAAATACTGAAACACTGCATCAATTAGTGACTTTACAATTATAAAGTGGTTTTTTATAAAGTTGGTGTGGATTTTCTTCAGTCCAGTCAAGAAAGTTTTGATTGTTAGCATATACACTTAGACAGAAATTAACTTTATGTGACCTTAATAAGAAATTTATTTGATTTTTATAACTTTCTAATATTTGGAAAAACTGCCTGCAGAATTGCACACAATTTTATAGAGTGAAAGTGCAACTTTTTCTTACAGCTTGTCTGACGCATTCGATATTTTTTAGTGTTCTTACTGTACTTACGTTTCCAGTAAATTTTGAGCCTACATTCTTTCTAATTTCAAAGTTTTGCATCTACCTCATTGTTCGTCGTGTTGTAAATTGCCAGTGTCTTTCTACATTAAACTTTATTGCAAGTTTTTGAGTGTTTACAACTAATTGATTTTGTATAAAACTTTTAACCACGTTGGCTAATTGCAAATTAATAATCTATTAAACTGCATAAATTAACGCACACAAATCATTTTATCAACAACAAAATATTGTTTTTGTAACAGCTTACCATTGGTGATACCAGTTGACGGATCTTGTATAAAATATAATATAATAATAAAAAAGTTAAAATCATAGTATTTACAAGAAAAACGAATTTCCTGCCGAAAAGCTTTTTTCAAAAACTTTCCAGAAAACTTTTTGAACAAAATTTGTTAAATATATTAAAATACTAATATTTTTTATTGCGCAAAATTGCCAAAAAAATTATATTTCAACTAAAAAAATAATAAAAAAACTTGTTTAAACTTATTTCTTGTGTAAGATTATTAAAAATTGCACATAAACCTTGTTTACTGCATTAATTAATTAATGACCTAAAGTGCAAAAATTTTAAACAAAGTTTAAAAATCATTAAAAAATATAATAAAAATTGCGTATGATTTGATGCATAAAAGTTTATGAAGTTTTTGGCAAATTATTGATACAAAGCAAAAACTTGAAAAAGTTATTTCGTATTTATTGTTTAGAATCTAATCTTGAACACAAATTTTTATTTTTTGTTTTCTAGTACAAATCACCCTGTGTATTACCTACAAATTAATCTAATCGCAATAATTTTGATTTATTTCACATAATAAAAACCACATACTAGGAACTACTACAATTGATAATATTAATCATATTTAGTTTTTATTAATTAAGATAGCTTTGTGAATACTTAATATCTATACATTATCCATTTGAATTAACTGGTTTATCGTGTCACGAACTGTCCATGATTAGTTGTCGCTCCCAACCGTCTAGGTATTAACGAACTTATAAATTCGATTGAAGCCCCACATGGTGATAATTTCATAATAAATTATATTTACATATTAAATAATATTGACTTGACATGTAATTAAAATACTATTGCAAAGCAACTCAATTAATATTGTTGATATTAAAGTTTTTGTTGTTAATTTGTTTATGCTTTGCTTATAATAGCGTTTAACTTGTAATAAATATTTCTCTAGAATTTGTATAATTAAACATTGATTTGTTGTTTAACATTATTTACATGGTTGGGTTGAAAATTTCATTTGTAAAGAATTATTGTCCCTTGATTACTTTTTGTTCCTGAAAAGCACCCGATAGGTAATTTAAAATATTCATTTATTAATTATAATCAAACAATATTGTAATTACAAACAGTCAAAGTGGATATAGCACGAGGAAAATTTATAATAGTAGTTACCTAGAAATTTGATTACAAAAATGTCAGTGTTTTTTTTTTGAATTACTAACTACATTATTTTGTTCGTTTCAAAGAGGAAGTATTGAAGGTTTTCTATTACCGTGCATTTTATTGCGTTATAGAAATTTATAGAAAAATTAATTAAATATTCTCGGTACAATATACTTCTTGCAAAGTAGAGCGCTCAGGTTTTTACCTAAAAGAAATCATTAAAATCAGATAGAAGTTTTGAGAAACGTTTATAAAAGTGAAATTTATTTTCTTGTTAAACGAAATAAGAAAGATGTTTTGACGTCATAGTTTTTTATAATATTAATATACAACTTTTAAAGCAATCTCTTGTGTTTTCTATATGGATCTAAATTTTGTTGTAGCAATAGTTGACTGCAGCCAATAATTGTAATTATTGATTCTAATAAACTTGGAGGTACTTTATAGCACTCTTAGAAAGTATTGTTGAGCACATATTTATAAAAAAAGTGTTTTTTTTTTTTAATTATTTATGTTAATCACAATGCAATATTTTTTTATAAATTTCAAAAATATTATTATCATATATTATATAAAGTCTAATTGTTTTTACTTTGATGAATTTTTATAAACATCTTTGTTTTCCTCGTCTGGTGTAATAAGAGACTGTACAAAATGTCTCATATCCCATATTTATGCCTTGGAAGCAAGTAGCTTTAAATTTGTTTGTTTCCAAAAATAACTGAATCTGAAATAAATATATTTACTACTTCTATGTAGTATAAATCGAATTTATTTGTAAATAAGATATTTTCCATCATGAAATAATTCTATAAATAAATCCACAACAACAATAATACGGTTTTCATATAATTAAAATTACGTTTATACAGCTGTAAACATAATCATATTGATTTAATTGCATTGTTGAAATAGTATATTACATTACACTCATTTAATTATTATGCCGTAATAGAATATTCAGATAAATAAATGAAACTACTATTATGTATTTGTTAGAATATTTGCTATTTATTGTTTATTTACATTTTCTTGAGGTAAAGTTCTTCGATGGTCATTTAAGATATTTATAAAATTTGAAAAATCAAACTTAATTATAGTATGCTGATGATTTATCTGACTGTTGGTCTGGGCCTATTCAGTAAAAAAAATAATATCAATGTTAACTAACATTAATTTTTAGCCTATCAGTTACCGAGTGTTTCAAACATTGCTTAGCCAAAAAAATACTTCTATATAGTAAAAATTATGTCTATGTACACTGATCATATAAAATTTACTGCAGAATTTAGTCTAAACAAAGAATGTATTCCACATGAACAGCGAATAAGTTTAAAGTGAAAATAAACTGTTGGTAAAATTCGCTCTCTAGACATAAATGATTTATGCAAACTCAATACAATGCAACAGAATAAGCATAAAGTACCCAGACGCAGACAAGTTTCGTTTACGTCACATATTTTCAGTTTAAACCAACTACTGTTGTGTTTATTTAACATTTTCTTAATATATCCTGTTATGATGTATTTGGAAAAGTTTCTGTTGAGTTGTTTGTTCTGCAATTGTGCAATCTACTGAATAAATATGTATTATTATAGAACAGTATTTCTCTGCAATAATTGTAATTCGAATTGTTTTCATATAGAAACTGGAGTTATAATTAAAAAAAATGTAACTATAATATTATAATAATATTAATAATGCTAAAAGAAATACATTAAATTTATTAGTAAATATTTATTACTAAAATTTAATTTGCATTTTTATATTTCCAAAAAAGCAATCCAAAGATATATAAGTATAAAAGATGATATGAGGCAAGATGTGCTTGTAAATTTGTTTGTTGTTGAACATAATAGTTTGGTGGGTGGGTGGAGAGATTGAGAGACAATGTTGACATTTATTATTGCAGAATTTAAACCTTTAACCAAACAATCTTTTTTATTTACGGACAAGAAAGCCAATAAAATTAGTGGAAATGCAAGTAAGGTATCTGATTGTTGAAATGTTTGAAAAGTGAGTCCAAAAAAGGTTTTTTCTTTCTTCATTCATAGAACATTAATAATGACACGTAGAAAACAAACGCGTTACATTAATTGTGTTATGACGGATGAATAGTCAAGACATTAAGATTGTGATTACAGAAGAAATAACAAAACCTATGACAAAATTAGGAAATCGGATACAAAAATCTGTACGTGCGACAATAAAATAGATAGCGCTTAACGTGTAATGTTTGACTGTGCTTTTACACAGGACAGTAAATTTTGGCTCGTTTACGGATTAAATCTTTACATTTTTATACAGTGTATTTAGAAAAAAGTAAAATATTTAAGGAGATAGTAGTACAAACAAAAAGTCTTAATAAACATGGGTTGTCATAGCAACGGTTTCGGAGATATGGAACATTATTTATTTTTATTATTTTTTCCTCCATTTTTTATTTTGCAAAAACGTGCATTTTTTTATTATAGTTCGCTGATGTTTTGTGAAAAAAAATTCAGTATTTGATAGTTGTTGTTAGTGCACAAGTTATCCAAATCGCCAGATTCCTTTACATCGTATGTTTGGAAAAATTCACCAGAGATTGAGACTTCACTTCAAAAACAGTGTTATCTTTCCAGCAAACCAAGGTCGGTATCTACTCCTAGAGCAGAACAAGAAATTATAGCACGGATATAGCATAATACAGGGACGAGTGTGCGGAGAATATCAGCCGAGGTAAGAATTGGTGCTAATCTTGTTTGGAGAACCCTCCACGAGCAGCTGCCTTATCCATCCCATGTACAACGAGTACAAACCTTAAATTTAATTGATTATCAGGCACGTATGATTTTTTGTCGCTAGTTTCTACGCAAGGATGCTGAAGACCCGCAATTTTTGCCAAAATTCTTTTTACGGATGAAGCCGAGTTCACACAAAATGGAGTTATTAATTTTCATAATGCACATTGTTGGGCCGACAAAAATCCCTATGCTGTAATTGAATGTGGATATCAAACACGTTTTTCATTAAACATTTGAATGAGTATTTTAAGCGACAGGTTTCTAGATCTTAGAACTCTCCAAACCGATTAACAAGCGTTGCTTACCTCAACTTTCTGCAGAATACAATGTATGATCTTTTGGATAACATTTCTTTGGTGCACAGGCAACAAATGTGGTTCCAGCATGATGGTGCTTTAGCTAATTTTTTTATTGCCGTTAGAGAGCATTTAGACTAATTTTTTTTAAATATAGGTGAGTAGGAAGAGGCGAACCAGTTTTATGGCTAGCAAGATCGCCTGATTTAAACCTTTTTAATTTTTTTTTTAGGGATATTTGATATCATTAGTGTATGCTACTCTAGTAAATAGCCTCGAGAAGCTACAGTTAAAAATTAATGAAAAATATGAATGTCCTTCAGACAAAGATGTTGTGCCTGTTTGAAAATAGAAAAAGGGCACTTCAAACATCTTCTATAACTCTGATTTTTGTAAAAACATATAAAAATAAATAATGTTCCATATCTCCAAAACCGTGACAACCCATGTTTATTAAGACTTTTTTGTTTGTTGTGGTTTGTACTACTACCTCCTTAAATATATTACCTTTTTTAAACACCCTGTATAAAAATGTAAAGATTCAATCCGTAAACAAGCCAAATACTTATCAAAATTTACTTTCCTGTGTAAAAGCACAGACAAATATCTTACATATTTTACATTCTTTTTTTAACACCCTGTATACATTTTTTTGAAATCAAATGTAGTAGAGACACGCTTTTGTAATGGTGTCAGACTTACTGAGCAAAAGTCAGTTGTAGCAATTGATCAATATGAAAACATTTTTCTGAATAAATAGGAAAGTGTTAAGTTGTGGTTAAAATACATTGCAATCTTTTTTAAAGACTAAAAACGTTTTATCAGAAATTACCTGCACTTAGGGACCAAGCATATTGAAGGAAAAAGTAGATATAAAAGACAAACATACAGAAAGGAAATGTTTTAGGTTTGGATGGTGTTCTCATAAAAGTCATAAGATTGCTTGACAATAATCCTATGGAAACAATAACAAAAGTTTTTAGTTTCATATACGTCCTAAAAACACACTTAAACGACTATTTGCATTATGAGTCAGTTGTTAAAAAGCTTCTTCAAAGTTATACATAGTCGATTGTACAGGCAATGTAAGGAACAAATGTTTGACACCCAGTTTAAGTTTAGGAGCTGTATTGGTACTAGAGATGCGCTGTTTAGCAAACAAGTGTTATATCAGAGATGCCGAGATATAAACTGTGATATCTATGCATGTTTTATCAACTCTGAGAAAACTTTTGATCCAGTTATTTATACAAAACTAATAAACAAAAAACGGAAGTTAAAAAGTTAAGATAAGAATCATTAAATTTTTTTACTGAAACCAGAACGTAAGCATTAATTCAGAAAGAATGAGAATATAGCGCGGGGTAAGGAAGGTGTGCATAATGTTTTTTATGTTATTTAATCTGTTTTCAAACAAATATAAAAAAAAAACGCTTAACAAGGTTGAACAGAAGATAGCCTTTAACGGGAACTAATAAACAATATAAGATATGCAGACGATACAGTTATATTTGCAAGATTACAACAGTTTTTAAATAAACAATATAACCATAAAGTAAACGGCAGAAAAAAAATTACTACTCTTACATAATGAGCAAATTGAGAGAGTAAAACAAATCACTTACTTTAAAAGCAAAATTATTGACCAATAGAATCATTTAAAGGTAAAGAACATGATAAAAAAGCCATAGCAGCGTTTGTAAAAATTGTCACAATTTTATAAAATAAAGAAACTGTATGCGTTTGAAATGTGGACGTAGAGACGTAGGTGCTTAGGAGACCGGATGGGAGATGGTCTTGAAAGCAAAAAAAAGTTGGAAAACCTAATCAATCTGAATAGAAAAGTAGGAAGTAGATGGGGTTCTGGACAAAAAAAGATTTTGTGCTTAAAAAACTATAGAACAACAACAAATTTGTCCTGTAATGTTGCAAACAAGGTTAAAATTATGCTGTGGATAACCAATATCTGGTAACAAAAAGGCATGCAAAAAAGAAAGACTGCAATAAAAATATTTTTTATTTTATTCTATTGTCAATTTTTTTATTTATTCTTTTGCCAAAAAAACTTTTTGAGACATTTGAATGATTGGGCAGAATATTTGTTTTGATTGCGTCTACCTGTCTCACCAAGAACTTCTTGCTTTTTTGTTGCAAATTACATTTTTTCATTTTAATTTTATGTACTTAGATTAATTAGTGGTGTAGCTAAGCAGACTAACCATTATTAAATTCACCAAGTAAAACATTGGTCCTTCAAACCGGATATCTAAGATATTCAAGTCATCTCAAGGTTTCAAACATCTTAGTGCATACAATGGAAAAACTACAAAAACAACGGGGACAAATCAAAACAAAACTAACTTGTTTTGCATCCTTTATCTTCGTACCTTTGGAAAAAATCAACGTTAGCAAACTTACCATACGCATAAAAGATATAAAACTGCTGCTGTCCAAATTTGAAAAAAAATTAAGGTCAAATAGATGAAGAAAGCAAAGACAAAGCTTGGGAAATCTTAAGATCACGTTATGAAAATAAACATATAATAATTACAAGCCATATAAAAGCTTTAGTTGAGTTACAGCATGTGTCAAAAAAGTTTGGACTGCGACAACTGGTAGATCAGTCGACATAGCAATTACGCGCTTTAGAATACCTTAGGAAGCCCGTCAAGTTCTGGGATAGATTAGTCATATACCTTATTACTCCCAAACTGGATTTTCAAACACGACGTGAGTGGGAAGAAACATTAGTTGACTGATATTCCAAGCTACAAAGACTTAAGAAAATTTTTGTCAATCAAGTGTGAACTATTGGAATCTTTGCAATTGACCAAAAAAATAATAATTGCAGAAATGGAAAGGCAAAACACCATTTAATACATTAAGATTGGTTAATGTGTTTTCAACAATTAATGTAAATTGTTCAATATGTTCGAGAAACATTACTGAATGTTCGATTTTTATGCAATAAAGTGCAAAAGAAAAAATTATGTTTCAACTATTAAGATCAAACCACAAAGTAGAAAGCTGTAATTTTGGCAATTGCAAAATATGTAGCCTAAAGCATCATACAATGCCACAAAGAGAAGTGAAGCCAAACGAGCAATCTATTGTCCAACATTCATCAACAAAAACACAACCATTATCTGTATATTTATCCACGGCAATAGTGCTTATTAAAGACAAGATAGGAGTATTCCAACTCTGCAAAGCTCTATTAGATTCAGATGCTCAATCTAATTTTATTTCAACATCATGTGCCAAGCGTCTTGGACTATTAACGGAAAAAGTGAACATTTTAGTATTTGGGATCAACAATGCATAAACTACTAGTACTGAACGGTGTGCATTAAAATTCCAATCTAAACTAAACCCGTTTTCAAAAAGCAACATGTTTAGTCATTATTGCAAAAATTTCACAAGCCAGCAATTACGCAAGCAGGTTCAAACTTTCAAAGAAGATTGTATTAACTAATCCAAAATTTTATGCAAGTGCACCTATCAACATACTAATTGGGGTTCAAATAGTTTATGACTTAATGTGCGTTAGACAAATTGAACCCACTGAAGACCATCCATGGTTACAAAAAACCCATCTAGAATGGGTAATATCTAGAACCTGTTTATCAAAGCAAGACCAAGTCTCACACACATTAGTGTGTAATATAACTATAGAAGAAGCTATGAAATAATTTTGGGAGTTCAAAGATATTTTAAAAAAACAAAAATTCTGCATGATAGAAAAAACATGCAAAGAAGAAGAAACACGATAAAAACTAACAACAGCAGATTTGTAGTAAAATTACCATAAGAAATCTGGAAGTTTTAAGATATCAAGCAGAAAAACGATTTTGTAATCAAAAAAGAAATTTTTAAAGTTTCCAGAATATAAAATGACATATAAAACATTTATTCAAAAATATATCAAACTGGGTCACATGAAAGTAATTGACAGGAAGAATTTAAGGAATGAACAAAAATATTATTATCTTCCACACTATGGAGTAATTAATACTACAACAAAACTGCGTTTAGTGTTGGATGGATTCGCAAAAACATCAACAGGAATTTTATTAAATGATTAATTACTTGTTGGACCAAAATCCAAGCTGTTTATCATTTTGATAAGGTTTTGAAAACACGTATATGCAATAACAGCTGACATTGTTAAAATGTACAGACAAATATTATTGCATCAAAAAGATAAGAAATGGCACAAAATAATATTGAGAAAAAGTGAAAGGCAAGATCTTCAAGACTATGAGTTACAAACAATTACATACGGTACTTTATGTGCTCTATACTTAGCAATTAAATGCTTTTGAACACTGGCAGAACAAGAAAGCCCACGATTTTTACTAAGAGCAAAAATTACGTTACGTGACTTTTATTTAAACGAGGTATTATCTGGTGCAAATATGATAGTAGAAATAATAAAGCTAAAACAAGAACTTACTGTTCAAATTAGAAAGATTTGAATTGCATAAGTAGGCGTTTAATAGCCTATTATTACAAAATCAAGAAATATAAAGAGATATTATTGAGTTTAACAAAAAAGAGACAACAAAAACGTGTCTTAGGTGCACAAGTTATAAAATTAAACATTTATCTCTATTGCAAAATTATTTTTTTTACTTACAGAGTTCCGGCTTAGTAGAACATCTGCTGTGGTTGGTGGTTAGCCGTATACGTGGTTGCATCTATTAGCCTTATCGGAAAGTGCATTTTGTTGTTGTTTGTAAACCAAAAGTTTGTAGAAAAAATGTTAACTTTGAACAAGCAAAAATACATATATCTTGTATTTCATAAATTACACAGTTCTTTTTAAACATTTTATTATTGCTAAGTAATAACCACAAAACTGTTAACTGTTTACTTTGACACAGTATTTACTGGGCTTGCCGTAGAAGCAATCGTTTTTGTCTTATCTAAGAGCCAATAAAAAAATCGTAAAAAATATTAAAGTGGAAACTTTGAAATTGTTGAATAAAGATACCAATTTATGTGTAAAATCAAAAAATCAAATAAAATCAAAGCATCTACTGTAAAGTGGAATGGTGTTTTGGGTAATTTTCAAACATTGACTTGTTGATTGTGCTTAGCTGCCAAAATTAGCAAACCTGTTGAACTTTTATTTATGGTAAGAAATGCAACAACTAGTCTGTGTACAAAATAGAATTAATAATTTTTTTTTATCATCTAGCGGACACGGCTACAGCAATCTATGTCCAATTGTTTGTCTTTTTTTCATGCACATCATTTTAGTAAGTAGTTTTTGTAGAAGTTTTTAGTCAGAAACAATTAAACGGTGTTTTATTGTATCTGTACTTTATGTGTATGGCTTCAAATATGTTTTTAAGAACTTGCCTTACGACGACACTGAAGTAGAGTGCAAACAAAGTTGATGTTAGAACGCATCTCTGCTTGACTCCGGCGTTGACTTTGAAGTTTGTTGACAGTGTTTCATTATGTTGTACCTTGCATTTAAAATATATTTAAAAGCATTCTTTTGCACCTTAGTTTTCTTAAAACTATTTATAAAGCGTCTCGGGGACTCGGTTAAAGGTTTTTTCTCATAGTTGGTTTACAAAATTTAATATCTTTTGTTGTAATGGCATTGAGTTGAGTAAACTTTTGTCTACTATTTTTAGTATTAGAGGATTGCCAAGCTCTTCCCATTGTATCTTTTTTAGTAGGTTGTTAATGTATATACATTTTTCTAGTATTTCTTGTTATTTTATGTGGCATCTGTCTGTTGTCATTATTTGTTTTTGATTACCCGGGTTATTTGTCTTAGGTTCACGTGCGCATTTTATCCATCTTGTTTTTGCCATGAACAATGCTGATTTTTGTCTCTAATCTGTAGGTTTTGTGTGCTTACATTAGTTTGTCATTATTTTCATGAAACTAGTTTTGGTGTTGAGTCTGGTTTTGAGCTTTAAACACCTTTTGGCCGTATTGTACAGTTTCTTTGTGAAATCACTCTTTTTTACTTACAATAATTTAATCAGTTATATGCCCTTATTTGGATCTTAGGGTGTCATGTAGTTTTGTACTTATTTTTTATGTATATACTGCATAATATATACGTTTGCCAGGATAGGATTTATAGTCCATTCCCACACGTGCGTTAAAATTGATAAGGACGGCGTACTGTAGTACTTAGTTTTTTATAAAATGTATTAATTGCAAGGTCTTCATTTGTCATATGACTGTTAGGTAACTTTAGCCTTTCACAAGTGTAGATCAACACTATTTATTTTAGTTTCTTTCTTAGGTGAACCTTTTTAGAAAAAGTATGTCCTTTTTTTCTTCCGTGAGTTGTCCTTTCCTTTTGTGGGTTACGACTAGTAAGTCCCTAGATGTAGTTTCTAGTCATCAATATTTCTAATCTCTACTGACGCTTTTTAACGTTTTTGACGGTTGCTCCGCTGATACGCCATAATTGCCGTGTGCTGTTATTTGTTTTTCATGGCGTACAAGTTTTTTATGCACTTGGTGAGAGATACATTAATTTTTTAAACTAAAGGATGTTTTTTGAATCCTTCTACAGCAGGTTTGGGCTTCTGATTAAAGTAATTTACTGGGGTATGGCCGCTGCGTCCATTACAGTTTCTTGGAGTCACTGGTGAGAGTTTGTTCTGGGAACCAATAGGGCAATGCTCAAATGTTATCCAGAAATATAGCCTAAAAGTGCTACTTCTCAAAATGCCACTATTGCAAATACAAAACATTCAAATGCAATAAGAAACAACCTTAGTGTTCTTGCTATCAGTTATTCACTTTGGTATTAATAATATTTTTAAGTTGTTATATCAACAATTTAAACTAATTAACTTACAGTGATTCAATTGTTTGTTGTTTTAAATGATTTATGTGTTTTTTATTAACCAGAATATGTATAATTTACAATTTTTTATTCAATTCATTATTTTTTCTTAATTGCTGCTGTCCATGATATTTATTTGCTGCCACAAGCCCTTGTATTTGGAGCACTATTTCTATTCTTGTTGGCATTTTGTTTGTGTTTTTGTTTATTTAGTGTTATTAATTTCTTTTTTTAATTGCATTTATGCCCAAAAAGAACACTTTAAACAATTATTTTAATTTTAATCTCAAATGATTTTTTTTGTTTGGTTTTGTTTAAATTGTTTTAAAGTTTCAGGTCATTTCTTTATTAAAATTATAGCGTGTTTATTTGAATTGTATGAGAAACACAGTTAATCATTTTAATAAAATAAATGGTTGCAAGCTCTGCCTATCAGATTTGAGACATCTATACTAATGTTTCAGGGTATGCATCTCTCAACAATGTGTCTAGCATCTCACTAGTTGAAATAATAATTTGCATAAAACTACATTGAGGTTATTTGTTTAAACATTATAATCTAACTGAAAAAGTAAGAAATTCTAATAATATAAAATTTGAGTTTTCAATATAAACTTTTTATGTGTTTAGGTTGTTTGTTTTAATAATTATTAATATATCTTTTATTTTAATTTTTTTATGAAAGTTGCTTTTATTTTAGTAACAATGCAAATAATCATTTAAGTAGTATAAGACTCATGACTATTTTATATCCAAATATCCAGACGTAACTTTTAAAATTTTAACTTGCCAATCGCATGGTCTACATAATACTTCTGCCAAATGTTGTTATCAATGAGTTATAACCATATAATTCTTACTAATAGCATATAAAATATTTATGCAGTGACACAAAGCGGCCCACACAACGCCCATAAATATGGATGTTTCACTAACCTACGTATAACTAAAATATCCAAATAAGTAAACATGACAAGCAGCAATATATTTATTCGAGAATTAGGACATACTGAAATCAATTGTGGTGAATTATTTATCAAATTTCTATGTAATGTATTGATTGTTGCTAATAGTAATAGTTCAATAAACTAATGATATTTACAACTATTATTGTATAATAATTGATTTCTGATGTATTCAATCCTCACATCTTTCAAATTCAGATTATAATTCGGTGTTATAAAGAGAATTTAATTTTAATTCTTTGGAGAAGTTGTACCGCTTCACCATTATTATGCCGCGTCGCCTTTATTATGATGATAACGTTATATTCTCATCCTCAAGTACAGAGAGGCGAAAAAGAAAATTTCTTTATGATTATGCTTATCCAATAACTTCATATAGTACATATTGCTCTTGTTATAAATAATGCATAATTCATTAACCTCCGTGCGGCTTACTCTATCTAGGGAAAATCTAATTCCATACATACTTATTTCAAATTAAGTTTAGTGCGGCTTCTAATGACATACGAGTAGTGTAACTAATTCAAGCCCCCAGAGATAGCAACAGCGTCGCAATTAGTTGTGAGCAATAGCATTTCACATTAAATATATTTAAGTTTTTTTTACATTAAGTAACTATTTGATCATTGCTCGAAAACTGTGGTTAGTTATAAAAAGATAATATCTTAATATAATTATAAGAAAGTGTTAATTATAATTCTAAAACTGTCGCAATCTGATATCATTTTTTTTAATAAGAAATGAAAATAAATTTAATGGTTTCAATGACCGGTGCTTTTTAAATTAGACTTAATTATATTACATTACAAAAGTATTCATTTAAAAAACTTAAAGCTTGATATATACTGGGTAGTGCGTTCTTAATCATGGTAATCACTTAATATTATAGATTGTTTGTTAAGGGTATGTGGGTTTTTTACGTACATAGTATGTAGTCCTCGTCATTTATTTTCATTAAATTTATTGATTTAATTTTTTCTTTAATTTTTTTAGAATATATTTTCTTAGTTTTTATGCGGTCTGAGGTGATTTAACATTTTTGTTTAGTAAAAAGTGGGCAACTTTTTTTTTATTGGGTTTATACAGCTGGGTGCCGTATTCCCACTCCCACATACCACTCCAGTCTTTGTAGTACATTCTCTTCTTCTAGACTTTTTGCTCTCATTGCATGTCGAATGGTATTGTTCCATGATCTTCTGAAACTTCCTCTTTTCCTTCTTCTTAGCGGTTGAAATTCCTACACTTTTTGGAGCCATCTATCATCTGTCATACGAAGAACATAACCAAATCACTTCAGGCTTTTTATTTCCACTTTTTCCACTAGTGTTTGTTCAGCTTCCATTATCCGTCTAATTTCCACATATCTCACTCTCTTTATTCTTTTTGGCGCTTCTTCTTAGGTACTCCATTTCTATGGTATTTATTTGTCGCTTTTCTTCAGCTTCTAGTGTCCATACTTCTACCCCATATGAGCCCACTGTATTTACCATTGCGCGTCCTAACCGTTTTTATACTTTTTTTATGTGCTTGTTCTACCAGATCGAGTTTAGACAGCCAACCACTTTTTTTTCATTTTCTATCTTGTTATTTTTATTAATTGTGCATCTCAAATATTTATATAAAATTCTTCTAAGCATAAATTCTTAATCATATGCGTCCTGTGCTGTCACAACCTGATCGTCGGCGAAACTTAAAAGATAAAGATGCAATTGTCCCCTACAGGTACACCCATTAGGCCACAGCTGTTTTTTTCTCTTTTTTTGGTATGCCTTCAGATATATGTTAAAAATGATTGGAGAAAGAAGACATCTTTGTCTTAAGCCCTTAGAGAGAACTATTCTCGCAGTGTCAGCTCCTACCTTGGTTACTGATTTATTGTCTTTGTACAGTTCTTTTATCAATTTAACCAATGGATCTTCTACTTCTTATATCTATATCTTTAAAAGTTTTTACATTTTACCTCTTGGTACCAAATTGTATGTCTTTTCTAGGTCTATAAAAGCTAAATGTGTGTCTTCACTAGTGCTATTTCTTTTTGTTGTAATTTGCTGTAAAGTAAAGATTATTGCTACATGATCTTCCAGCTGTGAATCCGGTTTGTTTTTCACTTATTGTCCCATCAGTACTTTCTCTCAATTTACCTTCTAAAACTTTTGCGTATAATCGGGAAAGGGAGCTATTTAAGCTCAATCCGCGGTAGTTTTATGGGTCTTTTCTGCTTTTTTTTAAATATCAATATAATCTGGGACTCTTTAAATTGTTGCGGTGTTTGTTTTTTCTTTAGCACAGGTGTTAATTAGTGAAGTTATCTTTTGTTCTAATACCTCTCTTTCATTTTTAATTAATTCTATTACGATTCCTCCCGATCCCGACACCTTTTTGTTTCTCATTCATCTGAATGCTTTTTAAATCTTCTTTTTTGTAATATTTATTTCAAAGTCCGCTTGTATTTTTTCTATTTTATAGTCTTTTTTACAATCTTTTATATTTATAGTGTTTAGTCTGTTACTATTTGTATTAGTAGTTTCCATAGATTTTATTACTTTTCAGACCTCTGTTGATCTTAATCCCCCAATTTGAGACTCTATTTGTATGCACCTTTTTGATATCCTCACTTCATTTTTAAATATTCTGTTTTGTCTTTGGTATTCATATTCCTTTTGATCGGTGCGCTAGCTAAGCCAGTCTATAAGCTATATTCTTTTCTATACTCATTCTTTCTAACTTGTTTTCTTATCTTTTCAACTATCTCCTCCAGTGCTTTTTTGGCTGCTAAATGCACGCTATTCGTGATTGTTTTGTACTCCATTTCCACATCTGACTCTTCACTTGTCATAATCAGTTTTTCTTCCAGTCTCTTTTAATAGAAATACCAAACACTCTCTTTTTGGACTAAATGAATTTTATATTTGTGTTGTTTTTCTTTTTTGTCTAGTTCTTTGTTGGTTTTTATATTTTTTGTATTTGTCATTATGTTATCTCAGGTACTAGTCATCATTAATCTTTAGTTGGGTTTGTTGGTGTACTATTATATATAATCGATTATCGATTTTTGTTGCAACAAAGGTTGTTTCCATGTGTACTTATGTATATTTTTGTGCTTGATGTATGTATTGGTAATTTTCAGATCGTATTGATGACTTATTTGAATGCATCAATTACCATAGTTAACTGTCTTTTCTCTTCAACGGCCTACTACCTGATCATTATTTCTTTGACCAACTCTAGAATTTATATCCCCGCCTAATATAAGTTGTTGTTTATTTTTAATTGTGTCCAATCTCTTAGTAAGTATCTCATAAAATTCATCTTTGATGACAGTTGTAGCGTCATCTGTAGGTGCTTATGCTGCAACAATGCAGTATTCTTTGTCATATATTTTAATTGTAATGGCTGTTACTCTTTTTGACGTATAATCCACACTCCGGCCGCAGCTCTTTCTGATTTTGGTTTTTTATTTAGGGTTTATTCTCTTAGACCGATTGTATTTCTGGACTCGTGAGCTTTGTCTGCCCATTCATGGTTTTTTTGTTCCTTCAACCCAATAGTGTAATCCTCGTCTGCTATCAAAACCGTTGACCGTTTGAGAAATACATTTTTTTAATTTTTCATCAACGGTTATTTTGCCGTGACTCGGTGGGTGTAGTTTGAAGTCATATTCAGGATTAGTGTTTTGGATTAAATTTTCTTAATTCTAGTTCTAACGGTTATTCCGCCGTGATTCGGTAGACAGAGCCTTTTTTGTTTTCTAGAAGATGGCACCACGTGCAGGCAAGGTTGACATTTGGGACGATTTTGATTGTTTTACCGTCACCTCTTACCACCTGGGTGGGCCATCTAACTTTTGGAGTTTGAATCGGCTATAAATAAAAAGACTAATAAATTTATTAGAAAGATTGGACATTTAAAAATGAAACAGAACAACATTCAAATGACTGTAACCCATCCGATTAACCCAATTTTTTAGTACATTTTTGATTGGGCTTCAATCGCATTAATAGCATCTTTCGTGTTTTATACTGAAGAACTCGCGACGTTGTGGAAACGATTAACCAAACATTAAATTTAAAAAACGTTATTGTCAGACTTGGAGGATTCTATCTATTGATGCTGTTTATGAAAACAAATAGTATGATTGTGTAAGGTAGTGGTATTGAAAAGCTTTTAAAATGAATCTATGCAAGAAATTGTGTAAACAAAATTATTTTTTGTTGCGGAAAAGCTCCCCGTTTTCATATTTTGTATTATGTTACATAAAAAAACGTATTTTAAGCTTTACTTTTATGGTGGTGTGAAAAAGGGTTTTTACTTTTTTGTTCAATATTTCAACTACAACCACTGGCGCGTAAAAAAGTTAAATAACCTAAATTTTTGTCAACAATTTAAAGTTAAGCTTATTTATGCTCCCTTACACAATATAAAAAGAATAAGACTTTCAAATCATTTGCAAAATTAATTTTAAAAAAACGACAGTCTACTGTGCTATGTAGCTAGGAGAGGTCATTGGACTGTGCTTTTTTTAAATGTTGTTGTTGTTTGTTACCGTTTTTTTTCTTCATTTCAATAAACAATATCTTGTTAGTGCATTCTCTATCTAATATTTTATTAAATAATTTTACCTGTTAGCGTTTTTTTAGCTCTTCTTAACACTTTTATTCCAAATTTTATCTGATTTTTTATCTTTTTTTATTGTCTAAGCTTCATTTCCGTATAGTATACATTTTACAATTTTTTTTTTCTAATTAGCTAGTCAAAATTTTGTATTTTTTTTTAATTGTTTTTGATATTACTGCTTCATTTCTTTAGCCAGTTTTTAGAGTTCTTTAGTGCTTTCTGCAAACACGATCATATCATCGTCAAATCAAAAAGATTCTACCATCTTTTTGGCATACATATTAAACAACGTTGGTGATAAGCAACAGCGTTATCACTTATTTCTCAATGTCAAATTACTTGATCTTTTTGGCATTTAACCTTATTGCCATTTGTTGGCTGATATACAAATTACCTATAAATCACTTTTTTTTGGCGGGACAATCTACTGGGTTGTTTCTATTCTTTTTAGGATAGGACAGTGCTTGTAAATGAGATGCCTTACTAGTAAATGTATCAGTTGGCGGATTATTTTAATGCTATGTATCTCTTTTATGAAGTAACCAAGAAAATAATTCCGTAATTGTCAAAAATTGCTCTTCTAAATTTTGAATTAATTAATCCTAAAAACGTAGTTGGTGCAGAAATTTTTTAATTTATATGTAAAATCTTAACATTAATCCTGTTCTTGCAAAATGGGATAAAACAAAATTTGAGTAAGAAATGTGTTTTGCTTTATTAGCTTTTTTTATGATTTGTCTAGCACAATTGTCTTATTGTGCACTTTTGACGTCTTATTCCGTTAGCAGTTTTGTTTTTTTAATAAAGTCCAGGAGGTTTTGCTAAGATTTTTTTTCTTTTTAGTTAGTTAGCTTGTGTTTGCTAAAGTAAGATGAGCGTTGCTTATTGTATGCCCCACAGTTATTCAGGATATAATACAGTTTCTTTGTCTTCCAAACATCCGTGGCATAAAAGGATTATTTTTATTTATATTCTATTTATTTATTTACTTATTCTATTGCTTTTCTACCTTTTGGTGTAAAGCTGTATGGCGTATTATTAATTTATATAATATTCTTGCCATTTCTTCCTATTGTTGGCTATCTTCTTTATTTCTTCCCAAGTGTTTCCTTTTTTTGTGACCTCTTCTTTTATTGCGCTGTTCTATTCATTTCTGGGTCTTTCTTTTTTTTTTCTTTTTCTGTTACTCTTGTCTCATATAATTTCTTGGTGTTTTTTGCTTCACTCATTCTTCTGCTATGTCCATACCAACTCATTTGGCTTTCCTCTTAGGGTGTATGCTAGAGCCGTTCTGACCCCGGATTTGATTTTTCTACTCTTTTATCTTGGCTCTTCCACCAAAAGACTTGTCTGAAGTTAGGTATTGGGTCACTTCAGACAAGTATTTTTTTTTAGGAGGGGTCAAAAATCAAATTAAATACGCGTTAAATACTTTTGGATGGGCCAGCCCCCCCCAAATTCAGGAAAAATTTAGGAAGGTAGGGGGCCATAAAGGCAGGTCGTGGCAGTTGATCATTCAAAATTTTAAAAATGTTAGATTAGAGGTAGGACCACCCTTACATATTAGGGGTTGATTATCAGGGGTTGAAGCTACCAAAAGGGCACTACGACGGGGGTGGAAGAGCCAAGATAAAAGGGTAGAAAAATCAAATCCGGTGTCAGAACGGCTCTAGCATACACCCTAAAAGCCCCTACAGACGGTTCGCAAACTGTGATTTGTGCATTCGACGGATCGTGTGTAGGGTACACGATCCGCGAATGTTGGCGTTTGTCTACGTTTGCTTGGTAGGCGGTAAATATTGCACGAATCAAAGAAAGGCAAATCGAATCTTTTCTCTCTACACACGGTTTGCCTAGACTCGTCTATCTGTTGTGAATCGTGCGTTTATTATGTATGATTAAATGATGGTTTCTACCTCTTTCTTATATCTTATATAAAAATAAAACAATTACTGTTTTTACCAACATATTTTATTATAATATAAGTTACTATAAATTATGTTTATTTTTTATTATTATGAATTTTAACATTTGGATGCCCATGCTAATTTTTTGTTAAATTATTTAAGATTAGATCCTTTTACTTCAAAATCAAATTACTCTCCTATGCATCTATGCACATGAAGTATTATAGTGCTTGCAGCTGTAATTTCTTCTTCATCAGACATCGTACAACGTGGTTTGTTTTTAAAAATTGACAAAGTAATCACGGCGCACTACTATTGGTCGCGTTGGTAGACAAGTTTGCCTATATTGAGAATGCCAACGTTAGGAGACGTTCGCGCATTGTGTGTAGGGTACACGTATGGGCGATTGACGAACCTGCTCGAGTCTCGAATCACGAACGTTTGGGCATGTTTGCGAACCGTCTCTAGGGGCTTTAAGAGAGTTACCGTTCGACCGCCGCCTTCACAGTAGGTGACGTCATCCGTAACTCGTGTTATAAATAAAAAAAAATTTTTTTGTTAAATGCATGCTTAAAAGTAAAAAATTTGAAAAAAAACTTGAATTCAAAATTTAAGACCATTCAATTGCGCTTCTTTCACCTAACAACGTTTCAATGTAGCTCCTACCGATTGTGTGCTATTAAAGAAAAACTTCAACTATCAACTTTGATGCAAACATTGCACTTTTGCAGTTTATTTTTATAATTTTTTTAAAAATTTCTAGATGTTTCTTGAATTTCCTGCGCAGCTGCCTTAATAATCTAACAAACCTTTTTCAGATTTGATTGGCGTCTCGCACACCAGACTTTTCATGTAACACACAATTCTGGCAAGATTTCTTCTAAAAAAATCTTGTAAATGGTAGAAGAAAGTATGGCTCAATCAAACGACCGTCAATAATCCCACCCCACACGTTAATAACAAACTTGTGTTGGAATTTGGATTGTTGAATAGTATGAAGGTTTTTGTCGGCTCAAATATGGTTGTTGCAAAAGTTAAGAATGTCTTTTCTGTTAAATGTTGCTTTATCAGTAAAAAGAACATTGAGGCTGTAAGCAACAGAAATTTACAAACCAACAAGAAAAGTTAATACATGGTAAAAAATCGATTGGACTTAAGGCTTGAACTTTTTGCAGATAGTAGGGGTGGAGCTGATGTTCTTTTAAAACTTGCCAAACACTTACATGATTAGCACCAATGCCACGTGCAATTTTTCGAGTGCTGCTGGATAAGTTTTGCTCTATTTTATGAAACACATTTTTTTTTAAATCGTAAGGTTTGACGGTGTTTTGTGCAACTTTACAATTTACCTTATTGACTGCAAATGTTCCTGCATTTTGTAATCGCTGATAAACTTTTGCAAACACTCTATTGGAATATATTGGACGATTTGAAAATTGGGTTGTATACAAGCGTGTTGCAAGTCTACCATTACAATGTGCTTTGCCGTAAACTAACATCGTATTAGCATAATGTTGAAAAGTAACAAGTAACACAAATTCAACTATGTCATACGTCAAAATCATAAGCAATTTAAGACATGAACATAGCCAACTTAAAAAAAAAGTTTTTGACTTAGCTTTTAGGGTAAGCATGGTTGCCTATAAGTTTATAAATAAAAAGTGTCTCAAATAAACCTCTCTACCCACTCTAGAAATTTGTTATCCCTATTCATTAACCCTGTATATTAGTTTTAGTGCTATTTTAATCTTTGGCTCTATCCTGACCTTGGTAGTTTTTTGGAACATTTGTTTTGTTGCAGTAACTTTTTAAAAAGACAAAAAAACTTATTCTTTAGATCTCTATTCTTATTAAATTGGGTTTAAATAGTTATGTATTGGTCGTTTGAAAAAAAAAAAAATTAAAGACAAATTTGATAGAGTTACGTAATTTTTTATCATTTTTGGTGATTGATTTACGGTTTTTAAAATCAAAATACAGGTAGGAGTTTATTTATTACGTTTTACGGTAGTTATTAATGGACTTGAATAAGAAGGTGTATTTGAACTCGATTGTATGCTCTATTACTTTATTTTTATAGCTTCTAGCTTCTAGCTTGCAAAGCATTTTGGTGTACAATGAGACCAAACCAAAAATTAGTAAAGTTTGTTGTAAGAATAAAAAAAAATAATGCATGGCAAATGAGAACGAAAAAAGACAGTAATGCATAACAATTACTTTAGAATTACGCGTGCAATAATTTTAGTCGATAGTAGCATCATTAAAATTGCACCGGTACCTTGAAAACCTATTTAATTATTTAATACCGAGGATGAAACACAATTGCCGCTATGAGAATTTTTTATGTGTTTATAAAACGAAACACAATGTTTTTTGTATATGCGAAATCAAGTTTATATTTTTATTTTGTGTTTTTAATATGATTATTAATTTAAATCTGATCCTATAATGTAAACTTTTATAACTTACATACGATAAACAAATTTTATATGCGCATATTACAATACTCAATCATAATCTATTTAGTTTCTTTCTTATTTTATATTTTCTACTTTCAAACACAAACAAACTTTTAGTTCTTATTTGGTAAAAGTTATAAACTGTTTACAATTTTACATACAATATCGATTTTAAAAATATAAAATATATAAAACTTTAAAATATAATGCACTACCTATCAGACTATTTAATATAACTACTTTTGTTATTAATTGAATATTGCTTTACAATATAAATATATTTAATAATATTTATTAAAATAATATTGTGCAAGGTCGTGGTTGATGCGAGGTACGCCGCGTTTGTATTTTGATCGATATCTATTACGATGCAAAGCTTATGGCTTATAGTGCACACTGCATACAAAAACTGTGAGCCAAGTATGAAGAAATGGAATTTTGAATTTGCATTATAATTAGATTTAGTTTGTCAATATTTTTGTAAACAAAACTAAATTCCTGAGATTACAATTAATGTTATTGTTTCTTAATAATTATATAAGATGTTAAATCTTAATATACATAACATTAAAAATAAATTGTATTATTAAAATATTTAGATTTTCATTTCATAAAAGCAAAGTTTGAAACGCAACAGCTGTCCATATTGTAAGTTATATGTAAATTGCTTCAAGTTATTGTTTCATTAAATAAGGAAGAAAGTTAGTTTAAAATTATCAAACTAAAACAGTTATATAACCGTGACTACTGCATTATTATTTAAATAAACAAAATTGAATTGATAACATAAAACTTTCCTATTGATTATAAAACACGTCCGCTTGTTTATAGTGAAAATTTATTTATGAACGGCGTAATTTGTAGTTTTGAATAGGAAATATAAAGCCTACGATCCAATTAATTTATAATTATTTTTAAACAAGCGGTTAGATAGGGTAATATTATGATATCTCGCCACCTTTATGGACTGGGGTGTAATTTTCCAATGCAAATATTTTCCTACATAGTAAAACCCGTATTATCCTCATCAAAATTTTCCAGGGAATTGTGCTGCATCGCAATGGCATATATACACCACTAGACATCGCAATATGCGTTTCAAACCATAACAAAATATTCCGCATCGCTTTATTGACTGAGAAATAATTATGTATACATTGACTAAGAAGTAACAACAATAATATGTATATATGTATTATATACATAATATTGTTGTTACTTCTTTTCAATGTATGCTTGATATACAGGGTGTTTTAAAGTTTACTTCAGGTGATGACATAAAAACGTAAAATAAATAGAAATATACCTATAATCTTATTCTAGATAGATGAATGCCAACAAATATACATCCTAAACATTAGAAATAAAAAACCACTAAACAACGTAGTTCATGAAATTTATACAATACATTTAATAATAAAAACATGATTATAATTTTAATTAAAAACAATAATTACTTTAAAGTTGGTCTTTTGTGATTTTAAAGCACTCAGTGACATCTTGGTACGCTGAAAATAAAGCTGTTTGTGATTTCTTATACTTACTATTACTGGTGATAAGTCAGGCGAAAGAAAAGGCTATAGAATCAGATCAATATTGTTTTGATCTAGGAATTTTGCAGCAACTCTAGCCACATGTGGTTGTGCATTACTTTGTTGAAAAATATGTTTTTTTATAGATATTAAATTAAAATCTGAAATTGGTTGACACTTGAGGTTTTGGAGTTGCATAACAATTGTAAAATTGTGAAGCTGGTGAAGCTTTGGTGCAGTTGTATACAGAACACAGTACAATAGTATTCAGCAGTTACATACACCTTAGTTGTATTAATAAGTATTGTATTAATTAAGTGACTGTATCTCACTGGGTAGATTGAGTACTTTAGTGACGGTGTTGCTCTCTTAGGGAAACAGTTGTATTTCTTTACATCTTTTCTTTGTTGACGATAGTATCCTTGTTGTAGTTATGAGGCTTGCGTGTTCCAATGAACCTTCAGAGCGTAATCGGTTGTTTTGGTTGTTAGGGAAACTTTTCCGTATTACCCTAAGCTGGTAATTACACTAATTGCAATTACCCCGCAGCGTAGTATTGTTTGTAGCGTGCGTGGTAACTCGTAACGGAGGATAAAGGAAACCTGATAACTGAGTCACCTTAGAGATATGTTTCTAGTGCCTAGCATCACTCTACTTTACTCCAGAATTCTGTTTAAACGGGTGGTCAAGAACCTAACTTACTTTGATCAATCGGCTGCGTTGTCTAGTGAGATGGCTGACAGAGTGAGTTTTTGGTGGTGGCGGAGTGCACCACGAGTTATATACTTATTCCTTATTGTACGTAGTTTTCGTGTATGTTGTGAACTCTGTGGAAAGTAGAAAGCCAGAAAAGTAAAGATGGTTCTAAGATGAAGGGTATTAAGGCGGGTGCGTTTTAAAATACCTTGGCAACTGCTAAAAGTAAAACCCAGAACTGGCATGTGTTTACGTCAGCTTTAATGTCAAATCACAGATGGATTAAATTTAGCTTAAAACATACACACAAAATAATACATAGACCCTACCATCATCCAAGGATGCTTATAAAATTTTAATTAGGTAAGTTAAAAAATTCATACAAGGATTACTGTCTACTAAAGTTGGTGTCACATATGCTAATCAGACTGGATGTTCTACAAAGACGTTCAAAAAGATGATCAAAAACTTATTTGTTAACAAAAAAGGAAAAATTAAGAATTTTTGCAAAAATGTTAAAAACATCTTCATTGCCGCACGACTAAAAAAGATCTTATCAAAAACCTCAAACAACAACTTGGTTGTCTAAAACGATCGGATGGCACATAAGCAGCCAATTTATTGAAACAATCAAGAACTTTTAAATACTTACTTCTCAGGCTGTTGCATTTATTGCCTTCCGCTATATTTTCATAACATGAAGATAAGTAAAAGTTGTATTTATACCAAAATCAAAACTCTGTGATTACAATTACACTTTGGCCAAATCTTATTGCCTATTGCCCAATAAATTTTACGTCTTTTCTTCTGAAGACACTTAAAAGATTTTACAAAAGATCAATTTGGGAAACGGCACTTATTACTACGGTGATACACTTAAACCAACACGCATACAATTAGGAAAAATCTACAAAATTAGCTTTACACAGAAGAACTGATTAAATCAAAAGATCATTACAAGACAAGATGTCCACCCATAGACATTAAAGATGCGTTTGACAATACCACCTTTCTTAAAATAAAAATAGCATTCTTTACACATGGTGTTAATCCAACAATCAGTGGATAGATAAAACGCATGCTAGAAAAACGAACCGCAACAATTACTGTCAGTTGAAAAATAGTTAATAAAAACTACTCTTAGGATAGGGTACTATCACCACTAATTTGGTAGTAGACAACCAAATTGACCGCCTTTTCTACAAAATTGACAAATGGTATAACAATTTTGCTGACAATGTATACGGGCAGTTAGAATGACACTGAGACTGTTTCTAAAGATAGTATTATAGTTATACACAGCTGTCATAAGACTTATGCTCACACTTGGAGATCTAGTTTGGTAGCCAAGAATAAACTAAAAAACGTAGCATGTCTAAGTGTAACAGGCGGTATGCAAACGCTAACTGCAGCGATGGAAGCAATGTTATGTTAAAAAAAGTAACAATATCATCAGCACTACGCTTGAATAAAACCGGATTTTAAAACACTGCAAGAAGAGCCGACAAACACTGTTTTTGCCAAAAGCGCAAACAGATATCATGCCACCTTATTTTGTAATTAAAAAATCTTACAGTGTACACACACGTAAACAACAAAAGCAAAAAGCAGATAAAAACAAATTCTTTCAAATCTACACCGATGGCTTATAAACTCTTCAAGACTCTGAAGTAAGAATTTACTCCCAAGATTTAGACGTTTCAATATTTTTACCACTAGAGACACATAGGCAGAAATAGCCAAAATAACTTATGGGGTAATAGAAATAGTAACTCAAAAAATAACCAGAGTAGGTTTGCTTATTAGTGATAAACTCACACTGATCTGATCTGTTACAGCGCACAAAACAAGTTGAGAATACACAATACACACTTCGACTACAAAACACAACACAAGATAACTCAGTACAACATACAAAAATACTTGTCCATAATTAATTATACAAATATAATCTTGAACAAAGCAGTATCTTAGGTAATTGATTTACGCGCTTTAACCTCAGCAATCATTGAATCGTACTACCAATTAGTCATCAAAAAACTACTTACAACGCAAGTGAAAAAAGCTACAATCTATATACGTAAAAAAAACAAATATTAAATCTATTAATCACTGTATGAAAACGGACTCACACATTGAAGTAGCCAAAAAGGAAAATTAACAAAAACTCAAACAAACTCAATACACCATGAACTACACCAAAATTAAATCAACTAGCAAAAGAAAAACAAAAACTTTATCTAAGGTACTTAAATAACATAACACCGGAAAAGTGGTTACGGCACAAGGACACAAAGAATAAGCAGAAACAAGAAGAATAAAGACCAAATACTGGAAACCTTCACCGAGGACATAAAACACGATTTTTACAGCAGCTCAAAAAAAATGAACAATGATACGACAAAAGAAACGCTAAGTCAACAATTATGTGATACCAAAAACTATCCCAAAAAAAAAAAATAATAATTTTAAACCAATGTTTGTAGAACCTGAGGTTTAACAGCAGTAAATGCTTCTAATGACAAAAACAATATCAGCTATAAACTGGTAGAAATATATACCAAAGAACTTAAAAAAAATCCCAAGGTTCAATAATCTAAATAACAAACTGATAAAGTACAGAAGTAAACAATTAAGCAAGCAGCTAGGCTAGGCTTTTACCAAAAAATCTTAAACTAAACAACTATCTCAACCAACTAGAAAAATTAAAAAAATGCTGATATTACTGTAAATTAATATGCTTTACAATAATAAACTTAATAAGTTGCAAATTAAAACATTTGAAATCAATAATTTATTATCAAAATTTATTAATAATTCAAACGAACAAATGGTTTTGACGTTTGTTTTTTGACTTGCGGTGACTGTCCAAATATATATGTTTGATAAACAGGAAAAAGCTTCAACAAGAGATTATATTAAGACAAAATGAGTTTTGAGCAGAAAAAATACTTTAAGTTTAATTTACTAGAATCAATAGAAATTAATAAATTGAATAAACAAGGCATTTTGTTAAATAATATGGCAGATACTTAACATTTAATATTTAATAAACTTTTTATACTTCTATTTGTAATTACGTAGATAAAAAAAAATATTATATCGTGCACGTTTCGGTAGCAACTACATCTGCCTTCTTCAGCACTACAAGTAAGTATTTAAAATATAAAAAAAACACAAAAACGATAAAATTACACAAAATAAAAAATAAGATTAAAAAGCAATACAATTTTTAATTGTTGCTAAATAGCTTTACAAGAAATCATTAAAATCAGTTTAGTCCGACAACGCCCGGCTTGAGCTTTCAGGCTTAACACAATAACAACCTGCGGACTAACAGCAATCCAATAATTTAATCATAGTGTAATTCGACAACACGTACAATTTGTGTTTCCCGGTTGAGGCCCGCGGTATGCCTGCGGTTTTCTCGCTTTGTTGTAGGCCAACTATTAATTTATTTTTATTATTTTGAGGTTTACTTTTGATTGTTTTAGTAAAATGTTACATTTTAAACAACGTGAAATTTTTACTATCAGACACATGCTTTGATTATAGTGTCTGCGGTTTTAATTAAAGTGATGCTTGTTTGATGACCGAATTGACATATTTACATATATTTAGGGCCGCTTTTACAATTCTCAGTTAAAGCATAGTTATAACTAGTATAACGCTATAACACACATAACCTTGTAAGCGTCGCACATATCATATTTGTAAAAACAAATAAGGAAAAAATAGGATTTGTTGCTCGAATTTTTGTCTTTTCTCGTCACTATCTGATTCAAACACATTTACCTTTTGTAACAGACAATCTAAATTTGCTTATAAACAACTTAAGTCACCATTGACATTTCAATAGGTTATCTAGAAAATAAACTAACTTAGCATTTGTAAAATGCATTGCGTGTTGCATGTACCAGGTATAACTGTGGATTAGTTTATTCAACGATTGTAAAAGTGGCCCTTAATCTCCTAAACCGCTGGTTTAAAATAATAAGTAGTTCACTTCTCCGCGACGTCAGTAACCACCACGACTGGCGTAAATAGTTTGTCATAGTGGTTTTTTTATTTCACTAATGTTTTATTTACAGGAAAGTAAGTAATGTTTTTTTGTCTTGGCTATCAATCTTTTCAATATTTTACTAAAAGTTGTGTTTGTGTTTAGTCTTAATTTTGATTTTTTTAAGCTAAAGCAATCTTGCGCTTGTTTAAAAAAATTGTTAATTTACCTTGTACATACTTATTATTACAGTAATGGCAAATTGATGGTTACCATATCTTACAATCTACTGATAAAATTTGTATCTATTCTTTTTATCTGTAACATATTTGAGGCGTCACTTTTGAGTAATTTAGACTAGAAGTTAGTTTTCTAGAAGAGCGTTATTGAACATTTTTCTGGAGCTTACAATACTGATATTTAGTTGTAACCATTAACGTTTTTATAAAAGGTTTTTCAATAAAAAGTTTCATTTTGAATAGCAGACTATTTGGGCAGTTGTCAATTTTAAAACTATTATTTTTTGACTTTTGACAAGTAAAAACTAAGCTATTATTAAAAATGGAACAATACACGCTTTAACAACGCATTGAAATTATTAAAATTCACTACAAAAATGGTGATAACATTTCAGTCACAGTTCGCAAAACGAAAGCACTTTTTGGTCGTCGTAAAGCACCATCTCGGCCGGCAATAGTAAACCTTGAGAAAAAATTTGAGCTGTTTTGACAAGTTTGTGATGTGAAGAATTGAAACCGTGTACATCGCTCAAAAACACATGAAAATATTGCTGATGTAGCTCGTAGTGTTAAAGAAAATCTAGGTTTGTCGATTCCTCGTCAATATTTGGAATTAGACATTCCACAACCAACATTACACCGTATTTTGCATAAAGACTTAAGTCTTGAAGCTTTTAAAGTTTAGTTAACACAAGAACTTAAGCTGGTCGATCACCATAACCGTCGTATCTTTGCTGATTGGGTCCTTCAAATGCATCAAATTAATCCGGAGTTTCTTCAAAAAATCATCTTCAGTAATGAGGCCCATTTTCACCTTAGAGGTTACGTTAATAAACAGAATTGTTGCATTTGGGGCTCAGAAAATCCAAGAATGATTGTTGAAAAGCAATTGCATCCTCAACGTGTCATTGTTTAGTGCGGTTTTTGGGATGGCGGTGTGATTGGATATTACTTTTTCAAAAATGAGGCTGGTGCAACTGTTACGGTGAATGGATGGCGCTACTGAGCTATGATTAATGATTTTTTATAGCCGGAATTTGTGATAATTATGCTTTATGTGTTGGTTGGTGTTAAAGGCTCTGTAATCCAGCATTGCGTGTTTTGATTTAAAGACTGGCTGTAAAATATTCTAGCTCTGATACTACTTACAAGATATAAATGCTTAAAATATCATTTTCTTTAGAAATGCACACGACGATCAAGCGTATCGTACTGTATCAAGTTTTGTTAGATGAAGTTCGGTCTAACATTAGATAAAGTATTGTATCTTGAAGAAAAGATTGCAGACAAAGATAAGGTAATACTTGAATACAAAACTCGTATTCAAGAATCTATGCCTTGTGTAGTTACACCAACTATTAATGAGGAAATTCAATTGCTTCCACCTGCAATTAATTCTGTAATTAATAATTCTTCTTCTTTTGCAACTCTTACTGCACAAACAAAACCTAAACAGAAACTTCAACCTAAAACCCCAACAATTTTTGGTTGTGGTCCAAGTTACGATAAGTTGCATGCATATGTGCCAAACTCATATATACATGTCTCAAAACTTAAACGCGGAACTAAAAAATCCGATGTTATTAACTACATTAAATTGAAATACCCCGATATTTCAATTGACGCTGTAGATCTAGCTGTACAATCTAAAAGCTACAGTAGCTTAAAAGTCTTGGTTCCAGCCGACCATGCTTGAGTTATTATTTGCAAAGACTTTTAGCCAGCTAACATTGCTGTCAAAAAATTTGTGAGTTATGATCGTTCACGTTCCTGTTTCATCTTCAATGGATTTTTGGAGCCTAAATCCTGTCAACAGCTTGGACCCATTTTCAGGAATAATAACGGCTTCTCCATCTACTACCAGAACGTTGGGGGTTTAAAAACTAAACTCAAGAAACTCTTGCTAGCTGTTGCCGAATTATACTATGATGTGATTGTTTTCATTGAAACCTGGCTTTCTAAAGACATCAGTGACTCTGAATTAAATCTAAAAGACTATCATTTATTTAGGTGTGATTGCTCGGCCCTTACAAGCCCTAAACAAAGCGGAGGTGGTGTTTTAATTGATATCAAAACTCACCTCAAATATGTATTACTTTACACCACGTTTATTAGTGTTGAACATTTGTTTGTAGTTGTTAAGTTTAATCTTGTGTCTTATATAATTTGTGCGGTATATTTACCACCTAATTTAACTTGTGACAAATATCTTGACCATTGTTATTCCGTCGAATCTATTGCCGACGAGTTTCCAAGCAGTAAACTAGTTTTATTGGGCGATTACAATCTACCTGCAGCATCTTGGGTTAACGATAATTTAGATATAGGAGTAATTTGTAATGATTGTTACCATGCTCATTTAGTAGCTAATTCATGTGGGTTCTTAAACTGCGTACCATGCATTTCTATTCTCAATAGTGAGGGTGTGTTTTTAGATTTATGTTTTACTAACGATCGTAATATTTCTGTGATAGAAGCTGTAGATGTTTTGTTAAATTTAAGCCAACACCATACTGCGTACTTGGTAACTATAAAATGTGATAGTACCTGTGATATTTTAAATTGTAATTATGTTTTTAATGATTTTAAACTTGCCGACTACAACGCAATCAATAATTATTTGTTGAATGTTGATTGGACTGCACTATTTTATAACTGTGATATTGATATGTGTCTTGATGTATTTTACTCTGTAATCGATTATGTTATTGATTGTTTTGTCCCTAAAAAACTGTGGCGTGAAAGCAATTTTCCTATTTGGTTTAACAAAGAATTAATACCACTTACTAAACTCATGAAAACTGTACACAAACGTTATAAATCTTCAAAACTATTGTCGGACTATAATAAATTCTAATCTATTCGTACTACGTGCAAAAATCTCAGTGCACATCAATACGAGCAATATATTTTACAAACTGAAAGTAAAATTCAAAATAATCCAAAACATTTTTGGAGATTTGTTAATGAAAACAAAAAAACTAATGGTTTTCCAGCCACAATACATTATAAAGATCAAACTTGTAATAATGGGAACGACTTTGTAACTAATTTTGCAGATTTTTTTTCTTCAGTCTATAATAACGAAACTCATCAAACTCCAATGTTTAATTTTAATAATAACGTAATACATTCAAAATTTTCTATTAGTTTGTGTGATGTTTTTAAGGGAATTGAAAATCTTAAATGTAATTTAAGCGTTGGACCCGACGGCATTCCTTCTTTACTGTTAAAAAAGTGCATTTATTCTATTGCAAAGCCATTGCACTTACTTTTCAATGCTTCATTGAATGAAAATGAGCTACTTGTATCTTTTCCATTTAAGGTATCCAACAATACTTTTCAATGCTTCATTGAATGAAACGAAATTTTCTCAAATATGGAAACAAAGCTATATTAGGCTTTTGTTTAAATCTGGAGCCAAAAGGAATATCACTAACTAGAAGCATTTGCATTCAATCTGCTATACCTAAATTATTCAATAAAATTGTAACTGGTCAGTTGCAATGGATGTGCAAAAACGTCTTAATAGAAGAGCAGCATGGATTTTGTGAAGGGCGTTCTACACTTACTAATTTACCCTGTTATGAAAATGATATTTTAAATGCATTTAAATCTAAAGTACAAGTTGACTCAATCTACACCGATTTTTCAAAGGCATTTGATCGTGTGAGCCATAATATTTTGATTGCCAAACTCAGTGCTCTGGGATTTCATCATGATGTAACTTCCTGGTTATTAAATTTTTTGAAAAATCGCACGCAGTGTATAAAAATTAATAACTTTTTGTCACAGCCCATTCTTGTTTTATCTGGTGTTCCTTAAGAATCTCATTGTAGACCAATTTTATTTTTGCTTTTCATAAATGATATCCCACAGTATATCAATTCATCGTCATTTCTTTTATTTGCGGATGATTTAAAAATGTATAGAAGAATATCATCTCTCAATGACCGCTATCTTTTACAACTGGACTTAGATTCTATAAATACTTAGTGTTTTATTAATAAATAATTTTTTAATGCTGATAAGTGTTTTTCAATAAGTTTCCATAGAACTTTAACTTGTATTTTAGAGCGTTCGCATTTAGATAATGCTCCGTCAGTTTGGAGTCCTGTTTATGAAATTCATAGCCGTAGTATTGAACAAATTCAAAAAACGTTTTGTCGTTTATTGTCTTATAAATCCGGCATATTATCTGTAAATTATGATTACTGCTACATTGCTTTATTGTACAACCTACCGCCATTGAAGATTTGCCGCAAAAGAGCTGATTGTCCGGAGCTACTTGGTACTCTTCCATTCCATGTAGCACCTAATAATAGACATAGCAGACATTCTTCTTTATTTCGCGAGTCTACTCATTCTACTAATTATGGTTTCAACAATCCACTCGGTAGAATGTGTAGATTTGCAAATAATTTACCAACTGATATTAATGTATTTTGTGTCTCTAAATCTACGTTTAGAAGTCAGCTAAGTCATGCTGACTAATGTCTAATATGTGCGCTTTTATGAATGGTATATTTGTATTCTTTATTTTTGTATTGTAAAACATCATTGTTTATGTATATTTGATGTAGATGTAAATGATAAGATTATACTGTGAATAAAGTATTATTATTATTATTATTATTATTATTATTTCTTGGGCAATGACAATAGTAACCCGGAAAATATTTGACAAAAACGTTATGAATTATAAATGTCACTTTGTCCTTACTCTAGCAGTACGTGAAAATAACATTGAGTTGTGCTGAGTAAAAAAAACATTCTAATACAGTAGAAAATATTAAGGTTAATTGGCTAGTGCACAAAGGGTTAACTACTAAATTTATGAACCTGAATCATAAATTGCTCTACCTTACAAAAGCCTTACCATTTTATTAAAAGTTAACCCGTACCATGCTCTGAAACTACGGAGGTACATATCTCAATCTATAGACAATTAAAATTGGAATGAATACTCCAAGCTAAGATAACCCACTATTACCTACAACTTTCTAGAAAGTACTTGTTATTATTAATAGGGGTTTAGACAAGGAAACACATAAGTTGGGAATTGAAAGTAGCCCAACATGTAGAAGTTGCAAAATGAAGAACGATATAATTGAGCATGTATTATGTAGATGTCAGACTCTTACGCAGAGATCCATGTTGGAAAAAAGTTGGGTCAACATGACAAACATAAAAATAAATCTGTCGTTTTGCTATTAATCTGTCGGCAATATTTTGTCAGTTTGTTATTGTTATTGTGTAATTTGTTGCTTTAAAATTTCATATCTAACTGTTGTTTTGCAATTTAATTCACTAAACTTGCATAACCAAAATAACCATTATTATGGACGACAGAGTAAGATTCTCTTACTTTACCACATCAAGAAATTTTAATCAAATTTAGGAAAACTTAAACTAAAAATGACTTATTTAGTTTTCAGAAAAACTGACTTTATTTAAACACAATACAAGACATATTGCCGTCTTAACAAATATTTAATAAATATTACAAGGTTTGCTAGAAATTGTAAGAAATATTTACTGACAGTTTAGAAATGTAGGACTGAAACTTTTAAGAAAGATTTTTTTTAACCGTACTATTGACACATGGAGTAAATTTCTAAATTCAGTATTTCCTAATACTTATAAGCCACAAATATTCAAGGTCAATGTTCACATACTGCTTAAATCTAATCTTTAATGTGATTGTTTTATCGAGTGTGGTTTTACTTCTTAAATCTTAAAGGTATTTTTATGTTGTTTATTATGTAATTACAAAATATGAAAGTTTGAAATTTGAAAAAAAATCTGTTGATTTATATTGCCGCGCCTTTAGTTTTAAGGAGAGCAAGGTAATGCATAATTAAAAAAAAAACATTTTGTATAGTAGTCTGTTACCTAATTCAGGGTGACCAGATTTTTACTAGTAAAAAAGAATATAAGATTTTTTTAACCATTTTACTATTAAATCCTTCTATTCTAAATCAGAAAAACTTGCACTCCAACAACTGGCTAACTATATTGGCGTGTATTGTTCAAAAAGTTGTACTTTTTGGTTCCAAACCAGCATCTTTAATTTTATTATTAAAATCCAATGTTTAAACTAAAAAAAAACGCCAGATCTCGAATCTGACACAATAGGTTTTTGTAAAATTTTTAGTAGAATTTAATTTTAAATTTTACGTTTCAAAATTTGAAGTCATCGATTTTGTTTCCATCTTATTTTTACCACACGAGTACTTTAACAAGTATATCATTTTCTAAAAACAATTTTTTTAATCTAACATGTCAAAAATTACCAAATCTTAATTAACAGCTGTCAAAAAATACACGATCTAAAATGATCATTTGTCAAAATTATTTAAATTAAGATGTTATTTGTCAAATATAATATTACTTATTAATTTAATACGTTTAAAATTACAAAATTTTACATATCAGCTGTCAAAATATATCCACTGAACGATGATCAACTGAAAAAATACTACATCTAAGATGTAAACGTGAATTTTGCACTTTTCAACCGTTTTTAGCCAGATTTTGACTTTTTTTGAAAATATTTTAATATTTTATTACAGAATTTTGCCATTTTTTGAACTTTGGTACTTTCTGACAATATTTTTATACATTATAATTGAATTTTTTGTTTTTCACATTATATGAATTGAGTCTTGTACTTTTCAACAGTTTATGGCCGGATTTTGGTATTTTTAATATTTTATGAACAGAGTTTTGCACTTTTCAACAATTTACGACAAGATTTTAATAGTTTCTAAAAATATTATAATATTTCATAACAGGATTTTACTGTTATTGACATTTCATAAAACTTACACTTTTTGACAGTTATGATTTTGACATTTTATGAATAGTATTTTGGACTTTTTAATAATTTATGACCGCACATTGTTGTTTTGTTGTTTTATAAATAAAATCTTAATTTTTTTCAATAGTTTATGGCCAAATTTTGCTATTTTTGATATTTCATAAATAGAATTTTGTACGTTTTGACAGTTTATGGCCGGATTTTTCTGACATGTTTTATAACAATATTTTAATATTTTATTGTTGGATTTTGCTATTTTTCTTTTTTAATGAATAGAATTTTGAAATTTTTAAAATGTTTATGACCAAGCTTTGCAAATTCATTTTAAAATTCAACACCTTTTTACAGTTTATTCTTGCACTTTTTTAATAGTTTATGACCGAATTTTAATGCCGATTAATAGTTTTCACCTTGTATGAAAAGAACATTTTATTTTTCAACAAATTTTAGACGGATTTAACAATTTATATCCCAGTTGTTCTAATTTTGATATTTCATGGGTAGAATTTTGCAGTTTTCTATTTGAGTGTTTTCTGACAATATTTTGATATTTTATGGCAAAAAATTGAAAACTGAAAATGATAGTATTTTACCAGTTTTAATCTGATTACTATTGTTTTGACCGGGCTTAATTACTTTATTGACTGATTTTAATTCTCTTGCGCTTAATTTTGTATTTTATAACTAGATTTTTAAGAGTATAACAAAATGTTGTTAATTTTATGCAGATTTTTATATTTTTTTGCCGGATTTCAATACTTTATAACAAACTTTTAAAATTATGTCCATATTTTACCAATCTAAAGCAGATTATTATTTTTTATAAATAAAAATTATACTTTTTAACAATTTAAGCCGGATTTTTGTACTTCAGTTTATAGACAAATTTTCTGAAACAATTTTGATATTTTATGGCCGGATTTTGATGTTTTTAAACTTTATAAATAGAATTTTTTTCAACAATTTAAGGAAGTCTTTCGGAGAATATTTTGATACTTTATGACCGGATTATGGTATTTTTGACGTTTCATAAATAAATGTTTGCACTTTTTAAAAGTTTTTAACAATATCTTTTAGCCAAATTGTGCTAATTTTGACAAATAATAGTGGTATATTTCTATTTTTAACACTTCATTAATAACATTTTTTCACTTTTTGATTGTTTATAGCTTCTTTTAAATTTTTATACTTTATAGCCGGATTTTACAACTTCATGAATAAAATCTTATGACACTTTAAGCCGAGTTTTGCTTATTTTGACATTTCATAATCAACATATCTTGACTATTGTTATTCCGTCGAATCTATTTCCGACGAGTTTCCAAGCAGTAAACTAGTTTTATTGGGCGATTACAATCTATCTGCAGCCTCTTGGGTTAACGATGATTTAGGTATAGGAGTAATTTGTAATGATAGTTACCCTGCTCATTTAGTAGCTAATTCATTTGCGTTCTTAAACAGCTTACAATGGATTTCTATTCCTAATAGGGTGTGTTTTAGATTTATGTTTTACTAACGATCGTGATATTTCTGTGATAGAAGCTAAAGATGTTTTGTTAAATTTAAGCCAACACCATACTGCTTACTTGTTAACTATAAAATGTGATACTACCTATGATATTTTAAATTGTAATTATGTTTTTAACGATTTTAAACTTGCCGACTACAACGCAATCAATAATTATTTGTTGAATGTTGATTGAACTGCACTATTTTATAACTGTGATATTGATATGTGTCTTGATGTATTTTACTCTGTAATCGATTATGTTATTGATTGTTTTGTCCCTGAAAAACTGTGGCGTAAAAGCAATTTTCCTATTTGGTTCAACAATGAAATGATATCACTTACTAAACTCAAGAAAACTATACACAAACGTTATAAATTTTTAAAACTATTGTTGGACTATAATGAATTCCAATCTATTCGTACTACGTGCAAAAATCTCAGTGCACATCAATACGAGCAATATATTTTACAAATTGAAAGTAAAATTCAAAATAATCCAAAACATTTTTGGAGATTTGTTAATAAGAACAAAAAAAACTAATGGTTTTCCAGCCACAATGCATTATAAAGATCAAACTTGTAATAATGGGAATGACTTTGTAACTAATTTTGCAGATTTTTTTTCTTCAGTCTATAATAACGAAACTCATCCAACTCCATTGTTTAATTTTAATAATAACGTAATACATTCAAAATTTTCTATTAGTTTGTGTGATGTTTTTAAGGGAATTGAAAACCTTAATTGTAATTTAAGCGTTGGACCCGACGGCATTCCCTCTTTACTGTTAAAAAAGTGCATTTATTCTATTGCAAAGCCATTGCACTTACTTTTCAATGCTTCATTGAATGAAACTAAATTTCCTCAAATATGGAAACAAAGCTATATTACGCCTTTGTTTAAATCTGGAGCCAAAGAGAATATCACTAACTATAGAGGTATTTGCATTCAATCTGCTATACCTAAATTGTTCAATAAAATTGTAACTAGTCAGTTGCAATGGATGTGCAAAAGCATCTTAATAGAAGAGCAGCATGGATTTCGTGAAGAACGTTCCACACTTACTAATTTACTCTGTTCTGAAAATTATATTTTAAATGCATTTGAATCTAAAGTACAAGTTGACTCAATCTACACCGATTTTTCAAAGGCGTTTGATCGTGTGAGTCATAATATTTTGATTGTCAAGCTCAGTGCTCTGGGATTTCATCATGATGTGACTTCCTGGTTATTCAGCTTTTTGAAAAATTAATAACTTTTTGTCACAGCCCATTCTTGTTTCATCTGGTGTTTCTCAAGGATCTCATTGTGGACCAATTTTATTTTTGCTTTTCATTAATGATATCCCACAGTGTATCAATTCATCGTCATTTTTTTTATTTGCGGATGATTTAAAAATGTATAGAAGAATATCATCTCTCAATGACTGCTATCTTTTACAACTGGACTTAGATTCTATAAATACTTGGTGTTTTATTAATAAATAATTTTTTAATGCTGATAAGTGTTTTTCAATAAGTTTCCATAGAACTTTAAGTAAAATTTCTTTTAACTATATAATTGACACTAAAGTGTTAAACAAAGTCACACAAATAAAAGATTTAGGCGTTATTTTTGATCATAAACTTACATTTGTTGAACATATAAATATCATGTGCAATCGTCCCATAAAAATGTTAGGATTTGTATATAGAATGTCCGCGAATTTATCAGCCAGTACACTAAAACTTTTATATTGTATTTTAGAGCGTTCGCATTTAGAGAATGCTGCGTCAGTTTGGAGTCCTGTTTATGAAATTCATAGCCGTAGTATTGAACAAATTCAAAATTTGTTGTTGTTGAAATTTCAACGTTTTGTCGTTTATTGTCTTATAAATCCGGCATATTATCTGTAAATTATGATTACTGCTACATTGCTTTATTGTACAACCTACCGCCATTGAAGATTTGCCGCAAAAGAGCTGATTTGTCGTTCTTGCGTAATTTAATTATGTCTGAGATTGATTGTCCGGAGCTACTTGGTACTCTTCCATTCCATGTAGCACCTAATAATAGACATAGCAGACATTCTTCTTTATTTCGCGAGTCTACTCATTCTACTAATTATGGTTTCAACAATCCACTCGGTAGAATGTGTAAATTTGCAAATAATTTACCAACTGATATTAATGTATTTTGTGTCTCTAAATCTACGTTCAGAAGTCAGCTAAGTCATGCTGACTAATGTCTAATATGTGCGCTTTTATAAATGGTATATTTGTATTCTTTATTTTTGTATTGTAAAACATCATTGTTTATGTATATTTGATGTAGATGTAAATGATAAGATTATACTGTGAATAAAGTATTATTATTATTATTATTATTATTATTTCTTGGGCAATGACAATAGTAACCCGGAAAATATTTGGCAAAAACGTTATGAATTATAAATGTCACTCTGTCCTTACTCTAGAAGTACGTGAAAATAACATTAAGTTGTGCTGAGTAAAAAAAAACATTCTAATACAGTAGAAAATATTAAGGTTAATTAGCTAGTGCACAAAGGGTTAACTACTAAATTTATGAACCTGAATCATAAATTGCTCTACCTTACAAAAGCCTTACCATTTTATTAAAAGTTAACCCGTACCATGCTCTGAAACTACGGAGGTACATATCTCAATCTATAGACAATTAAAATTGCAATGAATACTCTAAGCTAAGATAACCCACTATTAACAACAACTTTCTAGAAAGTACTTGCTATTATTAATAGGAGTTTAGACAAGGAAACACATAAGTTGGGAATTGAAAGTAGCCCAACATGTAGAAGTTGCAAAATGAAGAACGATATAATTGAGCATGTATTATGTAGATGTCAGACTCTTACGCAGAGATCCATGTTGGAAAAAAGTTGGGTCAACATGACAAACATAAAAATAAATCTGTCGTTTTGTTATTAATCTGTCGGCAATATTTTGTCAGTTTGTTATTGTTATTGTGTAATTTGTTGCTTTAAAATTTTATATCTAACTGTTGTTTTGCAATTTAATTCACTAAACTTGCATAACCAAAATAACCATTATTATGGACGACAGAGTAAGATTCTCTTACTTTACCACATCAAGAAATTTTAATCAAATTTAGGAAAACTTAAACTGAAAATGACTTATTTAGTTTTCAGAAAAACTGACTTTATTTAAACACAATACAAGACATATTGCCGTCTTAACAAATATTTAATAAATATTACAAGGTTTGCTAAGAATTCTGACGTTTAGAGATGTAGGACTGAAACTTATAAGAAAGATTTTTTTTAACCGTACTATTGACACATGAAGTAAACTTCTAAATTCAGTATTTCCTGATACTTATAAGCCACAAATATTCAAGGTCAATGTTCACATACTGCTTAAATCTAATCTTTAATGTCATTGTTTTATCGACTGTGGTTTTACTCGTTGAAACTTAAAGGTATTTTTATGTTGTTGTTTATGTAATTACATTTGTCAAAATTACTTAAATTAAGATGTTATCTGTCAAATATGATACTACTTATTAATTTAATACGTTTAAAATTACAAAACTTTACATAGCAGCTGTCAAAATATAACTACTGAACGATGATCAACTGTAAAAAATTCTAAATCTAAGATGTAAATGTGAATTTTGCACTTTTCAACCGTTTTGAGCCAGATTTTGATTTTTTTTGAAAATATTTTAATATCTATTTTTATACATTATAATTGTTTTTTTTGTTTTTTACATTATATGAATTGAGTCTTGCACTTTTCAACAGTTTATGGACAAATTTTTGTATTTTTAACATTTTATGAACAGAGTTTTGCACTTTTCAACAATTTACAACAAGATTGAAATTGTTTCTAAAAATATTGTTATATTTCATAACAGGATTTTACTGGTATTGACATTTTATAAAAATTACACTTTTTGACAGTTATGATTTTGACATTTTATGAATAGTATTTTGGACTTTTTAATAATTTATAACCGCTCATTGCTATTTTGTCGTTTTATAAATAAAATCTTGTTTTTTTTTCAATAGTTTATGGCCGAATTTTGCTATTTTTGATATTTCATAAATTGAATTTTGTACGTTTTGACAGTTTATGGCCGGATAAGCACCAAAATTCGGCCATAAACTGTCTGACATGTTTTCTAACAATATTTTGATATTTCATAGCTGGATGTTGCAATTTTTTTTTTAATGGATAGAAATTTGAAATTTTTAAAATGTTTATGACCAAGCTTTGCAAATTCATTTTAGAACTCAACACTTTTTTTACCGTTTATGACCGGGTTTTGGTGCTTCTTGGCAATATTTTGATACTTTGTGGCCGGTTTTTGCAATTTTTTAGTTTTTATAGATATAATCTTGCACTTTTTCAACAGCTTATGACCGAATTTTAGCGCTTTTTAACAATATTTTGTTAATTTATGACCGGATTAATAGTATAGTAGTATAACGTATTATTGAGATTATATTAAAATTTTACCAATAAGTTAGTTATTTATAGATCATTTTTATAAAATTTTGTATTTTTAGCCGGATTTTTGAAATTATGTGCTTACTTTATAAGCGGATTTCAATTGTCTTAGGTCGGATTATGTCTTTAATATTGAGTACAAAGTTTACCAATTTTAAGTAGATTATTATTCTTGTCAAATTTTGTATTTATGGCCGTATTTTTGAAATTATGTGTAAGTATTTTAATACTTTAAGTTTTAATTTTCTTAAACCGGATTATGTCTTTAATGATCAGATTTTTGAAATTATGTAAAAAATTTGCCAATTATAACAATATTATTAAAGCCAAATTCTAATTTTAATAAGCTGGATTTTAAATGTTATTTTAAGAATATATACAAGTTTGACCAATTTTATTAAAGTGCCAAATTATTTTGTAACCGGATTTTAATTCTTTTTGGCCGCATTTTGTATTTAATTAAAAAAAAACTACAACTTACCACCCTTAAATTTATATCTAGACAACCAAGAGATAGTTATAATATTTTACAATAGCTCAGCACAACATTTTTTTTTCTGCGTTGAAATTAAAGCTTGGATTTAATAGAAATTTACAACATTTTATATAAACCCAGCAAAATTGCTGACTGTCCGCAGTTGCGGAATTAACCAAACTTCACTTTATTTTGAGTCTTCATTGAATTAGTTACCAAACAACAACTATTTGAGTGCATTTTTTCAGGATAACACCGAAAACAAACAAAAGACTGCAACTGGGAAAAATTTCAAGGTTACGCTGTTATGCACTCATTCTCAACCTCACTCTTTTCAAGTTTTTAATTTTGACTTTTACACGCACACTCTTATGGTACAACCCCTAAACGTGTGCACACGGCACACACTAACAACAGGCCACATCCAGATTTTTCATAAATAAAAATTATTCTTTTTAACAATTTAAGCCGGATTTTTGTACTTCAGTTTATGGACAAATTTTCTAAAACAATTTTGATTTTTTATGGCCGGATTTTGATGTTTTTAAACTTTATGAATAGAATTTTACTCTTTTCAACAATTTAAGGATGTCTTTCGGAGAATATTTTAATACTTTATGACCGGATTATGATATTTTTAACGTTTCATAAATAAATTTTAGCACTTTTTAAAAGTTTTTAATTATATTTTTTAGCCAAATTGTGCTAATTTCGACAAATAATAGTGGCATAATTCTATTTTTAACACTTCATTAATAGAATTTTGCACTTTTTGACAGTTTATAGCTTTTTTTAAACTTTTATACTTTATAGCCGGATTTTACAACTTCATAAATAGAATCTTATAGAACTTTCAGTCGAGTTTTGCTTGTTTTGACATTTCATAAGTAAAATTTTTCATCTTTTGACAGTTTATGGCCGAATTTTGGTTTTTTCTTGCAATATTTTGATAGTTTTGCCAAAATTTAAATTTTTTTTTTGGTTTGCTATTTTTGACATTTTATAAATAAATAATTTTTACTTTTTGACTGTTATTTGCTATCTTTGACATTTGATAAAAAACGCATTTTTTGATAGTTTATAGCCGGATTTTAACAGTTTATAGCCGGATTTTGTTGGTTTTGACACTTTATGAATAGAACCATGTACCTTTAGACAGTTTATGACCGTATTTTGCTATTTTTGATATTTTATAAATAGATTTTTTTACTTTTGGTTCTTTCTGATCATATTTTGTTATTTCATTGCTAAATTTAGACAGTTTATAAATAGATGTTTGCACATTTCATCAGGTTATGACCACATGTTAGTAGTTTTGACATTTAATGAATAAAAATTTGCACTTCTAAATAGATTAAAGCTCTTTCTTAGAATATTTTGACACTTCATTGTCAAATTTTGCTATTTTTAACATCTTATGAATAGGATTTAGCACATTTTAACAGAATATTAGTATTTTTGTTATTTTATAAAAAAAAATTTGCTTTTTTTCAACAGTTTATGGCAAAATTTTGCTACTTTGACATTTTAAGAATAGATTTTTAAACATTTTAACAGATAAGGACCAGATTTTAATGCTTTCTGACAATATTTTGATACTATATGGCCAGAATTTGTAATTTTATGAATAAAATGTTGCATCTTTTAACAGCTATTGCTGCATTTAACATTTTATGAATAGAATCTTGTATTTGTTTTTTTCAAAAATTTATTGACGTTTTTAGGAAAATATTTTGTTATTTTTCACATTTTAGTAATAAAATCTTCCACTTATTAAAACTTTATGACTGGAACAGTTTATAGCCTAATTATATAACTTTCTAACAGTATTTTTATGATTAAGGACTGAATTTTGCTCTTTTTAAAATTTAATGAATAAAGTTTTACACGTTTCAATTGTATATGGCCTGATTTTAGTGATTTTTGAAAATATTTTAATGTTTCAAGACAGAATTTTGTTATTTTTGACATTTTATAAATAAAATTTTACACTTTTCAACCGTTTTTGTTCAGATTCTTTTTAAAAACTTTTTAATATTTTATGACCGGATTTTGTTATTTTTGACTTTAAAGACCGGATTTACACTATTTTAACACGTTAGTTACTGGGCTTTCAGTTCTATAAGCCCAATTTACAATCTTAAAGACCGGATTGTCAATTTAAAAGCCGGATAAAGAGTTTGGCAATAACATTTTTTTTATTAAAATTAAATATTATTATCTGAATTTCTAGTTCTAAAAGCCAAATTTAGAAATTGCTAGATTTATAATTTGGATTATCACTTTGCCAGTAATACTTAATACGTTTGTAGCCGGAATTATATTTTCAAAGACTGCATTTACACTTTTAAAAACCAAATTAACAAATTGAAGGCAGGATTTATAATTCAAAGACTAAATTAACAGTTTGACAGTAAAGTTTAACACGTATTTACAGTTTTAAAAACCAAATTTACAGTATTTATGATTTGAATTCGTTGGCAGTAGAATTTAACAAATGAATGGCAGAATTTTAATTTTTGAATGCTGTATTTACACTTTTTAACGCCGGATTAACAGTTTGGCTAATTTAACCAAACACAAACTTTTAATTTACATATTTATTTATTTATAATTTCAAAATCATATTAACAATTTTAAATCAAAAAGTTGGTGCCCAAATATTTTTTTTTAGAACAAATGAAGAAAAAAGAGTATAATTTTTGTTATTTTAAATTAAAAAGAGTAAAGAGTATTCTAACTTCCAAAAGAGTATATGTTATTAAAAAAAGTATGTCTGGTCAGACTACCTAATTTTAATAGATAATCTTGATGGCGCCTGCTTGATGTCTATTAGTTGAGTCCCAGCTTTGGCAGAATTATGGCTTTATTAATTTTGGATATTAATCTAATACATAATTAGTTTCCCTGTAACCATAATTACATTTAATATGTATATGTGTGTGTTGACCGAATACTACGCCTCGTCAGTATCTCTATTCTCTCAATTAACTGATTCGATAGTAAATATTTGTGTTTGCCAGATAATTACATATTTAAAGGCAGTTGTGAGCGTAAGCCCTATACTATCGGTAATTGTAACAAAAAAGTTGCGTAATTTAAATTTTTTTTTTTAGTAAGCTTTATTTTGTATTTTATAGAAATATTTCTTGACTTTATTGTGCTTTTTAAAAGTTTTTAAAAGTTTATATTATTCATTCATTCTATTAGGTTTTGTTATGTTAGGTTAGGTTATTGCGTCTATGGCGCAATACAAATTGTATTGTTTCCTGCACTCTATCAATGTTATCATGGCATTGCAGTTTTAAACAGTTATACAGTTTACAGTGTCTTTCTGAAGTAATAGTTCATTTGACGCATTTCAAGAGTGCTTATATCTATTTTATTTTTGTCATTTTGTAGTCAATTGTTGTATACTGCAGTATAATTAATATTTGAAATTATTAACTACGCACATTTTAATAACGCATTTATTATTCAATAAAATTTGACAGCACACATTAATGCCATCCCATTACTCATGATGAGTACACAATTTTATGTATTTATATTTACGAATGTGATATATTCGGAAATATAAACGCATAAAATTGAATAAAATAAAAATAATATGAATAGACATTATTAATATTAACATTAAAAAATCCATATCTTTCCAGTATTTGCAATAGAATACAAATGGAAAAGTAACGATAGTATACGATGACATTCAAATTTAATCGAGTTAGAAGGGCTTTCACTTTTCTTGATTCAATTTAAAATGATTCGAATAGTCAGGAAAATCGATACAGGAATGATATAGCACTTTTTTTAGTTTAACGGGGTAGGTTTTACTAAGTTGAAGATTGATTGCATCAATTTATTTTAATTGTAATAATGTTAAACTGATTTTACGTTGATTTAACTGAAAAATGTCTATTGCTAAAAAAAATTTACATTTTAAAGTATATTTTAAATAAAATTCATTTTTAATATTATAATTTATTTATTATTAATACTTAATATACAATTTTTTTTGTTGAATAAGCCTGTACATTTTTTCGTTCCAGTCATTATACAATAGGTTTCGAAAAACTATTCTGAAGAAGTTGATGTACAACTAAATTTATTAGAATTAGTAAAAAAATAATATTTATTAAAAAAACAAATCTCCGCGTACTCTTAAGCATACATCAACTTTTCTGGGAAGATAGAAATCGTCTTAAGGCAGTTTGTCTTAGGCTATGTAACATAAAAATATCTATTGAATTTTAACAAGTGAAACTACACTTAGTTGAAACCACCATAATATATTTAAGCAATCTTACTAAATGATGTAATTATAATTAATTAATTATTAAGATGTATAAATGTCATAAACATACATATTTAATATATAATTACATGTTAAAACCATTCACTTCTATTTACATATCATGAAGAAACTGTAGGTCAATGCTCTAAGTTTCAATTTTAGTAATACTGCAAATAGTACACGAATCGCAGGAACGAAGATTCATATCTAAAATTTCTTGTTGTATTCTTTTTAGTATAATTACTAATTATTTAAAAATATTTTAAAAATGTGAAGAGCTTCTAGAGTTGATATTATAAAAAGGAAAGATAATATAATAATCCTTTAATCCAATAGTATATCTAAATTCTTTTATTATAATCGCGACTAGTTTTGAGTATATTGTTATTCATTTTTAAGTTAAAAGTACAAAAAATAAATAAAATTAAATATCCAATTACATAATATAATAAACCTACCTACTATTAAATGTCTGATTCCTTTCTACTAACCATAAATTATTGGTAAATCTGCCTTGCTGCACAATTATTGGTAAGTAGATGTAGTTTAGATAAAATTTAAAAAAAATATATGTGAACAAATCATATTATTGTTACTAAAAATATATAAAAAATTGTCATCATTAACGTACTATAGAAAATATTTGATTTGATGATATGGAATAATAATAATAATATTTCAGACAGATTTAATAAATTTTTTTCTGAAAATTTCAAATTTGTATGTGATTTGATTTGTGAGGAAATTTATTGATGCTAAATGAAATTTGCTACTGCAATCAATATTTGCAAATAAACTTTAAATTACACAGGGGACAATAAAGTCACGTTTTACGTCCATCTTTGTTGCATATACAAACTCTCTGTAGTCGTAATACGTTTGAAATATTATACAACAAATTTTATTGCATTACTGCAAGGTCTGCAAAGCTTGTCACGGACAACGAAAAGGCGGCACTCGTTCAACCCTCCTTGCGTTGCAGGGACAGCGCTATTATAGTTTCGATAAAAAAAACATTGAATGTTTCATTGTGCTTTGCTTACTATTATTTACATAATTTCTGTTGAAAGTTTTTAATTTATGATTTAAAAAAGCATAACAATACAATCAAAACCATCAAACCGAGTTTTTAGTATTAGGAAGAATGTTTATTGTATATTAAGAGCATACCGACTGTATTGAAGTGAAGAGTTTTGGTGTCATTCCTATTTCCACATATAATTTAATAAATAATTCATTTTTTTCGAGTACACTAAGAAAGGATTAAACTATATTTGTTTATAGTATTTTAGTGTTGCTAAGCATGTCGACATAATGAAATTGCTGTATTATATTGATGAATTTTGAAAAACTCCTGGATGCAATATGATGAAACTTGTCAACTAAATAAATTGATTTTAATTAATAAATTAGTTTTAATGACTTATTGGCAGACAATTGCTGCATGATTTTATTATTGAGATATAGCGTCTCCTAATCAACTTGCAGGAAGGTTTTATACTCACAATGATTGTAAAATTACATTGCATTTGTGAGAAAAACCAAGTAAAAACTAACAATGAATGTAGTCAAGACTTAGTCATGTTGCCATATAAAACCCAATTTTTAAATTTGTGATACTGACGTCAAAAGATGACAATATAACAAAAGTTTTTGGCGGATGTAACAGTAATGATAGTGTTATAAGCTATTGATCTAACAACATATAGTATTACCTAAAATGGCAGACTTTTGACAATCCTTAAGTCCTCAAAGATGATAACGAGTTAAGTAAAAATTTCTTTTGCAGACCTCACATGTCTCGAGCGGAAGGTTACAGCAGTTCTTTGGAGCTGAGTAGTTTATTTGACTTATTCTCAAGAATCAGCATATTGCTTATAAAAAAGCGCGTAAAGACAACCAACTATCGCTGTTTTGTCAGAGTTTGGGAGCCATCTGTAACTACGTACAAAATAACTTTGAAATTGCGTTTATTTTAAGTCACAATTTAGTCACCAAAATTTATAGAATTTTGGTTTGTCACAATAGATGAATATTGTAAATCTATTGCGTACCTTAAACAGCTTAAAAAACCATCTAAGCTCTATACCATTCTTGTAAAAGAAAAAAAGTTAGTTTCAATTATTAAAGTATATTAAAGTTTAAAGGAAAATTAAACTAGCAACAATAAACCAAAAACTGAAAAAAAAAGAAATAAACCTTATGCATATCTCGCAAGTGAAGCCAAGGAACAAGTTAGCACTACTATTTTTAGTATACTTAGAAGCGTCAGACACTATAGCCAAGAAGGACCTCAAGCAACTTGTTTGTTTGTGTAGCTATTACACAAAAAGTTTTTTGCAAGCGCACTAAGTCTGCACAATGTTTTGGCTGCCAGCAATGAAAAAACAATGAGAATGTGTGTACCTTTGGTACTAATGCTAAATAACTAATGCCAATAAAATTGTGATAGGGATCAGTCCGCAAATTTTTGTAACTGCAAAGTTTTTGTTTCTGTTTACTAGCAAAAGGAACAACGCTAAAATAAAAACAGGTAATCTAGGCATTCTATGCAATTGAAAATCAATTGCGCGGTGTTGTCAACTACAAATGTGACTGTAACGAGTAAAGCTGTTTTTGTGAAAAATTTCTGTAAGTTTTCCGTGGGGAATGTGGCGTTTTTAAAGAGTAAAGTTGCTTTTGGGTGAAACGTGTGTAAATCTTCAAGTGTTTTGTACCCAATGTTGGAGTGCAAATAATGCTATTGTGTGTAGAAAGACGTTCTACGTTTTGACAAAATTGTTTTTTTGCAAAAGTGATTGTCTCGGGTAAAGCAGTAGTAGTAGTAGTAGTAGTAGTAGTAGTAGCAGTGACGGTAAAAAAGTTTTTTTTAATCTAAAGAGCCACTACAAAATGTACAGTTCTGCTAGAAATAATAAACGCGTAGTATTCGTAGTGGCGACGCTGAAAAAGTTTTTTGAAAAATTTACAAAGCCACCAAAAAAACGTCATGTTGCAAAAACTAAACTGGCAACGGTTGAACAAGTTTTTTTTTAAGTCAAAACAAATACCAAAATAGTCTACAAAAAAAAAACAAACAAAAATTAAAAAAAAAAACTACTAAAACAGACAGCTCTAAGGCAACAAAGTTACTATTGGCCACCGGAAAACTTTTAACAGTTTCTTTATTTATTTATTTATTTATTTATTTACTAGTCAACCGAAGCCATTACAAAATAAGTATACATTTACAATTTAAAAAACATAAATTAAACATAAAACAACTAATATTAAAAATAAGAATAAAACTTAAATAGTTACAAAATAAAATATAAAAAAAGGTTACGTATGGGTGACGTTGCAAGGTTTTAAAAGAATCTTTAAAAAATCCACTTTAACTTTGTTGGCGTGCCGCAAAATACGAGTAGATGCAGAGTGCACCGCATAAAAAGTGCGTTTGAACGGTATATGAAATGAATAGTCATTGCGTAAAACTCAAGGTGGGACATGAATACCTATAGAGCTGAGCAAGTCAGGACAGTCAATAACCCCACGAAGCACTTTAAAAACTAGTGTCACGTCAAAATTAAAACGTCTTTTTTTAAGACTGGTTATGTTAAATAGCTGGTAGAAGAAATATTGGCAGACGCAGAATCTCATGGCTGCAAAATCTGAGGGAATGGTACAATATAACATCCAAAGAACTATTTCGAGCTGCCTACTCAAAAGTAAAAATAATGATGATGATTGCAAACCTTCTGAAAGGATTTGCCACTTGAAGAAGAAGAATATTAAATGTAGAGAGCAGTTCCGTGTAGTTGCCTGCAATGTTGAATTTATACGCCAAAAAAACGAACAAACTTTTTTTGAATTTGTTCAATTTTTCCTTTACTAAGGTGACAACACATTTAAACAATACTCGAGATGGTGGCGTACTAGAGCGTTGTAAAGGATAATTAGAGTACGATGGTCACAAAACTCCTTAGAGTTACGCTTGACAAATCCTAAAAGTTCTGTACTTCTTCATTAAGTAGTACAGCATCATTCAAAAACTGAATTTTCATAAAGATTTTTGTATCGTCCGCAAATAATAAGCAACGCGCATTAGAAAAACAGTGTACCACATCATTGATAAAAATATTGAACAGTAAAGATCTAAGATGTGACCCCTGTGGAACACCCGACGTAACATCAATATCACAAGAAACGAACTGACCGATGCGCACAAATTTGGGCAAACACGACGACGGTGAAACCGGTTTCTTTGAAAACATAAAAAACTACCGTTGACCTTTTAAAACTCTCTTGCAAGATCTGAATTAGCTACGGCTGAAGATTTTTTTTTGGCAATTTAAAAAACTACCAAAATAGTTAACAAAAAAGTATTGAAGGCAACAAAGATTTAAGAAACTATCAAAACAAACTGTTCTAAGACAACAAAGTTACTACCAGCTATTAGAAAATCTTTAACAGTTTTGAAATAAAGCTTTTTGAGAATCCAAGAAACAATCGTTAACTTTTCCTTCCTAAACAACGCAATGCGGTAACGGTAAAATAGATTTTTTTAAGAATTCAAAAAGCTCCCGCAAAACGTTTAAAAAGTGCGTTACGGAGACGTAAAATGGCGACGGTAAAAACAACCAAAAACTTTCACCAACACAAATTTTTGCTGGCAGTAAATTATACTATGCTTATAAAATACTCATTGATTGCTTGGATCTCTATTTAGACAAGAAACGTTTGCCATAAACGCAAAATACGGTCTAAAACAACTCCAAAACTGCGGTTTGGCACTGCAAAATTGAAATTACCTGTAAATGTAGCTGAGAAAACAACAAAATTTATACTCACTTCTACTAAGCGGAAATTTTAAGAATTGAAATACTTTCCACAAACTCGTTTTTTATTGGTGTAAAACAAGTGGCCTTTGAAAATAACTAACGCATGGCAATACCTTTCGGTTTTCTTCTCTGCGTAAGTTTTGCTGTTAATTTGTTGTAGTCATTGTCTCTAATGTGATACTACTTTGAAGTGAGCTGGTTTTGGCCTTGCGGAATTCACGCAGTCTGCTGCGGCAACACATGCTGTCTTCGGCCTATTTCTCCCTATACCATATTTTTCTGCCTTATTTCCTACACTGGCATTCTCCTCTTCTTTCTCCCATTCTTGTGTTATTTAGCCTAGATATTTGCATTGTTTTTAGGTATTTGTTTAGTTTTTTTATATCTTCATCAACTTCTTCTTTGTCGTATCTTTTTTCTTTCATAAATATTTTGTGCAACTCTATTAAGTGCATCCCTTTTGGTAGTTCTACATTTGCTAATTTAACTTTTAGTGAAATTCTTGAATTTCTGTTTGGGATTAGTTCTTTGTATCCCCTAGTTGCCAGATATACTCTGACCATTTCAAAAATTGCATTTTTTGTCAACCTCAAGATGGCGTACCTTCTGTTTAGAAATGGTTTAGTCAATTCCGTCAACTTGTTTTCTTTAAGCAGTTTTTTCTTTTTCTTCTTTATTTCTGCAATTTCTGTTAGTACTATTGTTTTAGTATATGTTTTTCTTTTGTCTCTCTGTTCACCTTTTAATGCTTGGCAAGCATAGTTGTTTTGACCTTCTTTGTTTCTCTTCTCTGTATACGCTCTTGCCCTAATGAGTCTTTATGAGTGGTATCCAAATGCCTATTTAATAATAAAAAATGTAGAAACACTTTTTAAATATATTTTTTTGGAATGCAAACAGCATCTAAAATCAGGAACAGCTAATGTGAAGTGAAGTGAAACGCATTTATGAAAGAGCGAAACTTTTACTATAGTTAAGTACATCACATATCGCAAAATAGCAGGTTTTTGTAGAGGCATTCTACATTTTTCATTACTGCAAGGATTGACCACAATTGTTCAACGTCAAAACAACAATTGCTAGTTTGAACGTGAGGAAGTTTTCTTAATTTCCGTCAACAGACTTTGGCAATTGATGTCAAAAACATTTAGACTGTGCTTGCAGTTTTTGCGGAAGACTTAAACTCAAGAATTACCAATACCAATGATTGAAAATTACATTGACTTGCGCAGTTTAACCCATTATTAAATTTAAAGCTATACACGCAACGTGTTAAATGTGGCAATATGAGGTTTTTACTTGAGTTAGACTTCGATCACAAATCAGTGTTACTGGAGGACATCTTGCACAGTTTTTAATCTTCCAAGAAAAAAACAGCTAAATAATAGATTAAACAATATTTGCAGACAGGATCAATGCTTCACTGACCCTAACTGTCATTTGAAATTTTTGGCTGAGTTAGAGACTAAATTGGCTGATTACATAAAGATGACCCGAACATTGATTGATAAATCTTCAACGGTTTTGCTTAAAAAAATGAGCATTTTTTATAAGTTTTTGAAAAAAATTAAGTACGTAATACAAATAAAAAATTACGCATAAGTACTGGCAGGTGATTGTACAAAAATGAACCGACTGACCAAATTGTTTAAAAAATGGTCAATTTGAACGTGACAATAACTGGTGTGATACAATTTTTCTATAATGGACAGACAACAGTTTTGCTCAAAGAGGTTTACTAAAACTAAAACGTACACACTTACGCTGGTAAAAAGCAACAAAGACGTAGTTGACGCACAAAATTAATCAAAATTGCTTGCAGAATTGATCGAAAGTTTAAAGCTGCGCCGATGCACAAAAAAGCTAACTTTAAGACCGTTTTTCAAGATTATTGTCTAGGATAACGTGTTACTACTACCAGACAAAGAGCAGACAAAGTTTAAACAATTTTGCAATCTTTGTTAATTAGTGGCACTTTTACAAAAAAAAAAACACTTTCATACTAACATATAACCCTGGTTTCTTGTTAGAACAATAAACATAGCGTGAAAAAATGTTTAAAAGTTTGGTATGGTATGTGTCATCTAATATATTGGTCCAGGACGGAGGAGAATATCATAGTTGCAGAACTTTAGGGCGTGGTACGGAAAAACGTCAAAAGAGCTCTTTAGAATAGCAACCAATAAAGTGAAGATAATCATGCTTATTGCAAACATCCAAAATCAAATTTGCATCTAAAGAAAAAGATTATATTGGTTTATAAAAGGGCAATAATCTAAAGAATATGAATAAAAACAACAATCAAAAAGAGATTAGGTACTGTTTAAACTGACTCTGGCAGCTTATTGCTTTAATCTTCGAACAAAAGTACTAAGCTAAAATCAAAGTTTTAATGTTTTAAAATTGGAACGCTGAGCAATGGTACTATGCTATGGTCGGAGAATTTTTTTTGTTTTTTTAGGTCAGTCTCCAAAACAGTTTACAACAAAACTTTGAAATATTGTAGTAACAACTTTACGAGAACACGTTTATTATTATCTTATAATATATTTTATGTTAGATTGATTTATGTTGAAAGTTTACAGTAAAGCACCATCTTATCTTATACGACGGTACTACTCGTCCGCTGTAAGAAATTGTATATCAAACTGCAAAAAAATTTCTAATGTTTAGCGTTTTGAAAACACCTGGGGACAACAATATTAACAATATTGCTATTAACTGCCTACCCAAGCATGCTCAAAAAGTGTTGCTTATTATATTTAACATGATGTACAATTAGATTTGATGCTTTTTAGTACTGTAGAAACTAGCATAAGATATTGTTTTTGTTATTCTGAAAGCCGGGAAAGTGCTGAAATACTGATTACACTAAGTAGAACTTGGCCCCAATACAAACGCACTTGTTGGGAGCAACTGGACTACACTTTACGCCGTTGACTTGTTTCCAAACCTTGAAGAACTACAACAATAATATTGAGTAAATGTTAATTTGACATCTAATTCTTTAATATTTATACTAAACCAAAAAATAGATATGCCTAGGAAACTAAACCTAGATTTTAGGATAAACCCGTCGGCACACACCTGCTTGGTGTACGGTTACTCATATGCTTCCAAGTCGTTTTCAAATTACGTGGAACAACATGTGGACTTGCAAACTACCTAACCAAATGCTATACTTTACGTATATAGACAGAAAAGAAAATATTACATTGCTTCTTAATTTATCGACTCCAACTGATTACAACAAGGTGGCCACCGGTAACAAGAGAATAACGTTTTTTTGAACGTTTAGATGCTGGATTTGAATTGCGTAAAGTTAAGACTGTGGTTTTGTTTTCCTATACTCAGAAATATTGCAAAAGACAACTAAAAATGTTTTGCACAAAGATGTTTTTATGTCAGTTTGGTAATAAGGTTCAAACATTATATTTGGTAGATTGCACTTTGTTTATTGAATAAAAAAATTTGAGCAATGTTTAACAAAAGGTGTACATAAAGTTTTTTTTTTTTTTAATTCAATATACAGTACGTCCTCGGACCAACGCATAAATAAATCTGAACATTTTTGAGTTAAAATTTTATCTTTGAACAAAAACTAATTTGTTAAAAAAAAAAACAAATATGTCAGGGAAATTTACAGATAGTTATTTTTTCTACTAGTATTGAAGTAATAAAATTTGTTAACAATTTAAACTTGATTTTTTGAAACTAAAATTATAACAAATTAGTCCCCAAAGATGAAATTACAATTCAAAAATGTTTAGACTTTTTCACATATTTATGCATCAATCCGAGGACACACTGTATATATTAAATTTTATAACTTAAAAACAATATTTTTGGTTAAAATTAAGTCTAAATTCATCCATTCGTAATTTAATAATAATATAAATTTTAAAACTCTGAACATGAAATCAAAAAGTTAAAAAATTCACGGTTGTTAATAACGCAAATTTGTGCAAGCCTTCAAATAAATATAAATATACTGTTTTTTGAATTCATCTGTGTTGCGTGCAGATATTATCTTTACCTAACACTTTTCCGTATAATTTTTTTATAATATTTTTTTCTTATATTATAATGATAACAATTAATAAATTGGTTGCAACCGCATCACAACGCGGAAATGTTATGTATGCATATCGCATGCTTGAAATCCATAAATAAAGAAAGTAACTATATTAGAAAACGCTTGTCAACACCACAAATTCCTTCTTTACATATTATTCAATGTTAACTGCTATTTTTCATTAAATTATCAATCACTAATTTATTTATTTTTAACGCCTGTTAATAATATCCCTATACGCAGTATAAAATACATTTAAATAACAATACAAATGAATACATTAAATGTTCATATGACGTAGATAACTGAATCAGAATGAATTTGAAACGCTTGACTGCCAAATGTAGGTATCGCGATCATTTGACGTCATTAAAGAACAATTTATTTTATAACGCATATCTAATCCAGTAATGTAAATAAAATTGTACAGCTAAAAATAAAATTCTACGCGATAAAATGTATGCTTCACTGCATTCATTATCACATGTTGCTGAAATTATTTAATTAATCTCAGTGATTACATTTACAGATTATTAAATTATGTTTATGTGACTAATATTTGTGTAAGCTTGATTGACCCAGATCTGGTATAATAGATATTGCAAACAATATGATATGGTACAATACGCAGGCGTTGCAGTTTATGTAGATGTAATAAAGTAATAATGTTAAGTGTATTTTTATTTCATGTAATATAATTTCATGCTTTGATGAGTATTTCATAATTAAAACAGAATGTTTTATTTTTAATGTATATTTTAATTGCATTCTTGGTGCATGAGAGTTCTATTATATTATGCAGTGCTTATTTTATAACGTATGTGGTTGGCTCTGAGCAAAATTATTGTCACATAAGCATATAAGTTTTCATAAATTATAAATATTCAAGTGTTAAATACTTTTTTAAGTAATTAGTGATATTCCAGCAGTGCATTAAAAAGGATATGTTTGTTTTATTATTATAAAAGTTATAATTAATTTTGAAATGTATTTTTTAAATTATGTTTATTAATTATCATAGTTTTTTTCTGAAATTTGCTCCCTACACTGAGCATCATTTTAGGAGGCATTTTTATGTAAATGTCACATAAAATTTTAAAAACATTTTAAACAAAATTATTGTTTACTACAAATCAATATCATTATCAATCAATAAATGAACAATTTTATTTCAAAAAGATCAGAACAAGGAGGGGTGCATCGAAAAATTTGCTTTAGTATTTTTAATGCTTAACGGGCGTAGAAAAATCCATAAAAAAAATATTTTCCTTTACTTAAAAAAATTAATTTTTTTAAATTTTTTTATAAGATTAATTTTGCTTATATTTTTTTAAGTTTATTTCAGAAGTATAACAAGGACATCTTTTGAACCAATTTTAGGCAATTTTACTGTTTGTGTGATAATTTTTGCGCTTGCGGCACAATTTTAGACTCAATCTATTGGCGTCAAAATTAGAGAATATTATTTTTTTGGCGTTCAAACATAAATCCGCCCGGCGCTTATCAAAATGTGACAAAAAAAAGTTAAACCCTAGTGTGTTTATAATATTTTTTGTAAAAAATATTTCTTTATAGATTGACTTTTCTACGGCCGATAAACACGGCACTAACTATTTTCTATGTAGAATTGTTTGCAAAATTCAAATTTTTAATAATATTTGGTGTATTTTTCTTCTGAGCGCTGCTATAACCCAATAATAACCCAAATGCACAGAACAAATTTATATTTTCTATCGAATTTACAACAAAATTACAGAAATGCTTCTTTTTGCTCAGACCACTAGGACTAAAATATTGGTTTATTAGGTTTTGCGGCGTATAAAAAAGACGTGGTCAGACCTGTACAATTATATTTTGCGTTAAAATTAAGATTTTTAAACAAAAAATGCAATTTGTCAAAGTTAAAATACGACAAAAAATCTGTAGAGTTTATTTTTGAGAGTTTTATATTTTCATGAACCAATAAATAAACTACTAAGTTATAGAAACAAAAAAAACTACTAAAGCAAGCTTCTCAATGCGCCTCCTTCCTCTGCTATGGTCCGTTTGAAGTAAAGTTGCTTCAATAACAATAAAATATTTAAAAAAATAGTTAGTGGTTATTTCATGTATACTAAACAATGATTGGTCAAGTTTTTTTATATTTTTTGTTAAATGTTTTCCTGACATCAAACAATACTGTCAGGTGTTTAACTGCTTTGTTTATTGTAACTACCGTACCAAAAACGTTAAAGTGACTATGGCAACGTTGTCCACAAAACCAATCAAAATAGTTCTCTCGCGCATTTTGATCCGCAGTTGGTTGTTGTAAAGAATGTTCCAACAGATTTTGAGCGTTGATTTGTTTTCCTTTACAGCAAAATAAGTAGCGTTTGTTTCCACACCGTTGGGAAGGTTGATGCAGCCACAAGGTTGTTATAAAACTTTAACACTAAATTTGAACTGCACAAAGTTACTTTCTTCAGTATTTTTGCTAAAATATTTCCGAATTTTGAAGATTTGTTTGTTGGATGTGTTTTAGTTTTGTACGCGCTTTTTGTAGTTTATTGCTTGTAGAACATGTGCTTTATCACTTTTTCGATAATTTCTATTGTAAGCTTTGGTCTCGGCAAAAATTATTTTTTGATGTTTTGTTACTGTCACCCCAGATGCCAAAGTCTAAATTTTGACAAAAAAATTCCAGCAAAAAAGTTTTTTTTTGCAACTTTAAATTTCTTTTATAAGTAGCGTTTTATGAGTGGTAACATGCGTTTAGCATTTCTAGTGTACTTCTTTTTTTTGCTACACACTGCTGGCGTAATTCAACAATTTCCGCATTTTATCTTGTTATCTTGCAGTAAATTTTTTCTTTGGTATTGATCTTTGTTACTGTTGAAATAGCTCTAGTTAATTTCTTTTTGTACAACTTAGTTCCTTCTTAGTTTCTTTCTGTCTATCCTCTTAACTTGCAAATTTTTGTTTCGTTCCTAAGAAAATATTTGATTCTTTTCTTTTTTAGTGTTAAAAACATTGTAGTTGTGATTGCTCAAAGATTCTTGTTTACTATTCTCTTATTGCGTGACCTTTGGTTTAATATAGTTACTAGCTATTGTAAAGTTTAAGAATAAATAATAATCTTGCTTTTCAAACGTAGTTTTTTTACCTAAGTTTACCATGTATAGATCATTTATAACCATTTAGTTAGTTATAATCTGTTCTCTTTTATTAGTAAGGTGCATTCACTTTACTGGGGCAATTTTGCATTTACAATACAATTAGTTTTATTGCTTTAGTATCTTTTGCAATGGCTAAAGCTAAGTTGCAAGCCAGACGGTTTTTGTTGGTATTGAATATTGGTTTTTGTTTAACATAGCCTTTGTTTTCTCTTAACATTTAGGGTTTTTGATTGGTGTTCTTCTTTTTGCAGTGAACGGAGTACGCATTATTTTTGCATTTAGCAGTTTTGTGTACTTTTTGCGTACTTTAAGTACTTTAAACACACATTTTTTTTGTTTTTTTAACACTTTAAACATTTGACGTCTTTTTTCCATAATTCTGTAAACGGTTTAACTTATTTTAATTGTCTTTGTGTTGATCAGTTTTATAGCGTCAACCTCTTACATTATTATAATAAAAAATGTTATGTTTTTGTATACCAGACAAACGCATTTTAAAGCATTTTTTTGTTTTTTTTTTTAAGATTTTTTTTCTCTTGGAATTGTTTTGTATGAAAACTAAAGGGTGAGCTATCTAACTTTTAGAACTTGAATCGGATATAAATAAAAAACTAATAAATATTTTTTTTAAATTATAAGTTTATTAGAAAGATTGGACATTTTTATTTAAGAATAAAACACAACATTATTCAAATGACTGCCACGCTGCTTTGACAGTAACTCTTCTAATTTACTCAATTATTTAGTACATTTTTGACTGTTTGGGCTCCAATCGCATGAATGGTAACTTCGATTTTGTGTTTCAATGCATCAATCATCTCTGGATGGTTAGCGTAACACTTATTTTTACAGTCTCTCTACAAACAAAATCTAACGGGGTCAAATCACAGCTCCTAGGCGGCTAATTAACATCAGCATTTTGGCTAATTATTCTATTTCCAAAAACAGTGCGCAAAAAATCGGTGGTTACGTTGGCTGCATGGCAAGTAGCCCCGTCCTCTTAAAACCAAATGTTATCTATTTTATACTCTTCAATTTTTAGAAATAAAAATTTGTTTGTGTATGACACAGTAATGATTGTTATTGTTGGTAACTGCGGCTTCTTGTTTATTTTTAAAGAAAAATGACTCAATAATGCCGCCAGACCAAAAACCACACAGAACGGTTACTCGTTGTGGATGCATATTGTTCAATAGTCATGTATTGATTCTCTCATTTCCAAATGCGACTATATTGCTTATTGACATTGCCTCCAAAATAAAAATGAGCTTCATAAAAAAACACAAGTTTTAAATAAAAATGCTCATCTTTGGCCAAACAATCTTTAGCCTATTGGGCAAACTGAAAACGCATCGGATTGTCATGAGGCCTTATTTATTGAACTAATTAAACTTTGTAGGGTTTTAAACTAAAGTCTTTATGCAAAATTTTCCTCAGAGAAGTGCAAGAAATGTTCAGTTTCTGAGAACAATGACAAGTTGATGTTGATGCATGTTCACGCACACTCTGAGCAACATTAAGTTTTTGGCTGAGCGCATTGGACGAGAACGTTTTATCCACAAATGATCTAGTTTTGTAAACTTGCTTTACAAATTGGTCTACAAACTGTGTTGAAGGCACTTTTTTTCTATCAAAGTTGTTTTGTACATTTTTTACCGATTCAGTAGAAGACTTACTACTTTGAAAATAAGATTTATTATTTTACAAATCGGTATTTTCTGTATTAAGCAATTTTGTTGTATTGCCAGTTTTTGCTAGTACAATTTGTATTATTGTGTCAGCAAACAGATATTCTATTCAGATTTGATTTGTTATTGCTTTTTGCACAAGTGTCCTAGTTCTGTCTCTTTTCTGTTGGCCAGGTCAGATGCCAAAACCGGGTTTTAAAAGTTGTGTGCACCATCAATGCTTAGTGGCTATCTGAGTAGGTTTTTCTTGCAAAAACATTGATTTCTATTTTCAATTTTATTGCCGAGTTGTTTTTGTTATTAGTCGTTAGTTTGCTCTTTTTCCAGAATCCATGGAGCAGCCTGGTTTTGATGCTGGGTAAATTAATTTTGTTTACCGACATTGCATAAACATTAGTTCTATTTTACCTACTGGCAGGCAAAAGAAAAAGTTTAGAGATGTTTGATTACCTAGCTCTCAATACTTAATAGCATCGGTAACTAAAAAAAGGATTAAAAAATGAAGGACAGAACGTAGTAGTATTGTTACTGCTACGGCAAATTGCTGTGCGTATGCAATTCTTTATTTGCCACCTATGGCCGCTCCTAGAAGAGGGTTTTACTATTTTATGAGGTCCAGATGTAGATACAGGGTCCGCCAACAGGTATTGACAAATTTTGGAACATTGTGGTAGAGGAACTAAAAAAGATAGGGAAAAAATCAAGTAAGTAACTTGTTTATAATATAATGCAGTTTTAGTAATAATTTTTTTACGCAGTGGCGTCTGAAAAGTAACAACAAGTTTTTGGTTACATTGGTTTAAAGCCACTAAGCCCTGACTGCTTGGAGGTTTTGAAAAAAAAAACTATTTGAGACGGTAGCCGGGGATTTTTTAATCTTGCCCAAAAAAACTTTTTGCAAACAACTTTTTTTTGTCATAAGTTTGTAAACCAAGGGCGGGTCTAGTCGTTTTGCACTTTTGTTCTTTTTTTGTTTTCTTGTTTGATTATATTTTGTTTTTTTATCAATGCTTTGATTTAGTTGGCTTACATCTTTCTTTAGTATTATGTATTACGGTAAAAGTTGCTATGTTCTTTGGTTTTATTTTTTTATTTTGCTTTATTGGTTTTTGATTGTTTTGTAGACGCGTACCGTCAAGAAAAACTAGACTTTTATTTTTGTCTTGTTGGATCTTTAAAATGATCTAAAAATTTTGTTTTCTTATGTTTCCATTAATTGATACTATTTGAACAGTACAGGAGTTTTGCCTCTGAGTTTAAGTCAATTTAATCATAGTTGATTCTAAGTTGTCAGTTTTATTTTCAAGCTCCTGATGAAAAACTGAAAGGAGACAAATAATTAAAAAATAAATAAAATTGCTTCTATTTACACTGTATTGCACCTAAAGATCTAAAATTTAGAAATTGTCATATTTTGGTACCCCAAACATGTGTACAAAATTTGAGCAAAATAGGAGATGTCGATGCGGGAACGTTTATCCTATCGTGGAATTACCTATAGTGTAAAAGTAATTTTACTGAAAAAAAGCTTACAAAATGTTGAGCAATTTAAAATGCACAGATGATAGTATTGTAGTATCTAGTATCTATAGTCTATACACATTAATCATACAGTACATTTAATCAAGATAAATATCAGCATATTACTAGAAGAAAAAATTATGTATAGCTTGATTAAGTATGTTTTTAAAATATTTCTAAACAAAATAAAAAAATTGTTTAATATTTTTGAAATAAAAATTAGATAAGAATACATTTATTCTAAGAGTGATAAAGCTTAATACTATTCTTTATTTATATACTTAAAAGTACCTATAGCTATTGGAAACTGCACTCACGTGAAATAAGTGAGAATTGTGCGCACTTGGCTAAAATCTTTTGTTTTTCTCTCTTATAATATAAATAACTATTATAATAAAATATTATATATGCATATAATAATTGTAATGTATTATCAAAAACGTCATTCCATGGCTTTTTATTGCCGTAAATAAAAATAGAATTCTCGCAGTTCCAGTACCGACTTCTTTTACTAATGGGTTTGGAAAATTTATGCACTACATTTATATGTCTGTGTAGTCACCACTCTGCATCGCTGCCACGTAATAGTAGTTTTATGCATAAAACTAACTTAGTGGAAAGCATTATTTTGTTGGCAGTGTAGTAGTAGTAGTAAATATTTTTATTATACAATTTAGGATCTTTCTGTGCACTATTACCTGAATCATATTTACTTAAAAAAAAAACACAAAACACATTTTTTAAAATATTTTAATCAATATATTATTTTATAAATAGCCAAACAATCTTTTAACACCATTCCATATACCCGGTTTTTCTCTATTTGTAATAGTTCTAATGCACTTATGCAATTTATAAATTCGTTCACATTGGTTTTCTGTGATTCCTGTACATTCAATAGCTTCCATAAATTGTTTGCTGTTAATACCATAAAACTTGTTGACATTTTCAAAATTCAGTTGACCTGTAACAGTAATTAACTTGTACAAACTCACCCAATGGTTGACATACTCTTACCATATTCATTTAACATGTTTGCTTTACTGTATAAGCATCTAATAAAACATATATGAACTTCAATTTCTTCTGTACATTCTAAAATCCATTGATTTATAAATGGTTGGGTATGATACTCTTTTAAAGTCTGTATGTATGATCTGAATACCTTATAACAATAAGAAATTATAATCAACAATATCAGTTTGTGGAAAATATAATACCATTTATACCAAAAATTACACACCTCATTTTCTTTTGCAAACACAATAGCGGTAAATATCAATAATATGAAGACTGAGTTTTTCATTTTGAGCGAATATGTTCTAACTAATTATGCATCTGAATTGGTACAATATATATATAGTAGAATACTAATTATTTTTTATTTTTTATTTGTGTATTGAAATTAAAAAATATAATATTAAATTTTAATATATTTCGTGAGACTAACAATGTAATATTGCAAAATTTTATAGTTTTATATTAATATTAATTGTAATAGTAATTACTTTTTGAATCTAATAGTTAATATTAATAACAATAGTTGCTCATGCGCTTGTAAATACTTCGTATTATTTTAAATTTATATTATTCTGTTGTAAGCAGCTTCGATGAATTTGCATGTGCTCGATATACCTAACAATGTTTTTTTATTTAAAACCTGCATCCTTATAAAATAAATAAAGAATATATTACTGCTAACAATTTTTCGTCGGGGTGGAGTAATTTGCAACTAAAATAGGCAATTTACAATGATTAATTTATCAACTAACTGCAAAAGATCTTACTAGATTGTTTATAGAATTGAAGTTTTAGCTAAAGATGATATAAGCTAGTACTTTAGCAAAAAGAGTTTTCTTGACCTTGCCGAAAGTGTTATCTGCATCAATTCTCATTCAGTAAGCAGTGCCGCAGTAGCTGCAAAGTTGGCTAAATTTTTTGAGGATTTCTTCATTGCAAACATAAAACATATTGCTTCATTCATCCTCATATTATTCATGTTTTAATTTATATTTGTATTTATAAATTTTACTCAAGTACACAATAGTGTTCAGAATGAAACAATATGATGTGAGAATATGTCAGATGGTCACTGTATATGGATGAGAGTTTTATTGACAAGGATTTGATAAAGGTTCTACATGGATGAGGGAATACAAAACGTCCCAACACGCATATTGTAGATAAATGAACCTACTTGAGCAGATTAATTTGCATATACCGCATGCATCGTTGCAAAATACATAACATTTAACTACACAAAATTGAGAAATAAGAATTTTTCTATCGCAACACACTATAACTGATTAAAGTTATGGCATTTGGTTTCTCTTGAAATATTTAGAAGTTTTAGTATGTATTTATATAAATTTATGTTATTTATTTTTATTATTTCTTATATTATTTTTTAAACGTATTTAAGAATTTTATTACTTTCTGCATCACAACAACATAAGAATATCTAAATTTTGTCAAAAAAGTTGATAAAATATAAAGATTAAAAGCTACACTCCCAAGTGGGGATCTCGACGTGATCATTAACACAAATTCTATTGCAATCAGTAAGGTGGAGAAAAACGAGCTGGTTGAAGCTTTACAGACCGCGTTTTCTGTTAACTGTGTCGCGTTACGTGTCTTCCTATTTATCCCGGCCGATCTCAAGCTATAGTTTTTTATTATGCAAGAAAATTTTACGACTGCAGGAATTACAACCTACGCAACACAGTTTGGTTATATTACGAGCATTCTGGAACCATAAATTTACAAAATATTATTGTAAATAAACCGGCAATAGATGCTTATACAACGATAAAAACCAAACTAATTAAACGCCTCTCAGCTTATCCCAAAAGCAGAAGACTCGTCCGCCGCCTTTTAGAGCGCAAGGAAATGGGGTATAGAAAGCCATCACAGTTTTTAAGGCACCTTCAAAGACTTGCCAAGTTAGCTGTTTTGAGCAGTATGTTTTGCACACTTTGATGCAGAAGATTACCAACATCCATGCTCTATCCTCGTAGCTCACAAAGATTTATCGATGAAAAAAATTGCGGATTTAGCTAATTCAATCATGGATTCAACATCACAATGACCAACGGTTGCAGAAGCAGCAAGTAAGTAACTTTTTAACAGGCGGCTCCAGCAACTCACAATCACTCTGCAACAAGAAATTGCATCAATAAGAAAATAAATCTCCAAAGTACAAAATAGCAAAGCTAGTTTTTAAGATAGATCAAAATCTTGTTCACGGTCAGCTTTATATAATTGACAACTCAAAAATGACATTTGCTGGTACCATATGAAGTTTAGACGCGGGGCAACAATCGTGCTTATTTCAGGGAAACTTAACGTATTTACATGACTGATAATGTCACAAAGACACAATTTATAATAGACACCGGCGTTGATTTATGTGTGATTCTTCGCTCCTAAATGCAAAAACTACCAAATAAATTGCCGTATGAACTTACCGCGGCCAACAAAACGGTAATAACAACATACGGTACCGAGACGTTAACACTCAATTTTAGACTCCGCCGAGACTTTACATGAAGGTTTGTGGTAGCAACTAAACTTATTATCGAAGTAGGTTCTCTTGCATTCTACAATCTTCTTGTGAATGTAAAATAAAACTAGTAGACTCATCGACTTTACTCACTGCACAAAGGAAAGCAAACCCACCAATAGCATACAAGCCACAACGACTGGCCCCAGATAAATTAAAAACCGCCTTAAAAGAATTTGACGCTATGTTAAAATTTGGAGTTGCCAAAACATCCTCGAGCTGTTGGTCATCACCACTTCACATGGTACCAAAACAAAGCAACAAGTAGAAACCCTGAAAGTACCATAGAAGATTAAACGCACAGACGGATCCTGACCGGTACTTAGTCCGGCACATCTAAGACTTTTCTCAAAATCATGATGAAACAAAAATCTTTTTAACGATAGATCTTGTTGACGCTCGGTCTCCGTAATGCTGAACAAACGTTTAAGAGGTTCATTGACAAAGTGCTCAAAAACTTAAAATTTTGTTATGCTTGTATAGATATGTACTTATAGCACCTAAAACATTTGGAAGCTTAATTTAAATATATTTAAATGCTTTCAAGACTACGGAGTGATCATTAACCCATTGAAATGTGTTTTCAACGTCAAAGGCAAGCCACTATTAAAGTTGAGATCAGAAGCAGAAAGAGCGTTTGAAGCTTGCAAAGAAAGCCTAGCACAAGCAGCGTTGCTTGCCCATACCCGGCTCAATGTTCTACTTACTATATTTTGCGTGCTTTAGTTTTCGCCATTGTTGCAGCCTTTTTAACAACAAGTCAACAACTCCTGGGAATTCTTAGCGTTTTTCTCAAGAAAATTACAAAGCAGTAAAACATTTTTGCTACATGGTTGAAACGTAAGCCTTTACCATCATTACCGACCATAAGGTAATTACAAATGCACTTTGCGAGAGAAATAAAAAATTCACACTACGACAATTCCAATACCTTGATTATATAGGGCAATTCTCCACAGACATAAGTCACGTGTAGGGAGAGAAGAACTTTGTCGCTAATACCCTTTTCCGAATCGAAAAGAATGCGATAACAATAGATCTAAAAGTTTTAGCAGAAACGCAGAAAACGGATGTAGAACTAAGAGATATAGAAATCAAGAAATTGTTAATGATGCAGTTAAAGCTTATTAAGATACCAGAGATAAACGCATCTTTGCTGTGCAATGTGTCAACATCAACTGCGCAACTATATGTCACATCACAGTTCCGACGATCAGTATTTAGTAGCATCCACCAACTCTCACATACAGAAATAAACTTTACAGTAAAATTAATAGCACAGCGTTATGTTTGGACGTTTATTATAAAAGACTGCAGGGAATAGGCTTGGAGCTGTATCGAGTGCCAGCAAGCAAAAGTCAACCGTCATGTATAAATAACGTCAGGCACTTTCAAAACGCCATATATGAAGTTTGACCATGTACATATCGGTATTGTGGTTATGCCGAACTTGTAAAACTGCAGTTGTTACCTGATCTGTGTGGATCGTTTTTTTCGATAACCAGAAATTTCTTGATTTTCTATAGGGATAATCAAGAAACTACAACAGTGAAGGCCTTATATGCACATTGGATTGTTAGGTTTGTAGTACCATTACGATTGAGTACGGACCAAGGAAGGCTGTTTAAGTCGCACCTGTTTAGACAATTGATCTACCTAACAGATATGTTTTACTTTAGAACCACGGCTTACCACCCGGCAGCAAATGGTATGGTAAAAAAACTTTATTGACATACTGCCAACCGTTATGCTAGGCATCCGTTTAGCATGGAAAGACGACCTCCAGTCAACAGCCGCGAAGATGTTGTATAGAGATCCACTACGACAGTCAGGAAAAATGTTGACACAGACATCATCGACAGGCGGACAAAATGAGTTAGAATTTATGACTGACGGATCTAGGCTTAGAAAAAAATCCACTTATGCGTTTAAAGACCTAAAACGTGTTTTCCAAATTAAACAAAAACTTTTATTGCAGACATCAGGAGACGCAATGACTCCATATCTATCGACAGCGTATAAAATAACAGACATTTTAATCATCAAAGACAAAGATGTTAGGTTGAAAGCAAAAACTAGCCAATCTACAAACTAACTAAGCCAACAGCACACGCGCTCAGGTAGACGTGTACACTTTTTGGTCTGTTTGCAGATAGGTTTCTTGTATGGAAAAGGAATACTGTAGCGACAGTCGAGACAAGGAATTTAATATGATCAAGTTATTTAATTTTGGTTACTATAGAAATATAATTATTTTTAAGTGGATTTTTGAGTAGTTGATAAAAAACCTAGTTTTTACTGTATTTATTAAAAAATTAAAAATTCAGACAATCATTGCAGAAGTAATACGAACAAAAATGGAACCGAGATCGTTAATAAACAAAATCATAGTCATTAATAAAAAAAAAACATTGTTGACTTGTTATTAATTTTTTTAAACATTGATCATTTTTTTAAATTCATAATTAGGCTAACAAGGTTGATCATTTTCTTTTAATAGAATGCCAGGGTGTACAGTTTCTGCTTTTGATAGAGCCAGAATGATTGCTTTGAATGATGCTGGATATTCTAATCACCAGATATCTAACATGTTAGACATCTTAAGATCTACTGTTGTGTAAATAGTACTTATGTACAAAGAGTTTGGAACAATAAATAGAAGACCAAGTTGTTAGCAGCCTCGAGTCACAAACAAAAGAGTGGATCGGTATTTAGTCTAATATGCCCGTAGATATGCTTCAGCTCTAGCACTCAAATATCACTTTTAAGGTACGTTCAGACATGTTGTATTGACATCTACGGTTCAAAGAAACTTTATGCTGCAAATTTGCGTTCAAGAAGACCCATAAAGGTTTCTACTCTACTTCTACGGTACTGAGTTGCCCGTTTACGATGAGTACAAAAGCAAAAGTACAGGATTTTGCGACAATGATGGTGGGTCTTATTCACAGATAAAAGAAAAATTGAAATTGTAAAAGATGACAATATTTAAAGAGTTTGAAGAAATCTAGCTTCCAAGAAAAATTATTTTTTATATTTATAGACTATAACGCTATTCCACATTGTGCAAAAAAGGTTCAAGTGGCACTTAAACAAGAACATATTACTCGGTTAGACTGGCCTGCTGTTCTCTAGATATAAATCTTAAAAAAAAACATGTACAATTTTGGTTATAAAGCAGTTTGCAACCGTATTAACGCACCCCATAATGTTGAAGAGTTAGCTGCAGCGGCCATGAAGAAACAAAACAATATTTTTCAAGAAACTGTTAACCGTTTGATTATTTTAATGTACAAGCTTGTCAATGTGTTACTAACAAATAAAATAGACATACTAACTATTGATTAAATTTTAAGTTGTTTTACTGTTAGTTTCTAAAATATTAAATCTGTTTTAAAAATGTTATTATTGTTGTTTTGTTGTTTTTTAACACTCTCAACTAAAATAAAAGGTTTTGGTACAAAATATACATTCAAAAATATCATGAATAAAAAAAACATAATGAAAATAATGGTATACCAGAAAATCCAAGACTTTTGGTAGTGTACTTACTTTTTATGTTATTTTGGTGCAATAGGTGGTGGTATTCTCTCCTTCTAGTCTTATTTTGCATGGCCTAAGGTGCCCTATTTTATATTTTTTAACGTTTATTGGACTTGAATTTGCTTTTGGGGCTCCAGAAAACATATAATCCGTAATAAACTTGACACAAAACACAGCAACCTAGAAAAACTGTCAAGTACTGAAACACACAAAACTATTCCTAACAAGATCATTACTCATTATCTAAACTATAGTGACGCAGATGAGCAAACAAAACATTTAAAGCTTAAATTTTTCTATTAGAAGAAAATAGCACACACTTTTTCTATTGTTAATTCTTGCCGTAGTTGTGAGATGGGACATAGTAAAGTTAAAGTTTTGGTAGAAAAAAAAACCTAATTTTGTATCCCTAAAACCAGCGATCATAAACTACGTTTTACAATAATTACAATTGTAGTTTTGTATGTTTGTGACGTGCAATATAAAAACAAACAAAAATTTTGTCCGGATAAAATGATGGACAAGTACACCTAATGACGCAGAAGTACGTGACAAATAACTTTTAGTATGCTTATTTACTTGCGGCAATAATCATTATGTCACGGTTCTTTTATTAGATTTATGTAATATTTCTAATAAATTAACATTCTTTGAATTTTATCTTCTTTATGTGCTGTCTTCTCTAAGAAGTTTGGCCACTATTAAAGCTTTTAATGTTACGGCTCTAAATAGTTTGATCGAGCTGCTTTGGAACCACTGTCTTAAATTATTTAACCAGGTAATGCGCCGTCTTTTGATACTTCTTTTACTTTGTATCTTTCCTTGTATAATCGTTTGTAAAAGTGTATACCTTTTTTTTTTTCATCACGTGGCTTAGGTATTGTAGCTTTCTGATTTTAATTTTATTTATGATTTTTTCTTTTTTTTATTTTCTTTAAAACTTTCTTATTTGTTGTTCTGCTCACCCAACTTATTTTGATTGTTCTCCTGTAAACCCACATTTCAAATGCTTCCAGGCAATCCATAATGTTTTTCTTAAGTGTCTAAGCTTCTATTCCGTATAATAATACAGGAAACACATAACATCTGAGAATTATGATTTTAAGTTGTATGTTGAGGTCGTTACTGCATAGTACATTCTTTATTTTGTTGAATCTGTTTCTAGCTTGTCCAATTCTTGATCTCATTTCTACTGTATATTTGTTGTTCTTGTTAACTATTGTTTCTTAATATTTGGATTTGCTGACCTTTTTCACTAGTTCTTCTTTTACCCATCTTTGTTGTTGTTGTGATTTTGTGATTGTCATTCATTTTGTTTTCTTGGTGTTCAATATGAGTCCGCTATTCTTGCTGCATTGTACTACTTGATATATTAGCGTTTGTAGTTCTGTTAGAGACTACAATAAGTATGGTATTGTCCGCATATCTGATGTTGTTGATAGCTTTTCTATTAATTTTGATTCCGATTGTTGTTTGTTTTGCTATTGCTTTTTGTATTATGTCTTCTGAGTATAAGTTGAAAAACAAAGAAAAAAGCACGCATCCTTGTTTTTCCCCTTGTTTTATATAGAATTCTTCTGTTCATTTTCAACGCAAACATTAGCGGTCTGGTTAAAGTACAGGTATGTTATTAGCCTAATGTTTTTTCCATCTATTTGTTTTTCTCTGAATAGTTTTATGAGACCTGGCGGACTTTGTAATCTAAGAAGCACACATATATTGTGTTATATATGTGTTATATTTCACTCTAGGGCAAGCAAATCTAGTTTTTATTTTTTATTTTTGCAATCAAAACAATCTAATGTACGTTTGTGATACTCTAGTGGTGAATTCATATTTATAACCTTGCTTGAAAGCTGAAATTGAACTGTCAACACAAAGTAAATAGTTTGGTGCACAATTTTAAAAAGGCGACATATAAAGTGATTACATAATTCCAGACATTTATAAAGACGCTGTACTATGTTTCATGAGTACCATACTCAAACTTCAAGTTTCCAAGTGTAGCGGAATCAAAGATATCAAATTTTTAATAAAATGGTATTTTCCCATTTTCCGCAGGAAATTTCGGAAAACCAAAAGCGGGATTGTGTTTTAAGGAAATTTACCATAAGATACACTATTTTGAATGTGATTTTTGACTATTTTTTGCTTATTTACAGCACAAAAACTGAAAGGAGACAAAATATTTCTAAAAAAATTAAATAGCCGCCATTTACACTGTATATTTTGGTACCCCAAACATGTGTACAAAATTTGAGCGAAATCGGAGATGTCAATGTGGGGACGTTTGTCCGAACTATTTTGAAATTACCCTATAATGTTTAAAGTTTTTAGAAATAATAATTCTGTAATTATTTTAATAGTTTAAAATTAATTTTTTTGGATTGTAATTATTTAGCAATAATATTTTATATTAAAATTTTTAATAATATTGTTACTTTTTAACAAATACTATAGTAATATAACATATTTTTAAAAATTATTTTTGTTATTACATTTTCATAATTCATTTGATAAGTACTACATGCGAACATATCAACCACTCCAATAAGAAAGCATTCCAGGATACATCACCATAACCCAGCAGTCAGCAATGTTTTTAAACAGATGCATGGCTATAAAATCAGATATTATTAACGAAAAAGGTAATATTATACAAAAAGTAATATAAAATATAATGTTTTATATCATTTTTTTAGGAGAGGCAAATATTTCTGTGTTAAAGAAATTATTTCATTTCGACGATGCAAAAGTTTTGGAGTTTGAAAAATGTAAACTAAATACAACAGATCAGTGCGAACGTTATTTTGGTATTTACAAATGCATTATGAAGATACAATTAATTGAAGAAAACCATCATAAAAACCTAAACATAAAGTTCACAAACATTAGTTATTTTGAGGTTAGGGTATTTTAATAAAAATTTTATACTTTATTGTGCTGATTTTATTTTTATATATTAAGACCGGTTTCGGCGGTTAGGCCATTATCAGTTTTTTCTTTGTGGTGTGAATTTTACACCACCCGCAACACACAACAACACCTGTGAAAAGAAAAGAAAAAACTGATGATGGCCTAACCGCCGAAACCGGTCTTAATATATAAAAATAAAATCAGCACAATAAAGTATAATTTTTTTATTAAAATACCCTAACCTCAATTATTTTAAACTGTGCAATAATCAGAAACAAATACTATTAGTTATTTTATTGTTTCTTTTTTGTAGTATTTTGTGTTTGATAAAATATTGATAAAATACTACATACATTTTCATCATTTGGATTAAAAATCCTAAATTTGCAAAATGTTTAATTAAATGTAAATGTGATAATATTCAACTACTACTAGATAGAAACTCTCTCATTGTTTGATTGAAAATTCATCGATGCATATTGTATTTGTGGTTTCGTGTTGGTTGAAATTACATGCATGCATAAAGTATGTTGTACTCTGTGCTATCACATGTTCCGGTTTCTAGCTACAATAGACATATCAGAAAGGACCAACGTAATTGCATAATATACAAAGGAAATCTGATCTATTATTAAATTATGTCATTCAATAATTAGGCGCATTATTATCTATTCGAGAATAAAGGGTATTTATTGATTTTTGTTAATTAAACTGAATCCTTAAAATAGTTAATTAACTAACAGCGTTACTTGATATTTGTAATAGTTTGTATTTGTTTGATTAAAATTACATAAAAAAGCAATTATTTTTTGATAATTTTGTTATTTTGTAATTATGTCTAGCTCGATAACTAAGTTAGTGCGAAACATTTGATTGGTATCCACCACTTTTATTTCACTACCCATCTATTTTTAAAATACTTAATTAATATTGGTAAATGTATACAGATAAAAATATGAAGAATTTTATTAAATTAAAAGAAAATACAAAATTACATTCAACAGAGTAAAGTAGTTATAAACCGCTGCCGTGTTACAAATAAACTGGCTAGTTCAGCTACAAACGTCGATGCACTTAACAGCCGATAAAATCAATATTACGCAACGTACAGAAACAATTCATATTCATTAGAAAGAGAAGAAATGTCAAATTCAGTAATGTAGTAGATTGTAAATTAAGTGTAATTAGAAACACTTCATTCTTACATTAGTTAGAAAAAAATCATTTTTTGTACAATTCAAAACTGCTTATAATAAACAACAATTAGTAGAACTCATGGTAGAAACTTTAACATTTGTTCTTAAAATTACATACGATAAAATAATTATATTTGTAACCATTTTTCTTTCATGTGAAGCTTGATGAAAACTTTAATCATTGTTGTTAAGAAATCTCTTAATTAGTAATTATATCTTCTCATAAAAATACTCTGAAGATTAGTTGTCAAAATGCTCCAAAGTAGCAGTTTTCACCTCTTCATCTCAAGATTTTGTCTACCTTAAAGGTTTTTTTTAAATTTTGAAATCAGAATATAGTCGTAATAGGTCAAGTCTAAGCTGTAGGGAAATAAACGATTTTTTGGAAACAGCATTCTTTTATGGCAAGACCTGACTACTTTTGTTAACTTTCCTCAACGTTTTGCCAAATATTTTTTCTATTTCCGCCATTTATCGTGGGATTTTTTTTCTTTTATCCATCAAGATGCACAGGCTTTTTTTCATAAATTCTCTTTTCCACAAAGAATTATGATACAAGACTATAGTTTCATCCTCTGTAACAATAGATTAAAAACTTTTTTTGTTTTCCCTAACAGAGCTACAAAAAAGATCAAGCACAATCAACTCGTTGCAATTTTTAAACAACAGACAGAAGTTTTGAAAGCGCATACCAAACGCCGCTTAAGAGCCACATGGTAAAAGAACTGTGCTTTAAAACGTTAGTTTCTTTATCTTAGATGCCTCTGTGCAAGTAAAAATATTTCCTTCTTTTGCGGTAAATCTTGAGGCAATGTGTTGGAAACTGAAATAGCGTTTAGACAGTGATTGGTCGTCTTTTCTTTGGAGCAGTTACAATGGTCCGGTTCTTTGCGTAACTTTTGTAACAAAAGATTTCTAGTTACATTGGTTTTGAGGTCTGGTAGCTTTGGGATGAGTCTATCCAAAGTATTGGTAAGTATTTTGCCATCGCTGCTTAAAAAATTTGTTTTTTGGAAAATGCTACGTCTATTTTAGTAGTCTATGTGCAAACGTCTATTGTTAATAAAGGAGATATGTTTTCTATTAGATTTTTTGAATTGCATTTTGTATACGGTTTGTGCAATCCGCGTTACATTAACGCATTTCCATTTCAGCGTTTCTCTAAGCATAGACGCCTCATCTTTGTATCAACAATAAAATTAATAAAAAAATTTAAAAAAAAAGTTTAAAATTAGCCATTGTTCCTAGTCTGACACTCACGACAAGTTTAAACAACCAAGGTTTTAATCACTCTCAAAGCCAGCCTAAAAAGAAGCTGGAGTTGCCCCTGTTAAACGCACTAGTAACATTTTAATTGCAGATCAGTATGTACAGGTACAGACACTACAAAAGACTGCTTAAAAGTTTATCACCCAGAGATAATCAAAAGATATTTTGATACGTGTACCAAAACTCAAAAAACAATAAAGGGTATGTACCTACCCACAATGAACAACCTAATTGTAGTAGCAAAAATGTTGAAAAAAACAATTAACTAAAAAATCAATTTACGCAACTTACGCTAAAGTCAGCAACAAGGTTTATAAATAGTTTTACTTCAGTAATTGCAAAACCTTTAAACTGGAACCATAAATATTGAAGAAAAAAACAGTTGAAAGAAAAAAGGAACGTAGCAAATAACCGGCAGAATTTCAGTCAGTGCTCAAAGCTAAGCTTTAAATTAATACACATTTTACAGTAGTTGGAGAACCAAATAGTGGCAAACTTTAACACATAAGTGGAGATTTGATAAAAAATAAAAAAAATCTTTAACTAACCACAACTTACTTAGGAGCTCTTAATTAACTCATTCGGAAACTTTATGAAGAAACAAAACTTGAAGAATAAAATTGACAGCCTAGAACTAACCTTAACCTAAATCCAAAGATTAAGATCTAGTATATGACTGGAAACTGGAAAAATGTAAAGCCCAAATATCACAAAACAAATAAAACAATTTAAAAAGATTTAGATAATTTCAAAGACCTAATCAAAAAAGTAAAATCAATCAAAACAAAACAAAAAACATTGAAAAATGTTCTACTCCTAGACGAGCCGTTGTCTTTTTTTTTCTTAACGGTATGTTCTCTATTACTGGAAGTTAATCACAATTTTGACAAATTCATTTTTGTCTTGGGCATTATTAGTTGTATTAATGCGTATTTTCTGTTTCTCATAACGTGTCTCAAGTATGATAATTTATTGGTCTTTATTATTGTTAGATTTGTTTTTACTTTTTATGCGTTTGAGCACTTTTTTGGTTGTTATGTGTTCTGTATACGTGCAGCATGCGTCGGAGTACCTAAATTTCTATTTATTTTTTAAATAAAAATAGATCTTGCTACCTCTATTCTGGTATGCTATTTTTGTAAAAACAATTAAAGAACAACAAAACAAAACTTACGTGGCACCAAAGAAAGATGCAGGTTGGTTAAACTAGGTTAGCAATCAATCAAGGATACTTAGCAAGCTATGTTTCTTGCAAAAGTTGTAAGTTTAAAAATATGATAAAAAAAATCAACACACTTTTAAACAAAATATGTGCGCCGACCAAACTAGATCAGCCACCGTTTAATTTTTGGCAATTAAAGTTGCGTGCAAAAACTGCAATCTAGCACTAAGAAAAAGAAGAAAGTTGCCAGATGAACTTTTTTAAGCAAAACTAGCAAATCCACTCCAGATAAAAGAATCCACCTAAAAGCTATTGGACCTTAATACTGTCATACCTAGAGTTCTTTGCTTTGCAACAAATTGGAACACAGTAACCAAAAGAAGAACGGCCACTTTTCAGTCTCCATCCTAACTTTCAGCACATTGCCAACCACAACAAAATATATTTTCCAAAAAAATACATCTAACAAAACTGTAGCGCATTACCGTATCAAAATGTAGCATAGAATATGCTTGCCAGACATTGCAAAACAAATTGTAGGTCAGTATGTTAAGAACTTTATTACCTAAAGATGACTAAAGGATACATTCCACAATTACTTTAATACGTGCTTTTAACTACACATTAAGAAACAATAAAGAACTTAGATATTAAGCAATTTAAATGCAGCGGAGTTTAGAATAAATTAAAATCACTTCTGTTTGGAGTTTTGTATGCAGTCTGTGCAAATTGACTTACACTATTTCAACGTTTGTTCCCGCAGCAACACTAAGTAAAGAAAAATTCTGTTGTAACAAAAAACTATAGACTAGTTACTGCCATTAACTGTGCTGCCACCTACAACGGACTTGAATTTCTTGTCTACAGAAGACTGTCAGAGATTGACAAAGCTAACTTTAGAAAAAAACAAAAAATGTTTTTGCTAACCACATTATCTATTCTAGTAACAGCAATATGGACCCGGAAACAGCTTCTGTTCAAGTCACAAAAACAAACCTGCAAAAGTGTTTGCTGATATAAATCTATTTTTGTCTATATTTTTTAGCGTCAGCAGTGTTTAAGAGCTCAAACACGTTTTGTATTTGAACAACAAATAATACATACGCTTATCCGCAACTATTGTGTCTATTAGTTTCTGTCACGATATGTGTCTGTGTTGGTAAGTGTCTAAATATAAATTTTCTTTATATTTTTATGCATATTAGTAAACTTATAATAGCAATAATGTGATAAAAATTCTTGCAGTTACTAATTGTTTATCATGGGACAAGCAGGTTGGAGTCTTGCAGAAGTTTCACAATATTAATGAAATCCAGAATAAAACTGTAAGAAATCTTTAGCGTGAGCATAGCATTTATGCAATACGGGTTGCAGATTTTAGAATTTGAAAAAGTTTGGCGTTAAATAATAAGCAATTAGGTTTGTTTTTGATTTATCAACAGCCCATGAACTGTATTTGTCAACACAAATTTTGCGGAACTATATTCAAGCCAAAAATTAGTTGTGATTAATACAAAGTGTATATTTTTTATTGCTTACACAATTGCTAAGCATTTGACTTAATTGGTGTAAAAACGTTGTTTTTGCTACATGCTAGCAAAGGACACTACTTGCGTTTTTTTTTGTTTTTAAATCAAAACCACTCACTGACAGCCAACTAGAATATAAAGTTCTTTCAGTCACATCTTATACATTTTGAAATTTTTTTTTAGCTGTAAGAAAATCTATTTTTTTACCTTACATATTTGTCAGCGTTCTAAAAAATCTGTAAATTGGTGCATTTTTTTTGTAGTAATTAAAAACTTTAAAATTGTTTTTTTTGTATTTGGTTTCAATTAACTCCAAATTAAGCTAGGGTAATGTTAGTTGAGGTTAAGTTTAATTTTTGTAGATCGCACATTAATTTGAGTTTTTAAATCTTTTCTGGGCGTAATACCCACTTAAACGGGTATTATGGCTGGTGAAACAAACAACAATGTTGTTTAGATACACTAGTGTAGTATTTTAGCAGCTTTACCAACACGTGCTAAAAGTTTTTTTAACGTATATACGCGTTTTTTAGCCTATACGTTATAATTCTAAAATTGCAGCAAATGTAAGTTTTTTCAACTGCATTGAGTAGCGTTATTGGCCGTGCATTCAGAATTGTTGTGTAGATTGGTTTTGTCGTGCACAAAGTTGTCTTTGATTGCAGTACAAATCTATTAATATTTTTTTAGACTGATGTGCTAAAAAAATTCTAATAAATTAGTTTAAAATCTGTTGCTAGATGATAGAAAACAAATAAAGTTTGTTGTTGCTTTTGTTTTTGTGTGCTTAACGTTGACTAGCAACAAATTTCTAAAAAAAAATTATATAAGCAACGTACAAACATACCGGTCTGGATAGTAGAGACACAGTGCTTGATGAGATGTATTTTGACGTCATTTGGGCTTCAGATTTTGCGCCATTTAAAAGTACACAGATGTAGCAAAATTGCTTTTCTAGTTGTTTTTGTTGATACCTTTAAGCAACTTATTGATAATAAACCTTAAAAGTAATAGTCACGTTTTTTAAAGTACATTAAATTGCGACAATAATAGAAGGGATAGTAGGTCACGACGAGAAAGATAAATGATAATTGCAACCACAGCAAGAAGAAAAACTCTGAAAACAATGTTTTTTGCGTATTACGCAACGAAGCAGGCCAAAGAACACTACTTTTTGTACAGGCCAGGATGTGTCTTGTTGCAGATAAAAAATTACAACTTAAAATCATCAATATTTTTTATATAAAGTTACTTACTCTCAGCTTCAATTTGCTGTGCAATAATGTAAAACTACACCAAAGTTAATCAATTTGTAATTTATGAGCTTGATGGAATAGGTCATTCCAAATGTTAGATTTATAGCAGCACTATATAAACAGTAGCATATTCAAATATTACATTACTAATAACTAAAAAGTGGCGTTTTTATTTAGTTCTACATTAATTTTTAACTCGTTAAATATAACTCCAAATCTTTAAACGAAAAAATGAAGACATAGAATATTGAGTTGGTTGGCGTTTTGTGCTATAAGAACCAATTTTAATTTAAAAACGGCGTTGTACGTGTCAATATGTTTCTAGAAAAAAGGTTCACCGATATTCTCGTAGATGTGATAAGATTTAATATTTTTCCATAACAATACTACTAGCGGCACCCCAATATGACGCGGCGACTATACCCGGCAATTCTCTAGCGTTAAATATAATACATTTAATACATTCGTTTAAATAAACATTCTACATTTTAATAAACATATTTTGATTGGCAGTACCTTATGTCCAATTGTTAGTTCCAACAATTTTATACCACTTGTATAAAAGTCCTGCTGACATTTATTAAGTGGTGATTTTTTACAACATTAAAATCCATTTTATCTAGTTCAAATGCTATCGTCTGCCAATTTATTTATAGATGTTTTGCTGATTTCGCGGCGAATAAAAATAAATAAACTACAGCAGATTCGCAGTGTCCACTTCAAAAATAACCGTCAATATTTATAGAGTGTAAGTTTGCATGCACAACAAACAATCATATCTAATTGTGTGTGTAATGTTTAAACAAATAATAAAGGTTAATTGTACAAAACCAAATAGTTTCAATGTATAATAACAAAAAAATGATTTTATATCAATTAAGCGTATGTAATATAAAAAATAAATTAAATAGTTGAAGGTCATATAATTAAAAAATATGGAGTAATTGGTTGAAATAATACTGCGCAGAATTTGTAATGATATACAAAGCATATTTTTAGTTTATAAAATGTGAGCCAAAGAAAATTTATGCACAATTATTTTATATTTTTAAAACTGTAAATCATAATTTAATAGTCTTCTATTTTGCTCAGTAATAGTTTTATTATTACCCAATAAATTATGATTTGTATTGATGCATAGTGCAAATATTTGAATTAAAAGTGTTAATGTTTATGAGTTAATGTACTTTAGAAAATATGCCAAAATGACATGCCAAAAATTTTACAAATTATGTAGGTTTAGCGAAAATTATTTGTTATTTTTAAATTAACTATTTTAATATTGCTATTTTTTAGTACATGTATTTAAAAATAAACTTGCTTATTAATATAAATTACTTCTGACACGTAAATTAATTGGCACGTGTATAGATAATTATGGTACGATGATAGTGAAAATATATTTGTGAACATTATGCTCAAATAATAACAAAAAATAGTTGTAATATTTTTTGAACTTGCTTAACTACAACAGTTAGTCATACATCAATAAAGTCAAGCCCAACGCTTGAACGAATTAGTTGTTTTAAATGTTGAAAGAAAAATTGTACATGTCTGTTTTAACGCATAAGTTAGTGGTATATGGGCTTTGTATTGAACGTTGAAATGTTATTAATATGAGTGTTTGACCAGCTGCAGGGGTAGTAATTACCGTTTCTAAACGTCAACAACGTAGGTGTGTTTGGACAATATACAGTGAAAGTTATATTAAACACAAACAAACTCCTCACGTAGTGATGCTTGGAATGGTTGTAGATCCTTAAACTGATTACAGATTGTTTTACATTTTTTTGTTGATTTGCGAAAAATTCTACTGGTAGACGTACTCAATGCCGTTAATGCACTCTATGGACTTTTTACTATGCAGCATATTAATGTATTGCACGGTTCACATAATTCAAGTTTATTACTAAAGTTTTAACGTTTAATAGTCATTTTTAATTTTTAGTGTAAATTGTTCAAAAAACAGATTTGTCGTGTAGGAACTTTGTTTTTTGACTGCAAGAGATTCTAAAACTGGTGCAATTGTGGTTTGATTTTTTTAGTTATTTTCAATAATAATTTTAAATACGCAAATAGTTTACAAGTTTTTGTGAGCTTTAATATTATCTGAAATCTTTGGTTCTATGGCATTCTAGTATTAGCTTTAATGTGATTTTAGCTTATTTACAGCTAAAACTGCTAATCTGCTGTTCGTCAGAATTTGCACGTTTTTACCAGATATTTTTTGGGTTACTATTTTCATCTCCCAATGTGTTTTGTTAGGTATCTCTGCCTAGGGATATATGTGTTTATAGTAGTAAAATTATTGAGACGTCTAGATTTAGAAAGTAATTTTCCATTCCAAAACTTTAAAGGGTTTTGAGCCATTGTTGTAGATATAAGAGTTTGTTATTATCTACTTGTTCTTGTTGTTTATGTGTGTGTACACTGTAAGGTTTTTTAAATACAAAGTAGGGTAACATGATATCTGTTTACGCTCCTAATAATTTTTTTGCTCGTTTTCTAGGAGTAACTAGTATTTGCCGGTTTTAATGTTACTACTTCTTTGACATAGATGTCGAGAGGTAGTAATTACAACATTACTTCTATTGCTACAGTCGGCGTTGTTTGCATATCGTAGTTTGCTGACGTTATCTACTTGATTTTTAGCCACTGTTGTGGATTCACCGCAACCTACACCATGTAAACAGACTTTAATAAAAGTCAAGTGTCATATATAGATATGTCATATATGTTGTATTCAGTTGTATTTCAATTTATCTGTTATTAGTAAAGCCATTGCGTTATCTTTGATTATTCAAGAATAGTCAGGCCATCCATACCCTCGAACATCAGGTTATGAGCCCAGATGAGTTAATAAACAGATAGATGCAAATATTAAGCAAGAAAGTGCGATAGGATTGGAATAACCATGAACGCAACTACGAGGATCCAGCCATTGAACAAATCCAATTAGGACACCTGGAAAATTCAGGCACAGGCATTGCTAATTAAAACCGGAGGAAGGGAATATTTGAACGGCTCAAAGAGAAGACCAGAAGCAGACCCAGCAAAACCTACCGAAGTAGCAGAGGCCGCGTCGTGGGATCACAATGACCAAACAGCTAAGTCTGACCTCATACTATCAATTGAAGTATCAGCGTTGCGTGAAGTAAAATACTGCAAAACTTCCAGGGATGTGTGGCAAAAGCTAGCCACAATCCATGAGTCAAAGGGTCCTGCCAAAAAGGCAAATCTACTGAAGCAGCTACTCTTCACGAAGATGAAAGAAGGCCAGGACACCCACGCTCATCTAGAGAAGCTGGAAGAAACTGTGGACAAACTCCGAGATATGGAACTCAAAATTAATGAGGACCTGCTCACAATTATACTTCTCTACAGTCTACCAGAATCATACGACAATTTTCGCGTCGCAATCGAAAGCAGAGATGAACTTCCCACGATGGAAAATCTACGCGTGAAAATACGGGAAGAGAGTGAATCTAGGTATGGCAGGCAAAGGCATTACACAAGTGACGCAGCATTGGCAGCCTGGAAACAGAAGAGACTATTCAAGAAACAATTCAATCAACAGCTGAAACAGAAACAGCCAACACAAGGTAACAGTAAGAAACCGCCTAGGTGCACAATATGCAAACGTAATGGACATCAAATAGCTGATTGCTGGTTCAATAAGGATAATCAAGAATCCTACTTTGCATCTGAAATATGCACACTAGCGCAAGGAAAAAAGGACAAGTGTTTACTTGAAAGTGGTTGTACATCACACATGTGCAATGACAAAGACAAATTTACAAACCTAAATCCATCTGAGACATGGGTAAACATGGCTAACCACACAAATTCTCCATCTGTTGGAACAGGATCTGTCAAATTAGATGTTGAAGTTGAGAATTATACAAGGAGATGTGACCTATCACAAACATTGTACGTTCCAAACTTAGAACTGAATCTAATGTTCGTTGGAAAAATAACCGAAAATGGTTACACTGTTACATTCGACCGAGAGATAGCAATAATTCGCAATGAGAAGAACATTCCAACTACAATTGCAATCAAGGAAAACAATCTTTATGTAATCAAACAAGCAAAAAGCAACGAACAAGCCAACTTATGCAACACAATGCAAGAAAATAAAGTCTTTGATTTGTGGCATTCTAGACTTGGTCATCTAAATGCTAAAAGTTTATGAGAAATGATTCAAAAGAATTCCGTACTTGGAATGAATCCGTTGCCGAAGAATTTGAAAACTGAAATCAACTGCAAAATATGTCCACAAGGTAAAATGTAAAAATCCCAAAATCAAGTGACACCAGAGGAAACGAATTGATAGAGATAGTTCACACAGACCTGTGCGGGCCGATGCCAGTAGCTTCGAATGGAGGAGCTCTTTACGTCATTACGTTCACCAATACAAATTCGCGTTATACTATTGTAAACATGCTGAAGAAAAAGTCTGACGCTTTCGAGGCTTTTGTGAATTACCACAAAATGGCAGAGAGACATACCGGGCAAAAATTAAAATATCTGCAGTCTGACAACGGCCTAGAATTCGTTGATAACCGATCAAATGATTATTTGAAAGCTCATGGCATTCAACAAAGGCTGAGCGCACCATATACGCCGCAACAAAACGGCACTGCGGAGCGTAAAAACCGCACACTAATAGAGACAGCAAGGTGCATGCTAATTGAAGCGAAATGCCAACCAAGTTTTTGGGGTGAAGCTGTAGCAACAGCTAATTATACTCGAAATAGGTGCATATCAAGAAGTATCAATAAGACACCATACGAGATCTGGTTCGGGAAGAAACCGGTCATCACACATCTGAGGTCATTTGGCACCAAGGCTTACGTTTTAAATAAACGTCCAAACAGAAACAAGCTGCAAGCAAAAGCAGATCTTGGAACATTCGTTGGTTATAGCGAAGAAAGCAAAGCTTATCGCGTTTGGATGATAAAAGAAAAACGCATCGTCGTAAGTAGAGATGTCAAATTTCTAGAAGGAGATTTTGAAAATTGTAGTGAAGGTGATATTAATGACACTAATGATGTACCAACTCTTGTTATCGACATAAACTTCCTCCCAGAAGAAATTGTACCGTCCCAAGAAGAAATAATAATAAATGAAGAAGTCGAGCAAGAGCAAAATGATGTAAATCAAGACGACTCCATTGAAGTATCTGAAGAGGACACATTACAAGAAAAGGAAAACTCCGATTTCGTCCGAAGTGAAGAAGAATACTCCAGCGAGGAAGCTGATGAAAAGCAAATCGCATTAAGGAGATCAACAAGGAAACCATGTCCAAAAAAATGGCCGGAGTACACGTGTAATGTATCGACGGAAGAACCGCTCACCTACAAAGAAGCATTGGAACGGGAGAATAAAAATGAATTGCATCAAGCAATGATAAATGAAATGCAAGCACAGAACAATAACGAAACTTGGACACTAGTAGATAAGCCAAAGGACGCTAAAATCTTGAACTGTAAATCGGTTTACAAACAAAAGCCATATAAGTTCAAAGCGAGACTAGTAGCGAAAGGTTGCTCACAGGTTCAGGGCATAAACTACATGGAAACATACTCACCTGTGATTCGACACAAAACTATACGAATATTGTTTGCACTCGCTGCAAAAATGGACTTCAAGATTTATCAAATGGACGTCGAAACGGCATATCTGCAAGGCAACTTACACGACGAAATATACATGCACCAACCAGAAGGGTTTGTGAATGAAAATGAGAAGGGAAAAGTATGCAAACTTAAAAAGCCAATTTATGGTTTAAAGCAAGGGGGGCGTGAGTGGAATATCAAACTTAATGATGAGCTAACCAAAATGGGCTACAAACAAAGCTTTGCCGACCCATGTTTTTATTACCAAACCACAAAAAATGAGATCGTCATAATTGTAACATATGTAGATGACATTTTAATATTCTGTAAAAACGAGAATCACATCCAAGAATGCAAGTCAAAATTGACGCAAGCATTTAAAATCAAGGATCTTGGACTTCAATGCCAGTAGGAACACAGTTTGACAAGACATCTACCAAAGAAGCAGACATTCAGCTATACCAAGAAATGATTGGTTGTTTGATGTACCTTGCATGTATTACCAGACCGGACATATCATACGCTACAACTTTCTTGAGCCGATTCGCCAAGAAACCACTTGAATGTCACCTAAACGCCGTCAAAAAGATCTACAAATATCTAAAGGGGACAACGCAGATAAACCTACTCTACAAGAGAAATGGAGAAAACGAAGATATCGACCTAAAAGCATATTCAGACGCTGATTGGGCAAACGACCCATCCACTCGCAGATCAGTGACAGGATACATAGTGACGCTGCAAAGCGGTGCAATATGCTGGAAAAGCCGTCTACAAAAGACAGTCGCTCTATCCACAGCAGAAGCCGAATACATGGCACTCTCAGCAGCCGTAGAAGAGTTGACCTGGGTGAAACTCTTACTGAAGGAGATCATGCCGAAAGAAATGAAATGAACACCTGTTTTCTGCGATAATAAGTCAACGATCAGCATGGCCGAATCCGAAGCAATTAAGCAAAGATCGAAACACATCGACACCAAGTATCATCATGTCAAGGAAAAGGTTGTCGAAAACCATGTTAAATTGATTCATCTTCCTACCAACGATTCCTACCAATTATATATGATAGCGGACTACCTAACCAAAGCGGCAAACAAGGAGAAACAAGCCGATTTCAGAACGAAATCTGAGCTTGCGTTCCGGGGGAGTGTTGTGGATTCACCGCAACCTACACCATGTAAACAAACTTTAATAAAAGTCAAGTGTCATATATAGATATGTCATATATGTTGTATTCAGTTGTATTTCAATATATCTGTTATTAGTAAAGCCATTGCGTTATCTTTGATTATTCAAGAATAGTCAGGCCATCCACACCCTCGAACATCAGCCACCAAACGAGTGTTCCATAGGTGAGCATAGGTCGTATGACAGATGTGTATAATCTTAGTATTATCTTTGGAAACAATTTCTATGTCTTGCCAACAGCTTGTCTACACTGCCAGAACGGCATGTATACCTTTTTATATCTTATGTTTAGGTATGCTTTATATGTGAGTTTAGTGTCAAAAATAGCACCCAAATATTTTGCCTTGGTTGACAGTGTTAATGGAGTGTTTAGAAGTTTTGGTAGATTTAGTTGGTCAATTTTGTAAATAGAATCAGTTTGTTTTTTTTTTGTGAGTCTGGTTTTTAATTTGATTTCTTATTATTTTTAAGGTTTTATGTATACTATTACTACGGTAATTGAGTTGTTAATTTAATCTGTCTACTACCATATGGGGTGGGTAAGGGGGTGGCAACTAACATCTCTGTAAGTCCATCTCAAATGACAACCTTACCTGCATGTGGTACCTACTGCTAGATACCAAACGAGGCTCTGTCGACCGAGTCGCGGCGGAATGACCGTACGATCAGGAATTAAGGAAATGTAATTCCAGACTAAAAGTCTCTCCATCAACCCGCAAGGGCCAGCGTGATGGAAGTAAACGCTAATATCCCCGTACATGACGACACATCAAAATTTACGGCCCTCAGTCCCCGGCGACTTGTTAACCCCTGGCCAAGGTAGCGGCTAGGTAAGGAGGCAAGTGGAGGGTGCTAAGAATCACCGTGCTGGACCAGGCTACCAAAGGAAACGACTAATGATTGCCACACTGAACACTCAACAACCGAGAAACTCCAAGAACTCGAAGAAGAACTAAGACACGAAAAATGGGACATACTGGGAATAAGCGAACACAAAAGGAAAGGTAGTGAACAAGTAACACTTAACTCAAGGAACATTCTCCACTATAATGGAACGGACAATGTCAACGACGGGGGGGGGGGGGGGGGCGTTCCTGATAAACATGAGGCATGTCACACAATAAGGTCTGTCAGCTCTAGAGTAATGTACCTTATATACAAACTAAATGCAAGATATGATCTGAAAATTATCCAGGTATACGCCCCCACATCTACGCATGGACAAGAAGAAATCGAGAGATTTTACGATGAAGTGGAAATCGCACTCCAACAAACGCTCTCGCACTATACCATGATAATCGGAGATGTAAATGCTAAACTAGGCCACAAGGAACTTGACATAGAAACCCCCCTGGGTACACACGGATACGGAACAAGAAATGAAAGAGGCCAAACACTTCTGGAATTCCTAATGCAGCACAACATGTTTGCAATGAACACTTTCTACAAAAAGCCGCCACAGCGGAAATGGACATGGGTAAGCCCTGATGGTCGGACTAAAAACGAAATAGACTTAATAATTACGAACAAGAAAAACATTGTCCAGGATGTAACGGTCTTGAACAGATTTTCAATTGGAAGCGACCACAGAATGGTAAGAGCGAGGGTAGAAATAAACCTTAATAAAGAAAGATCTAAATTAATTAAGAGAACAAGCAACAAATGGAAACCGTTCAAAGACATTGCACTCTACCAGCAGGAGATAGAGTCAAAACTATGCACAACTCTAGACGAGAACGAACAAAATGTTGAAGCACTAGGCACACAAATTACAAATATAATCCAAACTACTAAAAAGAAACACCAGAGCAAACATCCAAGACGAAACGATAAATTGAACAAAAATACTAAAAGAATGATAAAGGAGAAAAGAGATCTTCCAGAAAAATACTCTAGAAATATCGGACAACTAAAAATATTAAACAAAGAAATAGCCAAGCAAATGAGGAAAGATATAAGAGCATACAACACGAGTGAAATATCAAAAATCATAGAAGAGAATAAGAGTATGAAAAGCATCAGGAAGACCATCTCCGAAGGCAGAAAAACATCAGCAGGTTAACAAACGCAAGCGGGCAGATAACATCAAATAAAACAGAGATACTAGACTGTGTAAAGTCCTTCTACTCAATTCTGTATAGTGAACAAAATAACCAGCGGACAGAACTGAACGTCCCAAGGATCCAAAACCAGGGATCAGATGAATTACCAGACATAACGCCAGACGAACTCAGAGGAGCCCTGCGTGAAATGAAAAACAACAAAACGGCAGGAGATGATGAAATAGAAATAGAAGCTATAAAACAGGGCGGGGAACCACTGCATCGAGCAATATGCAAACTCTTTAACGCATGCCTGATAAACGGTATAACGCCTTCACAATGGGACAAAGCTATCATAGTAATCATACATAAGAAGGGAGATATAACAAAACTGGAGAACTATCGGCCAATTAGCCTGCTACCCCATATGTATAAATTACTAATGCGAATAATCACAAAACGCATAACTAACAAGCTAGACCAATACCAGCCATGCGAACAAGCAGGCTTTAGATCTGGATACGGTACAAACGACCATCTACAGGTGATAAAAACCCTCATAGAAAAATGCACGGAGAATAATTATTCACTGGTACTAATCTTCGTGAACTACGAAAAAGCGTTCGACACTATAAACCAGCAAGAAATAATCTATGCCCTTGCAGAATGTCGAATAGACGATAGATACCTATACTTAATTAAGAGCGTATATGAAAAAGCTAAAGCGAGTGTCAAAGTGCACGAGTATACCGGAGACTTCCGTATAGAGAAGGGCGTACGACAGGGTGATGTTATATCCCCCAAATTGTTTACGGCGCTTCTGGAGAGAATGTTTAAGCGATTAGACTTCGAGAACATGGGCATAAACATCAACGGCGAAAGACTGAGCCACCTGAGATTTGCTGACGATATAGTTATAATCACAGATTGGATGGATGAAACAAAAGAACTTCTAGGAAGATTAAACAACGCCTCCAGAACTGTTGGACTTAAAATAAATGCTAGCAAAACTCAGTACATGACAAACCTGGTCATGAGCGGACATATCACAGCGGGGGAAAGTAATATAGAGCAAGTAAGCTCGTACAAATATCTAGGGCATGCTATACGCATCGGGAGAGACAACCAAACTACGGAAATCACACGCAGAATAGGTCTCACATGGGCATCCTTCGGAAAATTAAAAAATGTATTAAAATCCAGCATTCCTAACTGCCTAAAGAAGAAAGTATTCAATCAATGTGTGCTCCCAGTACTTACCTACGGAGCGGAGACGCTCACTCTTACAAAGAAAACCGCCAACAAAATACGTGTCACGCAAAGAGCCATGGAGAGATTGATGTTGGGCTATTCACTCAGAGACAGAATCCCAAACATAAGGCTACGAGAAATGTCTGGAGTAACCAATGCAATAAAACAAATAGCAACACTCAAGTGGAACTGGGCGGGTCATGTGGCGAGGATGTCGGATGAGAGGTGGACAAAGAAGATTCTAGAATGGAGACCGCGCCAAGACGCTCTGCGGAATAGGGGCCGCCCTCCCACGAGATGGAGAGATGACATCAGAAGAATAGAGTCAAATTGGATAAACGCGGCGCAGGATCGTAAAAGATGGGCCACATTACGGGAGGCTTATGTTCAGCAGTGGACAAACCAAGGCTGATTGATGATGATGATGATGATGACTACCATATTCCATAACAGTAGTAATAAAAGCGGCGGTGCTACCTGCTATGTCGCCTCCCATGCAAGTTTTAAACATGTTGTCCCCAATTTTTAAAGTGTCAAAAAACATAAATAAAACTAAACAAATTATTATATTTAAATTTATTTTACAATGGAATAAAAATTTCTCTAGACTTCTATAAATTTTTTTTTACTAGTTGCTGTAGTTATTTGCTGACAGCATCAAATTTGCTTCTTTTAATAAGAAAAAGAATCTACCAAAAAGTCAATTAAGATTTTTTAAAAAACACTGACGACAACACACTTTACATAGCGTTTGATCTTCTCGAATAAAAAAATCTGGAAAAAACCAAAAGTTTTTTCAAAACTACTAAACAATCAGTTTTTTATGTAAGTAAGGTCATTGTGAAAGTAATCTTGAACATAATCCAAAACCACAGAAAATCTAATAATTTTCTCTTGCCCACCATCATCGGTTTTGACAAGACTACTCTGTAGTCTACTAAAAAAGTAGAGTGACTAACCACATTGTCAAAAGTTTTGAAGTGAGAAAAACCACGGAGGTAAGAAAAAAAACTTTTGACAAGGTCTGGCATAAAGGTTTACTTACCAAATTAGACAAAGATAAATGTTTCTATAAGAAAATGATCATATCATCAATTTCTAAAGTAGATTACCCCACAACCTATAAGGCGTACTAACCAACCTTTTCCTAAAATACATTCTCCAATAAAAAAGTATATTAGTTTAGTTACTCAAACTTTCAGGCATGATCTGCGGGAAGTTTAGGCTGTAAGCATTCACCTTCAGAAGGTGGGTTAGACAGTCTTTATAATTTTTTTTTCTTAAACCAAAAAAAAAGTAGGTGCAGTCAAGGCAGACCACTAGCCAAAGTAACAACAAAATCAAACATACAACAACTAAAGCAGAAAAAGAAGTGTAGCTGGTGGATGACAGACAGATCACTAGTGGTCAGTCACAATTACAAAAGCAACTCTGTTTAAAAAATTCTAAGCAAAGTTCGAATTAAAGATCAAAACTAAATTGTGAAACAACGGACCATGTTTGCAATGTTTGGTTTACTACTACTACGTGGTCCACACATGCTTGTCGGCATTGCACATACCGTTTTTGGCAGCTGTAATTCAGGCAATCACTTGAACGGATCTAGCGCCGCTTCAAAGCCGATTCACTAACCATAGGTTACATCTGAAAGTCCCTGAAACAAAGAACTACCATAACAAAGCTTTTTTGCACTTGAAGAACATCTTTAGAGAGTTGCCCAAGACCCGGTGGACAACAAAACAAAAAAAATCCAAAAAAAAAAATCCGCGCAACAAAGCTAGGACTTATTGCACAAATTTAGTGTATTATCATATCTTATTAGTAATAGTAATATTTTGATTATTTTTATTTTTAAAAACAATTTAACATATTTTTAAATCAATGATTGCAGTAAATTACATAAAATGATTAATTGAAAAAGTTTTACAATAATATAATGCAAATGTAAATTTTCGAGGGCCACAGCGCCCCTGACGTATTGCGCCCCAAACAGTCTTTCAAATACTTTTACAAGAATAATTGTGAAACTTTTAGTTTAAATATAACTTTACTTTTCTTTATGTTGTTTAAATGTAGCTAAAGGCAATACATGTTGCAAAAATAATATTTTTGCTCTATTGCAGTAAACCAAAAAAAAATCCGTCTACTTCTGGTGTTTTGTATGGTAAAAAGTTTCTAATTGCTTAGGTTATTACCGTATTTTTTGCCTGAGAAATGAGAAGTTTGGTTGCTTCCAATAGGTTGGCGGTGTATGTGTTTTCCAAGCGTTATAGTTTTAATATGATCTTTTTAGCTTTGCGGCAGTAAAGGTGTTTTCAATATCTTTGCAACAAGTTTCTTTTGTTGTTGACAAATAAATTTTTTGTAATTGTTTTGGATGTTTTTATAAGACATTTAGTATAATTTGCGTTTTGAATTTTTTGCTTTATTGAATAATTTCCTTACGGCCAATAAAGTGCTTTTTCCATTGCTTTTATTTTTTGCCATTTGCTGTGGTCCCTGAATGCGCTGTTGAGAATGTCAAATACAAGTTTTAAAGTACTTACTATCATTTAAAATATAATTTGTTGCATCATTATTAATATACAAATCGTCACTGCATATACGCTATACACAAAATGTTAGCAGCAATAATCATATTTGTCTCTTGTATTGTGTTACTTGGTTTTGGCGGCCTGCTACTTGCAATCTATTTTCTGCACATTTTGTATTGGTTTGGCATTTTACAGTAGCATTTTATTTCCAGTTCTAACACGCTCGTTTTGCCAGTCACTGACAACAAAGTCATTATTTGTTGCCAGTTACTACTGTGTAAGTGTAGTGTTGTAATAAAATAATTAATAATTTTAGTAGTAATTAGTTCTTTAATTACTTAACATTAATTAATCTAAAAACTAAATGCACAAAATTACATTGTAAAACTTAAGATGGTAAAATAAAAATAAAAGTACACAAAAACTAATTGAGACACTTACCTAAATGCAGGCTTCTGTAGAGTCGAATAGACCGGTAAAGTTTAGCCAGAATACAATTTTGTTTTAGTATTAATAATTAAGTAAACGTGGAATTAATGTTGATTGATGGCTGCACTTGAAAAAGCTCTTTAGGATGATCCCGCGGATATCCAAACGGCAACTTGTGTTCCGAAGGGGAGTGCGCAACTCGCTCGCAAACCTAAGTCATATTACTTACTAACATACCGGGTGCTGCGCAACTATGCATTATAATATTTTGCTACACTATTTGCAAATCATTGGCATTATTAACCCTAAGTAATAAATAATAAATAAGCTCACTATATGTTTTTCAGTAGAATCTATAAAAGAATAAACTTTTGAACTATTCACTTAATTTCTTTTCTTAATCTTATCATTAACTGTTAAATAACGTAAAATTCTATTTACAAAAATAACAAATGTTGGTTATAAGATGTCAAAATATTGTTAAAAATTAAAAAAAATTGTCATAATCTGTTGAAAACTGCAAAATTTTATTTATATAATGTCAAAAATAAGTATATCTAAACTTAAAACATAAAACATTGTTAGAAAACACTCAAATTCAGTCATAAACAAACAAAAAACGTAAAATTCAGTTTATAAAATGTCAAAAAATGACAAAATCCGGCTTTAAAACATCAAAGTGTTGTACTAAAATTTGGCTATACTCCGTTAAAAAGTAAAAAAACAGTTAAATTCAGCTTTAAAACATCAAAATAATGTTAAAAAGCACTAAAATCTGGCCAAAAATAATTTAAAAGTGCAAAAGTTTATTTATAGTGTCAAAATCCGGCCATAAACTGATAAAAAATACATTTTTTTTTAAATAAAAAGCTAAAAATATAAATAGTAATAAACTTGACAAATTTAGCATGTAAAACAACTAAAGCGTTGCCAAATTTTATAGCTCTTCAAAAATTTTATAATATTTCTATTATACTATATACATGGTGTTTTAAAACATGTGTAGGAAAATATAGGGTGGGATTTCTTGGTTAATTATAAGAAAAAAAGTTCCTATTAACATGGTTCCGCAAATTTTTTGACGATATCCCAGGAACGGAAAGAAAAAATAGCAACATAATCACAAAACCCTTATTTTACAAAACTAAGCAATAACATAAGAAACAAAAAAAAAATAACAAAAATTGTTGAAAATTACCTCCTCCAACAGTAACGCAGGCTTTCAACCTACGTCTTAGTGACTAACGTACCCGTTTAAAAATGCATGGAGTGTTTCGTATCGTATTGCAGGATGCAATAATGCGTTTCTTAGTTCTTTATCAATATTAACTGATGTAGTGTAAACTGTAAGTGACCCCACAAAAGAAAAATCTAAAACATTTAGATCTGAAGACCGAGGAGACCAAGCGTGTGGGCTTCTTCGACCTATCCAACGGTTCCCATACTGTTCATTTAACAATTGACCCGCAACTAAACTAAAATGTGCAAAAGCACCATTGTGCATAAACCACATTTCGTTTCTTAGTTGAACCCGAACGTCCTCTAAAGTTCCTGGAAGTTCTTCTTCAAAAAAATTACGATATGCTTGACCATTTAGCCTAAACGGCAAAAAATATGGACCTATTAAATGGTCTCCTACAACACCTGCCCAAACATTAACGGAAAATGTTTTCTGATGATGACCATTCATTCTTCATCAGCCTGTATTTATCCACTCCTGGACATAGGCCTCTTCTATATTTTTCCATGTATTCCGGTCTTGTGTAAGGAGCATCCAGTTCTTCCCCGCTCGTCGCTGAATGTCATCTTGCCATCTTAACATGGGATGCTTCTCTTTGTTCTTCGCGGTTTCCACTGCATAACAATCTTAGTCCACTTTTCATCATTTCGTGCTACATGCCCTGCCCAGCGCCACTTACTTTTTGCCGTTTGTTCTATGATGTCGCTTACTTTGGTTCTCGCCCTGATATCCTCGTTTCTTTGCCTATCCCTTAAGCTGATTCCCAGCATCGCACGTTCCATCGCACGTTGACAAACCCGTAGTTGTTGTGCACTTTTCTTTGTCAGGGTGATTGTCTCGAGCCCATACAATATCACTGGTAGTACACACGCATCATATACTTTCCGTTTCAGATTTATTGGTATCTTCGGTTCTTTAAGGATATGTGCAAGTTTTCCAAATGCAGCCCATGATAAGCTGATTCTTCTCCTTATCTCGGCTGTCTGGTTGCTCTTGCATAACCTGATGTTGTGTCCTAGGTATATATATATTCTTCCACCTGTTGAAGCGTGTGGTTATCGATAGAAGCATGGATATTGTGTGGGCTCATAATCTTTGTTTTCTGCAGATTCATTTCTAGACCTACCTTGTGTGACACTTCCATAAATTCACACAGCATATTCCTGAGTTCTTCCTGGTCGGTGCTCATGATGACTATGTCGTCGGCGAATCGGAGATGATTTAAGAATCTCCCATCTATGTTGATCCCCTTTTGCTGCCATGCCAAGTTCTTAAAAACGTCTTCTAATGCCAGGGTAAATAGTTTCGGGGAAATTGAATCTCCCTGTCTAACCCCTCTCAGTATTGGGATCTTGTCAGTTGTTGAGTTATCGTCTATTTTGACATGGAGTGTAGCACCATTGTATATGTCTTTAATTAGGTTGGTATATCTTGAGTCGATCCTCGCTTTACTCATTGCTTCTAGCACCGCCCATGTTTCTACCGAATCGAACGCTTTTTTGTAGTCGATGAAAGCGAGGTGTAAGGGGATATTGTACTCTGTACACTTCTCAATAAATGTACGCAACGTTTGAATGTGGTCCGTTGTGCTATAGCCGCTTCGGAATCCGGCCTGCTCTACTGGCTGGTAAAAATCAAACTTTTTGTTGAGGCGGTTGGTTATAATCTTTGTAAGAAGCTTATATAAAACGGACAAAAGACTAATCGGTCTATAATTTTTGATGTTAGTTCGGTCACCTTTTTTGAATAGAATTATCACCTCGGCGTTTCTCCAGGTATCAGGGATTTTCCCCTCCTCCAGGCATCTGTTAAGAAGGATGATCATTGATTTCTCCAGAGTTTTTCCCCCATTCTTCAACATTTCTGTTGTGAGGCGGTCTTCTCCCGGGGCCTTCCGATTTTTCATCTGTTTTAGTGCCATTTTTAACTCTGCAGTTTCAATTTCTAGGATTTCTTCGGAGCCCACATTTAGGACTACCTGTTCTAGGCGGTTTGGCTTAGGTACCACTTGGCTGTAGAGTCTCTGGTAGAAATTTTGGATAGTAGATATAATCTGATCTCTCTCTGTTACAACTTGTCCTTGTTGGTTCTTAATTTTGTAGATGAGCGAATTTCCATTAGTTCTTTTTGATCGGAGAACTTTCATATTCATGTTATCTTTGATAGCTTCTTGTATCATCCTTGTGTTATATGATCTTAGGTCTTTTTTAATCGCTTTCTTTACTTGTTTGTCTAGCTCTTGATATCTTGTGGAATCTCTTTCTATGTTTCTACGTTCTGTTATGAGTTGGTTTGTGCTTTGGCTAAGTTTCGTATTAGCTTTTACACCCATGGAACACACTTTTTTGGTTGCTACTTGAATGCTGCTAACAATTTTTGCGGTTAGCTCATTTAGTTCCATTTTTTTCAGATCTTCGATTGGTTCTAGTTTTTTGTTGATTTGAGCGTTATAATCTTCCATTTTTTCTTTGAACTGGATACCCGTTGGACGAATAATTTTCTTGATTTGTTTTTTCCGTTCCAAGTGTGTGTTTATGTTTATTTTGGCTCTTACGATTCTGTGGTCACTTCCGGTATTGAAACGGCTAAGAACTGACACATTGGTACAGGACTGTTTGTCTGTAGTGAGTACATAGTCTATTTCATTTTTAACTGTACCATCGGGACTTCTCCACGTCCATTTCTTTTGGTGTTGCTTTTTAAAAAATGTGTTCATGCAATTCATTTGTTCTTTGTTTAGAAAGTCAAGCATCATTTCGCCTCTATTCCATTCATTATGGCATGTGAATTTTTGTCGGCCCATACATGATTATTATAGAAGTTTATAATTGCATCGCAAGAAAAATTTGCTTCGTCCGTAAGTAAATCTTGTTCTAAGAATCGAGGATTTTGCGCAATTCTTTTCTGAAAACATTGACACGGAAAAACTTTTGGAAGATGACAGAAATAAACCTCCTCCCAAAAACTTACAAAAGAAAATAGGTCGAAGAATAACACAAAAAAAAGTGATTTATGCTATAAAAAAATCAAAAAGTCGTCAGGACCAAATGAAGTAGCATCAGATAGAGAGCGACCCAAGTTGATACAAGAAGACCAGGTTTATGTACTAGTAAATTTGTTCAACATGATCTACAAAACCGACATAATACAGTCTTGGTTATTATCCGCGTTTGTCTCCTCCAAAAAATACACAAGCTAAAAAGTGCGGTGACTACCGTATGATCAGTCTAAGGTTTGCTTTTAATATCTTAACCCAAAGATGCCTAGATGTAAATCAAGAAGTATTTGCCTGCTTTATTGAAAGCCAATACTACGCATACATACCGTAATCAACTATCAATTACTAATAAATGACAAGGTAAAAAAGTTGTAAGTTGTAAGTTGACACCATATTTGCAAAAAATCCGCTGGTAAAAAGGCTTGTACTTGCTGTATGTGATAAAGATATAACATCTGGTTTTTTATTATCTTTCACACTGTAACGTGACTAAGGTTTAGGTTTAAAGCTATTCTTCTAGTGCTTGTTGATGTCTTTGATTTTTTGAAGAACATCTTTTTCAATTTGCGAAGGTAGCAGGCGAGCTCTCCCATTTTCTGCAACTCTTTTATGTACACTTCCAGTTTGATGTAGACGTTCGTGAATACTAATGAATGTTCTTTCATTTGGTACCTGTCCGTTTGGAAACCTTTCTTGATAAATTTGACGAGCTTTTGCTGCATTTCCATTGGCAACGCCATAAACAAAATGCATATTGTACATCTCGCTATCACTGTAATTATTCATTTTGCTATCACCACGCAAGCAAAATACTAAGAATGGGTAAACTAATTGGTAATAATAATAATAAGTTCTTGCAATATTGACTCCTTTTAAAAAAAGGTTATTTAACAACTAAACGACAATTGTCAATAACTCAAATGCATGAAACAAATGCATGAACGCTGAAGGCTAGATCAAAAACAAATGTTTTTATCAACTACAGAACATGTTGCTACTTTTTTTCATGTCTTAAATCATAAAATGCTGTATTTCTCTAAAACGGTTTACGTTAGAGCTTCAAAAAAGGCACTCCTAGTCAAACTAGGAGTACCTTTTTTGTGTAGAAAATATTGGTGGTTTACAATGTGCTTAGTGTCATAGTAATTAGAACCATAAAAACTTCACGCAACCCTAAAATCTCTGTCAATAGCACATGAAAAAAATTGAATAAACGCTTAAAAAATAGCTAATATTAATGCTAAGATGGGTACAAAAGCTGAGTTTTGTATCTTAAACGGTTCCTGTGATATCGTCAAAAAATAAAAAAAATAAAAAAAACTTTGTATCTTGAAAACGGTGCGTTTGCGAAACCATGTTAATGAAAACTTTTTTTTATAATTAACCATCAAATTCCACTCTTTATTTTCCGACACATGTTTTAAAACACCCTGTATATGCCGGCTTTTTAAACATGCAGAGTAGGCAAATGCTATATCTGCTTGTGCATAATTTGCTATTATCATTTGTCTATATGTTTGCTAACAGCAGAAATGCAGCAAAAAGGTTAAGAATCATTTTTTTTTATGACAAACATTGCGGCGGGAACATCTCTTTATTCACCCATCTGTTAGTCATTATCTTATGTTTGTGATCTGCAGAAACGCGGCACAAGGAAATAACATCTATTTTTTTTATTACAAACATGAGTGAGCAAAAACATTTTTCTAAACCACCAGATAGCATATCATAAACTAAGTGCTTTGAGTGTTAGTAACCAAGGAATTGGTTTAGGACGTTTGTAGACGTATCTTATATTCATAGTATCATGTCGTAGATAATAAACGGCTATTTTATGGTTTAGAGCAATTATTGCCCTTGTGCCTGTCTGCAAGATGAAGTATTAAACTAACGTACTTTTTAGCTAAAATTGCACGTTTTTACCAGATATTTTTTGATTACTATTTCTATTTCCCTAAAAATGCTTCCGGTTACTTTGGCTTTTAGAATTGTTTTATTAGAAACGAAAACATTAAGGCACATATGTTATGTACCTTTTTTCTAGAGTTTTTATATGTTTTAGAGCAATTGGTATAGATTTGTAAAAGTTTATAGTTATCTATGTCTCTTGCAGTATTTGCATTTGTACATTGCAGCTTCTTCCAGAAAAATACAGTGTTTGTCAGTTCTTCTTGGACAACTATTAAAGCTTTGTCACAAAAACTGCTTGTTTTTAATCTTACACATTGCATTTAAAGCGCAACAGCTTAAGGTATCACATGAAGAAGATCTTTAAAGTGCCATTTTATAACAGAAAAACCTAGCAAAAATCTGTTTATTAGGTAATTTGCATTGTTAGATCTCTGTTATCTACATCTTTTTAAATAAACAATACCTTTTTCTAAGGACTAGTAACCACACCTGAACTAATATTACAGATGAAGCTAGCTGAAAACAACTCATTATATTTAACTAACTATGACGTCTGTTGCATAGATTTTAGACTACAAGGGCACAGCAGTTTTACATAATTAAAAAAATTGAATCATGTTTTACAGACAATTTTTTTTTTTTTAATATATAAAGTTATTTGTGTAAATGTCACTAAATAATAAAACTTCAAGTTGTGTTTAGATACATTTTCTGTTAAACAGCAATTTTATAAATTGTTATTAAATAACTTAATTAAAACTTTCTGTCCACAATAACTTTATAATTTATAAATTATAAATTTATTATTAAAAAAAATGCGTTGAAATGTTTCATTGTATTTAATTTATCTGCAAACGCCATTACTTCAGTGTTAATTCAATTATCACACATGAACACAGCTCTCAAATCAATTACACATTTCAGGGCATATCAATCAAACAATTCATTTCATTTTTCCAACAATCTATTTGAAAAATATAAAATGAAACAATACATATTCGTCATTTTACGCCTTGAATTTGGTTGCTGTGATGTTTGTATTCCATCAGACGTCAGTGTTTGTTTACTCACACATTTTAATTTCAAGAGTTAATTGCAAACTGCACGTTTTTTATATTATTTTGTTTTCAGCTTAACACATCCCATTCATACCAATTAAAAATGAAGAATCAATTAAAATGCAAACGCACTTATGCGACCCCTAAAGTTCAAAGCAAGTAAAATTAATTTGGGTTAACTGGTTGTACGTTCAAATAATACTATTTGACGTCATTATAATTCCCTCGCAACGGATGACATTTTATTATACTGTCGTATAAAAATAGATCAATTTGTGGAGTCACAGATCCTCTATTAATAGAGCTTAGAACTATTAGCAAGCAATCGATTTTATTACTTAAATAGTTATAAAATGAATTAATAACAAGAAAAATCATTACTCTTAATATCCTTGGATGCGAATCAAATATATTGGAGCCTCAATGTCGAATTCTATAAAGCTCGCATACTATTTTACACAAGCTTTTTTGTTTGTAAACAATAGTAAAGTTAAATAGAAGATTCAATTTATTTTAAGATTTGATTTAATATAATTATTAGTTATTTCAAAGTCACTATGTTTCTACATTCTAAGTATGGCAATTTGCATTGGCTTTGATCTCTTGGTTCCATTGAGGGCAAAGGTAATGTATTGACTTGTTTGTGCTGACTTGTGTATTACTCTGTCATCTACAGCTATTGCATTTTCGTATATTATTAAGTGCAATTTCCAACGTATCAATCAGTAAATTTCTTTGGAATTAAATTATATAATAATAATAAATTTGCTTTTTTTTTAATTAACGATGTTTGATTAAAATGTTTAATTTGCCATAATAATAAGGCTTCCTACCAAATTTTAGAGAATCCGTAAATATACTTATTAAGTTCAAAAGGAACTTAGGGAACAGTTTATTGGCCTCTGTTCTATATACAAGATTATTATTGCAAATAGGTTCTAGTTTTATTAGCCGAGTATATTATAAACAAAGTAAGTAATATTTAAATAATAACAATCACAATTGGCAAGGTAGTTCAGGACATGTTCCGGTTTTTTTTTTAATTAGTCCTGCTGTCCCGATTGGAAAACCAATTGTCCCGGTAAGCAAATAATATTATTTAAAAAAATTATGTCTTTGTTTTTAATATGTGAAACAGGTTTGGTGGAACGGACAGAGAAATGATGAAATAAACAAAAAAATAATAAAACAAACTAAAAAATAATAAAATAAACAGAAAAATAATAATTTAAACAAAAAAATAATAAAATAAATAGAAATTAATGATGATAAAATAAACTATGAAATAATAAAATAAACAAAGAAATAATAAACTGAACAAAAAATAATGAAATAAACAGAAAAATAATGAAATAAACAAAAATAAAATAAAATAAAACAGAGAAATAATAAACTGAACAAAGAATGAAACAATGAAATGAACAGAGATAATAAAATAACCAGAAAAATAATGAAATAAACAAAAAAATAATAAAACAAAACAAAAAATAATTAAATGAACAATAAAATAATAAAATAAACAAAAAAATAATAAATCAAACAAAAAATAACAAAATAAACAAAGAAATAATAAAATAATGAAACGACCAAAAAATAATAAAATCAGCAGAGAAACAATAAAATGAACAAAAAAATTTAAAAAATAATAATAAAATAAACAAAAAAATAGTGAAATGGACAGAGAAGTAGTAAAATAAATTGAGAAATAGTGCAACAAACAAAAAAATAGTAAAATTAACAGAGAAATAGTAATAGACATTTGCTTTTTGAAACAAGTTACTGATCCCGTTAGATTGCCTGCAAAACCAAAAGTCTGTACTCCAAGCTGCAGAAAATCTCTGCAGCAATCAAAAGAAAGTTTAATTTTGCAAAAATTAAGAAAACCCTTTTTAAATAGGTGTTAAAATCATAGTTGTTTTGATGTAACTCAAAGTTGAAGTTTTGATATTTTTAATATTTCTCTTGCAATTAAAAAATCAATAAAAATTGCGTTTTTTTATACTTATATATTATATTATATTGCGTTGCAAATCTAACTCAAAGAACAAGTTGTTTTTGGGGCAAAATATCGACTTCCATAAATTGCCAAACCAAAAAAAAAAAATCAGTTTTGCAAAATTCTAGGTCTGTGATATTGTTTAAATTGCAGTATTGCATTTTTTTACGTATTGTGGTCGCCTGATTACAATTCCAAAAAAAAAAAAAAATTCTTGATGTAAAATTTAGTTTTGCACAGAAATAATTAAACAAACAGAGGTTTAGTACACATTTGTTAAGTAAACTGCAAAAAACCGTAAAAAAGTCGTACTTTTAATGCAATGTTGTGTTTGTTTACCTTGTTAAAAATTTAAATATTATTGTAACAAACTGAAATAATCTCAAAAATGCACAATTTAATGTAGATTCCCGTGGTTAACTTGGTTTATATATTTATAAATTTTTAGTTTTAGCTTAAAATGCAAAAAACTATTCAAAAGTTGCATTTGTGCAAATGTTTTGTTTGTTTTTTATCAAAGCATTACATGTAATTCCATCAAATTAAAACTAATCTAAAAGACGTACATTTACGTGATTTATATAGGCTCAGTACAAAGTTTTTGAGTAAAACACTTAAAACTGTCAGAAAGTCACACTTTCTAACCAAATATGTTGTCTTTTTTATTTACTAAAAAACGGTCAAAAAGTTGAACTTTTAATTAAAAATTATGGTTGCTTCTGTGATGCTGAGTTACAACTATCCTTCCATTGTTTTTTGGGTCTTCCAGGCAGTCTTTTTGTGACGGGTCTCTGTTGTTTTGCTCATCTTGCTAGTTTCTTGACGCCCATTCTGTCAACATGATCTTTTCTGTTATGTTGTCTTATTCTGGTTCATCTTGCAATATTTTGCACTTTACATTTTTTGCGAGTGTTTTTGCTTCTGATTCTATTGTGGAGGGTTGTGCCTGCTATTGACCTTATTGCTTTCATTTCCGTCGTCTTTATTATTTTTTGTTTGTTATGGTTGTTTCAGTTTTTTGAATCTTACTTAAAATATTGCAAAGGTATCTTGAGGTGTCTGCAGTTTTGTTAATCTGGTTGCGTACTTTCGCTGTGAGGTTGAATATCTTTATATTGTACTGTTTTGCGGTGGTGTTTGCTTAGTTGTTTTTCATTCTGATTCTTCTCTTTGTTTCCTTGACATATGTTATAATTTTGTTCATAACGATGTTGAGTAATGTAGAACTTACTTATTTTTTGTATTTAATTTTATTTAAATTATATCTAAAAAACTATACTAGCACCGCTATCTAGTGACAATATATACAAATATGTAACTTAACCGTTGTATTCAAGGTTGTAGACAAAATAGAAACACACAATAAGTTATAGACCCAAAATCAATGTTTTCTTCATTTAAAAACGTGCTTGAAAGTAAACGCTGTGAGTTGCAAAATGACATTAAATTATATTTCTAGTGTAACAAAATTAACGGGTTGCGAAAATTATATTGATTAGGACATTTGCAGTTGAAAATGTTATAGTATATGCCTTTCAAAGTGCATAATAGGCACGGGGACTAATGAAGAAAAAATCTCAAAAGCAAAGGCCGAACTAGCCTTAACACTCGATTCTTCATTATACACGCACGTGCATGATTTAGTGACGGCCCAGGATGTGTGGACGAAGTTGCAGGTTTTCTACAATGACAGAGGTTTTACCAGGAAAATCGGGCTTATGTGTATGTTCATTTCATTACGACTTGAAAATTAAGAATCAATGGAATCCTACGTAAATCAGGTGATAGAAATCGCACAAAAATTACGAAGAATAGGCTACAAAAATTGATAAAAAATGGATTGGGTTCTTTTTATTAGCCCGATTACCTGAAAATACGCGCCAACTATAATTTCAATCAAACACTCAGGCATCAGTATCCAGACGGACACCATAAAGACAAAGTTGCTAGACATGATAGAAGATGGCAGCAGCAGTGCAAGATTAAAAGATGCGTTAGTCAGTAAACCAGGCTACTGAAAATACTTTAAGAACAGTAATACCAACTTTGGAAAAAAAGTAATAGTTTGCTATAAATGCAAACAACCAGGACATTTTAAAAGGAAATGCCTTAAGTCATATTTGGATAAAACGAGACAGAATAGTAAGAACAGAGCTCAAAATGCTTTCAGTGCAGGGTTTTTATATGGTCAAGTTAATAACATAGACTAGTGCGTCGATTCTGAAGCTAGTATACACCTCATAGCTAGAAAAGACTGCCTACAAAACATCAGGGATTAGATAAAAATAACTGAAATAATAGTAGCAAATAAAAGAAATAATTCTGTAGTTAGTAGTGAAATGTTCAATGAAGTACCACTCTTAAAGTTTAAGCAAATATTTCAACAAACAAATTACAAATTAATTTTAAAATTTAATAAACAATTAAAAGTTTTGAATTTTTATATATTTCATTAGATTGAAAATTTTATTCTCTACACGTTGCAAAAAACCGATTTTGAAAAGAAGTTAAATTACGTGAGTTTTGCTTGTAGTATTATGACACTCATCAAACTGTCCCCTTAAAGAAAAATTTAGCGTAAGTAAAGTTTGCAAAGTATGCTGTGAAGGTAAACAAGCTAAACAGCATTTTAAACACAAAAGGCCTAAAGCATCCTCAGTGTTACAAATTATACATTCAGATATATGTGGATCCATGGAGATAACATCTTTGGGTGGCTCTAAATACTTTATGATTCTTGAAGATGATTATAGCAGATTAACTTTTGTATATTTCCTCAAAACAAGTCCACCAAAAAACAAACTCATATACTCTACAGCAGAATGGGATGTCCATAAAGATAAACAAGACAATTGTAAAAATACGAAATGAAAAACGTTTTTGAGCAGAAGCTATGAACACCGCAATATACTTACAAACCGCTCAGTAGTCATAGGTATTGACAACAGCACACCTTACAAAACATGGACAAACATTTGCATATTTCGGAGTAAAGTTATGGTTCATGTTCTCAAAGAAAAGAGGAAGAAATAGGACAGATGCAATAAAAATGATCTTAATAAAATTTAATAAAAATGTATGTAAATTGTCAGATTCACTGGAGGTGCCAAACTATTCTGACCAAGATACATCTGAAACAGATTTGGCGGTGATTTATGGAGACAAACTATCTAAGAAACATGATAAAAATCTAGTTATAACTATTGCAAAAACTCCTGATGAAGATTATGTACCACCACTCGATATATGTATGAGCTTCAAGTACAATTTGAAAATTTAAAAAAAAGCGAAAAAACATCATTTGAAAACTACATTATATAGTGCGCTGAAGAACAACTTGTAATCAATAATCCTCTTATAATTAAGAAAGCATTATCAAGGCCAGATGAAAAAAGTTAGAGACAGGCAATGCAAGAAGAAATTCAAAGTTTTGAAGAAAAAGATGCATGGTCTTTAACAGATTCACCAAAAGAAGAAAAGATAGTAAAGTGCAAGTGAGTTTTAGAAAGAAAGTGGGACATTGTGGATCAAGTGCGGTACAAGGCTCGTCTAGTAGCAAGGAAACTTTGATGAAACATTTGCTCCTGTTGTGAAGCATTCAACATCTTATCTTATCTAGATGTAACCACAGTTTTTTTTAATGGTCATTTAGAAGAAACTGTATACATGACGCAGCCAAAAGGTTTTATAGAATTAGGATGTGAACAAAAAGTTTGTAAGCTAAATAGAGCAATCTATGGACTTAAACAAGTTTTTAGAGCTTAGAATAAACATGTTAATGAAGTGTTCTTAGATCTAGAGTATAAGCGTTTAGACACTGAACTTTGTATATATATATTAAAAAAACAATAAATTTGTAACACATTTATCGCATTATATGTGGATGATTTTTTTGTGTTTTTTAACGATTCAGAAAGTACCATTGCTTTTTGAACTCTAAATTCAAGATCAAAGACCTAGGTAAAACTAAACACATAGTTGGTATGCAAATCAGAAGGAATCACAAAGAACATAGGATTATACTGGATCAAAAGGAATATGTTAATCAAATTTTAGGGAAGTTTAAAATGTCAAACTGCAAAAGTGTGAACGTATCTTGAAAATTCAACAAAAGCACACCTGATCAAGATAATATAGATCGAGATGGAAACTTACCATACTAAAATGTAATAAGTAGTTTGATGTACTTAGCAATGTTCACTTGCCCAGACATAGCTTTCGTAGTGAGCTATCTATGCCAATTCAAATTCAATTGATATACTCAACATTATTAGAAACGCGCAAAAAGCATGCTTAATTATCTCTTAAGTACCAAGAGTTTAGGATTAGAATTTAATGAAATAAATATGGATTTAGAAGGTTACGTAAAAGTTGACTGGGCAAGTGACAAGAATAGTAGATCATATACAGGTTTTGTCTTTAAGCACTCTGGTTCTGAAGTGTTTTAGAAAAGCAATAAGCAGAAAACCGTTGCGGTATCCAGCATGGAGGCAGAGTACATGGCACTGACAGAAGCTTTAAAGAAAGCTATATACTTGAGTAATCTATTAAAGAAATTGACTGGTAGAGTTGGCAGCATCAACTTATACAACAACAGCCAAAGTGCTCAAAAATTTTCAATCAATCCTATATATTACAAAAAGTTGCAAGCCATTGCAAATAACTGTATAGAGGTAAAATATTTTAGATCCGATAAAATGATACATATGGCAGATATTTTGACTAAAGGTTTAAATACCACAGTAAGTTTGTTAAAAATTTAGGTTAAGTAGTATAAAAATATCTAAAAAACTATACTAGTACCGCCATCTAGTGACAATATATACAAATATGTAACTTAATTGTTGTATTCAAGGTTGTATATAAGACAAAATAAAAACAGTCTGTGCAAAACACTCAACTGCGTGGTTTTATTTTTACAATATGTTTATAAGTTTTTTGTTGGTTTGGTACCTTTGTAAGGTCTTTATTTCATTCAACAGTTTTATTCTGTCAAATGTTTGCTTCAGATCAATAAACCATTCAATCATTTGCCGTAGGATAAATATCGCATCCACTGTGAACCGATTTGTTCGGAATTCTTGTTGTTCTTCAATTTCTGTTTGTAAAGTTATTTTATCGGTTAGTATTTTTGTTAGTAGTTTTTTCCTGTAGTTCTTTGAGTCTTTTTTGGTGCTTTTTTTGAATACTGGAATAGTTATGCTTTTTTTCTATTTGCTGGTGTGTTTTTGCACTCTATGATTTTTTGGTATAGCTTAGTTATTTTTTGAATGTATATCAAGATATTAAATAATATTGAATCAAGTTAAGATTTGTCTAAAAAAAAGTGTAATTTAATTTTGGTTTACATGGTTTGCTTTATAATAGGTTCAGTACAATTTTTTTTAAATCAAACGCTAAAGCCTGCAAAAAATTCTTTTTTTAATGCAAATATTGTACATGTTTGGATTGTTAAAAACTACAACAAGCTAAAATCAATCCACAAAAAACCGTTAGAAAATTGCACTCTACATTCAAATATTGTGTTTGTAGTTTTAGTTTAGTGACCAAATACTATCTTAGCAAACTGCAACTGTCTAAAAACGCGCAATCAATTATAGATTTACAAAGTTGGCTTGGTAACCTAGTACAGAGCTTTTAAGTAAAACTCAAAAAAGTTGCAAATGTTGTGTTTGTCAACGTTCAGAAACTTTTATTGTACAGAACGTGTCATTAGCATATTTTTCTACTCTGTATTAAATTAATTATTCATAATAAAGGGATATCTATTATGGTTTTATGTCTATATCTAATTATAAATTTAGGGAAGTACATTATAAACAAGACATAAACTTCTGAATAGATTACCCAAACCCTTTGTGTTACTTAATTGTGTTAACATGATTAAATATATTATCAAGATTCTTGTTCTTAAGTATTAATAAATACTGTTGGGGCCTAAAGATAAATAAATAATTTTAAGTAGGACATCCCTATCTCCTATAAAAGAATTCAAGGCTGGAGACACGGCGTCTTCCTAAAATTTAGGTCATATATTGATTGCTAGGAATAGAGCAAAATAAAATAGCAACATTTATTATGTTGGCACATCTATTTATAATAAAAATTTAAAATAGTAGTTTATGGTAAGACAGTAAATAAACTTAACTGGAAATTATTTGGTTTTTTAAATTTAAATCATATTTATATAAATAAACTTTGCAAAATAATGTTTTATAATTAGTTTTCAACCCTTTTAAAATATTCATGTTCTCATATTAACATGAATTCATTTATATTAGTCAATTAAACTCAATTTAGCTGCAAATTTACTTCATAAATATAATTTTAAAATTCATGCATAACTAAAATTAATATGAATATTTGTCTGCTTTTACATCAACTTTTTTAACATGATGTGGCATTAAAAATATATTGGTTTGATGTTATAATAGTTTCATACAATTACTTAATAAAAAATATTGATTTAACATTTAATTCATGATAAAATTATTCATGCTAGGATCGATAGGGTGTCAACAAAAACTACAAGGCTAAATTGGATCATAAAAGCGCAATGTCTCCAAGACAGTAGGACAATATTTATTAGGTTGCATAGGGCGGGGTCAGGAATATCCGCTTTGATAGTAAACAACAAAGCTCGGAGCGATAAATGAGCTTTTATTTTGTTAACGGTATTGTTTCAATTTTATTTTATTAAAAATACTTAACTAATATCATAGGAAGTCGTATTTGTATACTGTAAATGTCAAAGGTCTGTGTGTGGGCGAATTTTTCTTTGATAAAAATTTATGTTTGTATTTTTCGCTCGTCTTGAAACATTATTACATTAGTTAAGAAAACTGCAAAGTGAACATCTTAATGGTGCACGTTTTAGTTCTAGAAATTACTTAATGTTTATGATGAACATGAAGCTGTATGATTTATTACAGTGAATTTATTTAATTGAATCTTTTAAGAATTCTGACAATTAATTATTTTGTTGTAGTTTTATTTGCTTTTATACATTTTTAAATTATAATTGTAACTTAACATTATTTACAAAAGTTTTATAAAACAGTTTGCAATTGTATGACATAATGATTAATTCATTTATTATTGACAAAAATAGAATAAAATTCAATTAAATAAAGCAAGCAAAGCATAAAAAAGTAATTTATTAACTTACTTGTATATCTCATTTAAACTTTTAAGGGTGCAAATTGTGTATCAGATCATTTTCTACTTGAAAGCAATATATTAATATCTTACAATGACACACGTGACGTAAATCAAATTAAAAACTTTTTACATTTTACATGTTTTTACAATATAATTTCAAATTTATCATTTTTTAAGCATTAATTTAATAAACTACAAATATAGATAATGAGAAAGCTAACTAACTAAAAAATAATCACATAGCCTTCAATCAATACTACTAATTATACTATTATTGCCCGATCAAACTGTTTCGAGATGAATAAAACTAGAATGCGCAAAACATAAATAACTTTTTCAGTCTCTTTTTATTCTAAGCTAGAATCTTTTTATGTACTGTATTACTGTGTATAGTGTAATTTTTGTTTATTTTTTTACTAGTTAATTAATAGTTTTTAAAGTGCAAATCCAGCATGGTTTACATTAGACATTTAATTTAATTTATAACTTACAACTTATAATAGTATAAAAATATAAACTTTGCAATATTAATATTTATTACTCCTTATTTTCTAATTGTGACAAAACAGTTAACTTATATTATTGGCATCATATTGTTTTTGATCTAAATAAATACCAATTACTAAGGATATTATTAAGCACAACAATATTTTTCATATGTTTCCACTTACAATAAATCTTGCATGCTATTTGTACTTTACATTTTCAATAATAACCGATTTCAAGGATGCAATATATAAAACATAATTCCCTTCAATAGTGAAGTTTCATTGCTTTTCGTGTGAAATATAAAGGAAATACAATTATTATAATACGAAGGTCGAATCCTGGCAATGCAAACTATTTCAGGTTTGCAAATACGCCTACATTTTAGAGGAAACGCTAAAGAAATATTTAACATACAACTCCCACTAAAAAAAATACAAACTAATTATTACTTTGGGATTCGCAAGGAAGATTTACAGTTCGCGTATCCTCAAATCTAAAAATACTAACGCATTCGTAGCAAAGGAATATATTGTTTTTGTGTGTCGTCGTATTGATGGTAATTGACTTTACGTCTGTGGAAAATATTTTTGGATACAAATTTCGTCTCGTAAACAAATAAGTTTAGTTTATTTTTAACGTAAATATGAGAAAGTGTGTGATTTCAGTCACACATTTTGCGTGTTTATATATATTTTGGCCTTCAGTTATAAAGCTGAATTAATAATGTATTAATAGTATATTTATAAGAGCTTAATAATATAGAAAACTAACAATATAGCATTACTAGATACAATTAATATTTAAAGTGAGTAATAAAAAATACACAAATTTTACATTTTATTCAATTTCTTGTAGAGGCAAAGCAGAGTGTGCACAATGCTGTTTACAACATAAATACGTATGCTCCTAATTACAGCCATTCGTCATTTTAGGGTTACAGATTATTTTTTTTTTTTTAACTGAAAAAGTTAATTTTGTTCTGAATTTCAGTCTCTACTGTAAAATTAATACTGGGATAAATATTATTGATGTAAGTTAGAATTGTGTCTAATTTCAAAGTAAAATAACGGTCAATAATTTTAATTAAAATTGCCCACCTACTCGCTAAAGTGTTAGTTCTCAAAAAGTTTGATCACAAACATTTGGGTGGGTAGGTGGCCAACTCTAAATTATGATGATGATCAATAGTTTTCTTTGGAGTTGCTCAGCTACCCGCCTGAGTGTTTGTGATGTAATGCTTTAATAACAAACACTTGGGTGGGTAGGTAAGTAATTCCAAAGCAAGATCTATTGATAACAAACACTCGGGCGGGTGGATGAGCAATTCCAAAGTATGATCACGGTTAACTGTTTTAACTGGAGTTGCACACCCACTTGCCCAAAAATTGTTGTAAAAATTGAATCCATGAGCGGAAAACTCCAAAGCATAATGACGGTCAATTTAACTGAAGTTGCCCACCTACACGCCCAAGTGTTTGTTATCAAAAGATTATATCAAAAACACTTGGGCAAGTAAGTGTGCAACTCTAAACCATAATGACGGTTAATAATTTTAATTGGAGTAGCCCGCCTACCCGACCAATTGTTTGTAATCTAATTTTTTGATAACAAATTTTCAAATTTTTAATCTGCTTTAAGATATCTTCAACTGTTAATTTGCAAAAGCAGTTCTTTTAAATTTAAACTAAATCCAGCAAATTAAGTTAATAACCAAAGCTAGGTTTTAACCTTACATTGGTACTCAGTTCACTTTTTTTTATAAAGGATAGGAAATGCTTTATGCACTGGCGGTGACATAAATGTGTAGCCACCAGTGTGGGACTCTGTTTGTGTACCTACTAAAAACCCATCAACCTCGCTTTGCTTCTACCCCTATCCGGTTTGCCTTTCAGCATTTAATAATAATAAATAATAATAAATTGCATTTATTTACAGAACGTAACAGTAACAAAGTAACACTTCTATAAATTAAAAATAATAATAATAATAGATTGTTCTGTAATTACTGTAAATAGGACAAATTCAGATCCAAACTAATGGAATCTGTTCTACCATTTGCCCTTATATTTGTTCATAACTACAAAAGTACAATTCTAATTTAATTATCTTAAGGTACAATTCCAAAGTTTTATTTAATTTAAAATACACACACATGCAAACAATAATATAGATGATATGATATATAAACAAAGAAGTAAGAATTCCAGAAAGTTATACCATCAGAACGGTTTTCATTTTTTCTTTAAAATTTGATGCCGGCAAATATTTAAATTGAGAGGGTACCGAGTTATACGCTTTAGTTATTTGGTATAAAAAACCTTTTTAAAAAATTTCTTCAGATAAGGTTTCTGTCACAGTCATATGACTTTCTTCCGTTTGTCTCTTAGCTAGTTTTTTTCAATTATGATTTTCTCTGACACCTCTTTTGCCATTTTCCAGTTTTACTAACATTACCTCGACTATATGTTCCCTTGTTATTGTAGTACCTGTTTCAGTTTTAATTTTCTTCATCTTCTGTTTTCACTTTTTACACTCAAACATGTGTCCGAGGTCATTCTTGTAAGGGCAGTACATACATTTCTCATCCTGTTGCAGTCCAAACTTTTTAAAATAAGTGCCAAAACACCCATGCCCAGTCATCACTTGTGTTAAGTGGTAACTTAGGCTGCTCTCTTTTCTATTGTGCCATTTGTCAATGTTTTTTATGAGCGTTTTTGTTCATTTGCCCTTATCGCTTTTGTTGCACATGTCTTCCACATCTTCAGTGTGTTTTTTTCTTTCTAATGTTCTATCTTTTTTTGGCTTTTTGGAAAGTTGTTTTGTATATATAAGTAACATGCGGCCCAAAACTTAGGCGTTTGTCAAAAATTATTCCCAAGTATTTTATTTCTTTTTGGGCTTTTATAATTTCTTTTTTGGTTTCAATTATGAACTTCCCATGTCTTTTTCTTCCAATTAGTAGCGCCACTTCAATCTTGTTTGTACACAATTCTAACCGCCTGCTTTCTATTTATTTTACAATCTGCTAGATGTTGTCAACTACCATTGCTTTCAGTTGTTCATCCGTTTTGGTTGTTGTTACAACAGCCACGTCGTCGGCAAATGCCACCGTTGTAACTCCTTTCAGCATTTCCAATCTGAGTATATCATCGTAAATGAAGTTCCACAAAAGTGGTCCTAGAACCAACACCTGGGGTACCACAGCCGTCATCTTTGCTTGTTCTTCCGGTTCTAACTCTACCATACTGTCTTTTAGACAATCCTGTATTACCTTTACAAACAACTCTTCTTTTTTTTAGTGCATTAACTATCAATTTCCAAGGGACAGAACTAAACCCATTTTGACGTCTAGCGTACAGTACTTTCTAGTTTTTCCGGTTTTTGCTTTTTCCTTTATTGCTATTTCTAGTACCTGTTTGGCCGCCTCTATAGTTGATTTACCTTAAAATGCTGATTATTGGCATACCCCCCGGTTTTTTCTATTTATTTCAATAGTCTTTCTGCTATCATTTGTTCAAAAAGCTTCCCAAACGTATTCAGCATACACAGCGGCTTATACAATTTGTTTTTTGGTTTGGGTATCAGTACCTTCTATTCTTTGGGGTATTCTCCTGTTTTTAGAAAGTTGTTTATTACGTTTAAGGTAATTTTTGGCTTCAGTTCTACTACTTTCTTGACTATTTTAAGTAATGCTCCATCAACACCCGGTGCCTTTTTCAGTTTAATCCTGTCTATTGCATCTTTGAGCTCTTTCATGTTAAATTTTGGTACATCTTTAACTTTTAACTTTTTTTTGTGAAAATAATGTGTTGTATATCTTTCTCTTTCCTTCTAATTTCATTTTCTCGAGTTTGTCTCTTAGTCGGTTCATGTCGACGATCTTGTACCCAAGACTCCATACATCCTCTTTGACGTTTTTACATACTTCCTGTTATTATTATTTTTTTTTACTTTTTTTAATCAAGAGTTTTAATTTTTTTATGCACTGTTTATATTCTGTGTTGTCACTTTCTCTGTCTGTTGTTGTTTTTGCTTTTGTATATTTCTTGCGCTTTTAAATACATAGCCTCCTGTTTTCCGCTATATCGTCTGTCCACCAGTATAAAGTTTTTTTTATTTTTATGTTGTTTTCTTTTTAGCATCAACTTTTTGCAGCAATATGTAACTATGTCTAAGAGTTCCTTGGCATTTTTAGCGTTTCCATTTTCTGTTTTTTTTTTCAGCGCACTGTTGAAGGCTGTGTTGTTTATTTTGTTGTAATTCCATCTTCTTGTAGTTGGGTTTCTGTTGGATTTACTAATGTTTTGTCCATAGATTTTATTTTATTTGTGCAACGGCGCATCTGTCTACATTTATTTGTATTATTTTAAACATTTTGATTGATATTTCTTTTTTGCCTTATTCTCTTCTGGAGATATAGTACTTACCCCGTCTTTTTTCTCTCTTTAACTTTTCCAACGCTAATTTGTAGCTTGACTAGGTTGGGTCATTTGCTTGGTGGCCACTGTTGTCGCACTTGTAGCAATGTTTCTCATTTCTACACTCCTTAAGGATATACCCGTTCTGTCCACACTTGTAGCACAGTTTCTTTTTTTTCTTCTGTGTGCACTTCCTAGCTTTATGCCCAAATTTCAAACAATTGTAGCACCTTATTAGGTTTGAGAACTCCTTTATTTTGCACTTAGTCTATTCTACCCTGATGCTTCCTTCTCTTAAAAGTGCATTTGTTTCATCAATTGGTAACGTGGCTACAGCATAATTTTGTTTCCGCTTGTTAAGTTTGTCGGAGATTTTTATGTGGTCTCTTTCTTTATTATTAGCGTTTTTTTTTTCTATCCTTTTGCATATCTCTTTTTTTTTCTGTTTCTTTGTGGATGTCAAGAATCAGAAAGGTTGTTTTTGCCTTTATCCTCTCGGTTCTTGTTTCTTTGCTCGTTTTTTTCTCTCTATTATTTCTTGGAATCTTTTCCTTTCGTCCTTTTTGCCGGAGAACTTGATTCTGAAGTGCCCTTTTCTTGTTTCATCTATTATTTTTTTACCTGTATTATGCCTATTTTGTCTAGGCTGATCTTTCTCTTTATGGCTTTGAGGGTGTTTGCATACAATCTCTTGACATCCTCGAAAGGTTTGATAATGATAGTGTCATTATTTCTTATTTTGTTTCCTTCTGTGGAACTCCCATCTGCCATCCTCTTCATCTTGGAGGTTTTTTTTATCCCTCCTTGTTGTAGCCATTTCTATGCCGTGGTTCCTAAATATGTATTCCATAATTTTCCTAAATAGTTCCCAATTGTCTTTAGTTTGTTATATGCCATTTCTACAAACTCATCCTGAGTCATTTCTTCCCCACCACCAATAATATATTTTTCTTTGTTTGTTCTACCTTTTTGTTTTCTTCTATATATATATATATATATATATATATATATATATATATATATATATATATATATATATGTGTTGTTATTTTCAGCTACTGTCCCAACCTTGCAATGTTTTTAAGCAGTCTTTTTATCAGATTTTTTGTTGTGTCAAGCTTTTTTTGTGCGGGCTCAACTAACATGGAAGGTATCTTCTGTTTAAGTGGGGTGTTTTCCCTCTTTCTTTTGGGAAGGTTTATCGGCGTTGTGCCAGTGTCCTTAGAAAGTCTATTTGTTGTGCTGTTGTCGTCGTATGTCTTTTTCATGTTCTTATCTGTTATTTTTTCTTTTGTCGTGTCTGTTACCGTGTTGTTTCAATTAACCTAAGCCTACAATATAACAAATTTGAATCAATTTTATTGTAGATATCAGCATCTAACCTACAAATTTTGTATAATTACTTTATTTTTGGATTACAATACTTTAAACCAATATGTAACCTAACCAATTAAGATTATAAATTTTAAAACCCCAATTTGATATCTATATCCATTTAGGAGTATATTCAATTTGAACAAGTTCAAAATAAATTTTTAATTTTCAAGTTTTAAGTTTTTTTTAAGTTGCTAACATTAGATTTAACCCGACTTTAAAAATTGATTCAGATTGATAATACATACATTCTTACCAAGTTGCATAAATTTTGATTAATTATTAGCAAAGATATCTGAAAATTAGGCTTAAAATAATTTCAATTGATTTGAAGCTGTACAACATCTAAAATAATGAAGATGTACTATTGCGGTTTTATTTAATTGAAGCTTGATTAAATTAAGAAAATAAAATTTTAAACTCCAACTTGATATCTTAAAGTATTCTCCTGCAATCCAAACTAATTAATTTTTTTTAAGATTCTTAAAGTTGATAATTGCTACATATGTATGGCAATACATTTGAAACATTCAAATGTTTTTTAATACAAAGAAAGTAAGTTTAACTTGACTCAATTTCAAATTAGTTAAGCAAATTATCGTTTCAGGAAATTTGTTATAGAATTACAGGAGATAAGCGCTGTACAACAATATGTTCCAAAAGTACCCTAAAGCTAAGCCAATTCCATGTCCGTTTAAAAGCGCACCGTTTGGTTACAATAGAGGTTTGAGCAATTACAGTAATCCTTCCATCAAAGCAGAGAATTGCAAACATAATTAATGATTAGATTTAAAATATCAAGCTTGTCTTAATATATCATCAATTAAATGCAATGGTATGTTCAAAAAATTTCAAAAAGTAAGCTAAGATATTATCAACATATTAATACCAAAAGGAAATATGTTTTTCAGAAAGATCTGAATTGATTTTTTTTTCTTCGAAGCTATAAATAAGCTATTTTTAATGAGAGTTTTAAACATATTTTTAAATAAGAACATACTAATGATGTTAAAAGAAACTAATTTAGAAAAATTTGCAGTTTTTAAGTTTTTTATATTGTTTGCATGATATTTGAAAACATTGGTCTATAGTACTCCTGTAAATAGCCTCGAGGAGCTTCAGCTACAAATTAATGAAAAATGCTAACAAATCCGAGCCAATAAGAGGGTATGAATATCTTTTAGACTAAGATGTAGTACCTGTTTAAAAATGAAAAGAAGCAAACATCTTATGTAACTTTGTTTTTTGTTTTTGCTAGAAAAAATGAATAAACTTTTTTATATCCGTTACTTTGCGGATTCATGTTATTTTGGTTTATACTACTAATTTCTTAAATATTTTACAATATTTTTTTAACATTCTGTATAATAGTTGCTTAAAGCATATTAGCATAACGTGTATGTAGATGATTTTCTACTATCTCCCTAACTAAACAATCTATAAGAAAATTGGATATAAATATTTTGCCACTTGATAATATGATAAGATGCAAAGTATTTATTGATTTAATTATTTGTCCCCAAGCTATAATATCTTTTACTTTTAGTTCTCTATAAAAAAATACTTACAAATTGATAAACTAATTGTCCACTCAATACTAAAAGCTTATTGTATAAGTTTGTTTGGAGTTGTTACAGACTACTTAGACCTAATATTAACTAAATAATAATTTCAGGTCATTACCATTCACAACAAACCAGCATATCAAAGCAAATGTATACAATTAAACTTCTCCAGATAACAATTAATTTATACAAACATGTTACAGACTTATTGTTTGAATAGGTATTTATATTGCGAATAAAGGAGTCGCAATTTCTTTAGATGAAATTGAAACAGAAGAGGAGGTTGTTAACCTCAAATAAAACAAAGATTTCTCTCAGTGAACGTGAGACGTGATGCACTTTCTACAATATGAATGGAAATTATGTAATATCTAACTAAATATTGACTCGATAGAGTGCACCACGATTGAATTATTTGCAGTTTATACGATTTTCCATGCAAAGTGATGATGTTTTATATTTAAGTTGAATAATAATATTTAAAGTTTATTGTTAGAATTTAATTTTAATACACATTGGAATAATTTTATAAAGCTCACGTAATTGAATCAAAAGCTATGATATTATACAGTAACTAAGCGGTTAGATTACGTGGCGGAAAAGTTCCGAAAGGTTTGAACAATATATTCAACTTTTTATTTCATGAATTTATATATGAGACGTAGGAGAATAATAAGACGATCATATTTTTTACAAACATTTTACTAAAATTTAATAAAACATTATAAATGATTTTGAATTGATAATGTAAAATTAAAATTAAATATTAGATTATTAAACATATTTCAGCCTATAATTTAACTTTGTAAAAGACAAACTAGTATAGAACTTGAGCAGATATATGTATATTGTAGTCAAATATGCATTAAATCTTCGATCTTATGATACAAAAACAGTTTTCTAAAAAATTTGAATCTTTTTAGTTGATACTTTTTATTCTATTTTTAAGTCTTAAGTGGTTTCAGTGTTTTTATTTTGTAAACAGATACTTTAGATTCTGTAGTCGCTTTAGCAAATATTTTGATTCTTTCTATTTTCTTGTCTGGTCTAAGGCCAACGAAAAAAGCTTATTACAGTTTTTTTCTGTTAACTAGGGACAAACATTCTTCTTTAGTTTTTTAGATGTAATCTTCAAGATTCTTGTATTACCTAAATACTTATGACATATTAGAAGTGACATCTGATGAATTTTAATTTATTATTTAGTGGTATAATCTGCAGATAAACAAACAGGAAAAATCTATTTATTTATAACTGAATTTGGAAAAACTTTCAGATTTTGATCAATAAAATCAAAACCAAAAAGATACCGCAATTCTATTTAAAATTAAAATTTTTGTGATAAGAAAATTGGTTTGGTAAGATTTCAGTTTTTAATAATTATGACTTTAATTATGTATTAAATGGCCATTTTAAAAGAAACAAGATTTGCAACAATAACTTTAACATAAAAAAAATTAAGTCAACTTTTAGAATACGTTTTACTATTTAATAAATAATTTTTAATTCTATTCCTGTACTAATGACGTTTTTACTACCCAAGCTTTGAACAGTTATTTAAAAATAATGTTTTGTATGCGTCTGTAGTAAAAATAATTTTTTTTAATTAAACTTTTATAACTATTTTTGAAAACCGTAAGCATCTGTACCTAACAAGTTAACGTTAGTTAGAGTTTACTAAAAAAACATTTTAGTACACTTACCTAAACAATCCCTAAGATACTATACTAATGTTTAGCACCATTTTACTAAAAACTTTACGCCGTTTAAGACATTTGATCACAAGGTGCAGAACACAGAATGTCAATGTCATCTGTTTATTGTCAGATAAAATCTTATGGATAGCATTTGTTCTGTCCGTCTTCTTCTTACTCTACTACGTACGTTCAGACTAGAATTGAACAAAAGAGCAAATTGGGTTCAATAATGGCATCAAATTGAAATTAGTAACTAGTCTCAGTTTTGCTTGTGGGCTCACTAAGGTCGTAAAAGAGTCATACATTAAAAAAAAAATTGTAGAACGCAATACAGAAGGAGTGGTTATATGGAGTGCAATATGTTATAGTAGCTGATCACTCTTGATTTTTATTGATGATAACTTAAACGAGGCCTGTTAAATTGTTATTATGCTAAAGTCTGGCATTCTCATTTTTTCGGGGTTGGAAAATGTTATTTTTTAACCAAATAAAGCACGCTTTCATACGATTTTTGCAAAAAGTTTTTTACTCATTGAACATGTTTGAGATATGATTGGTAGAAAGCTGACTAATTTACCACACCCACTAAACGATTTGCAGCATTTTTGGCTGTAGATTTAGGAAGCTTAAAATAATATATGTTATTAAAAAAAAGGCAAAACGGCTACTTGCAGAAAAGAGTTTGCTTACTTATACCACTGAAACCATTATACCACAATATCACTAAAAAAACTGTTACATTTAACTTTATCATATATTAAAAGTTAGTGACACTTAAAGCTAAAAGATAGAATAAACAAGTTAACAAAGCAGTCCTAAAAACAAAGAAAATAAAGAGAAAGCTAAACTTATGCTAAACAACGGACGTCTAGGTCAATAAACCAAAAGGTTTATAGCAACAGCAGTAAGAAGCAAATTGTTATACGCCGCACAAACATAAAAAAAAAAATAAAAACAAAAAACAGGAATAAAATAAGAGAAGCTCGTTAAGGAATAGTATGTTTTACAGAACGGTGTTGCAAGAAGCAGTAGAGATGATTCCAGCAACATCTCTTGCAAATATGATAGTGGAAAAAAAAAAACGATAAAAAAAAGCAAAATTAAGAGCAAAAGAAAGGACTATGAAAAAATGGTAAAAACAATAGAATAGAAAAAAAGGGAAATGAACCAGAAAACTAATCTCAGAGATTAAAAAATAGGCTATAAAACAAACCCAAAACGTGATATTATAACAGGAAAGAAAAAGAAGAAAGCGCATTCCGTTTTAATAGACAACAATAATAAAATTATTACTGATAGCAAAGAAAAAAGAGCACCTGGGTGGCATTCTTACAAAAAACCACAAAAAGCCCATAGACAAAATCAGAAAGAAACAAGGAATAGTGATAACAATGGTTTTCCAATTATAGCAGCAAAGATATAGAAAGCGTCCGATGAAGTTAACATAGAAATTTTAAAAGCCATTGACAAAGAAAACATAGTTGTACTAGTTTCATTATTCAATCGCATTTACAATACAAGTACAATACTAGAGGATTGGCTAAAATCAACGTTTATTACACTACCTAAAAAGAAGATATGTAGAACACCGCACTATCAGCATTATGAGCCAATGCTTAAAGATATTTCTAAAGATTATACAAGACCGAATAAGAAAAGTGTGAAGAGAATTTAAGCGACAATTAATTTGGCTTCCGGGCAGAAATGGGTTCAAGAGAGGCACTATTCTTACTATAAGTTTTGGTACAGAAATATAGAGAAATGCAGCAAAGTATGATTTTGTGTTTTATAGACTACGAAAAAGCATTTGATAAAGTAAAACACAATAAACTAATCAAAATATTGCAGAATATAAACCTTGATAGCAAAAATATACGAATAATCACAAATCTCTACTGAAACCAAAAATCGGCAGTGAGAATAAGCAAACAACACCACAGACTATGTAGAAATTAAGAGAGGAGTACGGCAAAGTTGTATTCTATCCTCGACCTTATTCAATCTATGTTCTGAGACTATAATATCGGAAGCACTGTACGAAGGAAAAGAAGAAATAAAAGTCAATAGGGAAGTAATCAACAACCTTCGATATGCAGACGATACCGTTTTGATTGCGTCGACGCAGGAAGAAATGCAAAATATGCTGAGTAAATACACAAAGCATACTAGAGGGCTCAATATAAACATTCAAAAAACAAAATTTATGATAATAAATAATAAATAATAAGCAGAATAGAAATGAAACACTAATTCTAAACAAAGAGAGTCTAAACAAGGTACAAAAACTCAAATACTTAAAAACATGTCTAAACAAAGAATGGGAAAGTGAGAGCAAAATAAAAACCAGAATAAAAATTGCAAAAACAAGTTTTCAGAAGATAAAGCACGTTTTATGCAATATTAACATTAACATCGAACTAAGAGCAAGACTCTCAAAATGTTATAGTTGGCCTATGGTTATGTATGGATGTAAAGCAAAGAAGAGAATGCAAAGCTAAATGTTAGTGGAAATAAAAAGATACAAAAAGGTAAAAGAAGCAAACATAGGTAAAAGATATATGGAAAAAAAACCGGAGACAGCATGCGTGCTGCAGATGTTGCGTAAAAATTTGCAAAGCAATAACCAACCCACCTCAAACTAGTGCCAAATTTAGATTAGTTTGTCATAGACATTATTACAACAGAATTTACGCAGAGAAGAAAACCAAAAAGTAATGCGTAAGTCATTTTTAAGAGCCACTTGCTAAGACCAACCTTTCACTACGTCAAAAAAAAAACATCAAAGGTTATTGTATATTGTTATATGAGATGCTCGTACCAAAATAAATACAATAGGGAATTCCCCTATTTATGTTTAACCTTTTCTTAACAAAGGACCAACCGGCTATACGAACCAACCATGTAAATGTATATTAGTATTAGTCTGGCTCTCGTTGAGTAACGTACTTATAATAAATATATACATATTATTAAATCTTACTTATTATTTAATCCCATATCCAATAGGTTATGGGCCCAGAACGTTATTTGTGTGCATGTGTAAAGTGACTAATAACAAAGTTCTTTCTATAAATAAAGTAATTATAAACTAAGAGTGATTAATAAATATAAATGAAATAAAAGTGAAAATGTCGAACAATCAAAAGGTTAAACGTAATATTAAACCGTTTAATGGAGAAAATTATAGTATCTGGAAATTGCGATTAAAGGCGTTAATTGACGAGGAAGGTGCTCTTCGGGTTCTAACTCAAGACCCCCCTGAAACAGTTGACAATGAATGGCGGAAACAAGAGACGTCCGCTAAAGGATGTATCATAGAACATTTGAGCGATACATTAATTAGCATTGTCACCGAGGATGCGACGGCGAGGGACATATTGAAAAAGTTCGATGCAATTTATGAACGCAAGAGTTTGGCTACGCAACTTTCAATACAAAAGAAACTGTTAAGTTTTAAATTGAAAGGAGAAACTTCACTTATAAACCATTTCAACGAATTCGACAATATGCTCATAGAATTAACAGCAGCTGGAGCCCCTCTAAATGAAATGGGAAAAATTGCCCACATTTTATTAACATTACCCCCGGCTTATGATGGAATTGCTACAGCTATACAAACATTAAACGAAGATAATTTAAATCTGGCGTTTGTGAAAACTAGGCTGCTAGATCATGAAATAAAATTAAGAAATGAAAGTGAAGATACAAGTGGTAAAATTCTACAAACGGAAGTGGTTTACAACAGAAATAAGGCAACAAAGAAAAATTGGAAATATAATGGAAATTATAAACAGAAACAAAGGGCTCCTCATTTTAAAAGTAATAAAAAATTTGACAACCGGCGTGTTTTAAAATGTGACTATTGTGGAAGAAAAAATCACGTAAAAAGGGATTGTTTTTATTATAAAAAGAAAATTGTTAATTCACACAAAGACAGACAAGCACAAACTGTTTCAACATGCTCAACCAGTGAACAAAGTTTTGCGTTTATGCTCCATAATGGCACGTTAACAAAGTTGAATAAACTAAATGAAATTATGTTCTTACTAGATTCTGGCGCAACGGATCATATAATTAATAATTCAGACTACTTTACGACATATGAGAAATTGAATACACCTTTAAAAATATCAGTAGCTAAAAACAATACTACAGTTATGGCTATAAGTAAAGGAACCATAGATGTTACCTCGAATATGGGAATCAAAGGATCTTTACAAAATGTGTTGTACGTTCCTGATGTACCGTATAATTTGCTTTCGGTACGCCGAATGCAAGAGGCTGGTATGACAATTATATTTAAGAAAAATGGCGGAGTAACGATTAAAAATGGTGGTAAGGTGATTGTAAAAGGTGAGTGTTTAAACCATCTAATAAAAATAAAATTCAAAATTAATAAGAAAGTTGAAAAGCATTTTCACCAAATTAACAATATTAATATTAATAATGAGAGCTATAAAATCTGGCACGAACGTTTAGGCCATATAAGTAAAAATAAATTTTTGGAATTAAAAAGTAAAGAAATGGCAAGTAATATTACTAAATTAAAAAATATTTATCCCTCAAATGAATTATGTGAAGCTTGCATATATGGAAAGCAAACAAAACTACCTTTTTCTAAAGCTAAAGATAAAACACATGTTCAGAGGCCCTTATTTATAGTTCACACAATCGACAATAAAAATTATTTTCTAACATTTATTGACGAATATACTCATTATACTGTAACATATCTTCTAACTTATAAATCAGATGTTACCAAAAATTTTCAAGATTTTGTAATTAAAAGTGAAAACCATTTCAATTTGAAAATTGTTAATTTATATTGTGACAATGGGCGTGAATATATGTCAAATGAATTAAAAACCTTTTGCATGAATAAAGGTATAAGTTTTCATGTAACCGTACCATACACACCGCAACAAAATTCAGTTGCGGAGCGTATGAATAGAACGTTGACAGAAAAGGCTCGTGCAATGATCCATGGAGCAAATGTAGAAAAACATTTTTGGGGTGAAGCAATTTTAACTGCTACACAATTAATAAATATAAGCCCCACAAAATCAAATAAAGAAGGTAAAACACCTTATGAACTATGGCATAATAAAAAGCCAAAAATAGACCATTTAAGAATATTCGGTTCTACTGTGTATATACATGATAAAAACCGAAAAACAAAATTTGATAAAAAATCTTTTAAAGGTATACTGTTTGGATATGTACCAAATGGATATAAAATTTTTAATTTAGAAAATAATAAATTTATCACAGCTCGTGATGTTATTTTTGACGAGACAGATTTCATAAATTCAAGACCATTATTGGAAATTGATGAAGGAGTTGAATATAAAAACTACCAAAGAATTAAAATTGTTAAACAAAATAGCAATCTGTTCAGTGACAAGAACAAAAATAATAATTCAAAAACATCAAAACCAATATTGAAACTTGAAGAAGGGATTCCAAATAAAAACTCAGATGGTGTTATTAATTTAAAATCTGATAATAAATCGGTAACCGATTCCTCAAATATAAATGAGGATATACACAAAATGACAGAAAATAATAAAACTGTCAGTGAAACCGATAATACAAATCAGTTAAACACCAGTAATAAGTCTGAGAATATTGAACCCAGAAGAAGTGAAAGATTAAAAAAAATCGCAATAAAATATCATTCAATGAAAGTGATACTGAAATTCTCATATGTTTACAATCTTTATTAAATGAAATTCCTAAAACATATGATGAAATAAATAAAAGGGATGATAAAGATAAATGGGAAGAAGCGATTAATTATGAAATTAGTTCTCTCAGAGAAAATAACACATGGTCTTTAGTTACAAAGCAACCAAACAAAAATATTGTAGATTGTAAATGGGTATTTACAATTAAAAATAACATTAATGGAATACCATCAAGGTATAAAGCGCGACTAGTTGCCAGAGGTTTCAGTCAACAATATTTATCAGATTACAATGAGACTTTTGCACCAGTAGCCCGGATTGCTACTCTTCGAATATTGATAGTTTTTGCTAACCAACATAATTTATTAATACATCAAATGGATGTCAAAACAGCATTTTTAAATGGTTGTTTAAAAGAAGAAATCTATATGCGTGTACCTGATGGTATAAAAACTGAAAACAAAAATTTAGTTTGTAAATTACATAAAGCTTTGTATGGTTTAAAACAGTCAGCTAGATGCTGGTTTGAACGTTTTGATAAAGTGTTAAAAGCACACGGTTTTAAAAATTCTTCAAGTGACCGATGTTTGTACTTATTAGATAAAGGTCATATATACGAAAATATTTATGTAGTTTTGTATGTTGATGATTTATTAATAGTCACTGGTAAAATGGATACAATGTCAAATTTCAAAGAATATTTAATGAATACATTCAAAATGATAGATTTAAATGAGGTTAAGCTCTTTTTGGGTATTGAGATAGAAAGAAACGAGAATCAAATATCTATTAGTCAAATAAATTATTTAAATAATATTTTGATTAAATTCAATATGACTGATTGCAATGCTGTTAGTACACCACTTCCAATCAAATTAGATTACGTGGCTTTGAATTCAGATGAAAGCCATAATAAACCTTGTAGGAATCTTATAGGGTGTCTAATGTATACCATGCTATGCACAAGACCAGATTTATGTACAGCTGTTAATTTTCTAAGTAGATATCAGAATAAAAATAATAAAGAACTGTGGCAGTGCCTAAAGAGAGTATTGAGATATATTAAAGGAACAATTAATTTTAAGTTAATTTATAAAAGAACAGAAAATAAAGAAATATTAATTGGTTATGTGGATGCCGATTGGGGTAGTAATGAAGCTGATCGAAAGAGCACCACAGGCTATATTTTTAAATTATTTGGAAATTTGATCTGTTGGAATACAAAAAGGCAAAATTCAGTAGCAGTATCATCAACTGAAGCTGAATATATGGCTATGTTTGAAGGAGTCAGAGAAGTATTATGGCTAAGATCTCTATTATCAAGCATTAATATAGAAATAAAAAAACCAATAACCATGTATGAAGATAACAATGGTTGTATTTCATTGGCTAATAATCCTGTAGATTATAAACGTTCCAAACATATCGATATAAAGTACCATTTCACCAGAGAACAAGTTGATAAACAAGTAATAATTCTTAAATATATGCCAACAGATCAACAATTGGCAGATATGTTCACCAAGCAAGTACCAGGTCCAAGATTCCAGGAATTCTGCTTCAAACTTGGTCTGGAAAAATAAAGTTTTTTTTTTGTTTCAATTTTATTGTATTTTGTTTATTGTTTTTGTATATTTAATTATCAATAGATAATTAAATTTAACACTGTAATAATGATTTGATTTAGGTTTTTAAAAAGAAAGGGGTTTTTCCTAAATCCTAGCAACAAATGTTGAATCATATTAATATTAATGTACCCCTATGTTTACTCACGAAATATTAAAACTAATAATAGACGTTGAGAATATTTTTTTTTTGTAAAGTTGAGAATATTTTATTTTTTTTGTAAAGTTGAGAATATTTTATTTTTTTTTGTAAAGTTGATTTATTTTGAGGGGGAGTATTGTATATTGTTATATGAGATGCTCGTACCAAAATAAATACAATAGGGAATTCCCCTATTTATGTTTAACCTTTTCTTAACAAAGGACCAACCGGCTATACGAACCAACCATGTAAATGTATATTAGTATTAGTCTGGCTCTCGTTGAGTAACGTACTTATAATAAATATATACATATTATTAAATCTTACTTATTATTTAATCCCATATCCAATAAAGGTAAAAAATCATTGTTTTTAACTTTGAAAAAAATACTTTAGATTTGTTGTCTATACACACAAAAAAGATTTTTTTAACCAAATTTGGCAAAACTTTTGTTGTTTTGTTTTTTCTAGTTTAAAGCCCTAACCAAAATCAATCTACAGCAACAAGATATTATCAGGCTTAGACTAAAAAAAGAGAAAACCTAACCTAACTTAACCTTCTTTTTTTTTTGGGGAAGAGTAAAATCTTCAGCTAAGGTGAAGAAATGCGGACGGCAGTTAAGTTTTTACAAAACATACAAATCATAATATACAATACACATTTTTTACAAAAGATTTTTATTGCTATTTTAACAAAATAATCAAACATCAGCTACGGGCCCACCCAAGGTAAAATCCCCACCTTATATTCTTCTACCGGAGCAAGCTCCTTCTCCTCCTCCTCCTTTTTCCGAAGAATAATCTCTATCATGATAGACACATCATCCCAGCCAGCTTGAGACGCCATCATTGTGTCCACCATGTTGTCAGGGTTCACGTTTGCTCCGCACATTTTTACCATTCATTCACACATCATTCTCTTTCTCACTTCCGTCTAACGCTCGCAACAAAACACGCCGTGTCTTGCTGCCCGCAACACAAACAATCATCGCTCTGTAAAAGTTTTACCTACTGCAGGTACGCCCGGAAACACCCGCAAATTCTCTGGCAGCACTTCCTCTGAGTTTGCAAGACCCATTTCATTTGCCTCTCGTTGCTGCGCAAGGTCCCCCCCCTATATTTCTGCACCGTACAGCACTACGGGGGAAACAACCAAACACAGCAGGCACCTGTAAAAAACCCTTACTCCCTCTAGATTTGGCATTAGACTCGCCAACGACCTGGCCGAGCCGCCTTTACTCCTCTTATGCACACTTCCCGTACCTGCCCGCCCCATGCCATGTTGCTGGACAGTACAACTCCTAGGTAACTTAGCTGTTTCTTAGACCTGATGGTGGCCTCCGTGACATTTAGTTGTACTTGTAGTACCCTTCTTGAGCACAAGAGTACCACAAGCTCTGTCTTCTCTGGCGCTAATTTCAACCTTAACTTGTTCATCCCAAGCTCTATTAGGTGACGGTGTGGTTACCTACCTTTTCTACCTTGAGCCTAGAACGTTTTGTGATCACCGCCAGATTGTTCGCGTATGGCACTACCTTCACCCCCTCCGACAGCTTTACCTCTTCTCTCTGCCCTCCTTTGCCCAGCAACAAAATCCTCTCCTACAGGTAACTGTTGATTAAATTCAGCTGGTAACCTGGTACTCCCCTGCTTTCCAGTGCCCCCAAAATCTTGCCTCAGTTGGCAGTTTTGAAAGCGTTTATCATGTCCAATTTGATTAGTACGCACGCTTATCTGTGCGAGTAGCTGAAACGCTTTGCAGCAACTACCACCGCTTTCACCTCCGCGAGCGCGTTCAGGATTGAAAAGCTTTTCCTAAAACCGTATTGACGCTCGCAGAGAGCCGCGTCATCTTAGAGCACCTTTAAAAGCCTTCTTACCATCAGATGTTTGAAAATTTTTCCCCCCACGTCTAGGAGACATATTAGACGATACGTTCTAACTCCCATATCCGTCTTTTCCTTATCTAGCAGAACCAGGTTTGCTCTCTTCTACACTTCCGAAAAACTTCCTTCGACTAGGTACCGATTATAGACTCCAAACCAGGCTTTAGGGCACCGTCCGATTAGGGCTTTGACAAGTTCCGTAGGGAACCCGTCAGGCCCCGGTGCCTTCCCCGGTCTGATCTTTGCTGTGGCCTCTAAAAGCTCCCTTTTCGTAAAGAGTCGGACGCCCCCGGTCTCAACAGGCCACTTCCTAAAAACCTTCCTTACTTGCGCTAGAAAAAATTCCCCTACTACAGCCCTCTGAATTGCCATATCCACCTTCGGCGGTTTCCTACCCACTTTCTTCATCACTATTTTAATACTCCTGCTCCAGATGTCCTCATCAACCTCGTCAACCAGGAGCTTCTATTTTCCCCTCTTGGCCGACTTTATGAACTCCCCCAACATTTTCTTTAACCCTGTATACTCCTCGACTAAACCCACGTTACCCTTCCTCAAAGCGTTGGAACCTAACCTAACCTAACCAAAATCAATGTGAGGCATTGTTTTAGATTGGTAAAAAAGATTGCTTTGCAAGTTTTCAAACAATGTAAAGCCGAACCAAAGCTTATGGCATAAGATCATACAAACCAGATTTTGTGTCACCACTCACATCTTAACATTAGCGCAGAGTAGTGTTTAACAATGCATAAGATTATGTTTGGGGATTTATGATAGTTGAATAAGAATTTGTCAAAAACTTGGTAAACGACAAAATGTAGACATTATAGTACTGGATGCTATTGCTTATGGATTTAATTTTCATGCATTCTTTACTTAATAAATAAGCGCCTGAAAAATATGTTGATAAAGTGCTGGAAACAGCACAATTTTTTTAAACAATTTTTGTATTATTTGTGAATTTATTTATGTCCTTACAGATTTTACATAACAAGTGTTAAATTAACCTTGAAGTTATATAAAGCTATTGGCTATTTTTTAAAAAAAAATATTTTATTTACTTTTATATATTATTATTTTTATTACACTTTTAGCTTTAGTACAAAAATATAAATTAATGTCGATCGTAATTTTCTAATGTATTTGCATTAATGACATATTGTTTATTATATATTGCACAAATGTTTGAGGTAGTAATTATTTAATAGCACATTAAAGATTGTCGTTATATTATATATACTGATAATATTTGAATAAATCTCCTAGTGGTTAGCGTACTCGACTGCTACATCAACGGTCTTTTATTTAGATTTAGTGAAAAAACTGTCTTTAAAAGATTTGTTTTGATCTTAAATAAAGCTCCGTGCTCTAAACAATTTGTACTTACTTTTTTTTTAATTTCTTGGAGTTTTTTAGTCTACGCACATCAACTTTTTCTACTTTTGTTGTTTCTTTAATATTTTTTGCACTCTTAAAAATAGTTTACTTTTTTTAATTTCTTTTCACATTGCTATTAATTTTGGCTATGAAATTAGTAGATTGCTATGCTATTATTGAAAAAGCAGGAAAATAATGTTGCATAAAACATACGAGAAAATATTGGTTAAAGTTATTTTATAGCATTCTTTGCATAAGCGCGCTCTTTCTTATCTTTCTACAATAAAATGTTGTTATATTATTATTATATATTTCTAGTAAAATATTTATTTGCGGCATCAGTTTATATTATATTATTAACGGCGCATTAATTTTAATTTTTTTGATTTATTCATACTTCTATAAAAAATATTACTTTATATTTTAAAGCCCACGCTTATTGATTATTTTGTTAAACAGAATTATTTATTACAAAATACTATATTATGATTTATACAGTAATATGAAAGATTATATTATATATTATGTATATCTGAGGTAATATGTATCACATAACGACGTCTCCTTTGAATCGTTACATGTTGATGACGTGCCAACCTAAACTTTGTTTATTACCGCGATATATTTTCCAAAGAATAGAAACAATTTACTTTGTCACATTTATTGTAAGCTATTTATCTTACTTACATGTAGGATTTGTACAATATTGATTCAACATTTATCTATTAAATAATCAATGATCGGTTCATTGAATTTACTTACAACTTTGTATAGTATATAATCTATATTTAGAATTATCCGTATCTTATCCTATAATGTAAAGTCAAATTACATATAATTAAATTAATTACCACATATGAGAATACAGTTAAATTTAATTTACCTCCTACACTCTACGGAAACTAATTTATTTATACAAAGTTAGTCTCTTGTAATAATATATTTTTAGTTAATTTTATATAAAAGCTTTTTCAAGAAAACAACTTATCATTTATGTACACGTGAATTTTATTTTCACGTGAGCTTACAGTCTAGATTGCTGCAGGATGTTTGGAGTATTATGCAGAGTAGAATAAAAATAATTAATTACTGTTTGCAAATTGTACGTATTTTTCTACTTACTTTAAGGCTTTACAGTTTATGAGCAACGTTTTAATTTAAATATTTATTTTATGATCATTTTAAAAAGTCTAAATTTTAAAACGTTACAATATATTTAAAATTAAATTAAAATTATTATTTAAAAAAGTAGCAGCTTTATAAACGTCGGCCATGGCTTTTTCACTTTTTATAATTTTCATCGGTCGGACACAGCATAATTTTGAAATTATGACTTTGGTAGAACATATACGAATATGCTCTAAATTATTAATTTCTGTATTCAACAAAAAATAGTTAAAATGAGCTTGAATTTTAAAACTGTTTAAGTTAACAAGACAAAATTTTGCGGATTTTATTTTACTAATAGTTTAATTTTATTTTTATTTATTTACTTTTACTTATATTTTTTATTTATTAAGTAATTTTTAAAATAATATTTAAATAAGTAATAAATTATCTATCCTACAAATATATGGGTTAGTATGTATTTTCAACCTTGTTATCAATAATGTTATTTACTTCATTCAGCTTAAATTTAGTTACATGTTTTGTCTCATTCATAAATTATGTTTATAGAAAAAAGTAATAAACACTCTAAAGTATATGAGAGTGGAGTAAATATTTATAGATACTATAATTCTTTTTTATTTATGTGTTAGTGTTAAATCTTGTAAAAATATAACATTATTACAGTTTAAAGTTACATTCAAAGAAATATCAATACAGTAAATGATGTATACAATCTATATTATTGATTGATTTGAATATAATTATAAATACAATTTATAAATATTTATTTATGACCTCAATAGTCTTTTTAACATAAAATTTATACCAATCTTTGTTTGATGTTGTGGTTAAGTCAAACCTGTAATAATATTTAAAAACCAATAATAAACGTTTTTTAAGTAATAATAATAATGTGTGATCAAAAATAAAATTAGTTAACAAAATATAAAGAATTGTATAAGGATATAAAGAAAAGGGGACAAGAAGCAAGGACAAAACAAGACCAAAAACAAGGTCAACTCAAAAAACAACCTCACCTGCTTGCAGTGCACTTTGCTAGATAACTGACAAGGTTTAGTCAACTAAAGTCCAAACGTCTGCCTGAATAAGCAGACTTGTTTTGCTGGCCAACAGCTTTGGGTGCAAAAGCTAGTCCTTTAAAAAAAAATCTTTTCTAAATGCGGATTAGTCAGCAAATAACCAACGGTTAAAAACTCGGATCTGGTCAAATAGGCTACATGGTGCAAGACGGTAGCAGCCGGGCTTCTTGTAAAAACAATGCAACTGGCCAAAAATGACAACGGATCAGTAAATATTAAAAAAAATTCTGGACGTTTAGAAGATGACAAACACCACTGACACAAAGTAGAAATAATCAAAAAGAAAAAAGTATGCAAAGAAGTTTATTTCATACTATAAGAAATGCATGCTGATACAACTTTTTACATTAACATAATACAGGTCTATGCACCTACAGCCAATAAACCAGATAAACAGTTAAAGCAGCTATATAACCTGATTGAACATATAATAATTTTTTTAAAGAATTAAGACAATGTTTTTATAATTAGCAACTTTAATGCAAAAATAAAAAAGAAGTAAAAACATAGTCAGAGATGGCTGCAGTATTGCTAAGAACAAAACTTGATAATTAGTAATACCTGGTACTAATATTTAACAAGACTATACACGTGGAGGTTGCCACAAAACATAAAGGAATACATAGTAAAATACCAAATTGTGTACATTATTGTCAATAAACAATTTTGCAACTTAATAAAAAACGTAAAGACATACCCAGAAGCAGACATCAGTTTCAATTACAACCCGGTAGTGACTTTGTTTCAAATCTTTTTGAAAAATTTATTTCATGACTTACGCATATCAATACTTTACAGTTTGCTCTCTCCTTTATAAATAATTTCATTAGTTGTATTTCTTTTGGCTGTCTTAAATTTGTAAGTTTTGCCTCCAATAATATTTTGAATCTCTAACTAGGTTTACTTTTCTAGATTCTCTTGTTGCCAGGTATATTCTGACTATTTCAAAAATTGCGTTATACGTCAACTTCAAGATGGCGTATCTACTGTTTTCAAGTTATTTTTATCTTTCTCCTGCGCTTTGCATTCTACTAGACTGTGTTCTGCAGTATTGTGTGTTTTTTCTTGATAGAATAAACATTTTTTTTATTTGTATTTTTTTAATTTTTTACAAAAAGGCTCTAAAATTAGTTTCTTTGTCTGTTCCTTTTTTTTCTATTCTACTGATTTTGCCATATTTTTAATGTCTTTTTTTTTGCTATCTTTGTTTTCTTTTTACTAGTTTTTCTTTTTTCTAGATTTTATTTTTAACCATTCTTTAACTATCAAAACTACTGCCTTCTGTGGCTCAGTTCTGTAAGTCCTGCTAATCCTTAACAAGCTTGCTTTTATAACTTTTCTTATCTAATTTGTTTTGTCTTGAAGGTTTCATCGCATGTTTTGCATAAGAATTTGCTTTTTGCTGCCGTTGCTATTAGCTTTCTGGTTTCTTCTCCTGGACCTCCGCTGTTGGCATAAGTGTACCAAGCCTTCTCTATTTTCTTTACAAATATTGTATTTGCAAAAAATACAGAAAAATTTACTTAATTATTACTGTGTAGATTTTACCCACACACACTATTTCCATTACAAAACATAAAATGTTTATAAACCAACCTATAACAAAATATACAATGCACTCATTTTAATTCAATGAAGTGGTTTACTCCCACTCCTCTGTTTTATAGTATTACTGCTAATTGTACTTACATTAGTCTGTTTTGTTTGATAGTTATTGATTATTTTGACAAATTTGACACAAAAGTTGCAGTTACTTCTGGTTTTTACAATGTTATTATAACTAGAACATAAAAAAGATGCATGTTTCTATTGTCATTAAATATATTACATATTTTATTGTCTTGTTGTATTGTTGTATATCACTTAAAAGGACTGATCCAGTTTTTGAGCAATAGTGTCTTTGCGTATCAAAATTTTTGTTGTTAAAATACCTTATTTTTACCTATTCTAAACACAAAAAAGCTAAATTTAGTTTTTTAAGACCGATCACCTTGCGTACATAAACTCTCTGTTTCAGTACCATAATACTTTGTCCTTTATAAAACTTACTTTCTAAACATTCAATAATAATAATTACTAACCTTAAATTAGTGTCAAGTGTACAACGTAACCTTATCATGTTTTTAAAGCTTGTTCTAAATTTACTAATCCACACTTTACACTGCCAATCATCTAAAGAGTACAAAGCTCAGTCTACTGTGAATTGTAAAGCAATTGACACTAATCCAGAAAACAAATTAAAAATTTTGTTTATTAGCATCATAAACATAAAAAATCTCATACTACATTTTTAGTTAGAAACAAAACAATAAAAATCCAGATTGCTTTACTCCCTACATGAAGGGGTGGTGTAAAAGATTATGTTTGCGGAAGTCTTTTATTTACATTTATAAATTTGCAACTGCAATAGTTTGTAATGTAGCGTTTTGTATGTAGCTCTGTGATGAGCGGAGATAATTTTGATGGAATTTATTATAACAGTTTCTAAACTTCCAACTAAACAATTTTCATTTACAAAATATGTTAATAAAGTTTATAGTAATGCAAATAATTAGTTTGTAAGGTATCTATCAGATATTAGATTAAATGTTCAAAAAGAGACCAAAATCTAAAAAAGGTTTTTTTTCTCTTAATTTACAGGACTATTTCCAATGTTATTATTAATAAAAAATTAAATTTTTGCAAAAGGTTAAGAGCGTCATCGTTCTTCGACTGATGACTTTGTTCAGCTGGACACAACTATTAAAAACGCATTTTTTCAAAATCAAAATTTGGTTGCTGTATTCTTTGACATTTCAAAAGCATGACATAACATAGAGATACAATGTTCTATACCGCCTCATTTGTCGAGTATTTGCAAAAGTACGGCATTAGTTACTTAAAGGTTTTTAACTCGTTAATTTAAAGTACATGTAGGTGACAGTATTTTGGGCATAAGTGTCCTTAAAAATTCATTTTAAGTGTGATTCTATTTATGATAGCTAAAAACGGCATCCGGTGAGCAAATGTATATTGTGCCTCAAAAAACATGTCAACATTGAACTTAGTCAACTTTAAATAACTATTAACCGCATTATGATCAGAACTAATAGCAATAAGTTTACTGCAAAACGTTGCTTATCTATTTTTGTAAAAAGCGCACTTCACACAGTAACCCTTTACTATATTTTGTGGCAAAACCTATTTCTGTACAAAAAATGTTTCATTTTTCAATGTCACGTTTGACCGTGTTTTAACTTGTATTCCTTATTTATTAAATTTGAGATTAAGATGTGTTTCAAGAATAAACTTGTTTAAGGTGGGTAAGGGGTGACCGCAATAACCATCAAATAAGTCCGACCCAAATGTCAACCTCTCCTGCACGCGGTGCCCGCAGCTAGATAACGAACGAGGCTCTGGCGACCGAGTCATGGCGGTATAACCATTCAAACAAGAATAAAGGAAATGTATTCTCACTGGAAAGCGGCAGCTGGCAATCCAGTACCGGATATCAAGCTGAGATCATGGAGATCAGAATGGTTGGTATCTGGACATCAAACGGCGCAGTGGCAACCACGAAAACGGCGTTTGTACAGCGGTGTAGAAGGCAACGGGAAACCACTACACAACACTTCCCCAGGATAATCATGATAATGGCTGCAAACACAAACGGCCCCGAGTACGGGCGTCCCTTAAATGGGACAGGGGTGCGAAGAATCTCCCGGACAGCCACTCTCAAATTAAACAAAACAATACCTACGAAAATCGGTACATGGAATGTCAGAAGCATGTACCAGACAGGAAAAATACACAACACTATCAAGGAGATGGAAAGACTAGATATCTCAATTCTTGGTATAAGTGAAATGCGATGGGAAAAATCGGGACGATGCGAAGTGGAAGAGCACGTTGTTTATTACTCAGGAGAAGATAGCAAACATCACAGAAATGGTGTTGCCATAATAATCACCAAAGACGTTGCTAAGGCCGTTTTAAACGTTGTTTCTTTCTCAGACAGGATTATTATGCTACAGGTTCAGGCAAACCCAATCAATATAAACTTCATTCAAGTTTACGCACCAACTTCAGATAGTGATGAGGAAGAATTAGAAAAATTCTACGAAGGAATAGATCAAGTGCTGCAGATAAGTAAGAAAAATGAAATCACAATTTTACTTGGAGATCTGAATGCGAAGGTTGGATCTGGAAAAGAGGGTGAAACGGTCGGAGAATACGGACTTGGGCAGAGAAACGAAAGAGGTGATAGATTTGTAAGTTTCTGTGGAGAAAACGGATTAGCCATTATGAACACCTTCTATAAGCTTCCAAAACGCCGCTTATACACTTGGCAATCCCCTGTACATACACCCACAAAGATCGTACGTAACCAAATGGACTATATTACCATAAATTCTAGATACAAGAATACAATTAAAGCAGTCAAGACATATCCAGGCGCTGATGTATTTACAGACCACAGCTTATTAGTAGCGCATATGCTAATTAAATTTAAAAAACTGAAGAAGGCCAAACACACAACACATTTAGACCTAACAAAGCTAAAAGATGTGCACATTGCACAGGAAATATCTGAAATAGTGGAAAGTCAGCTACTGGAGATACATAGTACAGGGACATTGGATATTGAGACATCATGGAACCATTTCAAAACAACGGTGATGGACGCAGGAAAAGCTAAGCTAAAAAACGATAAACTTAGCATAAATAAAAAGAAATGGATGACAACCGAGATTCTGAACCTAATGGAGACAAGAAGAAAATACAAGAATAGAGATGAAAAGGCATACAAGGAAGTAAACAAAGAGGTCAGAAAGGAAATAAGGAGAGCTAAGTCAGAATGGTTCAGCAATGAATGTAGGGAAATCGAAGAACTTGAAAAAAAATATAACAGCCTCCATTTGCACAAAAAAGTCAAAGAATTAGCTGGTGTCAAACGTAACAGCAACTCCAACAGTGGACTAGCAGATCGCGAAGGTAACATAATCCTTGATATCGAACAAAAACTGATCAGGTGGAAAGAATATGTAACAGAGCTTTTTACCGATGAGAGAAATGTAGAACACGAAGTAACAAATGCAGTAACTGGTCCTTCTATAACAACTGAAGAAGTAGAAAGAGCAATTACGAATGCAAAGAATAGAATAGCTACCGGACCAGATAAAATCCCAGCAGAGATGTTAAAGCTATTAGTAGGAAAGTGAAAGAAACTACTGTTGCAATTCTTTAATGCAAAATTGTAGTGATCACAGAACAATAAGTTTGATGAGCCATGTCCTTAAGATATTTCTGAGCATCATTCATCAACGAATATATCATAAGATAGAAGACCACGTCGGTGATACACAATTTGGGTTCCGAAAAGGACTGGGAACTCGAGAAGCACTATTTAGCATAGAAGTGTTGATACAGAGAAGTAGGGACGTCAATAGCGACGTATTTCTGTGTTTTATCGACTTTGAAAAAGCGTTCAATAGAATCCGACATGAGAAGATGATTGAGGTCTTAAAGACAACAGGTATTGATGACAAAGATCTAAGAATCATTGCCAACCTATATTGGCAGCAAAAGGCAGTTATCAGAGTAGGTAAACGCTCAACCGAAGAAATAGAAATCCGGAGAGAAGTGAGACAGGGATGCACTCTGTCACCATTAATTTTTAATCTATACTCCAAAAAAATATTCGATGAGGCAGTTCAGCAGGCACAAGAAGGAATAGTAATTAATGGAGTAACACTTAACAACCTACGTTACGCGGATGATACTGTACTAATGGCAGATAGTCACAAAGGACTTATACGACTTCTCCATAGCGTCACTGAAGCTTGCTCACTCTCCGGCTTAACGTTAAATACAAAAAAGACGAAGTACATGGTTATTAGCAAACAACAAATAATCGATACCGGTATTCAAGTCAACGGAATACAGCTGGAACGCGTTAAGAAATTCACCTACCTTGGGCACACGCTTGATGAACAATGAGATCATACTCTCGAAATCAGATGCCGCATAGAAAGAGCAAGAGCGGCATTCAATCAGATGAAGAGAATACTGTGCGGGCATGACTTAAACCTGAGCCTCAGAATGCGGTTGGTGCGTTGTTATGTCTTTTCGGTTCTTCTTTACGGGGTTGAATCCTGGACTCTCACGGAAGCCGCACTCAAAAAACTACAAGCATTCGAAATGTGGGTGTACAGGCGTATGCTAAAAATAAGCTGGATAGACCACGTACGTAATAAAGACGTGATGAGAAGGATGAACAAAGATCTAGAAGTAGTCCCAAACATCAAAATAAGAAAATTACAATATTTCGGGCACTTCATGAGACATCCCGAAAAATACGGTACCCTGCATTTAATAATGCAGGGTAAAATAAATAGTAAAAGAGAGCCCGGAAGGAGACAAACATCGTGGTTAAAAAACTTAAGACAATGGTTTGGAAAAACATCAACCAAACTCTTTCGCGCCGCTGTCAACAAAATTATTATAGCTAACATGATAGCCAACGTCCGCTAAGCGGATACGGCACTTCAAGAAGAAGAAGAAGTTGTTGACTAAAAAGTCATAGTAAGCAGATCAAAAAACAATGCTACTGTTGCATCGCGCTTTAGTGCGTTCAGAACTAATTCAATTTTCTCAAAAAGTGCTTTCTCTAGTAGATGAGCTGCAGTTTACATTTTGCTTGCCATGTGTTAGCAGTGTTTATGGCGGAAAACTATACTATTTTTAAGTTCTTTTTGTCAACCAACTAAGTACAGATACACTCGTTGAGTTTTGATGATATCTTCATCATCACTTGATAAGACATATTTATTCAATTTTGTTGTGCCTGAAATAAATGTCACTGTTTACTTTGTCTGAATCTTCAGTCACGTAAGTACCAGTGCTAATAAAAAAAACTAAAGTGCTTGCCAAGTGAACAACAACTAGCAGTAAAAATGTTACAGACTGGGATACTTTTTTTGAATGTTTTTTTGCTATTTGTACGTTCTTATTTTTTTTTTTTTTTGAGTAGTATGGTCTTTAATTTTTGTGTTTAAAACTTTATGTATCTTTTAATTCTTTGAATTTTTAGAAGAATATTGTAAACCATTATCTAATTCTACAACTTCTGGTATCTCATGTACACTAAACTAGTTGAAGGGTTTTGTAAGACGATTGATTTATATAGTCTATAAATCCTAAATATCTATTACTTATAACTAAGTATTCTTGTCCTTGAATCTCAAAAAATTTTCACTTTCCACTAATTTGCCATGGGATTTTTGGAACTTGTTTAGTTACAACCGGTTTTTTGTAGTTTAATCTCTGTTGTTTTTGACAAATTTTGCACCGTTTCATAACATTTATTATGTTTTTATACTGATTTTTTCAATACAATAACTGCCGGGCACGATTTATGCAGCTTTGTATTCTTAGTGTCCTGCATGTATTTGGTTTAACATTTTTTGTGTTTGTGATTTGAAGCTTATTATTTTATCACTTTTAAATATAAGTCCTTTATAGTATAAGAGTTTACTGCAAAAGTTAAGGTAATATTTGATAGATTCTGGTAATTTACCGCACTCAATAGAGAAATTGTAATATCTATTAATTTTTTTGGCTTTGTTTGTCATTGTTATTTATACCTTTATTTATTTTCTTCCTGATTTTCTATGTTTGTTTGATCGCAGTTTTTACTTAAAGTATCTGCTATTGGTTTTTTGTGTGTTTGATTTTTAGTGAGAATTGCATAATAATAATAATACTTTATTCACGGTATATAAGAAAACCATTTACATCTAATGATGAATTACAAGCAATATTACAATTACACAAAAATATATAAACAAATATTGAATAATAAAATTCATCAATACATTTTAATTGACTCTTAAAACTATATTTTGAAACAAAAAAACAATATTATTAGAAAAACTATTTGCAATTCTACACATTCTACCAATTAGATTATTAAAATTATAATTGGTAAAATGTATAAATTCTTTAAATAATAGAGACTGTCTAGTTCGGCAATTATTGTTGGGGATTTGAAATAAAACAGTTATTAGTAGAGCTCTTGGAAATCAATCTCAGACATCATTAGTACACGTAAGACTAATAAATTGGCTCTATTGCGACGAGTTTTTAGCGGCGGAAGATTATATTGCAATGCAATGATGTTAAAACAGTAATTTTTGGATACAATGCCTAATTTGTATGATAAGAAACAAAAAAAATTGTTTTGAATACGTTCTATATTGTATATATGAATGCTGTAGAATGGGCACCAAACTGACGGAGCGTACTCTAAACGGGAACGTACCAAGGCGCAATAAAGTAGTTTGAGTGTGCTCGGAGGTAGTTCTGCACACAAACCCTAACATTTTTATAGCACGGTTGCACATATAGTTTATATGCTCAACAAAAGTTAGTTTTTAGCCAAAAATTACGCCCAAATCTTTTATTTACGTAACATATTCCAAAACATTATTATCGATAGTATAGTCATACGATACTTGACTTAAAGTTCTGTTGATGCTTATCAAAAAACATTTATTTGCTTAACAACAAGTTATTAATAAGACACCATGAATAAACAGAATCCAAATCATTTTGCAAACTAATGCAATCATCAATAGATAATATTCTTTTATAAATTTTAAGATTGTCAGCAAATAAAAGATAAAAGAAAGAATTAATAAAATAAACAAGATCGTTACTAAAAAGTAAAAACAGAATTGGTCCACAATGAGATCCTTAAGGAACCCCAGATGGAACAACAATTGGTTGTGATAAAAAGTTATTAATTTTCACACACTGAGTACAATTTTCCAAAAAGCTCAACAACCACACAACAACAGATTTATGAAAACCCAAAGCTTAGCAATCAAAATTTTATGATTAACGCAACCAAAAGCTTTTGAAAAATTTGTGTAAATAAAATCAACTTGAACTCTTGATTAAAAAGCATTTAAAAGATCATTTTTATAACAAAAAAAATTTGTAACAGTAGAACGACTTTCACAAAACCCATATTGCTGTTCTACTAAAATGCTTTTGCACATCCATTGTATTTGACCAGTTACAATTTGATAATATAATTAGTAATATCTTTTTTAGCTTCAGATTTATGCAAATGCATAATGTAGCTTTGTTTCCAAACTAAATAAAACTTAACTTGATTAAGAGAAGCCTCAAAAAGTAAATGCAATAGCGTAGAAATTGAATAAATACCTACATTGTTTTAACTGCATAGATGGAACACCGTCCGGTCCAGTGCTAAAGTTGCATTTAAGGTTCTCAATTCTTTTAAATACATCCAACAGACTAATTGAAAATGCTCTATGTAATACGTTTTTCTTAAAGTGAAACAATAGAGTAGAATGAATTTGTGGATCATTTCCATTACTGCAAGTTTTTTGTTTATAATACATTGTAGCTGGAAAATTATTAGTTTTTGTAGTGTCACTAACAAGTTTTCAAAAGTGTTTAGAGTTACTTTGAATGTTGATTTTTGTTTGACTAATATATTGCTTGTGTAGATGTACTGAGACTTTTACACAAAATACGAATTGATTAAAACTCGTTATAATCGGACAAATGTTTTGAAGATTTATAACGTTTATGAACAGTTTTTTTGAGTCAAGTTAGTGAAATCAGTTCTTTATTAAACCAAACTGGAAAATTGTTTTTACGCCATAATCTTTTGAGGAAAAAACAGTTAATAGCAAAATGCAAAACAGAATAAAATAAATTAACCCAATTATCAACATCACAATTATAAAAAAGGGCAGATCAATCAACATTCAGCAAAAAAATATTAATTGCGTTAAAATCGGCAAATTTATAATCATTAAAAACATAATTACACATTAAAATATCACGGCTAGTATCACATTTTACATCTATCACATAAGCATTATGATGTTTAACAAAACATTTACAGCATTAATCTACAGAAATATCACAGATATTAAAAAAAAAAACATAAATCTAAGAACACACCACCACATCATTAGGTATAGAAATACATTAAACGCAGTTTAGGAATTCATAACAGTTGGCAATATAATGAGCAGAATAACTATCATTACAAATAACACTTATGCCTAATTCATCATTTACCCATGCCGCTGCAGGTGGATTATAATCGCATAGTGAAATAAGTTTACTGTCGGCATATTTGTCAGCCATAAACTCAACGGAATAACAATGATCTAAATATTTATCACATGCCAAGTTAGTTGGTAAGTAAACTGCACTGATAAAATATATTATACAAACTTAAACTTAACAATTACAAAAAAATGTTCAACACTTAGAAATGTAGGTTGTAATAAAGTACAACTAAAACAAGACACTTCCTCCGTCTAGCATAGGGCTTGTTAATGAAGAGCGATCATATCTAAACAAACTGTAACCAATTAATTTCAGTTTCGCATTGCTGATGTCGTGATTAAGCCAGGTTTTGGCAGTACAATAATATCGTAGTTAGATACAGCTACAGCCAGCATAAGTTCTTTTAGTATTAGATAGAAGATTTGCTGGTGTTCTTGGTGACTTGTTTAGATTGTTGCCTAGATCCAGATTTCTAAAATCCACCGAAGATGAAGCAGGAACATTAATAACTCGCTTATAATTAATAAATTTCTTGACCGCTATATTTGCAGGCCAAAAATCTTAACAAAGAATGAATCGAGCATGATTAGCTAGAACAGAAACTTTAAAGCTACTGTAGCTTCTAGGTTTTACTTGTAAATCAACAACATTAACTAATATCGTCGGATTTACTATACCAGTTTATTTAGTTTCACGTTTAAGTTTAGAAACGTGTACGTATGAGGTAGGCACATAAGCTTGCATTAGTTGGGTCACAACCAAAGATAGTTTGACTTTTTGGCTGAGTTGTTTTATTAGTTTTTCCCTTAACAACAAAGATTGTAAAAAAAAGAAAAACTGCAGGCTGAATCAATTGCACCAATTCATTATTGAGCGGCGCAGTAGTAGAAGCAGTTAGTTGATCACTGCAAGCTTTGTACTGAAGAATAGTTTTATCTTTTTTGGCAATCTTCTCTTCAAGATAGATAATTTTATCTAAGAGTAATTTATTTCTCAACCGCAATTCGTCACCAAAAACTTGGTAAAGTGTAATATTTTTTTTATAAAGTTTTGGAAATTTAGAGTCATCCAATTCAAATAAAGTACTGCAATGGCATTTCTTATATCGTATAGCGTAACTGTTATAAAAGATAACGCCACAATTGCTACAAGTTATACCAGATTGTTTTGCATTTACAGTTTAGGCCGTTTATAGTATCAGAAGCAGTTTTAAAAATGACTAGAGCAGTAAATAAATAAAAACAGGATAAGATTGATACAAGGACACAATTCACACAGGTAGACTACGGTAAGGTTACACAAGAGACAGTAGGGTTATAAAAATTAATAATAAAATCACACGTTAAAAAACAGAAGTTACGCCACTGGTATAAATACTTAATAATATGGCCGCGGGAAGCGCGACAAAACAATAAGCGGAAGACTATAATTCTAGGTTAAAATACGTTCACAATAATAATAATAAAACCAGAAAAATTCTTAAAATTGTATAACTAACTGGTTGCTAATATAATTACCAGCAGAAATGACAAGACCTTTTGAATTATAAGCACAAAATTCCACACAAAACTACACAAGTTAAAATTAAAAACATAACACATACAAAGTGGCGTAGTTAATACCATCAAACAATATTCTTTGTAGTCTTGGCGGTGTACTTAAATTTTAGTTTTTTTTGCTATTACTTTTTGTGGATCTAGTTTTAGTTTAGATTATTCTTTGTTTAATTTTAATCCCGCTCCATGTAGTTTTCTTACAACTTTTTTTGTTTTTCTATTTTTTTTATTTTTTTCAAAAACTCTGCATGTAATAATCCATTGCGCATTTAACATTTTCATGTCTTTCAGCACAAAGTTAATTAATTCTTGTAAAACTTCAGGAGTTGAGCTTAACCCAAACAAAAGTTTTAAGCGCCTATACTTCTCCACGGAATTAAAAATGTCAAATATTTTTGTGTTTGTTTACTTATCTTTATTTGCATTTTTCTGCAAACAAATATTGTAAAAAAGATTCATTTGTTTACTCTGGCTGTCATTTTTTCAATTGTTTTTAAAGAATAATGCTTTCTCAAAATATTTTTGTTCAGGTTGGTTGGATCAATGCGTACTCAATTTTATTTATTTTTATTATTATTATTATTGAGTTTACAACTGGCTTTTTGATTGGTTTTCTAACTGTTAATTTAACTATTAAATTCATTTTTTTTACTGTTTTTCTAATTAAATGTGGTTTTCTCTTACAAATACCAAATACTATTTTGTATTTTAGTGAACTATTGTCAAGCCTTTCCAATTCACAAGTTTTTGCTTGATTTCTTATTATATTTACAAAATTTGTCAAAGCTGTTTTTTTTCTTTTTAAATGTAGTATTTTTCTTGCGGATCTAATTTTAAAGCTAATATTTTCTATTGGGTCAATGTCATATTTATAGTATTTTAGTCATTCTAACTCAATTTGTCCTTATTTTCTAGCAGTAATGTTTTATTGATGTTTTTAGTCCTAATTTATTAGTCTCCTAAAACTTGTATTTTGTCATCTGTTAAGCTTATTAACCTTTTTGTGATTGACTTATGCATTTCTGCTTCTACCTGTTCTGCTATATGCTTTAATATCACATTACATTGAGCTTTTGTATCTAATTTAGCAATATATACTTTTTTTAACATTGACTTTTTGTTTCAATAGTTTTGTTCAATTTTATGAACAAAGCAAGCGTATAACAAATTTTTCTTCAGTTGAATTACTTTTACATTTTTGTTTGCATACCAGACATTCTTGTTTTTAATGCTTGGCTCCGCACCTTTTACAATCAAATTTTTGATTTTTATTAATTTTTACCAGTTTATCTGTTTCTACGTTTTAAATTTTTTAATTTGTTTTGTTGTTTCTTTACTTCATTCAGCATTTTGCTCGATTTTCTATCCTATTACACTATATAAACACCTGACGTTTACTTCTGGGTAAATAAAACAATACAGTGTAAATAGTGGCTATTTTAATTTTTTAGGAATATTTTGTTTTCATTCAGTTTTTGTACTGTAAATAAGCAAAAAATAGTTAAAAATCATATTCAAAAGAGTGTATATTATAGGAAATTTTCTGTAGAACACAATCCCGCCCTTAGTTTTCCAAAATTTTCCGAAAAAAATTGGAAAATTACCATTTCATTGAAAATTTGATATCTTTGATTCCGCTACATCTGGAGACTTGAAATTTGAATATGATATTCCTGAAACATAATACTTTTGATCCTAAAAATTAAAAAATTAAATTTGTTTGCGCCAGGGTAAAATATAACACATAATTGCTAAAAATGGGTTACTTTTAAGCGATTTTCCTCGGATTTTTCGCAATTTTACTAATTTTCTGGCTTTTTTCAAAAGAATTTTAAAAATCAAACATAAAAATTGCCAAACATGTGCACAAAATTTGAGCAAAATCGGAATTGTTGATGTGGAGACGGTTGTCCAAACTATCGTGGAATTTCCCTTCTAGGATTAGACTTCTGACACCATGTAACGTTTGTGTTTGGGTTTAATTAACACACATAACTATTAACGCATGGTTTATTGTTAGGTTACGTTGTTATCAATCGTCTAAGTTACATATTACCAAGTAGATAGTATAGATCTAAGCGCCAAAGTGCATTGTACATGTTTGTAGTTTTCTACATCAATTGATGGCAGTGTTTTGTTTCAGAAGTAAAACCAGTCTGTGATACCTATAGTGCTTCATTAACTGCTAGTCATATCTTATTGGATTGTTGCCAGTTTTTGGAACAAAAAACTACATATGAATTATTACCCAGTTTGTCGATTGTCTTGTTTGAGTATCGTAAAAACCAGCAGTGTTAGGACCAGTTACACCCTGTTTTCTTAGTACATTTTTTTAATATAAAATTATCAAGGCTACCCTTGAGTTTTAAACTAGTCATTATTACATTTTTATAGTCCTTTTAGTTTTTATGTTATTTTTTTTATATAGTGTTCTTGGATTTATTTGAATAAAAGATATATATTTATATATTTATATATTTATAAATTACTCACGCTATTTCTTACAGTTTATTCACAACTAAATTAGAAATAAAATTGAAAATACCGTGTTATAGAGTTATTATAATTTAGAAAATTAAACCCTTTATGCTTTATCACAACAAGCATCACATTGATCTGTAGTATTATTGATCACTCTTCAGATAACAACTTTAATTACTGCGTCATAGCATGTTATTATCATATAACATTATTATTTTCTATTAAACAAAAGAAATTAATTAATTTAGTGATTAATTATGAAAATACATGCAATTTACCCCTTGCAAACTCTAGGAATGTTGCGTCAGTTTTTTTAAGCAGTCGATTTCGAAGAGAGTCGACTGGAAATAAACATAAAAAAATCAATTGGAAATTTAATTCATATCACATATTTGCTCAATTGATTATTTTTTTATAAAATTTACATACAGTTGAACGCCCTTTACAATAATTCTTTAAATTGATTTTTCTTATTTCCCCCTGACATGTGCGAGAAACGTCAGAGAAAATATTATTGAATATGAAAGATAATATTTTCCAGCGACTTCATAATGTTATTATAGAGTTTCAAAGGATATCGAATGAAGAAGTATATCCTTTAGGAAACTTTAATTTATTTCAAATGTTCCGTTAACATCAAACAGACTAAATTTTTATATTTAGATCGTTTTAATTATAAACTTTTAAAAATAAAAATACTTAAATTTCAAAAGATGTATAATTAATTGTTCAAAAGCTATATTTGAACGCGGAATAAATAAATAATAGATTTAAAAATAGTATGACAATGACCGCTAATAATTTAATTAAACAAAATAAAATAAATTGTATTAATTTTGATTTAATTACTCAATGTGTTTTATAAATACGACTTTCATTGTGTCTGCATTTTTGTTGTTGATATACATATAATTTGTTGTTGTATGTATTATTCAAGTATAATGATGAACTTTTATAACGAATTATAAAAATAACGTTATGTAAATTGTATTTGATATGCAATATGCATGAGTACAGAATAATACGACTGCCGACGAGTACACGTGTAATCCAGAAATTTATATTTTCATAAATAAATCTCTAAATATAAAATCACGTGGGATTTCATTTTATAAAACACGCATATTCAAAGCATTGTATTGTGAAACAAAATATCATTGTTTGGATTCAACATAATTATATTGATATGTTCCTGCAATCTTATACCAATTCCGTATTAAAAACGCCTTGCCCTACTTAAAGTTGGGGTGACTACGTGCAGGGTAGCATGTTTTCTAGAACGGTCGATTTTCTGGATATTTATCATGGTAGTAACGTAGTATTTTTTAAATAATTAAACTTTATTTAATAATCATGCAAAGTAATTTTTATTATTTCTTACATGCATATTTCCAATTCACCTAATAATTAGTTTATATGTTTGAATAGTTTAGTCAATAGAGTATGTTACAAACAATATTCCTTATTAAAAACGCTTTGTTCTACAGGGAGTTTATAATTGAATAGGATTATGTAATCACTTTAAATATGCCGCCTTTTTAAAATCGTTCACTATACTACATATGTTTTCATATGTTTGCTTGACAGCTGTCAAAGTTGATCTGTCAAAACAAATAGTTTAGTGAACAATTTAAAAAAAGCGGCACATTTAAAGTGATTACATAATCCCATTCACTTATAAACTCCCTGTACTACAAATTGGGAGGGTGACTACGTGCAGAGTATCATGTTTTCTAAAACGGTCGCTTTTCTGTGGTAGTAACGTAGTATTTTTTTGTATAATTAAACTTTACTTACTAATCAGTCATCACCGCTTTCAAGTTAGATTATAATGTATTTGAATAGTATCCAATAGGTACGTATGTGGCATACAATTAGTAACGTTTCAATTAACTGCATTTGCAGACAATAATGTACTAATGTTCATGTCCTAACTAATAGCTTTGTGTTGCAATATCCGGTCAATGTGTTTATTTGGGCTGAATACATAGATGCATGGTTAATGAATATATTTTTAATAAAAATATTGTTAATTAATTATATTGACAATTATTATACTTTGTGTGCTAACACATAATATAATAATAATCGCAATTAAAGACTTTAGAAAACAACATTTTTAAATCATTAAAACGATGTAAAAACTAACGTAGCTAGAGCCTAGAATTAACTTAATAGATGACATCAAAGTTGTATATGATTTTAGTTTCAGTACAGTAAAATAAACCTAACCAACCATATACGCTAAAAATAAACTTAACCTAAAAGATCGTGTTGCCAGAATTAAATAATACGCTAAACATGAATAAATTACTAACTTAATTAATTAACCACTAATGATACCGTAGTTGTAAAAGACTACTGAACTATACAAAAACACTAATCAATACAGACAGATAAATTATCATGAAAAACAGTATTTCGTAGGCGTTCACAGGGATGTCGTCCGTGAAATTTGCGTCGGCCGCCTGACAAGCGGCTTCATCGTTACCTTCAATACCTACATGATCCGGCGTCCAGACAAAGATATTTCTTTGCCCACGCAAAATATCAAAGCTTATATATACAATCTTTTATCTTACATATTCAATTTCTTTTTTTTGCACATGTCGGTTTCTCATTGATTGTGTTTATTTCCGGCTGGCTCTCTTCGTAATGCAGTGCAAAAAAACTGACGCAACATTCTCAGGGTTTGCAAGTATTGTGAATTATAAAAGTAAATTGCATCTATCTTTATAATAAATAATTAAATTGTTAACCTCTAGATGCTAAAAATAAATTTAACCTAAGATACTTTGAAACCAGAATCTAAAAATACTTTACTTACTTAATACCACAGAATACATCAGAGTTGTAAAAGACTAGACGGTGCTTTAAACTATACAGAAACATTAATTAATAAAAACATTTATAATTAAATATTATAAAACTGGGTTACAGTTTTTGGGAAGCTTAACTTTTTGTGGAAATGAAGTTATCAGGTTCCTTGTAATATTTGCTCATCCAAGCAGAATTGCAGAGATTGTACGTATAAGCTAAGCTAACTAAGCTAATAGTCAATAGATTTTATACTCAAAATGGCACATAGCAAATTGAAGCAAAATATAAACTGTAAGATGACATTTTATAGCAATTCAGGGTTTTATGCAATTTATATCTTTCTGTGGTATGCACAAAAGCCTCTTATAAAAAGTTTAAAAATAGGTTGTACCGTCAATGGAAAAAAAACTTTACTCTCAAATTTGGTTTTTAATCCATTTGTGTACAATCGCAAAGTGTTTGGGAATATAACAAAAACAAAGAACTTTCTTTTCAAGACATGGGAGGCAAGCATCTTGTTTGCTTTGTGAGGTTAGATCAAATTGAATTTTATTTTCGGCATTAACCAGTTTATCAAAATTGATTTTAAATTTATTTGAGGTAAAAATGAAAGTGACTTCAAAGTTTTGCGCTCAGGTGCACATTACCCTAGTGACTGTTGGCATGAGTCTATATTTACGTTTCTGCGTTTTGTTGCCACAAAGTACTATTTGGTTGTTGTGTTTTTTTGCTTGCATGAGTGTGTTTTAAGTAAGTACAAGGCTAGCAAAAAAATACACTCAATTTGCAACACATATTTGGTACGGGACTTGTTTAAAAAGCTTCTGCGGTGTATCTAATGCCTGCGTTTAAGGTTTTTGACTGATTTTTTTGACAAATGAGTACAATGAGCAACCGTAGCTAACCCTGGACAAAATTAAAGTTTTGTACAACCTTAGCACAGTTCATCTTTCCTTCCACTCTAGTTAATTTTGTTTAAACGCTTGTTTATGTATAACGTCTTTTGTGATAAATTTATTAATATACAAAAAAACAAGTTTTATCAAGCACAAGTTTTAAGTAATTCTACAAATCCTTAAAAAGATTATCTAGAATCTGTCGACGTACAAGAAATTGTTGAACCACTGATTTTGCAATATTTTTTACTGTAACTTCAAAAGAAAGATATTAACTGTCGCTTTTTGAGGAATACCGTTTTTTATACAATTATAGCAGTAAATTGGTAGTTCCTACTTTTTTTAAATTTATATTTAGTATAAAGAATTGTAACATTATTTGTAGCTTAGACAATTTGCTACAAAAAATAATATATTAATATTTTATGTGAAAATTACTGTTTTAAAATTATTGGCATCTATAGCAAAAAAAATGACGAGCAACAAAAAATCTTGCAATATAAACTAGCTTCATATTTATTGGCACTTTTTGATGACGTTGGTTGACTAAAGACTAAAACATTTTTTTTTTATGATTGCTTTAAACCAATTGCTGTTGCAATAAAATGTACAAATACATATATCATTGATAGAGAATTTGTATTACACCGTTGTGGACTGGTTACTGAAATCAACCTTTATACCTCTACCTACGCAAAATAATGCCAGAAATTGCAATAAAAACAGGCTACTTAGCTTGATACATCACACGCTATTTTTGTTTTCTAAAAATATTGCACCAAAGACTATTTAAAAAGTGCAAAGCTGGTATTGGAAAGATACAATTTTGTTTTAGAAAATGATTAAGAGAAGGTTGGAGACCAAAGCACTAACACATGTAATAGCCCAAAACTGCCACAACTAGCAAAAACTGTACAAAGTACATAGGTTAGGTTAGCTTAGGTTTAAGTGGCAGCTAACGCTCACATAGGCCTCAGATGGGCCGTGAATGAACCTCATGAGAGTCTGCGCATCTAATGATGCAAAGTCAGAAAGATCTTCAAAGAAAGGTTGGCCTAAGAAGAGCAATCGTGTTGCGGACAGAGAGAGGCATTAACATAAGTAATGCTGAACACTCTCCTCTTCCTCCTCGTCCAGGCAGCCTCTGCAGTAGCCCCGCTTTGCTGTACCCAGTCTCTCAGCGTGCTTGCCAATGGGACAGTGTCCCGTAATGATTTCCACTGCCAGCCTGATATCGTTTCTTTTTAGAGAGACGATGTTGGTGCTTCTTTTCCTGTTTTTGTGAGGCCATACTTGCCTGGTTACTTCGCAGGTGTCTTCATCCCTCCACCTTTGCTCCGCTAGGTTCGAGGTTATTTTGGATATAGTCTCCTTGCATGAAACAAATGGAATACCAATATCCTGTAATAGTTTGGTTGAATGCAGGCTTGTGTCATTCTTTGCAAGCTCATCCGCTTCTATGTTATCTGGGATCCCGCTGTGGCTTGGTACCCACATAAGTTTCAAGTTTGTGTGTGCTGCCAGCTCGTTCAGCTTTCTCCGACACTCTGAGACTTGGCTATCGGTGTAAATGTGAATCTGTTTACCAGGGTTCCCATTTACCATCAGCCACTCTGCTGCCTCTTTTATGGCGGTTACCTCCGCCTGTAGAAAGCTGCAGTAGTCTGGCAGGCGTAGGCTGATTCTGAGGTTTAGGTCGTTGGATAAAACTCCGCAGCCCACTTTGTCCTCCCATCGTGAGCCGTCTGTATAGACCTGTGTGTGTCCTGATGGTATCCTTTTCTTCTCTATTCACTCCTTTTTAGAGGGTATGTGGTATGAGAATTTGTTGCCAACAGCAGGTGTTGCTAGACAGCGATCTATGTTTTTGGGCACCCCTTTAAATTCATTGATTATTCCGGCGTGACCACAATAATCCGATGTCAACATTTGCAGCGACTTTAGTCTGAGTGCTGTGGTAATGGCAATATGTACAAAGTAACCGCCAGTAATTCCCGGCCTAATCAAGAAATTATACACATATGAGAAAGATGTTTTATTATTTTTTATTATAATTTGTCTTAACCTCAACACACTTATTACATTGCTTAATTAGTAATTTTATGTCCTCATAAAAATATTCTGAAGAATTTGTTGTCAAAATGCTCTAAAACAGCAAAGGTTTTTTTTTTATTTTGAAAATAAGAAGTAGTCGTTTGGGGCCAAGTCTGGTATGTAGGAAAGATATGTAATAAGGTAATAAGGTAGCAAAATTTTTTAAAATTAATTATCAAAATACTCTCAGTATCCCAAAAGATTGTGGCCATGATCTTTTTAAGTGAGTCATCTTCTAAAGATTCATAGACCATTTTAAACCTATTGGCTCATTCACTGTATAATAAGAAGGTGAAGTATAAGTTATTCAATCTTTGTTTAATTTGATAAAAGGTAAGAACTTCTAATGTGAAGAATTTGATGACCGCTCGGTACTCAATTTTTTTTTTATCTGGCATAGTTAAAAACTAACGATGTCTGTCTGAATATAACTTCAAACAAGACTAATTATAAAAGGTTAAAATTGCACATGTGCTGACAATAATCGACATTTGGTCTAAAGTTTTTAAAAATGTAGTAGGCTAGGAGTTTATGGCAGTTACCTCTTTAAACAAGTCGTAGACTTACTGGTGCAATGTAATATAGCCTTATAAAAGCACTGAATAAACAAACCCCGTATCTACTTTATGGACTACGTACAGGCGTTTGACAGACGCATTATAAAAACCTGTATTAGAACCAAACAGCTAAGGTAGAAGTAGAAGAAAAACTGACTATAACTATTTTAACTTATATTCCGAGACAACTTATGAAAAAGTACGGAAAAACGTAGAATAGGGCAACAAAGTCAATAGAAAATGAATCAATAACATTTGTTTTGCAAATAATGCAAAAATCATAGTTGACAACATTGACTTTTATTAGTTCACAAAGTAAACATACATAGTAAGGAGGGGCTAAAAATAAACATAAATAAACCCAAGTTTATGATATCAAAAAACCCAAAAACATTCACGGATAGCAACATAACAATCAAAAAAATGTCCCTTAGAGCGCGTAGCCAAATTCAAATACTAAGAACCATGATCGCACAACAAATGGGATTTGGATAAAGAAACTAAATATCCTATAAAAATAGTACAAAGCAAAATTTTACTTGTGCTTGTGGTTGTAAAGTTTTGATTAACTTTTTGCAATCAAACTTTACAGTCAAAGTTTTAAAATGTGAACAAATGTGATGTGCCTAATTGAAAAATGTTTTATATTTATAATAGTTCATAAATTGATACTTTACTAACAAATCTGTCAATTATTATTGGCGCGTACTAAAAGTTAGATACTGTTTAAGTAAATTTATTATATAATATTTAAAACATAATATGCATCAATGCAAATTACCATTCCACAGTCATGATCTGAATGAACTCTCAGTGACTCAACCACCCGCCCAAATGTTTGTTATCCAGAAATTAATTGTCTGGCAGTTTTTATATAGTTTAATGACAACTGGCATTCATTGTGTCTAAAGTCATAGTTGCAGAAATATCAACAGTAAGTAAAACATATAATTTCTAAATCAAAAATACATGGGTAGGTGGTTTTGGGTACACCATTGCAACTTACCCACTCACAATCAAGATTTGAGTAACTCGTCTCCTTGTTTAAATGATTTTTTGCCCAAAAATTAGTTGTTTAACAATTTTCTAATAGTTTAATGTTATCTGGCTACCATATGTCAACAAGACATTTCGTCAATTTTTACACGACAGAAAAAAAACTTGCAACAAATCTATTGCAAGTACACTAGTCACTCCGCCAACTTACAAATTTTTTTTTTATTTATTGCCATTATATCTAGACATGTCTAACAACATTTTTGATTCCATTGACCTCCTCTGCAGATTCCCCTCCCTTGCACATGTCATTGTTGGCGGAGTCAACTTCAATACAAAAGTTGTATTGATTTATTTTGCATTTTGACAACCCTATTGTAAAATAAAATTTTGACAAAAAAGTTTAGAATAAAAAATATTTTCAATCTGATTTCAAAAATTGTATTTTGTCAAATATTCTGAAGCAAAAAAAACACATTTTTAAAACAATATTTAAAAAAAATGGATAAAAGTAAAAATTCCACAAAAGTTTAAAAACATTAAAAAACATTTAAGTGAGGCTTTACTATCATGAGAGAACACTAAATACGCCAAGATAAAATACAACAAAAACATGTCAGCATAAAACACAGACCAAAACTTTCTACTTAAACTAAAAATTATTAACTAAATCTGCAACTAAACATAGATCAACAAAAAAATCAGAATAAGTCAATCAAGATAAAAAATTTGGTTACATTTGCAATAGAAGCTAAAAAAGTGTACACTACTTTTTTGGACGTTACAAATAAAACTTGACACAACGGCAAGAAACACCCCCAAAAAGGCGGTTATACAACCATCTACAACAAGTATAAAGCATGACGCTACGTAGCTCCGCCATGCTATGTTTACCGCTATAAAAAAAATTATCTACAACCAAACATGAACTATTACCAGCAAGTTTAGACCTAAATCACAACAACAAAAACCAAGATGTTAATCTTGATCCAATTTAAACAATCTAAACAAAATCTTAAACTGAAGTCAAACCAGATTACTGACGCTATTGGAAAATAGCGTCAGTAATCTGGTTTCCAACTTATGAAAACGGATGTAACACCAAAAAAGTTGTCAATTAAACACATTAAAGTTGACTGGAACCTACACACTTTAGCAGAAAATTTATTACAAATTACAACTCAGATGGTAGATCCTTGACCCTGCAATAGTACTTAAGCTTTCACATAACAAAAAGATATAAGTTCATGGTGTTGGTTGCCCATAAAACAACATCAAACCAACAACCATTTGAAGCCTAACAATTTTGAAACAAAATCCCACGGGTTTAAGCTAAGACCACTACTTCCAGCACTCCAAAAAAGAAACTAATAAGTCAGTTTTCATCTAATTGCTTATAAAACAGACAGTTATTAGCAACTTCTAAGTTGACTAGCTAAAAGACAACACAGAAGCCAGCAACCAATTCAATTAGTTACGCAAGAAGCAAAAATGTAAGAAATATTTTTGACACAATATTCATAAAGCTGCCAATATTTATAAAATACAACAATGTTTCTGTATATTGCAACAACTATAAAAAAAGTCGAGATTAAAAGCTTCGGGCATTCAACTCAAAAATCGCATTACCAAGTTATCTGGCTAATCAAAACTTTAAACCTACGGCTACCCTAGAAACGCCTCAACAAGCAAAAAAAAACACCAACCATGTTTAAAACTAAACCTTACAAATCCTGTTGTTGACTACTTCCAAGTTGGCTAAGAACCAAAGTGCCCCGTATTTAACCACGCTTTCAATTACCCTAAAACCTGTAATTGCTTACTTAAAAAAACAAAAACTTAAAGAATACTCCTTGCTATAGCCATAGAGCAAAACTGCTGTGCTTATACTATAGCCGCCAATACTCGTAAAAGGTCTAGTCGTTACGCAGCAACTAAAAGAAAGATATAAATTGCAAAATGCTTTAACTTTATGTTGTATTTTTGCACTTATGTACTAACCCTCCGTAAAGAGTTAGATTTTTTGACTATTTGACGTGTGAAACCTTGTTGTTTTTTCTGTAAAGATATGCATTCTAAGATTATGCTGCAAATGATTTTTGTAAATAATTTTATTACTGCGTTTGGGAAAGTGATTCTTTTGTAGTTTGCTGGTTGTATTTTGTTATTTTTTTTGCTTTGCTTATGATATTCTGGTAGAGGCTGTCTAACTAGTTGCTTAAAGTTATGCCTCCATATTTTATCAATCTGTTATACAGGTTGTTGATCTCTGAAGCATTTTTGTTTTTTGGTATATTTTTTTACTAGTTTATAGCTGATGCGTTTTTTTTTTATAGTAACATTCTATGTTTGCCGTAAAAGTTTCCCAGTATTTGGTCAATATTCTTCGTATTTTCTGCGTGCACTTTGTTTTTTGTTTTTCTGTATTGTAGCCATTCCTGTTTTGTTATTTAAATATTTAAAAAAAAAAATCATGTTTTTTTATAGTTGTTTTACTTTTGGTGTAAACTATGTTGTACTATTGTGTTTTTGAGTTTTTGTTTGTCTTTTTTTTGCGTAGTACTTTATTGAAGGTTGCCCCACACATTTTACTTTATTTTGACTAGTTTCTACGTCGTCTTGATCTACAATTAGCTGTTTGCTGATCTTTTAGGTAATTTTTTTTGTACAAGTTTTTTACGGTGAAATCATTAATGAATTTGATGTTCAGTTTCTCTTTGTAGATAACTGATAACTTTTTTTTTATTTGTGTTGTAAGTCGTAGTTTTGCAATAACTAATTGGTGGTCAAATCTAATGTTTGCTAATGTTGTAGAGCGTACATAGAGTATCTGAGACAGGTGTACTACTCTGTTTGAGATTATATAACCAATCAAAAACAAATGTGAGTTGGATTGGTTATTTGTTATTTTGTGCAAAGATTGAGGTAAAAGTTTTGTTGCTGTTGCTGACTTAAATTTTGTTGTTTTGAGCTATTTACGGTTGTGTAACCAATTCTAACATTCAGACCTCATGATCAAAATTTTTTGCTTGTTGTATATTTAGTTGATTTTGGTTTGCAAATGCGTAGATGCTGATAAGATGTGTTTTATCGTTACGGATAACTAGCACAACTCAGATTATTTTGTCTACCTTCTACTCCGGTTTTAGCTCATTTGTATTTTTTATTTCCAGTTCTAAAATATTTGAGTATGTAAGATTTCTTTTTCTTCTGCGCTTGGTTTAAGCATATAAATCTATTTTGTTTGTTTCTATTTCTAACATAACTTTCAGGCACAGGCACGAGGTCGTCATTGTTGTGTCAATTTGTTTTCAAAGCATTTTGCTGGTTCTGTGAACTTGTTGGTAGTTTTACTGCAGAAAGGCTGTTAATCTCACCTGCAAACTTTCCTTTTTTATCCGGGCTTGGGACTGACAACACCGTCACTGAGCAACTCAATCCACTCCGTGAGACGCACCTGGAGAAGACCAGGCTGCCATACAAATATAAACTTTGCACTACGTATAATATTAGATCAATAGCGTCGGAAAACGGAAGTACTGGAAATAAAACTAAAAAAATAGGACGTAATAAGCGTTATAAAGATAAAAAGACAAAAGCTACATTGAGCTCTTATCGGGATATAAGCCATACTATAAAGGACACAAAAACTCTAGCCTAGAAGTCGTAGATTTATGATAAACAAGAGACTAACAAAAAACGTAAAAACGCTTAAAACTACATCCAAAAAAGTAATATAGATAATAATACAAATAAATACACTGGAAACATTAAAGATTATCCAAGTCAGCGCTCCCACAAGCATCACCGCAGATAATATCAACACCTCTTTTTAGAAGGTAGTGTTCCAAGACAAAAAAGTTCAAAAGCAAGTGTGCTAGAATAAATGCATTTTTATGTTTTATATTTATTTAAACATTTACACAAAAATTTCCTACATATGTTTAATTGATGTAAGCCGTAACGGTCCTGCAGGACAGCGGGCTTTTCCGTGCCAACCACAGTGACATCAAGGCCTCAAGAGTTGTTATTAAAATAATAATTACATTTACCAAAGTGTATTTGTACAGTCCTTAAACAAATATAATAATAGAAAGAAGGAAGTGAATAATAAACAAATTATACGCACATTGCAGGATTATTTTCTAGTCTTCAAAAAGTTAAGGTAGATGTCTGAAAAAGAAACTACAACTGTCATTTTATTCATTATAATAATAACGCAGTAGGTGCTACGTAGACAGCAAATCATAATAGGTGTTATTATGATTTGCTGTCTACGTTTTTTTATCGATCCATGGAACTGACGATGCAATGCAATCTGTTGTGTATTTTAATGTATTGAAAATTCTCTGAACATACATCATATATAAATAACTTTGATCTATTTATTATATTATATAATAAATTAAAAATTATTTGAAAGGTTGACAAGAATTACTTATCTAACGGTGTTTATAAGAATTAGAATTATATACATATATCACCTTGTATTATAGTTTGTTATTTCCGCATTAATATATTTAGTCGAATTAGTAGGGTATAAAATGGTCTTGTATAGGATATTACAAAACTAGACAGCTGCTTAAATGAAGTGGTCAGGGGAAGACAAGGGTTGAATGTGGCTTTAAGTCTTAGAATATATTTAATGTTAATCTCACTGATGATAAATCTTAATTAGAAATAGGTACTAATCTAATTAATGAAAGTATAATTTAGAATTAAAATTATTATTCTCTAACCAATTACAAATTTTCTTCATATAATTTATAAATTATGATACTTTTATAATCCTATAATATTAATATTTATTAATATAAAATTTAACAATCTATAATGCGGAATACAAAGTTTAATGAATAAAAATAATTAAAATTTTACAAATTGTTTTGTTTTGCATGATCTTAATTAAGCAATTCATAAGATTAATGTGTGAATTTTATAAATAAATTTTATTTTGTTTAAGAGAATGTTTTTAATATTCTTATTGTAGACTATTGAGGCTGTAACCTGGAACCAATTTGACATTTTAATGCAGGTCACTAATTGAATAGTGGAACTAACTGTGGTTGAAACTTTTTGAGTTTTAAGTACATTTTAACATAAATATGAATCTTTATGTACACTAGTATGTACTTGTGATGTTTTACACCCTTATTGTGTTTGAATAGCACATTAATTAATTGTATGTAACGCATATAGATTCAATTTTAAATTTATCTTGAGGATAATTCAATAATAAACATTTAAAACATTTTAAGTATCCTTGCTGGCATAAAATAAACAAATATATGAGATTCCTTGTATATTTCATTTAAATCGCACATTTTATTTGAGTTGCTGACGGTACAAGGCCGCATAATTAGGATTCCAGTGGGACTATAATTAAGCGAACTGTTTGCGGTTTTGAATTATATTACATTCTGCAATTTTTGTTTTGTTTCAAAAGATATAATTGTATGTACTACGTACAAATTGATTAATCTAATCTCACAACTAACTGAGTACAAGTTTTGTTAAATTACAATTTGAAACATTATTATATCTAATAGAGATAATATGTATAAACAAAAATATTGCATCCATATATAAATAAATTATGTGCTCAGTCTTTTTCAAAAGGCAATGGAGTAAATTCATTTTTAACATTTTTATAAAAATACGTTTAAATATTGCTGTTTTTTTATTTTTTTTTTATTTTGTCACAAATGCGTTATCATTAAATAACAAGCGTTTAGCGTCATAAACAATGAAACATGTCAGCATGCATTTTTAATAGTAATCTAGAAGAAATTATATTCAGAAAAATAACTTAATAAACAACTTACTCTATTTATTTTAGTTAGGTAATTGATATTACCGCACTAGTGCGTTAATAAACTTATTAGCACATTAGTGCGTTTATTTATTATTGCACTGTACAACAATGTTTTGGCGTTTATAATTTTTATACAGTTTACAATCTTGTAAAACAATGGTAAATTTTCTAAAAATTATTCTGATTTAATCAATTTCATATTTAATATCAAATTGATGTTGTTGGATTATAAACTTAATTGACTTTTATAAATCCAATCAACTCACCTGTTTGTAAATAATTTATTTCAGCTGGTGTTAGATTACATAAATTTTCCATTTTTTGTTGACGAAGCGCATTTCATTCTTTGCACACGTGTAACGCATTCATTAAATATTAGTTCTATTAGACAACTTATTGATTTGTTTTGTCCGTGCACCTAGAAGTTTGTTTAATGGTAATCAATAGGTCTTTTCAAGGGTAGATTGAACATAAATGAAAATATACCCTATTAATTAAGTGATATTATTATAATTGATGTGTTTGTTAGCTTTTTTATAATGTTAGGATTTTAAAATAATTAATATTTGATTAAAAAATAAGTACAAATTCCTATACGATTATTACTTTGCTATCTTTTAATTACATCATTGTATGGAAACTTTTGATCAATATTAAAATGGAAAAATACTAAGTAATATGTTATGAGTCAATTGATTATTCTGCTGATCTAAATATAATTGTTTTATACATACATATTTTAATATTGAATTTGTATTAAAGTCGGATTAAAATGTTTTTAAAATTTGATTGAACGGAATTTCTTAAAATAAAGTTAAGATAACTAATTACAGTTAAGGCAACATAGGTTTGTGCAATTGTTATGTGTCTTTAAAAAAACAAAAATTGCTATTCTGCAATAGAAGAATTATACACTTTGACTTGTTTAACATCTAATAAATAAGAAAAATTACACAAATTTCAATAACGTGTGCTGCTTCCATGGATCGTATGGCTACAATCAACAGTCTTCCCATACTTCTTATGACGCCGTCGATTATGTCTTGAGGCAAGTTATCCCATTTGTCAATTAAAACAGTTTTCAAGTTCAGTTTTAAAGCGACACCTTCAATCACCACCAACCTGTTCGTGCTTCTAAACATACGAGATAGTAGGGAAAAAATTAAATTGTGCTTTTTCTTGATGTTGATACAATCTTCCTGTCAATCAAATTTACTCAAAACAAAACTTGACTGATGATCAATCATAATTCTAATTCTAATATTCTCAAGCAAAGTTTAGTTGCGCTACTTAATGTCGTCTTTAGAGTTTTATGGCTTTTATTAACACATACAATTCAAACCAACTTATTTAAGTTTTCTTACTTATAATGATTTTAATTGATTATTTTTAAGAGTGGTTAAGCGTTTTTTTACATACAATCCAGTTTGCCTCAATGTAAGTTCAACCATTTTCAATCATTCTTATAGCTATAACAATATTAGTCGGTACTAAACCAATTATTATGATCTTAATTACAACCAAAATGACAATAAAAAACAAACAAAAAAACTTTTATTTAGAGAAAATATACTTAACACAACACAATTTAAAGAGATGTCAACATAAAAACAATTGCAAATTAGCAAATGTTGCAAAAAATAACAATTGGTAGTAGAAAATTAACGTTGTCTAGACTTAGAAAGATTTAAAGTAATACCTCTTCTTTCCAATTTTTCTGTTTCTTAAGTTCATTTTAACGTCTTTCATTTTTTATATTTTTTATAGAGTGTTTGAAGTAATGGAGTTGATTTATAAAAATTTGTTGATTACTTTTGTTGTTTATGTATAAATACATTTTCTTTGCAGTTTTTTCCAGAAATATAAAACAATGTTTGTTGGGCCTTTTCAAAGAGTCCTTCCAAACATTCTTTGTGCTGCTTCAAACATATATCTTACTCTGTTCTCTTTCTTATAAAGTTTCTTTACTAAGTCAACCAAACAATGGCTCCTTATGATATTGGCAAAAAACTATTAAAAAGCAAAGAACTTTAAGTGATAGATCTGAAAGACTTACCAAACTAAGAAAAGTGATGACATGGGTACCGGGACCACAGTTGGAACCAGCAACTTTCTTGAAAAGGTATGCGGTTTAAAACACCATTAACATCAAGACGTGTTGATTGGTCAACTCCAATCCAGAAAACAAAGAAACTTAATCCATTTTACTTATAGATAAGGGCGCTTGTAAGGAGGTGGTGAACCTAGAGGTAAAAATCTTTCTATGTTTTTCCAAAATAACCTATCAAGCTCTGGTCTGTTCCAAAAAGGACAGAAGCAAACCAAAAGAAACACAAACCGTCAAGAAAACTGTAGATCAAGACCTACCGCCGATCGCTAAAAAACAATAACCTTAAGTTTAATGTTAAACATCGTGAAAATCAATTTAGATCAACGCAGGACAACATGACATCGCCTTTATCCAAAAACATTGCATTTATAAGAAGGAAATAAAGAGGATAAGCATACCGGGCAGGTTGCTGCTAGCAACACAATCCATATACAAGCCTCTTACATGCATCTTAACAAAGAATGTACTTAATCCAATGCCATTATAAAACTTATGTTTCAGAAACACACCTTTTTTGTAATAAAAAAACCCAAAAAAAAAAGTAACTAAATCAAAGTCTGTCTGACAACAACAAAGACATCACAAGAATTGGAGATAATAACAGTTATATTTGTCAACTCTATTAAAACCGCTATTGAAAGATGCTGTTCTAGCACTGTCTACTAACACACTTCCAACAAGATTACTTGGTGGGCAAGGTAAGGGCAAATACTAAAAAACTGTTACGGCACATAATAAAGCCATAAAGTAAATTAAAAAAAAAATGTAAAAGAAATACTGTGAAGACGATTAAAACGGTTTCATTGCGTTTTCAAAAAGTTTTAAGCAAAGTTTGTAGGAAGACCCTTTGTAAGAGCTGCTGCAGACACATTTTTCAGGTCTATGCTGACAGAAGCTTTTAAACAAAAAAACTCAAAATTAGCAAACAAAATCCTGTACGTCACGGGGTGCTAAAGGCTCAACCACTGCATTAACATCAGTACACCTACCAAACAGGTAAATTCAGCAAGCTAGTCAGCAAGTGCGAAAATACTATTCATTGCAAAAAAAATCCTTTATTTTTTTTAGATATTAAAGAGCATTTGACAATACTACCTTCAAATCTATTGTCAGTCAACTTTATGCTCAAAAACCGGATTGTAACTATAACATTATACTAACCCTACTGCGGTGTTTAGTCATTAATGACTTACTACAGATACTGAACGACATAAACATCTTTGCCTTAGACTACGTAGATGATCACACTTATCTTGCATACGGAAAGTTTAGAGCAATTGTGTTTACCATAATACAGAGCGCACTAAATACCGTAGAAAGGTGGTACAAGACGGCAAAACACCACAGACTTAAAAAAAACCTGAAAATGTATAGAACCACGCTCCTAATGTCAAAGAAAGTATAAATATCTAGAACTAACGCTTGACACTAAGCTAAAATTCAACACAAACCTGACAAATATAACAACAAAAGCTATTCGGATGCTTTTTGCAACTACAATGATGGTCGAACGTACATGGGTATTAACACTAAATATAACTAGATGGATATACACGATGATGGTAAGACCGATTATCACATACAAAGCGCTTGTATAGAGAAGGCCACTCTCAAGTGTACGGCCAAAAAACTAGTCAAAGTTCAAAAGCTAGCATGTTTGCTGATAACGGGGGCAATAAGAAGGACGCCCACAGTAGCTGTGGAAGTATTACTATTGTTATCGCCACTTCACTTGATAGTAATGGCGGAAACAAGACAAACAGCATTATCTGTATGATAAATTAAAACCATGTAAATTTTGAGACCAACAGACCTAACATAACAAATGTGTTGCATAAAGAAAAAACATTAATGATAAGGTTGGATTTTATGAAGGGCTACTACATCAGTAAGAAATTTTATGTGTTAAAACCACAGCAAAACAAATCAATTTTAAAAATAGATACTTCAACAATCAAAGGAATTATCTGGTACACAGACGAAGCTACAGATCAAAAGAGCACTGAAACTAGAATTTATGCGCCAAGAACTTAATCAAAAAGTGACTAAATCCTAACAGACTAATAACTATGATGTCAAATAGTCAAGCGGCATTACAAGCTCTTTAATCACCAGTAATAAAATCTAAATTAGTTATGACCTGCATATACAGTCTGGAAGCAGTAGCTACAACCTGCAAAGTTTGCTTGGTATGGATACCAAAAGACCAGGGAAAAAAAGAAACCTTATGGCAAATCAGCTTGCCAAACAAAGAGCAAAAAAGACATTTACTAGACTAGAACCCAATTTGGAAATCCATACAGAACACAGTAATCTGTAGAAGCGCTGTAAGGGATTGACACATTCAAAAATATTTCTAACCGAACCATCACATAATATTAAAACAGTGGTAACACCGAACACTGTGGACTCAACAAACACTTAAATATAATGGGAATAGAACCTTCTATGCCGCGCATATATGGTAGAACTCGTACTAGACAGTACGGGCTACCTAATGTCTTAAAAAAAAAAAAATTCTACGCAAAAAAATGTGTATGATCAAGTAGGGGAGAGGAGAGCGCATGTGGACAATTTTTTTCAAAACAACACATACATTTTATTTTTACTTTATTTTAAACACAAATATTTTCTTTTGCTAAAACGGGACATTCTTAACAGTTTATTACTAATATTGTGCGTTGAAACTATATTTGGATACTTTTTTTGGCATTTAAAAAAAAATGCAATTGTCCACATGTGAACAATGGTATTTATTTAATTGCATGAAACGATAACAAAATAGTATGTACACATGAAAATTATGTCGCATATAAACTGTGTTTACTCTACTTATTTGAGGATAAAATATACTGGACCATAAAACTTTTACGTTTGCAAGTGGTAAACAATTTTTTTATTGAAAAAAACTACAACTACCAACCTACGTCAACTGAAGATACAGCATGAATAATGTTATAAGTAAAGACATCTTTGATTTTTTTTTTCGAATTTTTAGGACATTAAATACCTGTCAAATCAATGTTGTCCACATGCATCCACTGTCCACAAGTCAACAAAAAAATCTAGGAAAAGGAAAACTTTTGCTAGAATTAAACATGTATGCAGTATTTCCACAGTTAACAGTATGCATGCAAATACTATTTTTCGGGTTAACGTAATTAATCTGAAACTTTATCTTTGCCGCTTATCATAGATTTTTCTTCGATCAGTAACGCTGACTTGACTACGTCTTGAAGGTTTATTGAAATCCGACAATCAAAAAGAAAAAGTGTACTTCTATTTCTTTATACGGAAGAAGGAGGATATGAAAGTATTTATATTTGTTATAAAAAATAATTAAAAAAATATAACAAAGTTGAAACAAAAATTATCTAAACTACTATAAAATTTTGTTTTGTCTATCGTGAATTTTAACAAAAGATTGATTATCAAAACCGCAATATTTGACTGACTTTATTTTTAAATAGTTTTTACATAATTTTTAAGAGATTATTTGTACATAATACGTAATTTATTATATTTATGCATTTTTATTCCACATTTGTTAAATATTTTGGAAAATCCACTCAAAATAGTTAGTTTAAACCGAAATAATAAGAAACACATGCTACAATCAGTTATGTTTAATATATTGTTTACCTGGTTGATAAGAAGAAGCCAACTATACCATTTCTAAGTATAAATAAAAATAATGATTATAGATAAAAGTATTAGATTACTTTAATTATTTTTCCGCATTTTTAAGAATTGTATTATGATCCTTAATAAATTATCAATCGTATTATTGTTATTATGAAACCTTCGTATTGTTATCGTTAAGATTGTATAACCACTTATTCATAAATCATAATGTTCATTTTAATTACAACTTCTTATAATATAAACTTCCATATCTATTTATAACTATTTTATCGACTAAGCAATAATTGTGGAAATTTCCTACACTTGTTTTTACCATTTTATTCATTCGACAAACTATTATTATAACTTCATTGATTATCGTTATTTATTCCGTTATTATGCAAATATTAATCTAATCTAATCTGATAATCTCTTGCGCAACATACTAAATTAGATATATGCATGATTGATTAATAATAATATTTTTGCATAACATATAAAAATAAGTATAAAATAATATATAAAAAAACTTTAAACTTGTAAGAGAACATAATCAAATAAGCATATAATGATCTACTTGTAAAATATTATTCATGTTGTATAATATGTTTTAGTTGTGTGGATGTATAATTACATTCATATGTAAAGGTTGGGTGCTGTCACGAAAACGTGCTATGCAGAAATTAAAATGTTATCATATCATTGGGGATTCTAATCCAATTATCCCAGACGTCACAGCGACAAATGTTACATGAAAATTTAAAATCATTTCCAGCAGTTTTAGTCTGAACAAATGGTGTTTTAAATCATGACTGAAGTAATAAAAAAATATGTATTGGGAGTACTCATAATTATATAACTGCATTTTCTAAAGCTGGGCTTGCATACACATTAATAAATTTGCATAAATTATGTTTTATTTTTAAGTTTTTATCACTTTGGAAAATGCACAAAATAACTGTTAATTTTATAGTATGATTTTAACAATAATGTCCACACTACGGACAGAATAGAGTTTACATTATTTTTTGTATTTTTCCATTTTTGAACCAGGTTTTTTTGCTCTAAACACTATTAGATTGTCAAGGCCAGGCTGCGTGAGATTATTAGTTATCTTGTTATCTCATGGTTACTGTATTTTTTCTCAATAGGCCAGTTAATTGCAATGCATGACGTAATATTGTAATCTTATAAAATGATAAGACATGCTTGATATGATTGTAAATACTGAATAATGACAAAATATTATAACTTTGAGATATTTGCCGTCATTAGTTATGTATGGACATACAAGTAACTAATGGCGAGTTTTTATAAGTTATTCAAAAACGATATAAGATTTGAGTGTGCATTAGATACAAATCAATATAACACATTATAAAACCATCTGATCATTTTTTAAATTTTTTATTAATACACAAAGATTCTTACAACTCTTCACTTTTCTACCTGCATTTCTACCTGAACTAATTTTTAAACAAGTATAAAGTGACTCACATATGCGTTGAATACTTTGAATTGATTTAACCATTTCTTTATTTAACCTTTAATTGACAAATTAAATTGGGAAATTGTCTAGTATGCATAAAACCACAATAAGAATGCAACTAAAAAAAATTAAAATTTTACTATAAAACCAGTCATACTAAAAGTACTAAAGTAGGATTAATTTCAAGCCATTTTTTACAAACTTACATCTGAAAGCGGTAACAGTATTAAAAATGTAGTCTGCTTGATAGAAATTGTCCTGTGCAAACGCAAACTTGAATTGAAATCTACTTAAACGCCACGTAATCGTTTAAGCTTGTTTGCTAAATGCAAAAGAATTAACTTTATTATCAATCGATTGGACGATGTGTTGTGTAAGGTTTTTCTTTTCAAAAGAAATCCAATTCTCACAATATTATATTGCAATGATATATTACACGTTGAGCATTCTTTGTAAATCGATTTTATTTATATTAAAAACGTAGGCAATATAAAGCCATTATAAAGAAATATTAGAAAAGTTTGATGATGATTGGATTTTTTTTTATATGAACGAGGACAACTTGGGTTAGTTAATATGGTGATTGGTTTTTATGCTGAAGTACTGAGTTTGAATTCTACTTTACTGTAATAGATCCTTAAAGACTGGTTAAAATATACTGTTATTACCTTTCTAAAAAAAGCAAACTGTATTAATGTAGCAAATATTGTCTCATTACCCTTATTTGCTTTAAAAATACTCTATATATGTGTGTATATATTATACACACTCAAATATAAAAAAAACCTAAATTAAGACATTAGAGAGTTTAGTTTAAGGAACGGATGTGGTACAAAAGAGACACTGTTTTCTATGCTTTTAAGTTTTAACGCAAAAATGCTTAGATCATCAGTCTATGCTTGTTTTATAGATTATAAAAAGACATTTGATAAGGTTAAACATTAAAAACTAATTAAAAAGCTTAAAAAACTAACATTGATAATAAAGATATTTGCATTATCATGAATCTATACTGGAAACAAACAGCGCAAGTTAAAGTCAAACAAGATTAAACAAAAAATGTTTCAGATATTAAAATAGGTTTTACAAGGATTTTGTCACCGAGTTGCCCTACATGAACGCACACAAGGAATAAATGTAAACAAAAGACCAGTAAATAACTTCAGATACGCATATGATTCTGTGGTTTTAGCCAGCACTATTAAAGATTTCTAATACATAAATGAGCAAGTGCACCAAACTAGCTCGAAATATGGATTTAATGTAAACATTGTAAAAACTAAATTAATGATTAACTATTAATGGTGGACCCATTTAAATATTTAGGTGCAGATGGTTCAACATACAGTATTATACAATCCATAACATTAAAATTCAAATTTAAATAGCTAGAAGCATTTTCCAAAACATTTGACTCTTAGTACGTAACAGGGACTTTTTACTAAAAATTAAGTAGAGAACCGTTAACGTTGACGGTTGACTTCAAAGAATAGACATTAAAATATCTTTTATAAATAAACTTGAAGCAATAAGGTACTCAAGCAAATATACAAAGATACACATCTTCCAAAATAACAAATAGAAAAACAAGAAATTAGAAAGAAGAGTTTCTCTTGGTTACAAAACCTTCAACAATAGTTTTCAATAAAAAATGCTCCTACTTTAATACAACTCGCACAAGATCGGGTTATATTATTTGTTTAAGTTGATTTAAGTATTTTATTTTATTTGTTTAACACGCAAGAAAGACCACGTTTATAGGAACGCAAACGTCAGTGCGCTGGATACATTATTAATAGATGTTACAAAATTGACCTTAAAGTTGCTCTCTATACCTACTATTTTTTTCTCACATATATTTATACTTCACAAACAACCATTTCAAGTTTTTGGCATTAATGTTAGCAGCCTTTCAGACCCAAAATTAATCTAAATCTATTTTTTTTTTTTATAAAAATTGATGAAAATTAAAGCTAAATACAAGATTTAAATCTTTTTTTGATAAGAAAAGGAAATGCTTTATAAACGTTCCGTTCTTTAAAACAGTGTCTTACCTACAAAAACTACTTGTATTCACACTACCTCTAATGGAATTATCTTTTGGTATTTTATCATTGACATCATTTTTTTTTATTGTAGCGACCGTTTACATCTCTTTCTTATCTTTTTCCGTTTTTCTCAGAGTGTTTTATATAATGGTTTATATACATTTCTGTTTCAGTTTGCTGTTTAGCATGTGCCCTACTAAACTTTGTACGGTAACTTCTTCTGCGTTTGAGGTGTTAAACATGTTGCAGTTTTTGTTAGCTCGGAGTTTAAACTTGCATAGGTACTTTGAAAAGCACTTATGGCCGCTCATGAATTAGATGAGGTGATAGTTAACGCTTTCTGTAGTTACATTAGAGATACAAGTTTTTGAGCAAGCAATCTTGCCGCTGTCATTCTGTCACTCTTTCTCTTACATCGCAATATTTGCTTTTCCTGCCAACTTCTTCTGCCAGCTATCTAGATCCGTTCCAAAGCAAGAAAATGCAACGGTGTGGTACTAGAGAAGCGGCCCTGTACGCCAATGAGACGCGGATGGCAATCTTTCTTTGGATACGTTAGACATTTTTTTGGTATTTCTTTTTATAGGCTACTGGCTCTAGACAACTCTGCATATTGCTGTTTTTTTATTCGTTAAGTTTTCTAATGTTGGGCATCAGTTTTGTCAAAATTGCATAAATTTTATCGGATTTTTTGCAGCCCATACTCATATCGTGAGAAGGAAGATTCAAACTTACTAGAGGGTTACCACAGAGTTCAGCACTAGGACCGAAATTATAGAACCTTGTATATGAGTTACTTCGAATGAAGTTGCAGGAAGTCGTGACAATAACAGCATTTGCGGACGACGTAGCACTAGTAGATAGAGACGTAGAAATGGAAGTACTAAAAGAAAGACTATAGTTGGCAATAGATATGATACAGTTATAGATGAAAAATTAGAGTTTAAAATTAACACCACAAAAAACAGAAGAAGCATGGCCATTGACTAAAAGGACTGATAGAAGAACAAGTAAGATAAAAAAAATACCTTGGAGTGACATTTAAACCAAAGGGATAAAATGAACAGATTACAGAAGCAGTCATGGAAACAAAAAAAGTAAAGAAAAAGCTTGGTAGACTCATGCCAAACAACGGAGGTTTAGAAGAAAAAGCCAAAAGGCAAATAGCAACAGCAGCAAAAAGCAAATTGTTATACGCCGCAACAATCCCGTGTTGTAGAAGCTATAAAGACAAAAAACAGAAATAAAATGTGTCACAGATGGCAGTAGAAGTGATTACGGCAACACCAGAACCAGAAAAAAAAAATCAAAGTTAAGAGCAAGAAAGAAGACGATAGAAAGATGGCAAAGACAGTAGAATAGAAGAGAAAAAGGAGAATAGACAAGTAGATAGAGAACAAACCCAAAACGTGCTATTATACAACAAAAATACTGATCGGACATGACAAATTTGGAAGGTTTTTGCAAAAAATTAAAAAAATCAAGGAAGACAAAAGATGTACATACTGTCAGGAAGATACACACAATAATGCAGAACACAATGCAAAGCGTGGAAGAAAGATAGAAAAGAACTAGAAAATATACTGAAAAGCGCAAAGTGGATAAAACAATAATCATTAAGAAATGCCTAAAAGATGAAAATAAATGGAGGAAGAGGGAGGAAGAAACTTTGCAACAAAAAAATTGAGTTTGACAATGAAAGAATATAAAAAAAATCAAACACACAAAATAAAAACCATAGAAAAGAAAGAAGAAAAACAAAAGAAGCAAAATAAAAACAAAAAAAAACAAGAAAACAGATAAAATAAAGAAAGAACTGGACAATTAGGCATTCTAAAAAATAAAAGAAAGCAAAAGAACATTTACAAAGACTACAATACCAAACAAAACTACAGAAATAAGAAGAAGAAAAAATAAATGTTTAAAAATGCAGAATAACAGAAATAACAAAGCAAATACCAAATAGTAGATATGCTATTTTAAGGTTCACAAATAACGCATCTTTTGAGATGGTCAGAATATACCTAGCAACAAGAAGACGTTAAAAAGTAATTACAGATAGAAATACAAAGATATCACTGGACGTAAAACTAACAAATTTAGGACTGCCAAAAGAAATACAACTAATGGAACTGCATAAAGGGAGAAAGAATACAATAAAGAAGAAGAAGTAAACAAAAAAATAAGAAAACTAAAAACTCATTTGAGGACAAATCAAATAACTAGAATATATAACACACAGATTAAAAAAAGAAGAGAATGCAGAGCTAGATGCTAGTGCAAATAAAAATATACAACAAGACAAAAAAAGCAGATAAATGTAGGGACTGTAGGTAGAGAGGAGCGGGAACAACATGCGTGCCGCAAATTATGTGTGAAAATCCGCGAAGCATTAACAAGCTCACCTCAAACTACTGCCTAATCTAGACTAGTTTGACAAAGACATTATAACAACAGAATTTACGCAGAAATGAACACCGGAAAGTATTGTCATGCGTGTTATTGTTAAGAGCCACCATTTGTTAAAACCAAAATCTCACTACGTCCACAAAAAAAAATTGTAAACAAAAGTGATGCATAGATGCTTTGGTTGGTAATGTATTGAAGTTGACAAACTCAACCTTATAGAGTTATTTCTTTGTTGAGTTCTTTTTGTAATAATTATTGTTACGTCATCAATGTAGTCAATTAGAAAAATGTTTTTAAACATTTCTACAGTCCATATTCCATCGTAGCTAGCGTTCCACAGTGTCAGACCCTTGACTGAGCCTAGCAATGACTTCTATCTTGTACTTGTTACCTATTAAGTATCTAAGTAACTGCAAGTGGTTTTGATCAAATACTCAAAGACGCCAATCTTTTATAGCGCCTTAATGATTAAAAACGTTCTTAATATAAAACGTTACAAACACCACAAACTTTTTCTCTGCTCTGTTGTTTGTTACCAAACCCTGCACTTTTGGCTGCAATAATTGTAGATTGCCCTTTGTTGAAACTAAATTGCAAATTTGATCTGGAGTCTTCTGTTCTGGATTAGCTTGTCAATTGAGTTAAAAATGCACAACGGCCGTTATACTTTTTTGTTTTCTTTTTTAGCTGGTTTTTCAGTTAAAGTTAGCTTTGTCGTTATCTAGAAACGTGCGTTAAAAGTGAGTAGAAGTGCTGTTAAGCATTTTTTAGCAATTGTTTTAATTGTTTTTGTACAAATGTGTGCGGCTTTTGCTAATTTTTAATCTGGAGCTTGTTTACCTAATCATAACGGTAATGAAAAGTGTACCCTTAGTTTCACATAAAAAAGTTAACCATGTGGCTTTTACGTGCTTTAAAAAGAGTTATTTAGCTATTTTACCATGTTAGTAAAGACATTCATAAATATTTTACTAAAAGTTTTAATACTAATGTCATTTTTAAGTAATTGCATTTTTATTAAACACTTACCTTAATTTTAAATTCTTTGGCAACATCTTTTTTTGACAAATATAACATTCTAACGGCATTTTTAAGTACAATTTTTTAATTATATTTTTATATTATATAATTATAAAAATTTATCAAAAAATTTAAATTTGTAGCCAACACATTTCCTTTGTCATTTTGTCATAAACTGTAAAAAGTGCAACATTTTCATTATAAAATGTCAAAAACAGCAAAATCTGGCTTTAAAACTTCAACTTCAACATCAAAATCCAGCCATAATCTTTTAAAAGTGCTATTTTTTTATAAAACTTTTATAAAACACCAAAATATTGTTAAAAGTAGCAACAATTTAATAAAACTATTAATAAGTGCAAAATTTTATTCATAAAAAGTCAAAAATAGCAAAATCTTCTTATGAACCATTCAAATATTCTTAGAAATAGCTAAAACCTGCCTTGACCTGCCAAAAAATAAAAAAAATTATAAATTATCAAAAATAGCAAAATAACATTTTAAACAATTGTTAGAAACCATCAATATCTATCTGACCATAAACTTTAAAAAATGTATAAATTTTCATAAAATTTTAAAAATAGCTAAGTCTATAAAATAGAAAAATATTGTTAAAATAACCTAAAATCCAGCCATAAACTTTTAAAAAGTGCCAAATTCTATTGCAATTTTAATTAAAATTATTAGTTTTTGGATCACTTTTTTATTTTTTAGATCACTTTATTATTTTCAACACTTTATTTGTTTTTGGATCACTTTATTTGTTTTTGGATCACTTTATTAGTTTTTGGATCACTTTTTTATTTTTTGAATTAGTTTATTAATTTTTGGATTACTTCTTTAATTTTTCAATCATTACTTTATTTTTTATATTACTTTATTATTTTTTAGATCACTTAACAAGTTTGCTGTTGCCGACGCATACGGTGCGTCGGCGCACTTTGTTCTTAGATGCTGCCAACGTGCGTGTGCGTTTATTGATTAAATTAAAAAATATTTTCAAAGATTACTTAAATACGAGCTTAAATATTATTGGGTGTTTACACCTTGTACCAAATTAAAAATTATTTGAAAGAATAATGTGTTCAGCTCCTGGGAGCGACCTTAAAAATGGGTTAGCAACAAAAGTGTTTTTAAATTACTATATTAATTTTTAAATCACTTCCTTATTTTTAGGATCAGTTCATTATTTTTTTAATCATTTCATTGATTTTTGAATCACTTCTTTAATTTTTAGATCACTTTTTATTTTTTGGATCACTTCCTGGTTTTTTAGATCATTTCCTTATTTTTATTTTAAATCACTTTGTTAATTTTTGAACTATTTCTCTATGTTTTAAATCACTTTCTTATTTTTTGGAAAACTTTATTCATTTTTGAATCACTTTTTGTTTTTTAAATTATTTAATTATTTTTTTGAATCACTTTATTAACTTTTAGATCACTTTCTTAATTTTTAAATCCCTACTTTATTTTTTAGATCACTTTATTATTTTCTGGATTACTTCATTGATTTTTGGTTCATTTTTTTGATTTTTGGATTACTTTATTGGTTTTTGAATCACTTCCTTAATTTTTAGATCACTTTCTTATTATTTTATTATCATTTTATTGTTTTTTAAATTACTTTCTGGTTTTTTAGATCACTTCCTTATTTTTTAGATCAGTTCTTTATTTTTTATATCACATTATTATTATTAGATCACTTCATTAATTTTTAGATTACTTTTAGATCACTTTCTGTTCTTTTAGATTATTTCATTATTTTTCAGATCATTTCATTATTTTTCAGATCTTTTCATTAATAAATCTTAGATCACTTGCTTAATTTTTAGATCCCTACTTTTTTATTTTTTAGATAATTTTGTGGAGAACCACTTGTATGCAACACAAACAAAATCATGTTAACAACATACGCTTTAATATAAAAGTTATTATTACTAGACTAAACTAGATTTAAGCAATCTGTGAACATTATTTTGAATATTTGCTTGGGAAATGTGTCGATAGTACGGTTTTTTTAAAGTTATGATCCTACTTCTCAAAACTGTCAGTGAATATTTGTGAATATATTCTGCAAGACTTTTACAATTATTATTATGCATCTTCAGAATCTTTTTTTTGTTTTGTATTTACTTTTATTGAAACAAAATTTTCTAAAACTTCTACTATAACTAACAGTAAAGCTGTTCAATCACAATATCAATCGATTATAAATAAATGTACAGATTATTTAAATATTTGTTGTTTTTTTATGAACCAAAGACAATGCCGACGATTCCAATGTTGAGATCCATCAGGTCGGCCTCAATACAGCAACATTGTTCATCGGTGTACATGTACGGGATGTAATTAATATCTGTTAGGATCCAATTAATAGATCCAATTAATAGATCAAAGCAGAATTATGTTCGTGGTGATTATAAGGTATACTTACGTACGTAACAAACTTATTTTTATATTAGAGTGTTAAAATTTATGTAAGTAAAGCATGGGTACTTAATAATTCTATTTAATTTTCTTTTATCACACGTCTCACCTTACAATATGATTGGAAATAATTTATTACTGTGTTAGTAATTTGGAAATTTAATATTATTATATTTATTACAATATTTATTTCAAATGCGAAAAAGTCCTTAATATCTTTAATATCTTTAATATCTATTAATTATATTTATATCTCCAAAAAAAGAAAGCAAACAGTGCTTTCTTTTTTCTACTTTATCAGTTTTCTTCCAGGCTCATAATTACATTATAATTGATTTATGGTAAACAGCTACAGGAAAATGTCAAGTTTTACATATTTTAGCGGTATTAAATTCCTAAAATATTATATAATCCCACTCCCATTATGTTTGTAGTATTTTATGCATTTTACTAAAGACCTAATTTGTATGCAGTAGTTGTATCTTGTGGAATAATTACATTTCTCTTTGAGAAAGTAAAATTTATTTTAGGTTTAGTTTGAATAATTATAAGATTGCAAGGACATACGCTATAGTTTTATTATAACAAGTGTAATTACATTTTAAATTGTAGTGTTAATGATGTTATACGAGATGTACCAACTACTATAACTATTTATTTAATTAGTAATTCATAGTTTTAATTTTCACTTAACTTTAAAATATTAGCCTTTTAGCTTTATTACTTTTAACTAACGTCAACAATATCGATTGACATATTGATTATATCAATGCGATGAGGTAAATTGAAAAGATACGCATACAATATCTCAGTTTACAAGAGGTTTGTAAGGGCACACAGATTGGAAAACCTTTTTTTAATCTAACCATTGTATGTACATACATTGTGCATTTTTTTAGAACGTAATATAGCTTTTATTATGCAATCCAGTCCATTTGAATTCATACAAACTTGATAAAGCCGAGAACAATAACAAAATTAATTAAAAATGAACATAAAACTCTCTTATTCTCATCGCGTGCTGTTTAAGAGCTTGTTTCTTAATATAAATTTAATACCATATAAAAACACACAATCAAAACTTATTTCTTACACAAAGTAAGGTTTGTTAAATATTATTTAACTAAGAAATATTGCATAATTTACATTTCCTAGATGAAACTTTTAATATGGGTTAATTTATGATTTATACATGCAATATAGCTTTATTAACATGACAATGCAAATTTAATAATTTTAATAATTTGTGTTCTGTATTCCAATTTTTCATTTTATTATACTTAGTAAAATTTTAGTAGGTTGTTAACTCTATTATAAAGTAATTAAGCACTCAAAAAGACAAAAAAAATATGCTTTCAGTTCTGAATCAAATATAATTAAACTTAATCCTGTAAATGAACATTCAAATGAAAGTTTGTGCAAACAAGTGAAGTTCTAATTTGGTTTGTTAGAACGCCTACTTAAATGATATCTATTTTCAGGAAAACTTAACTTATTAAATTGATAAGTTTAATTAAATATGTTCAAGTAATTATCTTCAATTTTACACTTGATTATGATATAATTAATTATTACCGTGTTGTATTATTATATAAAATTGTAGTAATATTTATTTTTAATTATGTCCTAGATCAAAATATTGTATGCTTTAATAAAATTAAATTATATAACGTTATGATGACAAATTTTTTATAATAATCTGATTAAAAAATTCAAGTAAAGATATATGTTTTATATTGTGTAACTTTTATGTCATCCGAGCATATCATTTGTTTTATACGGAAATACATGTGTCAAATGTATACCACAGGCAATAAAGCGGGGAGAAAGAAAACGTAAGTTTAACTTAAGATGAATATAAATATACAACCACCGGTATAGATATGAACAAGGGGTAAACGTAATGTATCCGCAACCGGCGTAATAATTGAATAATTTATTGATTGCATTAGTGAGTTGTTTCAGTTGCTATTACATACAAATATTTTACCCCCACGAAGACTCAAGAGCCAAAAAAAAAGGAACATGCAACCTTACTTTGTTGCTCTGATAGACAACAATATTTTAATGCTTTTGCTGACTAAAACCTCTTTGTAATACTAAGTAGCCCAACGAGATTGTTTTTCAGTATTACTTTATTAAAGTTTATGCTTATACATTTATTTAAGTAAGTTCTTACTTTCTTTTTTTTTTAGTGTTTTGACAATTGTGTTTTTTTTTTTCATTTTTTGTCATTTTGACCCAATTTCTTTTACTGTCTTATCATTGTCTGCAGAAAGTACAGATTTTATTTTGACTTTGTGAATTTCTTCTGTTGCCGATTAGAACGTTAATTGTTTTATAGGGTTTTGTTTACTGGGCCCTAACAAGCCCTAAACAAAGCGGAGGTTGTGTTTTAATTGCTATCAAAACTCACCTCAAATCTGTATTACTTTACCCCACGTTTATTAGAGTTGAACATTTGTATGTTGTTGTTAAGTTTAATCTTGTGCCTTATATAATTTGTGCAATATATTTACCACCTAATTCAACTAGTGATAAATATCTTGACCATTGTTATTCCGTCGAATCTATTGCCGACGAGTTTCCAAGCAGTAAACTAGTTTTATTGGGCGATTACAATCTACTTGCAGTGTTATGGCTTAACGATGATTTAGGTATAGGAGTAATTTGTAATGATAGTTACCCTGCTCATTTAGTTGCTAATTTGTTTGGGTTCTTAAACTGCGTACAATGCATTTCTATTCTTAATAGTGAGGGTGTGTTTTTAGATTTATGTTTTACCAACGATCGTGATATTTCTGTAATAGAAGCTGTAGATGTTTTGATAAATATAGGCCAATACCATACTGCGTACTTGCTAACTATAAAATGTGATACTACCTGTGATATTTTAAATTGTAATTATGTTTTTAATGATTTCAAACTTGCCGACTACAGTGCAATCAATAATTATTTGTTGAATGTTGATTGGACTGCATTATTTTATAACTGTAATAATAATAATAATAATAATAATATAATTTATTTCATTAGACACGTGTACAGTACAAATACAATACATATATACAAATATATACATAGTCAAAGGTAGAAAATACAAAATTAATAATCAAAAAATTCATTTAAGGAATATGGTTCAATATTAAGTATATACAGAAATGTTTTCCGAATAAATAGTTTTTTGTGAACAAAAAGTAAATTTTTAATATCTTGAGGAAGCTTCTTAAAAAATTTAAGACAACTGTATTCACAGTTTGTTTCCGTTAGTGTTAATCGATGTCTTGGATATTCAAAGTAACCCTCTTTTCTTGTGTTGTAAGAGTTGGCAATTTTATATTTATTAAATGTATTTGGTGAGTTGGCTAAGTATGCAATACATTTATAAATGTATAACCCAAAAATTGTTATAAGATTGTTAGCTTTAAATACATTGCGACATGAATCTAAATATTTCATTTTAAAAATAATTCTAATAGCTCTTTTTTGAATTTTAAATAAATCTTGCAAATCCGATGTACCTCCCCATATAATTATACCAAACTGCAAGCGAGAATACACATTAGCATAATAGACAGAAACTAAAGATTTTGTGTTTAAACATTTAGACAAAGTTCTTAGGGCATAGCAAATGTTGCTAATTTTTTTACAAAGGTATAATATGTGTTGGTTCCATTTTAAATTCTCATCTATATAGACACCTAAAAACTTTGTGCTTTGTATTACATTTAATGAGAGGTTGCCCAACTGTAATGTTTGTGGGCATGTAATACTAGATCTACTAGTTCTGAATAAAATACAAGAAGATTTACTCTCATTTACAATAAGGTTATTGTTGGAAAACCACTCTATTGTAGGATTTATAATATTGGTGCTGACTTCTATTATCTCTTCTAAAGATTTACCACAAATATTGATGTTAGAATCATCAGCGTAGTTAACTATTCTAGCTATATTGTTGTAAGGTAACAGACAGTCTGCAATATCATTAATATAAATAATGAATAGTAGTGGCCCTAGTGTACTCCCTTGAGGCACTGCAATATAAAAGATTGAATTGTTGATTCACAATTGTTAATTACAACTTTTTGATCCCGATCTTTTAAAAAAGAAGCAACAAGTTTTAGCGCATTGCCCCTGTCCCACCGCCATACTCAAGTTTCTGCAGCAAGATATCATGATCTAAACAGTCAAAAGCTTTTGACAAATCGAGAAATATTCCGCAAGTTACTTCACGTTGTTTCATGGCACTTATGATATCTTGTACATAACTTAAGATAGCGGAATCAGTGGATTTATTCGGAGTGAAACCATGTTGAAAATCATTAAAAAAATTCATTTTTTTAAGAAAATTAAATAAACGTCCCGCTATTAAATTTTCAAAAAGTTTAGAAAACGTTGAGAGAAGGCTAATGGGCCGATAGTTATTTATATCATTTTTATCACCCGTTTTGTATATAGGCTTTACTAACGATAGTTTAAGTGAAGAAGGAAATATTCCTTCTTTAATCGCTTCATTGAAAAGATATAGTGGTTTGGAGATAGATTGTATAGATTGTTTTAACAATCTATGTGAAATACCATCAACTCCTTGAGCATTTTTATTCTTAAATAATTTAACTGTTTTTAATATTTCCTCTTCAGAGATATTGATATGTGTTTTGATGTATTTTACTCTGTAATCGATTATGTAATTGATTGTTTTATTTCCAAAATACAGTAGCGTGAAAGCAATTTTCATATTTGGTTCAACAAAGAATTGATATCACTTACTAAACTCAAGAAAACTGTACATAAACGTTATAAATCTTTAAAACTATTGTCGGACTATAATGAATTCCAATCTATTCGTACTACGTGCAAAAATCTCAGTGCACGTCAATACAAGCAATATATTTTACAAACTGAAAGTAAAATTCAAAATAATCCAAAACATTTTTGAAGATTTGTTAATGAGACCAAAAAAAACTAATGGTTTTCCAGCCACAATGTATTATAAGAATCAAACCTGTAATACTGGAAACGACTTTGTCAATAGTTTTGCAATTTTTTTTCTTCAGTCTATGATAACAAAACCCATCCAACTCTATTGTTTAATTTTAATAATAACGTAATACATTCAAAATTTTCTATTGGTTTGTGTGATGTTTTTAAGGAAATTGAAAATCTTAAATGTAATTTAAGCGTTGGACCCGACGGCATTCTTTCTATACTGTTAAAAAAGTGCATTTATTCTATTGCAAAGCCATTGCACTTACTTTTCAATGCTTCTTTGAATGAAATTAAATTTTCTCAAATTTGAAAACAAAGCTATATTATGCCTTTGTTTAAATCTGGAGCCAAAGAGGGAATCACTAACTTTTAGTTTCATTTCATCCTTCACGAAATTCATGCTGCTCTTCTACTAAGATGCTTTTGCACATCCATTGTAACTGACCAGTTACAATTTTATCGAACAATTTAGGTAGCTTACTAATTTACTCTGTTATGAAAAAGATATTTTAAACGCATTTAAATCTAAAGTACAAGTTGATTCTATCTACACCAATTTTTCAAAGGCGTTTGATCGTGTGAGCCATAAATATTTTGATTGCCAAGCTCAGTGCTCTGGGTTTTTATCATGCTGTGATTTCCTGGTTATTTAGCTTTTTGAAAAATCGCACGCAGTGTGTAAAAATTAATAACTTTTTGTCACAGCCCATTCTTGTTTCATCAGGTATTTTTCAAGGATGTCATTGTGGACTAATTTTATTTTTGCTTTTTATTAATTATATTCCACAGTATATCAATTCATCGTCATTTCTTTTATTTGCGGATGATTTAAAAATGAATAGAAGAATATTATCTCTTAATGACTGCCATTTTTTACAATTGGACTTTGATTCTATAAATACTTGGTGTTATATTAGTAAATTATTCTTTAATGCTGATAAATGTTTTTCAATAAGTTTCCATAGAACTTTAAATAAAATTTCTTTTAACTATATAATTCACACTAAAGTGTTGGACAAAGTTAGACAAATAAAAGATTTAGGCGTCATCTTTGATCATAAACTTACATTTGTTGAACATATTAACATCATGTGCAATCGTGCCATAAAAATGTTAGGATTTGTATATAGAATGTCCGCGGATTTATCAGCCAATACATTAGAACTTTTATATTGTGCTTTGGTGCGCTTGCATTTAGAGTATGGAGCGTCAGTTTGGAGTCCTGTTTATGAAATTCATAACCATAGTATTGAACAAATTTAAAAAAAAAATTGTCGTTTATTGTTTTATAAATCGGGCATATTATTTGTAAATTATGATTACTGTTACATTGCTTCATTGTACAACCTACTGCCATTGAAGACTCGCCGCAAAAGGGCTGATTTGTCGTTCTTGCGTAGTTTAATTATGTGTGAGATCGATTGTCCAAAGCTACTTGGTACTCTTCCATTCCATATAGCACCTAATAATAGACACAGCAGGCAATCTTTTTTATTTCGTGAGTCTACCCATTCTACTAATTATTGTTTTAATAATCCACTCGATAGAACGTGTATATTTGCAAATAATTTACCAATTAATATTAATGTAATTTGTGTTTCTAAATCTACGTTTAAAAGTCAGCTGAGTCATGCTGACTAATGTTTAATATGTTATTTTTTTTGTATTCTTTGTTTTGTATTGTAAAACATCATTGTTTATGTATATTTGATGTAGATGTAAATGGTAAGATTATACCGAAAATATAATAATGTATTATTATTATTATTATTATTATTATTATTATTATTATTATTATTATTATTATTATTATTATTATTATTATTCCTAGGTAATAACAGTTTTAACGTTTTTATAGTCTTTTTTTGCAATGAGTAAATTACATCCAGGTAGATTACAACTGTACTATGTAGGAAAAACGGTCTGTTATTTGTTATTTGCACAGTAAAAAAGTGAACCTCATTGATATTCATTGTAGAATAAAGCTACAATATGATAATTTATATTTGTCACTTTAGCAAGTGTATGAATGGACTAACAAACTTAAAAATAAAAGTTTTTTTGTAAATTTTGAATATAAGCCGTGATTTTGTTTTATTTTATTTGCACAACATTCTTCAGTTTTGTAAAGTGTCAGCAAGGTAACAAAGCAATTAAATTAAAACAACAACGGGTAGATGGCTGTCTACACATCTTTATTAGGAAAAGAGGAAGAGCATTAAAAGTAATAAAAACTACGTCAAAAATGACATATTTGTTTTTGAAATTGCTTCAATAAATTTTAATTGAAGTTTTTATTTAACTTTGTTTTTTCTATTGTTAGTAACAGTTTTGCGTATTAAGCAGTAGTTATATATTCTAAAAGAAATACCAAATTTAAATGCGCAAAAACGTTCAAATCAAAGTAAATTAACATTAAAGTTATTGAGAACTTGAGGGCTGTAGTATGCTAGATTGGCTACCAGAGTTAGTAAAAGGTTGTAAAATATTGTTATTCATATACTAGCATTTAAGACTTTGGGGTTGTGTTTTAATACAGTTTTCTTAGCATTGAGGATTTATACACAACAGCTTTTGAGAGTATTATTTGAGGCTTAGGAGTTGCACAACAACCGTAAAAGATTGTTAAGCTTACACTGGCTGGTGAGGTATTGATATTGTATGAAGGACACATTATAATAGTAATGAGCAGTTAAATACGTACAGACAAAAGTATTTAGAAAATTTCATTAGTAATAAATCTTAAATTATTATCATTATCAATATTATGTATGTCCTAAAGTTGCATAATTGCAGATATTCTAGCATACTAGCCAGTGGTGTGCCTGGGTATAAGCTAATTCTACAGTATATATTATTAACTATGTGTAAGTTCAACTCATTAAAAAGCACGCTGAAACTATAGCGGGTTGAAAAAAAAATAATAGTAAGTTGGACTGACTTGAATGAAAATCAAGTTGAAACGGCGCAAAGAAAACAAAAACAATCTCTTTTATGAATGAATTGACAACGCACGACGACTACGTTGATAGAGTTTGGCAACAAACAGTAAGTGAAGTTTTTCTTGTTTTTTACCTAGCTATAAAAACAATATTATTGTAAAAAAAATCTTATTTTAAGTTTATATGACGTTTTATAGTGTTATTTCCAAGATTGGTTCTATTGTCAGTAAAAAAAAACAAAAATAAGTAATATGCAATTTGATGACAAAACCGTTATATTTATAAAAAATGATGCCAGTGTATGAAGAAAATAACCCGTCCTATTTTCAAGTCACTTATTGGAGCAAGTAGAGCAGGAAATTTATTTATGATGACTCAAAGTGTAAAATATTTTTGGATGCACAAACTAACAAAATTATCAACAAAGTTAAAGATATAGTATTTATTAAATAAAAATATCAAAAAAGTGCTTTTAAAACTCTACATAACATTTTAGGAATGAACAAGTTGTCAGCACTATAAATTTTTAAACTGAGCCCCAACAAAAACTGTGCAGATGGACAATTTGCAAACAAACTTTGATTGCTTTATTCCAAGATAAATTTTTTTTTATAAAACTTTAATTGAAAATGAAACCTAAGTATACCATTGATATTTTTTCACAAAACAAAAGTCTATGTGACAGATTTATAAAAGCTCTCTACTACCTAAGAAGGCAAAAACGCAATTTTTTGCTGAAAAAGCGATGGACACAATTTTCTGGGACGCTAAAGAGATACTAATTGAGTATGTCAAACAAAAAACTGCAGTAATAGAGAAAAATCACAATTAAGAATTTAAAAGCAGCCATACATAAAACAAAACTCTACAATTGTGCTCTAAAAATTTGACAATTGCAAGGTGCAAAAAGCACAATTCTAATTTTGCCTCTGGCAACAATTATTTTTTATAAGTATTGTAAATTTTTGTCAACTAAAACCGTTTTTTATTTTTGCCACTATCAATCTGAAAACCGCATGGCATTACTTTAAATAAGAGTTTATTATTAATTTGCACTTTTAGTTATTGTCATTACTATTGTCTTTTTTGCGTGTCTTTCTTGTGTAGTTTCTTGCTGTGTAGCACTTGTTTGATGTAGTTGTGAGTTGTCTCAAAGTTTTTTTGTTTGTCAGCATTTGTTCTACTATATTGTCTACAATAATAGTTGTTTTGGTTGTTTGTGTTAATCTTGTCTCTGTATGTCTTCTATTTATTGCATTTAAATATTCTATGTTCCAGAAAATCACGCTTGTTGCAGAACTAGTATTTAACTTAATATTAAACCCGCTAAAGTAATCATTAAAACACTTTTTTGATTTTTTGTGCATCTTACAGCGTTGTTCAAGATATTAATGAATTTGATACTAGTTAACATTTAGATTATTTCTAAAAAGATTGTGCAGTATGCACTGCCTACTTTTATTTGTAAATGTGACTACTTCTGTTTATGGCAATATAGTTAGGAGACTTTGTTGTAGTGTATGTTCTACAGTATTGTGCCTAAGACTGATCTCTGTAGAACACCGCTCGTCACGTTATTATTGGCCAACAATAATCTATCTATCATCTAAGTAACTGCTTACTATTTTAAGCAAAAACTTTCTAACACCCATTTCTGTTTAATCTTCATTATACCCAGCTATGGAGCAAAGCATTTTTTATACCCTACATAAATAACGTAGCAAATTTCTTTCTTGTATGAGATCTACTTAATTTTTTATTGGTGGATTGCTCGGCTTTTATCACATGTTTCAGAACGTAAATTACTGCTTTCCTTTTAAGAGCAACACGCTCCCGGGGCTTAACGCACAGAACCGTTCTGATAGACCGTTATGGTAGGTGGTGCATGAAGGGAAAAAGGAAGGAAACTCTGAACAAGTTGGAGAGTTGCGCTCTCTGTGAAAGGTACATGGGGCGTCAAACACAGAATTGTTGGAACCATACAGAACAGTGAAAGGACTAAAAGCAGAAAAAGATAGTCAATAGCCTTTTTTATATTTATACTTGTTTTTACTTTATTTTTAAATGTGTTTGTTTTCTTTATAAAACTTTGTAAGTATATAAAATATATAGTAGATAACTTCACTCAAAAGTTTTGCCATTATAGTCTGTTTTATCAGCTTGCTCATTACGTTTAATAGACATATAGGCCTATATCTTTATTCATTCTTAAGTTTTTAATCAAAACCAGCTTTGCAGTCTTACATTCTTTTAAAAATGTTTTTGTCTTTAGGTAAAATTTTATCATTTTGAGAATTTTGTTAGATAACTTTTTTATGACAGTTTTAATTATTTCAGGAAGCAGCTTGTTTGGTGTTTGGTCTAAAAGATTTTTTTGTTTTTATTTGCTTGTCGAGCAAATTAAAATAATCTCTTTTTCTGGTATTTTGAGCACATATTATTCATTGCGATTTATTTTGTCCCAAATCTGTGTTTGGTGCTCTGAGACAACTCCTTAGAAACTTTTAGTTGTTTATCATTGTTGATCTTGTTTTAATATTTGTTATGTCTTTTGTGTTAATTTTATAAATAGACCAAGGTTTGTTTGCTTGTTCTTCATTTCTTTGAGAAGGAGTTTTTCTATTAATAGTCTTTATGCTAGTGCTTGTAACAAATGATTCAGTTTTTTTAAACTCTTTTTGTAGGTTGACTTTTGGCTGTGTTATATTGGCTTTGTTTATGTGCCACATCCACTTTCTTTGATGTTGTTGTCTTTGCGGTTTTTTGGTTAATCAAACTTATAAAATATATTTTGATAAAAACTTAGGTTTTCATCATCAGATAGTTTTCAGTCAACGACTTGGTAAGCTATTTTTTGAAACTCACTATAATGTCCTTACTTTGATGCTTTTGTATGTTATTGCCCAGTTTATTGAAGTAAATTTTGTAGTTTTTTTTTGCTATTATTATCACTTGCGTCAGTTCCACCCAGACAAAACCTGAATTGCAAATTCCGAGCTCTATTACGTTAAGTTTTTTGTTGTATATTTGTATGGTTGTGTTGCTGTTGATATCTAGTTTCCGTTGTTAAGCGTATTTTTATATCACTCTACATTGCGATGGCAGTTCTATGCAACAAGTCAAACGCTGCCTTACCATAGTCTACATCAACTTGTGGGTTTTTTATTTTCATAAAAGGATTTCCTTGTTGCTCCTTTTTACCTCTACCGTAAGTGTTTTGTAGTTTAATCTTCTTTTCCACATTTTAGGCATTTCATTTTTCTTTCATGTCCTCGGATGCCTAGCACGTTTTAGCATGGCTGTGACATTAGTAGCGCTGTGTTTCAACAATGCAACATCTCATTTACCCTATCTTAATCCTTCCTTTAGCCAACAGTGTGTTAGCTTCTGTTAGAGACATACTTACATTGGCGCAAGTTAGTGGCTTTTGTTTTTGCCGACATTGTTATTGTTATATTACAAAATTCTTCTTTCGTAGATAATAATGACAATTTTCTTTTTTTTGAAAAACTTTAACCATGTTGGTGAGTTTTTCTTCCAGTGCAATCTTTAGCTTATTTTCATTTCCTTGATTCCCACTTAATATGTTGAGTTTGACGTACTTGTCTTTTGATTTTATTATTCTATTTATTCTAATATCTATTTTGGCTATTTTTTTTATTTCTCTTTTATGTCCGAATAGGTAACTGTGACGTATTTTTACCTTCTGTGATAAGAATTCACAGACATTATATCAAAAAGAATATATTCAAAACAAAAATTGAAACCGGTCATCAATATCTAGGTAAGTTTTTAAATGATAACGCTTTATCACGTAGCGGAACTTGCACATTTTAATATTGTTTTAAATTTAGCAACTAAAAGAAACTGTAAAGATTATTTACATTTACTGCACCGATGGAATTTCAATAGTGTGAATGGATTTACCGACGCAATTACACCGTCCGGGTCGGGCGGTGCAAATTTATGACTTTTTATTTCGTTTCCTCCGTTGGCGAATTTTATACTTTCTTTGCAATTTAACGAATTGAGAATCAACTTTAAAACCACATTAAATTGGAATTTAAAAAAAATCTTAATTTTCTACTGTCCGATCTAATCTCGGATGACGTTTAAATCTGATATTTTAGTATTTATTTAAAATTCTCAGACCGTGAAGTGATGGACATGCGGACGAACCCAAAGCTATAAAATTATACTATAGACTGCCACATCAGATTTGTATGTTCTGATGAGACCGTAGACAAACTCCTAATTTATTATTTCATTTTTATATGCTTATAATGGTTATGAATCTGAGTGTGATTTACTTTTTAGATTATTTTCCTAAAAATAATCTGTAAATGAATAATAATTTATTAGCTTCACATTGTCGTTGTTGCAGCAAATGTAGTTATACTCAAAACTGACCAAATAAACCATGGATTTTATTAGATTGTGTACTAGAGAAATAAAGACCGTTTGCAATAAGAAATATAATCATTAAAAAATCTTAAGTACAAACAAGTTACTAAATACTAAATGCTATACTAAATCAATTTTTATTGCAATAAATTTGTGTACCTCGCGGGTGGTCATGGCAGTAAATACGAAAATGCGAGAAAATCCATGTTTACATTTTCATCAATTTGAAGTATGTTATCCCGCATTCGGCATGAGCACGTGTATCGACCCAGACCCTAATGTAAAAAATATGATTTAAACAAGTTAATTTGCATAAAATAAGGTTTTTTTAATATAAGCTACTTGAACAAATCCGATTTATATGAAACAGAGTTATTATTATGAAGTGCTCTTTCAGAAATATCTATCCAAGCAAGAGATTATGAAATCTCAGAAAAATGTTTCTACCTATCGACAAATTTTTATAAAATTAGCATATTTTCATTCTTAGATTCTGTTCCTTAAACTGTTAGTTTCTTTCATTAATCTTCTTAGGTATTACCATAGCAATAAAAAGGATTATACAAGGTAACTCAGAGGAGATTTCAGTTTTTAACACGTTATAATAACAGTATAAAAAGTGTTGGAACAATTTTAATATTAAATTAAGAAAGTACAAAGATGCGGATTTCATTTTTTAAACACAATGTTGTCCAAATGTCGACCATCCTTCTCATAGCACTCCTACACTACTGCTCTTAAATGTTTAAATACTCGCCGACACATTTCAATAGGAATATTGTTAATGGCCTCTCGAATGTTGTTTTTTAACTGCTCCGTAGTGGCTGGAGGATCGGTGAAGACGACATGGCACACCAAACTGTTACCTTCTTGAAAATGCAATTGTTTTTGGTGCTTTTCTTTTGGGTTCTCGTCTCGTCTTCTGGAATAATCGGGCCTTACTTTTTTGAGGATGCCCGTGGCCGCTCTGTTACTGTGACAAGCCAACGGTACACTTCAATGCTCCACCAATTTTTGACTCCAACTCTTCAAAACGTTCCTGGTTATGACCCAAACTGGACCTGGTTTCAACAGGATGAGGTGACGGCACACACTGTAGCAGCATCATTGAACACTGTACGTGAATTGTTTCCAGGAACTGTTATTTCGAGATTTGGAGATATCTCTTGGCCGCCAAGATCACCAGATCTTACGCCCCTTGACAACTTTTTGTGGGGATATTTAAAGAGTGTCGTCTACACCGATCCTCCAGCCACTACGGAGCAGTTATAAAACAACATTCGAGAGGCCATTAACAATATTCCTATTGAAATGTGTCGGCGGGTATTTAAACATTTAAGAGCAGTATTGGAGGAGTGCTATGTGAAGGATGGTCAACATTTGGACAACATTGTGTTTAAAAAATGAAATCCGCATCTCTGTACTTTCTTAATTTAATATTAAAATTATTCCAACACTTTTTATACTGTTATTATAACTTGTTAAAAACTGAAATCTCCTCTGAGTCACCTTGTACAAAACATATTATATTAAACCTAACTTTTTATTCATTTTTAATTTATTTTGTTGCATGATTTGGAATTTCATTTCACTTGATTTGTTTGAAATAATTCTTGTTATTTTAATCAAAAAAATCAAAAACTCGCTTGCTTTACAAAAATTGCTTCTTCTGCCTATCCAGAGAATTCGTTTAGTCCGTTTTTTTTTTCAACTTAATGACATATATCACTTATTTTTTTATTTTTATAAGCTTCAGGAACACAGATACTTGATTTTCTTCCTGGCTTTTCAATCTAAGAGTAATTTGGAACAAAAAGATACATTTTGAACGTCTCTTAAAATTAAATATAAATAAATTATTTATAAAAATTATTTTATTGACAAAAGATACATTTGAACGCCTCTTAAAATTAAATATAAATAAATTATTTATAAACATTATTTTATTGACAAAAGATACATTTGAACGCCTCTTAAAATTAAATATAAATAAATTATTTATAAACATTATTTTATTGACATTAGTTAACTAAAAACAAATTTTACTAAACTAATCGACAAATACTACATTTTGCACTATTTTTCATAAACGTAACAATGATTTCGTTAACTTGTATTACTCGATTTCTTTCTTTAGTAGAACCATACACTGAAACTTTATAAATATGTTTTTAGTTTTGTATTAATAAGCTAATAGAATGTAAAAACATAATAATCCAACCTACGTCATTTATTTCAAACATTCCACGATAGATTCTAAAAGATATATCATTTATGTCACAATAAAATATTTAAAGCTACAAAAGAACAATCCACGCATGTTACTTCTTCATAAATTATTTTTGTTTCAATTTTATAGTTTCACTACATAATTATCTATAAATTTCACATTACACGTAAAGTTTTAAAGCACATTATCATAAAATGTATGAAAGCTTTTTACCTATAGATTTACTTACTTTTCATATACTTTTGAATTTCAACTATAACTAAACTTCTGACAACCCATCATATATTCTACAAAAACTAAACAAAACATAGTTCACCACACAAACATCCGGTTGTTTCCATAACGCTGGATTTACATGTAGCACCAGAATAAACAATTCGCTGTGATGTTCAGTACGTTTAACTTGTTTTCCTTAATGGACTTCCCCATTAAATTTCTAATTGTATTAACAGGAACAATATATTATACTTTACGTGCTTTTGTACAAATGAAATGCGTAAATAATATCGTAGTAAATAAAAAATAAGAAAACTGGGTCATTGCTTTGAACACTTAGAGAGATTCTTGTTACATATAATGAAGCCAAGTGTGAATAATCAAAATAATATAACACATTGACCAATATACTTGATTATAATTAAAGGAAAATACCATCACACATAAATCAGTGAAATTTTGATATAAATTACAAATTTACCTCGTAGTAGACTATATCATTATGCTACCTACAAATTACTCATGTAATAATCAATAATGAAACCTCGTTGGAATAATTATGGTGTAGTATTTTTCTTTATGGCATTATATATTGTTCTCATTAGTTTTTTTATTAATAATAATGTAAACTTAAATGTGAGCCACTGAGAGAACAAAGAAATCAGAAATTGATTATTAAATAAAGCACAATGATTCCGAATTCACGGTACATTAGGCAGGTTTTATTGTATGCAGTTACCAAATAAGTTAAGAAATGACAATTATATTGTTCAATTGTTTGCGTTATAATATGTTACATCTGATTCCAAAATTAGGGTTCGACAACAACAATCATTTCAATATCTATTATTTAAAATGTTCGCTTTGGTGATCATAAGGATGGAGATCATTAAATTTATTATATAAACTAATTAATATGATTGTTTGTTGTAATTAATCACGTTAGAAGTAATAAGGGTTAATTATATGTTATTTCTATATACGCTAAACGTACTTTGATGGTTAATAGTACGTGATATAGTATTGTAAACATAAAACTAGGTTAATGGTTATAACAGTTTAAGTATGTATTTTATTACTGTTTCATCGATTGAAAAAAATATTACCAAAAAAGTGAATGTGCTCATTTTAAAAACATCTGCCATAGATTAATAGTAACGTTATAATAATTACATTCTAATAACAAGTAGAAGTAACTAATCGGCTAAAAAACGAGGTTTAAAAATATAATAAGATTTGTTAACGTCTGATATACCTTGCCGAATCGACTCATACTTCTTTTGCAATACTTTTTACTCATGTTTTATAAACATTAATCAATAATAAATAACACAAACAACCACACAGAAAAACCTACGCATATCTGCGGTATTTTACTTAGTTTTTTTTTTTGTTGAATAGGCTTGCACGATGTCGATGAATAGTCTTAATAATTTTATGTTAGATGCTTTAATGGTAAAAATTGGAAGCCTCTGCTATGGTTTTTATGTTTGGTGGTACGGAAAGTCTATTTACAGAAAATGCTGTGTGTACGCTGCTAAGGTGCACATTGGGGCCAAAAACAAGCCAATCATGGTTTTTCCAATTTTTTTTTTTTAGTTTTATTAAATAAATGTAGATTAGACGTTCTTTATTAGTTTGTCCAAAAATTGTTTTGTAAAAATGTATATTTTATTTGTTTAGATAATAAAATATAAACTATTTTTGTAACCAAAATATTTCTTCACATTATTAACTATTAAATAAATAATCAAATAAAAAGCATTAATAGTTTATCGATTTTAGGTGAAAAAATGAACTAAATAAAATTATCTCTACCTTCTCAAATATAAAATTCTTTCTTTCATATTTTTTATAACCTAAAGTTTTATAGTTATGATATTTATAACTTTAGAAAAGGTTTTATCAAAATCAATTAATACACCAGTTTAGACTAAAAGCTTAATCAAGTTATAGAAGTTTCTTAATCATTATAAATTCATAATTATAGTAATGCATATTTTATGAAACTAGCATATTTGAATCTTGCAAAGTAACAATGAGCTTGTATACACATAAAACATTCAATTTGTCGACTAAATAATAAATTGAATATACATAACATAAAGTTCAGCATACGTTCTTTGCAACAACATGTCAAATATAATTTGCATTTACTTAAACATTGCATATTTTATTCTAGTTCCCTTGAATGGCATCACATTAATAATGGTATTTTGTAGACTTAACCTACCTTGTTTATTGCGTCTTCGAGCAATGTAATAAAGTTCAGTTTAATATAATTTTATTTTGTTGATCCTTGGTGCTGTTTTATATGTATTTACGACGGCGATTTACTAGGAAGTATATTTTCAGGAAAACACTCAATATAAATTTGTTAAATCTTTCTTTATATGTTACACATATTCCTCATTAATGTAATATTTTGAGTATTTACACCTAAACATTTAAAAGCACGGGTGCATAAAATATGATTAATATGATCAATCAAAATTATGATTTGTATGTAGAAACATTATTAATTAATAATAATTCTTGTGTTATTCAGCCTAGATATTTGCATTGTCCTTAGGTATCTTCTTAGTTCTATATCTTTATTAACTTCTTCCTTGTTGTATCCTCTTTCTTTCATAAATATTTTGTGCAGGTCCATTAAATGCATCCCTTTTGGTAGTCCTACATTTGCCAGTTTAACTTCTAGTGAGATTCTTAAATCTTCATTTGGGATTAGTTCTTTGCGTCCCCTGGTTGCCAGATATACTCTGACCATTTCAAAAGTTACATTTTCTGTCAACCTCGAGATGGCGTATTTTCCTTAAGCAGTTCTCTAATTTTTCTTCTTATTTCTGCAATTTCTGTTGGTACTAGGGTTTCAGTATATGTTCTTCTTTTGTCTTTCTGTTAATCTTTCATTGCTAGCAGGCATAGTTGTTTTGATCTTTTTTGTTTCTTTCCTCTTTATTACTTTTTTTTGCTTCTATTTAGCTTCTTGCTCCTCCTTCCTTTGTCTTTGGCTTTTAATTTGAGTGTTTTCTTCCATTTTGGTTTACCTAAATCTCAAAGCTTCAAACTCTTCTATTTTTTTTTGTTATTTATTTTTCAGTTATTATCACTGTGTTACAGTCTTTTATAAAAAAGCATCCATTTTGCTCTAATTGAAAACCTACATTTCGTTGTTGTTTTTTTACTCAGTGTTGATTTTTTTTCTTTAAAATTTGTCATACACACGGTGTACTATACTTCTTTGTCAGCCATTCATACGCCACTGCTGGCGTCTTAGCCTCTTCTCTGCTTGTAATGCTGGCAACTTGCATTACTATACTTAACAGGTCATAATGCCTTTAGGTTTTATTGTTGTGACAAGAGTTATATCGTCGATTGAAGATGAGCGAGAAAAACGTGAAACTGCAAGAATTGTTGGTAAAAGCCTTTGTGCTGTACAAAAGATGTATCAGCGTTACCTGGATACTGGCCTAATATCCAGAAAACTAGAATCCGGGCAATAAAATTCACCACAAAGAAAGATAGAATAGAACAGCTTCTGCAGTTTATCTACAAAATAAACTCTATGAAGTAAGAGATATAAATGTTAGTGAATGGACCGTTACGAAAATGCTTCGGGCTGCTGGATTGTCTTGTAGAAAGATGGCTACAGGTTTACCTTTACAACACCGACATTGTGATGCAAGATTGGCTTTTGCCTGAAGTCACCGGGCTTGGAATAATAAAGACTGGAGCAGGGTACTGTTTTTAAATGAGTTGCGCTTTTGCCTCAATGGACCAGACAAACGTCAAAAAGTGTAGAGAAGACGTTGAGAAAAATACGCTTTAATTTGTATTGATGAGCGACTTCTATTTGACAGTGGGTCAATTATGATTTGAGCAAAAATTTCTACCAAAGCACGCACAGAGTTGGTCTTTATACAGAATGGCTTTCTGACAGCTCACAAATACGTTATAGAAATTCTGGAAAATTAAGTTGTTGTATGCCTTTCATGAGAACTATGGGCGAGCGCGGCATGATAATAATGCAAGATAATGCTAGACCTCACGTAGCCAAAGTTGTCAGATATTATCTAGATAAAGTGAGAACTTGGAACCATTTTTTTCCTGCAATTATCTTTATATTATTAAACTACTTTTTTTCTGGTCTACCGACACTTTTTTTTGTTCTTCTTGGTCTCCATTATAGTATTTTTGTGGTCCATCTATTACAGTCGTGTCTGGCAACGTGGCCTGCCCATCTCTATTTTAGTTGAGCCTCTCGTGTCATTACATCTGTAAGTTTTGTTTGCCGTCTTATTTCTTTATTTTGTATTCTGTCTCTAAAGCTCACCCCTAACATAGCCCGTACCATTCACCTTTGGGTTGTTCTTAATTTATTGACGTTTTTCTGAGTTAGAGTCATAGTCTCTAATCCGTATGTTATAAGATGCACGTCTCGTAAACTTTTCTCTTTAAGTTTGTTGTGATGTCTGTGTTCTTGAAAATATGTTTCAAGTTCCCAAAGGCTACCCATCCTTGGCATACACGCCGCATGATTTTTGCCGTTTGATTGTCTTTCCCCGGTTTAATTTTATGACATAGATATATATAGTCATTTACTGTTTTAAAAAGTGGTTGTCATTAGTGATTTTTATTTCTTCCAGACTTATGCTTTTGGTCTTGTTTATGTTCATTTTTAGTCCAATTAATTTTGACGCTTTTTGTAGTTGTCTTAACATAGTTTCCAGCTGGTCGATATCCTTGCTGACGAATACTACGTCGTCTGCAAATCTTAGGTGGTTTAAATAGGAGCCGTATATGTTCAGGCTTATTTTGTCCCACGGTAATGTTTTGAAAATATTCTCAAGTACCCCTTGGCGCAGACTTCTTCGGACCTGTACAAAGTTTGATTTCAAATCTTCGTTGATTTTAAGTTGACTTGTTGAGTTGGTGTATATATACTTTAGCAAGTTTGTATATCTAGAATCAATTCAGGCTTTTTCAAGGCTTTCTAGGATTGCCCAGGTCTCTACAGAGTCGAAGACTTTGTGGTAATCTACAAAAACCAAGTGTATAAGAACATTGTATTTGGTAGTTTTTTTGATAAGAGAGAAGATCAATTGAACTGTACCCTTTTTTCCAAGTTTTTGTTGTCGCCTTTTTGAAGAGAAGTGTTACCTCTGAGTTCCGCCAGTTGTCTGGTACTCTGCCTTCTTTGAGACAATTATTTATTAGTAATAGAACTGCACCTATTAAAATACTTCCCATACTACCCATTTTCAACATTTTGCTAGTAATTCGGTCTTCTCTAGGTGTTTTCCTATTTTTTATGTTCATTAGTGCAGTTTTCAGTTCGTATCTACTAATTTCCGGCATTTCTTCAAATTCGACATTGATGATATGTTTTGGTTGGTAGTATGTTCTATTTGTGTGCGTATCATAAAGTTTATTATAGAACATTTGTTCTATTTGTGTGCGTATCATAAAGTTTATTATAGAACATTTCTATAGCTTTGACGATCTCTGCTTTGTCCGTTACAACCGTTTCTTTTTTATTTTGTTTCCTGAAAATATTTTCCCGTCCTTTGGACATCTTTAACTAAAGTACTCTCATATTTACATTGTCCTCAATTGTGTTTTGGATAAGTGTTGTATTGTGTGCACTTAAGTCTTTTCGAATACGTTTGTTAATGATTTTGTTCAGTTGTTTGTATTTTTGAGTGTGTTACGTCTCTGTTTTTGCTGTTTTGGATGCTGGATGTGATGATTGTTGTTATATCATTAAGTTCAAGCTGTTCTAAGTATTTTGTGTTAGAAAATTTACCTTTAATAGTTCGTTCGTATTATTTTATGTTCATTTATCTGTTCTGTTGTTGTGTAAGGGTCCTTTTTTCCTACAAGTTTTTTCCTTTCTTTTTTGGTGTTCAATATAAATGTTCCTATTACTAGCCTATGATCACTACCGGTATCGAATTTGTTTAGTGTGGACACGTTTGTACAAATATTCGTATTGTTAGTAAGTATAAAGTCTATTTTGTTTTTGTGTTGCCATTTGGGCTTTCCAAAGTCCACTTTCTTTGAAGTTGTTTTTTAAAAATGGTGTTCAAACAGTCAAAGTTTTCTTCTTGTAGGTAGTGTAGTAACATTTTTTTCTTTTCATTTCTGATCCTTATGCCGTAGTTTCCAATGTGGTTTGGATCGCCATTTGTCTTCTTACCAATTTTAGCATTGAAATCGCTCATTACTACAGAGTAATAGTACTTTTTTCATTGCAATGTCTTCTTAGAATTGTTTGGCAAGTTTGTGTCTTCTGCGTCGCTTGTGGGTGCATATACTTGTATCACTTGCATAGAGTATTTATTGTTAAATTGTACCATTATATATATGACCCGATCTGATATGGCTTGCATCTTTATTATAAGGAGTTTAACCTTTTTGTTAATGAGAAGAACTACACTTCCTAGATGTGTGATGTGATGTGTGAGTTGGTTTTTGTTGTTGTTCTGATACAATAGATGTCCCAATTTCAGTGTGGTCGATTTTTGTCCTTGTAACCGTGTCTCGCTAAAGTCAATGATGTCCCACTTTATGTGCTTTAGTTCTTGTTCGGGTTTTTCTTGATGTTCATCCAGTCGCATTGTCCGTATGTTGTATGGTGCAACCAGGATTTGACAATTTTTCTTCTTTGTTGTCTTTATCAAATTAAAGTTTTTGCCTCCCCCAGAATCCTTAAGGCAGACTGACGAAGGATCAGTGTGAAATTTTAATATGGTTCTACTCACCTGGGGTATATTTGTTGTAGAATTCGACATTTTCATAGATTATATAGATTGTTTCCGGAAGGATTTAGCATTAAAACGCCGCGTTTGCCAAGCGGGTTGGCGAGTCCTGTTCAGACGCTGTTTGCAGTTGCTCATTCTGGGTCAGACGCTGTTTGCAGTCGCTCATTCAGGGTCAGATGTTGCTTGCACTAAGGTGCCCTAACTCATCCACTCTAGGCTATTGGCTGATAAAAGGTGATTGCTTATATTGGCAATTACTCGGTCTTCCCTGTTTACAGCCGCCCACTCTGGATCAGTCGCTGGAACAAAGTGTTGTGTCACTTTTTGTTTCACGCCGAGTGTTTTATTTCCCCGGTTCCCTCCGGCAAGCCGGCAAGATTCCCCAATTCCCACTTGAAGTAGTTTTTCTAGTGTCCTTAAACCTGCGTTTTCTTAGTCATATTATGCACCTCTGGTTTTTATTTCTCTAATAGTGCCGATTCTTTGATGAAATCCATTATTTTTTTCCGAGGCTCTTTTTTAGTTAGTTTGTGTTTTCCAGAAAAGGCTCAGCGTTTTTCATTGTAATCCTTGCACTTGCTCAACAGAGTAGTGGAGTTTCTTCATCCTGCAGACATCGGCGTCATACAAGATTATTTTACTTTTATAATCTATGCATGTGTTTGTTCAAACTATAGTGTCCAGTTATCAGTTCTGTAAGCTTTTACAGATTTATTTGGCTAATTTACATTGTCATTGTTTGGGTAGTGTATGATGGTCCTATTCAAAATAACTTAATGTACTTCATTCAGACAATTCTGATACAGATTGCTTTATTTTGTTTCAAGTTTTCTACGGATTATTTGTTTTTTGTCTTGTATAGAATACCAAAAACATATTCCAGTCTTTATGTGCCCTGATTTTTTGACGTCCAGATCGGGTATGTTGTTATTAAGTAATAGTTTGTTATGCAATCCAATATCAATTTAGATTTTGTGCCCAGGAATAACGTAAGTGACGTGCTTTGGCTTTTGATATTGCCCAAGTTTATCCACTTTTCTCAAAACGGTATTACCACATTATTGCCCGGTTGCACCAACGCACCTTAAGCTGTAGCTAAAGCTTAAAGCTTGCTTACATCTTAAAGTCTTCTTAAAACGTTGCACCAACACAAAGTTATCTTACATTGACACCTGTCGGCCTTACATCTTAAGTAGTTGATTTCTATGACTTAAGCTCTATTTGATTGGTTATGTTTATTAAAAGTGATGACATATGAATCATAATGTATATAAAAATAAATTATTTTAAAATAATAATATAAGTAAAATCAACTTTGATAGTTTGAACAATATTAGAGTAAGTAATTAAATAATTATAAAATAATATTATTACATATTATTTTCATTGCGTTTTAGGACTTTTAAGATACAACTGTCTGTGTCTACATCTATTGTTAGTTTGTTGAATTGCATTTTGCGCAGTTGCCAAACGTATTTTAATGCTAAGGTAATACGCTGTCACATTTAATTGGTACAACAAAATGTAAAACTTAAGGCGCTCTTATTGCAAATCCGCCTTAGCTGAGCTGCACCTTAAGTTGCGTTGGTGCAACCGGACATTAAGGACTGTTGTATGCAATAATCTTTCATAAAATCTGATCTCATGCTTAGTGTCTCCTTTTTATCTAACACATTTGTTATTCCTGATTAGTCTATGACAAAACACCATATTAGAAGTGATAACACTTTAGTTTCTACAGTCTTACCATGTAATGATACAGTTTGGTTGTTGTGCTGCTCTCTCCCGTATATACCTGTCAATTATTTTTTTTAAATAGTTTTAGCATAAAAGATGTTATACTGATTGGTATGTAGGACTTAACCAAGGCATATGTAGATCGCAATAGCTTTAGTTATAAATACTACCTTAACTACTCTCCAGCAGCTTGGTATTTATAAAAGTGCTAAGCTATTTCTAAGAATGTTACATAGAGGCTCTCTTAGAGCAGCCAACCCTTTCTGTATTTTTTTTAGTTTAATTATTTAAATTCGGTTTATTTCTGCTGCCAAGGCTAATCACCGATTAGATTGCCGCAAATTCAGAAATTCCTACCTAAATTATTGGGTTCTTTAACGTGCAAGCAACATCAAGGCAGTACACGGGACCTACTAAAGTTTGTCTTCTTATTCGAAAGAAGGTGTACTCATTACAACACATTTTTTTTAACAAAAAACGGACCATTCATATAGAGAAGAACTTGAGACTCGACCCCAAGACCCCTGATAAAGCGGCTTACTAAATACAATTGATTCGGTTTTTACAAATCCTCATCAGCGTATCTTGCTGATACGGCATCACATAATTAATCATTCATCTTTTAATATTCACTGACACAAATATATTCTATTACATACTCTCGACAAACAACACAGGTGTGGTCGAGTATAAAAGTACATTTAAAAAGACCAATTTCTTGCACAGCGAGCACTTTGATAATTAAAAGAATTTTAATGCGACAAGCTCTTCTCGACGTTGCATTTTTTATTTTAATTGCACTTTGCTGCCTTAATTATTCGTATAATTATAGTAGAGAATATAAAGGTTCGTACAACGAAAGGCGATCTACTGAAAACGGAAACTTGGTTTGCCAGTTAATTAGTTTAACACCGTGCAGATTTAATTAGTACTTTTTTAAATGCAGCATTACAATCAAAGATTATTTTTGCATTCAAATAGTGGACATAACAATCTCTCTTAGATAGCGTTAACTAATTTAAAATAGATTATAATGCAATATTTGAATAATTCATTAGCAAAGTAAACTTTAATATTTGTTTTAGTGTTTTATTAGCTCAATAAAATACTTTTTCAAGAGATCATGCTCTATATTAATATTTATTTTAAAGATAAAAATCTTAATTAAAATTATAATAATCTTTAAAGCTATTAGAAACGATTAATATTAAAGCGTTGGTTGATATGATTTTTAGGTATTATTATTTAATAACTAAATTAAAATATTGTTATGATACGTTGATGGTTAATTGGCTGCGCCTGAACTTTGAGTTCGATTGCTCAGTATTTCTAAAATGTGTTGCATTAAGGGTCTGGTGAGCGATACAGATATACCAAGTATTAAACCAAATATTTTTAATAATAACATTCATGGATTAAATAAATCTACTTACAGATTAAACTTAATTGCAAAATGTACCTAACTACAAGCAAACATTAAAGAAACAATGTTCTTTGTTTTATGTCATATGTCAGTATTACTAACTACAGACCAATATGCTTACTAATCATGTTTACTTCTTTTCACAAATTTTAAAACAACTTGCTGTGCCTATCGTTTGAAACTATTAGTGTATTATGTTTTTAAACTAATACAGAAGTTCTATTAAATCTTATTTTAGAAGCAATTTTCGTTGGCATCAGGCCATAAAAAAATTAATTTTTAATATTTATAGCCTAGAAAACATGTTGCATAAATTTTATAATTACTACCGTACTATCTGCAAGCTCATTAATATGCAGATTGGATTTAGATTAGTTTTTACAAAAACTTTAATTCAATTTGTTGAGTGACTTTAATTAAATTACGATACAAGATAAAATAAAACCTATAAAAAATGTATTACGTATATTTTATATTGTATGTTTTATTCTTGGTGCGCACTTTTATATTATGACTTGTTCCTATTTGCAGATGGATTTCTCAAAGACAAAATACTAAAAGGAAAAAGGACATTATTCCAGAGTATTGAAACAACATATGTATTTATTAAATCATTTATTGTAAAAAATACTAAACATAGTAATACATTATAATATATAATAACAAGAAATTTAAACAAACGTTGTTTGGAATTTAAAGATTTATGTGATAAACTGTTTCAACACACAGTGGCATCATCAGACAGATGGAAAAATTATCATCGGCAATTATGTTTGTGTTTTATTGCAATTTTAACTCAAAAAATATAACTCTTTGATAAGAATTTTTTGAACTATTATACTGACCTGACAAAAATTGTTTCAGCTAATTTATTGAGATCTATATTGCATTTTTTTTTTAAGTTATTTGCACTGCCAAAACTTTTATTCCATTTGCATGTTTAGATTGATTTCAGAAACAATTGTCGACTTAATCACAGTATTTTGTTGTTGTCGAGTCTACCTACAAATACGACTTAGGCAGATTAACTAATTAGGCTGCAGTTTTACAGCAGCACCCACTATTCTATTACGTTAAATCATATGGTAACGGTTCCACTGATTCACTGCTACTTGCTGGCGTTTGTGACCTAGTTACCACCGTTTCATTTGTGGCGTGGGTTGGGAATCTTCTAAAGACTTTTGTTTCCCTGGACTCTTCTGGGGGTACCTACCAACTAAACCTCACCCAATCAGGAAATTGCCTTGAAGTTTGAGACCTTAAGCTCATAAACTATCTGTTTTGAGAAAATTAATGGGGTGATTTAAGAAAAGTCGCCTTATAGGCTGTGGAGTAAGGTTGTGGGATAAACCCACTTAGGTTTGTATTAGATTGACCAGTTTCCTATAGAAGTAGTTTTCCTTGTCGGGCTCTGCTAGTCTGGCCAGGTCGGTATTCGATAAAGTGCTAAATTTGCAAAGTATTTTTTGACGAGCGCCTTGAAATGTTGCTGTAGCGGTGTGATGCCTAGGTCGTTGTGAATGTCTGCACTCCTATCACGTATCAGAGTGCTCCAACAATCTAACGTCGTGTTTGAATTTAAAAAACGTCAAGACACCTGATGTGAGTATTTGCCGCCGTTCCTCAGATTGGAAAATTAAACGTCATTTGCGGTCTGATGATTGACGTGTACATCCGCAGTTTATTCCAAAGCAATAGCTCACTGTCCCGCCAAAACATTGGAACTAGTAGGTTTTTTGCACATCTTTATCATAGTGATTCCCAGATACTTTGCAGAATCTGACCACAGAATCGGAACGTTATCAATGAAGACGTTTTTGTGAGCAGTGGTTTGTCGCCGTAAAAAAAAGAGCTTTGCTTTTTTCTGGGTTAATCTTGTAGATTGTTAGTTGCTTTCCAAAGCCTCATGATAACTACCATGGGCAACCTTAAGGTGTAAAAAAAAGCAGTATCGTCTTCCTATTGTGCCATTTTATTTCCATGCTTCCAGCCCAATGACAATACAAGAAAGCTTTGAGGTACATCTGCCGTGATTGGCATGATTTTTAAGCTTCACTAATAAAGTTCTGCAGTGTAGTTAAGAAGCTATCAGTTTTATAAGACGCAGTTGGAACTCGAGCTGTTTTAGTAGTAAACCGTTATGCGGTTTAGCGCATATACGACAGAGTATTCACGCCAAAAGCCATGTTGATAAGAAGAAAGAAGAGAATTTACTTCTGCGTGTTCTTGGATAACATCCAAAATTAATCTTTGTATGACCTTGATCAAGGTGCACAGAAAACTAATTGACCAGTAGTTTTGAAAAAACTTTTGGTTTTTTTCAGGTTTTGGAATGATAATTACGTGGGAGCCTTTTCAAACTGTTAAAAAGTGCCTTATACGTAAGATTGCATTGACAATATTTGTCAATACCATTATTGTTTTGTGCAAAAAAAATTATTATTTAGAATACCGTCAGGATTTTGCGCAGATCGAGCATCAAGTGTTGATATAATTTTTATGATCCATGACGGTCGGATGCTTTGTATCATCGTCCTTTCTAGAGGAGCATTAGAACTTTAAGTTGTCGGCCTTTCCTTCGATAGAATATTTAAGCATTTTCTCACCATAGATGACTAGTATCAGGACTTTCCTGTTACGTAAGGCTTTGAAGATCTTTCACATTAGATTTGCATCCTTTGTGGTTAGTTCCAAGGTTTTTTGCCAGCACTAATTTTTGTGCAGGCTTATAGTCAACCTAACTTTCTTATGCAGGGCATTTAGAATTTCACGATCTAAGGGGTTGCAATGCTTTTGCTATTCTTCTAGAAATCAATGCCTTTTGTTTGCAAGATAGTCGAAGTAGATTTACCCGGAAATGTTTTAGATGCCTTCACCGTGGCCTTAAATAACAAATAAATTAGTTTTGTAAACTTTTCAACGGTTTTTTTGATATCCGCAATTTGTCTCCTCGGTGTCCTACGAAGCTGATGTAAGTAGGATCATCTGTTCCCAAGACTTGATATTTTTTTGTCTCAACGTAGTCTTGCAAAGTTTCCCGCTAAAATGGTGGGAAAAGGAGATAAAAAACCGCGTTAAAATTTTGGTTTGGTTGATTGGGTTGACGTACTCAGATGCAATTTTGAGAGCACCTAGCCCCGGTACCTTTACCACAATCGCATTAAATTCTAAAGTCGAAATGTTTGCTGAGTTCACTTCAGTATGGTTCAGCAATCTTCTTGCAAAGACCGCTGTCCCACGCTTCCTGTCTACCTCTAACGTTTCCAAATGCGTGAAAGTATTTAGAAGTCTCAGCGCGTGTCAGAGTTTATGGTTTGACAAACACACTAGCATGACGTCAATGTTGTGGTTGAAGAAGAATTTGTTCACTTTGCTTATAAATGCTATTTGCATTCTAGAGGCACACCTTTAGCAATATTTTGAGTGTATTATTTATTGTCAAACGTCTTATTTGACTACTTAAGTTTAGATAATAATTGGGCCATTTCATTATTGTTTGCCACAATTGGGGCTGGTAGCAACACCATGTTAGCAAATGACCGGTTTGCGTTTACTGCAGCTGCAGGTTTGCGGGAACCTTAGCTTTGAAAAGCTTGAAATAGAGCCAAAGCGGGCCCTGGCGCCGGAGTGGCGCTCTTTTTGTTTTTGGATTGAGCAGCCATCATTTTTGTGTAAACTCTCATAGTTGGCGGGATGAGGGCTGGAATACAAAGTAAATTTTGGAGATGTGCCCTTTGAGCATGCAACGACCTGTGGAGACCCAAACAGTTACTTCACGCTTGGCTGTCTTAAAGCATCTGATAGCTGTGTGGCCGTAGATCTGTTATTTTTGGCACAAAGCAATGCCTCTGCTCCTCTTCTTTGGTTCCACTCTGACAGCAAAACCAAGGATGACCTTGACGTCATTGATTGATTGGCCCTTTTCCCCCTTTGGGAGTTTTTGTGAACATTCGAGGGTTGGACGCCCAACTTCTTAAGCGTTTGACTTACCTTTTCTATACGAAGAAAAGCAGCAAGTCCCAAATGACCACTTCTAAGCAACGTTCTTCTGGAAAAGCCCAAGTGTAATAATTGGATAGAGTGGTCTTAAGATAGGCCGTAATTTTTTGATGATTATTGTTGGTCACCGGAGTGACGCGGATGCCTTCGTAAGTGTAAGGGGCAGATGCAATGTTAGTTCAAATGTTGGTAAAATATTGAGAATAGTCAAGGAAGTTGTCTTTGTTATTGATGACAAAGGCCACTAGGCGCGTGAAAGATGTGGCTTGTTCTTGCGGGAAGGTACCATCACCGTTGAGGTCTCAGTCCGTGCCTGTTGCTTGAACCTGACTTTTGTGATGTTTTCTTCTTGGCGGGGGCAACGCCGTTTTTTTGGGTGTTTTGCCGCTTTGTTTGAAGCTCCGGTAGGATAAGCATCTGATAGCCATCTGAGCACAGCACCTGAGGGGTGCTGGGGGTTGACTGATGGTCCATTGGTAATAGTAGAGGATGACTCACTCAGTGTTTTCTTTTTCTTTCCCTTGACATTCAAGGTGCATCCCTCGTTGTTTGCATTACTCTCTGGTTTTTCGGCTAGCTGCTCCGCGCGACTTCTGTTAGGTTGTCTGCAGAGGGCAGCGGCTTTTTCGGATACTTGGAAGCGGTTGTCGTCGCTCTTGTTCTCCGAGAGCAAATTGATAGCGCGGCTCTTAATCTTCTTCTCCTTGCTACGGTTTTTTTACCCTCTAGCTGAAGGCAATCTCGCCGCCCCATTGGCTGAGACCGGCTCTCTGTTCTTAGGTGGGGGCCGACAGGTTTATGAACTTGTAGCATTTGAAGCGAGGTCTGATGGGCTATGGTCTCAGCTTGCTTCTCGATGGTGGCCTGGAGTTTTTCAATTTTCTCCCTCATTGCACCATCTGGTCACTCATGCCTCCAATCTAAGCTTGGAGAGAATTGATAAGCTCCCTAGACCTATGTTCTGAGTGAGAGCGTTTATTTTACTTACCCTAGACCGGTCGCGGTGCTCGCTCTTTCTCTGGCGATCTTTCTCCATTCTGTCCTGATGGGGATTGCCAATCTTCTGGGCGACAATTGGTTGTTTCCCGTTTCTTGTCATTGCAGTTCGGGGGAGCTGTAAGAAATCACTTTCCGTTTTTCCCTTAAAAAAACGGAAAAACAGGAATTAGTAATAAATATTAATAATATAATAATTACATTCATCTTTCGGTATTATAACTATTAATATTGTGGTAGCAATAAAAATTGCTTTAATTCTAAAATTTATTTTGCTGCAAATTGTTTCATGTTTAAATTGATGCGTTCATTATAATCTTTAGTGTCTCAAATATTTGTCTTACTGCATCTTAATTTAACCGGCTCGGTATGTCTTTTTTTCTAACTTGAATAAAAAATTTTTTTTTCTTTTTTGAAGCACGCAATCTATTATTTACGGTCGCATACAGAGAATATTTTTGAGAATTGCTTACCTCTTAACCTCTTTAAATACAGGTACTTATTAATTGTTGATTTGCACTTTAAATTTATGCTCTGCATGTTTTGTAGTATTCAAGGGTAAAAATAATGTATATTTATATAATATTTTCATACTTAAATATCGAGGTGTTATAAGCTATTAAAAGTATATAATACAAACATAATTGCTTCCGCAAGGCGATTGGTAATGATATAATATGCTCAGAAAATTTAAGGCTATGCCGTAAAGACAATACATCGATGAGTATACTATACATTCAATTTTCTCCACATATTGACACTACTATGCGAGACGTTGAGGAAAATTTATTTATTTAATATTCATAATATTATCTTGAAGGCATAAACTATTTTATTTCAAAGCCTTCCTTACTTCTGATTTTATATAAGTTTAAATTAAATTGGTCTCTATGTTAAGACGAGCTTCCAAACTTTATTTGCGCCACGGGCTAAATTTCTTAATTCACCACATTGTATATAACGTGAACAAATTTATAAGACATTTCAAGAAACATCCTACAAACATTAGTTTCAAAATTGAAACAATTAATATTGATTTATAAATTTTATTGAATACAATCTAGGTCAAAACTTGATAATAATTAAATCAGTCGCTTTACTAAATAGCTACCCAGATTAATTATAACTGCACCTGAGCTCGAAATTATGATGGCAAAGTCATAATTGCAATCTAAACGTGCCTGTTTCGAGAACATTTCTATATTATTGCACAAAGTTATCATCGATTAGTAGAACTGACATTAAAACGTGAAACTGCTGCACCACCGTCTGGAAATTAATTAATTCTCCTAGAAATAATTGGATGTAAAACAATAACATTATGAAACATTTTATATTCAAGCAAACACCTACGAAATCTGTGCATTTCTCTGACGATTAAATTTTACTACTATATGAGGAAAGGATGCAGAAAAAATTGCACGATATGCGAATATTATGTAAATTTATTGTAATTTATTCATTGATAATTATGCTTGGTGTTACTGACCGTATATGAAGGTTGACTACTTATTAACGAATAACCCATTTTATATGTCGTCTGGTTATTTGTCTACAAGAATATATTAATTAAGAGTGGTATTTTATTTGTCTTCCTTAATAAAATTATGAAAACAAATTATACCATTGGTTGTAAATAGAATCAAGGAGATCGTTTATGTTTTACAAGGGCAATTGCAGTTTTGTTTATGAAATTTAAATTAAATTTTGCGTGGGAGTGAATACGTATTTGTCTGAAAGTGCAATATGAACATATCAGTTTGTTAATTATATTTGATAAAAATAGTAGCTGTGTTTAGTTACAACAACAATTTTGAAAATGTGTGTACAAAAATACTAAAAGTTATACAATGTATGTTTATATTTAATGCATTTCAACTTCAACATTTTCTGCCAACGGAATCGTGACTTTAACGCTCAACTTTGTCAAAATGTTACATGAATGTTTGCGGTAAAAGATGATAAATAATTACTGCTTTCCTTTCAAGAGCAACATGCTCCCGGGGTTTGATGCGCAGAACCGTTCTGAGGGGAGAGAGGAAGAAATCTCGGAACAAGTTGGGCGTCGCGCTTTTTGTGAACGGTACATGGGGCGTCAAGCAGAGAATTGTTCGGAACCGTCCAGAACAGTGAATTGGATGTAAAAAATAAAAAGTAATAAACGAAATAACGGAGGCAACACCAAGCATGAAAACAATTATATGACCAGCACACTTTCACGACGGTGCAACAAAAGCAGTTAAATATCAAATTAAAACTATATTAATACAACAGCAAACCTTGTTGTAGCACATGCCACAATATGTCATTACTGTTGCTAGACTATTCTAGAATTGCAAAATTTTGTTTGAACGCTTTTAACTACAAAACAATCATCAACTCATAAAAGTATTTTTGCCCAATCATCTGTAAATTTTTGTTAACTACCTTGTTTCGGACAATGAAACCAACCGTTATCAATTAACCATTAGGTAATATATTTATTTCTTCTGGTTTTGGAATATAGGGAACGTAACCGCTAAGCTAAAGCTTTCAGAAGCGGCTAGGAAAGAGTAAATCAAACCTATCGTTGGCACAGTAGAGTAGAGTGCAAAAACTATTAAGACCAACATTTTTGAGAAAAGCATTACTCCGTTTTCAAAAATGCACTTAACCTGGCAAGTTGTAAACTCTAAAATTAATTTCAAAAATATTTAACATGTTCTACTAATAGAACAGTTTTTAGAAGAATGTAGAAAACACAAAAGTTAGACTTCACTAAACCGAAATAAGCAAATTCCGTCAAAAAGGCTATCAATAAATTTTTTTGCCCATTCCCTAAAAAACTAAGAATATTGTGCAAATGATAAAGTCAATTTTATAAAAATAAAAATTTGATGTGACTAACAAAACAAATTGACAAACCAAAGTTATCCGAGCATAACAAAAAAAAATCATTTAGTATACTTATGGAACCAAAAACAAAAATATCACCAAAAAAATAGAAACCCTAAGAAACAAAGTTCACATAATTTTTTTTTAGAATATTTTCCGGGCACTGTCTAGAACAGATAGAGGCAAACCAAAAGTATCCTGTTAAAAAAAGAAAAAAATATTGAACAACTAAAAACCTTAGATTAACTAGAAAAAAGATACAAGTTCTAAGTATTCCAGGCAGATGGCTTTCATCAACCAAATCCTTATGTAGGTATTATATCAAAACATAAACTAACCTTATGCCATTATGGAATTTTTGTTACAGAGACCAGGTGACAGCCAAAGTAGCTGCACTAAAAACATGGGGTTAAAAAAAATATTTTTGGGTTAGTATACTTTTTTTATAATCAACAAAATCCTTTGTTGCCCGAAGAAATATAAAGGCGTGAGTGCAATACATAATATGCACATAACATTGCACAAGGGAGCACCGATATCATTCCAAAAGGTGCAAAACTTTTAAAATAAATAAATAAAATATTTTAAAAACGCGTTAAAGTTATCCACTTAGTATTATTAAATGATGACAAACAGTATGTAATACCAATATTTATAGACATGAGAAAAGCCTTTGACACAATCGACAAAGACAAATTGATCAACAAAATGGAAATTCTTGGAATAAGAAACACAAACTTAAAACTACTAAAAACATATATTAAAAACAGCACACAAAAAACAAGAATAAACGACATACTTAGTACATCTACAATAGCAGAATATGGGCTACCACAAGGTGTAGTACTAGCACCAATATTGTATATATTATCATAATGGTATATATAATATAAACTTAGTTGGTGAAATATATACATATGTTGATGACACATGTATTATATATCACGAAAAGACGTTAAGAAATTAACTAAATGGTATGACAAAAACATACAAACAATAAATGAAGAAAAAACAACGTATATGATAATAAGACAAAAAAACACAAAAGATATTAACATAACAATTGAAATAAATAACATACCAATTACTAGAACAAAACAGACAAAATACTTAGAAATAATATTAACTGAGAAACTCACCTGGGATTCACATATTAACAAATTATTAAAAGAAAGCGCAGCAATAATAGGAGCTGTGTATAGAGCTAGGAAATGCATTACAAAAGAAACTGCATTAAGTATCTACCATTCACTATTTTTAGCAAAAATTAATTATTTAATAAACATATGGGAAGAAACAACAAAAACAAACATACAAAAAATACAAAGACAACAGAACAAAATTCTAAAAATAATACACAAACTACCAAAACTAACACCAACAGAAGAAGTATACAAAATAATTAACAAAACAAAGATAAACAAAAAAATAAAAATAGAAAAATGCAAACTAATATACAAAATTAAAAATAAAATTAAAACCAACCTCCAAAAAAATGCAACAAAGAAATTCACAAAAAGACATAACACAAGAAGAAGAAGCAACATACATGTACACACAACAAGGACAGAAAAAGCAAAACAAACAATACTAGGCAATGGACTTGTCACGTACAACCAACTGCCTGAAAGTATCAAGAAAACAAAGAATTATAAAGAATTTAAAATTAAAATTAAAAAACACTATATATTAACAAGATCTAGTTAGAAGAAGATAGAAGAAGATAAATGAAAACATAAAATGGTGCCCCGAATACGAAGCTCTGCAGCCATCCACATGGAGATGTTATAACAAAATATTAGTTAGTCAAATGTGGCCTGTCCTAAAGCAGCAAAAACTAGTCACAAGCTGAAAATAATGACAGAAATGTTTGTTAACTTTATAAAAACAAATTTTTAAAGAAACACCTTTAAGCACACTTAGAACAAAGTTAGTTGGTAGAGTAAGAAACTTGAAAGAACAAAGGCTAGCACAAAGAAAGTGTTCAACAATGCCAAAAAAAACGGTGACTGGCTTCATACAGAACCAACTTTACTTTTTGGAGAAGATATTGTGAAGGCGTCTAAAACGAACCAACATGTTTTTGCATCCAAAAAACTCAAATATTGCAAATAATGAGTCTTTTTAGATATAATCAAAAATTATACAAATATGATATCTCTGCATAAGCTATTACTGGCATCATAGGTTCTACAAAAAATTTACTTATTTACTGGCGCTTCTGATAATGCCATCGAGACTTGGATGTACTGTTTCGATCCGTCCAAGTCGCCAGCGAAAAGGTGCAATGTTATCTTCTTTGATGATGACGAGCTGTTCTGTTTGTAGAGCAGTACTATTGGTTTGCCACTTTGTCCTCTTATGGAGCTGCGATATATATTCCCTGGACCATCTTTTCCATATCTGTTGTTTTAATTTTTTTACGAGTTGCTAACAAGATAATTGGTTATCAGGAATTTTGTGGAGTATGTGATTGACAGGTGTTGTGAGAAGCTCACCTATTAAAAAATGTCTTGGAGTTAGTGCGCTGGAGTCATTTGGGTCTTCTGACAGTGGACATAACGGTTGTGCGTTTAGAACTGATTCGATTTGAGTTAGCAATGTATATAGTTCTTCATAGGTAAGTAAAGCATTACCTGCGACACGATGCAAATGAGTTTTTATATTTTGTGAGAAACACGAGGTGGAATTAAATGCCATTTTATCTTCTTAGTGCTTAATAAATTCTGAAGTATAGTTGTGTTATTAGGTTTGTTGAGAAAAGATAAAGTTTAACAACTCTCAGCTCCAATAAAGTTTGTGGCGCTATTACTGTAGATTTCTGCAACAAAGCCACGTCGGGTTATAAACCGGGAGAATGCGGCAATAAAAGCTTCAGTCGTTAATTGTGATACCAATTCAATGAGTGTAGCTTTTGTAGAAAAGCATACAAATACACACATATACGCCTTCGTTGTCTTCTTTGATCTTCGACTTCCTTCCTTAATCATAATAGATCCGGCGTAATAAACTCCTATCTTCGAAAAAGGTCGAAATTGCTGAGTCTAATAAATGGGCAAAACGCCCATAAGTAGAGCTTCAAATTATGGTTAGGCGCGTAAACAATGTATGTAGTTGCGTGCACCGGCGTGCAGCTAAGATTGGTGTATGCTGACAATTAGAAGTCTTGTTAGTTGGTGACATGGTAATACAACCGGACAGCGTCTATCAAATTAAAGATTTGAATGGATCAAACAGTCTCCTACACGTATCAAACCATCTGAGTCAACAAATAGATTTAAAGTTAACAATTTGCTGCTTTTTGGTACAGAAGCACTCCTTTAAAGCAGATCATATTTACGAGAAACATGTAAACGTTGTAGGTTTTGGAGTAAAGTCAATGTTGCTAGATAAACTTCATTCAAAGTTAATTGTTCAGTTACTTTCTTCTCTTAGCAGCGTATGTTTGAGATAAACCGTAAAACTTAAGCTATAACTCAAATTGTTTTTTCGAAAGATGAACACTCTGGTAAAATTAAAATGTCTGTTTTGTGGAGATTAGCACATGTTTACTTTTTGGCAAGTCCAGGATCGGTTCAAAATTTACTGCTGCAAAACCTTTTAATAGAAAATCGGGTCCGTGCCACCATAATAAATTGTCTTTCAGCTCAGTTGTTTTAAGTCCGCGGCTTATTATGTCAGCGGGGTTTTCCTTTATAGAAACGTGGTACCAATTACTGGGAGTAATTTTCTTATGTATACCACCTACACAATTTGAAAGAAGTGTTTTGAAGTTTTTGAATTCTGACTTAATCCATGACAGCGTAATAAAAGCGTCGTGCAACTTTATAATCCACTAATAAATTGCATACTTGTTTGATTAATTTTGCTAACAGGTGTGCGGCATAAAGCTCAAGCCGAGGTATTGTTGTTGTTTTAATAATAATAATATTTTTATTATTATAGGCGCTATAAAGCAAACAACGTCAAGTACATAATACATTTAAAATTTCATATGCAAAAATAGACAAAGATTAGCAAAAATTAACACAGATTTACAAAGTACTATTAAAATAATCATTCAGTGTATAAAAACAACTATTTACCAAGTATTGTTTTAAGCGCTTTTTAAATAATGGGTATGACGCTTATACAATCTTTACTTTAGATTTTGCACATAATTAATAGCTGGTAGTTCTTTTACCTTCTTTAGCGTTGACAATATATACACGCACCATATGCGCATTTACTTGCATCAGCAAAACCGTAAATTTCTATGTCGTGTCTAGGTTTAGGAATTACATTGCAAAGAGTCTCGATTCTTGTCACATCAAATAAAGTTGCTGCATATTTGAGTCAGCGCAGTGGCGTAGCTAAGATTTGTAGGCCCCCCCGCAAAATATTGAAAAGGGCCCCCTTGGAACTAAAAATAGCATGTATTTTATAATTTTTCATTGTAATCCCCCCCCCCCCAAGTTTTGATAAACCGTGGCTGGGCCATTTTGTAAGATTGGGGGCCCCCAAAAAATGTCAGGCCCCCCCGCACCGCGGGGTCTGCTGGGCCTTAGCTACGGCGCTGAGTCAGCGGCTAATGACACAGTCGGGTAATGAGTCGTCCCATCCACATTTTAATTTCCACAATTCTTGTATTATTATTTTTGCTCTAATTGTTATCGGTCCAATTAGTTCTAATGGATCATAGATTTTTGATATAGCACAGGTGACTCTTTGTATCGGTAACTGATCGTATTTGTGATTGTGTTCCACACTGTTTCAACAGTCGTAATTGTGTCGCTTTTGTCACGTGTGAGAACTGTTGTGAAGTCGTTGATATTGGATTTAAAATTGTTAAAAACAGTTTTGCAATTACTAACTCATTGTCTGAGTTTGAAATCACCCTTTTGTAAAAGTGTTGTCACTTGATCTCATATCAAAATTAACTCTACAATGGTATCTGCTTCTGAGATAAAATTATCTACGTAAAAGTCTTGTAAACACCTTCAACTTTCGATTCTGAGAATCTTTGATACGGTTTCTGCTAATTCTCTTAAGGATCAAATTGCTAAATATGCTCCATTTGCCATGCCATAGGTAACAGTCATATAATGTCAACTCGTCTTCAGGTGAATTTTTCTACCATATCCTCTGATATTTCTGATTTTCTTATCGCGCATTAACTTGCCGATACATTTTAGCAATACAGCCGTGATGACAAATTGATTGGTCTTCATCCTTAACATAATTGCAAATAAATTATCCTGAAGGGTGGGCCTTACTATGAGTATGTCATTCAATAATACATCATTATGCGTGGAGGCAAAACCGTTAAATACCACACGTAATTTTGTAGTCAAATTTGATTACGCAATGATAAAGTAAATAATATCTAAAATGTACATCACCATTTGTTTGTTTCATATTCTTGCATAAAGTCTTTATATTGCTCATAGACTTTTTGATTTTTAGCAAATCGGCGTTCCAAAGCAAAAAATTTGTGTCGAGCAGATATACTTGAATTTGATCATTTATTCAGACTTTCCTTAAATGGCAAAACTTAAAATATTTTTCACATTTTTGGTCGATAGGTGCAAGTATACTACCTTGATTGTATTTCTCCATTTCCCAAAATTGAAACACTAATTTATTTAGTTCTACGTAGCCAACAATTGAACTAAAATCTTGAGGTCTTCTTGAAGATTATCCATCCAAACTTCTTCTGTTCAAGGGTTAATGATTTCATCAATTTTTTTTTATTGGAGCTAATAAAGAGCATTGCTTAAGGACCAACCTTTCGGCACATCGCGACTATCAGATTTGCTTGAGAATCTGAGTCCAACAATGCTCGCACTGGATGCGTTTCCAAGCAACTTCATATCTAGAGTCTGAGAGTTTTAATGACTTTAAGATTGTAAATAATGAAACTTTTGGATATTGCTCAGGATAAGATTGTTGTGAATTAGTGCAGTAAATGAATCACAGAAGCCAGGCTACTTGTCATATTCTCTTCCAAATGATGGAATCTCAATAGTCGGCAATTTTATTTAAATACTTGTTGAAGTTTCAGCAATCGGTGGTGTTGGTAAGCCTTGTGAGAAAGATACACAAGCAATCTTTGCTTGTGGTGCGGAAATGATGTTTAAGTATTGACATCTAAACTTGCGTTGTTCTTCGGAGATATCAACTTTGTTATCGAATAGTTTGTTGGATATTTGACAAAACTCTTTGTATACGAGACAAAAAGCGTTCAGGTGTACTGAGATGTTTTTTACTTCTGTGAATGACGGGGAGTCGGAGCTGAATTTCAATAAATCTTCAAAGTCAGATGTAGCGGAAAGAAGTTGATTTTTGTTTCATTGTAGTTTTTTTACTATAGTAGCACTAGCCACTGTAGATGTTTTAATGAATTAAATTCTCTTCTTTCCGTCCTTTAATATATTCTAATTTGGGATAGATTAATTTTTCTTTTTTGATTATAAAGAAAAAACGGCTTCTAGGTGATTCGGAAGTCACCTAATAAGCCGTTGGTCCCATCAACCCCCTTCATACAAGTCGTAAGACTTCTGGGGCGATGTAAAATAGCTGTAAAACGCGAAATAAAGAAGAAGAAGGACTAGCTTTTTTATTTACGAAATTTCATAAAGTCGAACGTTTTAAAAATTAATATATTTTCTTCCTCAGCGACTAATAAAAAATAATAAAAGAAACAATAAGATACACATAAATATAAAAACATTTTAAATATAAAACAAGAAAAGAAAAAACACTAAAAATAGTAGAATATAGTGAAAACAATATATATATAAAAAAAACTAAACACAGACAGACGATTTTCATAAATTATAATTGAAGTGTAATAATTAAAATATATAAATATAAAATAACTCACCATAGGTAAATTAATTACTAAAAAAGACATTAATGAAATATAATTTCATAATAAAATATTACACAACATAATGTGTCAACTAATTGTAAATTATCGATGTAACTTACTAATTGTTTATTAATATTAATATTAAACAAAATATTTTAATAAAGATTACTTTTAGAATTCTAAAAGAAATGAATACTTTATATGGTTAGTATACATAATTAAATTATATTGATATAAGTAGGCGTTAGTTCCATTAATAATCCCAACGGGCTATCATTGAAATTATAGAAAGCTTTTATTATAGTAATTGGAAATAATCCATTAATGTTGTACGCTTATTTTAAATAATACCCGCATTTAACATTTACATAACGAATATCTTTACATTTATCTTTCCGCTTTCGCATTAAGGTTATTGATCCAACAGCAAATAAATAACGTGACGTCAATATTAAAATTTAAGATTTAATCGATAGCTATTAGTTTTTTTCAGAAATAAAGTACAGTCTATTAACGAAATTTCATCAAATGTAATATTTATTACAGACACTTTTTGAAAGTTTTATAATGTATTTGAACTTTTCAACTTTTATATTCACGACAATGATAAAAAGTAAACCCATATGTTTGTATCTTCCGACACTCATGGAAAACATGTTCTTGTAAAATAAGTTCTTAGTGAGGAATTATATGTGTTTTGTAAAAGCATTGTAAAACTTCAACTCAGTTTATAGATTTATTTGTAATAAAAATAAAATGCAATGGAATATAACTTTGAAATGTATTGATTAAATATGTCACGATACAAAATATTTGACAATATCTAACGCTATATCTTAACATATTTTTTCTAAGGAATTTAATAAAAATATTTTTCATATCGGATATTTCGTTTAACATAAATATTTCATAAAGTAATACGATTGTAGGTATTCAAAATATAATATAATGTTATTAAACTTTAATTAAATTGTGTCAGCAACGGATAATAGAAACTAATTTAACTGATTTAACAGTTTCTGTTTCAGAAACTGTTTTATGCAATAATGTATATGGATTATAAATTAATTCCAATTATGTTGTTGAAGCGTAATACTAGAACAATATTTTGAAATTTACTTGGCGGTTTCCAGAGTTTGAAAAGCTATAAAAAATAAAATTGATGTTATTTTATTAAACAGGCCTTTGTAAAAGTTAAATTATTTACCAATGTCAGATTTAAAATATGTAGATTTAATTATAAGAATCAATATAGTTTTACAGATCAAATTATATATAAAATTGCATTAAATAAACAGGAATTTTCCATAAAATAATATAGTTCACCAATTCATCAGTCAACATCGTTCGATCGTTCGTGTTGCGGCTTACAACCTCAGCGTGACGACTTTGGAAAGTTTGAGCTTATGCATTAACGTAACATATTGTGCAATTGTACATTATGATGATTAAAAATATATTTGATATACGTAGGTTAAAATTTATTGGCAATAAGATTAACTCCTGAGTAACTTTTGCGGTAACAAAATGCGACCGAGTTGCTTTGTCATATTATAAATAAAAAATGTTTGGCTAATTTGAAGTTGATGACTTAGAAACACTTTAAGATTAAGATTTGTTATTAGTATGTTTCCGGAGAGATTAGAACGATAAGAATGTTACATTGTTTTTAGAAGTTATTGTAGATAAACCTTGCTTGACAACACAAAAAATCTAGGGTTGGAGCAGCAATAGAAAAGAAAATGAGCAATCAACAACAAAACGTTACTACCACTATTCTCAAAAACAAAAAATTAAATATTACAATTGGACAAAGACGGTATCATGAAGATTCTGGGAATGCAATGGCAAACTCAGCAGAATCTGTTTAAATTTAATGTTAATAACAATGTAGACAGAGAACACACAACAAAACAAACAATCTTATCAAACATAGCGATTCGCTAGGCATATTAGGCCCGATAGTAGTGACAGCAAAAATATTAATGCAATCAGTGTAGACATTAAAATTGGACTGGGGCGAGGCTGTACCATTAGAAGTAAACGTAGTTTGGACAAGCTATATAAGAGATTTTGTAAACTTGAAAAATTTCAAAGTGCCATAATTGGTGATTGGCAGCAGAAACCGTGTAGACATCCACAATTTTTGTGAAGCTAGCAAGAAGGCCTATGCAGCTTGTATATACAGGGTGTCCGGAAAATACGTGTACAACGTTTGACGACAGACTCCTGACGTCAAAATAGGTCGATCTAAGCCGACTTAGTTATATCCAAAATTGTCTCGTTTAGCCGGTAGAGGGCGTCAAAAATTTGTAAATATTAAAAAGAAATTACCTGTAACAATAATTTTTTAAGTGACCTTGTTGCTATGGCGTTTAATAATTTGACAATTATTGACAAATTGTCACCAGTCTATGAAATTTACTCAAGTATACGATCAACATTCTTGAATTACAAGTTCATTTTACCATTAAAAATGGAAAATTATACAAACTCTCAGAAAGTTGACATGCTCCTGGTATACGGGTTTTGTCAAGGAAATGGGCGTCAGAGTGTTAGGGTTTACATGGAGAGGTTTCCTAACCGTCGAATACCAAACCACCAAACATTTGCCAATATTGAGCGTCATCTTCGGGAAACGGGCAGTTTTGAGAAAAAGTTTGAAGGCAGGGGTCGTATGCGAACAACTCGAACTGTGGAAACAGAAGAGATGATTCTGGAAAGAGTTGAAGAAGAACCAAGTACCAGTACCCGTCTCTTAGAATGTGAGTTAAATGTTCCTAAAACGATTGTCAATGAGGTTTTAAGAGAACAGTTGTTACATCCTTACCACATACAAAAAGTCCAGGAACTTTTACCGACTGATCCCCCCATGCGGCTTACATTTTGTCAATTTATTAGAAACAAAAGAATCCTTGTTCCAAATTTTTGTAGAAAAATTATGTTTACTGACGAGGCATGCTTTACAAGATCTGGGGTAACCAATCTGCACAACGAACATATTTATTCCGATGAAAATCCACATGCCATTAAAGTTGCACATCATCAGCATCAATTTAAAATTAATATTTGGGCAGGTATTATTGATCACTACCTTATTGGTCCCATTGTTATTCCAGACAGGTTAGATGGAAATATTTATTTAAATTTTTTGCAAGACACATTACCAATTCTTCTGGAGAATTTGCCACTTTTACTTCGGAGAAAAATGTGGTATATGCATGATGGTGCCCCGCCCCATTTTTCCGTTGCCGTTCGGCAATACTTACATCATCAATATCCCAACCGATGGATTGGAAGAGGCAATGATGCACCAGTAAAATGGCCACCACGTTCTCCTGAGTTAAATATGTGTGACTTCTTTTTGTGGGGCGCTATTAAAACAGAAGTTTACAAGACCTGCGGTAAACACACGCGATGATTTATTGCAGCGGATTTAAAATGCAGGCAACCATTTTAATAATCCCGAGACATTAGATAGGGTCCAATATCATTTTTTAAAGAGTGTTAATAAGTGTATTCAGCAAGATGGCGGTCATTTTACACATTTGCTTAAGTAATGTTTTTGTTTTACTTAGTTTCTTACAATAAATACTTTCAACTTTGTTATACTTTTGTTTTTTTTTTACGCCCCTACCGGCTAAACGAGACAATTTTGGATATAACTAAGTCGGCTTAGATCGACCTATTTTGACGTCAGGAGTCTGTCGTCAAACGTTGTACACGTATTTTTGTATGTATATATATATGCCGTTACTACAATAAAGCCTATCAATATACCGCGTTTAGAATTATGTGCAACGGTCCTGTTATGCAAACTCATAAAGAGTATAGTCACTACTTTGCATATATCGATAGAGAATACTTACATCTGGTTGGATTCGAATATAGTGCTCAATTAGTTGAAGGAGAAACCTTCCGATTAGATAACGTTAATAAAGTTTAGGGTATATAATCTACATGTTCCTACAGTTGACAGTTTGGCTGATTTAGCCTCAAGAAGATCAGCTGTCGGTGCGATTACAGACTTAATATGGTTCACTGGCCCTGATTGGTTATCTCAAACTCAAGCTTAATGGCTTTGCACCATAGTTGAGACAGGCAAAGCAGAGAAAAGGAGCAAACCGCAACTAACATTTGTAGCAAAAATCAAGCAGGAGTTTGACAGAAAGTTTGCGACTCAATATTTATCGCTGACTCAACTCATACGTGTTATTGGATAGATTCAGCGATTTGCCAACAGTTCTAATCGGTGTCGACAGAGAAAACAGGGAACATTAAAAAAGGTGCAAGAGAAAGCTTTCCCAAAAACCAATCAAGAAAAACTCATTACTTTGCAACCATATCAAGACGAGCATGGTATTATAAAAGTAGAAGGAAGACTAAGACACTCGGAATTGAACAAAAATCATAAACATCCTGCATTACTTTTAAAACAACACCCACTTACAAACCTGTTGGTGAATACAAAACATCTTGTCACGTTGGGTCAATCTCTATCTAGCTTTTTGAAGAAATTACTGGCCAATATCTGGACGTAGATGTATCACTTGCTTTCAAAACCGTCCGCTAGCAGCTAGCCCACTTATGGGCAACCTTCCTAAAAATAAGGTAGTGTCAAGCAGACCATTTTTTCGGGTTGGAATTGATTATTGCGGTCCAATCCAGATCAGGAAAGGGTGAAAAAGGAATCAAAAACTAACTAAGGCATATATCAGCAATTTAACTACGGACGCATTTTTGGCAACATTGAGTCAGTTTACAGCAAGGCAAAGTATAGCAGAACACATACTCGGACAACGGCACCAACAGTGGTAGCAACGAGTTGTAAAAATTCTTCTTGGATACGGACACAACTCGGGCAATTAAAGAGGACCTACTGAAAAATAGCATCTCGTGGAATTTTATACATATCCATGCTCTACATTTTGAAAGACTCTGGTGAGCAGCCGTGAAATCGATGAAAAGGCATCTGCTTCAAGTTATTAGCGATACGACACTGAACTACAAGGAGCTGCCCACTAACTCCACTTTCAAACTATGCAAGGGATTTGGAGTGCCTTAATCCAAGGCATTTTCTAATCGGCAATGCATAAGAATGATATCAAGACCTGCAGTAAAATTATGTGTTTCACCTATGTACTAGATGTGATTCAACATTTTAATAATGGGCGGTATGTTTTATTAAGTTTTATTGTTTCTTACTAGACTATTACAAAACGTACAATTCAAAGCACATTCAAAAAATTTATAAATATTCATGCAATTTTTCCCATTGTTTGCAACCATATTATTGCTTTTTTTAGATTGTAAAAAGATGTCAGAATAAAAATGTAAGATTTAATAAAGAGAATAGAGCTATACAACTGAAAACAAAAGCTATTATTATTTTATGTTTAATTCCCGAACACAACACGGTAGAACCAGGTAGTTGCAGAAATATTGCACAAATACTGCGGAAAAAAGAACACTTGAGCGAGTAGTTGGTTGAGCAAGCTATACTGATACAAACTACCTGTCCACAATTTATAAGCTTAGTCTGATTCGGAAAACAAGTGAAAGATAACAATAATTTTTTGTTGTTATGTTCTTAAAATGAACGTTAGCATTCTCAGTTTTACCAGTCACTAAAGACCTGATTTTAACAAAACTATATGTTTTGGCTCTAAAATGCGGACCGAAACGACGATTTTTGCCCGTTTGCACCATTATGTTGCTTGTCTTACCCTTTTGAAAGTATCTTTCTTTACATACACTTAAGTTACCTTATCTTAAATTGGTTTGCACGTGTAAATAATTTTGTTTTCTTAGCTACGACGTGGTTTAGGAAAAAGAAACAACTGTTTTCGATTAGATAGTATATGAGCCTAACTTCACGCTTGTTTATAGTTCCATTATTATCGCCATTATATAAAGGAAGCAGAATTGGATATTAAAAAGAAATTTGGTAAACTGACATTTCATAACAGGTTATGTTTATGTGAACTTTAAGCTTTACAATTCTGAGGATCAACTTAATAATAATACTTAAGTATTATTTTGTGTGCCCTGCAAACCGTTTAAAACTTTAAGGTCCTCTTAAGTAGAACTTAATAGATAATCCGAGATAACTGGAAGCGCTGCAAACAGGCATTAGAGGCCTAATGGCCAAAAAATCATTTGCGTTATTTGATTGTCTGTAAATTACTACTGACATATTATATGTTTTCATTTTGGGCAAGCAAAAAAATATTGAGGGTAACTTGTGCCAAAATGCTTTAGTAGCCTTTTGCTTTTATCAGTACAAAAGAGCAAAGCGTGTGAACTGCTAAAGCTTATTTTTGGCCTTTTGTCATATTATTAGACAAAATACTACATCTAAAGAAGCCAAGACGTATTTAAAGTAAAAATACTAAATCAACTTTTCTACCGCTTTACGTCTTACCATGATCTTATAAAGTGAGGTCGTAGAAAAGATCCAAAAAAGTTGATTGTTGTAGGTTAAAGAATTTTTGTTTTATAAAAAAAGTCTCTCACAGAGAAAAGAAAGTGTGAATCAAACCAAATATCATTGCAACAATAAAAAAATCTTTAACATAAAACAAGACTCAGTAATAAACCAAATCAAATCTAACCTTTCAGTCATAACAATATCCCAAACAGAAAAAACGTAGAGCACAATAACCGACTTTGAATTTGTTACTTCAGTACTAGACTACATTGGTTGTTTATAAACGGCTCTCACCATCAATCAAGAATATAACCCGCTGCAGTAGCTCCGTTTCAAGAGGCAATAATGTATTCAAGGAGCTATTTGATGTAGCTAAACCGGCCTACAACAATTTAAAATATATTGATCTAATCCCTTTCGGAAAATGAAATTAAAGTCGGTATAACTATTATAAATTTGCCATAGAAAATTCACATATATACAATAGTCGTATACAATATTATATTTTTTATTTCAAGTTTGTGTTGATATTATATAATATAAAGATGTTCGAAACTCGGAATCGTAATATTTATTCTCATTGTTAGTTTATATTAACTGAAACTGCTATATAAAAAATATCAAAAGTCCTCGGCTTTGTTTGTATGTATGTATTTCTCTAACCATTGATCCGTTTCTCTATTTCTGGCCGTGAACTCTCAAAAAATATTACTTTTCTAACTAAACCCTGAACTCTTTTGTTATATTTGTTTGTGTATACTTCTTTACAATAATATTAAGCTAGTATTTGTTATATTAAAATAACATATTATATAATAAATTAAGTACTATTAATTCTGGCACCACTAGAAATTTCTAATTAAATTTTAATCTCCTTTAATTATTCTATAATTAGTCTCTTCTTTAATAACTTAATGCATCCTAACTCAATTTTCTGGGAATCATTAAACTAATACCTTTAAGGATTTTCTTTTAGTAGTAAACAATGCTCTTTATATTGTCCGACGCAATAAAAAGCCATATGCACTCAAATATCCTCTGGAATAATAGCCAGAAATTTTCCATTACATTACAGGAAGGGGAAACCTGATCAAAGTGATCAATATATTACAACCTAGTGGGGTAGTCTTGGATTATACGTCCTTTGCAGAACCACCACCACCTTTCCATTGACGGGCTTTCCACATCACCTACATACTGCAAATATAATTGGCATTAATCAAATGCGGGGATAATTAAACGCTGCAACGTTCAATTAAGCACAATGCTCTGTCAATCATTACAACAATGACTACGAAAACATCGCAATACAATTATATAATAATCCCACATGTAATTACTATTTTTGTGCTAGGTACCGGTGACGTTGGGCTTTTGCATTTTATTGCCAAGTCTGATTTTGCACTGCCAACTGTCTGGCGCCGGAATTTATTTACCTAGGTGTAAAAGGGATGGTGCGGCTCTCAATGTTCCTTGTTGATACCATATGACTAGTTCACGTGCGTTGTTTTCTATAAATTATCTAAACACATGAAGCGGGTCTATGCCTTACCAATTCAGAGCATGTGCTTCATGCAAAACATACGACGTAGTTTTTTTTATTAAAAATAGTAAACATGCCAATTTAAGAATTTTGCTTATAATGATTGATAGGTTGGTTGCAAGTGCCAATTACATAATGTACTGGTTGGATTAAAAAACAAAAACAATCTTAGATTTATTCATAGAGTTATATTCTGCTGTTAGTAATGTGATATCATCTAATTACATATTTACTTGGCGGCGAGCCTTTTTATTATCTAGCCACAAATATATTAAATTGGAATTTTGATTGCTATGAATTAAAATTGTTTATTTTGAAAGTACTATAATTAAGATAACTAAAGTTAGCAGTTTACTACTATACAGCCTGTTTTATACATGAGTAAGCTAGATCATAATAATCTAATTTTATTGTACTTTTTTTGTTTATTATTTGCTCGCAATTTTAATCTTTTTATTTTATTTCTGTTTGCATAATAAATAGTATATGCACCAAAAAGTTAATAAAAATGTCGGTAAAATTGCACATTACTTGAAATATCTGATGTAACTGATATGGAATTTTACAATAAAATTATGAATGGTATTTTAAAATCAATATTTATGCTGGTCAGAATAATATCCGGGGCTAATGTAACATCATTTAGTATTCAATGGTTTTATGTATTACTTTTAGTCAACAATATCATAAAAATATCTAATGAAAGACAAAAAAAATACGATTTTGTTGTAATTTTCATGTTAATTGTTACATCAACACACTTAGAAAGTTTTTAAAACACTGACCAAATAAGATCAGAAAAGATTTTGAAGCATTAGTGCACTAAATCTAAATTTATATTGTTTCACAAATTAGAACAAATTTCTATAAAAATAAATTAAATTAATTTAAAATTAAAAACTTTAATAGTAACTTTTAACCACCGACTGTTTACATTCTATATTAATTAATTGACATATATTTTAAATATAACGGCCAATACCGCTTGCAGTCAATTTTTTTAACCGTCATCAGCTGTTATCATTTTACTGTAAAAAAAGAACTGTTTTCTCTTTTCTACGCGCTGCTTCAACTTGCCCAACTGTTTTTCGTTGGAGTAAATCCAGTGCTTCTCGTCTTCTCGCATTAACGCGTTACAGCATTAAATCTGCACAAAATTATTAAATACAGATAATTATAGTATCTTCTTGTATCATAAAACCAATAGGTTGTAATGCCAGAATTCCCATCATAACACCAAAGTACTTATAAAAACTCTGTCTAGAGTTACTTAATTGACACAATTCAACAGTTTTTTTTTATACTGAAACTTATAAAGCTTTCCACTTGAGCAATGCAGAAGAAAAAAATTAGCAAGGATTTACTATGCAGGTAGGATGTACAAGTTACTTCAGTGTAGGTTTGCTAATGGGCAGTCGAAGTTTTTTTGACCAAACATTGTCGTGTTTACTTAGTTATTAAAATGAAGCAAGTTTTTTAACTAAAATAGATTTTGATGTGACTAGCGTAGTTTCTTAAATTTTAAAGTTTTTTACTTAATAGTTAATTTTAGTTATAGTAGTTGTATAATAATCAGGAGGGTGTCGGTGATAAAAAAAGTTTTTTTAGTAAGTTTTTCAACTTGTTTTGTTTTTAGATTTTAGATATATATATAGTCATTCTATAAGCCGAGATTGCTAGAGATTTCCAATTAGTGCCTGTCAGTTTTGTTAAGCAGATGTGGCTTGTTATTGCTCTGTTAAAGTATACGTTTTACTTGACGTTTTTTTACTGTTAGTTTTAAGTACGCATTGACTGTGTTGTCTTCTAGCTGTTTGCTGAGGTTTAGCGTTGGTGCTAGATTAAGTTTGCTGATTTTATTTTGTTCTACAATTGCTTATTGCTTGCCGTAATCATGCTAGTGTGGTTTATTTGACTGTCAAGCAAAGTAAGATTCTTTTTCTTTTCTTGTTGTTGCCGTTTTGCTGTAGTTGATTGTCTTAGGCCCGTTTGCACCAACGTCGCTTAAATCTTAAACTGTCCTTAAAACGTTAAGGGTGGCTTATTGCGTTGCACCACATATTTAAGGGAGTTTATGACTTTAAGGGACCCTTAACTTAAGCGGTCAATATTGTCGGCTTAGTAAAAACTTAACCTAAAAATTTAATTGAACGTCAAAATTTATTTTTTTGCATTGATATTTTGGCTTTATTTCCGTTACTATGCAACAATATTAATAAAAACGTCCAAATTTATTATAATCTACACTGACATACGCTATTAAAGGTTAGGTTTTATGTTATTTAAGCATTTTTATTATAGAAATAGACACAAGTACCAACAGTTTTCGTAAAATAACTAAAAATGTGCAATGTTGCCATGTGTAATCTATTTTAAACTTCAGTTTGCTAAACTACGCTTAAAACGTGTTGGTGCAATGCAATGAAAATTAAAACTACCCTTAAAATTAACTAGAGTTTAAAAAAGCGTCGATTTAAGCCAACATGGTGCAAACGGGCCTTAGCAGTTTTGCTTTGCTTGCAACATTTGCATGGTCGGCAATAGTTACTTCTCAATCTTTTCCTTTTCTACTTTTGTTTTGGAGTTTTTTAGGTAGTTGCTAATGATAGATTGAGTTAATTTAAATTACTGTTGCAGTTAGTTTAATTACGTTTTAAAAACTTGTCTAAGCTCCGTGATTTGATTAATCATCATTGGGCCCACGGTCATATTTTATTTACTAAGTTGACTTTCTGAGATTGTATTGCTTCATTTTTTCTTATTATTAATGCACAGTTTATAGTTTATCATAAATTTTAAAAAAAATATTATCGATGGTTTTCCAATGCAGGTGTGGTCAGAGAGTCAGTTTTGCAAAGTTGGTTTGAGTTGTTTGCTAAGGTTGTTGATACCTCATTACAATTTGCGTAGGACTAAATCTACTTGTTGTTTTAAAATTAACAAACTCAAAGAAAAATAGTATAAAAATAGTTAAAAAAAAAACAAAACCTTTTGAAATCTATCGGTTTTAAAGAACCTTAACAGCTCTAAGGCAGACGTTTCATAATTTTAAAATCATTTGTAAATTTTCTTTTATATTCATATGATGATGGCCTTGTAAAAGGTTGAAACTAGTTACGGTTTTTTAAATATAATTGTGATATAGTACATGGTAAACGTGTTTTATTTATTTTACTTATGACTGGTAGTATAAACTATTAAAATCTGTAGATTTTATTTACTAACCAAGTAAGTTATTTTACTTGGCTGATTTTGGTATTATAAACGTCAAATAATAAAAGTAGGTGAAATAAATTAATCATTTAAAATCTGAGAATTAAAATTTATTTAATGAATAATTTAACACATGTCATGTTTCTTAGGTTATGTGAACCAATTTCTGTCAACTTTTGATTGCTCCACAATTTTATGCAACTGCTTTTCAAAATGTTGTAGAGGATTATTCTAATATAACAAAGGCTACAATACAACACATCAATAACTACAATATTAAAATAAGATATAAATATTCCTTATTCTACAAATAGTTAATTTAGTTGGCAATGCGGTTTATAATACCGTAATACGGTTATTCGTCGAATATGTTTAATTTGAGATTCGTTATTCGATGATTTATTTTGTCTTTATAGTTCCGGTCATTAAAATAGTTATTTATGTTACAAGTTGTAAAATGATAGTGTTTTTTTAACGAGTCGCAAATTATAGATCGAGTTCGAAGAACGAGATCTATAATGCGACGAGTAAAAAAACACGCATTTTACACGTGTAACATACACTATTTTTTGCAATTTTGGAGTATAATCCGCAAGTTTCTGATAATTATTGTTTTTTTATGGATGTTATTACAATCTAGTTAACATATTGCGTCAAGTTTTGAGCGTACTTTATTTTGCGTTGCCATACACACATAAACAAACCGATAAAAAAGTATAGTGGATGCTGTCAACCCCATTGTGAATTAACAATTATTAAATATGAGTGAATCCGACGACGATATACCTGCAGATATAGAAGCAGCTGCACAAGCTGCTATATCAACCTTGCTGCCAACAAAATCAAAACATTTATATGAAGCCGCATACAAGAAATTTGAGAAATGGTGCATACTGAAAAATATTAAAATAATCACGAAGAAGGTAATACTTGCTTATTTTGCACAAAAAATGACGAATCAAAAAGCTTCAACAACTTGGACCCAGTATTCAATGTTAAGAGCTACGTTGAATATGAAAAAGAACATAAATATCAGCAAATTTACTAATGTAATAGCTTTTTTGAAACGAAAGTCAGAAGGATATAACCTAAAAAATCCAAAATATTTACGAAAAATCAAATTGATGCATTTTTGAAGCAAGCGAATGACGAAACATATCTACTAGTGAAGGTAAAAATATATTAACATGTTTTCAATTAAATTTAATTTTTCGATTATATTTCTTAGGTGGCTTTAATTATGGGTATATTTGGTGCATGTCGCCGAGTTGAACTAACTAAGATGACTGTATCAGATATTGAAGATATTGGAGGATGCATAAAAGTTTCTGTGCCAGATAGTAAAACAAAAGTTTCAAGACAGTTTGTTGTAACAGAGGGAAAAATCCAAGGCGTCAACTTGCTTGAAATAGTTAGGAAATATATAAACCTACGACCACAATCTATCAACCGCTTTTTTGTTGGGTTACGAAACGGGAAATGCATCACTCAACCAGTAGGAATAAACACAATGGGAAGCTTTCCAAAAATAATTGCTAATTTTCTTGCTTTGCCCAATAGTGATCAGTATACTGGTCACGCTTTCAGAAGATCTTCAGCTTCTTTGTTAGCTGATTCCGGGGTAGATACGTCAATTCTCAAACGCCATGGAGGATGGAAATCTAGCAGCGTTGCTGAAGGTTATGTGGAGAACTCGCTTGAGAATAAAAAACAAATTGCGGCAAAAATTTTAGGAGAACCTACGATTTTAAAAGACTGCGGAGAAAATAATTTATCAGTTGTTAATTGTACTGCAACCTCAAGAGAAGTTAATAATAGTAGTACAACCGGTTCATTAGGTTTTGTTCAGTTGAATGATTTAACAAATTGTACCGTTCATATTTATATTAAATAAATAATTGTTCATTTTTATATATTTAATATTCGCTTAATTTGTTGATAAAAAAATAATAAAAAAACATATCATTTGCTATTTTAAAAATAATTAAATTTTATTAGTAAAAAAAAGTGCTTACTTTTTTTACTAGTGAAAAAAAGTAAGTAGTTATAACATCGAAAATGGCAACTGAAAAGTCAATATTATAGTTCAGAATTGCAAAAACATACTTTAAAGTACTTGAAATTTTCAAAAGCATTTTTTTTTTATTTTGAAAAAAAAAACTACATTACATTTCTGAAACTTATGCGGTTAGTTTCTACCTGAACCAGTCTTTTTAGATTTTAGCAAAAAAATTATAGTCCAGTTTTTGAATAAGAACTACTTGTACATGGTTTTCAAAATTTCTAAAAGAATTGTTAAAAAAAGATTCAGAGCTAAACGGTTAGAATAATCAGCTATAAATTTAAACCAATTATACAAAAAAAAGAATATAGAGATGTAATCAGCAACACCCTTCAAACATATTGTAAGACTTTTGGCAAAACGCACAATAAAGAAGAAACTACAAACTCACAAAAGATTTAAAAAAAAGACAAAAAAAAATTAACCCAACAAGAAGTTTTTTTGCAAAATTAATGGAGTGTCTTTAACAAACCTGGACAAGCAAAACTGTACATTCACAGACCGCTAAACAGAAAACAAATACAAACCAATAAAATAACATAAATGCAAGAAACAAGAAAAGTAAAATAAATTTACAGTACCTTTTGAGACCAATGATCTACGACGGAATCTAAGCTATTGTTATTTAAAACATAAAAAAGCAAGTAGAAAGTTTGTAAACACTGTAAAAAAAAAGATATGTTACAAATGCTCTGAGTATAAATATAAAGATATAAAATTCTAACCGTTTAAACAAAATAAAGTTTTAGTACAAATACGGAAAGAACGAACACCAAAAAATGTACATACATCCGATGCCAAAAGATAAAACATTGTACTACAAAAAAAAATAACCAAAAAAATAGTACTCTGCAAAAGTAACGACAAAAATCAAGAATATAGAATAGATTATGATTAATTTGAATACAAATGAAAAAATATAGTCACTTATAGTTTATTCAAATATGATTAAAAAATGAACTCATCTCCAAAAAAATCCAATAGTTTTTAAACTTTTTACACTGATTTATAGGTATATAACAAAAAATATGCTAAAAGTCCTGACAAATATGACACAAGCTCTAGCGAAAATGACCGATAACAGGGCATTTTTTTTTCGGTTTTTTGTTAATATCTCAAGAACTGTAAGTCGGAGGCAAAAGTTTATTCTATACATCATGGTAAAATTTCCAATAAAAATGATTATATGCAGTTTTCTTGTATTATATTACAGAGTCATAAGGCGCTAAAGAATAGAAAAAAAGGTTTTTAGTGTTGTTACAAAAATTTCTCAATCTCAACAATTTACCAATGTTATGTAGCTTATGTTTTCAAGCATTATGCCGGCAAGAGCTGTACCGTTATGTTTGATGGTTATTCAGCGGCACCATCCAGTACAAAAAAGTTGAACAGAACTAAAGGTACAAGCTAAAGAGGTCACTTGGCATAAACTTTGAAAACAAAACACAAATCACAGTCAAACATAATGATTTTCTTTCTAATGAACACAATAAATCCAGATTTATTCCATTCCTCTTAACTGCCTTTCACGACCATATATGGAATTAAAACAAAACTAGCATCTTCTAGTGACGCTGATACATTGATCATCCGCACAAATGTTATGAAATTCCTAACTAGTGACAAAGGAGCAATAGTTGGCAAAAATGTTGATCATATTGTCTTTTTCGTGGCTTTAACTCCATCTGAAAGACAAATATTATTTGTTAAACCAAGCCACCTCAAAGTAAAAAAAAGTATATTTGAGTTAGCAAATAGAAACTATGGGAATGAAAAACTGCATACTTTTGTACATGCATTCAGCGGATGTGATGTTAACTTGTTCAATAAGCGAGCTACACTGCAAAGTATTACTGATGTATTCAATAACCCAAGTTTATCTCATAAAGCTGTGACTGAAGCTAAAAACATTGTACAATGCACCCCACAAGCAAACCTCTTTTAACATGCATCGTTACAATGCTTTTACGAAATGGGTTTCAAATGCTAAACAGAAAAAGCAGCAATGCAGCATGCTTTTTGTGTATACCACTAATCTAACTTTCGCTAGAAAATGTGGGGTTAGAAGTTTGAGAACGGCCAGCTGATTCCAGTAACTACAGAAAACGCAGCAGCACCTGAAGCAGCCCTCAACCTTATTTCTTGCAAATGTATAATTGGATGTAAAAACAAATGTAGCTGCCAAAAAACAAGAATAATGTGTACAAACATTTACCACAACTCCCATGAAGAATAATCTGGATTTCTTCATAACTCTGGAAGAAACAGTCGGTGAAAAAGCTTGTAAATTAGGTTTGAAATGCTAACTTATAACTAAAAATCAAGTAAAATTGCACTTTTCTATTCTTTACTGATTACGAGTTGCTTAGCAGTATGTTCATACAGTGTTTTACTTTTTGTTATATATATTTTAATTAATGTAATTTAGAAGTAGGATAAGGAAATTAAAATACTAGCGTATGCTAATAATTTATTGCAGACGTTTTGATAACTTTGTTATCTTCCTCAGGGCTTTAAATGTCAGCTATACTTGTCATAATTTTAAAATAATTTGCTATCTTCATTAAATTTACAACACAACACTTTAAAATGAACATTTACAATGACTACACTTATTTATTGTTTACATTTAAATTTCACCAGGATACAAACTCAACGGTAATTACAAAAATCCATCAAAAATAAAATAAATTCCGATACAAACTTTTGCAAAAAATATGAGAATTTGTCCACAAACTACTTTTTGTACCAAAATTCGGCCAACTCTGCAAAAACACTTAAAAAATTTGGCTAAAATAAATAAATAATATTAAATTTTTTTTTAAATATATCAATTTGGACGTCACAATATAAAATAGATCAATATTATACAAAAGTTTGGCTATAAAATACAAAAATTTGCTCAATTAAATTTGACATATTGATGATAATCCGGACGCAAATTATCTTTTATATCAAAACCCGGTCAAAAACTATAAAACACACAGAAAACACTTAAGAAGTTTAGCTAAAATATACATAAAAATATACAAATTCGGCAGCAAATAACATGCATGATTTTGGGGGCAAGTTTTTGAAAAAGTTTAAGAGTTAGAGAAAAGTAAACAAGCTTATCATAGGGTATACTGAAAGCAGGAATCTAAAAAAATATGCATGTCACAATTAATTTTGAAGAAACACAACAGAGGTGGCCAAATGCAACTATACTTTTATGTTCTAAATTAGTTCATTTAATAGACTAATTAAGTCACAAATAGAATAGAATAAAATATATCAAAATTTTACCCACAAAACCAGTTTGTTAATTAAGATCAACAATATTACATAAGAATTGACCAATTTATAATCCGTTTCAGCTGGAAATTTATTTAAAGTAGACAAATACGCAAAAAGTTGCCAGTCCCCTGTCAATAAAACTATTTGGTTTGAGCACTTATCAAAAGCACACTGCACCCCACAATTTAATTTAAATTTTTTATTAACTATTATTTAAATATAAACCAAATTATGATTAAAATTTAGTTAATGAATTGAATAACTAAAAAATCAAAACATCTATTAACATATACTTGTTTAATATGTTAAATTATAATATTATATAGTTTAAACTGCAGTTATTACTTGTAACATTGGAGATATTAATATATTTTATCTGTCAACTTATGTATATTGCTGTACTAGTTCTAACATAGTAATTTTTTAAAACCCTCAGCCGGTATAGGGAGTTACATGTATACGAGCGCCAAAATAACTCATGCATTGGTTAACATAATTACAATCCGAGACTGGATTTAGAAAACTTAAACATTTATTCACAATTGAATCGAGGGTGTTTAAGAATAATACAAAAGTATTGCTCAATTGCATCCAGTCAGCCTAGAGGTAAAAAGAAGAACAGTAGTAGAATTGTAGCCTAAACATGATAAAACCGACAAAAGACCCTGAAAACTGATCAGCAATTGATCAAAATTTAGATTTAAAGATATATATCCAAAGTGAAGTATCAAAAACTCAGAGCAGTTATACGGATACTAATTAAATAGTTCAAACTAGACTACTAAATAGTAATTTCTTACAAAACCTTGAAGTAAATAAGATTAATAATATATAAAAATCTAAAGTATTTATTAATTATACACGCAACAACGTAAGATAATGTATGTAATCTTTAGACCAAATATAATTATAAAGTTTAATAAAGATATTTGCTAAAGTAAACTGTTTTCAAAATACAAAGTGTTTAATTATTATAAATTAAATATTTTTAAATTTTAGAAATTCATTATTTATTTGTATTTTAGTTTAAATTTTACTCCGTTTTTCTTGAAATAGATTCTGGTCTTTACTTAAAATCCGGTTGTCTTACATAACGTATTATTGTTATTTGAAGTTAGTTCTGCCGCCTCACGCGTTTTCTATGATCTTCAACAGTTTTTGATAATACTCCGAAAATTTTGTCGGCCAGAAACGCTGTTCTTCTGTACCAGTTTACGTCTTTCACGTGATTCAAAAAATGTCTTACATGCAAAACAAAGTACAGAAATGCACTATTGTGCTAGTATCATATACTATATGTGATTGCCAAAAAGACATATTTAACAAGTTATCTTTTAAAAAAATTAAGTAGCTGTCAGCAGTTAAATGGTTATATATTAATAGAAATCGAATAGATTAGATAAATGATATAAACCATGACGTTTTAATATTCTTCAAACTTGCATTCATATATCTACATGCATAAATATTTTATGGTAAAACGCCACCTGTCAGAACTTATTTATGGTCACAGAACCACAGAAATGTTGGTGGCGTGCATGTTGACGACGCCTCCAACATTTCTGTGGAAGCTTTGCTTTACGTGTGTCTGTCGCTGAAATGTTTTAGTTCTTCATAGCTTCAGCATTTACTAATTCAGATATTCCTTATAAACTCCTAACAAACAACTCAATTATGTAATTTGTGTATATACATTTAAAAAGATTTTACAACCATCACTATTACAACCCGATTAAATTAAATAAGTTGACATTTGAGTCATTTCAGAAATCAAAATAATATTAACATTACTATAGCAGTCTAGACAGTCAAGTACAGTAAACATTTAATTGCACTTGAATTAAATTCGAATACAATATGAAAATTTAATTTCAATTAATTTCATTTCTGTATTTAATATTAGTTTTGAAATATCAAACAAAATATTTTTGGTATGGTTTCACTAGCTTATATGCACTATATTATGCTTCATATCTGCTGTTAATTAAATTACACGCTTTGTGAAAACTGTGCTGACATTTAGCGAGGTAAATTTATTACATTTGAAAAATGTTCAGGAATATAACTAGATTGCAAATGTAACTTTTAATAGAAATATGAAATTTAATTGAATTTGTGTCTATACAATGAATTTTATAATTACGTTTTCTATGAGTTTTAATTATTTTGCAATATACATTTGTGGCAATGCTACCTGCATATGTTGATAAAAGAATCAGATAAATTAATTTCAATTGATGCAATTATTTTAAATTAAAATAAAAAATGTTTATTTCTGGTGGAGAAACTAGTTACAAAATGGATTTCATAATATCTAACAACAAGAATACAAAAGACCATAACTGCCATCAAACAAAATGCAGACAAATACAAACAAGAACTGGACACTAATCTGAACTATCTAAACTTAAATACAATTAGTATTCTTAGTAAATAAGAAAATATGTTCATAAACGACAAAGAAAATGAACAAGATGATTAGCAAAGACACATTAGAACAAACATATTAAAATTAGGAGGGGAGCTACTATAAATGCATCAAAGAAGAAATTATATTTATCACCTGTCAAAATGTACAAACTATTCGGCTACAAATGAAAAAAACAATGTAGACATCAAAAACTATAAATTAATCAGTCTCTTATCAAACCTTGTTTGATTTTTACCAGCTCCCAAACAAGCTGGATTTCACAAGCGTTACAGCAGTACGGACATATACAAACTATTTGCACATTAATAAAAACGTGCACAGAATACAAAGTTAGCTTACATCTAGCTTTTATCGACTCTAGAATCCCAGAATCAATACAAAGTACACTAACTTAAAACAAATTAATCAGAACGCGGCCCTACAGGTATGTATAGACAAAGATATTAGAACGAATAAAATGAAGATAGGGAAATACAATCTCAAACATAACATAGTGCCTTAAACCACTTGTGTATTTCTAGTGGTGTATGTGGTTGGTTTAGTTGCAGTATGCTTATTTAAACTTAATTAAGTAGCTAAATATCAGAAAATTAACATGCTATCTGATTATGTTGCAATATAAGCAATTCAAATTTCTCAACCGTGACTGTTTAGCATCTGCGTATCAATCAATATTACTTAAATATTTTACCATTAATTCAACGTATGTTTCTTAAATTATTTTGGTTTTATTATTTTATTTAAGGTATACCTTAATACATATTACAAATAATAAAATTAATAATTTTAATAATAATATCGAAAAAAAGTTACATTATTTATATCTTTCTTTCTTACACAATTTTCTTAAATTCACGTTTTACATTTTTCATCAGTGTCTACATTTATTTGTAAATTTATTCCTGAGATCACAATCAATAATGATGGTTATGGTTATGACAGGAATCTGCTCAAATATAGACACTTCTACAATCTTCTTTAACAACACGTTTCTTTTAATTAAAATTTATTTATAAATACATCTGTTTCATATTGATTTTATTGTATAATAGCTATCTTATAATTCATTAAAAGGTGTATTATAAAATAATTTCTACTATAACGTGCAGAGAGGTAATAAAATGTTATGAGCCACTAAATATAATTGACATTACTGGAAAATATTTCCAGACAATAATAAATAAATAAATCAGATTCTAATTTTGTAAGACCTATCGTATTACTCTCGCAAATTAAATTGATTAAAATTTGGTGTTTTGATCGTTCAATCAATGTTTATGGATATTAGTTTCATGAATACATTTTATTTAAACTATGTATCTATGTAGATTAAATTATTTTAACTTCATTCTCTCAGACACAGTTTAAACATTTAAATAAAATTAATAATAATATTGTATTCTATGAATATACAGCTTGTGACATTTTAAGAATAATAATAATATTTATTTTTAGTTGAAAATAAGATTCTATTACAGGAAAATGTTTAGTAATGCACAATCAGTCCGGATCGCTACTTGAAATGTTTATTTTATATCTGCTGTGATACAGGGTTTATTTACGTATTCTTTGCTTTCCATAAATTTGATTAAAAAGAACAGCATGCTCTTTTATTGTTACTGATGAGTTTATTCATAATTCTTTATGCATAGTCAGGCAATCTATATTGATATTTTATATTTCAAACATTTTTGCAGTATTTACAGACGTGGCAATGGATATGATTATAAAAAGGCACCAGTCATTTGTATAGAGCTCATGCCAGTCATATCTGCTTATTTGAGTGTGGCGTTTTGGTGTAAATAAATAACTGAAATTTAATGGCAAAATTTGGTCTGCTGGAAATTCGGTAATGGTTTGTTGCAATTGATTGACACTTTGACTTGTTTGCTTTTGATAAGAATGGTAAATATCTACTGAGTTTTTTGTATAGTATTTGTAAGGTTTTTTTGATATCCTAAATTCTCACAAAAACCTAGTCACAGATTAAACACGAAAGTTACTCTATTCCCGTGGTGTAAGCTAGGAACTGGTTTTAGATCTGCAAAGTGTTTTTTTTAATTGTTAACCAACTTAGATGTTGCTTCAAGGTTGACGTTTATACTAGGTACCAACAAATATCCTAGCAAACTTAGAGGTTCTTCATGAGTCAATTTTGCAATGGTTGAAATGAGATCGTCGCGCTATGCGTCCTAGAAGCCGAGAAGAATTATTGGAAAGCTTTTGTCAACATAACACTTAATTGCGGTCTTCATATGACAATGAAATCGTTCCACCATACAATTGAAAAAGAGGTAATACGTCCATCATGTGTTCTATTCGGAGTAAGTCGTTTAACTCCATAAACAGATTACATTCAAGCTGTGGCTTGTGGTCCGTATATATGAAAAAATCTCTACCTTTGACCATGTGTCAAAAATATTATCCGGCCTTGTAAATAGCAAGCAGTTCTCAGCCATAAGCACCGTGTTTTTGTTTGGCGCCTATCAACTTTTTTGAAAAAAAACTCAATTGCTGCCACTCACTATCTACAAACTGCTGTAGAGCTGCTCTGTCAAAAGCTATCCGTGCCTTTGAAATCCATGAAATCAAGGTTTTTCTTTTTAAGATTCCTCATAAAAGTTTATTGAAATGTGTTACCATCTTTTCAAAAAACGTTGTAGATTTTTTGCAGATTTAAGTAGTATATAATTTGCAATATTTATAAACTTCTTATAAAGTAGTTTAATCCTTCGTTGCGTTACTTAAAATCTAAGAAATTTAACTGCAGATTTTCCCCTAGTACATTTAGCAAGATTATATATTATTAAAGATAACCTTTGTGCATTTTTTTAAACTAGATGCGATTAAAACGTAGGTAAAATTTAAATTTACCATAAAGAGTGTAAGCAAAACTCTGTAAATGTGGCACGGGGTACTTGCTAAGAATAGTTCTTGAGTTTAACCTTCTATAATCTCTACTAGATCTTTATTTACTACTATGCTTAGAAATTATGTAAAAAGGTGCACAACTACTTTAAAGGTTTTGCTATACTAATGTGAAACACGTCTTAAAATTCTTTCTTTGCTTTTTTTATTGGTGACAGGTGGGCCAGAAAAAACAAAAATTGCAAGTTTTGCTAAATGCTTAGGTTTGGTGAATACTTCTGCTGAGCGTGTTATTTCTAAATAATCTTCAGTTGGTGCCACATAAAAAGTTTTTTTAACAACACGGATTCCTACCCAAGTGTTTTGACAGAGCAAAACTATTCCTAAAATAAATAGTGTAGTAAGTTTGTCAAATAAAGGTTGATTTTTGATGTTTACCAATAGTCAATAATAGGCTAAGATATCTGCCCCAATAATTGGCTTGCCGACGTCGGCGATGAAAAACGCTAGTTAAATACACGTCTAAGTCCCAAATAAAAAAAAACAATTAAAAAATTTTTTAAGCAGTTATCAGATTATAGTTTCTTTAAGTCTTTGTTTGTAAGCAGCAAAACTTTGAACAAATGTTGCTGGTCTCTATTAACGACTACCCCTTTTGTTTCCCAATACATAATTGCATGACGGATTCTTAGCATCTGCACCAAATTTAAATGATACCAGCATGTTTTACTTTGAAGTATACTGCGTGAACGGCTGTGGTTATTGTATCTTAATCGATTGCAAGAGCGGGAGTAGTGTTGTAAAACTGCAGCGTCTGCAAGATTAGCTAATTTATCTAGCTGCTTTTTGTGTAACAAAAATGGCTTGAACTGATTTTGACAGTCGTAAAAAACAAAGTAGTTGTAGAACGTCTTCTGAAAAAAATCTTCCACGTTTTTTCTTTCAAAAATTTTACACAATTTACTTTCATCATCTATTCAATGCCTATTTTTTTATCTTCATTTTTCTTCTTTTTTTACCGTCTTGACAAAAGAGTTGTAATTTAATTTACTTTGATTTTATAATTTTTTTATCCTTCTCACTACTTGCTCCCATTGTTCTTTATTTCTAGAGGTGTATGTTACTTAATAATATATTTGATATTTTATTTGATCAATCTATTGCAGAGGTTTTTTCCTTCCATCCATTCCATTTCTTGTACAATAACTTTTTTAAGGTTGTCATCATTCTGTTTTAAAATGTGTTCAACATATTTTAAAATACGAGAATAAATAAACTGGTTTGTTTTTCTTGGAGTCTAGGAAATCCGCATCATTTTACTTTAGCATTATTTCTAACGTATTTATTTGTCTTGCACTTTTAGTGTTCAGAACCCCGGACAAGTCTTCGAGTTTCATTTCAGTAGTTTAAAGCCAGAAGAAGTTGTTTATTATCTTACGGTAACAAACGCCGTTGACGCTGACCGCAACTTCAAAGAAGAACGGTCTAATCAACCCACCAGCCCAAAATGCGCACCAATCAAAAGCTCCTGATAGATGCATAGAACGTTGAAAGATTACTCTTAGATTTTCAGCTCCCCAAATGCAACAATTCTGTTTTTTGACATAGTCTTTAAGATTGAAATGCGCCTTATCCGAGAAGATAATTTATTTTTTCTTTTTTAACAGATCTTTAGTCAAAACTCGTTGTAAACTGGTTTGTAAAAGTCTCAATTGCTGAGAATAATAGCGAATCAAGGTGGAAGAATTTTGGTTTTCACTTTCACTACCTGCTACAATGTTTTCATTACACCAAGTTGCTGATCCGTCTTTCCAAAAATTTGTTTTCCATAACTAAACTCTAATGTTTACAAATGACAACTGTAAAAAACAGTTAAAATGGCGCTACATTCAAAATAGGCGGTCTTAATAGAACACTTTATATTATAACAAATAGAGCCACAAATCCGACCTATATTCTTGACGTCCGCTGCTTCACTTTAGCCAACGTATAACCAGATGACATAATGATTTTAAAAAAGTACGTATGACAAGCAATAGTATAAGCTCAAGAGTCGCCTACTTAATACTTAAAACAAACCAAAAGTATAATTTTAGAATCGTGCAAGCATACGCTCCCACTACCAGCTACACAAACAAAGAAGTCGAGAGTTTCTATGAAGACGTTGCCACAGCTATGAGCTACTCCAAGGTCCAATTTACACTTCTAATTGGCAATTTTAATGCCAAAATTGGCGGAAAACAACAAAAAAAAGAAATTTTCATTGGAAACTATGAAAGGGTACGGCAGAGAGACAACATCTTGCCTAAATTATTTACCACACGGCTTGAATACATGTTTAAGAAGGTTGACTTCAAACATCTGGGGGTCAACGGAAAGAAACTAAGCCATTTCCGCTTTGACGATGATATTGTGCTTATAGCAGACTGTGTTGATGAAGCTAAAAGAATGTTCGATAAACTAAACTCTGCCTCCCACCAAGTTGGTCTAAAGATCGACTACGCTAAAACACAAATTATGACCAACCTGGTGTTGAGTGAAACCATTTCAATGGATAATGTAAAAATAGAGCATACTGTATTATACAAATATCTTAGACACGAGAGCCGTTTTTGATAAGCTGCGACATATACTTAAAGCTGATATACCCATATGCTTAAAAATAATAATGTACAAACAATGCGTATTACCTGTCCTGACGTACGGAACTGAAACGCTTACACTAATAAAAAAATCTATGTGCAAGATCAAGGTCACACAGCGAGCTATGGAGCAGTCCATGTTAGGAATAAAACTACGAGACAAAATTCAAAACACTATAATACGGCAGAAAACTGGAGTCGCTGGTGCGGTAAAGAAGATCGCCAGCCTGAAGTGGAATTGGGCAGGCCACGTATATAGGCTATGACAAAAGGCCTATAGAAGTAGCAATTGACTTCTTACAAGATGGAGACAATTTAAAACGTATCACATCCAACTGGATACAAGCAGCGCAACAACGGGAAGAATGAAAAAAAAACTAAGGGAAGCCAGCAGTGGACGTTACAAGCTGATTGATGATGATAATGATGACGTATGACAACCATAATAACCAAAAAAAAAAAAAGCCGCAATTTATTGAAATACTCAACATCCAGTTGCTTATGAAAGAGAGCACATCGCTCTTGTATAAATCCAGATTAGCACATAAAATACAAGAAAACAAAATCTTTGAAATGGACGAAGTAGATGAAAGTTGAAACAAAATATGACTTAACAAGTGCATTTGATAGTCTGAATTTACAGTTTGTCGCGTATAAAATGTCCAGATTAGAAATACGAGGAAATATGCTAGAGGTTCTAAAAAATTACTTAAAAAACCGACAACTTTGTGTTCGAGTCAATGACGTTACTTCAGACCAGTATCACGTGAATATAGGAGTGCCTCAAGGTAGTATCACCGGACCATTAATATTTTTAATGTTCATAAATGATTTACCACATTTTATTAAAAGCGGAGAATGTTTTCTCTATGCAGATAATACATCTACTTTAGTATCTGCGGATTCAGTTGAAAAAGTAAACCACCTAGTTAGAAGTGTATTAATGGAATTTTTAGATTGGTGCAGTTGTAATAATCTTTTAATAAACATAAACAAGACAGTAATTGTTAGTTTTAGAAACTATAATGCTACACCTTTATCAGAAAATTACAGTTTTTTAAATAACAAATTATCCATTCAATCTGAAGCCAAATTTTTAGGTGTAACCTCAGACTCACACTTAAACTAGTCATCACATATTGAAACTGTGTGTTCTAAAATTAGTAGCTCTTATTTTGCCATTAAAAACCTAATAAGCTCACTTTCAACTGAAGCTATTATCAATGTTTATTATGGATTAACATACTCTATAATCAGTTATAATATCATAGTGTGGAGTCTTGCTTCAGACGTTAATAGAATGTTTATCCAACAAAAACGAGTGATTCGACTGATGTTCAATCTAAATCCTACTGAATCTTGTCGCAATACACTTAAAACCAACCGCGTTTTAACTGTTACTTCAATTTATTTGTTCAAACTTCTGTGTTACGTTTTTACTAATAAGAATACATTTATGTCAGCCAAGGATGTACATCATTATGATGCGAAGTATTGCAGCAAAACTGCACTAACATAAAAATATTTAAAAATAACTTAAAAAACATCTTAATTGAACAGTGTTTTTATACAATTGAAGAGTTTTGTAATTATAAATAAGTGTATGCGTGTGTTTTTATATTTATTTATTATATTTTTAAGTTTTACATACCTTGTGCTTATACTGTTTATATTTTTAAAATGTTTTGTAATGTTTATTTGTAATTCTTGTATTGAATTATATTTTAATGACATGTCCTACCGACTTATGTAGTTGCACATTGGATTTATAAACAACTATAGTTTGTTCGCGTTAAGACTGCAGTAGTAGTTGTTATGGCAATTGGAAAACAATGCTTTGGTTGGCTTAGAGGCCTACCCAATTTACAATAGAATATCTACCAGATTGAAACAAAGCTACTTGTAATTGAATAAATTTAGTTAACAATATTCACTATTTAATATTTATCAATTTTTTGCGTTATTGTAACTAGGTTAACGCATTTGTAAATATGTATTTTAACATTAAATTACAATTTTTTGTTGCTGTCGTACAGTATAACCTCAAAAACTTAAATATGAGTAAACGTCATGCAGTTCTAGGAATTGTTTTTAATAAATTTTAGTATTAAAAGTGACTAATATACATTTCTATTAAACGTTTTAATATTTAATTAAGAAGCAATAAACTATATTGTTTCTGCTTTAAAGTTTTTAAACAATTTAAAATAATTTTATTATAATATAATAAACAAAGTGAAGTTAGCTGTATTATAATACTAACAAAGATAAGTTGCAATTACAGTTGTGTGATACTGACTTTATAAACCACTCCCATCACTGCAGTCTTAACGCAGACAAACTATATCTATTTATCTACCCTAAAATTAAAATTGCTGCAGAAAAAGACTAGGAACGCGTAAGGTAAATGTAAACGGCACGGAAAATAAAAACCTTGATTTAAAAAAATATATAATTTTTTTGCAAAAAAATATAAAAAACCTAATTTAAGTATCAAAATTTTGAGCCCATTGTAGCATACGATATATACACCACTACAAGAGTGAAGGCAGAAATAAGATCAATAAAGAAAGAATACTAGAAACAAATTACAAAAAAAAATGGAAGTTACTAATTGCTAGAAAGAAACCAATTAACAAACATACAGAGATTAACCTGCTGGTCCAAGAAAAATAGTACACATATTTTAAAAACAAAAAACAGTAAATATCAGAAGACAAAAACTGGATAATTTGAGCAACAAGTAGAGCAAGCTATAAAGAAACTAAATAACCGCAAAATTTCAAAATCTAATAGCATCAATAATAAGATAATCAATAACGAAAGCACACCACTTGCAACAAAATTATTATCAATGTTCCAGAAGATAATATAACAAGAAATCACACTGCTCAACATAACTCTAAATCTATTCACAAGCATAATAGCATTCTCAATATATGTAAAAAGCAACAGGGATTTTAAAGTAATAAATCCACCCTAGATGCCATTTATACTATATAGTAGATCATAAAAAAAAAACATAAAGTTTAACATGCCGGCGTTTATGTTTTTTGTGTACCTGACCAAAGCGTTTGACAATTGAAGACGCAAGTAGATAAAGGGTTCATGTCGCATAGACTTCATTCGGAGATATTGCCGTTTAAAGTTTTTTTATCCGCAGTGTTTTGGGGTTAGATTTACTAAAACAAGTTTGGTGGAGTTAAATAAACAATTATTCTAGAATTATATCTAGATACATAAAATAGGAAACAAACTTATGCATTTAAAAAAACATTTATTTTATCTTATGCATTAAGAGAAATAGTTGTCTATACACCCTTTAGCAACTACTAACTTCTATATTTCTTACAATAGACGAACGAGACATAGCCCAAAAAAATTCTAGTGACTTAAAACCTTTATCTATTGAACAATCTCATTTTTTAAGAAATTGTTACATGAACCCTTCATCCACTTGCGTCTTCAATTGTAAGACTAAGATGTTATACAGATTTTAAAAGACAAGAGGCAACCTGCTACGCAAACCTCTATAAAAAATGATGGGCCAAGTGCACAAAGCCGCTTCAGTCTCAGAATATATAAATGGTCTCATAATGCAAAAGCACGCATATACAAAACTTGCAAAAGAACTATTCTAAAATGTGGATTTGAAACTAGAGCAGACACCACAAGAACAAACAAAGCCCTCAGAACATCATAGATAAAATTATTGAGGAAGATAACTGGGAGAATTCAATAAAATAGATTAAAAAGTGATGTTATAAGAAAAGAATGCAATACACAGGACATCATAAAATAAGAATGAAAGATTCCTAAAAATATCAAGAAACGGGAGACCAAGGAAAAGCGGTCTTTAAAAAAAAATCAAGAATCAATATTAGCCCCTAAAAATAAAATTATACATAATATTCTTATAAATAAAATTCTTGCATACTTGTTAAAAAAATCAATGCAAACCCTCCTAATCTATACTCTACATTAAACCCAAAAACTAATTCTGATTTTCTTTTAGCAAAATCAAAAGGTCTACCTGGTAGACCCCAACACAATGGCACAAGGATTAGTGTAATAACACAATACTGTTTTGATTTTCTTTGTTAAATACTGGAGCAACTGCTCTAACCTTTTTTTTTAATTTTAGTTTGGTTATAATTTTGTTAAAAGCATCTTTATTAATTATTACTTGTTTTTTTATCTACTAAACTATTTTTTTTTATTAAAACTTATTTAAATTTTTAAAATATTGTTCTATTCTTTAAGCAATATACCGAGACATGATTGTTTCTTGCAACTTGTATTCTTCTTAATGTAGTTTTAAATATCTTTTTCTTTAGATATAGATTTTACTTATTCTAGCTCATCTTGTTCCCACTTTTTTTTCTGTTTATACATGTTTTTTTTTTAAGATTGTTTACTTTTTCTAATCATTTCTAAGCTCCAGACTCCCATTTTTCATCTATTTAGACTATTCTGCATATATTTCTACTTAATTCTATATGTATTGTCAAACCAATTGCTTGTTTTTTAATAATATCTAATAATATGATTTATTCCTCAACTTTCCTTGTTGTTTTTCCTTCCAATATAAGTATAATAACAAATAATACATTGTGTAGTAATATTGACAGTTTTGTTCATTGTATCAAAACTACCAATCAACTTAAAAGTTAAACAAAATTTAATTTAATTAAATTAGTAGCATAGTAAATCTTAATTTATTTTCATAGTGATTCTAATAGTTAACTTTTTTTTTCTGATAGCTACTATAGGTTTAAGGTAAAAATATTATATTATAAAAAATGAAGTAATAACAAATATAATATATTAATGATTCATACTTAGCATCTGTGTCAGAGAAATTTTATTTATAGTTTTATACCGTTACAAATACAATTTTGTAAGTGGAGGATGTTTCAACAATAAAATTATACATTTACATTAGTCAGAACTGAATAACATTTTATTTCAACTCCCATATATGTAATATGAAAGTTTGCCAAAAATATAAAATAATTTTATTATGTTTATAAGAAATCTACGATGAAATCATTAATTATACAAAAAAAAATCATAAATTAGCATTTAATTAATATATTGTGAAAGTTAGATAATAATTATTTTTTATTATATCTAGAAAAAGTTTGTGAGTGTTTTTATTATTAAATTTAATTGAAGAAAAGGTATCGTATTAAATCGATCGAATCGTAGTATTAGTTTGAATAGAATATGAAGTAGAAATAAATATTAGAACAAATAAAAAACTAAACACGTATAAACTGAGAATCAATTACTCAACCAATGTTGATGGTAATCAGGATTGTAAGATATTTTGAAAACATAATTAAGTCATTTTCAACACAAGCTCTTTACGGTTTGCAAACTGTGTATACAATCAAATTACTAAAGAGTAAAAGAACGCTAAGAAACTTTGTAACAAGAGTACTAAGAAAGAAAATTGAGAAGTTTGACAATAAAAAAATATAAAAAAACAAACAATGAAAACAATGGAAACAAACACACAAAATAAAAGCTATAAAAAAAAGATAAGAGTTTTTGTCTCTTATCTTTTTTTTATAGAGGAAAAAATACCTAAAAGAAAGAAAAATGAAGAACATTTACAGAGACTACAATACCAAACAAAATTGCACAGATAAGAAGAAGAAGAAAATAAATGTTGAAGAAAAGCAGAATAACAGAAATAACGAGTCAAATACCAAATGGTAAATAAGCTATCTCAAAGTTGACAAATAACGCAACCTTTGAGATAGTCCGAATATACTTCGCAACATCTGAGATTACTTGTTTGTGTTCTCTACAAGTAATCTCAGTTGGAGATACATGGATATAACTAAACTTACAAATTTAAGACTGCCAGAAAGAATACAACTAATGGAACTGCATAAACTATTCATAAAGGAATAAAGAAGAAGTGAACAAAGACCTAAAAAAACTAATAAAATCAATAGCACACAGATTAGTGAAAGAAGAGAATGCAGACTGAATTAAACGTCCAGCGTTATGATAAAATGAATGTGATGATTGCAATTTTTTCTTCATAGCTATATACTAAAAAAACTGGCCTACATGCAGCTGATTTTTTAAAAGGAATGAGAAATAGTAATAGCGTTGGTTTGTTCAATAAATATAACAAGCCCCACATGATGATATTTTACATATTACTTATTGAAATTGCTTTTATGTTATCTCAACAAATAATACATTATTAAAATAATTACACAATTGATGTGTTTTTGTTGTTGTTGTTGTAATAGCTTCCGTGAATTAATATTCAAACTGTTTACAGATTAATCAAATTAATTAAATAAATGTTGCCTGATTAATCAATATCAAACTGTTTACGTTTACATAACAAACTAAATTTGTTATATTGTAAATCATTATTATTTTTTACTTTCCTAGTATAAGCACATTAATGTCATGTTGATAACGTATCAGCATACACAATGCATACGTCATTTATACTAGCTTTCGATAAGAATACATAATAAACTGTGGGTGTTAAAGCAATAACAATTAAAAGAAAATTTATTACCTCTTATCGTTATGCTACAAAGTGGTACATAAAATAAGCTAAAAATATATGAAATTTAATGTTTTGAAGAATGATAATGTTCTCGAAATAACCGCAATTTTATGATTTGTACCACAAAGGTAGAGATTTCATTTACTTTTTTCACAATGTATGATTATTTTTGTGCGTATATTGTAAATAATATCAAATCAGCCTGACACTTTAATTGACGCTTCATATATTATGTATTAGTCCGGTTGGCTTTAACTCTTCAGATCTTTTATAGTTTACGCGTTTACGTGTTAATAAGGTGTTAATATTACCAGCGCTTTACAAATGAATCCTACTAGAAGTGCTATTATACAAGTTGGTGCTTGATGCTGCCTACAGGTTATTTATGCCGGTCTGACATTTCTTTCACCGTTTTTGCTGAAAAGATTTTGATTTTGACAGTTCTCTTCACTCTGGTTTTGTGTAATTTAAATTTTGTAGTTTGTTCAAGACGTAATTGTTGACTTCAATGCGGTCAACTTTTGAGCTATATAAGAATTGTCTTTTACGCTATCGCTGGTAAAGGGTTAACTGATTATTGTATGCTCAGTATATGTAGAATTGTTTTTACTTCCAGTCTGGTTATGCAATCTATCACCAGTTTGGGTTTTGTCATTGGCGAGCGTATTGCCTGTAATACTCCTTAGCTTTCGAATATGATGGTTATCGGTGTGTTGAAGCTTATTTCAACTCGATCAAATGCAATAACCTTTTATAAAGTCTGATCTCATAATTAGTGTTTATTTTTCATGTAACACATTTGTGATTCTTTGTAAATCTCTAGATTTACAGTGTTTATTTGTCTTTAGTAAGTAAGCTGATTGTCGTCTAGCCTTGTGTCTAGATTGTGATTGAGTCTATTTTTTATGTGACTTAAGTTTTGTTTTGACCAAACCATTTCTTTATTTTTTCAATTTTTTGAGTATGTATTAGAAACAAGTTAAAAAGTTAAAAAAAAACTTTTTAGTGTTTTATTTAGATTTTTGATTTTGTACGAACACATTTAAAAAAATCAATAACTGTCCTGTACTTATACATAAGATGTAGCCTTAATGCACAAGGGCTCATGGAATGTCAGATACTTTTAAAATTGAAAGAGTATAAATGAATTTAAAATTAAAAATTATATTTTTACAAAAAAATGTTAGCTTAAATCAAAGTAAAATTAAAAAAATTATCACAGTTTTGTTTATTTATATGTCCTTGATTATAAATAATAAATAAGTGAATAGGTTTCCTGTCATTACACCATTAGAGTAAATTCATAAATGATGATGATGATTCGTGTACTAAGTGCGATTATAAATCAAACATAATAATTCAAATTATATTACTAACTATTTCAATTGCGGTGCATATACTTTATGACATTTAAACCAACATTACTGGTAAGTAACCTAGAGGTTATATTTAGAGAAAACAATGAATAATAAAATTGTTAATTGACTTTTATATTCATAATCATAAATCTAACAACATCAAACTTAGATTAGAAACAATTTCTAATAATTGATAACAATATACTATAAACCTACTTTGTGGATATAATTTATATATAGAAACTATCATGTAATTAAAATAACTTGATTTATAGGACCATAAAAAATTCAATTAAATTATGCAACAAACTATATTATTTAAACTATGTTATCAACATGCAGCACTTCTAAAATCCATAAAGTTTGTGGTTTAATTTTTGCGTGATTGATTTAAAATAACTTATTTTCGTGCACATTTTTTATTTATAATACAATTGTTAATTCACGTAAATGTCGTAACATTTACATATTTTTAGTACACAGAAAAATACATCTATTTTTATAATACATTTAATGTATATTTTATAGTTTTCATGCATTGACGTAAATTTCGATTTGTTTTAAAATAGCGTCACATCACATGGCAATTCCTAGAATACTAATAGTTAAACAGGATAATATGCTGCTCTCGATGTTTACAAAGTTGTTTTTTGTTGGTTTTACATTCTGATTTATACTTATTACATAATTTTATTTTTATATATAAACCATTATTGGTGAACTTATGATGACTATAAATACTATAATCTTTTAGATTATACATATTATTAAAGATGTGAATTCTTAAGAGCATCCTGGCCGTTAACTTTATTTCCAGAATCGTATCGAAAACAGCAATGTTGGCGACATTCTATTTCTACTTATAATATATAATGATAATCGATTTATTTTTTACCGATACATTCAGAAAAAATAAAACAATTTTTTTGTAAAAATATTATTGTTGGAAATACCCGAAAAAAATATCCAAACATACTTTTCAAGTACTTTTGAGTACATTTTAATGCTGTTTGTAAAAATAATTTGACTAAATTATAAGAATCTATCTAAAAATTCTTGTAAATATAACTTAATTAATTTCAAAGAAAAAAAAATGGTTTAATTTTATACCAAGTCTTAATCAATCAAAAACTAACAACAAAGTCTTGCAATACTGTTAATAACTAATACTATTCCTTAAAACTTCAGCAATATTTAGCTACATAAAAGCTCAACTGTACTTTGGTTTTCGGTACCAGGATAACATTTACAACAGAATTTCCTACCAACAACACAAGTACACCAAAAACATAGTAACACCACACAAATAGATCTCATTTTTAAGAAAACATCATTAACAAGTTTCCTAATCTTATAAAAATTTCAGAATCTACACTATTTATCTAGCACCAACGCAGCAAAGTAAAAGACATTGTTAATGTCTGTTGTAACAACAAAACTATCACTAAATATTGTCAAGTTACATTAAAAAAGAAGTACTAAACCTCATTTTTAAGATTTTTCTTATTCTTCAAGTGCATATTCGATTTCAGATGTTTGCGATGAGCATCTTTACTTTATTTGTTGCTATTCTGAAGAGTTCTTTTGACGTCTTCCCGTACCACGCTTTAAGATTCTGCAACCATAATATTCTTTTCCGTGCTGGTTCTCGCTTGCTGTGTATGTTCCCTTGAATGATGGCTTGTAATAGGACGTAAATGTTTTTGTATTTTTATAATATGGCCTAGATGTTGAAGTTTACAGGTTTTGATAGAGTAAAATTTTAAAATTTCTATCAGTTATGCATCCGATTGAAAGCTGTTTAGTAGTCAATTAGGCATACGTAGGTGTTGCAGCTTACGTTTTTGCTTTTTTAAAAGAGCACCTCTACCAAAAAAGTGCTTCTCTTGTGCTTACAACGCTGTTAAAGCTCAATTGGTTTTCTGAGATTTGATCTTTGCATTTGTTGTAAATTCTCTTGTGTAATATTTTAAAGAATATTTTAAGAAGATGACTCAGGAGGCTGATACTTTTATATTCTTCACATTTTTTGCTCCCACTTTCTTTGGTAATACCATAAATTCCGACTTCAACCCTTTTTTTGGTATGCTACCCATGTTGTATATTCTATTAAATATGATGGTGAAACATTTGATGTGCTACTCATTCAGTAGTTTCAAGATTTTAACTTGTATGTCGTCAGGCTCAGTCGCTTTTCCATCTGTCATTTGTTTTATTGCTGCATCTATTTCCTCTTCCAGGATGTACAAACTTCTTTTTTCTTTAATGATTGGTGTTGTTATTCTTTCTTTATCTTTAAAAAGTTTGTTGAAATATTCCCTCCACGTTTTATTTTTGTCCTAGTTTATAATTATCTTTTCCTCATTGTTCACCAGCATTCCAAGATTCTTTTTTCTTGTTTTACCAGTCAATTCATCGGAGTACATTAAAAAAATTACATCTTTTCTGCAGCTCGTCTATCTCTTGGTATGCTTCCGTTCTTTCTCTTTCTTTGGTCTTTCTGATTTTATTGCCTAATTGTCATGTTAATTTTTCTGTATTCTTCATTGTTGTTCTTTTGATCTCTTCTTTGCTACATTAAATTTATTATTTTATTTGTCATCCATGATTTCATTTTTTTTTTCTTTTATTCTTTCAGATGTGTTTTTTTTACTGACTTGGTTTAGTCCATTTTTTTTTACTGATTTTCTCGTTAAATTTTTTTTTTAATTTTTCTTTTGATGCTATGATCTTTAAGTATTCTCACGTTGGATTTGTTATTGATTTTGTTTTTGACCTGAACTTTAAATTCTCCAACCACTGGTACATGATCGGAATTAATATCTGCACAGGGAAAATTTTAACACAAGTGCAACTATTTTGAAATGTTTTATTTATAAGTATGAAATCGATCTGATTTTTAGATGTCATGGTCTGCTGAGTGGGGATTTCCAAGTATAGAACTCCTTTGGGAACATCTTGAATTGTGTGTTTAGTACAACTAACTCATTCTCTTTGACAAAAACTTCCATAGTATCCCCTTGCTGGTTTCTCTTTTCTAAGCCGTACGGTTCGATATATTCTGACTTATATCCTGCACCAAGTTTTTAGTTAAAGTCCCCCCATCGTGATGGTGATTTTCTGTTTTAGTAAAGCTTGTAATAGTTCTTTAATGATTAAACGTTTTGAATATTGAACTTTTAGCTTATAATTATTTATCAAACTAATATGATTTTTCTAAATCCCTTTTTTATACATTTATACTATTATTTGTTCAGACTACTGATTGTGCGATTAGTATAACAATATCACAAGTTTCAGCTTTGACTTCAAGTAGTTTTAACTATAATAAAATAAAGCCAAAAAACTCATAGAATCTACAGGTTTATAGTAAATTATGTGAACTTTGCTGTCCAACTAGGTGATTACATCCACAAAGTGTAAAAAATTTGTCTTGGCCTGATTTATTAATTATTAATGGGTCTATTAAGTTCTTTATTCAACTAAGGCGCATCAATCTAAATTTTGTTTGCGCAGAAATATCTTAAACAAATTAAAAAAATTTTAAAAGCTTTGCATTATAAATATACGGTTATATACCTTCAAAATATACGCCAACTAGAGTGCTACAAACGCTACTTCTACATTATTTAATAGTATGCTCGGGTGCAGTGTTAACATGGATGTTTGTTGGGTTTCCCAAAAGTTTATAATATGCTGATTGTGACTCTTAATATCTTTTTTAGCAATCTCTCTGAGTAGATCTATGTTTATTTGCGTTTTTTGTGAGGACCATTGTTTCTAGACTGTAGGTACCAACCAGAAGAAATCATGTGACATAAATCTTTCATTTTAGATTAATAGGGTCTTTTGCAATGTGTCTTAGATTGCCAAAAACTGTCTGCATTGTAGTTTAAAAAAAACATATTTGTCTACATGCTTTATGTGTCATATATTGTCAACTACTACCTGAATGTTACTGTCGGTCATTATTATTTTTTTATTATTTATGATAACTGTTCATTTAGCTGTTTTAGCATTTTTATCATCGGTAATCTTGTCATCGGTAAAAATAAAAACAATGTCATCCATAAACCTTAGATGACTGAAGTAAGTCCATGTTAACTGTTTAAAAACCGTCTCTAGTGCTACCTTGAATAGTTGAAAAAATGGGGTTGCCCTGTCTGACTTCTCGTTCAATTGAGATCCAATTTGTTGTTAGGTCTATGTTTACTCTCACAAGGAATGTTGTATTGCCGTATATTTGTTCTAAAATGTTATCTAGAATTATTTCTGGTTTGATTCATTTTTCTTAAAAAAAAACATGTTTTTATAAAATCAAATGCTTTATAGTAATCAATAAATGTAAGATGAAGGAAAACATTGTATTCATTGTTTTTTTTTTTTTTCTATTACTAAACGTAAAAGCTGTTGTACTATACCTTTTGCAAAAACCAGCTTGTTCTACTAGTTGGTATGCGTTTAACTAGTTAATTAAGTAGTTGGTTGGTTGGTAGTTTTTATCTGATTCGACTTCTTCTTTTCATTTTCTTTTTCAGCCTGTATCTATCTACTTCTGGACATAGGCCTCCTTTAAACTCTGCTACACGGTCCTATCTTTAGCTTTTTTTTGCCACGAATACCCGGCGACTTCTCGTCTGTCTACCTTTTAGGGTCTAGAGGTCCGTGGTCTCCACTGCATAACCCGTATTGTCCACTTTGCTGGGTCCTGCCTTGCAACATGGCCTGCCCAGCTCCACTTAAGATTTGCGACTAGTGTGATAGCATCCTCGACACCTGTTTGCTTGCGGATTTCAGTGTTTTGAATGTAATCCTTTAGGCTTACACCTAACATGGCTTTTTCCATTGCCCGTTGGCAAGTTTGCAGCTTGTCTGCTGATCTGTTGGTAAAGGTAGTTGTTTCAAGACCACACGTAGTTACGGGGAAGATGGATTTATTGTACACCTCCGTTTTTAGTTCATTTAGGATGCTCTGATCTTTCAGTATGTAACTCAGCTTACCAAATGCTGCCCAACTCATCCTAATTCTGCGTTTTACTTCGGCGCACTGGTTTTCTTTTCCAAGTCTGAACACATGACCCAGGTACACACACTCTGCTACGTTTGCCACCACATTTTGTTCTATGGAGATGGGAATTTTAGAATCACTTATAATTTTGGTCTTCTTGAGGTTTATTTTGAGACCTCTTTAACTCCCTTTACACCGTACTTCTAATTAAATTCAACTTTGCCTAGTAAGTAATGATTTCTTTTCATTCTGCTAGCAGACATTTTAGATCTCGGAGCTATTAAAGCATTCTTACCGGTTTATTATACTTGATTAATTCTGCTTCAAACCGTAAAATGTAATATAGCAACTCTTATTACAAATTTCGTTTTAAATACTTTTTTTTTTAAATAAGAAAAACAACATATGTACGTACCATGGTGACAGACTAAATTAAAAATGAAATCAAATACAAGCAAAAAGTAAAACTATGAAACAAGAAGTCTTTATTCTAGTTAATTAAACTTCAAAATAAAATAAAGAAACATTATTTTCTAACAAAAATGCTATATTTTATATAACTTATATAACTACGGACACTGAACATTAGCTAAAGCCGGTATTACAGATAAAGTGTGTCATGGTTAATTCTTGTATTAGATACATTATTTATATCTTATCTATACTTTAATCAAAACATGATTTGATAAGCAACTCCCTAACAAAAAAAAAACAAATTTATTGAACAGCATCAAAATAGTAACTGCAATGGTTACCACAACGTGCTTAACTATGTTTGCACTTTTTTACTTCTCTTTTGTGCTCAGAGAAAGCAATTTGAGACTTTATCAATCCCGTCACTTTTAATCTTTAAAAATAACATATTTATAACACTTATAACTCTTCACCTTATCATTGGCATACGGGACACTTTGTAGTATCAAATTTAATTTTAATCTTTTCAATACCTAATTTGTGAGTTAAGTTCTGCAAATAGAGTGAAATTTAACTTTATTGCCATATATGATGTATACTGTATACTTCAGTATAGAAAGTATGATGTATAGTTGAAGAAACCTGTGGTTCTTACGCACTTAATACAAAGTTGTTTTGTTGATGCCTTTTCTATTCCTAAATATATATTGTTTAGTAAAGTGTGCAGAGTCAGCAGTATGTACACAAAAATCAAACCATAAAGACAATTACAAATCTTAGAGTGCAAACTCATGTTGGTTGACTCAAAAATATTTTGATTTTAAGAGTATTCAAATCAACGCTGACAATTGTCAAGCTATTCTAATTAAGGAAGCAGTAAGAGAGACTCTACATTTCCTATGTATGTACGCAAGTCATGACGTTTTAAAACTGTAAAAGATAATTTTTTTGGCACAAATTGTTACTAGAAAATATCTTAGTTGCGTCATTAAGTTCTAAAATGTAAACAGATTAGCATCTAATGGCGCCACTCAAATTCTCCGCCATCAATGAAATTCAAAACAAGTACTGTCAGCTGACAACTAATGTTTGCTGTTTTTGTTTAGGGGTTCATATTTGAAAAAGAGTCGGACTTTTTAAGTTAATAATTTAGGTTTACTAAAAAAAGTTTCATATATAATAGCGGTAACATAAATAATACCGGTATTTATTTAACTACTTTATTCATTCATTCAGACAATTTATGTTACTTGTCTAATAAAAGCTATATCAATTATAAGAACACATAAATAACCCCAAGTCCATTCAAACAGCCAAAAAAATTAAACTGTTTACTTTACAAATGGTCTCCAAAATAAGGCATCCCATATAAACGCAAACAGTAAAAAATATCCACGTGCTTGGCATCATGTAATTATAATGTATTCGCAAACGCTCTACAAAGCCAAGTTCAAGGCAACCGTTAGACAATATAAAAATACGTGAAGCTAGCTAGGACAACCGAATGAATCAGTGCATCAAAAAATTTCCACAGTGCGTTGACGAATCGGTTAATTATTTTATCTTGCAAATATTACTCACTCATGTGGTGTAATTATGTGTTGATAAATTAATCGTGCGCATATTATACACATCTTGCTATCCATGGAAAAGTTTATTAGATAGATTCCGTGTAAACATATTTATGATTCATTATCTTACATTTATTTAAATTGTAAGTTTAATATAAACATTTATCGAATAAAATATACATTAATGTATTAATAGATTTAAGAATAAATAATAAGGAAAGTAAAAAAGTATTTGAACATTGGCGCAGATTTTGTAAAACTATATTTATATTAGATTTCAGTATAATTTTATATATTTTAATTATAATTCAAAATTTCAGTTGAGCAATATTATATTTTATATTATGATTCTTCTTTTATAAACATTTCAAGTTTATTATTTACAAAATCCTACATCAATGCCAACAATTGTCTTGGACTTCCCCACATTATTCCCGTTTATTAAATTAAATATTATAGCATTAAAACTAAAAAATCTTAAGATATCATCTTTCATACTGAAGTCGAGATTTGAATTCACAAATTTGTTTGAGCGGCAAGTCTTTTCAACGATCTGGTGCAAAAAATGTTGCAATTCCTAGCAAGTAAACAAAATCTTTTATACTGAGCATGATGTAGATTATTTATGGTTAGTTTAATTCAAATATTAGTTTAGTTGTTATTTCAAGTTTATATTAATGATCTGTTTAGTCTGAATTGAATAAAAGTAGTTTTGATTGCATTAAATAGTAGATAACAGAAATTTGTTGATGAAACTGATAGAAATCAAAACATTTTTAAAATATCTAAACTTTTTTGTACCTATCTTAAAATGGAAATAAAAATATTAATTAATAATCAAATATTATTATTTGTGTAACTACTATCAAAGTTACAAGCAAATTTGTTATCTATTGATACTTTCAAGTACAACCATTGTGTAAACATATAAATTACATGAGAATTTAGAAACTCTATAATTTTTGTAGTGATCAAAAAGTTTATTTTAACAGTGAATAGTAATTTTTCAATTTTACTCATTTCTAGAAAAAAGAGTTATAAGCACTATTCAATTTACAAGCGTCAATGTATTGAATACATTGACGTTCAAGTTTTTTTAACTACTTTCACTCTCTCTTCTCTGCCTGTAGTTGTCCAATGCTAGACATAGGCCTCCTTTAAATTGTTTCATAACTGTCTTTCTTTTGCTATTTAGTGTCATATGTTTTCTGCGATCTCTTTGATGTCGCCAACTTATTCTTAGTCTCCAGTGTTATCCTGTTGATCTATTTTTTTGGTACCTTCTCTAACTACGTGCCTTACCCTGCTATTTGTTCTATCACGTTTTTTCATTTTAGTTCTGTCTGATTTCTTTGTTTCTTACCTTATCACTAAGACTTATGCCGAGTACTACCCGTTCCGTTGCTTAGATTCTTAGTTTGTTTTCAAATTTTTATGCCATAGTCTCCAGCCCGTATGTTGTGACTGGCAGTACGCGGATTTGTAGACTTTTTGTTTAAGGCAGATTTTAGAGTCTGTGTCTTTAAGTATGTGTCTGAGTTTGCTAAATACTGCCTAGCTTTCTTTCCTAGTGCTATTTGGTGCCCGGGGTATGTTTGTTCACTTTCTTGATGGTTTTGCCGTCTATTTGGTACGGTTGTTGTTTGGAGTTTACGATTTTTTTTTTAAGAAATTAAGCAGCCTTGGGATTGAGTTTTTTCATGCATCTTAGAATTGTGTTCAACGTTTGTATTGTTCTGCGTCATACGCGCTCACACGTGCAGTTAGATTATATGAACTCACTAAAGAACAGATTAGTTTCGTGTTGCACAACGTGATGACGCATGAAAAAAGCAACAGTAGCTGTTCAAGCACAGGAAGTACTTAGTTTTCCTTGGTTTATCTATCAAAAGGGTGAAACTGGTGATGGAATCAACGGAACCAAGTTAATGGTTGTCTTTTGAAAGCTGCAATGTTGTATTAAGATTGTGACTCAGGGTGGTACGAGCCCGTAAATTCAGTCTATGATCTGAATATAATATTTATATCAATGGATAATCTAATTATAGACGCAATGGACCAAAACTACCTATTCTAATTTTTAACTCTGAGGCGTATTTTGGATTATTTTTTGAAAGACTTTGTAATACTCTAAAGGATGACAGCTGATTCAAACTTTAGACACAATTCTTAAAAATAAACAACAACCAGAAGCTCTGCACAACTCTACATTAGTTTTTACCTTCTCAAACATCAACACCAGAAACGTTGTTAGCTACCACCTCTGACAAAGCAAAACCGCATCAATTGGCGCTCAGCGTAGGGCAATTTGAATTATCTACCAGCTTTGGATAAAACCAAAAACGCCCCCGTTTCTACACCAAATCTGCTTGATTTGATCGACGTAGACAACCCAGGAAAGTACCCAAAAATTGAACGCAAACTCAACTACAAAGTCAACCACCGCCATTGTCTGACATGGTTTGCTCACTACTAGACACAATCCTGAAACTTTATAGAACAATACGTATGGTACAGTACCATAATGACTTTAGCTTGCTTAAGGCAAAACATTTGACGTCTACGTTTAGAAAACACCATGGTTTTTAAACCGGCAAACGTCGTCAGTAAAGACCAAGGCAAAATCGAGTTGTCAACACCAATTAAACAAAGGCGCAGAACCCAAAACTTGAAACTAAGCGTGCTACGCAAGCCAGACGGTAAACCGAGTACAAACTATAGTGAGTAAAACCACAACCACCCAATAGTAATAATACCGAAAATGACTCTGCGACATGACATAAATGTGAGTAAAAGGAAAGCTCATCACTTGATTATTCCTAGACGTAAGTTTCCAAAAAGTTTGATTTTGACTATTTTTTATTATTTGCCGGAAAAGTGCAAAATATTAGTGCGTGTCATAAAGGCGCACTAGCCGTGATACTCTTGAATGTAAAACACAATTGCAAAAATAGAAAGAGGGGTATTGTTAACCACTGAGATTACTCATTCCATGACGCCTAACCCTGGAGAGTATTTCCGACAACCTTTGCTAAGACCTAGTAGTACCCTAAAAAGTAACAGTTGCCCCATCTCTAGGACGCAACTCGCTAAAAGGACATCTACACCCCAACCCCCTCAACCCCCCCCCCAACCGTTTTCACTCCATGTTAGCACAATCACTCCAGTTATGCTTCTAAGTTGAGCATCATTTCATACCGGTTTGGAATTTTAATAACTAGCCGTCGCAAGTCCAGGAACTATTGTGTAACTTAACCTAACCTAACCACTTTTTTTTAACTTGAAGGAGGAGTAATCTTCAAAAGACACCCATATTCTACGGGTGTGCCGGATTCAGACTACTCCTGTAGTTACTTACCGACTAAACTTCCTCCTCCCTTTTTGCTGAGTAGCAACGGGATCGCGTAAGCATTACTTCGTTGCCTCCAGCATGTCCTTCTATGTCCGGTTTTGTTGTCTTTCTTCTCTTTGGGTTGATTTTTTTTCTTCTCTTTAGTCTTCATAATTTTTGTAATTGCCTTTTCGATGGCATTTCATTTACTTTTGCTTTTTAGCATTAGATTAACTAGATTTTCTACTGCTACCTGCTTGCGTAGTTTATTTTCTATCTTTTTCCTCTCTGTTTCCCATCTGGAACACTAGAAAAGTGTGTGCTTTGGCGTGTCAACCTCTTCACAGTATACACAATTATCCCGCTGTAGCAGATTCATCCTCTTCAGGTATGCTCCAAAACAGCCATGTCCCGTTAGGATTTGAGTCAAATAATAGTTTAGACTGTCATGTTTTCTTTCTACTCATGGCCTGATGTTTGGGATAAGTTTTTGAGTCCAGTTCGCTGTGCCAGTGTATTTTCTCCATTCATTAGCCCATGTCCTGAGGGACTCTTCTCTGGCAGTTTTCTTGCTTTCCTCTTTGTTGTCGTCGTTCTCATAAGATTTTTCTTTTGCCATCATGTATGGGTATTGTTCCCGTAATCCCTAGTATTGCTTTGGTAGAAACCGTTCTATATGCATTTGCTACACCAATTGCCATGACTCTTTTCGCTTTCTCTAGAAACCCTCTGTGCATTTTATTTTTAGCATACTCCTTCCAAATCAGCGCCCCGTATAGTATCACCGAGTATTTTACTGCCAAAAGTGCTCTCCTTTTTTCTTTCTTTGCCCCTTCTGTAGGCGGCATGATTTTTTTGAGCGCTATGAATAGCCTTACCGCTTTCTGTGTAACCTCCTTTATATGTAGGTTTATGTTCCAATTTCTCCCTAGCCTTATGCTTAGGTACTTGACACTGCCCTGTGTTTCAATGACACTACCTCCTACCATTATCCTTATTTTGAACTCCTTTTTCCATCCTTCTAGAATTACAGCCTCTGTTTTGTTGGTCGCCATTTTAAGACCTCTTTGTTCAAGCTATCGTTCCACCTTCTTAACTGCCAGTTTAGCGTTTTCTACCAGCTCTTCCATATTCCTGCCGCACACAACCAACGCTAGGTCATCCTTGTAAGCAATCATCTTCGTATGTTCCGACATTTGTTCCCTTAGCAGCGCATCATAGTATATGTTCCACAAGGTTATTCTCAGCACCGAACCCTGTGGTACCCCGCAGCTTATATTCAATATTTGTTTTTCGCCAACTTCGAGCGTCTTCTCCTGTAAATAGTTTTCGATTACTTTTTTTTAGGTGTGGCCTAACCTAACCTAACCCTGGAGGGTATTTCTGACAACCTCCGCTAAGACCTAGTAGTACCCTAAAAGGTAACCGTTGCCTAATCTCTAGGACGCAACTCCCTGAAAGAACATCTACCCCCGCAACCGTTTCCACTCCAAGCTAGCACAATCACTCCAGTTATGCCCCTTAGATGAACATTGTTATATACCGGTTTGGAATTTTAATAACCAGCCGTCGCAAGTGTAGGAATCATTCTGCCTTTCTTGAATCTCGATCCCAAAAGTTACTAATTAGCTTTTATTGTTCAATGCTTATTATTTCCAATCTTGTGTAATAATAAAAGTGGTACGTACTAGCGTATCTTCAGGTACGACTGATTTGACATCGGATTGAAAGACCGGAAATTCCGTCCGCCAACAAAATCAAACCAGATATAACTTGTTAAGATATCGACCATTTTGTGTCTCATTTGATGCCAACACGCTGTAATTGATTTCTGAGTTTCAATTCTTCTGTTATTTCGACTTTATAAAGATGTAAGTGTAAATCCTTAGTCAAATTTTTTTGCGTAATACAGTACGTAAGGCCCGGTTGCTGCGATCAATGACAAGTTAAAGTTGTTGATTCTGCAGTTACACTTTGACAAACATTAGAAATATTCTGCACAGAGCAACTACTACGAGTTATGTTGAGGTACTTTGACGTTAGTTACGAAACTAGTTTGCTCGAACTTTTGAATAAAATTCTAAATTGTGCGCTAGGAAGGTCGATTTTGACCAAAATATTTACGTAGGGCTTAAAATGCAACTATTATTTTCATAATAGGCTTAGACAATTTTAATGCTTTGTTCTGTTATGTATTCGGCTATGACTAAGATTGTTTATGATGCTAGGATACAAAACAACGTTTTGATGCTAGGATACAACAACAACGTTTAACATTAACATATAACTTCATGCTTTAAAAATATTTATCTGTGTCATGTGGAAACTCAACATAAATCACCCTTTATAAGGCTCATAAGCTTGCAACGCGTTCGATGTACCTTATCCAAAGTACTGCACTTAAAATCCAAATACTCACTTTGTTGTACTTTCTATTTTAAATTAACAAAAACCAACACTTTACACTTCTCGTCCGACGTATAACAACTAGAATTTATAAAAGAAATAAACTGACTCATTAATTCCTTTTCGAGAATGAAATAAATCTAACTTATTTCTAAAAATCATCAAAAAGGTAATCATATTCTAAATATAAGCGCAGACGCTATTAAAATTTTAAGTGACTTAAACAGTAATTTTATTACTAATACTATAAACAAATCAGAACTAAAACTAAAACTAAATGAATTTACTATTTCTTAAAAGAAATCTACTTAACTTAATCCTTTAAATCTCTATGTTGGTTCAACAAAGATTAAAAACAGAACAGATTAAACGGATAGATTAAATTTACAATTTCCTTTCAGTTTTCCAAGAAGTAAATAGTAGGATTAAATGTAATATTTTATTAATGACCATCGTTAAGGATTGAAGATGTAGCTAAAACTTATTTTAAATAATTATATAGTAAAGCACTAAATTTATACAAACATAATATTATTGTTATAAGATTTTTCTATAAATATAATCGTCGTTGTTTGTATTATTAATTTTTTTATAACAGCTCATAATGTAAACCTGACCTACTTAAATTTTAATTTGAATTTGTCACTGATTTATTTTATCAGTTGAGGTCAATGATAAAATACATAACAAATAACATTTAAACCTGACCTAGGTTTACTATATTTAATCACCCAAATACCCGACTCAATTTAATTACAAACAAAGCGGTAGATAACATTCCTGTAATTGTTTAAAATTACATGAGTAGGATTAAATTAACAATTTTTACAACTAACGTAAAATAAATTAAATGAAGTTTATTGCATTATAAAACATAACATACGATGCAAAAATAAATATATAAATTATGTCTAATTAATCGTTTTTTAGCTTTAATTAATAACTTAATTAGATATTTTCATTAATATAATAGTTAAATTATTTTATCAAGCCTCACATACCCAGTATTCGGAATGTTGTTTGTAAATCTTCACGGCATTTATGGTTTAGCTAAGAACAAATTTATGTGTTATGATGTTAATTTCATTTTATTATCCAAGAATTAAAATAATATTTTAAGTCTACAGATCAAAGAAAATTAAAACTACATCGAAGTGCTGCAAACGCTTTCTTGTCCGTGGTGGTTATGACTATTTCAGATATGGTCTGTCTGACTTTCAATATTCTGGTTAAAGATTTTAACAACGACTAGCCAACAACAAGATCAATTAGACAATTTTGCTAATTTACTTCAGAAAATTATGTTAACTTCTTTCTCAATAAAGTTGTTACAGAAGATTGGTGGCAAAACTTGTGCAAAGCACAGCAAAAACAAATTGTGGTGTGTCTAATAAAACTAAAACTAAATTATTCACTGCACGATTATCTGTACTAGTGCTGCTAACACTCTACAAACTACTAAATCTACCATTTTGTACAAAATATATGCGACAGTTTGGAGGAATTTTTAAAAACGACATAAATTTGTGAATTGTCTCGAACAACCAGCTTTTTTCTCAACATTACCCCGGCCAATCTCAAAACTACAGAAAGCAACTTGGCAAACTTAAGGTTGACTAGGCCGACACTACAACTCTCTCAGGTAAATGCTAAAAACTCTTATTGACTCAGGATGGATCACATCTTAAGTAGGCAAAGACCTGATACTTGGCCAACTTTGATTGAGATCATACACGCCGTTTCATTCACTTTGGTAAACACCGCTAAGCTACTATATATTAAAAAAACATGCCTCTATTGAGCAAACCAATCTTCTTATCTAAACCAAAAGACTTACTCCGAATACCCAGAACTGCAAAAAATTATTCAAAAGTCAAAGCGGTATTCACTAAAGTTTTGAACGATTTACCAACCACAAGTAAGACTATAATAACCTACTACATTCCGCATACCGGGACTCAATAAAAAAACCATATGGTAGTGCTAAAGATTACAACGACCCCGGAGTCAAAATATAATGTCTATTTTGTTATTTTTAGGCAAACATGCCTTAGTTTTTCAAGCGGATATAGATGCTATTGAATGTTTCTCTAGAAATATAATTAAATCAGGAAAACACTTTAACAGACCAATAACTATCAAGTCGGACAAGACAACCAAGCGGCATTACAAGCAATATGCTTGCCAGTTATAAAATCTAAAATGCTGATAGATTCTATAACCAGTCTGGAAGCATATACAATTACAAAAAGATACGCTTAACTTCAATACCAAAAAATCAAATTAGCTTGCCAAAAAGAAAGTCACAAAGATGATCATTAAGCCTGTTTTTAAAATTCTATGCATGACCGCAAAACAAATAATCTAACTTGTGTAAAAACTGTCAAGAAATAAAACACACAAGACTATTTTTAACAGAACCATAACACACTATCCTAACTAGAGTAATGCAGATAAACAGAACAAAAATGCGTAAGCTTGAACAAACACACGCATAGAATTAGAAACCAGGCTGGTCTCAAAACAAAGAGTTTCCGTTACATCTGCTGATCAAGTATGAGACTTACAACAAACTTTTTTTGGCAAACACAGGCTAACCAAAGAAGAGCTCAAGACAGCTCTTGGCAAAAGTTTTTAATCAAAACTACATAATAAGTAAGGTGCTCAATAAGCCCAAAAGACCAAGGTGTAGAAACGTTAGTTGTACAACTTAAAAAATGCGCATCGCCGTACTTTTGTTATCTAAATATTTGAGAACAAAAGAATAGACGTTAAAACCGGATTTTGAGAACACAGAACAACAAACCAACGTTTGGTTTTGGAGTTTGGGTTAATAAAGTAATTGGGCCATGCGAGGGTTGCTATTTAAGTATTGATAATAAGTAACTAAAATAATGATTGGGTGTAATAACTTCTTTATTGTTTTTCAAAATATTTTCCTTCAAGATCTACAACATCTTTAAATCATGTTTGTAGGAATGGAGACAAGTTTTATTGTGTTACATTTATTGGCAATAGGAACTATTATTTTCTCAATACATATATTTTTTTGTTGATAATTATTTTTCTTAAATTACCATAGCAGTTTTTCCACTCCAAACTAGGTATCTCAAAAATATAATTTTTGAATGCATTAACAGCTTCACATTACCGGTCCGTACTCATGTTCTTAAATAACCTACTCACCCACCCAAGTGTTTATCACCGCCATCACCTTCTCAAAAATAAAAACTTTTAACGCTTGCAGAAAAGAGATACCAGTTTAAATTACCAGTCCGTATTGATGTTTTGGAGTGCCCCCCCCCCCCCCCCCCGCCAAGTGTTTGTCATCAAAAAATTGGATATCACAATCACCTTTTCAAATATTGAGACTTTTAACGCTTGCAGAGTAAAGAAACTTTAAATTTCTTAATAACTAGCACTTGAGTGGGTGGGTGGGAACCCCAATTTAAATTACCGGCCTATACTCATGTTTTGGAGTGACCCACCTACCCGCCCAAGTGTTTGTCATTAAGGAATTGAATATTACCATCACCTTCTTGAACTAAACTTCAATTTTTTTGATAACTAACACTTGGGCAGGTGAGCAGAAACCTCAGTTTAAATTACTGGTCCTTACTCACCCACCCGCCCAAGTGTTTGTCATCAAAAAATTAAATCACCATTACCTTCTCTAACCTAAAGACTAGAGACAAATTTCTTGATAACTAACACTTAGGTCAGTTTTAATGTTTTGGACTGCCTCAATAATATTTGATATCTGTCAACTGTCATAATAATTGACCTATACAATTAACTGTTGTTTTTTTTTAGTTTTGGGCTCATAACAGTAAACCTAAGATCCGTAACCTGTGTAGATGTTATATACTGAATTTAATACACCGCGGTTGTATTTTGTTTTTTTGCACAAGTCTTTTTTTATCAATTGTTAAATTGTGCGGAATTCAACGCAAACAAATCTTTTTAACGGTTAAATTTGTATGCAATATCTTATGGATGCCTGTCATACTAATACCCAAGAATCACTCAATTTTATGATAGATAAATAAATAGATAAACTATCAATATATTGTGGAACTGAATAATGCTTTATTACTAAAAATCGCAGTAAGTTGATTGGCACACTGTCAATATAACAACGTTATACGCCTACAAATGACGTCACGCACTCATTGTGGGCATAAGCCCTACAAGTAGTTCAATTTTCTTTAACAAATACAATAATTTATAGATTTATCATTTACAATTTCATTATTGATTAACAAATATTTGCTACGCTCTTATAAAAAATTTCAATTATAAAATTTTCTGCTACATCAAATATCAATTGTAAATTATCACTTATTACTTGTTTGTACTACAAAGTTTAATATTTATTAAAATAAATAATATTTCTTAATTAAATAACTCAGCAACAACGCAGTGCGCCAAGTGCCCTATACAAGATTCATAGACATTTTAGTAGATTAAGTGCGTACAAATGTGTTTTTATACACTTAGTTTCTATCTATATACGCTTTCTTGCCCACTACTGAGGCCATCACACATAAATCATGTTGACTTTGTTTGATCGGCAAAAGGCGCGTCTATAAGTGTATATGGTCTAAGGTCCTACCATCCGCATAAGTTGAATGTGTCTTAAAGACGACGAAGTTGTCACTAGAAAAAATATAAAAAACCTTACTGCGATAAAATTCACACAAATGTAAAAACCCAGAATAGAAGAGGAAAATAGTATACAAGCGAAGTGAGGCCGGTTGACAGCAAATGCTTTCTTCTTTCTTCTTCTCGTGGTGCTTACGACTATTTTTTGCTTTATTGCTAAATTAAGATTTAAAAAAAATATATTTTAGCGGGCTTTTAACATCTTTCCGTTCTAGGGCCGTTGCAAATTTTTGGAATTTTGGTGAAAAATAAAAAAAGATTTCTTTTTAATTAAAAAAAATTATAATATTATCTAATTTTCATATTTATAAAATACATTTTTATTTATACAGGATGATCCATAAATAGTTTTGTAATTGGATCACCCTGTATAATTTTATTATTATTATATTTTTTTGTTGTAACTTTTTATTAATTCTACAAAAAATATGGCATAATTGAAAGAAATATTATAATAAAATAAATTCCTTACTGTAATTCATTCTTTTTAAATTAAATTGTTTAGTATACATACACTCGAATTGAATTTCTATATAAATTCTATACGAGAAGAATGTATTTTCCTGACAGTTAACATTTCAGTGGTAAATTAAATATGAAATTTACTGAAGAGTAAATCGATTCTCGCTGAAATGAAATGCAGTCGCAAGAAAATATATATATATATATATATATATATATATATATAAAATATATAAACAACATTCCACAATAACTTGTCAACTTGACCTAGGTTTATTTCAATGCGAAAATATGAAACAACGTAATAGGTGGTGTATGTATTTGCAGCTGCTGCCAGTTATTTTTAGACGGAATTACTCAGCGGTACTTTTCCACGAGATAAATATTTTAAGGTAAGAAGGAAATAATTGAAAATACATTTTTAATCAACACTGAGCCGTAAGGCAAGATTTATTTAGAATTCATCAAAAAAATAAAATAAAATACATGTTTCACAAATAAATAGTTTTAAAAACAAACTTAACTATAAGTAGATTTTCCGTAGTCAGAATAAATTGTGTAGAGAATACAATTTCTCTTGCATAAAATATGCTCAAAAAAGCTCCAAACATATAATATATGTATATATCATCTAACAATTGATTTAGGTTGTTTTTTTTTTATCTTACATTGGAATGTTAATTAAATTGCAGGCAGTGTTACGATTTCATTTCTTGAATTAAATCCAACAGAGCCTTTATTTATATTTTGTTAGCTTTACACTAATTATGACGTATAATATATATTGAAGCATTAACATCTTACAACAGCTTGGTACATTGCTGCGGTTATATAAATATTTTACTATAAACTCCATCAAAAACCCTCCTTGCAGTCTTATAAGAAAAATATTATAATTAGAAACGGTATTGTTTTGTCAAATGTTGCCAAGATTTTTTATCTCGCATATTAAAACGTGTGAGCTATACTTTGGTTATATTAGGCCAGCCATACACTATAAAATTATGATTACAACATTAAATGGGAACTAGGATGTTAGCAGCGTGTTGCGGCCGTTTGATTATGATTGATATTAAGTAGTTGTTGACACTTGTTTTGGCTTTATATATAATAGGCTTGAATTGTAAAAGCGCAACCAAAGTAGAGCTTTTCGACCGTGCTAGCCCTAATACTAATTAAAGCTAGATGCAATTAAAAAAACTACATACGATATCACAGGACATAATTGCTAGACCTGAACCTTACGTATTGTAGTTCGGTTAGCCACGGCCGAGACAAAGTCATTGACCCAGAAGTCTATATTATTATGCACTAGGAGGTTTTTTCACCAGTGTCCAGAGACGATTTCCTCTGATCTCATGAACTGGTACGTTCACTATCTTTGCTTTTCAAAGATCTCTTCAATTTATCCAATAATCTGTTGTGGAACTTGTTTAAACTCGACTGCGATCCACTCTTCGGCGGTGAACAGGAAGCACTTTTACAAGGGCTCTGTATTAAACTCGATTGTGAAGTCCTCGAACTTGCTCTCGAATACTGCCTGGAGATGTTAGCCGGCACACTGCGATGTCCTGGTGAGCCAACCATAAAATCGGTTCCCGGTGATGTTGATAAACTTGGTCCCTCTGATTTGCATTCGGACACTTTCCGGGAGCGACACGAAGATGAATTCGAGCACTCTGAAACTCTTCTTGAGCGATTGGATTTATAAATATCCCAATCGTTTTTTACAACGGGCATCATAAAAGCCATGTTGATGTTTGTTTTTCTTTATTATGTGGCACAAGTTGTTGTAAAAAATTGTGTAATATTGTGTTTACTTTTTTTTATATCACAGAGTTCATTCACCGGTTGCAACTAGGCACGTGGAAAACTCTAGAATGCAATCAGCTGCACGCTCGGTATTACTTATATGTTAAAACCGGCGTACTACAAAGCACCCCATTGGCTGTAAACATAGGGTGGGGATATCAGTTTTCTACATGTAAACATGTACAGCGCTTGCTTTGTTTACACGCCCGCCGGTCGAACTTATCATGCGACCTCTTTATTCGAATAGCAACAACACAAATTTAAACTCTAAAGGAACCTATAAATACATTAAAATTATTTCAATTATCGATTTTGTAAAATATAAAGATTTAATTTAATTATTTTGTTGGTTCTAATATTCAGTATTTTTAATCAATAACAATAGTTAATTATTTTAATTAATTCTAAAGCTTAAAACTACTTCAAATTAATAATATCAAAGTTAAATGAGACGTGTAATATTATTTGTTAATTATAGATTGCATGTTCATTAATTGTAATTGTAAATTTAAATTATAACAAGGTATTTTTTTCATGGTAAATAACATTACACGTTTTAAATGTAACCGCAACATTTTATGGATTGTAAGAATGCAATTTATAATTATTTTTATGACAAATGTAAATAACAAATAGTTGCATGATTGATGCAAATAATGTCTTGTACAAATGAGATGAGCTAAAATTATTATATTAAACTGAGGTTTATATGTTAATTAATACTACTACTATATACTGAAAGTCACGCTACCATTTCAGTTTTTAATATTATATATGGATATATGTTTTATTACACTTTAAAATGCTATTTTATTATTACTGTATAATAAATAGCCAAAAGCAACTACACAATTTTTAGCTCGTTTAGCATTTTGGTAGTATTGCATTAATTTCAATTCAAATACACTTTTTCTTTCCAATGTGTCATATTCTTTTCTTTAGTCATAGTTTTCAGCTCTTTTATTTTCAAAAAAACAAGACTTAATGATGTTCGGTAACTTTAACAAGATGTAATGATGATGTTTAAACGTGACAAAGATTTTTTGAATCCCAATAACAGCTATTTTGCTTCTTAACATTACACTTACATAAAATGAACCTCATTGCACATTATCAACTTTAGATTTTAATAAAATAGCATTACTGTATTCTAATTATTGGTTATAGTATATATTATGGAAAAAGTTTATAATAAAATGTATACGTATGCTCTACATCAAAATAACAAAATAGCTGCAAAATTTTACTGCACTTTTAAAATGGCGATGGTTATCATTTAAAACAAGTGATCTCATATTTTTTAAGGATTTGAAATCAATTAAGATTCTTTCTATAATCTAAAATACTTGAGAATGTGTTTGAAATGCAGTTAAGAAAGCATACACGCAATATTTTTCTGGAACAACTAAGATTTAGACAAGGATACAGCTGCTCTACGTGCTTATGTAGTTGTCAAAATTATTAAGTCAAAAGATAAAAAGTAACTGTGATAATTTTATTTATTACTTTCTATACACAAAAATTATTCTTTTAAATCTTGTACTAAGCTTATAGCTTATTTTCTCTAGCTCCAGCTTTAGTTGTCCTGCAATACTGACGTCCAGCACTCTCTTTATCTCTTTGGTAGTCTGTCGAGTGATCTTTGTGTTTCTGCTCTTTTCTTTTATCTTATCTTGAAGCTTTGGTGGCTTGGTCTTGTACCTCTCCTGTTCCATTTTGATTTGCGGTTACTTCTATTTTGAGATATTTGAAAGTCATGACTTGTTCAATTGTTTGATCAATTACTGCTAATTTACAGCAGATTTGTTTTTGGCTATGCCTAGTGTATTAGTCTTCTGAATCAAGATCTTTATATATTATTGAGTGATTGCCAGATAGTGTAGCATTCTGTGTACAATCCTTGTTTTCTATTATTATCACAGCATCATCAGCAAGGCATACATTTTACAGTCCCTGTGTCAACAATTTTTTAGTAGAGGGTTGCTAACTGTGTGTTTAGTTTTTGACCACTATACTTAAGCAATTCATTTGGTATCTCATACAAGTCTGGCGTTTTTCTGTTATTGATCATTTTTTTCACAAATACTGTGTTAATTTCAGTGCTTCCTTTTTCTGTGAGTAGAATGTGATTTACAGTGTTCTTTTGTTTTTGGTACAAGTTCTTAAAGTATGCCCAGGTGTTTTTACTAATTCCTTACGACTGTGCGCATTTGTTGGTTTTCTTCGCCTTAGTAAGCCTTATATACATGTTTTTTTTTAGTTTTGCGGTAAAGTTGACCCAGTACTCAGTTTTCTAATTCTAGCATACACATTTCTGACTATTTTATATTGAGCATATTTTTGTACTGTTCTGTTGTTTAGGTATTGTAAGTATGCTTTTCTTTTTTCTATTGCTATTTCTTTAACTTTCCTCAAGAATCATGGTGCTTTTGTAGTTTCATTGTTTATGTTTACCTTCCTCTTTTTTGGGGTTTTTTCTGCTGCTTCTTTTATGTTTGTTCTAAGATGTTTTAATGTTATCTCTTGTTTTGATATTGTTCCAGTTAATCTTTTGCTTTATGCGCCTGGTGTATAGGTCTCTGATACTTTTGTCTCAACTGAACAAAGAACTGTATTTCCTCCAGAACAAGGCCATGATCACATCCTATATTTGCAGATGTCAGAGTGCAAACATCTAATATTTGAGACGGGTGTACATTTCTATTTAATATTATGTAGTCTTTTATAGACGATTGTGCTCTAGAGTTAGACCAAGTTATTTAGTGTTAAGTTTTATAGTTGTGGTGTTGTTTATTCGTATTTTGTTTTGTTCACAGAATGCTACCAAAGCTTCTTTATTTTTGTTTAGCGTGGGTTTATTGTGCGTTCAGTTTCCAAGTATCAAGATTTTCTGGTCTCTTGAAATTTTGTCTAATGTTCATCTTTAGATTCCGGAGTTAGGTGCATATACGCTGATTATATATATTGTTTCCTCACCACAATCTAAAACTACTCTTATAATTCTTTTGTTTATGTAGTGTTTGTCTTCTATAATTTGTTTGTATTTGCCATTTATGCGTTGGCTTTTTTGTGTTTCTTCTTTTTGCTGTATTTGAGTATATATCCGGAATATCTGGTATTTTTCGTTTGCTTTCTGATACTGCACAAACATTTATTTTGTGTTTCTTTACTTCTAAGAGGTTTTTTTTATCTTTGTCACTCCAGGGTAAGACATTTCAGCATGCGCATCTGAGCACGTGTTTTCTCTATTTCTGTTTATTTTTTTGTCTATGTGTTGTATTCTGTTTCTTAGTAGTGTTTCTTATTTGGTCGTTGTCGTTAATGAAATCAGTTCGGTTCTGTGAGCTTGAGCTACTTTTTACCTTACGCAGGGAGCTAATCTAGCCTAAGAACCTTTATTTTTATCCAGGCTTAGAAACGGCTACGTTACCATTAAGCTACTCAGTCCACTCAACGGTAACGCAGAAAAAAACATGGGTTATTAATAGTATTTTGTATAACAAGAGTGGATAGTATGCCCATATTGCACGAAGACAAATTTGGAGCTCGACGCTGCAGGCGGAGTGCTCCAAACGTCTAAGTGCGATATGGGCATTCCACTCGAGTTGTACAGCTTACTTTTTCTACGATTGATAAAAATCTAAAAACTATTTTAAAACTTTTCAATTAATCATTTAACATTATTTTATATTGAAATAAATTTAGGTTATGTTTGACATGTGACGTTTCGCATAATTTTCAAATTCAGAACTACCTATAATTTTGGTTAAATTATGCTGTTATATTTAATTAAAAATGTTTTTAAGCTTTATTGTATAATAACAATTAGTAAATAAGACGTTCTTAATCTATTTTTGACATTTTACAAATAAAAAAACCATTTGTATTTAGCAACGTAATCAAATAAACGTTGTGATTTGTAGTTTTTATTTTTATGGTTGGTACGGCATATCATATCCATACTAGAGTGGATATATGACATGATATTAAAACTATAGAGATATGATCATCACCCGGGCGCATTTTGGTACGTGTTGCGCACCGCGTCATCAAGAGAACCTGGCGCGAGAAACGTGCATGTATTTATATGTTAAATGTAGTTATAATATTATGATGGTGTATATTTTATTTATTTAAAGTAAAATCGAACAATAATTTACAATAATCTTAAGAAAATTGAATTACTGTAGTAAACAGAAACAGCCGGCAGGTCTCTTTTTTGCGTCATCGGCCGCGTCATGTGACTGAAAAAGTGGGAGAAACCTGCGCTTGATCATATCTTACTGTTTTAGTATCATGGATATATGATACATATCCGTTCAGTTAGGCGTGTTAAAAGTGACAATATATAGAAGGGAGTAGAAAAAGTACTTAAAGCTTAGCTCACTACAAACCAATGCATCAAAATTAACAAAATTATGTATTTGGAACAAATAAATTTAAAAACTAAGTTAAAGCACAAGTGAAAACTAAAATAGGTAACAAAATGCTCAAACTTACAGATTGCACCAGAAACTGTAAAGTTTAACTGATAGTGATTTTTGGTTTAAGTAAAGTATCTTCTAGTATAATTAAATTTTATTTTTTTTAAATTATAGTAACAAGAGTTTATTTTTAATTCGTTGAGTTTAATGAAAGTAGCAAATATTGAGTGCAGCAACAAAACTTGCTAATTTGAACGGGGCGCTCTAAGCTAAAGATAAAGCTGGTCTCATTTGAAAAGTTGGGTTGAAAAGTTTTGTTTATCATCAAACTTTGTAGCAAAAATGCATTGACCAAAGAAACAACGCGTGTTTGTTGTAAAGGTTTTCTTTTCTAACAACCAATCAATTGTCGTCACGCAGTTTGCGTTCACTTTAATATTTTTACTTAAAGTCTTGTTCCTGGCCAACAATTGATGATGTTGTGGGTCAACACTGTCAGGAGAACTGAATTTGTACAAAAAAAAAATAATAGAACTACCACGGCCGGTGAAAACTCCACAAAATACCAAGTCAGTAAAAACTCTGTCTTTGTTTTACAGTCTTCTCAACAAAAACAAAAACAAAAAATTTAATTGTGTATTCATAATTTTAAATTGTTTCTTACAGTTCCGTAAGTGCTATTGAAATTATATTTATAAACTGAATTACGATGCTATCCATGTGTAAACTGTGTGTAATGATCTTTTTCTGACAATCTTTAAAAGTGGTTATAATTTGCCTTGACAGGCGTACAGAGCACACAAATTGCTAGGCAAGACTGCAAGCAGCCGCCAAGGCACCAACTCCATAAACCTCCGTAACCATACCCGACTACGGCCATTTAGAGAAAAGCTGCAATTTTTATTGCAATTGCTAATAATAATTGATTATTTAATTAAAGAATTAATTAATTAATCAATTTTTTTTAGTATAGATAGACTCCGACGTTGACAGTTATTCCAACTCCAAGGTTGAGGTTCCCAGCAATAAAGTTCTATTATAATGTACCGGCAGCTGAAACTTAATGAATAACTTATTAAGAAACTAACTACAAAAATCTCTACTCTTGAAGCTCACATCTTAGCCCTGATGAAAAACCAGACAAAGAAAATCAACGTCCAGGAAATAGTTTAGTCCAGTTTTCTCCAAAGATAAAGAGGCTTGCAGAATGCTCTAAAGTTAAAAAAAATGATGAAAGTTTATCAAGACAAAAAAGTCATTCATTCTGGCGTTGAGCAAGAAGCAGAAGCAGAAGAAAGACGCGAGTGAGTCCTTTTCAGCTTCTAAAACTAATAAGTCATCAGCCTACTATTCACGTCAAGTGCTTGCAGCGTTATCAAGCTTATGAGCCAGGAAGGAAAGAATCTAAAACCCAGCCAGTTACTAATACCAAAGCGTCTAACTTTGGTGCAGCCAACAGTTCTCTAAGCTCTCAAACAAACCCCCAACCCAATCAGCATCTACAGAGAGAACACGACGCTCATTAATCATTGTAATACGGGACAGATCCGTATTTCAAGAGTTGTCGGCGACATTCAAAGACATGAATGTAATTATCAACTGCGCCATAAACGTGGTTGATGGAATTCGCATGCATTTGAATTGCATAAGGTTTTTGAGCTGTTTATTGAGTAAGCAACAACGAGTGGCATTACACGTTTTAGTTAGGGCAAAAAAAGCTAATTGCTCTAGACTCCATCAAACGTATAGGAACGGATGAAAAACCCTTTCTAATGTTTTATGTTGAGTTGGCCAGAACGCAACCAGTCGAGAGATATTGTATTTCAACAAACTGTAAGTCGCAATTTGCAAAGAAAACAAGCGCAAGTCAGTGGATATTGTGCAATGCCACTATTGCCAACGTTATGGCCACATGGTATCCAGATGCAATTTTCCTACGTCCGTGTCAAATGCGCCAAAACCCATTTTAGCTTCACTTGCAAACACACAAAGCTGTAAAGACTGACCAGCTTATTTTAAACTAAAGGCAAGCCAATCTTTTTTAAAAAGCTCAACCCAAAGCACCTGCTTCTCAAAGGAAGATTTTTGCTTTTTTCCGGAGCATTCCCAACAGCTGCAAGAAGCAATCCTACGTACAGACAACAAGAAACCCGGCGCAAAACGTACAGACTTTGTCAGTCAAGGAGATGCAATTTATTAAGAAATTATTTCTCCCACTTTTTTTAGTTTATAAAAGTAATTAAAAATTGGAAAAAATATTTTGAGTGTTCTAAAGTTGCAATGTCGCAAAAATTGAATAGACATTTGCCGTGGAAAATAACTGGCTTCTACCGATTGTCACTAGTAACACTAGTCCAATAAGCCTCTTATGCAGAGTAATTACCGAACCGTTTGCTAAATATTTATCAATAAACCTATTAAGAAATTTTCATAGATCCATGCATTTAATCTCTAGATCTTAATAATAAGCTGCGGGCGGTTTCGGAATGTATGGAAACCTGGTGTAGCACCAAACATGCAACAATAAATAATTTGACCCATTTCTGAGCATCACATTACATTTAAATGTAATCATTAAATATAATTACTAAATATATTTAAATATACAAATTGTAATAAAAACAAACAAAAAATTCAAGTTACACTACTAAATATTAATTTGTTAGAATATTATTCTGATAGTTTTGTAATAATTAGAATAGTTAATTCTATTTATAACAGTGTAAAAAAGTGGCATAAAATGTACATTATTAATCATTGAAAGTTTATTTTATTTTTATTGATTATTTTGTTAATTACCAGAAAAAATATTTGTTGCGCCTATGGTTTTATTGAATTTTAGCAAACGTGCATATTTAGTTGCCTATCTCATAAATATTTAAACTAAATATTTTGTTTTATTTAAATATATCAATAGAATTGAGCTTATAAGTTGTAAAGTTGTTTTATAATAATAATCATAAACGATTCAAAACATTTTCTTTGTAAACTAACATAAATGAAAAATTACGCACAAAATTTAATTCCTATCTACTCGGCCATCGAATCCGAAACTATCTTCAGGTTTCTTATAATTGTCAAAAATCATTGTTTTAAAATACACAACTCATCTTATATTTTGTTAGTGACTTGGTGTTAAAAGCAATTTCCATCGAAATGTCTGTAATAAATGATGTAGCGGCTTTATACAAGCAATTGAAGACCGAATGGGGCGCATCCAAACCAAATTTGAGCAAGTGTGAAAAGTTGTTGGCCGATTTAAAGGTAAATAATTATTTTAAGGTTAGAATGGTTCAAAGATGATATTTGTAATAAATACTACAAAAGATTGTAATAACTTTATATTAATGCTTTGTTTACTATAAATAAATTGAATATTATTAACAACTTGCATATTAGAACTATATTTTCTGTAACAATCAAATAATTGCAACCTAGATATAGTTAAGTACTTAAAGCGTCTATGATCACTTGAAAATATGCATTAGTATAGTATTTAATGAACGAATGGTCTCAAAACACAGAAGTAGGTTTCTATATTTGATTTTTACTATAGTATCAGGTTTATTTGGTTGAACTAACGATGGACTTTTAATTCTAGATTGGCTTAACAAATCTAATCTTCTTACCAACATCAAACACAGTTGCGTCAAAACAAGAATTAATTTTGGCCAGAGACATCTTGGAAATTGGTGTTCAATGGAGCATAGAAGCCAAAGATATCCCAGCATTCGAGCGTTACATGGCACAATTAAAATGCTACTACTTTGATTACAACACTCAACTTCCAGAATCTGCATTCAAATATCAATTGCTTGGTTTAAACTTATTATTCCTACTATCACAAAACCGTGTTGCTGAATTTCACACAGAATTAGAACTGCTTCCATCTGATCAGATTCAAGAAAATGTTTATATCCGACATCCATTATCAATTGAACAATTTTTAATGGAAGGAAGTTATAATAAAATTTTCCTTGCTAAAGGAAATGTTCCGGCTACAAATTATAATTTCTTTATGGATATTTTGTTGGATACAATTCGTGGAGAAATTGCTGTTTGTTTGGAAAAGGCTTATGAAAAGATTTCACTTAAAGATGCCGCTAGAATGTTATATTTGCCAAAGGAGGATACTGCTAAAGAATTTGGAATCAAGGTAAGTTTTAAATTAAAGTGCTATCACTTGAAAAATGACAACAATCGGTATTAATACTTGAAACATGGATGTTTTTAAAGCCATATTGATAAATTATTGAATTGTGCTTGGAAGGCTGCAAAAATTTGCCGAAATTACATTGCAGTTGTCCATGAAATATAAATATATGTAATAAACAACAATAAAACAGATCGACTACATATCTAGCAGGTATAAGTTGAAAGCAACTTAAAAAATGGCCCCACCCCAAAGTTATACAATTTGTAACATCCATCAATAATCTGTCCAGTCTGACATGCCATTTATCGGAAAACCAGTATCTGGTTAACCAAAACAAGTACTGTTGACCTAAATAAATAATATGTAATTTAAAACCCTAAGGGCCGGTATTATAAACCATTAAAATCTGTAGATTTTATTTACTAACCAAGTAAATTATTTTACTTGGCTGGTTTCGGTATTATAAACGTCAAATAATAAAAGTAGGTAACTAAATCTATGGAGTAAATTAATCATCCAAAATCTAGGGATTAAAATTTATTCAATGAATAAATTGACATATGTCATGTTTCTTAGGTTATTTTTAATGTGGAGCAATTTCTGTTGAAAATCAGCTTTTGATTGCTCTACGATGTTATGCAACTGACTTTCAATATGTTGTAGGGGATTATTATAATATAACAAAGGCTACAATATAACACATCAATAACTACAATATTAAAATAACATATAAATGCGGCGTTCCAATTTCTTATTTTACGAATAGTTAATTTAGATTTATAATACCGAAATACGTTTATTCGTCGAATATATTTAATTTGAGATTTGTTATTCGGTGATTTATTTTGTCTTTATAATACCGGCCCTAAATAAATTCTATTTAATATTTTTATATTTTACAGAATATGAAATGGAAGGTCATTGGCAACTTCTTCCATTTTACATCAGAAGTTGCTAAGAATGATGAGCCAATCCCATCAAAGGAATTAGCAGAACAGGCGATCGACTATGCCCGAGAACTTGAGATGATTGTTTAAATAAAAAATTAATTTATGTGTACTTTTCTATAATATAAAAATATCTTTATTTAGTACAATCGTAATCTTTCCAAATCCTTGAAAATTCTAAAACACGTTTGCTTTGATCTTCAAATCGTTCACGTTTTGGCTTCCTCCATTTACTATGATGTATATCCATCATTCCACCTATAATTTCCTGTGCGAAATTATTTGGAAACATTTCTTGGTCTTCAATTACATGAGCGAAACCTTCATCTAAACCAAATGATACAGTAAAGTATGGTAAGCCTTTAGGTACTGCTTTCATTACATTTCGACCAGATAATGATATTAATTTTTTATTTGTAGCCCATTCAGTTTCAGATTCATCAATGGCTTTTTTAAAATAAATTGGAGCTAATTCACCAGTTTCTTTCGGTAATGGGATGCATTCAATTACCATATGTGGATGTCGACTTAAATAATTAGCAGTTTCAAAAAAAATTACATCTTCATCTCTTGATTGAAACATTTTAACTAATGCCCTTCTAAATTCCATTATATCAGCCCATTCATTCTCATCAATTTGCGTAGTACAAGGAGCATGCCTAATTGTACTCAACAAGCAATGTCCATCCGTTAATGGTTCATGTGTTGGTAAACTTAGATAAATCGTATTATTCATAGACACCATCAAATGTTTAGGCATAGATTCAGATTGCAAACATTTATTACATTTATCTAAGCTCTGAGCCAATCTATGATGTTCCCCAACTGCTTTGTCCTTATTTTTCCTATCAATATCAGCATCAGAAACTTTTTTCCTAATATTATCCGTAAATACTTCATCTAAATCATCATTTTTGCGTATCTTTCCAGCCATATTTAAGAAATCACTGTTCTGTTCCTCAACTGAATTAAATTTCTCATTTTCAAACATTTGTTTTAAGGTGTATTTATCATCATCAGCAAAATAGCGGACACGTTCTCCATCTGTATGAGTTTCAACTTTTTGTTTTTTACGTTTACCTCCACCTTCATCATAATCAGCTTGCAATTTAACCGGTTTTACAAAACCTTTAGAATCGGTTCGAGTTAACACAACTTCCTCATCGTTATTTATACTATTTGGGAATTCTTCACGCAATTTACGTGCATCTGTTAGTTTCATTTGTAATTCTTCAATTTGTTTCTTGTTACCCATTATTTCGGCTTTTATTAATTTTGCTGCTAAAGCATTCAATTGTTTATCGGATAAAACTTTTGGAGCTTCCTCATCATCATCGTCAACTTGTGCTGATATACTTGAAGTTGGTTCTGCAATTTTTTCTTCATTTCTATAAACATCTTCTCGGTGCCAATTTTTCTCTTCTATTACAGGTTTTTTTTTCCAATTTGATGATCGATTCTGCGATTTATAATCTTTCTTTTTATAACTATTATCATCGTCATCTGTTGGTTTTTTGAAACTAGGTAATCCATCACCACCATCTTTCCAATATGGATTTAATTCTCGTACATTTTCACCGGGTTTGTATGTTTCTTTTTCTTTCTTTAATTGTTTTTCCAATTCACGTTCTTTGCGGCGATCTAAATTAGAGGTTGAAAGAAAACTTGTTGGTAAAGATAACCATTCGTCTCTTTCTTCTTTAAGAACACGAGGTTCCGTTTTTGGTGAATGGCTCTTCTCTACCCATTCATCACCAGTACTATCTGAATTATCGCTACTACTGTATCTTTGTTTTTTGTGCTTCTTTTTATCTTTACTCTTCTTTTCTTTCTTGTGTTTTTTTGATTTTTCTTTATGTTTACCCTGAAATACATTTGTACAAAGATTATTGATATACACTTAATGTAGCTTTGGATAATATATTTTTACAAGAAAACATTTTTGTAAATAATTAAAATCTTACCATTCTTCTATTATATTTAAACGTCTTTTAAGGTTATGTCATTACTGTTTACTAACTGACTTGACACTTGACAGTCAAGTTCACCACCATTAGAAAAATGCAAAACTAGGCACAGGGACGGATTGGTCTAATAAATGGACGTTTGTAAAAATATTCAAATGCCGAGTTTTAAATCAATTAACGCAAACACAAATTGGTAATCATAATCTGATCAGTAAAAAATAAACAATGTAGTAGACATTTTTATAAAAAAAAAACGGCAACATTAAATCGTAACTTCAATTAGTTAATATATTAACTAAACCGACCTAACTTTCAAATTATACCAGTCTTTAAAACTGTAAATTCTTTAAAGGTTTAATCTAGTCCAATCAGTTAATTCAACCTGTAAAACTGTAAAAATGTTAAAATTTACTGTCAAATTGATAATCCGGTCGTTAAACTATAAATTCAGCATTTAAATTCTGTTTTTCCGGTAATCAATTAATAAATAAAACGTTTAAAAATGTAAATCAGGTTTTTAATAAAATTTAATCGCCAAATTGTAAATCTAACTTTTAAATTCTAAATCCAGCTTTTAAATCTGTAATTCTGGCTATTAAAATTGTAAATAATGTTTTTAAAAATGAAAATCCGACTACCAATGAATCTTGCCTACTGTAAAACTGTTAATTTTGTCTCTAAATTATCGTGTCTAGTATTGCGGGGTTAGTTTATTGAGGTTTTTTAAAGTTGCATATGGATAGTGTATTTTGCCTGTCTCTAAATGGCAAGTTTGTTCTAATTGATTAATTGGTTGGAGAAGTATAAAATTTTATTTATAAAATGTTAAAAATAATAAAATTTAGTGGAACATAAAAATATTGTCAGAAATCATCTCAGCATTTACAAAACTTTTGACAGTTTTTGAAAACACTTTTACAGTTCAAGAATACATTTTAAGAATTGAACACTTTTAATAAATTTACTGTTTGACATATTATTGTCAATTTGATAATTTAATGACAACTTAAAACCACTTTTTGACATTTAATAAACTCAAAATTATTAGACAGTCTGTTATAACAATTAAATAATTTTTTTATAATATTTTTGAACTATTAAAAATGGTTTCTGATTATCAACAATGCTTTTGAACTCTCACAAATCTTCTTTAACTGCTACAAATGTTCCTATACTTTTGAATTATTTTTGAACTGTCATATAATGTTCCTCAACTGTCAAAATAGCTAAAAAATATTTTTAAACTATCTTTAATGCTCTTGAACTTTTGAAATGTTATTGAACTGCCAAAAACATACTAACTTGATATTTCACAAATCAAAACATAATCTGTCATTTTTGCTTTGGTATTTGAGAATTTTTAAAACGGTGGTAGCATGGAAGAAACATGACCACTCGACATTGATAAACTAATTACATTAGTAAATGAAAAGCCCGAAATATAAATATATAAATATAGCTCTTTTTTACTGACATAGAAATGAGTGGGAAATTTAAATATTTGGTGGTCACCAGTAGCTGCAGTGAGACCGTAGTACATTTTGGTGGTTAGTGGCAAACAGTGATAGTTGGTGGCGGTGGTGCAGTGAGACTGCAGCATTAGGCTTCGGAATTGTGACAAATTTTATAAAATGTTTTTCAATTGTAAAAAATGTTCTTGAACTGTTATAATATAATATTCTTTAACTGTCAAAAAGTCTAAAAAATGATTTTAACTCTCAATAATGCTTTGGAACTGTAACAAATGTTGTAAAATGTTCTTTAACTACTACAAATGTCTCTGAACTGTAAACTATGTTTTTAAACTGTCATGTAATGTTTTTCAACTGTAAAAATGCTAAAAACTGTGAAGAGTTTATCAAAACTATAGACATTTCAAAAATACTTTTTGATATTTGAGTTTATTGCACAAATATTACTGCATAATTGACAGTTAACAATTTAAAAAAAAAATTTGCATTTTATACAAATTAATAATTTATTAGTACTTTGACAGTTTATAAACTTGTTTTAACATAAATATTGTTGTTTTGAGTTTTTTGATTATTTTTATTTTATTTATAAACATATCACGTTTTTATCATAAATTTGTGATAAAAAACATAGTAAATTGTTTTATTATTTCATAAACATGAATTATAGTAGTAGAGTTCACAACCATTAACTTTATCAAAAATATTTTTTTTATATTTGTATCTATTTAGCACATCCAATATTAATTCATGAATAGTTTGACAGTTTGATGACAAATGGAAATTGACAAAAGTTGCCTAATAATGTGTCAAAAGACATATTTTTAATTGTTGTTTAAAAGAGTAGCAAGGCAAAATATTAGTAATTTTATTAAAATCTACACATTTAGAACTTAATAAAATATATTATTTGGTTGATTTTGAAGAAACGGGAATATAGTAAACCTGTTGGAATTTATATCTCAACAATAAATGTTACTAACGCCATCTATTATGTACTTGTCTATACATATGTATATGTGTATGTTGTGCGCATGCTCGATTTGAATAAAAATAAAGGAAACAGAAATAGTCTATGCAGAATACTCATATCAAACACATGTGTTTCATTTTAACCTCTGAATATATCAGGTTATGGGCCCAGACACGTGTGCCGCTTAGTGAAAGTTTTTTTTTTAATTGAGTGCATAAGTATGACTTCGAATTACATTGCGAGTGTACCCAAGTTAAAGGGACGCGAGAATTATAACGACTGGTCGTACGCAGTCGAGAACTTTCTTGTACTAGAAGGGTTAAATCAGTGCATCGCGGAGCCAGTGGAGGGTAAGGCAATAGATGCAGAACTTGACAAAAAGGCAAAAGCAAGACTCGTTTTGTCTATTGATGCTTCGCTCTACGTGCATATAAAAGAGGCGAAGTCAGCCAGAGAACTATGGACCAAATTGGAATCAATGTACAATGATTCAGGTTTTACTAGAAGAATAAGTTTACTGAGAGCATTAATTTCAATACGCCTAGAAAATTGTGATTCAATGGAAGTGTATGTTACACAAATTGTTGAAATTGGGCAAAAATTACGTGGCACGGGATTCGACATAAATGACGAATGGATTGGTTCACTTTTGTTGGCAGGTTTGCCAGAAAAATTCTCACCGATGATAATGGCGATAGAGCATTCAGGCATCGCTACCTCAACGGACGCCATTAAAACCAAGTTGTTGGATATGGAAGGGGAGAACGGCAATGCAGGAAACGCTTTCTTTGGCAAGAAAAATCACAAGATAAGAACGCGTACAGATGGCGCTAATACAACTGTCAAAAAGGATCTGATGCACATTCAGTGTTACAAGTGTAAACTAATGGGACATTATAAAAGTAACTGTCCATCCGAAAACAAAGCAGATAAGAAAACTCAAAACAACGGGTTTAGTGCTGTATTCATAAGTGGGAATTTCAAAAGTAATGAATGGTACGTAGACTCTGGAGCAAGTTTTCACATGTCGGCAAGGCGAGAATGGATGACAAATATCAAGGATAAACAAGTGCAGGAAATCACGGCAGCAAATGACTCAAAAATGCGTGTGCAATGTGAAGGTGATATAAACATTCAAACGTCAACTGGTAACAATGAAGTACACGACATAACGATCAAGGACGTACTGCATGTACCTGAGCTGTCGACAAATCTACTATCAGTAAGTCAATTGATAAGAAATGGGAACACTGTAATTTTTGGTAAGAACAAATGTGAGATTTTTAACAAAAATAGGGAATTAGTAGGAATTGCACATATAATAGAAAATGTATATCGACTAAATGTAATTCAATCTCCAAAATGTTTTGTTGCACAAACTGAAGTAGTTACAAACGATATGTGGCATCGAAGACTGGGTCACATTAATAATTTTGATTTATTAAAAATGAAAAATGGTGCTGTAGAAGGCCTGAAATTTCAGGATACAAAGAAAATTGATAAATCAAACTGTACTATTTGTTGTGAAGGGAAACAGTCAAGGTTACCCTTTCCACGTGGAAGTCATAGAGCATCTGATTTTCTCGAAATAGTTCATGCAGACTTGTGTGGTCCTATGGAAATAAAATCTATAGGTGGTTCCAAATATTTTTTGATTTTCGAAGACGATTTCAGCAGAATGGTATTCGCATACTTTCTAAAAACCAAGGATGAAGTTTATGATCGTCTAAAAGAATTTAAAGCCATGGTAGAAAATCAAAAAGAGAGAAAGATGAAAATATTTAGGACAGATAATGGCGGGGAATTCTGCAGTGGTGAAATAAATAAGTTCTTGAAAGATAATGGTATTATTCACCAGACCACTAATAGTTACACTCCACAACAGAACGGAGTAAGTGAGCGTATGAACCGCACTGTTGTAGAAAAAACTAGATGTCTCTTATACGATGCAAATATGGAGAAAAAATTTTGGGCAGAGGCAGTCGGCACTGCTGTCTATTTGAGAAATAGATCCATAGCATCAGGATTGGAAAATAAAACTCCTATAGAAATATGGTTAGGTAAGAAACCAGATGTAAGCCATCTTAGGGTGTTTGGAAGTCCAGCAATGGTCCACATTCCAAAAGAGAAAAGAGTAAAATGGGATAAGAAGTCAAGAAGGATGTTATTTGTGGGATATAGTAACACAACGAAAGGCTACAGGTTGTATAATCCAGCAAATAATGATATCATTTTGAGTAGAGATGCCATAGTTATGGAAACTCAAAGAACTGATGATATATTTTTGGAAATAACCTCCAACAGTAGGAATACGGAGAAACCAGATTCAGTGGGGGAAGAAGAAATTACACACGACAATTCCGAAGATGTTAGCGAAATGTCAATGGAGACCATAAATGATTCAGACGATTCGGAATATATCCCAAACGAAAAGGAGATGACCAAGGAGATAAGAAAATCTTCCAGAGTACCAAAACCAAAAAGATTCAAAGAATACGTCACATATTCGTGTATAAACTTCAACATGAATAAAGATCCTACTTCCGTTGAAGAAGCATTATCTCGTCCAGATAGTGAGCAGTGGAAACGTGCAATGGAACTAGAATTGGAATCATTTGAGGAAAATGATGCATGGGAGATCATCGATGCACCAGATGATGGCACAGTAGTGACCTGCAAATGGGTTTACAAGAGGAAACATAGTGAAAGTGGTGACATGCGATATCGTGCGCGACTGGTTGCAAGAGGATTCACTCAAATACCAGGAATCGACTTCGATGAAACCTATTCACCGGTAGTGCGACATTCTACTCTAAGACTGTTATTTGCACTTTCTGTAGAATTAGGTTTAGAGATGAAACATCTTGATGTACCAACCGCATTCCTCAATGGAATTTTAGAGGAAACCGTTTATATGACAATACCGGAAGGCTTAGTAAGTGAATCGAATAAAGTGCTTAAGCTTAAAAGAGCTATTTACGGACTCAAACAATCGTCCAGAGCTTGGAACATTAAAGTGGACAATTATTTGAAAGAATTAGGTTATAAACAATCGAAATTAGAACCTTGTGTGTACACTAAAGGAGACATTAAAAGTATTACTATTATCGCTTTATATGTAGATGATTTTTTTGTATTCTCTAATGATGGTCAAGAAACAAGAGAATTAATAGAATACTTAACATTGAAATTTAAAATTAAAAATTTAGGTCAAATTAGAGAATGTTTAGGTATGCATGTTCAAGTTGACAGAACAAACAATGTAATAAGCTTAGATCAATCGAGTTATATAGATGAATTACTGATTAGGTTCAATATGACCGAATGTAAAACTGCTCAAACACCTATTGAATTGAATCAAAATGTTAAAATTGACTGCGAAAAGAAAACGGATGTACCTTATCAGCAATTGATAGGCAGTTTAATGTATTTAGCGGTCTTAACTAGGCCAGATATCACATACTGTATTAGTTTCTTAAGTCAATTTAATATCTCTCATAATGATTCGCACTGGAAGTGTGCAAAACGTGTTTTGCAATATTTAAAGAAAACAAAAAATTATTGTTTGAAATTTGAGAGAACTGGAAAAGATTTGGAAGGTTTTGCGGATGCTGACTGGGCAAATAATGTTGTTGATAGAAAATCCTATACCGGATACTGTTTTAGATTAGCAAATTCAGTTATATGTTGGGAGAGTAAAAAGCAAAAGACGGTGGCTTTGTCTAGTGCCGAAGCTGAATATATGTCTTTGACAGAGGCTACAAAAGAGGCCATTTATTTGCGAAATCTCATATTTGAATTAACGGGGAATATGAATTGTATTAATATATATAATGACAGTCAGAGTGCGCAGAAGCTTGCTGGAAATAGCGTTTATCATAAGCGCACAAAACACATCGATATCAAACATCATTTTGTGCGAGAAGCTGCTGAAAACAAACTGGTTGAATTTAAATATGTTCCAACAGCTGATATGCCAGCTGACATCTTTACTAAAAGTTTGCCTTCAGCCAAGCACTATGAATTTGTAATGCAATTAGGTTTAATTGAAATGTAAAATTTATTTTTTGTTCGATATAGTGGGGGTGTTGGAATTTATATCTCAACAATAAATGTTACTAACGCCATCTATTATGTACTTGTCTATACATATGTATATGTGTATGTTGTGCGCATGCTCGATTTGAATAAAGGAAACAGAAATAGTCTATGCAGAATACTCATATCAAACACATGTGTTTCATTTTAACCTCTGAATATATCAAAACCTTTACTCTAGTTTGTTAAGAGTTGGATATTGCAGCCCTAAACCAATAATTGTATATGCGGCAACATTTTTATTTAGTCCGGCTCTGAACAAATTCAATGTGGTATCATCTACCCTCTACTATTAATGTTGGTAAAACTGTGTTGCACGTCATTTCACGTACTCAAAATAATTATGGCTACTGCAAGTGACAGCTCACAAATTATCGAAAAATTTAAAGATTTACAAGTAAATTCCATAAATGAACCAACTTCCAACGAAAATGAAATGAAGAACGACTGTATGGAATACGGTCTGCCTTTAAGGGACGTATACAAATTGGCCATTAGCTTTTATAAAGGTATTTGCATCATTAAAAGAGGTTAATATCCCTAATATTAAATAAAAACTAATTAATTACAGAAAAGGAAGGTAAAGCTGTACACTTCAGTTATGAAGATAAATTGCAATTGGTTGCATTTTCACAACAAGTTTCACATGGGCCTTTATTAGACGTAATTAATAAACTACCACCGTTAGGAACGTTAGACGTTGTCGGACATGATAGGAGGCTTGCTTGGCAAAAATTAGGAAATTTATCAAATGAACAAGCCAAAACTGGTTTTGTTGAATTGTTGAGTCGGAAATGTCCATTATTTTCAACATATATTGAAGCTCATAGACGTGAAAAGAATGAACAGGAAAGAGTAGCGTAAGTATTTATGTTTAATTAATAGTATTATTAATCAAATTAAAACAATTAAGGTAGCTTTATCATCTTTTACCAGATTGTACTAATAATTTAATGATAAATATGATTGATTGGGAATAAATTGGCAAGAAGCCAAAAATATTTTATTATTTCAAAATAAAATTATGGTAATGACACACTACCATATAAAGTAAACTATATCAAATGACTCACTTTTATAAATAAATTACATTGCTTGTAATCAACATTATTATTTTGGTTGTTATAATTAATAGCTTTATTTATTACCTAATTATAATTATCTGTTTGCTTGGATTATTTTATAAATTTTATCTAGATTGTATTCCAGCAAAGAAGAGGAGGTAAAGAAAAAAGCACAAGAAGATGAATTACGCAAAAAAGAAGAAGAAGAGAAAATTGTACAAGAACAGTTAGAAAAGGAAGAATTAATCAAAAGACAAATTCAACAAGCATTAAATGAACAAACCTATGAGCAATTTAGAAAATATGCCGAACATCAATTTCCAGGTAACTTCATACTACAATTTTGTCATCAAAATATACAATTTGTCTTATAGGTGAACCAGAAAAACAAGGTGCACTCGTAAAACAATTACAAGAGCAACATTATATACAGTACATGCAACAATTGCAAGCCGCACAAAGGGGAGAGCCAATAAAAGAATCTGATGAAAACAATAAATCATCTGGAAGTGATACGGTAAATAATCATTTGAAATAAATTTTGATTTTAATTGTTAATTTTCAGAAGATTGACAACGAAGAATTAAACAGTTCAAATTCAGACGAATCACAGCAAGATCTCTTAGTTTCTGCAAACATGTGGACTCGGTCTGACATCGATGTTTTTAAGCAGTCTGTATCACAAGCAGAAGGTGATGGTGTGGTTCGGGTGGGGCATGGTGAAACGGTAACTGTAAGAGTTCCAACACACCATGAAGGTTGTAGGTTGTTCTGGGAGTTTGCAACGGATCACTATGATATAGGTGAGTAAATAATTAAAATAAATTATCAAATTTATTCCTAATTTTATTGTTTGATTCAATCTGTATAATGTATTGCATTATTATTTAAATTATAGGATTTGGTGTGTATTTTGAATATGGAACACCAACAAGCGACCAGGTATCTGTACATGTCTCTGAAAGTGAAGATGAAGAAGGCGACGATTTAGATGAAGAAATATACGATGAAGAAACTATTCATACAGGAGATTTAGAAGCAGGTTCCGTTACAGTGAACGGAATAACCAAACCTTTATTAACTGAAATAGTACCTGTATTCCGTAGAGACTGTCAAAGCGAGGTATATGCAGGCTCTCACAAATATCCAGGCCAAGGCGTATATTTATTAAAATTTGATAATTCCTATTCTCTTTGGAGATCCAAGACATTGTATTATAGAGTATATTACACACAATAACTTAAGAGAAATATATTTTATACGTTTTTATTATGTTAACTTTATTATTTTAAATTTGAGAATTTGCTATTGAAGCTTTATAAGGAAATTGTAAACATTTATAAAGTAAAATATTATAATATGCCTCTAGTCTTAATTCCCGTTGAATAAAAAAAAGTATATTTTTTATTCGGCAAAAGTATTATTGTGCAAAAACTAAAATCAATCTGTGGTACTATTGCAAACACGCAATTGATATGTAGTGTGTGTTGTTTAAAATAAAGATAAGAAGAATAATATTTATTTTGTAATATTTTTGGTAATCCTACACAATAATAATTAATAATCTACCTCCTGTAACATTGAAGTTAATATAATAGCTATTTACAATTCTATACCGGTATCAAAGCATTTACATATTTATTATATTTTTCTGTTTGTTCAAATTTAACATTTAAAAAACTTAATTGTATTAAATAATGATATTTTAAGTTTGTTGTTTGTTGCAAACCTCGGTTTAATTAAACTTGATAAACGACAGGCGAAATAGTAAAAAAACTAGTTGCTAAGTTTATAGATAAATTGTAGTGCAAAAAAGTATTTAGAAGTGGGTGCATAGTGTGTATTGTGGTGCATTCCGAGTGACGTCATATGAGAGTGACGTGACCTTGGATAAACGTCGTATCTAGGGATGGCAAAAATCATATATACATCGATGTATTACATCATTTGATGTATCGAAACCGTTCATCGATGTATCGCATAGAAAACATCGATATAAATATATCGCATGAAAACATCGGAACAAAAACAAAATTACTAATACTACTAAATAGTAACAAAACAAATATTATTACTAATAGAAAATAACAACAATAAATAACAGTAACAAGTAGTAAGTACATATCTACCGCAAAGACAATTTGTTTCCGCGCCCGCGTTACTTCAAACACGAGCCCCCAACCGGGCTGAAGCCGGCTATGAATGTAAAAATACATCGAAAATACATTAATACATCGAAAAAAATATATCGATGTTTTCTGCGATGTATCGAAACATTAAAATCGATGTAAAAATATCGATGTTTTTGTAAAATACATCGATGTATAGAAAACATCGATATATATTTGCCATCCCTAGTCGTATCAGAAACTGGATGTCTTATTAAAAGATTTCTTGTAGACAATCATACTGCTGTCAAATTAAATTTTTATTCTCTATTGCTGAACTTTGCTCTTTTATTTATGTAAAATGATAAATAAATAAATAAAGAATGAATGAAAGAATAAAGGCACAGACAAAATTTATGTCCCAAAAGATTTATTAACTTTGGGGAGGGAATAAAAATACATAAATTTGAAGTCTGCTCCTTAAAATAATAAAAACATTTCAAATTCATAAAAATGGGTCTTTTTATATACGAAATTGCTTGCTGAATAGGTTTGTTGGCGGATTTTTGCTTTAACCTTGGAGTATAAGTGGAGGATTTTGTCAAGCAAAATACATTCTTGTGCGGCTAGTTTACTTCACCGCTAGCGTAGATACAGATGAGTTGGAAGGAACGGATCAAACTCCAGGAGTATTCTACACTTGAAAATAATGTAAAAAAACTAAAATGTTGTTATTCGATTTTCATTTGTTTTTCGGCTGGAACATTTCTAATGCTCACAGACATAAATAAAATTGGCTGCAGCCGATTGGGTGTGGCAATACTTCTTTCCAAAGCACTTGTGGTCCAAGGCTGATTCTTTGTGGCAAAAGAATTCCGCCTGTGCTTGAATTTGTTGTGACCTGTTTGCCAGGTTTAATTAGAAATAAATCTTTGTTTTATCATAAGCGCGTAGACTATGACTCTGTGGGTGCCCTAGCCTGAGCCTTGCTATGGTGCAATCTTGCACTATAGTTATGTCGCAAACGTCTGTTTTGGAGAAGCGTTTCCAGTTTTCTGCTACGTTTTTCTGTCAAGGTTGTTGACTTGCAGATGCTTGACAACTGTGGTAAGAGTTCTTGCTACTGTAACTCTTGGGTCATAATTGAAGTTGTCAACTTACTTTAGACAAAGGCGGGCAAAAAAATAATTTTATAACGAGCTCTTCCTTTCTTTTGAAGTGAAAATTATTTTTGACATAAAAATATAGTGAAATGTATGCTATTAAAGTTTTTCAATGTTCGCTAACTAATCGGTTGGATACGTATACCTAGTCCCTCTGTTTCTTTTTGAGGTAGGAAATCGAGGTGCTGGGCACACCGAGCCACAGAAAAAACATGTGTATGTTTATGAAGTAACAGATCCATTTGAAAAGAACGCTACGCTCTGCATTACTTTGTTGGGGACACCTATCTAACTTGTGATCGTTCCAACCGTTGATTAACTTTAGAGCTGTTAATTATACAGGGAGTTTATAAATGAATGGGATTATGTAATCACTTTAAATATGCCGCCTTTTTAAAATCGTCCACTATACTACATATGTTTGCTTGACAGCTGTCAAAGTTGATCTGTCAAAACAAATAGTTTAGTAAATAATTTAAAAAAAGCGGCACATTTAAAGTGATTACATAATCCCATTCATTTATAAACTCCTTGTGCATGTCTTCTTTGCAGTACTGCCGATCGGTATATCTTACGACGAATTGCATATTTAAGTTCTTCTAATTTACGGAGTTTGTCCACATGAAAGCAAGATTTTTAGTAACCCCAGAGGAAGAAATTGCGCATGCTAAGGTCTGGATAGCGCAAAGGTCAATGCATATCTCTAAACCGAGAAATAAGGCGAGTGAAGAAGGTACGCCAAAGCAAGTCCATGGATATTTTTCCAGTATGAGCTGTTGCACCGCCTTGTTGGAACCAAATTTTGTTTGTGTTTAGTCTCTGAAAAAATATTTTTTTCTAAACAATTGTTAAAATTTTTGCGCGTTTTTGTTTAGAAACCGTGTTTTTAGAGATTTTAAGCAGTTAGTAAGCGTTTTTTAACAGTTTTGTTGATTTTTGTTAAATTTCAAGCAATAGCAAACGCATTTTGGTGCACTAAACGAACTTTTCTGAACTGTTTTTTACATTAGTCTTAATACTAATTATTTTAATGAAATGCAAAAAACTGCCAGAAAGTCGGCAGAATCTTGTTTTCTGGAATGAAATTGATGCTTAGGGTAAGATCGTATCTAGATGCGTTTTTATCTCTCTCCTACATTCCAAATAATTTCCCCGTCCTTTTTTTCAATTTCTACAAACAAAACATAATATTAAGCAACCAAATTTTGAATCTTTTTGACATTATTTTGATATTTTATAAACAAATTTATGTCCGGAATTTGGTGCTTTCCGACAATATTTTGATGTTTTATGGCTGGACATTTTTTAACAATTAATCTGACCAATTCTCTATGCGTTTTGCTAGCAAATATTGTTATCGAGCAAGGTTGCTAAGCAATTTATTAAAAATACGAAAAATGTGTCATTAAAGTGTCAAACTGAAAATAAATAACAAACAGAAAAATTTATTAAAAGTGTAAATTTTTAAAATAAATTCTAAAACTGTCAAAGTGTGTTCAAGGACTGTCAAAAGTTTTGTAAATGCTGAAGTGCTTTCTGACAATATTTTTATGTTTCAAGATCAAATTTTGTTATCTTTAACACACTTCAGCCGGATTTTAGTCATTTTTGAAAATATTTTATGATTCGATTTTTTTATTTTTGACTTTTTATGATTAGAATTTTGCACTTTTCAACAGTGATAGAATAAAAAAAGTTGTATACGTTTGTTTCTAAAACTGTCTCAATAACGGCGCACATCTAAAATAGGTAGCAACAATTCTAATTAATATTACAAACGTCTAGAACAAACTTGCCCTACAAGGACAGCTAAAAACACTATCCATATGCAACCATAGATTTTTGCCGGACGCTTCACTCGTCCTACTTCAATAAACAACCCCGCAGAGACAGATTAAAAAAAACACGGTTCAAAACCTAAATACCGTCTCAACATTTTAATCAACTGGAAACAATATTTAGAAACCGGATTAACAGTTTAGCGGTAGATTAGATACATTAGTTAAGATTTTTATTTTTGAAAACTTTATTTACACTTTTTAAAACCGGATTTACAGATTTAAAAGCTGGATTTATAATTTAAAGGTTAGATTAACAATTTAGTGGTTATATTTAACCGGATTTACATTTTTTAGTGTCTTATTTATTTATTGGCGACCGGATTATCAGTTTGACAGTAAAATTTAACACTTTGAGAACCAAATTTACAGTTAAAAATTGGATTAACAATTTAGCAGTAGAATTTGACATTAAAAACTGGATTAAAACTTTAAAGACTGGATTTACGCTTTGAAAACTAGATTTACACTTAAAAAAAAACAAAGGCTGGATTAATAATTTGTCATTAGAATTTAATTGGTGGCCATATTTTTATTTTTGAATTATTTGGAAAACAAATTAATAGTTTGAAACACATTGTTAGTTGGATTTACAATTTTAATGGCCGGATTAATAATGTTGATGCTAAATTAACAGTTTGATTACAATGGTAACCGAGTTTCTAGTTTAAAGTTAAAACGCCGGATTTATACTTTACAATTTTAAAAGCCGGAATTACATTAGCGCAGCAACGCACAAGTGGACGGCGGACACACTGTCGTTTTTTTGTGATATACGAATCGCCGAAGATGAAGCATTTTTACGATTTTTGTACCGCAATTGTCGGGCGTCCGTTCCTAAGTGGTAAAAACTCGGAAAATTGCAGCCCCATTTCTATTAAAGCTAAATTGGTGCTTTATGTTAGATTTTTATTATATAAATTAAAAAAACAAATTTTTAAACATTTGGGATTATTAAATATTAACTAAAAAAAAAGAGTATAATTTTTGTTATTTTGAATTAAAAAGAGTAAAGTATATTCTAACTTCAAAAAGAGTACTAAAAAAGAATATGTCTGTTCATTCTGATCCTAGACTACAAGCTAAAATAAATCAATAAACAAAAAACGGAAAAAAGATTGATATAAATCCGCTCTCTAATGATAAGCAAAGCATCATTAACTGCAAATATGCGTAACAAAAATATATGCACTAATAATTGTAATCTCCCTATAACCAGAATTTAAGAAACTAGTAGTAGGTACTTCCAGTTTCCATAAAATACTACTTTCAATTACAATAGAATTAATTAAGAAACCGTTAAATTTAAGATAATTCTTGTTTGTAAATAGTTAATTTGTTTGTATATTATTCAATATTTGGCAACATAATGGTAATATTTAAATGAATGTCAACAAAATCATGTGTGTCATCAGCTGATGGAGGCCACTCAACCATACTCAAATAAAAGCGAGAGTGAGAGGCGTGATGAAGTGCAAGTGAGAGCAACAAATTCCTAGTCCGTTGACGTTGGCCGTTAGTAAAGCTGAAAGCAGCGCGAAAAACTCATAACTAGCCCGGGAATTACTCCTATCCTAACCATAATTTACAACCATAAAAGTCGCAAAACTATATCCAACTTGTGCTGAGATGTTTTAGTTATTATTGTGGAGGGTTACCTCAATAACAAACGTAAGTTTCATTCATCATTTTTAATGTTTAAGAGGTGAAATTGTGAGGGTTGTTGTGACGCCTAATATAGGAAGCATCATTATCGGTTACTCAACCACCTGTTACTACCCGTATTAAATTATTTTTTTGTTTTTATTAATATTGATAATATATGTGAGTTTATAAATATTTAATGTATTCCTTGTATTAGTATTTAGTGGTACTTTTATCCACAAAAATAAAGGTAAGTGTGAACTAAAAGATGGTATGAGGGTGAAAATGATCTAGCTTTAATTTTGTCTTTAATTGTTATAGATTTTCTTTTGATTTATTAGTTTTTTGTTAATAATTTAATTTTCTCATTATTTAATAATAATTATGTGGCTGAATTGTTGTTTCTATGTCGGGTTTTTGTATTTTGTTAGAAACGGTTGTTTTTCATTTATTGGGTGAAGTTATTGAAATTCTTTTCTGGATTTTTTGGATTGAACAGTTGGATTTTGGAGAACAAATGATACTTATTTGTAAGAATTTCAATAACTTTAACAAAAGAAAAACAATCTTTTCTTTTTTCTGTTTTTATTATTTATCATAGATATCATGTAGAAACATTATGCGACTTTTAAATTGCTAGATTTTTATGGAAAATTAATTTTAATAGTTGAGCTTTCAGGATTGATTGGTTGGATTCTTTGACCAGATTTTTGAATTTGAATTGAATTGATTTTTTGAATCCTATGCTTGATTTGTTGTTAAGACTAGAAAGAATGCTGAATCTTAATGATAAATCAGTCGGGGAGTGCTTCTCTATATGGGGGCCCCAAATATAAACATAAATGATTGATTAGAAAGAAGTTTGACAATTTATATGTAAAGCAGTTTATATCAGTCAGACAATAGAAAATTGAGATGTGGTAATGCAACCAGTGAGACTAGGCACACTAATGAAGGGTGCATACCCTGAAACAATAATGTAAGGGTGGAGAGAGAATTTACATCAAATTTATCATTTCTTAAATTGAAACTGACAGTTAACAGTTTGTCAATTTACATGTCTGACAACATTCTCAGAAAGAGACAAAAATACAAAAAAATTGACAATTTATATCATATATATCTATCAAACACTTTGACAGATTTGTCGAGAATAATGTTGACTGTTTATATGTTATCACATGTCAGATTTGTGAAATTAACAGTTCATCTGATTGTCAATATGTGACAGTTGAGTTGAAAGTATTTTGTTAAATTTATAGTTAAAAAATTATAATGCAAAATTATCAAAAATCTGGTTGATAGTTCATATTTCAAAATTGTAAAATAAGAAACAGTTGCATTTTTATATTAACAGTTAACAGTTTATATGACAGAATTGTCAAGAATAATATTTGCAGTTTATATGTCAGATAGCCTATATGACAGTTTTGTGAGACTGCTGACATGTTGAATTGACAGTTCATATGACATATTTCTGAAACAGTAGACATTTGCTTTGTCAAATTGACATCTGCCAGCTAAAACTGTTGAAAACTGTAAAATTTAATTTTTAAAGTATTAGAAATAACAAAATCTGGTTATAAAATACTAAAATTATGTTTGATTGAACCAAAAAACAGTTGAAAAGTGCAAAATTTTGTTTATAAAAGTAAATAATAGCAAAACCTGGACTTGGAACATCAAAGTATTGTCACAAAGTATGTAAAAAAATCAAAATATTGTTAGAATAGCAAAATCCGCATATAAAAGGTGCAAAATTTTATTTATAAAATGTCAAAAATAGCAAAATCTGGTCTTTAAATATTTTGATTATTATTATAAAGCACCAAAATTCGGTCATGAACTGTTAAAAAATGTAAAAAAACCATGGAATCTCAAAACTAGCAAAATATGGTCATAAAATATTGTTAGAAATAGAAAAATTTGGCTATAAGTTTTAACATTATGTTTTTTTATAAAATCTTAAAAATAGGAAAATTCAGCAACATCCACTGTTGAAAAGTACAAAAATCAAACCATATAGTTTTAAAAAATTGTTAGAAAGCACTAAACTCCAGCTATAAACTATTAAAAAGTGTAAAAATTGTCATAAAATCTTTAAAATAGCAGAATCCAGCTATAAAACATGAAAAATATTATTTTAAAAAAAAACTAAATCTGTCCATATACTATCAAAAAATGCCAAGTTTTATTCACAATAAAAATAAAATACTAATTAAACAAATGAATGCTCACAACAAAGCCAACTGGTATTCTAATGCAGAATAAGATGAGTTTGTAGTTTACGACCTCTAGAAAATAATTACGTTTTTATCTAATCCTCTTATTCAACATCAACAACATTTATGATCAAATAGAATTCTGTTTAATCTATAAATTTAACAGGTTAATTCGTAAATTTGCATCAAATCCTGGTCAGCATCAACATTTATGGTAACTTTGTACAGTTTCTTTCAACATCAATTTTTTATTTGTTTTAAGTTTTTCAAAGTACTCTTTTCATATCTTTCTCATCTTTCAATGATTCTTTTACAGATGGAAGTAATACATATACAACCAGAAGCTGAAGGAACCCCAACAAGACGTTCACTACGAAGAGGAGCACTAACGGAAATCAACGAAGTACCAAATGAAGCGCAAACACCAAAATCAACCTCACCGGATGAACAAATTATTTTGCAACGAGGACCCAGAAGAAAACCACTAACATGGTCTCCGTACGAATACAACAGAGCGAAAATTTTAGGACCTCCTCGAGATAAGACCCCAGAAAAGATACAATCACCGAAACCGGATATAAATTCAAAACTACGCCGACGGCTCATCATGACACCTGAAAAAAACCAGCAAATATATTTAGGTGAAGCAATCGCTAAACGATTAAGGAGTTTTACGAAAACAAGAGAGGTTTTTAAGTAAATAAACAATTATGGTTAGGTATAGCCGGAAGGAGATTTAATAATGCTCAAAAATTAAAATTAAATAATTTTTTATGTACAATGAAATTAGTAATTGAAAAATGTTAATATTGATAAAATTTTGAAGCTGGGATGATATATGCTTCACCTTAAGGAATCTGTAAATTAATTTTAGAACTAATTAAATCATTTGAAAAGTACATGCGGTCAATTAAAATTTTCTAGATCTAGAGGTGAGCCATATAGAATCCTAGTTTGGTCTAAAGTAAAGCTAGGTATTTAAATTATACATATATTAAGTTGTTTTCTATCTGGACTGGGTCGAAATTAACAGAAAAAATATTTTATTTAAATATGTATATTGTCATAATTCAAAATCACTTTTAACTAATTGATATTAGTCTCTCTAATTTTATTATGATATGTGCCAATAAATTATTATATAGGGGTCTAATCTAATAAGTTAAAAATGCTATGCTCTCAAATTTAACAATTTTTTTTTAATTTAAAAAATAAAATTATTCAACTTAATACATAAATAATTTCTGATTATGTGCTAAAAATAACAAAGATAACCTTTTTAACTGTTCACAATTAAAATGCATTCCAAGTACCTGTTGTCATCTTAAAAAGTTCAAATTTAATACATATGTATTTTAAATCTCGTGATAATCATAATGCATTAAATATAATTAGTTTATAAAAATCATCATGCACCTCCAGGCTATACAAATACTATTAATATAAGTGCCTTATCTAAATTCTAAGCTTAAGTTTCTGTTCTCATTAAAAATGTTTTATGTAGATTTATATAGTTTTTGCCATATTATAGGAATATCAATGTAAAAAAAAACATTACAAAATAAATATCATTCTTCGTATTTTATGTGTTTTAACAACAAATAACAATTAAAAACTTTTTAGAAATAAATCGATCATTTGTGGAAAAAAATAAGCATAGGAGCACCAAGAAGTACTATTGCGAATGTAAATAATACACCAGAACTAAGGTCCAAAAGGAGGAAGGGAAACTACATGTGCTTCCATATGCACATGGGTTTCATAGTGATGCAGCCAAATGACCTTTCCAGTATCACTGCATCCTATTTCTTTTTGGATTACACAGTTAAGGAGCTTATGTACTTTCTTTCTCTGTTAATATATTTATTGCAGCTTTTTCGATTGCCTTCCACTTGGCTTCTCCAGAATGTATGCTTATTTCTGTCCTGTGGCATTTTAAGATTGTGTGCTCTGGTGTATCATGTTCTCCGCAGCGGTTGCACTTATCAATTTCTGTTATCTTGAAACGTAGCAGTTAAGTTTTAAAAGGACCTCTTCATGTTTGCGCGACTTTCGAGATTACTGCGTTAGTCTATTGGGCTGTCTACTGTTGTCATCGTAGCCTCCCGTTTCTTTGCCTTGTCTGCCGTATTGCAGTTGGCCTCATGCGCACGTTCCAATATACACTCGAAACGACTTGTGTTGCCTTAGTTAACGTTGCTCTGTAGCAACTTACTTTTCTTTGGGCACTTTCGAGTGCCTTTCTGTATGTTGCTAACTCGGAATTTACCACACTACTGAAGATTCTCTTTATCTCTGCTTTTGGGCCGCCAATGTTAGACATTAGTCCGCTCAGGGCCGCTTTCTACTTGGTTTTGCAATCACTTTTTTTATATGCGCCTCATATGCATGTTAAGCCTTATTACCAAGCTACGAGATTGCTTAGCTTGATTGTTGTTTTCTTTAAGGTTCTTTTACCTAAACCACCGCTTCAGTTTTATGTGGGGCCAGTTGTGGGCCTTTTTTGTGCATCCATATTTCTATTCTAGTGTAATCTAACAGCGTTGGACCCAGAACGGTACCTTGTGGCATCCCACACGTCATGTTCATACATATATAAAGGATTTTGCCAACCAGAATTTTCTTGTTTTCTAGATACAGTCAAACACGAATACTGTGGCCTGTGCTAGGCGTTTCCGCGTATCTTGAGAGAAAGAAACCTATAGCCAGAATGAAGAATGCATAATGCGAGAAAGGAAAACAATACACTCTGAGATACAAACTGTTATGCAATATAAATATATTTATTCCCGAGAAGCGCCGACTTTGCATGTACATAATTAGATGTTATTGTCCCCACAATTCATGCTAGACTGACACGTTTTAAGATTGATTTTGCATGCAAATGTACCTACGTTACTATTGGTCTTGCTTAACGCTCTCATCGCGTTTTGGATTACTTATTTTAGTTTATTTATTTCTCGTTATTCATATGCTTATAAAATTGATTGTATGAAAACTGTGCAGCCGTGACTTATGTGAACATAGCAAATTGCCTACATCATCGGCTTGTTGACAAACCTGCCGCCGGATAGCGTATTCCTTAGCTCAGATTCCCATTATTGCACACATAGTTGAAAATCTTTTCTTTGGACCCAACTGATCTTTACCAGCTTACTACCTACTGCCTTGAAGTCATTAGGTCTTTATTTTGGCCTTTCGAAGACTTCTCCTTCTTGCAGTTCCTACCACTTTATTCACTGCTGCTTTGAATAATTCGGTTGTTGTCTTGGCGAACCAGGTTTTTAAGTTCTTCAGCCACAAAATTCGTCTTCTTCCTGCAGCTCTTTCGCTTGTAAAATGACCTGCAACAGATGATATCTGCATTCGTTTCTCATAATAGGTATTCGAGCTTTCTTATTTTTACAGTGGCTAGTACTTCTTTTTCATTCTACGAAAAATTTTGATATTTGTGACCCAGTCTACACCAGAACTAAGGTTTCCAGCATTCTTCGATAAAGCCACATCTTGAATGCTTCTAATTTTTTGCTTGTAGCTTCCGTTAATTTCCAAGCTTCAACCCCATAGAATAAAACAGAAAACACGTAACATCGCAGAAATCTTATTTTAGTTTGTAGTCAAGTTGTGACTTTTAAACATAGAACTCATTCTATTAAAAACAGCCCTTTTCGACCTTTACCGGAAAAGAAGTAGACAGAAAAGGAAAAAATGTTAATTGTGTTAATTTTATGATTTATTATTTTGAGAAGTTATAAATATATTGGTAAATGCAATTTTCAAGGCCAAAAAGCTAGAAATAAACATATTATTATTGAGAGTTGGATATTTTGGCCCTTAGTCAAACAAAGTAAAACCAATATATTTTGATAGAATTTAGTTAGTAAAAACATGTGGTAAAAAAAACTAATATCTGTCAAGTTCTGGGACACTATTTTATTTCAAGAAGTGTTTAATATAATTTTGATTACACAATAAAAAAAACTACTCCAAATACTATTATATTTATTTATACATTTCTTATAATGTTATTAATACTATAATATATTATTACATTAATTCGGTTTAATTAAATATCAGCAATCTCTTCTTCGTCTCCACCAATAGCTTTCCAAAATGCTGTTACCATTTGCTCTGCACATTGTTTCCTCTCTCTCATCGGTAAAGATTGTATACTATCCTTCATTAAATGAAGCTGATTAAATAATTCAGAAAAATCATCAGCCCCTTCATCTGTCAAAATCTCATTCACATCACAAATAGATTCAGGTTTAGGTACATTTTTCTTCTCATCAATCATAACTAAATTGGACCACATGTGAGCTTGAAGGGCTTCAATGATTCGATCAACACCAACCTTCTCTTCAATTATATTATCTTCATCAATTTCAACTTTCGCCGGATATAATTCAATAAATTCAAATCCCCTTTTCAAACACCATTCAATGGCATCTGCTTTTGGTACTTTTGTGCCGTTATCGCAATAATTTGAGATTAATAGTTTAACATCAGGGTCGCAGTCAGTTTGGATTGGTTCCCACAGTTGGAGATCATCTAGGCCGGAAACTTTATTACTATCCATGTGGATGATAAGTGCTTCGACGTTATTATTGAAGTCATTGTTACGTTCTATATCATCGGTTATACCTATTAAGTCAATATCGGCTGTGTAATACTTTGTTTCTAATTTCCATGGATGTGTTGTTATATTTGGGGTTGATGGATTTTCTTGAGGTGTTTGCTTTGTTATTAATTTGATTATTGACTTTGGTTTTGTGTTGCTACTACTTACTATTAGGACGCAGGGTTTGGTATTCATTTTGTTTAATATTTGTTAATTTGTATAAAAATGTTATCCAAAACATGCCATTTTAATAGAAATGTTTTGAGATCAGATATTCGATAAATACATTGTTGCCAATTTAATGAACAAATCCACCTTATAAATCCATAATCCACCTGTTAACAATCCAATCGGAAGTTAGTAGATTATTGAGAGAATTAAGGAGAAAGTTTTTCCCACTCCTTCAATATACACTGCTTCCAGAACTAATTCACCACTAGTACCCAATAAATAAGTATTATCCAAAAAACAGTTCAATCGACGCGAAAATTATAGCATTATCAGTTTTGCCAAAATAGTTAAGTTTTGTTACAATTGCTATTACTCACATTGTATGCGTCAATTATGAAGAAAAGCTAAATTTTGTTCTTAATTTTTCAATCAACAATAAAATTGGTGATTATTTATGAACTGTACTCTTAAAATTTACTAAATTTTTTGTCAAAATATTTGCTTAAACTTTAAAGGCTAATACTTTAATTATAGCTTAATCTTATGTTCAATTAAAATTATAAATTTATTTTAATAGTTATTATAAATTCAATTTTATTAAGTTGAAATATATGTTTGATTAGGAGATTGAGTCAGTTGACAGATGACAAAAAGTAGAAGTTGACAAACGCGTTTTTTTAAAGAAGAAAGGAAAAGGACGTAATTCTAACGTATTACGTCAGGACTTTTGCCCAAACTACACTCTAAATCAAAATTTACTCAAAATTGTAGGTCTACCCAAAATGTAAGTTGCCCCAGCAGTGGCATGTACGCGGTTGATACATGAAAAAACAAGATAACATTGTTATTATTCCAGTTCCAACTATAAATTACGATAGTTTATATTATAACAAAAGTTAAATTACACCTTTTTTACAATAAAATTTTGTTTAATACTTTACAAAAATAAATACATTTACATAAAATTGCAAATAACTTAGACACAGAACTCGTTATCGTTCTCGTTCTCGTCAGGTTCGTTTTTTACTTTGCATATACATTTTGGATTGTCACATTCATTTGGGTTGTGAGGTTCAGAAACTTTGTTTTCTGGATTTGCTTCATTTTGATTATCAGGGGTAGCAGGTTCGGCATCTTAAAAAAATTATTTAATTTATTAGTTAAAAAAAATAATACATGTTTTACTAACCTTCTGTAGGTTCCAACCTTAAATTATGTTTTGATGCTAGTACATGTTTTTTATTTACGTCAGCACGCTGTTCTTTGTGTTCTTTTGCTCGTTTAAAATTAGCTGGTGTTGGGGTGCGCCTTCTCATATGCCTTCTTCCATGCCTTCTTCTTCTTCTCCTAGGTGTCTTACTTCTACGTCTTCTGTGTTTTCGACTAAGACTTCTTCTTCTGTAGGATTTCATACCAGTGCGATTTTGACGATAATGCTCTAATGAATCGGTATAACTTGAAATACTTGTTCCTGTTGACGACATACAGCTTTGCGACATTGACAGTTTTTCATATCTCTTGGGTTTCTTTTGTGGTTTAACATTTTGCTTAATAATGTTCTTATTTTGTTTGACCCCATTATTCCGTTTTACTAATAAAGAAATTTTATTATAGCGTTTTTTTAAGAAACCTTGTTTAATTCCATATGCAACTGCTTTTTGTATTTCATTTACAGTATTGCGTAGTGGTGGCTTATTGCCTGCAGCTTCTATTTTCTTTTTAATTATTGCGGTAATTTTTATAATATTTGATCCTTGTCTCTCGCTTAAACTGGTTATGGCATCAATAACATGATCGAGTAATCGAGGTTTCATGTCCGCCATATTAAAATAAGATTGGTAAACTGTAAAAATGAGAAAAATACCTATTCGTAATGTTTTAAGTAGATATGTTTACTTACAAGTTTTGTAAAATCTATAGAATCATTTTTTTAAATTCTGTCAACTGACGTTTTTATAATAAATAAATTTATTCTATTGTTATTTTCCAAAGCAATCGTATTTTATATTTAATCATAAATATAATCTAAATAGTTTAAACTAATTTATATACCCTTGTATTAAACATTTGTTTTTTTTTTAATTTTGTATAAAATACAAACTTATTAAATAATGAAATCAAAAATTAGTTTTTGAAAACATTGAACACAAAATAAAGAAAGATGTTTTATGTAAAATTATTAGGAACAATATTAATCCGTTCTTTTTGTCTCGTAGTGTATACAAATGTTTCTTAAGGTGGGGGAATACTATCCCTCCGTCAAACGTTTTCAGTTGCTTAACTAAGCTCACTTCATGAAAGTTCAATTGGCAACATTTGTTTTCAATTGTGACATTACTGTCAAATTATCTGATCAATTTCTAGGTTAATTTTAAAATTAAATACAATCTGAAATCAAAATGAGTTTGATTACTCGTTCCGGATTATTTCAATTAAACAGACAAGCTTTAAGATTTTTTAGTTCAAAACCTGATGAAATTAAAAAATTAGTATCGAATAACAAAGTAGTAGTCTTTATGAAAGGAGTTCCCGAAGAACCAAGATGTGGATTTAGTAATGCTGTTGTACAAGTAATGAGAATGCATGGTGTTAAATATGATGCTCATGATGTACTCAAAGATGAAAACTTGCGACAAGGTAATTATATAATTTTCATGATTTTGTAATGTCGCAATAATGTAAATATGTAATTATGATTTTATTTATTAGGTATAAAAGATTTTTCCAATTGGCCTACAATTCCACAAGTTTATATTAATGGTGAATTTGTTGGTGGATGTGATATTCTCTTGCAAATGCATCAGTCTGGAGATCTGATAGAAGAATTTCAGAAGGCTGGTATCAAGAGTGCTTTACTAGATGAGAAAAAACCTGAGGCTTAAAAATTAATTGTTTTATATTGTAAATAGATTATGTAAACTGTTTTTGTTATGATTTAAAATTAGCAATAAAAAGTAGAAAAGAATAATGTTATAATAATACATTTAAAGAATGATTAATTATTTGGTTAAGGTTTTTAATGAAATGAAAATATAGATCTATTTTTAAGCGAGCAATTTATTTGTTAGGGTCAAGTTCAATTGCTGCAAATATCGCCAAAATTTTAAGTTTTAATTATAAATACACGTATGTAGTTTGGGTTGCATATATTGCAGTGACTACTGTTACGAGTTATTAATCAGTTTAAATTTCATTATTTATTTGTTTTATCATTTCTTTAATTATTTTATTGTTTTTTTGAGAACTGGATTTGGAAATCCGGGGTCTTGTTGAGTTGTAGGTTAGCTGCAGCAGCTGTGGTCTTTTGGGCCGGAACTCTCGGGTCTTGGCTGGCTGGGTGGTATGCCTAGCAAATAGCGATATTGTGGTTGCGTTTTAGACAGCTTCTCTGCTTTTAATTATTTTAAAGATGTCTTTACGTAGAACATAGATCTTTTTGAGATAGTATTAGATCTGCTAGATGCCGTCTGCAACAATATGGATCTTTTCTTTTTTTTCTTTGACCATTATGATGTGCTTTTCTAGTCCTGCTTCTTCAGATAGCTTTCTATCTTCTAAAACTGGATAGAATTTATCAGTTTTATCTTCTTAAAACTTTTTATAGTTGATCTCTCCGACACTACTTAAAAATAAACATTACTTAAACAACTAAGTACTGCTTAGCGCGTTGTACCGTTTAACCCCAAACTTAAAAAGTGTAATAATTTTACAAAATAATATTTTATTAAGGGCTGTAATATCCAACTCCTAATAAACCACCTAATAAACTATTAGCTGAATAACCTAACTTTTAATTTTATTTATTTTATTAAAACCTATGAACAGCCAATTAAATATACGCTTAATATATATATTTATAACAAATAAAAACATTAGGCATATAATTTATTAGCCGCTCAAAGGTGTAACAAAAATAAATCAAATTAAAGTTTGAAAAAAGTTAGGTTATTCAGCTAATAGTTTATTAGGTGATTTATTAGGAGTTGGATATAACTTTTTATTTTATTTATTTTATTAAAACCTATAAACAACTAATTAAATATATGCTTAACATGTACATTTATAACAAATATAAGCATTAAGCATATAATTTATAAGCTACACAGAGGTATAACAAAAATAAATCAAAATAAAGTTTGAAAAAAGTTAGGTTATTCAGCTAATAGTTTATTAGGTGCTTTATTAGGAGTTGGATATTACGGCCCTTAGGCCTGTAATATCCAACTCCTAATAAAGCACCTAATAAACTATTAGCTGAATAACCTAACCTTTAATTTTATTTATTTTATTAAAACCTATGAACAGCCATTTAAATATATGCTTAACACATACATTTATAACAAATAAAAACATTAAGCAAATAATTTATTAGCCGCTCAGAGATGTAACAAAAATAAATCAAATTAAAGTTTGAAAAAAGTTAGGTTATTCAGCTAATAGTTTATTAGGTACTTTATTAGGAGTTGGATATTACGGCCCTTAGTGTTATTATTATAAGGGCCGTAATATCCAACTCCTAATAAAGCACCTAATAAACTATTAGCTGAATAACCTAACTTTTTTTAAACTTTAATTTGATTTATTTCTTATACACGTTTGAGCGAATAATAAATTATATGCTTAATGTTTTTATTTGTTATAAATGTATGTGTTAAGCATATATTTAATTGCCTATCCATAGGTTTTAATAAAATAAATAAAATAAAAAGTTAGATTATTCAGCTAATAGTTTATTAGGTGGTTTATTAGGAGTTGGATATTACAGGCCTTAGGGCCGTAATATCCAACTCCTAATAAAGCACCTAATAAACTATTAGCTGAATAACCTAACTTTTTTCAAACTTTATTTTGATGTATTTTTGTTATACCTCTGTGTAGCTGATAAATTATATGCTTAATGCTTATATTTGTTATAAATGTACATGTTAAGCATATATTTAATTGGTTGTTTATAGGTTTTAATAAAATAAATAAAATTAAAAGTGAGGTTATTTAGCTAATAGTTTATTAGGTGCTTTATTAGGAGTTGGATATTACAGGCCTTAGGCCTGTAATATCCAACTCCTAATAAAGCACCTAATAAACTATTAGCTGAATAACCTAACTTTTTTCAAACTATAATTTGATTTATTTTTGTTACACCTTTGAGCGGCTAATAAATTATATGCCTAATGTTTTTATTTGTTATAAATATATATGTTAAGCGTATATTTAATTGGCTGTTCATAGGTTTTAATAAAATAAATAAAATTAAAAGTTAGGTTATTCAGCTAATAGTTTATTAGGTGGTTTATTAGGAGTTGGATATTACAGCCCTTAATGTAATTAATAATGACATTACAAAACAGGCTAATAATACGCTTGAATACATACATGATCTGTAAATATTCATTTATTTATATATTGTTTTGGTATCATATCTAAGTATCTTTTACTTTTTTTTTAAACTACTTACTGTTATGCTTAAAATATTGATCAACTGGTAAGTTTATTGTTATTTGTATAAATATAGTGTCAATTGAATAATAATAACAAATGTCATCATTTATAAGGTTATATTAATATTAACACGCAACGATGGCACATGCCAAGTTTAGAGTCTTGTAATATATTTTGACTGATGTGTATCGGTTTAAATGTCTAGTGAAATAAAATTTAAGTAGCAGATAGCTGTAAGATAAACTTTACTAAGTATTGATTTAAGAAGTATCAATTGGCCATTATAGTTTTATGTTCAAAAATAAATCTATAATGAAGAAATATATAAATAATTTTGGTGTAACGCGCTAAGCCGCATTTAGCAATTTAACTCGGGTTTAATTTTTAAAACTAGTCAGTGAAATTGGAAATTTTGACAAAAACTCTTGAATAGTAGATATTAACATAGCATTGTAGCAGTAACCACAACAGAATAATCTGAATTACTGAATTGAAGTTAGTAGTTAATTGATTCTTTCAAATTTGAAAATAAAATAACGATCACTAACCTTCAACAAGTTGTATTTTTTGTATTCTTTAAGTGAAAGAAATATTTTTTTGTGATATCTAGACATTTGTTCTTTCTGTTTAATTATTTTTAAATAAAGGAATAATTAAAATACATATTAAATATTGTGAAATTAGGTTAGATTATTTTGTGATATAAAATAGAGAACAATTCTGTGATTATTGAAAAGTATTAAACATGCCTTGTGAAATGATAACATTACAACTGGGTCAATGCGGGAACCAAAGTGAGTTTATTCGAGTTACTTTAATTTAACAGTTATTATATTATTTAATTTCCAGTTGGTTTTGAATTTTGGAAACGACTATGTGCCGAACATGGTATCAATTCTGAGGGTGTATTAGAGGATTTTGCAACGGATGGTATTGATCGTAAAGATGTATTTTTCTATCAAGCAGATGATGACCACTATATACCTCGAGCTGTACTAATGGATTTAGAACCTCGAGTAATCAATACTATTATGAACTCTCCATATTCCAAGCTATATAATCAAGAAAATATATTTCTTTCAAAGAATGGAGGAGGTGCTGGTAATAATTGGGCTAGTGGATTTTCACAAGGTGAAAAATTAAATGAAGAAATATTTGATATAATTGATCGTGAAGCAGATGGATCTGATAGTCTTGAGGTATAATAATATTTTAATTAATTTGTTAGGTTTTAATTTGTTGGTTGTAGGGATTTGTGCTGTGCCATTCAATAGCTGGAGGTACTGGATCGGGTATGGGTTCTAATATATTGGAGAAGTTGTCAGATCGGTTTCCTAAGAAGCTTGTGCAGACTTATAGTGTGTTTCCAAATCAAGATGAAATTAGGCAAGTCAGAATTAATATTTGTCTTTTTCTTTCTACATATTCTACTTTTATTCTTAACGGATTGTTTTTATTATTTCCAAAAACTCTTTTTGCATTCTTAGGGGTAGTTACTCGTGTACAATGCCAACTGCATTCAAAAGTATTGCAAAAGCAAGCTTATTATGTTTAATTAGGGATTAGATGAGAAGATGACCGATTGTGGATTAGAGATTTTTTTTTTCAGATGAATGTACTGCAATCTGGTCTTCAATTAATTGTACTGTTGTGTTGTGGGTTATCATTATTTGTAAAGTCAATGTTTGTAGAGTTGTAGAAGATTTCAGTTGCCATATTGGCATATGGGAACCTTAGGAAGCTATGCTTTGTCAATATGACATTGCGCTACTATTCTATTCATATAGTAGCATAGCAACACGTCATATTAACGTCATTTCTGACGCGTGGCGTGCATAATACCATATATTATGAAACTTGAGAGAACGCTCATTGCAATGACGTGGCGGAGTCGTGGTGGCGTACTATGTTTGCGTAAACAATGGATTTCAGATATAAGAAGAAGTTGCAAGGGTTTAAATCGGGCGGGCACGCCGACCACGGAAGATTGAAGAAGATCCGGTGCTTAGGGAAGGTTCTAGAAGTCTGTAAGTTGCTTTTGGAATGTTGCCTCTTCAAAATTTGGTGAAGATTGCGTGAAGAGTTGAGTCGCGGCGGGGTTTTGTTATTTTTTTCTACATGATTGGCAATTTGTGTAGATTTTTTTGCAACGGGGGTACGTTTCCTGGTGCTAGCTTATGTGGATCTTTGGTTCGATTTCCACGGTGTCGGGTCAATGGGGTTACATCATCGTCTTGTCTCAAGTCATTGCAAATTAGTCATTTCAGTGAAATCTAAGTAGGATTTTGTCTCATTTCACTGACACTGATTTGAATAAGACTGCAAAGGTTGCAAAAAATACTGATGTGTTGATTTTTTGCGGCGTATTTGGTACGCACGCATAATACGAAAAATGACATAATTTGAAATTATGACATTTAATAAATAATTTAATTCTTTTTATATATGTTATAAGTTTTGTAGGCGTAGAAAAGGCATAGTGTGCAGCTTGCACGAAATTGTCATTTTCCACTTATATTAATTGCACCACTCACAGACGGTCGTGAACAACGTTTAGTAGGTACCAAATCGTGGTTCTTGCACAAACTACTAATGTATTTGTATTGTAACGTCATGCGCGCATATTTATGCTCATTTATCAATTTGCATATTCCTCTTTTGTTTTGGTATTGCTCTTCTTTACTAATGCACCTATTCATAAAAATATCTTTCTTTTCAGTGATGTAGTGGTTCAACCATACAACTCCCTCTTAACTCTCAAACGTCTTGCCGAATCTGCAGATTCCGTCGTTGTTCTAGATAACACCGCTTTGAATCGCATTGCTGCAGATAGATTACACATACAGAATCCCACATTCACCCAAATCAACTCATTAGTTAGTACAATCATGTCAGTTTCAACAGCAACATTAAGATATCCTTCATATATGAACAACGACTTAATGGGTTTATTAGCACCATTGATACCAACACCCAAACTTCATTTCTTAATGACCGGATATACACCTTTATCAACAGATACTGATGAAGTTAGTGTACGTAAAACTACAGTATTAGATGTAATGCGACGATTGTTGCAGCCGAAAAATATGATGGTTTCGACTACTTCAGATCGAAGCTCACAGCATTGTTATATATCAATTTTAAATATAATTCAGGTAATAATGCAAATTTATTTAATTTTGATTGATTAATAGTTATATTTCAGGGTGAAGTTGATCCAACTCAGGTTCACAAATCATTGCAAAGAATAAGGGAGCGTAAAATGGCTTCGTTTATTCCTTGGGGACCAGCTAGTATACAGGTTGCTTTATCAAGAAAGTCGCCTTACATACAAACTGCTCATAGAGTTTCTGGTTTGATGCTTGCTAATCATACTAATATAAGTTCGGTTGGTAATTTTTAGTTTGTATATAAACAATAATTAATTTGTCTTTGTTATTTTAGATGTTTGATCGTGTTCTACAACAATATGATAAATTAAGGCGCCGGGAAGCGTTTTTGGAACAGTTTAAAAAGGAAGAGATGTTTAAAGATAATTTGGATGAGTTGGATATTAGTCGGGAAGTTATTCAGGACCTTGTTGATGAATATATTGCTGCAACTCGTTCAGATTATTGTAAATAATATATTGGTAGGTACTATATGAATTGAATCTCATAAATGCCATATTTATTTTGTTAATTTATATATATTTTTTTACATTATTTTTGTATTAATTAAAATGCTTAATTATTGATTTAGACTTTATTTATCCTATTCAAAGTTTTACTCCGAAATGTGAGAAAATATGACATTGCTAGTGAAAACGACCACAAATTCAATGTCAAACTTTGATATTTCTCAAGCGAATTGATTAATTGAAGGTTTAGTGTGTATTATTAATCAGAATTATGCCAAATATTTACACTGCAGTTGAATACGCAATATCCGCGTGTTTATTTGCGAGTACTGTAATGGCAATGCGCGCGCTGCTTTAGATTCCCGATAAGGAGATTGTCTGACAGATGTGTGTTTTTCAATACTTTCCAACGTCTAAGAGAGACAGGATCAAATTCATTGCGGTTGCGAGGAGATTGAGCTTTTGCACCTTTTCAGAATGAAAGGACAGAACAGGATATTGGAGCACTTCGATGAAACGCCTTTCCTTTTAGAATGAAGTACGATAAACGAAACGGTTTATGTGGAGCTTGTACGAAGCAGCCCGGTAGATTACACCAACAGAGTGTCGTGCAACTGCTCAGTCTGTCGTCAGCAAACTGCAAATTGGCATTTTGTCGTTCTTTTCGACACCGGCGAACCTTTCTACGGCCTATTTATTTATCTACAAACAAAATCTGGATTCATCACTAAAGACAATTTCATTCCATTGGTGACCACAGCTTCGCCGTTACGAGCCTTCGATTTGGTCGGTATGAACGAAGACAAAATAAACTTTATAAGTTGTTGCCAATTAAGATCTCTTATCCAGTTTTAGTGTCTCGGTAGTAATTGCCTCGACAACTGAAACTGAGAGTTTGGTTGATAATCAAGCAGAATTCTTCTGGCGTTGATTGAAACAGTCGTTGACGAATAAATCGTTCTAAAGGAAAAATATATAAACTTATATATAAGAGTGAGCTAGAGTTCTACTGTTACATGGGATTGGTCATATGTTGGAAGATACCCATCCAGGCTGTCTTATTTTTGCAGCAAGTCATGGCCTGGTGAGCATTGCATGCATCTTCTATCTGCGCTTTACCTTGGTATTGAATTTACTATAGTTTTGATTGCAATTTCCATACTATATTGATTGATGTTTGATTTATTAACAGTAGCACGTTATAAAAGGTTAATGTAATGAGTTATTATAAGGCGTTTTGCCGTGAGAAACCGTACATACCAGCGAGCAAAAAGCACTTACATTTCCATTTTTATCTATTTTTGGTTGATCGCGGAAATCTCACGAAAACGTACCGGTCGTAAACGGTTACATCTGTCATTAATTTTTTTATAATTATTAATTTAGTGAAATATTTAGTTACATAATTATTCTTGACAATTCATCTCAAACTGCTTCCAACAACGGTTTTTTATCTCCGAGTGTTCATGCTTTTCTGACATATTTCTCGTTTGTTTGATTTCACAGTACTCAACACGATTTTTTGTCCGATTATTTATTGACGTCCAGTCATAATCAACGAGTACTGTTTATAGACAGTGTTGGCGATGCTGTGCTGTAGACTAATATCTTTCACTGTTTTGTAAAAACGTCATCAATGTTGCGTAAGTATAGATAATATAATACATTTGTACTATTTTGGGCTGTAATATCTAACTTCTAATAAACTATTAGCTGACTTTTAATTTATTTTATTAACAGCTCTGAACGGTTAATAAATTATATGCTTAATGTTTTTATTTATTATAAATGTATGTATATGTTAAGCAAATATTTAATTAACTGTCGATAGGTTTTAGTAAGTGTATGGAGACAGTTCTTGCAATAACTTGTATCTTTACAGTAGATACTGTACAGTACTCCCTCACTATTCTTATGGCGGCTTTAATTTGGATTATTTTTAGCATCTTTTTTCTTCTTAAAGTGCAGTCTCCTAGTGGAGGTTGGATATCATCATAGCTAGCTTTTTTTTTTTTATTTGCATCGCTTCTAAAAAGTTGGCTGGGAGTTGGTTCCATTCTTTCAAGTACTGTAGCATTTGAAATGTGTTCTACCCAGGAAATTTGTAACATTCTCCTATAACATCCATGGGCGCCGACTTTTGAAAATGTTAATGGGGGCAGATATTCGGGCTGTATGGCCACATTTCTCATATATATTTATGAATGGATGGTCAGTCTCTTTATGCAAATTGAAAATATTAAATCAAAATTTTGATTTTTTATGCATATGAGCCAATATTCCAATGGGGGCGCTGCCCCCATAGAATATGTCAATGGGGGCACGCGCCCCGGTGCCCCCATGTACTCGGCGACCATGATAACATCTTTCAAACGTTTCAATCCGTTTTAGTTCTGCTTGCTTTATTATTCAAGCCTCTGCTCTACATAATAACGTCGAGAAGACGTAGCACAACGCAACATCCTTACTCACAGTTTTAAGTGCAGCTGCTTATTAACATAGAAACTCTTTTAATTGCATAAAAGCATTTTTCTTTACTTTTCCAAATTGGCGATAAGAGTTTTATACCGGCACAGCGTACAGTATGATGGAGTTTATGACAGAGCACATTATTCTTCTCCGTCCTTCTTAAGCTTTTCTTCTTCGCTTACTAGGATCACGAATTCTGTTTTTTTTTGTGGTGCAACAAGCAATTCTCTTTTATCCATCCAAGTTTCCATTTTTTCGGCAGCCCACCAGATTCTCTTTTCTATTTCTTCCTTATTTTCTCCACACACAATCAGAGGTAGCTCATACGTATCCTACCAATACGGTCCCTTCTGTCATACTTAGTTTTAGGACTTCATCATACAGTCATTTGTAATTCTTATTTATCGCCCACCAGGATCGTTCTATTCTCTAGTTAGCTGCCTATCAGTTTCATGAGATATGGTAGCACTCTTCTTTTCGGAGTTCATGCATAATATCGTTTAAAGCTTTCTTTTAATGTTTATAGTCACCATGGCTGCGTATTTTGCGTTTTTCTTTGGGTCGCTTGCGATCGCCAACACCGCTGAAACCGAATTGCGCATATTGTCCGCCGTCTTTTTCAATTCTGCTAGTACGACTTTTCCACATCACCCGTTTTACTCGACTTCTCTATTAGTAATATTCTGCCTATTTTCCACTACTCTGGCAACACTCCGTTCCTTACAAGTTTATTTAAGAACGTACATATTGCTTCAAGAGAGTTTCCGGCAATTATTTTGATCACTTTCGACGGTATATCATCCGGCCTGCTTTGTCTAGTTTAATTCTTTTGACTGTTTCTTGCACTTCTTCCTCTATTGCAGGAATTCTCTACAGTCTTTTTCTGGCTACGTCTCTGCCGGGAGGTTAGGAAACATTACATCTTTTACCCTGTAGCTCATATATTATCATCTCGTTTCTTCGCCAAACTTTTTCTTTTGCTTTTTTTTATTGCAATATTTGAATCTGTTTTTTCTTTGTGCAAGAGGTTTGTTGTTGCTTCGTTTACCTATTTAACTTGTTAGCTTTTCTTCTGCTGCTGATACATACACGTTGAAGTTCTACGATGTCCGCATTCCACTAATATGTTGGTCTACTCCTCGGGTTGGATCTCTTTTTATTATATAATTTAGCGTCATTTCGCATGCACTTGTAAGGTCTTCTATTTTAAACGTTTCGTGCAGTTTGTCCAGTTCTTGATGGAAATTTGTTATCAGTGGTTTCTCCATGTGTGTACCTTGCACAACCACCCTTTTTTGTTTCTTGTCTATCTTTTACTTTGGACTGGTTTATTCATTAGGCTGAAGTACAGGTTTTTGTGGTCGCTTAGATTTTCCTCCTCGGGCACATGCCATCCATCCATTTACGAGGCCTTGTGAGCATATGGTTACATCTATTTCTCTCGAAAATCGGAACATTTCCTGTGTTTAGGACGTATGAGTCCAGGCCGGCTCCCCACTCCGCTAGCGTATTTCCTCTTTTGTCTTCAGCAGGTGATACCCGTTAAATTCTCCCTTAATGTTCTTGCTTCCATGTCTTCTTATGTCGTTTCTAACCATATTTAGAAAATGTTCGAAAGTAAGATCTGTAGTGTTTGGAGATATATAAGTTATATAACATAAGCATATGACAGCATAGCCTGTTTCCAATCAAAATAAACCTATTTTCTTGCCAGTTCTCTTTTATCTTTTCAATTCAATTTTGACCTACGAATTTTCAGTCTAGCGGAGCAATCTGCTGGTGTCGGTGGTTAGCCGCTGGAGCAATTGCGTCCATGCCGCTTACCAAAAAATGCCTTTTTCACCATCAGACACAAAAAAATGCATTTCATTTGGTTTTTAAAAACTGATGGGACATATAATTTTTTTGGATAAAATATTAATTATTGTATGCTTGCTATGTTCAAGTGCATTTATTTTCAAATATTTAAAAACTAATATTGATGATTTTTGGAATTACCACTTTCAGTGTTCATCATTTTTTTTAGTTGTATATGCTATGGCACCAATGCATGTGTAAAAAAACTAACCTCAAAACTATAAAAATAATATATTTTTTATTGAATAATAGAGTATAGGCATTTTACCTTCGATGTACGTTTATGCAAGATTTTACTGTACATCAATAGGATGCGCACATAATATAATTACTGCTTCAAAGGAGCTGGTGATAAATAACCATTTCAGCTCTTTTCACATGTTAAAATAAAACTGATTCAGTGAAAAATGATTGCAATGCGGTGTATTTCTCTATTTGCATTCACTGTACATATTACAAGTTACAGATGCGCATTTTATGCTACATATTTGGATTAAAAAATAACAATTACTTAAGTGAAAGTACACAGGAGTATAGTTTATTTTTTAATCAATGTGAGGATTAACTAAGCTAAGTGTTTACAGCAATTTAATAATAAATCGATAGAATACTTGGAAATAAGGTATAATATCCGAGACACATTTACTTATTCAGAACACATAAATATATAAAAGTATAATAAAAATTGATGTTTTTCACCATTCAATAATTTTTTATTCGATTTTATAGTCAGGAATATCGGGGTAATTATTTGTAAAAACAGATTCTGTTAGTTAATTAGTTTGAAAGCAATCATGCGACACATCTTACAGATCTAACATCACTGCTACTGTCCTTTTAAAATTATATAAAACCATTCACACATACAAATAATAACAGCGTAATATACAATTTCACTAATTGGTGGCGGGTGGGCCGGATCAAGCGCACCGTTTAAGAACATAAACTACAGCTAAGGATAATTTACTATTGAAATACTTAAATAAACAGTTGTCGACACCAAAATTAAAGTAAAAAAGGACCGGGATCCTTATTTTAATAACTTAAAAAATAAAATTTCTCCTAAGTGACACGACGATCACATACAGTTTACTCATCACCTTCCTCCTCTTCTGATTCTGCTTCTTGTAACCATGTTAGCCATTGATTAACCTGTTGAAAATAATTATGTTATTATATTATGTTCATTTAATGCATTAATATTAATTCCACAAAATATGAACTTTGCTGTTTAATCACACATTATTACAATAAACATAGTGATAGCATGAACCTAACACTGATAAACCAATTCGTGAAATTAACAGTTTGTTTTTCCTATAATTACATCTCGTAGGTTAAATTAAATTTTGTATCAACATAGTTATAAACCTCGGGACTTGACCTAGGTGTGGAAATTTCTATGAAAGCGATTTTCTTTGAATATACTATACATATAACTTGTCACTGGCTTGAAGTCCACAGAAATAATATCATGCTTACAATTTATAGACACTATGTCAACATGTTAAGTACTTGTATTCTTACCTGAAAGAGTGCTTGGCCCTTTCCAGGGTAGACATCTGTAACATCTTCTTTCCATGTTAGGAAAGCCTCTTCTTCAATAATTGATAAATCATACAGAGCATTGAACCATCTTAATAACTGACCTCTTGGGAAACCAAGGGCATAAAAGTGTACCTGCAGTGCATACACGGCAACCAATTGAAGAGCTGGACGTTCATGAAGGAAAGATTGTAGAATGGGCTGATAAATATCCAGCAGATTCTTTTCCTTCTCGGTAATAGCTTTATCGTCACCAGCTGCTACAGAAGCTGCTTCCTATATTAAAAAAAAAGAGTCAGTCATGTTACAATAAAATATAATTTTCAGTCATACCTGAGTAATGTATTTGAGCAGTACAGTCATTAAAGCTGTAATAAAACCAGGTTCAGTAAAATCTATTGATTCCAGATTCTCCTTAATCCATTTGTAGAATTGTTGTGGATTAGGATCAGTTTGAAGTTGTTTAGCAAGATCAGCTTCTAAAAGTAGCATTGGACATAAGAAAGTGAGACGTGTTTCTCCCAAAATTTCGGTAAGCCTTTCTTTAGTTCTATCGTTCTCCAGCACTTGAGCTAACAAAGTCACTTTGCTCTCATTAAAAAGATGAGCAAGTTCTTTCTCACCAACGAGTTCACGAAGTTCTTGCATGGCGCACATAAACAATGGATAATAAGCACCATGTTCAGTATATGAAGCCATATCAACAATCATCAACAGTTTTTCTTTAATTGCTGATGCAAATAGTACCGAAATTGCACTTGTTATTTTAACTTTCTCATTTTCACATTCCTCTAAAACATTACATAGCATTTTGAATGAGTCGTAACTGGTAGCTTGAAGAATCAAGTTTTCCTTTTTCAAATTTGACAGTAATGTGATAAATTTCCTGCGATCATCATTAGTTTTATCAATCGCAAGATTTTTCAAACCACTTAATATAGCATCTTTTGCAAACTTATCGGGAACCTTATGTTCTTTATATGAATCGATAGCTTGTTGTATAGTAATGTCCCCTTTTAGGTATTCATCGATAAGGGCGGTAAATTTCTTAAGGACCTCTTCCTTATTTGGTCCTTTCTCTTTTTTGGCTTGTTTTGGTTTTTCAGAAGAGGCCTGTTTAATGGGCAGTGGTTCTTTTAATAATGGTGTCGCAGTCGGTTTTGATGTAGTTAATGGTGGATCTAATGGTCTAGAATTTATTAAGTTGTTGCTTTTTACGGATGCCTTGTTGAATAGCATTGAATTTGCAGCCGGTCTCAATTCCAATTCCCCGAGGTTTTGTTCTCGAGCAACCATTAGATTTTTCTTGAAACGTGGAGCTAGTTCTTTATTGGATTCTGTAAACAAAACACCAAATTAGAATTAAAACACAAGCATGTTTATATCAAACTTGTATTGAGACAGTTATATTTTGCAGTATTATCTAAACTCTAAAAAAATTATTTTGTTTAGAATGACATCTTGTTTCGAAGAAACTGGTATGGAAAAAAAATATGTTCAGAATTAACACGGGATCATTTGGTTTCCCAAAAGTATCAAAATATTACAATGGCATCATGAAAGTCAAAAATTGTGTTTTTCTAAAATCCAAAATTGTACAAGGTATAAGTAAAACCAATTTTCATTTTAGGTGAATAACTGAACAATTTTTGAGCTACGTCTTAATTAACAGAATTTAGTAACAGATTTAATTGACACTGTAATTATGTCATAACTTGTAATTTGTTGATGATTATGATGTCTTGGGTATAATATATAATATAACCCCAAAAGTATACATTGAATTTTGATCAAATTTGGCAACAATACAGATATATTTTTTTGACAGTTTGAGTTGTCTTCATTTTGATAGAAATTTGTTGGTTTTGGACTAATTAAGTAGAATTTGTATGGATTTGAACCGTACTTTCATAACTTTTAAAATATGCAACTTTTTAAATTTGATATAAATGTACATACATACAATCACTAAAACAGGACAAGACTTAATATTTATCACCCCTACTCCAACCCCTGTACTGTCCCAACTATTTTAATCCAACCTCTATATTTTTTTACTCCCAACAGGCTTTCTGGTATTCAACCCTGTACTTGACCCCCAAAAACGCAAAACTCTTGCACATTCAATAAAAAGAAGGATTTCTCTGGGGTATTAGTATGGATGCCAACATCTATTTTCTTTATATGTGACCCTATACTGCATTAACAGAAATTATCAAAACTGTCTCAACTATAACAAATCTAATAAAACAAGGCCTTTTCTGACCCGATAATATTCCTTATACCGGGTAATAGTATGAATACCTACATCTATATTTTTGGTTTAAACATAGGACCCTGTATTGGAAAACCCAAAAACTGTCTCAATTATAACAGGTAATAAAGGATTCCAACATTTATATTTTTGGTTTAAATACGGGTCTCTATTTTTTAAAATATCAATCATAATTTGAATTAATATGTAATTATACATTAATATTGATGATAAGTCATCAAAATTAGTTTGTATAAAAATACAAAACATAATAAATATTAAAAATAAAATCATATAAAATGTCATAATTATCTGAATCAAAATTACTATAGAAGACTTGACACAAAGTCTGAGTAGCTATGATTTATCATCAAAACTTCAGAAATCAGAAAGTTCTTTGATTCATAGCAGTTTTGTAATATTTCAATCACACTATGTAAATGTAAATATTTTGCCCCTATTAAGCCATAATTTACACTTATTCGTAATTACCTTGTATAAAACTAAATATTTTTATTTAACTCAATAAATAATTTATTTCATGTTTGTTAAAATTATTGATTGGTGATTTGTCAAACACAGGTCAAAGTGTTGATAATTTATTTAAATATTCACAAACTACATAATGGTCATTTACATTTGACATCAAATGAATAAAATAGAAACTGTTCAAGTATTCAATTTGCATAGTTGGCCTTTGCTTGTCTTTTGCAAATGTATCATCAAATTTCTATGAAATTATGATAACACCAAACTTAAATACAAATTATTACAGTATTCAATTCAAATAATCTTAAACCACAAAAGAGATGACTTGTATACTTTTTATATAAATGGCTTTGATTTCAGTGAGCAGGTAGCAATTCTTACCGGGACAAAGTAATGCTACATAAAAAAATTATATTTGGCAATTCTTTAGAGTTTTGAATAAAATATGAATGAAAATTAAGTTTAAAAGATAAACATATGTATAATATACTATAGAATGCTGGTTCAATCTCAAGCAGGTGAAATTTATGAAATATCCCATATAAATATGAAGTAAAATAAATTTGTTATAATTTAGAAATTATTTGTAAATTTATTTCTTTAAAATAAGTTGTATAAAATGCTTAAATACTTACGATTGTTGTATTGTGTGTTGCTGTTGTTCTGGTTGTGCTTGTATTGACCTCTTTGATTATTGTAATTGTTGAAACCACTACGTTGATTGTTGTGCCCCCTAAATCCCCCATCACGTTGTCCTCCAAAACCATTAGAACTAAAGGGATGGGTGGGTATAAGAGTTGTAGTAGAGGAGCTAAGATTGATGCCCATAAGCATGTCCTCAATGCCCCCACGAGTCTTCATAGGATGCCTGAATATATCAGACATATTTGATCGATCTGAGTCACGATCTTGGTTTCTTTCCCTTCGGAAACCAGGCCTGTCGTCTTCAACCGGTCTAATTTGATGAATTGGTACAGGACCTTCGACAACAGCAACTTTTCTCGGAGCCCATCCGTCGGACCGTAGGTCGATCACATCCTTCAGCATGAAACGGATACGTGGTTGTAATTCTTGGTTTTCTGCCAACATTGACATGCGCTCAAAATATTGATCCATCAGCTTTTTGCCCTTGTCTGAGTCCAAGATGCGGCCGCACGTGCGCATGATTTGACAAAGGCATTCCAAGTCTTCGGAAGGATCGTCACCGCCTCTTTTCGCACACAGGAGTTCTTGGATGCAACGATGGAGTATGCTTTCCGATAAGATCTCCAACTTACCCAATTCACCAATGAACTTGATATTTCCCAACATTTTGCGTTTTGCCAGATGTCGACGTTCCTCATCCTCCAATGTTTGATGGTCTTTAGATCCATATTGTTCGAGAATCTCAGACCTGTGTTCAAACTCAAGTTTACACTTGTTAAGTAGTAACACTCGGAATGTGCAAGGTTTGTTAGGGGCCTCAAAGTTTGGTGCTTCCTCAGACAATCGCTTGCACAGCTGTGCGTACATAGACGAGTACTTCGGCTCATCGAGGGCCTTATCGAATATTAAAATGATGACACCTTTGAGAATTTTGCTTGATGTTAGTTCAGTTCGCAGTAGGTCATCGCTCAGCTTCTTGAATTTGTCTGGTGTAAGCTTGTTAAGAATACCTCGAACCTTGCGGAACACCTGGTCGTTACGAGACTCTGGCGTGGTTGCATCATGGTGCCGCAGAGTTGAGGGAGGGACCCAGCGTCGCTTGGCGGGGGGAACAGGTTCCTTCCCCGAAACACGAGCTTGTGGCCCCGTTTGCCTGGGGCACTCCGTCGTGGTGGGTTGTCTACCGCGGCCTAGAAATCCCTCTCGGTCCAGGCACTTTTATTTTTGACAGCAGTGTGGCCTCAAACAACTGAAATATACAAATAATCAACACAATTATTATTATGAGTACTTTGCAATAGATAAGTAAAAGCACAATAAGGGGTCATTGACCAGTGATTCAGAAAGACAGGCAGGGGAGAGAGGTCAATTTCAAGGTCCCTGGCACATTCCAAGGATGTCTCAAAACATTGCTTTTGAGCAGGTGTTCAAACAATAAAAGCAAACATATCATTAGCAACAAAGGAATCATTTTAAAAGTCTGATAGGCATTAGCAATACAAAATTGAATGAATAAATCTTTAAACATGAATGAATGTCAATTAACACATTGATGCAATTGTGAAAATGTGGGTCAAGTTCAGATGCACATTGAATTAAAATGTTTTACAAGAAATTTTGATTTTATTCACAATTATTTCCCATGAATCCTTGCTAGAATGAACTTAACATTTATCTCTTTTAATAATGCAATGAATCATTAATATTTGCATAAACAATTTCTTAGCAAACAATGACTATCAGTAAAGCAACTAAAAAGCAGAAACAATAAGGTCTCAATGACTTGAACATCTTTTAGAAACTGCATAAAATATATTCACTCATAAATTTTAGAGGGGGTTGAACCCTTGGAATTTACATATTATGGTGTATTGCAGTAATAACCTTAGATGCGCCTACAATGCGTTTGGGCGTATAATTGTACAAACTAATCATAGATGAAATGTAATTAATGTTCTTGTGCTACATTATCTGCATTAATACAAAGAAATCTCACCAAACGCCATTGTTTGGTCCGTCGTAACGATATAAAACGGCATTGTAAAATTCATAAAATGAACACCCATTTAATTAAAAGCACACAAAGAGTTTGAAAATACTTCCCAAGCAAGCAAATTGATGAAAAGTAGTCTAGAATAATCGCTAGACATGACGCATCGGTAGTAGCGCAAAAAACTCCCGTAAAGAAAAAAAACAGCATTTTTTATAACAAATAAAATCATTAAAGCAGAATTCAAGCTAACTTACCAATTGAGCAATTGTTTTAGTACTTATAAATTGAATATAACTACTTAGATATTACTTTATTAGTAGAACTTAAAATGACAAATAATAATGAACTTACAGGGCCGATGCTTGTTGTTTGTGAGAGGACACACTGATGGCTGATCGTTGCAGACAGTCGGATAGTATCGGATATCTCCGTGCTGATAAATGTAGCTACTTACACAATTTAATTTAACAGTGCAAAGTATGCAAGTATGATGTTATGTGTGCCAAAAAAAATATTTTTAATTTCTATCACTGATATTTTTGTAAAACAAGCCAACGAAATGGTATATCAAATGGTGACAAATAAAAAAGTATTTCGCTTGACACATGAATGCGTTGCCAACATTACGATTGCATAAATAAAAGGACTAAACAATCAGTAGAACCAATGTAAAAAAAATAAATATTTTTAATGTCAAAAGTTGTTAATTCTACACAAATGCATCTGCCACCGATGCAAATATTAGTCTAATTTCAGCAAGTTATGGTCCATAAGTACAATTATTGAGATGAGTTTAGATCTAAAAATTTTCTTGTTTTATGGGTCGGCGTTGGGATTTTCCGCAATACTAGCAGTATGTTTATTATAACCTATTATCACTTTTTTAATTTTATCAAGTGTTATTGCCTGTTTTCTTGTAGATTTATTGCAAATTATCACAATATGCTTGAATTATCAACAATTAAGAAAGTATGTATCACTGTGAGACATAAATATTCAATGCTTATTATTTACATATTCCTATCATTTATAATTCTGTGTAAACAGACCACTTTGTGTATAATCAAGTTTCTTTTAATAAAATTTTAAAATCATATGCTTATAACCTAAATGCTATAAGCCTTATGTCTAAATAGATTAAAATCTGTATGTATGGATTGATAACATTATTGCCAATGCACTTATTTGAAGAATTGCTTGTATGGTGGTTTGTCTATTAAGTTCTAATGTGATTAATAATATAACATCAATTTATATTGAAATGCATTTATTAAATAAACTAAAGTTAATTTTACATTCAATTTATGAACTTGTCAATACCGTGTACAAATAACCAAATTTGGACAATAAATTGACATGTGTACCAACGGGTTATAAAACTGGCTACATTATTTTGCTGATGATGTCAGTTTAATCTTCTCAATTGAATTCCTTTTATTTATTGTTTAAAGCCGATATATGTTTTGGGTGTTTTGTGTTTTGCTTATCTTGAAATGTACCTCTTTGAAAATGTAATTTTAAGTTGGCATCATTGAAAATTAATATGGTGCAATGCTACAATGCATGATCGGCATATCTGATATAAATTTTTAGCATTAGTATACAATGTTTCCAACCGGCTGTGCTATAAATTCCATTAAGCTTAGAAAAACTAATTAACCTAATCTATTAAAAAAAATATGTGAACATTATTTTTATGCAAAAATATGTAAATCTTTAAAACATTAAAATTTCTTTTTTTCTGAGTATATATTCTCCTTTTTCCTATGTAAGGGAAAATTCCATCCAGTTGGCAACACTGTTAATATATCCAGTTACCTGATTCAAAATAATGTTAGGTTAGGTTATGGCAGCCATGTTGTAGATTACTCAGAAATATTTTGGACAGAAACTTTACTTAAGGTTTGTTTGTTCTAGCACCTATTTTAGGCATTTTTTAGAAACGTTTGTTTCATGGACACAAATGAAGTAATGTGCATTAAAGATTGCCTAAACATAATTTTGTCAAAACCTTGTCCTCCGCGTCCGAGTACGGTACAAAACGATGATTTTTTTGCTTAAAGACTTTGTATAATATGTTTTAAAGTAGTTTTAAATAATTGAGAACCAAAATGATCAATCTAAATTCTAGAAGTTTCAAATCCAATTTTATAAAAAAAAAATTTTCTTCATATTAAATGTCTTCTGAAGCCATTTCTACATATGAATCCACCTATTGGTATTGTCTTAATAATCAATATACCCTCCAGAATGTCAATTTCTTAGATTTAACAAAAATATGGAATACAGATGTTTCAAATCTAATTTTCTCAAAATTTCTTTATATGAACTAATTTTTGTCTTTATATAAAACGTATTTAAAAGACAATTCTACATATGAATCCACCTATTGGTATTGTCTAAATCAGGGGTGGCCAACCCAAATGATCTTGCGGGCCACTTTGGAAATGCATCATAACTCCATATATTAGATTTAAACCCACCATAGACATCTTTTTGGAGTGAAAAATTGAAACATAGAATATAATTTAATTATTCTGCAAACTCATAACTGTAACCTCATAAATAAAACAGGGAATATCTGTCATATATGCGCAAGAATATTATTTTAAAATTAAAATTAATTTTTTTAATATATGGGTGCACAAATAATGTGCTTTGTTAATACATTGGTTTTCACTATTATAAAATAAATATATTTTGTAAAAATGTGATAACTTTCGCCTGCCGCAGGTTGGCCACCCTTGGTCTAAATGATCAATTTAATCTCCAAATTGCCAATTTCTTGAAATTAACAAAAAAACGGACAATAGCTGTTTCTATCATATAAAACGTTTTTAAAAGACAATTCTACATATGAGTCCACATATTTTTCATCTTTGCAAACCTCAGTAGCCACTATGCCACAAAAGGAAGAAGTGGTATCCAATCTCTTGATGATTTAGATCTCAGTTTAAACTAGTTGATTGTAATCAAGCTTTGGAGTTTTCCCTCACTTGCTCATATGTTTATTTTCAAGAAATTTAAGGTTTTAACTCTTTGCAAGCTTTAGAAGTCTTTATTTAAGAAGGAGAAGATGATATCTTGTCTGTTGATGACCAACATTTGGGCGGGTGGGTGTCATTCTTTTTAAATTTGTTTTTATAGAAGGGTAATGCGTTTACTCACGTCCAGTTTACCTGGGATCTGTGGGACTCCTTCCCTTTTTCAAAAGGTATCTTACTCACTAAACTTTCTGATTCTTTTTGCAGTGAGGTTTTGTTAATGTTCTTTTTTTTTAACTTTTTTTCACTTTTTTTTTGGCCTTGTTTTGACTTACCATTAAATTTATGACTTCCAGTTTTTTTGTTTTCAAGCATTAAGTTGATGTCAGCTTTATCTGCAGGACTTTTTTTTCATCACTTCTTTCTTTCTGCTATCTGATGCATTCGAACAGCGTATGTTGTGCAGTGTCAGCTTCTTTGCAGTACATGCATTTATCATCTGTTATCTTTCCTATCTTCTTCAGGTAGCTTTGGAAGCTGCCATGAAATGTAAGGCACTGCGCAAGGTAGTAATTTATTTCCCTATGATCTCTGTCTATCCATTTTCTTATGTTGGGTATCAGCTCGTGAGTCCACTGTCCCTTTACATTTTTTGTCCTTCTCTCCTGCCTCTTGTTTAATGTTTTGTTTCTAGCTGTTTTCTTTTCCCTCTTGTGCTACTCGACCAACTAACCATGCGTGCCAGGACCATTGCACTCGTTGGGATCGTTTCATATGGCTTACCTACTGACTCTGATATCCAAATTTCTCTGCAGACTGTTAAGCGTTTTTTATCAAATATGAGAGCATCACTCTATTGGCGCAGCGTATAGCACGATTGACGCGGCCACTGACGCCAAAAGCCTTCTCTTGCTTTTGCCGATTTCCCATATTTTAGGCATCATGCTGCCAACCTTTTTTGCTTTGGCTACTACCGATTTTACGTGTTCCCCAAACGTTAATTTTTAGTCCATTATCACTCCTACGTACTTAATACTCTTATTTGGCTTAATGGTGTACAAAATTTATGTCTCTGCATTTCTTCCTTCCAATCAGCATTACCGCTTCCGTTTTCTCAGTTGCCAGTTTTAGTCTGTGGTCTTTCATTGCTTCCACTTTTTCTGCCGTCTTCTCAACCCCCACCATTGCCAATTCATTAGCATATGTCAATAGCCTCACTTTTTTGGGAGTGTCCAGTCTCAACAGTCCGTCATTATGTGACATTATATTCCGGAGATGGGGACCCAACAGTGACCCTTGTGGTACCCCTCCTGTAACTTCGTGCTCTTCTCCTTTCTCATCTGCTATAATTTGGTCTGAAAAGTAATCTTTATAATAATTCCTACTAGATGGCTTGGTATATTTCTTCTTTTTGACATCAATTGTTATAAGCGCACATAGTCTCCTTGTTTTCAGTGTTTTTTTTATCTCGTTCTAAGGTTGATCTTTCTTCCCTAAAGCCGTGCTGCGCTTGTGATAGGTTGGGCTTCTCTTCCAGTTTTTCTTTTATTCGTGCCACTATGATGTGCTCTTATAGCTTTCTCATTGTGGGTGTGTCATTGTAGAGTAGTAATTCCTGTGCTAGAAGTCCCTTAGTCAGAGGAGGGGGATCTTTTAATGACAAACGCTTGGGGAGTGGATGGTTTACTCTAGATCATGATTACCATCGAGTAGTTTGAACTGAACTTCTTCTTTTCAAACGTTAGAAGTGCTTAAGAAGGAGGAGGTGGTATTCTATCATTTGATGACCAACACTTGGGCGGGTGGGTGGGTCACTTCAGGTTATGACTATTATCAAGTAGTTTAAACTGGTGTAACCACATACCCGCCCGAGTGTTTGTTATAAAAAAATATTAAAGTTTCTCTTTTCTGCAATCTCTAGATTCTTGTTGCAGATGAAGTAGGGGTGATTTGAGCAGCTATCACAAAGTTAAACCTTAAGTTTGACATGCGTATCTCAGTTGAGGGCGTAGTTAACATTCATAGCGCAGTCGCGCCGCACTGAGACAACGGACTTATGAAATCATTAGCCATTTTTGTTTTGCACAGACTGATTAAAAAATGTAGTGTGATGGTTAGGTTAGGTTATTTATGGTTGTTCATAAATATTTAACCGAATTGGTTCATGGAATCGGGCGGGGTCTTTTACGGTGAAAAAGTGTGTGGCGTGGAGAAAAATATAGCTTTACTCTTCTCTGGGTTTAACTTGATTTGACTAGTTTTGGGTGTGGATGTAGAAAAATAATATATTAGCGTGACTTTGACACTTTGTATGCCAGACATACAATTTGAATACTTTCGGAAATTGGACTGAATATTGAAAAATGTTTGCCGTTAGTCCTTTACTTAAGGTGGGAAGCGATAATTAGTTTTAGATGCAGTTTCTAGAGTAAGCTACTCTTGACTTGTACAGTAACTCTGAATTGGTGGATGGATGAGAGCTAACTATTAATACTTTGTTGTGATCCGGAGACAGCTGTTGTGTGTTTTTGGTTATTATCCAAAGTTATAGTTTGTCAGTTTACTCAAGATTAACAGAAAACTAATAGGACGATAGTTTTTCGAGAAACTGACTGACTGCCTACTATCGGGAGCGTTATTGCTTTGAAGCGTTTTCATAATGATGTGTGATGTCAGCATGGTGCGGGCCTGCTGGTCCTATTGTGGATCTCTGACGTCTTATTTCTTTAGCAGCTCTATCTCTTTGATGAAGTGTAATGTTAGCCAAAGGAGGCTGTGCGTTGCAGATTATGAGCGGAGCTCTTCTTCACACACCCTCGCTACAGTTTTTTATACTTTCGTTTGTGCCAAAATTTTATATCTCATGAACTAATTGTATATTTTTTGGAATTTTCCGAAAACTTTTGGCATGGATCTGATTTTACTTTTTATATAGCTTTATACGAAGAAGTCCAATGAAGAGTACTTACAAGATCTTAGCCAAAAAATAACTTTTTTAGGCGATGACTCAATATTCTGCGCGAAAAGTGATGGCTACAGTTTCCTGTGACGCTGAGGGAATTCTCTTAATTAAGTATATGCCAAAATGGAGGAATAACGGGGAATCTTTACAATTAACACAATTAAGAACCTGAAAGTGTATATGCACGAAAGAAACCACTATTAAACGCAGAAAATTATGCTTTTTTGTTCAAGAAGTAATCAATGAATTCGGCTTTAAGGAATTACAACACTTTATAGGTCGGGACTGAACTTGCCTTCTGTGACTATTATCTCTTTGCAAAACTAAAAAAAACACTTGAGAGGGCGTTGCTTTTTATTGAATGATGACTTGCAAAATTACCCAAAGAATTTCTTTTCGAATGAATAAGTGTGTTTAATGATTCTTACGTTGAAAAATAAAATTTTGTTTGTTTTGTAACTCCTTGTTTTCATAGAGATAACATAAAAAATAAAAGGTAAACAAAAACAATATTGTTGTTTTAGTTGTAAGTTGAAAACAAATAATATTGATGATACATACTATTGTGAAATTTCAGAATATTATGTAAAATCTGTCACTATGAAATTGCATTGACTCATTCTATAATCAATGATAATAAATTGTGAATGGTTGCTCAACATGGTAATATGATAACGATTTTAAAATAAACAACAAACAAGCCGGTCTTTTAAATTTGTTTTTGTGTATTAAATTAAAAAAAAATTGATATCTACAAGAATTTGTATTTGTACAAATAGTAGTTATCAAAGTAATTTCTTAGATAAGGTTTCCAGCAATTGTCAAGGTTTATATATTATTATAGTTAAATTTTTTAATCTTTATAGACATCAATCGGTTGTTTTTTATTTTTATTTTATTAGTCATTCTTACTCCCACTTTTGTGTAGACTATAACAAATATATCTTGAAACTCATAAATTATGTAAAACAATCAAACATTAATTTAGATAATTTATATCGACTAGACGCCATTGAGATTTTGATGTTGCTTGCGATTTAGTGGTAGTAACTATATTTATTTCATTGTAAGTAATTTCATGACTGAAGTCTTTCTTCCCACTTCCGATTTTATGAAATTTTGTAACACTTTAGCCTTATAAAGGAAGTAACACATACATATATTAAATTGAAATAAAACAATGCAAGTAATTGTACGAAAACTGTTCAAGTATGTTTTCACGGGTTGTTGTTAAGCAATTATTAGCAACGTCTTGGCATGCTGTTCTCTATGGGATTTAGTTCTGGAGAGTTTGCAGGCCAATCCATGTGCTCTCTTCAAAAAATGCATTGATTTGCCTTGTTCTATGAAGACGCACATTATCATCAACAAACACGAAACCATCTCCTATTATTTGCTTGGCAAATGGTAACACTACAGGTTCTTTTACCTCATTAAGATACCTGACACTATTTATTGTAGCATTTCCAAGCATAACCAATTTAGTACGACGAGTCGCAGAAATACCTCCGCAAACTGTAATTGAAACGCCTTCATAAGCTTGATGGTAAGTCACGTGGTTCTCAATATAGCGTTCTGCTTTGCTTCTCTAAGCTTTCACTCTTCCATCGGAGCTATGGAGACGCACTCTGGTCACTGACTAAACAACGACCCCAATCTTTAACACTTCAATTTGCATGTTGGTGTGCCCACTCTAGCCTTCTTCTTTTGTGGGCTTTGATGAACAATGGACATTTTTTAGAAGATACCTTAAATTTACCGCATGGAGCCTTTTTCTTACTGCTTGAGTGGATATTTGAGTACTTGTTGCATTTAATAAATATACTTGGAGTATTCTTGCAGTAGAAAATCCTCTTTGACTGTTGTACTGCGATCTCGCCCTCCGCCGTACCTATGTTGGACATAAAACGCATTCGAACTCTTCTGATCACATTTTGGCTCATCTTGAAATGCCCAGCAACAGTTCTTAGCGATGCACCAGTAATAAGTATTTCCAGTGCTTGGCTCATCTTTTCAACACTTAAACGCCTTAATGGCATCCTTAAAATGCAGTCAGCCGCTTTGAATTAAAACTTACCGAGATATTCGCAAAAATTCTCTAAACTTGATAAGTATAAGCGACCGCAAGCTCAGTAACTGCACTGATGACAGATAAATAAAAATTGTTTTGAAAATGTTATTCGATAGGCATTTGTTTGCATTCCGAAACACAGCTTTTATTATTATTGTTATTATTCTTTTATTATTATTACTTTTACTGCATGATGTATCAGTTCAAGTGTTGAGTAGTGTAGTTGGTTATTAAGAAATATTAGGAAATATTATTTTATTGTATAACTTCTGCGCGAGTTTGTGCACGCATTGTAGAAAAGTTCTTGCAAACTACAAGTTAAAATGTGGACAAAAGATCAAGTGGTAGGTAGAATTGATTAATCTGTATGAGCATTATGAATGCTTATATAATATTAGATCTGCTAAATATAAAAATTAGCATGCTAGGTTTGAGGCATTAGAACAAATATTATAGGAAATTATTAAGAATCGGCCATTCACAACAATAGCCGAAATTAAAGCAAAATATAATTTTGTAAGGTTATGTCAACTCGATTAAAAGCAAATCGAACGGCGTTAAATTGCATGATCGAAGTGGCAATTTGATCGGACTATTTTTCGAGATTACACTATTACCGAACTTTTACTTTATTAGATCAATTGTTTGATTAGCTATGTGACATGTGGCGCCATCTTGTTGGAACCATATAATACTGATGTTTATTTAATTCTGGCCAAAAATAGTCTTGCAACATGGTACGATAGCGAACTCCATTGACCGTGACATGGCGATTGCTTTCATTCACGAAAAAATACGGTCCAATCACACCTCTGGCATGAAATCTACACCGCACGGACACTTTTTGTAGATGCAATGGAGTTTCTTGAAGCACATGAAAATATGAAACGCATATTTTGTTTATTGACGAAGCTATTAAGCCGAAAATGAGCTTCATTGCTGAAAATAATTTTTGATGAAATTCAGGTTTTGGCGCTTCAAATGATCAAGAGGCATCAGTTTTTGAGTCAACAATGTTGACTGAGAGATTCCCAATTCTTGTGAACGGCATAGAATCGACTGATTTGGCTCATTTTAAACTGAAGCACTTACGGTTGCGACATTTTTGGTACTTCGTTGTCTTACTGGTACTGGAACATTTAATAGTGAATATGTTGACACGAATTTATCCGTTATAGCACGCTCAGTCTATCTGGTAGGACGATTATTACGTCCGAAAATTGGAGTAAGCGCTCTTACAGACTCAGAATTTTGGTAGTAATTTTTATTTTCAAACGTTTCTCGTTCGTGAACTTCACTAAGAAAAATGTAAGCCTTGACTCTGACGTTTTGACATTGACAGAGCAGAAAAAAGTTTAAGTTGAACTCTAAAATTTTAAAAAGGAACGAAGCATTTTATTTTACTATTGTACATCGTAATATTTATATTATGACTAAAATAATTAAATTTGTATCAAGATTGTTACCTCGTCTCGCGTGGACATAAAGTGCACCTTTACATGGACGGAACTTTAGCTAACTAGAGTTTCCAAGCCATTGTTTGTTTCTGTCTTTAATCTGGGTTTTGTGAACTTTTTATTTCTTGGAGGATTGGGTAAATTTTGAGGTAATGTTTGCAGCAGCTTCTTTGAGAAGAAATTATTTGAATTAAAAAAATATATTTTGATTTAGATAAAAAAACAATGTTGTGGTTTCTTGGAATAAATATTTATTTATAGATATTACAGAATTTAATCTAGAAGTATTCAATTTATATGCGGTTTTTCCACATTAAATAATATATATTTTATATAAATTATTTAAACGTTAAATTATCAGTTTTTATTTCCTCAAAAAAGCACTTCATAGATAAACAATAATCAGGGTCAAAATCAGTGTTACCCGCACATTCTCAACAATTAATAATTACTTATTTCCTATATGGTATATGTATATGCTTACATTATATTATATTTTACTAATTTTATAAAATATTGTAACTTTCTAAAAATCATAATTAAATAATTTCAATTTAACTACTGCAGAATATAATGAGTTATTATTACAATATATGTAATTGAGTGTGTGATTATAATGTGACGAAGCATATCTTAATTACAGTTAAAGTAGGTCATATATTAGCCTAGCTGATTAATGTACCAATTTTATTGTACACATTTTAATCAGTAAAATATTAAATTTTTATAAATATCAATAACTACCGATTTTATTTTCTGGAGCATCTATTTTTAAAATAGGTCTTAAATATTTATATTACCGTGTTGAGATCATCTTTTCTTGTAAATTGTCAATTTTAATTTTAGAATCAATTCTTAATATGTTTATTATTTACTACAATAACAATGTTTAAAATTATAACTTGTTACCTTAGTACGAGAAGAGTGACTTGCAGAAAACTTCATAATTAGTGTTTTTTTAAATACATATTTAGAATGTTGCAATATAGTCATATGAAATTGTATTCATTATCATTTAAATTGAGGTCATACGCACGTTATTTTACAAATAAATGATAATGTTAACTATGTATATAATTTTTAATATAGGCCAACAAATTAATTGCATCAAATTCTTAATATTTTCTTGTTGCTTTATGCAGAGCTATCCAATTCTACATAGTACGTTTGGAACTTTAAGAGGAAGACAGAAACAAAGTTAATTGATAGCAATTTGTTTTTTTTTATATCTTATATCTAAATGATGTCTCATTTTCAGTACATGATTCTTTGTTATTCTTCTTAATTAAGTTAGTACAATCAGATATTAATTTTGTTGATTTTAATCTTGATTCTAGTAATACATTTTGTATAAGACTATTGGATTGTAAAAATCTTTAGTTTAATTTTGGTTTGATCTAACTCTTCATAATTACTCGCAAGTGGGAGACTATTTTTATAATATTTATTATTTTAAACCTTGATAGATCAATAAATACTTCAAGAGCGCATTATTTTGAGTGTCCTAAAACTTTCAAAATTTTTCTTTAAATTTTAGAGTATTACTTTATTGCACCGCAAATTTAATAGATTTTGTATTAAATAACTATTGTAGGTCTGCGCGAAGTTGTGAATGTATGATAAAGTGTGAAATTACAAAAAAAAACATATTTTAAAAAGAAATTAAATTAGGCATAACTCGCTCGAAGTTTTATAACTCAAAATATTGTGCTCTTAACCTATAAATAACAATTCTTCAATTTTTTACAGTTTTTCTTCAATTCTGCTACTGATTATTTTCATCTCGTATGGGCCCCTAAAGCAGGTTCTGGCCCGGTAAATGTCTTTTTTGATCTCTTTCTCTAGCAAACTGGTTTGCCATAAAGTTTTCTTCTATCCCCTGGTTCTTTGATGTCCAGACCAGGCGAACTGTGCAGATTGTGGCCACTGCTTCCAGACAGTTTATGGAGGCCACTACTATTTCGAATTTTTTACTGACAATTGCAATGGAAAACGGAGGTTAGTTTGCCCAAGGGTAGCGAAGTTTGCTTTCTTGGTTTTTGTCTACGTAGATTCCAGTCCCGGTGCCATTCTGGTCTTTGGCCCCATCTGTGTACCAGATAGTTTTCTTAAATGTTTCTAGGTATCCTGTTTGTCTATTTGTTTGGTTGTGGTATTATCATATCAAATATTTTGATGCAATAACCTTTTATGGGCGTCGTTCTCATTGCCAGTTATCAGCAGATATGCTACCTGAACATTTACATACTTTGTTGGCCGTGCGCTTGAGGGTGGTTTTTCTCCCTATACAATCACTCTATATGTAAAAATGGATCTTACCACCACCGAATGTAGCCAGCTGGTCATATTAGGTGTAAGTTCCCATGTGCGTATGACGATCATTTTGATTGCAAAAAGCACTTGAATGACTTTTGTGGTTATATTATTTAGGTGTGTGTGTGTGTGTGTGTTTGTGTGTGTGGAAGTTTAGCCTAATGTCAAGCGTGACTTTTAGATATTTTACTTCTTTTGTTATCGGAAACGTAGCTCTATCAACCTCAGGTTTTTTAGGTCTGTGGTGTTCCGCCAACTTGTGAAAGGTACAGTCGCCGTTTTGCTTGTGTTCATTGATAACCCTTCATTTTTGCACAATCTTCCTACGGTTTTTAGTGCACTCTGTATCATGTTTGATACAGCTGCCCTAAACTTTCCGTGTACGAGGATGGTGAGATCATGGGCGCCCATATCGTTTATCCATAACAAGGCATTACATTAAGGGTGAAAGTACACTTCCCTGTGGGCACTCGCCGGCGACTTTAGTTCCTACAGTCTTTCCATATAATGTTATGTTAATAGTCCGTTTCTTAAGCACAGAGCTGACCTATTGTTGGACAAGAAGGTCTATTTCTCTGCAGGTGGTGGAGGTCTCTGCTGATCGTAAGGAAGGTACACGGATCCGAGAATTATCTTTCTTGGATTTTTTTTACTATCACCACCTTGGCTGTCACTAGGTGTCTGAAACATTTTTTGCTATGATGCATGTACGGGGCTTGCATTAGGGTTGGATAAGGGCGTTCTCAATGTCATGTTTTACAATATACTCACTAATCATAAATTGATTTGCACGATGTTTAACATTGGATTTACTGTTACTTTTCTTCGGCGACCGGCTATGGATTCTGGTCCTCGACGGTACTTGTTGTTTCTAGTTTGTCTCCAACATTTTTCTGAGTTTACCACCTTATCCTAAGAGCTCTTGTCCATAAGCAGGACGTGTTGGGTCTATTTGGTATCCAGATTTTAATTGACCACTTACCAGGTCTCGGTGTTGATGGTGTTTTGCATCAACGGTTATTTAGTAGAGTTGCCAGTTTCAACTGTGATCCCGGTACCCATGTCATTACTGTTTTTGGATCAGGCAAGTCCTTCAGATCAAAGATTTGCAGTTCTTTAGCCTCCAACAGATTATTTCCGGCTACTGTACTGAGGAGCCACTTTTTAAAGATGCATTCCTGGAAAAGGGGTGAAGTTGAGGTAGCAATCGGGGTACTCCTTTGGGATTATTACTAATGCAATGTTCTTAATAGTATATATCCCTATATCTTTTTTGAGGTCCTTTTTTTACCGGTAATTTCCCGATTCCGGTGTGCTGCTGATCAACAGGTTTTGCTTTTGTATCCCTGAGGAGTGTTTGGTGCAGGTAGTGTGGAGTATCACTGTTTTGTTCATGCCATGTTACCCGATGCTTTAATTGCCTAAGTTGCCTGGACACTCTGAGCTTTTTATAATCTTTAGAGCTTACGTCTGGCCGCTCCCGAATGGTTTGGTTTTGCGGTTACGTTCTTAGCTTTGCTGACATAGCTTGTGTTTTCCAAAGACATCCCAATTGTAATTATGTCACCTGCGTCTTTAGTCATTGAGTTGGTTCTCCCAGAATCCTTGGAGCAGATTACTTCTTCTGTAGTGGAGGATTGCCCGTTACCGGAACCCCTTGGGGTATCTTGTGTATATTCATTGACTTTTTTTTAATTAAATTCCAAATTCATGCACTTTTATTTTTGGCCTCCTAGCAGGGTTATGTTGTCATTGCAGCTCCAGTCCGGTCAGTTTTTGTTTTACGCCGGGTTTTTGATTTGATTGGGTTTTTGGTTCTCTCCGTCAAGCCGGCGAAATTCCAATCTCTCTGATTTCTTAGCCAGGACATTATTTTTCTTCCAGTGCTGCGTTTACCCTGGATCTTGCCATGTGTTACAGCAATTATATTTTTTTTCTCGTCCTATCTTATATATTGCATTTTTTGTCTTAATCATATGTGGGATTTCTCTTTCTTTGTTGACTTTGATGAGTATTTCTTGATTAGTTGTTCTGTCTGTCCAAAAAATTTTCAGAATTCTCCGGTATGTCTACATCTCAAAAGTTTCCAGTTTATTCAATAATTGTTTATTGAGGGTTTAAGCTTTTATGTATACGAAACATATATTGATGGTATAATGCAAGGGCAGCCTAGTATTATTCATACGATTGTTCACTAACTATTAGTGACATGTGAATTTTTAGGTAGGGTATCGTACAAAAACTTAATGTATCAGATTTACTGCCTCCAGCTAAAGGTCGAGTACCAGGAAGTGCGGCACATAATTGAATATAAAATTTGTGCAAAGACTATATATAACGTGTCGTTAAAGATTAATCGTAATGCGTCCTCGGCAACTATAAAGTCGTCAGTTTAGATGAGGGAAATTTACGTTTGCCAAGGTTACCTCTTACTTTTATTGTGCTACGGATAGAAGGATCTCTTGAGATACAGTGATTTGTTTAAGAATTCTTGCGAGCTCTGAATTCACACGCGTTGTTGATGCTGGCTGGATTTGACTCTCTTTCGCTCGTCTTTTGCGGACTGGGCAGCCTTGAAAAAAAGAAGCCGTGTGCCCTTGTTTGCATAGAGTACATTTGCTTGGCGCATTTGCGTATTTTGTGCACATTTTACGCAAGTAGTACCCTAAAGCACATCGGCTGCGTTCCTCAGAATGACGTTTTGTTTGCACCGTTACGGTGAGACCAAAAAGCTTGGAGATGTAAATCCCCTTGCTTTATTGTCATCGGTCTGCCCTTTTGGCGATGATTTAGTTTTCTTCCATTATGTTCTGTTTTTTTTTAATTGTAATATGTTTTTTGCAAGTGCCAGGAGTGGTAGTGCTTTACTGTTCACTAATATAGATTCATCGGGATAAGGGCCGCTGATTGATTTCCGATTGCCAACGTGAAATACTGTTTGTACTTTACGAACCGAGTTAATTGAACCAGCGGGAGACGAGTTTGTAGATGGAACCTCAATCTTCGCGGAATAGCATTTCAGAAGTGGCTACAAACTTTTACGTTTTTCTAGCTCCACGGACAATTTTAATTTTACTGCGCAAAGTTGGTAATAAGGTGCCATTCTGAAGGGTGTTTTGTATTGATACATAAAATTGATGTAAAGCCCTGGAACAACTTTCAGCGAAAGCGATGATGTACATTGTACATTGTTGTGGTAGAATTGAAAAGTATTGTAAAGTATTTTTATGTCGCTCTGGAAGGTCTTTCGAAGTAGTGTGTTTATCCGTTTATCCTGTTTTTGTGGTTTTTTGAAACCCTGAAGGGATTAGAGATTTTGTAGCACTTTTTTGTGGTGTTTTTGAAGTTCCGTAGAGCTTTGTTTTGCCACAACTTTAAGCTTTACTTAAAACATTGTTTAAGGAAACGTTGGTATTGCACAGAGGTACTATTTATCATGCCGTTTGTGTTTGCTTTTTGTCCTTTTGACGTGATTGCTATTGATTTTGAGGTTTCTGCAGTCTGAGAAGGTCAAGATTAATTTGGCTTTTTGAAGTTGCTCCGTTTGTCAAAATTACACTTTTACTTTGCATAAGATTGAAGCACTCATCCTTACTTAGGTTAGGTTAAAACAATTTTTGAGGAAAATCGGCATTGCGCAGTTTTTTCAGATCACACCTCTTCCTTCTCTGGGGTCAAGATTTGGTCATGTATCGTTTTTCTAATTTATTTTGCACAAGAAAGACGCACTCATCTTTTACTCACACACACACACTTCATATAGTGTTTCCGTTCTAATCTCCTCTCTCACTAGGGTCACATTTGTGGTTAGCTTTAAACGTTTTGTGGGGCACGTCCGTGCATAGAGGTTTTTTGTCTCTTTCTACTATCACATTTATGGTTGGGGCTCATGGTTTTGGCTTTTTCATCTATCACATGATGTATGGACTATTGATCCAAAAGAACTTGGCACCAATGAAAGATTGTCCTTACTACAGCAGTTAATTCTACAATTTTACTCCATACGAAAAAGACGCACCCATCTCCTACTTTTCCTCTAGTGCCAAATTTGTGGATTTGTTCTTAGGTTAGGTTTAAACATTTTTTGGGACACGTTGGCCTTCACATTCATGGTTGGTGCTCACGTCCGCTTCTTCTATTAATGGACGGATGAATGTCGTATTTGCGTGTTTTTGTCTGCGAAGGTTGAGAAGAATTTGCCAAGTACTCATCTTACTACAGTTGTTCCTTTGTCACTGTCCCACTCTCACTTTGCAGTGAGTTTTCCGCTTTTTCTTTCCTTCTTATAGGACCAAGTTTGTATTTGTCCGTTCAGAAAATTTGTCAGGTGGTTTTTACCACAGTTGCTTTGTTTGTCAAAGGCACACTTTTACTCCTCCACACAAGAGTTACGTTTTCATTCTCAACCACATGCACATATGTTTTTAGGGCTACAGATTTGCGTTGTTTGTACCGTCTACTAAGATGAATTTGGCATCTGCGATAGTTTTCTACGTTGTTCTTCTTCCACTTGTGTTTGCACAGGAGTGACACACTCAATCCACTCTGCAGACACACGTACCGAGCTTTTAGAGCCTCGGTCTCCGGTTGGTGCTCCCGTCCATCCGATTTTGACCACAGTTAAGCAGTATGCGTAGTATTAGCAAGTTCACAGTCTTCAGAGTCTTGTTTTCTCACTCATTTAACGCAACAAATTTAACCCTACACTATAAAAAACGGAAAAATTAACTTGAGAGTCTGAGAATTTTATTGATGAAATATATTATTGTTACATAAATAGCATGTTCAACATTCAAAACATTTATTTCAACTTTGACTTTTTTGTTTCAGATATGCATATTCCTAATATCTACCTCACAAGTATATCCCATAATAACAAGAAGCAAAAAGGAAAAATATTTCATTGACCCAGTAACGGGAAAATCCATTGTGTTTCCTCACATCACAGACCCATCGTCTATAAATTTAAGTGTGATAGTTCCTGCGTACAATGAAGAAGAGAGACGTAATTATTCAAATGTTCCGTTTGGTCGTAATTTAACAATTTTATTATTCAGTGCCTCCTATGTTGGATGAATGCATCGAATTCTTGGAATCTAGAGTCTCATCTGGATTTAAATATGAAATAATTATAGTAAGCGACGGCAGCAAAGATGGTACTGTGAAAGTAGCCAATGAATATTGTAAGAAAATTGGTAATGATAAGTTAAGGATATTGGATTTGGAAACTAATAGAGGTAAAGGAGGAGCTGTTAGATTGGTAAGTAATTTGTTGTATACTAATTTTTGGGAAATGTTGAAATGTGCAAAAACTTATACTTGATTTTTTACAGGGTATGCAAAGTGCTCGAGGAAGCATGTTACTATTTGCTGATGCTGATGGAGCTACGAAGTTTTCTGATTTGACCAAATTGGAAGCAACTTTGGTGGACATACTACAATGTAATGAATTTAATTTTGGTCTATAGCAAATCTATTAACATATGTTTTGTCTTAGGTGATTATACAAAAGATGCAGATTCTGTTTCTGATAAATTAGCTATTTCAATTGGTTCAAGAGCACATTTGGAAGAAGAAGCAGTTGCTAGTAGAAGCTTTTTTCGCACAATATTAATGTACGGTTTCCATTTCTTAGTTTGGTTATTTGCAGTAAGAGGATTAAAAGATACACAGTGTGGATTCAAATTGTTGACAAGAAAAGCAGCCGTGCAATGTTTTGAAAGTTTGCATGTTGAAAGATGGTAATATTATCTGATCTATAAATACTTTTGAGATTATTATTAATGATTGACGGTTTTATTTTTAGGGCATTTGATGTAGAGATGTTATATGTCGCACAAAGACTGAAAATTCCCATTACAGAAGTATCTGTAAAATGGACTGAAATTGATGGATCAAAAGTAACGCCATTTTGGAGTTGGGTACAGATGGGACGTGATTTAGTGCTTATTTGGCTTCGATATACAATTGGAGCGTGGAAGATAGCTACTCTAAAAAATAAATAGACAATTTTGTAATTTAATTATGTGCATTTATTTTATATTTTTATGTGTTATATAATTTAATATATTAAACAGTAGTTTATTTAATGTATAATGTTTATCTTCTATATCACAAACTACTGTCATCATTTGAACACTTGTCAACGTAGTCCTTCCTCATTTCAACATTCAAAGATAAATATATATTTTTGAAAACTATATAATACGACAAGGATCCGCGGACGAGGCTTGGATGTTCTCGGTACACAGAATTTGCAAATACATTCACCAAAATAGTTGATTCTGGATAGACATAGGAGAATCTTGTAGGCGAATAATTTAGAAACTAAGAAGACTTGAGTCTATTAGATTCCAGACCAGTGAGCGTACAATATCATTGAACGTTTTACTGATTTTTTTTTACGGAAACCTAAGAGTATCGTTAAGGTGTAACGATTCTGGGTCTAAGGCATGAGACAAATAAGTTATTAAAATTGAACAATAAATTGACAAATGTAAAAACAGCTTAAATTGTATGAGTAAAATAAATGTATAAGTATGTTCAGTAGTGATATTATTATCATATGTACAGCATTACATGGTGTCAGGTAAAAAAAGATAAACAGTAAAATAAAGTGAAAAGGGTGGAAAAAACTGGGATCCCAAAAAAGAAAAAAAAATCAACGTAACCAAACAAGAAAATGGTGAATAAAATCGAACAATTGAAAGATCAAGTAAATAATCTATCGAGATTATTAGTGAACATGCAAGTGCAACAGGATCCAAGGCAGAATATATCAAGAGCCCATAACACAGACAAATTTAATTACAACAAAGAAAATTGGTCAAACTGGAGGAAGAATTATGAACGGTACAGAGTGGCAGTGGAGCTAAATAAATGTGACGAACAAACACAAATCAACAATTTACTACTATATATGAGAATGGAGGTGAGCAAAATATTAAATACAGCGCAGAAAAAAGAGGAAGGTTTAACAACATACAGAGAAACAATCATCATTTTAGAGGACTATTTCGTAAGCAAAACCAATGTAATATACTAACGAGCAAAGTCAATAAGAGAGTCCAGACAGACAGAAGAGTGAGAGCGTAGAAGAGTACATAGAATGATTAATGGAACTCGGGAAGTCATGCAAATATGGGAATATGGAAGAAGAGCTTATCCGAGGCTAACAATTGGTAATTGAGATTAGAGACGCACGGCTTTCAGAGGTGCTGTAATTGGATGAGACATTGGCCCACAGGAAAGCAATAGAAAAAATAAAACAATCGGAGAAAATAAAAACAAAACATGGAACTAAGGAGAAAAGAAGAGAACATAGATATGGTAAACAAAAAATGGAATCGAAACAGCAATAGAAGAGAGAAGCAAGAAAAGGAGATATAAAAACGACAGGACGGAAAGAAAAAATAACTGCGGGAGTTGCGGTAAAACACCATGGCACCCATATAAGGAATATCCTGCGAAAGAAATCGAATGAAACTCTGTAGAACCGTCTGCGAGGTAGAACAGGGGAACACTAGCAGTAGCGAAGAGTTGTTAGAAATAAAACAAATTGAAAGCGTGCAAAAGTACAAAGTTGGACCCTGGTACGTACAATTACCAATTCTAAGTAGAGCGATGAAGTTCAAAATAGACACCGGAGCTGACGTAACAGTGATATCTGAAAAAGACTACAAAGACATCGAAGACGAAGTGAAACTGAGGAAAACACAAACAATTCTGCGAGGACCGGGAGGTCAGGAACAGGAGATATACTCGTACCGGTGGAACAACAAGGGAAAAGAAAAATTAAAAAAAATTATGTATCAAAAACCAAGGGTAATCTGTTGGGACGCTCAGAAATGGTAAATCTCGGATTGATAAACTTTAAAAAGAATGGAGGAAACACTCAAGTTAGAAATTTTTAAAAGAAGCTGGGATTCAACATATACATGAAGTGACATACAAAGAACACATCTTAAAAGAATATCCAGAACTCTTTCAAGGATTAGGAAGAATATAAGGAGTACAGTACAAAATTAAAATCTAAAAGGGGGCGAAACCGTTTGCGATTAGTAATCCGAGAAGAATAGCCTTTGCCTTAATGGAGGAAGTGGAAGCCGTGTTAAAAGAGTAATCGAAAAAATAACTGAACCAACAGAATTCTGCGCCTCACTAGTAGTAATAATGAAAAAAAAGGACAGAAGGATAAAATTAGAATCTGTACAGACATCACCGAAATAAATAAATACTTAATACGAGAAAGACTACAACTACCATCAGTGGATGAAACACTGTCGCATCTTCAGGGAGCAAAAATATTCTTCAAGCTTGATTTAAAAGACGGATTCTATCAATCAGAACTAAGCCCGGAGTCAAAAAAGTGCACATGCTTCATCACACCCTTCGGAAGATATGCTTATAGAAGACTTCCTCAAGGATTAACTTCTTCACCGGAGGTTTACCAGAGAACTATGTCAGAAATAATTCGAGACCTGAGAGGAGTAAAAGTACACATCGATGACGTAATTGTATTTGGGAAGGACGAAATGTAACATGAACAAAATTTAAGGGCACTACTAGAGAAACTTAAGTGATAAAGGAATGACTCTTAATAAACAGAAATGAGAATTTAAAGGAAGGAAAATCAAATTCTTAGGACACGTAATAAGGGAAAATGGAATAACAGCAGATAACGATAGAATAAAGACCATTACATTACATTTGCTTTATCAAAGTTCATTGATAATGTATCTGAGAAGACGAAAGTATTAAGGCAGCTACTGAGAAAAGATGAAATATTCACATGGCAACAGCTTCAAGATGAGTTCTTCACAAAATTAAAAGCAATTTTAGCAGAAGCACCAATATTAGCATCATACGAAATAGAAAAGCTACGGAATAAGACAAGCTTAAAACAGAAACAGGAGAACGGGCAATGGAAACCAGCATGCTATGCTTCAAAGTCTCTAAACGACACAGAAATGATATACGCGCAAATCGAAAAGGAATGCCTTGCTCCAACTTAAGCATGTGAAAGATTTGAGCAATACATAGTAGGTAAAAAGATCGTACTAAGAACAGACCATAAGCCATTACTGGAGTTACTGAAAACAAAGATTCTATAAATTAAGTCCCAATTTAAAGCGATTTAGAATAAGATTAATGAATTTTGAATACGAGATGGAGTATTTAAATGGATCGGAATTTTACATATCAGATACTCTATCGAAAAATCCCATGGAAGAAAGAAGAGAGGATAAGGATGTCCTGGAGGTGAGGAGTGAGACTTACATAGATTTTCTAGAATATGACTCAGACCCAGAAATAAAAGGGATGCAGGAGAAGGACAAAGCTCTACGGATAATCAAAAAAATAATGACGAAGGGATGACCATAGAAGAAGAAGTGCCCAGAATAAATAGGCGTATACTACAAGCACAGGCAGGAGATTGGAATAACCGACGATATGGTCACATATAACGGAAGAATAATTATTCCTAAAGACTGGAGGAAAACATACCTGGAGAAAATACACGAGGGCCATTTGGGCCTAAAGAAATATCAGGACAGAACGAGAGAGACAATATGGTGGCCAGGAATGGGAAGGCAGATAGAAAATAAAATAAAGCAATGTGAGAAATGTGTAATATATAAGGATGAAGAAACGGAACCATAAAAGCCAAAGGAGATCCTGAAATATCAGTGAGAGGTCGTAGATGGGGACATACCGGAATACAAAGGCGAATTGGTTATCCAAGATGCATATTCAAAGTACCCGGAGGGCGGAGATACACAAACTAAAGGACATAACCAGTAAAAAATAATCCGAAAAATAAAAGAGACATTCTTGAGGCATGGAATTCCCCAGGAGCTACACTCCGATAATTACAGGCAATTCATCTCTGTCGAATTCAATGAATTTAAGAAAAAATACAATTTTAAACAAATAACAAGCAACCCATACTACGCGCAATCCAATGGATTAATTGAAAAAGGAGTGCAGGTAATAAAGTACTTACTAAAAAAGAATGAGGATTTAAAAATTAGGATTTTTGATCTACAGGAACACACTCTTGAAATTCGGATCATCACCATTTCGGCTGTTAATAAGGAGAAGGTTAAGGGACATATTACCAATAACAAGTGCATACGTGGAACCACACACACCGGATCATAGGAGAATTAGGGAAAAATGCAGTTAGAAAGAGCAAATCAAAAAACATATGACCGAAGGCATGGTAAAAAATCATCTCAAGCTGGAACCAGGCCAAAGAGTTCGGCTCAGGTACCTGCACAAGGAAGGCACAATACAGAAGCAAACTAAAGAACCACGGTCATACCTAACTTACAATGAATTTAGGAGCAAAGAAAAGGAAAGATGGAGCAGCAACCATTTGGATGTTCAGGAAGCGAGCCGGTCCGACGCAGCAAAAGAACGCCAAAGCCAAAGAAGATCTTATCCCTATGAAAGAAGTTGAGAATAAGGATGGAGGTGGTTGGCAACACTGGAGATTGAGTGAGATAGACTATCCTATGCGGTGTTTCCCAACAGGGGGACAATTTGATTGTTAGGAGGGCAATACGAAAATGGACTTGATAAAAGTTTAACCCTTTTGCTTTGGGCCTTTTAAATGCAATGCTTGATTTTGGTGCCAAAATTGAAAGAAAAAAGCAAATTCTTGAATAATTTTGGCCAATAAATATTATAAATTGACGAGACCAAAATATTAACTGGGTTTTTGGAGTCGTCGAGTTAACCTCCTTGCGGCAGACGGCAGGTTATATATTAAGCTAAAAAACTACTTAGATGTCAATAGTATACCAATGAAAAATATAACGTCTTGTGCATCAGATGGTGCTCCTTATATGATGGACAAGAAAAATGGCTGCTTAAAATTGATAAAAAATGAGAATCCAGAAATGATTCTTGTGCATTGTGTTATTCATAGGGAAAACTTATTAAACATATTAAATAAGCAATAAGCAAGGAAGAAATAAAACTCTTGTCGATGCAAAAGCAAAGTTATATGGTTTTATTACTTTTATTGAGTTATGCCAGAAATATATTAACAACAAAAACTTTGAACAGTTTTATTGGCTCCAAAAATGTGAAGTAAATAATACCGCTATACTTGTTATTGTCGATCATCTGAAAATTTTATTGGCTGGTTTAAAAGAAAGATTTTCTGATTTAAAACAAATATATTTTCCAACATGGGTGATGCAGCCAATGTTAGTGGATTTGTCTGGTATATCAAATATGCGGTATCAAGAAGAACTCGCAGAAATGCAAAATGATGAGTCAGTTAAAACTTTATGCAATATAAAAGGAACGATGACATTGCTTTGTGAGGAAACAGAAATCAAATACCCAAACTCAACCAAATGTGCAAGAAAACTATTGTTACCGTTAACAATAGTCTAATGTATGACCATATCCTTGATGTAAATTGTATGAGTAAAATAAATGTATAAGTATATTCAGTAATGATATTATTACCATTCAGCATTACACATATTAATATTTTGTTTAATGAAGCCACATACAAACTTATTTTTGAGAACTTTTTAGATTTATTACTTATTCTGATATTGACATCACTTTAATCTACCTGATAAAACTTAAATCTTTTTGCAATTATTAATCGTTTGGTGCAATACACTTTTTCAATTACACCTTTAATTTATTGCAAGATTTAGTTTGCAAGAACTATAGTACAATTGACCACCAACAAACACTGCGTAATGTCATAGAGAAAAGTACTGAATACAATATCCTATTGTATCTAGCTTTTGTTGACTATAAAATGTCATTCGGTACTCTACAAAGTGGACTATTACGAACGCGTTAAATTGGCTAGGATTGATTTAAGACAGTTCACTTTACTGAAAAAAATCTACAATAATGCTACAATCAAAATTAAGATTAAAGAGGATATGATTACTAAAACTTTGCGAATCTTAAGAGATGTACGGTAGGGCGACCCTTATTGCCGAAGTTATTTACCCTTGCGATGAAAAATATTTTCAAAAATCTTTATTGAAAGACAAAAGGTATTAACATTGACGATTAATGGTAATAAAGATGATCTAATAAACTATGTTAAAAGCGTCAGAACGAGTTGGACTTGCAATGAACTTTTCAAAGACTAAAACTATGAACCAAGGCAACCAGCAAATTGCATATCTAGGTCATCTTACAACACTTGGACATGTTTTAAAAACTCGGAAATACCCCTACCACTAAAATCCAAATTATACGACTTGTATGTGTTACTAGTTACTACTTATAGAATGGAGACAATGACACTAACTACGACAAACGCCGAATGCAATATAGGGTATGATCGGTATAAGTTTTAGGGAAAAGATAAGGAAATACGCAGACGGAGTAAAGTTACCAATGTTATTTACCGCATCGCTAGTCTCAAATGGAGCTAGGCATGACATATCGCAAAACAAGAAACATCGAGGTGGACAAATAGAACTGCTTATTGGCGGTTAAAAACGTAAAAAAAGCGTGGGAAGACCTCAGAAAAGATGGTTGGACAGTACCGCTGGAACAAAAATGGCACCAAGGCACAAAATAAAAAAATATGACATCAAACGAAAGAGGTCTACATCCAACAGTGGACAACGACAGGCTAAAGAAAAAGAAGAAGGAGAATTCATATAATTACAGTCTGCATAATTACTCTGCGCTAATTAATTAACACTAAATAAAATTGTTGTATTTTTTAAATGATTTAAATTACAAACTTTATTGTTTTTTTTAAGATAATAATAAATAATTTTATCAATAAACAATTCAAACTTTACAAAACTACAACTAATGACCACAACAACTAAGACTAGTAACGAGTATGACCTCCACCAGATTGAATGACGGCCTGGCACCTGTTTTGTATATTTTCAACCAATCTCCAGATATCCTCTTGAGGTATGTTGAACCATTCTCTTAAAAAGATAACAGAAACTGTTCAACACACAAGGCGTTTTCTCACTCAAGAGATGCCCATACTATATCAGATCCTCCTCTAAACCTGTCTGCTTTCTGAATCAGTTCTTTACGATGACGTTCACTTATACATGCCCAAATTTAAATACGATTATCACAACGTGTCAACCAAAATCTAGACTTGTTGCTAAAAAGAATTGAGATACACTGCAACATCCTTGTTAATCTGTTTGTTTTGTGAACCATAGTCAACCGGTGTATCTGGACAGGCTTCCAAGATCTTAAATTGTTTTCTTGCAACTTTTTTCTTATGGTTTTTGTACACACATGAATTTCAATAGCTCTTCTTAGTTCATGTTGCAGATTTTTAACAGTCGTTTTCTGTTGTTAAATCTTTTCAACCTTGACCAGCTCGTCTAACATAAGTAGCTATTCTAGATACAGCAGAAAGACTTAATTAAAGTTGTCTTACAACATGACAATACTTGTGCATTTCTTCAACTAATGGCTTTTTAAACTTCAATTTTGCTTACATGCTTTATTTCACTGTCATACACTCTAATATCAACATAAACAACCAAAGCAAACTAGATTATTTTTAAATTGACATAATGCAAAAATTAGCATTTTTTTTTATCATGCTCTGTTGTACGTCTATTTTTGTTGAATAACAAAATCGAATTGTTTATTATTTACTTATCTTAACATTATTATTCTAGATGGGTACATAATAGATCTTTGTTTAGTTTTTTTGTAAAATTTCTAAATTGTTTTATAGGCAAATTAAAGTCTTGCTCAAGTTTTTTAGTTACACCAACAGGCTAACAAACAAGCAGCAACAAAGATTTTTTAATTTTTTTTTTCAAAAACGACCCAACATTCTGTTGTGTGTTTAGTATCCGAAATGAATACTTCTTGATAATTTTGAGGTTTAGGATGTAGTTCTTTGCTATTGACGATAAAAGTAGTTGCTTAATATGACTTCTTTAAATTGCAGTAACCGCTACTCAATGCATTTTATACATTTTTTTTAATATGTATCATCAAGATTGTTGCACAACTCATTGTAACAAAACTGTATCTTTTTTTGTAATAATTACAATGCATCTCTTCTGCAAAAGTATCGTAAAAGGTTGTGTGCAGTGCAGTTTGGTTAATGCTCGTTATTTTCTGTGGACATATTATGGCAGTAAAGAAAGTTAATTATTATACTAACAAGTTATGTTACTTTTTTTAACATAATTTTAATGTTTTTTTTCTTATAACAATCAACATCACACTACACAACACAACACAAGATATACGGTTATGTTTATTGTAGCTTTATATTCTTACATTCTCACGAATACACTGTTTCTACCCTAAGTAATGATAACATGAGATGTTTATGAGAAACATTTGTTAGTAGTCTTTCCGTGTGTTATAAAGAGATAAAAGCATTGGATATTACATATTTTTTAATAACAGTATTATTTTGACATAATATATTATTTGTTTTAAGATTACAGATTACAAAATTAAATTATTAAAAATAAATGTAGTTAGAGTATAGAATTAATATAATCCACATTTTAAAATAATAAATTTATGTGCAAACGTTATTCAAACAATGTGCAAGTTGTTTGAGTATATTTCCATATCTCTCTCTGAAATGTTGATTTTCCAAGAACTCCTGTTTCACGTACTTGCTTCTATTGGTATATGTAAATTCGTTAAAAACATTTTCATCATTCAACATTTCAGTGCAAAGTTCTGGGCTTACGAATATGATCGTCGCAAACATTGTTGCTTCAATCAGAGCCGGCAATTTATAATGGTCTATGCTCTCCATGTAATCCTTCCACGACATAATTTTCTCAGGATCGATATTATGAGTTTTCAGACATCCACAGAATGTTTGATAATATAATTCCAACAAACCGTCAGCGTTTTTATTTAAAAAATCTTCAGTAGAATTGACGTAAAGCGTTGTTAGTATGTCAAAAGCAGCTGGCACATATCTAGCCAGCTGAAAATCAATAAGCAAACAAGTGATGTCGCTCTTCGATTGTTGTTTAAACATTGCATTGTTTTTCCACAAATCGGCATGTGTTATTACATTGCGATATTTCTCTGAAGGCTTTGTATATTCAAATATCTCCTTAGAAACGAATTTTATTAACTTCTCGCCGCATTGTTTCGCGTTTTTGATATCTGGTAATAATTTCATTGAATCCGCAATGGATTGAGACGTGTTCTTACTCCACTTTTGTCTTGGGTGTCCATTAAGTGAAATAAAAGTAGCCTCCTTTAATTCCTCTTCGTGGAAATCTATTAATCTATATGGCTTGTCTGTCTGTCTCGATTCTTCAAATATTATACTCGACGCGTGGAAATGGGCCATTGATTGCATCAGCGATATCCAGTGGTTGATATCCAATTCATCATCACAATTACTATAACCCTTTGTGCTTATATCTTGTAGTACAATGAAACTGTCTGGATTTACCAAGTAACAATTAGGCACAATTGGGTTTCTATGTAGTTTCTGGAAATCAATTAAAATATTTTTATACAGTAATGCTTCTTTCTTGAATACACCTAATTCATTCACGTATGCTAAATGATTATCATTTCCTTGTGGTGGGGTTTTTAAGAAGAAATTAACAGATTGTATTGAATTATCACATTTTTTCGTTGTTATTATATTTAGTTTAAAATGATCGCCCAGAAAACCCATTGGTGTTTCGCTCAATCGGCTTATGCTAAATCCAACAACATCTTCAGTACCTTTTGAGTATCGGTGGATTATCTTCTTACAGTCTTCTATTGTTACCACCATGTTTGTTGTTATGTAGTTGGTTTCAGATAAACTAATCTGATAAAGTGTGCAACGCTTTTTATAAGAATGTGATGTTTGTTTTTGGTGAATTATTTATTTATGTTGTCGCTAATTTAAATAGAAATTTGTTGCTACCGAAAAAATGATTACTAAAAATATTCCAAGCTGATAAGAATTTATTTGATGATTTATTATAATGGAAAATTATAATATGTTAGATTAGTTAAAAAATTAATTGTTTTTTCTAATTATTTTAAATTATGCTAAAATATATGAACGTAACTAATTTATCTGATTCAAAATATAAAATATTTAATCAAGAATAACATTTTAGTTTAAATATATATTGATAATTAATAATTAAGCAGCAAACAAATTTAGTAAAAGTTTTTTTTTTTAAATTTTAAAATGTCAATAACAAAAACAGATTTGAATTTCAGAGACTGAAACCACACTGACAAACTATCACAACAAAACGAGTTTTAAGTTGTCTGTGTTTTTTTTTGTGTAGCGTGCGTGGGGAATCTTTTAAAGACTTACGTTCCCAAGACGTGTCGGATTCCTTCCGACTAAACCTCACTCAATTGCCTGGAAGTTCGAGACTTTTCGGCTCATGTACCTTCCGTTTTGAAGTGTGTATGTAGGAGGTTGATTAGGAGACTTTATGTTAGAAGTAACTTGGCTACTATTAAGTTCACCGGTCGTTTGTGGATAAATTCTTACCGATCTGGTTTGACGAGTTTTGTCAGATCAGGATTTGAGTAAACCGCGAGTCTTTTGAAATACTTTTTGGCCAAAGCTTCAATGTATTGTTGAAGTGGAGGAATCTCAAAGTTGGTCTAAATGCCCAGGTTTTGAATGTTCCGGAGCGACATGCCGCTATTTCGACGCAACATCGGGCAGAGTAGAGTTTTGTCCAGTAGAGATTGTACACGAGGCATGTAATAAAGTCCTTTATCAAAGGTTACCCCAAAGTATTTGGTAGTGTTGGACTACGGTATGGGAACGTCATTAACGTTCTTATGCAGTTTGAGTGACCAACGCCGTGTAAAAAAAAAACAACTTTGCTTTTTTCTGGATTTACTTGAAAGAGCCAGTTGTCCATTCAATCTTCCAAATCGGAGGTGGCTTTTTGTAGACATAAGGTTATTATTTTGGTTGACCTTGAGGAATAGATAAATAGTGTGTCATCAGCTATGTCGGCTACCAACAGGTTAAAAAGATGCGGCAAAAGAATGGGGCCTTGAAAAACTTCAGCCTCAATCTGCCGAGAAGTTTATAATACGCAAAGAAAATTGTTGTCTGATTAGCTTTAGAAGCGTAGCCTTTTTCTGTCTGAAACCTTCGACAATGTGGTCCGCTACTCGGTTAAGTTGATGTACGCTCGAGTGTTTCCATTTGAACCCATGTTGGTATGTTGGTGGGAGGGGAGAAGATTGTTTATATCCGTGTGCTCTTGAATGATATCCAAGATCACCTTCTCTACGACCTTACTTAAAGTGCATAATAGGCTTATAGGCCAACAGTTTTGGAAAAACATCTTGTTTTTCCAGGTTTTGCAATGTTTACCACGAGCGAGCCTTTCCAGGCTGTCGGAAAGTGCCCAGTGCAAAGAATGGCATTTGCAATATTAATTAGAGCCATTATTGCTTTATGCGAGAACGATTTCAGAGCTTTGTTAGGTTAGGTAAATATTGAACTTGAATATTTGCGGATTATAAGTCTTGTTTAATAAATCTTTTTTTGAACCATTTCTAGACGCATAGTAGTAATATTAATCAAATTTAAAATTAAAAATACTGACTTATTGTATTCTGATACTTAACTATAATTCAATTAATAGGAAAACACTTTACCAATTTTGAATAATTTTGATAAAGTCAACTATTGTTCCTGGTTGTAGATCTTGTAGGACAGAAACTATGTTGTTGACCAATAATAACATTAGAAAACAGCGAGATTAATTTGTCAAGCAGTTTAGGTAGTGGAGATTGTTTACTAATTATACAATAATTGACACTGACATTGCACTGGTACAACATAATTTAATTTTCAGTGTTTCGAAAAATAATCGTCGGATAAAGATTTATTAAATAAAAAAAAAAAAATTTAACAAGTATTTCTAAATAGTTAAAAAAAAATAAAGATGGTAGACTATCGGGACCGGCAACTTAGTTTAAATCAATGGTTTATAAGCAATGTGACCAGCAAACATGTTAACAATTTCTTCTTTATAATGTTTACTATCTAAAATTAAAGTGTTGAAAATTTCACTAGAATTTCTTGCAGAGTTTTTTGTATAACTCCAAAAATATTTAGGATTATTAATAATACATAAATTTATATATGGATTTGTGATTAGTTTTGTAAAAATTTGTCACACGATGTAGTGATATTTTAGATGCAAGTGGAACTAGTGTCCGCTCACCAAGTACAAAGACTACGCGGATCTTACAAATATCTTAGACGTGTCCACAAATTAGAAATCCTTTTCCGCTATGGTTTTTGTAAAAACGTAAAAAAAATTATAGAAAAGGTCAATTCACATCAGAAATCCGACCACGATGCTGATGAGGTGAAGGTCTATGTGCTGGAGTTAAACGCAAATTGGAGTTTAACACTAAAGAGGATAACCGGGCGTCGTGCCTCAAATGGAACTCCTGACGCTGGAAGAGCTCGGACCAGTTTAGCAAGGTCAGTGTATTACGTACTCATTTACCAAAGCTTCATTTCTAGCTGCGTTACTTTACCATTTATGAACAAGGCCAGGTGAACCACCTAGCCCGGCGCAACTACCAACACTAAGCCCGGCGTCTTTACCAGCACATTCACCACAGCTACGCCCTATTGAGATCTACACTATTATTGTCTTCTCAGATCCTTCACAACTGCTTGAGTCTGGCAACAACAACTCAGACAGTAGAAACAAAAAAGACTGGTTACTATCAGATGCGGCCAGAACGGCAGTAGAGTTAATAGCAGCAATCAACGACATCACCGCAAAAATGACTGCAGTTGGAACTGTAAAAAAATCTAAAAATCGGCCGCACAGGCATAATAACAGCCAACGCCGACCCGGACAAAAGTCTTCTTTACAATCACTTTAAAACTGCCTGCCGACAAACATCACAGTATCGTGAGGTAGTAGACAATTGAAGATCTATAACGGGAAAATGCGTGAAAGATTTTGGACAACGAAAGGAGTATAACAGGGCTGACTAGTGAGTCCTTCTTTATGTGCAACCTACATAGCAGATGTAGAAAAAAAATGAGGTTGGCTCAAGCAGGAAGGGTAGTAGTTGGTAGAGAAAAAGTGTGGTCGCTAGCATATGACGACAACATGGTAATACTAGCAAAAGAAGCGAAGAAAATGATAAAGATAATAAAAAGTTTAGAAAAATATTTTAGAAAAAAAGGTAATGAAGAAAAAACAAAATTATGGTGTTTAGAAAAGGGGGTTGAAAAAAAAAAGTGGAGGACAAGAAATGAAATGAGCAAGGTATTACGGAAGTAAAATCTTTTAAATATTTGGGATATGTTTTTTGCACGAATAACACTGAGAGCAAACACATTAAAGAGATGGCTCGAAAAGCAAATAAAGTAATAGGGCAAGTTTGGGGAATAAGTGAAAGAAAATTTGAATGTATGAGAACAAAATGACTTGAGGAAGTAAAAAAAAAATTAATTAAGAGTAGAAGCAGCAAAAAAGCAATGAAGTATGAAGAAAGAATGAGACACGAATGTAAAATCTTACAAGAATGCACAATAAAGAAAATGAAAGCAAGAAATGGAATGCTAGGGGAGATCAGAGAAAATGATTACAATAAAAATGCTAACCAAGAAATTAAAAGAATGAGAGAATCTGGGAGGGAGATATGGTACAAAATTATGGAAAGAAATAGAAATATTCAAAGGAAGAAAGGAGAATACGAGTGAAAGAGTCTAGGTACAACGCAAATTATGAACATATTATAGAAAGTAAACTGCCAATGTACTTAGAAAGCAATAGATCTAGTAAAGATGATAAAAGGATTTGATTTTCACGCTCTAACAACAATATTACAAAATACAATAAAAAGTGGTGCAAAACATAATTTTTAATGCCTAGAAAAGGTTTAGAAAAAGCAAAGGTTGTTTCGAACACAACTTTTTATTACAAAACGCCTTTGACTACACCAGGAAGAAGCATAAGAGAATTGTGGTTGCTTGGCTGGACCTTTCCAACGCGTTCGGGACTCAAACAGTCGATTGTGATCGACTGGTCGATTGCGTGAGGTTTTTAAATCGATTGCCTTACATATTTTATTTTTAATATTTCTGACTTTCAATGTATAAATTACACTAAATATTTATTTTTTAACATTTATTTTTATCTTGTAACAAAGTTCTACTAGGACCTAATAACCTAGTCGATCGCTTGCCGCTTAATGCTTTTTTGGTAGATCGCCGATGCTTTAAGTCTGAGCGCCTCTGTTCTAAACCATTTGGAACTGCCCGAACAATTGTTCAGCCTAGTCAAAATGCAGTATCAGAGTGCATCAACTAAAATCCGATGTAAGGATTGTATTAACTGAAGCAGGAGTAAAACAGAGGACTTTGCTTATTATTTTCAACATCTCTATGGAAGCCGTTGTTTGTTCTGCGCTACAAGCATTTAGGGTCAAGTAAACATCAATAAAGGCAGTTAATAATATAGCCATATAAGCTTCCGACCCTAATTCTATGCAAGACTGCCAGATATTGCGGTGCACAAATATGCGCAGTGTTGGATCTGGACTATAGAAGAAGGCAGGAGACTCACCAAGACCGACTATATAGTATCCAGAATGATAACACAGTAGTGCTAGTAGATGGCAAGGCCTACAAAAACTTGGGCACACCGACTGGTTTCCACGATGACACAGCACCCAAGCGTACAATCGCAAAAATGAAGGGGCAGCATTTTTGTAGCTCCTTTAATAAGCGTTTATCTTTATTTGAAGAAAGCTCTAGTAGAGTCAAAACTAGTAATGTATTCGTAAAAATAAATTTGTGATAAAAAACTAAATTATTTCATTCTATAAGAAAGTATTCCGCGCACAAACGACGGTTTTCAAAGCACAACGCGTTAAACGGCGCAAGTGTGTGAAATGCTTTTATACACAAATATTATACGGTATTTTTTATTATACCTGCAATGTAATATAATAATTAGAGAAATAAAATTATATATTATAATTTTATTGACAATTTAAAAGACAAACAGCTAACAAAGTAGTGCGTCAATCACGTTTTTAATAGTTAGCATTTTTTGTTTATATTTCTGGTTAGCAAACGTTCTTATTGTTTGGTAAATTAATTGTTTCACAACAACTTTAAAGCACTAGTGCATAAATGATCAATTTTTGCACTAGTGCGATTTACAAGATTTTTATGCAGGTATAATAAAAATATTATACATATTTGTTTATTAAACCTCTAATTTTATTAAAAAAATATGGACAATTAGCTAAAAACTGAGTCTTTAAAACGGAAAGGTGATAATCTCACTGAAGCTATTGAAGCGACTGATTTAATGACAACCAGCATCATTGGAGAAAACAAAATATCCCATTAATAACCTAAGTCAACCAAGTTCTTACCTCAGTTTGTGGAAATACTACTCACATGGTTGCATTTAAATTGAAAAGACATCTGAAATGCAATCATTTTGATTTAATATATAAAGGTGAGCTACCTTTTAAACACCGCTTCAAGCAGGGTCATGATAGAGAGAATTTGTAGAAATAAAAATAAAAAATTTACATAATTTCAGAGTTTATAAAAAGATTGAAACTTTTTTAGTTTACAGTTTGATGGAAAAACTGACGTTGCGGGACTTGCTGTTTGTCTTGTGTTTGTGAGGTATCCATTTAAAATTCAAATAGAAGAAGATCTTTTGATGAGTAATGTGCTTGAAACTTGCACTACTAGCGACAAATTTTTTAAGGCTATCGACATATATGTACAAAAAAATGATAAATGGAGCAAGTGTATGGACATTTGCAGCAATGTAAAGGCTGCAAAAAGTAAAGAGAATCGTGACTAGGATGAAGTAAGTAGTAGGAAATGCCACCAGTAGCCACTGTGTCATTCTTTGGCATTTTCTAGCAACTAGAATGATGCCAAAAGATTTAAAAGTTGTATTGGATGATGTTTTAAAGATAATTAATCATGTTAAAAGCCACTCGTTTTAAGCACGCCTTTTAAAACTTAACGTCGAAGATTTAGGTATAGATCACAGAAGGCTATTAAACAAATTTTTAGCCAAACTGTTTAAACTAAAAGATGCCATCGATGGTGATCACGTTTACAGAGGGACGTTATCCAACAATTGAACTAAAATAAATTAAACCACTTCTCTACAAGGTAAAAAAAGAGCACACTTACAAAAAATAAAAACCTTTTGGAAAATAATTACATTTTTTAAAGCGTGTGTTGAGAGCAGAGATAGCTCCAACTTTTTTTGGTTTTAAGAATTTGTCAAAACAAATGAAATTAACTTTCAAATCAACTTTTTTAAAATTGTTATTGCCCACTTGCAAGGTTTGGAAAGAAGCATAGTTGATTATTTACCTGGCATTGACTCAAATGACATTTACAACTGGAAGATAAACTCGTTTTCCTGCAACCCAAAACAAACCTACTGTCATTACAGACAAACAAAATTTTTAAAATTATGCTTGAGATCAGCAAAGACAGTGTGTTTAAAACAGAAATACCATAAAGGAAGCTAAGAAAAGTTCTAGATGCAGGTGAATTCAGAAAACAATGTTGTTAGCAAGGCTGCAAGTAAAATGACGTGTGCGTTTTATTTCAACTTACCTCTGTGAGTCTGCATTTTCAACATACGCATACATAAAAAAACAGATATAGGAATAAACTATCTATGTCAAGTGATTTGATGGTAAAATTAAGTAAACTTCTCATAAACATAGAGAAAATTGTAACAATATTATCCAACAGTTTTATTCGTTGCATCAAGAACAATTAAGCATTAAATTTGCTTTTTTCTTAAGTGTTCGAACTGTTTTAAGAGTGAGTTATCTATGCCGCGAATATATTTTTTTAGTTCGATAAGAATCCGCGAAAAAAAGTTTAGGAACCGCTGCAGTATATTATCAGCAAAGTAGATAACGCCCTTTTTATTCTTTAGTTTCAATGTTTATTTGTTTTTTTGGCAAAAAAAGCTTTTTAGAACTAATTTTCTTTAATTACTACATAAAGTTGCCAAACGTTTCGATAACTAAATAACAATGAAGAAGAAAAAATAATTATAAACTACGGAAAACATACATTACATCAATATTGTGGACAAATTAATAATTTTTTTGTTGCTAATTAGCACCAAATGACAAACACAATTAATAGCGTATTACTTGAAATCAACTAAAATTAAACAATATTAACATGATGTGCATTCAATTAAAAATAAAACCTCCAAAAACTGTTAATCTTAAAATATATTAATAAAGTTTTAAGAAAAAGTTAACACTAATTAAATGTAAAATATAATTGATGTAATTAATTAATTAAAACAAAAACATAATGTTCTATGGCGGCAGCGTGGGTTAGTTTTCTTAGGTGCTTGTCTCTCATGCTATGGGTACTGTGTTCATATCCTCTGCCGTAAACTATTTGTGAGTTTGTTTGTTTAAAACGTTTTAACATTCATGGTTTCAGCAACAAACAAATTTACAATCATCTTGTTTCATTTGATAACTCATACTACTCAGAAGGACTTTTGGCCTGGTAGAACCAGGTTAGTCAGGTCGACAGAGTATAAAAAAGCCAACTTTTTTTAATATACTTTTCCTCACATTTTACAAACACTATTCTTAAACATTATTATTTAAACAAAAAAAGTAAAATTTATCAATCAAGATAATAATAATAATTAACAAATATTTGATTAGCATCAAATACTATAATAACAAATCCTGTTCTATCAAAAATTTGTATAACAATTTATCTATTTAAAATGTTGCAAAGTATTAATTAAATTTATAATTATTAAATCACTGGATGTTCTGAATAAAAAGAAAACATTGACGAATTCACAGATAACTAAAAGTTTAACAATTAATTTAAAAATATTTTCACAACTTTGTATGTACAGTATTTCATTTATGCATAATTTTAACCGGAATATAGTATAAAGAAGTATAATATACAGTAAAAGTAAATCCTGAAAAAAATTATAAAGGGTCTCAACTTTCTAACAAACTACTTTACGAAAAGCACAAAGGAATTGTCTCAAAACTTTTTAAAGTGAAAATTAAATTTGTTTAGAAAAATATCGCGTTTCAATTCTTGTTATTTAATTCGTTTAAAATGTAAATGTTTAATATAATATCTTATTGATATTTTATACCACAAACTACTGAATATTTGTTAACCTGTTAACCTATTTACAACAAAAAAGCTCTATAATAGTAAATTGTTTTATTCTGACTTAGAATAATTGATTTAACATGCAAGTTTTAGCTATGTATGGAAAACTATGTCATGGAAATGTGAACTCTCACTGGTCATACATTGTTGCGCTCAGGGAGCACTATCTCTACCCATAACTTTTCTGGGCTATTATTTATAAACTTATAATGTAGATATGCACTTGGGCTTGTTTTAAAATGTAATCCATCAATGAAGGAAGTAAAATTGAAATAAAAACTTTAAAACCAATCAAAGTAATTTATTGAAACTATTAGGTATATTATGATTTTATTAGTTGATAATTATTGCAAACAAATATTGAAAAATGTAAATTTTAATTATTATATTTTTTTTAAATAAAACAAACTATAAATAATAAATCAATTTACTATGTTTTTTATCACAATTTTTATTTTTACGAATACATTACTAGTTTCGTCTCTACTAGAGCCTTCTACAGATGTAATAAGTTATATGAGTTAAAGAATGAACAACAACATAATATATAAATATCTAAACTACAAAGTTAGGGTCATTAAGAGAAAAAATGACTTGAGTGTAAAGCCGAAACTAGTAATGTATTAGTAAGAATAAATTTAGTAAATTGTTTTATTAGTTCATTTCTTTAATTTATTTGTTTCATATTTTATGTTAAAAAAAATAACTTTTTTAATTCATTTTCTATTTGACAATAATTATATTTTTGGCTTTACTTAATACAGATTCATACTTAAATTTTAAAAATGAGTAATGTACATGTTTATTAATAAACTTTGAGATACATTGTTAGGTTAATTTAATAAATGTCTTCTTTGAAAAATATTGAAGAAAATAGATGAAAGATATGATCAAAATTATATTTACAAATATAATTTAATATGAACATTCAGATGTAGATCAATTTGCATTTATTACACCCTCATGACTTTTCTGTACTTGTTGAAATATAATGAGTTCAAAGAAAGTTAAGGGATGCCGTCTACTGATGTAATAAAGGAAGCTTAAAGTAGGTTACTATATGGCTATATGCGTACAAATACATACCATTTGGATGCAAATTTTATAACCAATAAAGGGTAGATTATGTTATAAATAAGTAGGTTACTTGCAATGTGCGTAGTTTTGTTATGAATATAATTATCGTGAACTGTGAAATGAAGTAATAAGCAAATATAAATTCTATATGCATATAATTCAACAACGATAATTTTTATTCTGTGTTTGTATAAATATTTTTGTTATAATTTGCGTTATAAATCGCTATTAGGTATTGTAATAAAGCTAATTAAAAAAATAATGCGTACATTTTGATTTTAATAAATTAAAAATGCAAAATAAAAAAAATACAAGTCCATTGAATTTAGCATCTAAAAAAAACTTGATTTTGGCTTTAATGGTTTTTAAACTTAGAAGCATGAAATAAAAATGTATCTTATACAATTCGTTTTTAATTTTCATAGTTTTTAATAATTATTTTTTCATAATTCAACAGCTTGATGTTTATTAGGTTCTAAGTCACATAAATAAAAAAAAACTTTTAAAGTTAGAATAATTTTTTTTGAAACTTGAAATTTTACTGTAAAATTGATTTGTAAATTAGTCTTGTTGAAAAATACCCTTTGCAGTTTCATGGCGCTCAATTATGATTGCTGAATTTACTGCTAATATTTACCTATTATAATATTAATAATGTTTATCGACAAAATGTTATATAAGTTACCACCCAATTATCTTTCATACTTGGTTCCGTAAACATTATTTTATCTCTTCGTAGTAAACCATAATTTTATATAACATATTTATACGTCCTTATTATATTATAACAATGCCTGTGAAATTTATGAAAAAATTCCAATTTTATAATGTTATTTCTTTAAAATTTATAACATTATTAAAAATATTACAAATTGAGCAATTTTTCTTATTTGAATTCAAAAATATTATGCTGCTATAATATTTGTTTAAATAATTTCGTTTGTTCTAGAAATAAATCTTAGTCTCATTGTTATTTACATAAACAATAACAAAATGTAAATTTGTAGATAGCAGCCTTTTGGTAAGTATTTATAATTTAAATATTTTACAATAAACTTGGTCTTAGCAATTGAGCTATGTAACAATATCACTTAAACAATAAACAACTCTTAATGTAAACAGTAATATTATTAAAAATATTAAAACAACAATATAAAATTAACATTAACATAGAAAAAAAAATGCTAACATAAGAAAATAAATTATTAATTTTTTTCACCTTTATTTGACCCAAATAAGGGTTTGAATAATTAATGCTCTTAGCGTTTGTGCGAATTGTCAATATGCTTCTATATTTACTTTTATTAGAATATACCGTTATTTCTGATCATAATTATGACGTGGACAAAGATCGCTAACAAAGGGAGATATAACTTTTAAAATATACACTTTTTACTTTCTCTTGACCCAAAAAGAGTTTGAATAATTAATACTTTTAGCATTTGTTTGAATTGCCTCCATGTTTCTATATTTACTGCCATTAGTATCAACCCTTTTTCCTAAATCTGCCAAATTTCAAATTGAGTCAATCAGAACGGCCTAATCTGATAAGCGCTTTAGTTAGTTTATCTAGATATATGGCATAAAGACCAAAAAGTTTTAAACATTTCTGATTACAACATTTCTTAAGATTTGTAACCATAATAATAGTGTAGCAGGGGTTCAACCCCCACCACGTTAAACTTTTACAACAAGCATTTTGATTGAGCGCCAGTACAATTTGATTGTCTTTCTCGTCAAGACGAGATAATTTAGAACCTAAATGACAAGCGATCAAAAACAATGTTTGCTATGACCAATATGTAATCTCTGATTGGAACAAAAACCGTATAAATTCTCAGTTGAGTGTTACGAATGTAGTAAGGTCCTTTGATAATCCTTCTTATAGTCTTACATTAAAATGATTCTATCTATTTAAGATAGAAAGAAATAGCCACACAAAGTAGACATGTCCGTATTGGACAAATGATTGTTTTAAGTAGTCGTAGCTGTCATAGTAAAGCAGCAAACTCAAAAGATTACTTGCCGTCTTGGCTTTGGACTTTTATGTGAGGTGTAATAGTCAAACTTTTATTCAATTTAACTTCTAGATACACAAGTTGCTTAGAACTCTAGCGTGATGATTGCAGTATCATCAACGTACTGAGTAATATTGACATCATGACAACTTCTGCCGATATTGTGCAAGGAGTAAATACGTGCTCAAACAACATTACGGCCAATGTTTTTTTTTTAATAGGAAACAATAAATTTTTCAATTTTGAATTGAACCTGAAACGATGGAGTTTCCGAAGTAGACTTTAGGTACTAAAAGCTATCAAAGGATTTTTTAACGTTAAAGAAAATACCAACACTACTTTCCTGTCTAATTTGATAAGTAACTAAGGTTAGTTGATAAGTTGCAGAAAACCTATATATGAAGCCATGTCGATGATTTGGCAACAGGTTTTTACTTTTTCTTTTGGACATGCGGATATCATTTAAAATAAATACTACAATATAGATTAATTAACTTTGGTTATTGAAACATTTAGATTGAATACGTAGAAGTTACTTACATTTGCCTTGTTGTTTATCTTTAAAAACTGTGTAGCTAATTTTTCTTAATGGTTAGTGCAAACCAAACAATATTAGTCGTTACTTGTCCAATTAATTATTTATCATCATTTGAATTTAACGTAATCTTTTCTATAGCAGGTAATCTTTATTATAAGATTTAGATATGGATTTGTTGTTTAGTTTAATATTTGGTAATGATGATTTTGATTTTGAAACGATAAGAAGTTGAGTTTTTTTAGAGTTAAAATTGTTAAAGTTGAGAATACTCTATTCTAATATTATTTTAAAGTCTTTGTTTATAGATGCTACAGATTCTAACCACAAAACGCGGTTATTGTTATTGTTATTATTATTTGTTGGTATGATCTTTGGAAAGTAAGTATAGCACCCTTAGTGTGCATTAGAACTGTATAGACAGCCGGTCCTGTAAATCCCTGTGCTAAACCGAATCAAAATAGTTTAGTTGTACAAAGTTTCAGAAATTGACATTTTTTTTTCTATTCAAGAAACCTTTAGTATTTCCTTGAACACTTCTAATAGCCGCAATAGACTTGTATCATTAGTTCTCTACCTTATTTTTTGCAGGTTATAAGCACGGTTTGTAAATTTAATGGTTATGAATTCAGACAAAACGGCAGTTGCGCCTATGACGTAACATGGTCGGCTGTTATGTTTTAAATGAAATTTAAGTAAATTTAGAGATAAACTTACTTTCATACATGGACAATAAAATGTGGACACCGTAGTAAATGTAAGTTGTACGCAAAAACTAGTCTTGCTCTCATTGACAATCATAACATAACGTCTTTAGGTACACCAAGGAGTATTTAGCTGATCACGTTGTAACATTTGGTCCATTTGTAGGTGACAACTTTATTTTAATGCATAATAACGCCCGATCGGTTGAACAGTATTTGGTTAAAGTTAAGATTCGTCGTTTGCAATGTCAAACTTGGGAAATCTACAGAATAGGACCTAACAAAATTACTATAACATGCTTTGTCGATGACGTGATACTGATAGCCGACAATGAAGACAATCTGCAAAAGCAACTTTACACATTCAACATTACAACAAAAACGTATAATATGCAAATATGCATGGTAATTAGAAGGGTCCCACAAATATACAAATTAGAAGTAGACGGCACAAGCATTGAACAGGTGATACTATTTAACTGCCTTGAGATTGATATTACTAGTAATAGAAACATCAGAAGAAGTAAAAAGACAGACAATAAATGCACTGAAAGTTAGTGGCTGCTTAAAGGAATCCGTATAAAAAAATAAATATATAACTACTAAAAACAAAATAAAAGTATACAAAACAGTTGTGAGACCAATACTAACTTAAGCTGCAAAAACTCAAGCAGACATAAAAACAAAACAGATAGCAGACAACGTAGAAATAAAAACTTGAAGGACAATAAAGACATAACACTCAGAGACAAACATACAAATAAGAATATTTGAAAAGAATGCAATATACAAATCGCCAACAAATAGATTATAACAAAAAAAAAATTAGAATGACCATGTGAATAGAATGAGTTTAGATAGATTAAAAAGTTGCAAGAATAGCAAACTATACAGCAGAACACAACAAAGACCAAAGAAGAGGTGCCTAGATAACCTACTAACTACAACAACAACAACAAAAACAGAATGAGATAATGACAAACAAAAATATTCCTAGTCATTAGAAGAAGAAAAAAAAAGCTTGATGCTGGGACTTAAACCCTATCAAAAATTTCTGGAATTCATTAGAGCAACAAGTTCGACACCGACAACCCATACCGGTAACCCATCAGAATCTGTGAATAGCTCTTTGTAAGAAATAAAAAAAATCATTATACAAGAAAAAATAGCATTCAAAGCAGAAATCAATAGAAGTAATAGTAATAATTGCTTAAATTGTGTGTCAACGTGTGAGTTTTTTATTAAATAAAATAATTAGTACTTTTTTTACTTCTCATTTATTTATTTATTTTTATACAATATTTTTATCAAAATTTTCTATTTTCCTTTCTTACATGGTCAAATTGTTTAATTAATATTCTTCTCTGCAACCACATTTTAAATACTTTTAATTGTTGTTGATCTTTATTTAAAATTGTTCAAATTACACAGTTTATACAAAGCTATTTATTTTAGTTTTATAACAAATGCTACACAAAATTATAATTTTTCTTTTATAACCTTTTTTGTCATTCATATGCGCATACTCATTTCTTTTTAACTTTTTAAATTTAAGCACTAATATACTTTTAAACTTGTTTAGTTTATTGCCTATTGCCTATTGCATATACTTTTATATCTTTAGCTTATTCGATTCTTGTAACTATTGCTTTGTTCTATTTTAAACTCTTAAGCTATCATTAATCTCTTGAAGGTTTGTCAACATTTTTTGATTTCTAATTGTTGTCATCAACTTACCTAAGACGTTCAATGTTGAAGTCATTATAAGCTAATCTTAACTATCTTCATAAAATGTTTATAATATAAAAGTAGCCTTTTACAGTTTCAAATAACTTCTCACGCTCCTATAAAATCTCGTAGATAGTTAGCGTATTCAATTAATATACTAGAGCTTTTGGGCTTCTATTTGGTAGGTATTTTATTCTGAGTAAAGAAAAGTGATGTTAAAAAATACGACAAGACCTATACATCTCCTAGTAAGCCGAAACTCATTGCTAAAAAAAGAAACAATAATAAATAATCCAGATAGTTTTGGGTTGGATGTACAAGCTTGAACCACAAACTTTTTCTGTAGACTCTCTTTGATCTACCTGGGGTTGGTTTAGTTCATTAAATTCAACATAATTATCTTATCAAACCACTACTAGTTTTATTGTTTTATTGTTTGTTTAACAGCTATTTTACATTTATTTTACAATTTCACAGCTTCTTTCAAAAGGGTTGACCAACTTCCAATTTAATAAAAAAACAAGTTTTTATTTAGTTATATTTTGAGAAGCAAACCCCCAACTGCTAGCATGCTAAGCTAACGCTTTACCACTAAGCTCACCTTGCTAGTTAGCACTTAGTTAGCATTTTGAGGACAAAATTTTTATACACAGCTGTAAAAGTAGAAAACTTCCGTGGCCAGAAACATTAGCAAAAATCAGTTGTTGTCTTAGCTATCAATTTGTTTAAGGATCAAATACGCACAACTGTGGTTTACGGCTAGACACAAATAGCAATGAGAAAAGAGTATGTGCTTTTTGATTGTGATAACCGCTGTATGAGAAGATTAAAAAACTCTCAAGCAATACCAAGAAGGAGAGGGGAGGACATATTTGGTATAATAATAAAAAACCTGTTCTTAAGGTTAAGCTATCAAGTGGATGAATCCACTAAGTTGTGGATTCTACTACACAACATTAATTTGTATATGAGTTGCAGTTTGGGCTTACCAATATAATCAATCTCACTTAGTTAATTCATTTGCGTAGGCAACTAAAAACCAAAACAATTATCGATAGACAATTTTAAATGCACAATAGATCTTGAATTTGAATACAGCAAGAACAAGTTTTAATTGTAGATAAATAAAACATTTTTTTAAAGAGAAAGTCACACAAAGCTTACGTATCTGAATTGTGAAGAACCATAGCTGGAAATAATTGACCCAGCCGTTAGGTGGTAGTCTAGCGCCTAAAGACATCAACCATTACAACCTTTCTGAATTATATTATTGGGGATGTTCAAGAAACTGGTAAAAATAATTAAAGTGTTGGTGATTCTACAATTACCGCATATTTTACGCCCGGTTTCTCCAACATGTCTCAAGCCCTAACTAGACCTCAAACTAGGTCTTAAGTTGAAAGCTGAGCTTGTTCCTTTACACCAAAGCAAAATCTCACCTTATTCGCGTCAAGCAGAGCTCAAATAGTAGATGCCGTTTTTGAAAGCTCAAACTCTGCAACGTAACCTTAATATTGCAAATACTGTTATCAATATTATTTTGTAAGCTCTAAACAATTATTTACTACTATTTGCTTTTATATACTGTAAAGCATATTATTTTTGATTTTAATAATTAATAAGTTACAGTATGATTGGCTTCAAAATATTCTAATTTATGTGTTCTTTAAAAATTATAATCATTTTAGACACATAGATAACCATAATGTAACAATTTTTAAATTTTATATTTTACAATAAATTAATGTCAGTAAAAAATTTATTAAAACAAGAACGTTTTTTTTGTTAACATTACCAAATCTATTCGGATCCTAGTAAAGATGCATGGTGCAACAAAAACTCGACATAAGCTGGGCTTGATTCTGAGCTGAACTTGCTCAAGTTACGTCTGAAGTGACGTTGGAGAAACCGGGCGTTAATCTTATAAGTAGTTCTTTCTTTTCTTTTCAGCCGTTTGAGTCCACTGCAGGACATAAGCCTCTTCTCTGCTTGTATGCTGGCAACTTACATTACAAGGGACCTACAGTTTTAAGTGGATTCCGAACCACTGGAGAGAATTATCACTCCTCAGAGAAGGTATTTTACCCGTAAAACCCCACGCTGGCAAGACGGGTTGGGGAGTGGGAGAGCGTATAGAACGTGAAAAGTATATCACGGTATATGGGAATCGAACCCACGATCTTTGGTACAGCGGCCGGATGCCTAGACCACTGCGCCACGCTCTCCTTTTTTTTTTTTTTTTTTTTTTTTTTTTTTTTATTAGTAGTATTGCGCTAAATTTAGACCTCAAATTTAGCACAATAATAAATAGAAATTTGCCGCAAAAGATAGATGAGCCATTGAAATGCGGACACCATACACAAATATCCAGTTAAATGCCCCTCCCCCAATAAATAAATATTTTAAAAACCAAAATTGTACAAAACCAATCAAACAACGTTACTATTCTGTGTATCCGTATATAAAAGCATATCGACCAGAAATTGGATACCATGTTGAATTGAAACAAGGTGACTAATCACTATAAGATAAACCCGTACACATTGTGAAAAATCAAATAGATACATTATGATTAATAAACAATTTAGAAATGCAATATGCTCCATTAAAGCATACCCGGATGCCAACATCAAGTTAGATTACAATGCTCTTATTGGCGCCATAAAATGCAGCTATATATCAAAAACAAAATTTTTTTTTTTAAAAGTCTGATGTCTTAATTGTCAATTTTTTAATTGTTGTAGTTTATCAAACAAAAGATTATGCTAACATTGTCAAATGCTATATGAAAATCTATGAACAGATGTAATAAAAATGCTTTACAAAAAAGGTTTTAGTAACATGTTATCTCTTATAGGCTTCAATGTCTACTCCAAACAAATAATAAAATGAATATTATTAAATATCTTTGCAGATAGCTTGGAAAATTTACAAGTTGCTATTCACAAAGTTAGCAAACGCTAGCCAACAATATGGTCTTGATTTCAACGTAACAAACACAGAGTACATAGTCATTAGTAAAGACTCTTGGACAATTGTTAGTAAACCTACAACCAATAAAAAAAGTGATCAACTACACTTACCTTGGCACTAAACATTTCCAAAGAAAAAAATGCCTTTTTAAGCTCTATGAAATCTTTTGGGTCAGTAGAGTCTAAAACTGTCACAAGCAGTATTAACTGCTAAAGAAAAACAATTGCATATAAAGTTTTGAACTTAATGGATAAACTTAAAAAAGCAATTTCTCCTGCATATCTCTTTTTTAAACTGCAAATTGGGGCACATAACTCTCCAGTAGAAACTGCACCTAGAGTTTATTCTAATCCTAAGATAAGTCACCTAAGTACTTTATTAATTTAGTACCTGTTTTTTTCTGTTATTGTTTGTTTTACAGCTACTTTAAACTAATGTCTTATTACTAGAAACCGGATTATATGCAACTTAAAAACGCTAAAATATGCATGCAAATATGCAATAAAAAAGCTCAAAATATGCATAAAAATAGCAAAAATATGCCAAAATATGCAACTATATGCAACATAATATAAACAAATATAGATTATTCATTTGATTAGAAAAACAATATATATTTCAAATTCTATTTTTTTAAATTTTTAATCAAGTTATATAGGTAAAAAAAGTCAAAACATACAACTTCATATGTACAGAGTGTTAGACAAAAAATGTACGGCTAAATAACTCCATTTTGAATGGTTTTTTGAGTACCATAAAGACAGGTACATGTATGTTTTAATTTTTAGTATACTTAAATAACAACCAACTTTAGTTTTTTAAAAAGCAACATGTTTTTTTTTTTATCTTCAAATTATTTTAAATATAACCTATTAAATTAAAAAATAACATTTTAATTGGCTTTATTTAAAATTATTGCAATTAAATAGTTGGCAGTAAAAATAACTAGTTTATTTTTTGGAATATTTTTATGTTAATATGGATAACATAGTAACTTAAAAAATTACGTTTTTCAATTTTTTTTTTCTAAAAACTGATGAAATATGCGTAAAAAACGAATATATATATAAAATATGCAACAAAGCCTAAATATGGTCAAAATATGCAAATGCATATGCAAATATGCATTTGCATAAATCCGGTCCCTACTTATTACTGAGCCATCTTAGCGTGTTAGTCTTACAGATAGTTATGGAAACTGATATTTGATAACAATTTTTTTTCTGTATCAAATAGAGAACCTTCTAATAGCCAGAAACATTAGCAAAAACAAGTTATTTGTTTCAACTTTCAATTTAGTTTATAGGTCAAGCACAACTGTGGCTCCTGGCTAACTAACAAAAAGCAACCGTTTAGAACAGTTTAGTGACGTTGTTGAGAGATTATGATAACCACTATATAAAAAGATAAAAAGACGTTCTTAAGAAACCGTCGAGTCTAGGAAGGATATGTTTGCTGATAATAAGGTTTCAAGGTTAAGCCATCAAGTGGATGAGCACAAGTTGCAAATTCTATTACAAAACATGTACTATGAGCTGCAGTTTAGCCTTACCAAGATCTCAGTTAGTTCGTTGAGATAAACAAAAAAAAAAAATTTTTACCCTGAACAGTAAACGCACAGTAGACATCAAGTCGGATTTTGCTTACGTGGTTCAGGAAATCTGCAAAAAAAAATGTTTTAATTGTAAAGAAAATAGAAAATAAGGAGCCCAGTCGTTAATGTTAATTTGGGTATAAAATGTAAAGACACACAAAGTTAACGTATCCAAAGTGTAAGAAACTACAGTTGGAAAAGGATTGATCCGGGTGCTCTGGTCTAACACCACAACTGCCTATTAGATTATAATATTAAACATGCTCATAGAAAGCATCTTAAACTATCTTGGGTTGTGTAAGAAAAAAACCAATTTAAAGGTTTGGATTTAACATTAAATGTTAGAGAACAGGTAGCGTGTAAAGTATCAAAAGAAAAGCATGTATTGGGGTATGAAGCCTACCCATACGGTTGGGACACAAAGTAAAAATAATTTAGGTTAGGTGGTTCCGCAATTGTTGCATATTTTAATATTGGAAATAGATTTTTGATATTGCTCCAATTTAAAGGTTTAATAAGTAAAAACTCACGGCGGAAAAGAGGTATTGTGTATTAAAATATTGACCATTCAGAGCTCTAAACGCAATATTGTTTTGGTTCAACTGAAATAATCTGATTCCAACAAACCTTATAAATCAATAAAGTGTTTTTGCCGTTGTATTGATGCAACATAGCATCAAAATATTTTTCAAAATGATACTATAATACTACTGCTAAGTAGTAAATTTGGCCCAAACTGGTATTAAAAATGATGATAAGCTTGACCAATTATTTTAGTTAAGAACATTATATAGTTCCAAGTTTCCTTTTCCTTTCCAAATTCTATAATAAAAAAATATATTTTCTTGTATTCCTGAGGTGTTTTTGAGCCCTGTTTCTTAATAAAAAAATATTTTTTTGTATGTTTGTACATCAAACAGTAGCAAACAAAAAAAATTCTACTTTGTAAAACATTTTATTCTTATTAAAATCTAAAAAAAAATTAAAAAATTGCGGCATATTTGTATATTCAGACTTTTGATGCATACAGAAACAATATTAAAGAATAAATGTTGTGAAATAGTAAATATTTCAGAAGGAAAACATGTGCCTAATTTTAAATGTTTACAATGATATCAAACAATCTATCAAATAAAATTTAAAAAATAAATCACTTTTCTAACGCAATTCCGTCAATTTATTTAAGTGCTATAAAAGCAATTGAGTACACGCAAATCGCAGTATAAATGAGAAGTGAAAGTTCAAATATTTGATTTCCGACCATAATTAGGTCAGACTTATAAAGTAGTATTTAATATGGAACAATACCCTTAAAATGTATAAACAGGATAAAAGGAATTTCACGTTATCGATTAAGTACACACACACACTTAACTAAGGAATGGTTATGGCATCCCGCGTATACTATTAAGGGAACATCAATCACCTAAATGAATTTTATCATGACAACAAGTAAAATTTAACAATTCACTATATTGTCATAAAATATCAGTACTGGAACTTTTAGTAAATTAACATAATAAAAACAAAACTATTTTTTATGCAAATTATGTGATGCTTACTTAAACCTCCTACGATGTAGACAGTAAATCGACTATATTGGTCTCTTGAGAGCATCTTTGTGATTTTTATTTGACGTAATTTAGAAAACAATCTAATTACAGTTATTTTAAATTTATTCTGTATTAAAATAAATTGATTAAATAAGTTTTTTAATACAAAAAAATAAACCATACATTTTCAATTAACTTGTTATGATTGAATTCATGTCACAATAAATCCTATTTCAATAATACTTATATTGTCAATTTAAGTGTAACAAACGCGCATAACAGATAAAGCAGAAAATTGCAATATTTATTCTTCAGCAAATAAAAATTAAGTCTACTGCAATCATTTCTATTCTCAATTTTATTATGTGTAAGCAGGATGAAAATGGGAATTTAAGACCAAGGATTTTGACGTATTTCCAATGGGAGAAGCTCTTGCGTAGGTCGGGTTGCATAGAATACGCAGCTTTCAGGCGCATGGCCGCGATACTTCGATCAGGCTCCAGTTGTAGAAACAGTCCGGGCGTTTTCTGACGTTCATCCCTCAGCACCCTCACTAAAAGGTATGTAGTCCTTTTTATCAACACAATTATTTAAAAAAATGTATCAACACCAACTATAATTAATAGTAAATTTTAAAAATTGCAGAGCTTATTAAGTTAATGATTATATAATATTATAATTGTGCAAATTAACTTATTGATTAAGCTAAAATATACATTTACATTTTTTAATAGTTATGAAATTTTTGCAAATATTACTTGTTATAAGTAGAATATAGAGCTGAACTTATTTATAATATTAAATAGGGCAACCACGTTTGTCCTCTTCAAAGTTATTGATCCGAACAGTAAATGCGCGCAGTAAAAAGCATGTTCATATATATTAAGTTCATAATATCTAATTAAAATCGAAATATTTTCGGTATAAACATCGATGTATTGATTTTGTATTGTGTGACATTATGTAATGTTATTTGTACAACGTGTGGCTTTTGATATAGTATCTATTTGCGTTGTATGTTTATTGAACTTAAAGTGAACAAACCCGGACTTTTACTTTCATTATGTGTATGGATTATTTATTAACCAAATAGCACGCTTAGAAACATATAATTAAAAAAAAAATAGTTTTATCTTAATGTAAATATTTAATAATAAATATTATGATGATAAATATATTATATTTAAAAATATATTGTTTGTTTTATGGGATGAATTTATTTAACTGTAATTAGATTGCAAATAATATTTTAAATTGTAGTTTAATAATTACCATTAAATAAATATAAAATGCATTGTAATTAATATTTAAACAGAATATATACATTTATAATTAAATTCAAACACGCAATAAATATTAATTTTATTTTTGTATATCAATGATTAAATTACAAACGTTACATTAAAAAAATTAATTATTAAACAAACATAAATATTCAAAAAACTTTTTTTTACTTTTTTGAATTTTATAAAAATAAAAAGTAAAGATTGCAATTTGTATTGCATAAAAAGGATATACCAAACAACTCTGTTTATAATAAACCAATTTCATATTAATAGAGTAGTTTTTGTGTGACTGTAACCTAATACAAAACGTGAAAAATTTAAGGCATCTTTTTATGGCCATGTATGAGTCAAGTGTACGGAATGAAAATTTGTTGTTGCTCAAACCACTGAAAATGCCTTTCTCATAAATCCTGATTATCTGATTTTTTTCAGATTTTTTCAGTAAACTATTTTCGAGTAATAAGCAACCAAAATTTGACGTTCCAAAATATCTTACAATATATCCACAAAAAAAGTTTAAACTTTAAATTTACATTTTTTGATCCTTTGTAACTTCTCGGGATTGCATTTTTAGAAAAAAATTATGAAGATTTTTTTTTTATTTTGAAAATTTTGCAGTTTTTCTTAAAAAAAATGTTTTTTTTTTCAAATATAAATAAAAACGTGCTTTACATATAAAATCTCACTGAAAAAATCTAAAATAATTCTCATAATCAGGATTCATGTAAAGGAAGGCATTTTCAGTGCTTTAAGCAAAAACAAATTTTTATTTTGTACTCTTGACTCATACATAGCCTTATATACATTTTTTGACATGTTTTTTATTTATTTTTATGGAAATGGACAAATGTATAAAATTGTTGACTAAAAATTTTAGTTGATTATCCGTATAAATTCAAATTTGCTATTCATTCAAAACAAATTGGTTTTTAGTTATTACTCACTAGGAAAAGGTGAAGATAAAAATTGTTTTAAGTTTTATTTATTATTTTGACAATTGCAAAACAGCAAAGCTGTGCTGCCTACCATCTATTGGTGTGGTTTAGATTTTACACCTTTGTCTGGTATCTTCAACTAATTAAAGGTTTACACTAAATGCTTTTTTTTTGTTGATTATTAGTTTACTTACAAGAAAAGATAAGCCAATCGGGTAAACCAGGTAGATCAGCCATACTCTTTTTTTTGGAGCATATTTTTTTTTTAAAGTTAGAACATTTTTTATTGTTTTTAATTCAAAATAACAAAAAATATACTTTCTTTTAGTTGAATTCTAATAATGTTAGTTTTTTGCTCACACAATTGCGGAAAAAAATGCTTCGGTCCCTAGCAATTTATCTTTGGAGTTTGGGTTACTGAATTTGGGCTCTAATGACATTCCCAGTCCCAACTTTGTAAAAATTTTATTGCCAAATTGTTAATCAACTTTCCAAATTATAAATCCGATCTTTGAATCTGTAACTCCGGCTTATAAAGTGTAATTGTGGCTTTCAAAAATAAAAATCCGGCTATTATTGTGTTTAACTCTACTGAAAAACTGTTAATCCAACTGCTAAACTATAAATTTATAAATTATAAATCTGGCATTAAAAACTGTAAAGTTTAAATTTGGTATTTAAACTTTAAATTAAAAATTTGGCTACCGTTGTGTTATTTTTGTTTTCAATATGTTAATTTAGCATTAAAATTATATATCCGGCCGTTAAAATTGTAAATTCAATTAACAACTGTTAATTTTAGCGGCCAAACTATTAATTTGTCCTCCAAATTGTAAATTCGGCTTTTAAATTATAAATCTAGCGTTTAAAACTGTAAATCCGGTTTTTAAAACTGTAAGATTGGCTACAATAGTATAAATCCGGTTTAAAATGTAAATTTAGATTTCAAACTGTTAAATTTAACAGACAAATTATTAATCCGGCTTTAAAACTGTAAATCAGGCTTTAACAACTGAATATCTGGTGACGTGTTAAATTTGGCTGTTCCAAACTGTTAATTCGACTTCAAAATTGTCCGGTCTATAAAACTAAAAATTGAGCTTTTAGAACTAAAGATCTGGTATAGTCTGTTTTAGAATTTTAAAAAGTTGTAAAATAAAATTCACAATTACTTAATAAGGATTAAAAACAAAGCTGAAAGTTTTATAACTATTGTAAATAAATAAAGGTATAATCAGTGGTTAGGCAGGGACGCAGGGATTGAAAATAGATAATTAGAAAAATGTTTTCTTAAAATAATAATTTATATATATTATTTTATTCAAATTTGACTGCTTATCTATTAAACTGGTTTTCAAATTATAAATCCGGCAGTTAAAACTGTAAATACATTAAAAAAAATGTAAGTCTAGTTTTCAAAGTGTAAATCCAGTAATTTACATGTTAAATTTTACTGATAAACTGTCAATCTACGTTCAAAAATAAAAAAATCGGCCATCAACGTGTTAAATTCTATTTTATAAATTTGGCATTTGCAATTATAAATCCGGCTTTTAAAGTGTAATTAGGGCTTTTATAATGTTAAATTTTAATTTCAAATTGTCGATACTGTCTTTAAGTTATAATATCATATTTTTAAAACTGTAAATTTGGTTTTTTAAAAAGCAAATCCATCCTAACCTAACCTAACATAACCTAACCTAACAAAACTTGGTTTTACTAAAAAAAGTAGAACAACCTTAATTTAAGATCTAAATAAAGAGTATTTGTATTTTTAAAACTGTAAATCCAGCTTTTAAAGCTAAAAATTCTTCACCAACGTGTTAAATTTTATTGCCAAACTGTTAATCCTTTCTAATTATAAATCCGTCCTTTAAAAATGTAAATAAGATTTTACAAACTAAAAATTTGGCAATCAACGTGTTAAACTTTACTACCAAACAGTAAATTTGGCTTTCAAATCCGGTCTCCCGAATTGTAAATACGGTTTCTAAAAGTGTACTTGCGGCTTTCAAAAATTAAAATCCGGCTTCTAAATTATAAATTCAACCTTAAAACTGATTAATTCGGTTTTAAAGTGCCAATTTCTACTGCTAAATTGATAATACGGCTTTTAAAACTGTAAATTCGATCTTCAAATTTAGCTGCCAAATTGTAAATTTGACCTCTAAACAGTCTAAACTATAAAGTCATCCTATAAATCTCTAAATAAGGATTTTAAAAGTGTAAATAAGATCTTTACAAATGAAAATGTGGCTACCAACGTGTCTAATCTACTTGTAAACTTATAATCCTGCTTCTAAATTGTTGTGTTCAGTTAGTTATAGTGTCATTAGTTAAGATAGTTTGTTGAGGCAGGTTAGAATGATGCGTTCGGTGGGAGACTATGGTTGCATATTAATAATGTTTTTGCCTGTCTTTGCAAGGTAAGTTTGTTCTAAATGACTTATTGGTTGGAAGCATTTTTAGTACTATTTTGTTATTGCTACCTACTTTAGCGACGCACCCGTTATTGAGACGGTTTAAGAAAAAAAATACTTAGATTTGTAATTTTTTTTATCCTGCCAATTGTTAAAAAATGTAAATTTTTTTTATAAAAGTCAAAAATAACAAATTTTTTTTTATAAAAGTCAAAAACAACAAAATCCGGTCATAAAAAATAAAAATATTTTTAGAAAAAACTAAAATCTGGCCAAAATTGGTTGAAAAAAAAGAAATTTTATTTATAAAATGTTAAAAACTGCAAAATTAGGACTTGAAACATCATATTATTGTCAGAAAATACTAAAGTGCGGCTATGAAATACCAAAACACTGTTAAATAGCAAAATTCGATCATAAACTGTTAGAAAGTGCAAAGTTCTATTCATAAAGTCTAAATTAGCTATAAAATAATGTCAAAAAGCACTTGCATTATTTTTTAAACGTTAAAAATAAAAAAATGTTGGCATTGAAACATGAAAATATTGTTAATAGTTGCTATAAACTGTTGAAAAATGCATTTTTTTCATTAAATGTTAAAAATAGCAAAATCTATCTTTAAACATCAAAATATTGTTAGAAAGCACCAAAATCTTTTTAATGGTTGAAAAATGTTTAAAAATAGCAAAACCCGGCCTTGAAACATTAAGATATTGTTACAAAATTTGGCTATAAACTATTAAAAAGTGCAAAACTCTTTTTATGAAATGTCAAACCTTTACTCATTAATTATTAAAAGGTGCAACATTTTATCATAAAAAGTTGAAAATTGCTAAATCTGGTCATAAAACATCAAATATTTTTAGATAGAACCAAAACTCCGGCAATAAAACATCAAAATAACATTGGAAAACATCAAAATCTGGCCGTAAACTGTTAAAAAGGTGAAAATGTTTATAAAATCTCAAAAATTGCGCAAATCCGGCTATGAAATATCAAAATAATGTTAGAAAGATTTAAAATCCGGTCATAAACTGTCAAAAAGTGCAAAATTCTACTTATAGAACGCCAAAAACAGCAAAACTCCGCCATAAAGTATACAAATTTTGTTAAAATGTGTTAAATCTGCAACATTCTATTTATGAAAAGTCAAAAATGGCAAAATTTATGAAATATTAAAATATCCAGTCATAAACTATTTTTTTGCTAAATTTTGTTTATAAAATTTCAAAAAAAGTAATATCCGGCTAAAAATTATGAAAAAAACTGCCAAAAAGCACACAAATTTAGTCATTTTCTACAAAAAAATGCAAAATTGTATCATCAAATGTCTAAATCCGGTCATAAAACATTGAAAACAATTTAAATGGAATCAAAATTTGTCCAAAAACGGTTAAACAGTCCAAAAATGGCAAAATTTTGTCAAATATATTAAAATATTTTTAAAAAGAATCAAAATCCGGGTAAAAACGGTTGAAATGTCCAAAACTCACGTTAATTCTTAGGTTAAGTATTTTTGACAATTGATCATTATTTATTTGTATTTTTGATAACTAACAGATGATCTTAGATTGTGAATTTTTTACAGCTGCTATTTAAGATTTGGTAAATTGGCAATAAACGAGATTTTTGTGTAATTGATATAATTTTTTGATAAATAAACGTAATAAATAATTTTTCATATTTCTTAGTATAAATAAAGGTTTTTTGTAATCAATTTTTAATGAATTTCAATAGTCAAAGTTTTGTTTTGATATTACAGTTAAGATTTGCAAATAGTATTAAATGGAAGGTTTCAAATAGTTTTTACAAGTTATTTCTGTAAAAAAAATTTTGATTGCATTGGGTGAACACCCCATAGTCGCTAACCATAAATTAAGAGTGATTCAAATAAGCATATATATGATGTAATAATAGTTTTTTTATTTAAAATTTTCATGAGCTTGTAAATGATAAATATGAGGGTTTATAACCTGCTGGTTAGTTTACATTTACACGAGACGTCCATGATAAATTGTCGTCAATTTGTATTCTCAGCATTATAATTTAAAAATATTTTTTTGTGTTTTTGCATTAATGTTAAATGAGTGGCGTCTCTTTCAATGTTTTCGCTACATTTTGTAGCATTTCAATATTTTTATGGAAGCATATTAGGGTAGTATCATTTGATTATAAAATAAATTTTGCTGCTGCTATAAATTTAGCTGGATTATTTAGATAAAGGAAAAACAACACAAGACCGAAAACTGAATCCTATGGTATTACGTGCCTTATAGTAGATGTTGTAAATTTTGTATTGTAGCTATCACACATTATGATCGACTGCTAAAGTATGATCAAAAAAACAAACCTAAGCAACCCCGCGTATCTTATAATATTCAAGCTTTTCTACCAAGATATTATGATTATGATTTATTTTGTAATTTGCATTTTCTTATCATGTTTTGTGAAATAAACATTTAGTATTTGACAGTTGTTGTTAGTGCACAAGTTTTTATTGCTATAGCTAATTACTCTAATGCAGAACTAGCCGACATAAATTTCATGTATGGTCGAGCTAATGAGATTGTCACCAAACCGTGACGTCTTTATGTAGAATCTTATTCAAATCTCCAGATTTTTTCACATCGTATGTTTGAAAGAATTTACCAGAGATTGAGAAATACCGGTATACTTTGAAAACAGTGCTGTCTTTCCGGGAGACCAAAGTTGGTATCTACTGTTATAGCAAAACAAAAAATTATAGCACGGATAGAGTATAATCCAGGGAAAAGTGTGCGGAGAATATTAGCCGAAGTAGGAATTGGTGCTACTCTTGTTTGGAGAACCCTCCACGAGCAGCTGCTCTATCCATACCATGTACAATGAGTGCAAGCCTTAAATTTAATTGATCATCGGGCACGTTTGGTTTTTTGTTGCTGGTTTTTACGCAAGGATGCTAAAGACCCGAAGTTATTTTGCCAAAATTTTTTTTACGGATGAAGCTGGGTTCACACAAAATGGAGTTATTAATCGCCATGCTGTAATTGAATGTGGACATCAGATACGTTTTTCATCAAACATTTGTGCCCGTACTAATAGTCAGAGTGAATTCATGAATCCGAGATTCATTTTGCTATACGTTGATTGGCTCTAAGCCAATTCACGGATATTGTGACGGCAACTTTAGTTGCATTTGGTCAATGTATTCCTTGCTTAATTCTCGGATCGAGTTGAAAACTATGCAACCATCAATATTCAAATAATCTTGGGTGGTCTCAAGATTATTTGAATCTAGGATTATATTGACGGTTGCATAGTTTTCAACTTGTTCCACACCGTCACAATATTATTAGCTTAGAGCCAATCAACGACTATCAAAATGAATCTCGGATTTATAAATCCAGGTTCAATCCGAGATTTAATCTCTGACTATTAATACGGGCATTGGATGGGTATTGCTTACCTCAACTTTCTGCAAAACACAATGTATGATCTTTTGGGAGACATTCCTTTGGCCCACAGGCAACACATGTGGTTCTAGCATGATTGCTCCAGCTCATTTTTTAATTGCCGTTAGAGAGCATTTAGACCAAACTTTTCCACATAGGTGGATAGGAAGAAGCAAACCAGTTTTATGGTCAGCAAGACCGCCTGATTTAAACCCAATCATTAGTGTATGCTACTTCTGTAAATAGCTTTGAGGATCTGCAGTTAAAAATTAATGAAAGTGCCAAGAAATCCGAGCCAATTAGGGGGTTTTAGAAAGAGTACAAATGTCCTTCAGACAGAGATACCGTGCCTGTTTGGAAATAGAAGAAGGGCACTTCGAACATCTTCTATAACTCTGTTCTTTGTAAAAATATATAAAAAAATTTCATATCTCCGAAACCGTTGCTATGACAACCCATGTTTATTAAGACTATTTTGTTGTGGTTTGTACTACCACCTCTTAAATATTTTACAGTCTCTTTTGAACACCCTCTATATCAAATACAATATTACTAGAAACATTTAAGTTTATAATAGCTATTTAATTAAACAATTTAGTAGCAATCATAGTAAACCTTCTATAGTAATGCAGGTTATTCAAGTTGTATTCATATTACCAATTAGCAATTCCGACATTTGATCTTTTTAGTAATTAACTTCTCAATAAGCTGATATTTAATACTAAACTTACCCAACTAATCCTCCTGCAAAGTTGTTAGTTATGAGTAAATTAATAAAAATATTAAAAAATTGATTGTTACTACATAAATACGTATAGAGCATTTTTTTATATTTAGGTATATAAAATATTAACTAAATGTATGATTTATAAAGTGCTTCAAATTTAATATCGAATGACTTGCTTTGAACATGAAAATACGAAATAAAGTTTATGCCAATCTGATTGGAAAATTTAAATATCAATATTTATTTAACATTGTTTTTATTGCCTTACAACATAGATTGAATTTTAAATTATATTTAAGACAGTTAACGAGGTTAGGTTAGGTTAGTGACAAGCTTGGTAAAGAATGTTTATATCTTAATTTCATTAATTGCTTATTTTTATTATTATCAAAAATCAATCAATATGCTGATAAAACAATGTTTATAATTGTAAAAATATAACATTCTAAGTGTGCAACAATTTTGAATTATACTTTCATGTCTGTGATTTTAATTAACTTACTCAAATAATATAAAATGTAATAATATGATTTTAATCAAAAATTATTTATTCTCAGAGAAAAAAAATGAATAAGCGATGATACAGTTAATTATAAATTCCTCTCAAGGTGATTGTCTGTGGGGAGCAATGAATTACTGATCAAGATTAAGATCTCTTATAAATATTGTCAACAAGAGAGAAATATTTTATAATTATAAATATGCTTTGTTAAAATGATGACCGTGAAAAATTTACATTATTTACATTTTTTAAATGTCTGCATAATATTGCTAGCGACAGACATATAGATAATAGAATAATTCTGTTTTTTTATGGATTTGAATAACTGATTTATTAAAGTCAAATGTTATTTATTTATTACAACACATTTGAAAAAGTCGGATAGTTAATATATAATTTAAAAATACACACTTTATATTTCGTTACCGGTTCAAACTTTGTCAACATAAAATATATAAAATTAAATTAAATGCCGAGGCATAATTCAATTTTAAATCTATCTCACGAGCTGCCAGTTGTAAAGCGCCGAGTTTGTTTACTTTAATCTGCATACATCAAATCCTAATTTAAACTGTTCACTCAATATTAAATTTGTAAACTAAAATCATTATCGCTGAATCTTTTATAAATTTAATAAAGAACTTCTATGTTAAACAAAATAAAAAAAATATATATATACTAAAATATTATTATTTAAAAAATGTTTGGATTGTTTTTAATTTTGTATTCATTAACGACCTTACTCAATACAGTTATCTCTAAAAAATGAATAATAAAGTATAATAAACTGGTCGAGTCGTAATATGAATGAATTATTAAGTTATATCGGTTGCGACAGAAGTCACGCTACTATTTTCGTTCTTAATATACAGGGTGATTCTAAATAAGTGCAAATAATTATGATCATTTTTGAATGTGACTAGAATTCTCTAATACCCAAAATCAGCAATTTTGTTTGTTAACATAGCTACTTAGATAAAAATAAGTTTCATAGCTGATATTAAGTTTTGATAAAAGTTGGTTTACAAGACAAATGCGGTACTGTATTCTAATTGTTTAAGATTGCTTAACATAACCGTGAAAACCAATCTGTCATAAACATCAAATTAACAAAATGGTGACTTCTACCGCACTGTTTATGTGATTTGGTCGTAATAAAGCTTAATATTAATACCATATCTGTTTTGGAAGTACATACTTTCATTGTTTCAAGACTATTTTTTTAAAGTTAAAATCTAATAGTTTCTTGTAAATTCTGTGCAAAACAATAGTGTTTCAAATTACTTTTTTATAAATTTATGAAACGAATGTCTTGAGACTTAAATTTTAAAATTTTAAAATATGATTAGTTTTACTGATAAAAAATCTACTATGGATGCGCAATTTATAGTCTATAGGAAATAAATTGTGCAAAAAGTGCAAAACAAAACAATTTTATTGTAGTGTAATGAAATAAAGATAAACAGTACCGCTTTATCATTAAGGAAATAATAAAGACAAGTCTAAAAGCAGTTGAAAGTTTTTGCTCAATTTTGGACAAATGGATATGTGAACAAGCAAAATTGAATTTGGAGCAATACCAATTTACACAAGATACACCAGCACAAAATGCATTCTAAAAAAGTCACTGTTTGGTGCAAATTTTGGTCTGGCAGAATTATCGGTCTATACTTCTTCCAAAACAAAACTGGCATTGTCATAAACGTCAATATATAAATACCGTCGGCAGTACGGCGGAGAAGATATGTATGATTAATAGCGCTAACAAAAATTAAGCAACGGCCAAAGCGGCTGCAAGTTGGATGGGTGTTTCTAACAAAGTGATGCAAAGCGTAGCGTTTTTTCTAATGGATCTCAGTGGTTTGGTGTGCCCAACACCTTGATAACGGCGTGACTAGGTATATGTATAAATACCTACAATATGTGGTTTCACGAGCAATTTGAGAGCATGATTATCTCGCGGGGCGGCGGTGTAAACTGACCACTAGGATTATGCAATTTAACGATTTTGTACTTTTTCCTCTTGGGCAGTCTTAATTTGCAGTTCTAACACGCAAATAATTGATGCCTTCAAAGTCAACAAATCAAACGTAAGCCACAAAATACAGTCAGATTTATTAAAAATTAGACCTCCCGAATACGTGTCAGCAATCAAAGCCGCAGAGAACATTTAAACGACGTGATATTTTATACTTATTGTCATAAAATATTTTTTTATGTAAAAAAAAATGAGTGGATATTTTACACTAAACTTGATTTATTTACATTTAAAAATTGAGCAATAAAAACTATTAAAAAACTTTAGTACTGATTGAGCTCTAGTGCAGATTTTCCCAAACAATTTCTACAAAACATTTCACAAATTCTAAGATTTGACAAAACACCCAATGCTAGAACGTCAAAAACTTAAGTATACTTTTGGTTAAGTTTAGTACAGTTGAGTTACTTGCCAAAATGCAATGAAAACTTGATGTCTTCAATGTTATGCTAAGTTTTAATTAGTAAAGCTTTTCAAATCCAAAAGTAGTAATAATGAAAAAAATCTGTCATTCTTGCGGACAGGAGAAGCCTCAAAACATTCTCATTTGCAGTTGACGGCGTGCCAATAACTAACCAGAGCAGCATCAAACACTTTAGCATCACTTTTGCTTATAATCTTCGGCTCATATTTTGCAAGGCAGCAGAAAAAGCCAATAAAACTAACATGATGCTAATTAGACTGTTGCCCAACATTGGAAGATATAAAACGGGGAAGAGAAAAACATAGTAAGACGTCGTCTCTTTGATAGTGTTGTACGGAATCTCAGTCTAGATCCAGTGAGTACACAAAAAAAAATACCGAGAAAACCTCCAACGTACTCAGAAAAAAGTCGCCATATGGACAAAAACATAAATTCCCAATATAACATGGGCAACAAAAAAGTAAATAAAAAGTGTGATTTACTTTCTCCATCTATGATGGTGAATTCTTGATTGATGCTATAAGTTTAAAAGATAGCAAGTTTACAAATCCTCGTGACTTGCTTTTGCTCTTCCTTGATTTAGAACCTTTGCCAAGACCAATCTCTTATCAGGGGTTGTGTTGACTTTAATTTTGTGAATGATAATTGCATCTAAAATAATTAAAACAGCTAGGATTATGCCGTGAGCTTGTTTCAGAATGGAATTTTTCATAAACCAGAGCTGCTAGAGGTTACTTGGCAGGCTTAATGTCTACGGGTTTTTGTTAGTTGTGCAACTTTATTTTTTTAAACCTTTTTTTGTTATTGGTGGTCATGAGCAAGGTGAAAAAGTTAAAGATTTTGCTTGATTTATCTTTACAGTATATGTTGGGTGAGCTTCATGGAGTTATTCAAAGTAAACTAGAGTATATCTTACACTGTGCTGACTATCAACTGTTTTTAACTGACTTAGGTGTGGCTGGCAATTTGTAGAATAAAATGCATTTATACACTTTTATTAACCTTCTTGATGCGCGAGAAAATTGCCGCCTTGGAACGCAGCTTTGAAACGCGTAGAACAAAATTTAATTTTTCAAAAACGTTGGAAAAAGTGCCCATGTAAATGCACTCATATTCAGAATCTGTTTCTTGCTTGTATTTCCTATAGCGCCAGATCTTCCAAGAATTCTTGTTTACAGTTTGAAGCGGCATAGTATTGACGGTGTCTTTTTGCTCAGATGTAATTTGATGTTGGTTGGTTAAAAGTGGTTGAAACGCTATATATTTTTTAATACGCAGTTTTATAAAACTAAATATTTTTTTGTTAATTTTGCATAATCGGACCAAAACTCTTCGGTTCCGATGTGGTCCGATAAAGCGGAACCGATTGTATGTTATTCTATAAAAAAATATGAATTAGGACTTTTTTATTACTGTTGTTTAACATAACATTTAATATTTTTAACATAAATAAGTTTATACAATAATGTTTACACAATTTAATAAGATTAGATTATGTAAGCACAGACAAGCGCGTTTTCATGACAAGCAAATCTCTGATGCAGTTGTTTTGAACTAACTTTTAGTTTGAAGGTGAAACGTATTCGTTACAGATTTATTTTTAACCATCATATATAATAATGCTATTAATAGTTTATGCTTTATAAAATTATAAATAAAGAAACAAAATTTCCAACAATGATAAATAGAAATCCCCAAAGTTTAGTTATTCTTACTTTCTTGTTTAAAGTTGTTCACCAGTGCTCTGCTAGCACTCCGCCACGTCATTCGCATTTCATATTCAGTCTCTAGGAAAGCGCCTGCATGTCTGACATTTGTCAAATATTTTTAATCCTGTGATTAATTGTTGCCAACACTTTTAAAATGTTCATACCTTTAAACAAACATTTTAACGTTCTGCTTTCTCAAAGTTTGTATAATGTACCACTAGCTCGTCGTCAAAATATGTTATGAAAAAAATTGCTGATGACATACAATTATGAATACAGCCGGTTTTTGATTTAGCTTCCTATTTTTATAACGTTAAATCTGAAAATTACATTGTAACGTACTTTATATCAACAATCAATTTAATTTTATATTTAAATATTTATATTCAAAATGCTCTGCTCTTTGAAAATAATGAATTTATGTTGATGACATTTATTGAACTACATTCACTTATTTAAGTGGTAATTACATAGAATTTCCACTATTTCCAGTAATTTATTTAATACGTGCTTAAAAGCTTTTATAATGCACAGCAATCAGTTTTGTATATTTCCATTTATTAATTATTCAACTATATCTAAATTTGATATAAAAATACAATTTCCATTCTTGTTAACATTAGATATAATTTTAAATAGTAGCAATCTATATTCGAGCATACAATTTAATTAAATAATGTATATAAATTTAGTCTAATCAATAATATCCCGTCAATTAAAATCGCTCGACATAGTGGAATATAACTAAATAGATTAAAATCAGTTAATTTTATTATCAACCCTATTTGCTAGCATGCGGGTCAAAAACATACAAACAGTTAATGAATGCAGAATATAAAGCCACAAAATGGCGAGGGTTGAGTTGTTTCTAACAAGTCAAACATAACTTGCATGAATATATTATACATATACAAATTCCTTTGATCATTTTGAAACACGTTTGAAAACTAATATGAACCAATACTGTAATTATATTTTTTTTTATTTTAAAGCAAAAAATTCATTTGTATATTATATAGAAAATTCTAGTTGGGAATAATTAGTTAAGAACTTGCATAGAGATTTATTATTATACTTTTTGACTACTTAGTAGTGTTTTTATTAACAATACTAATGATGCAAGACCGTATTATTTCTTTGAGATACAGTAACAGAGCAAAATAAATATAACAAATCTTATACTTTAATAAAAAATAAATAAAAGTATCTTGACACATAAATACAATTAAATAAATATGTTACAAATAACTCAAATCTGAAGTTGTTTGATCCAAATTTATTAATAATGTTGAGCTATTCATCTTCTTCTTTGAATGCCTATCCGATTTTGGTTGTTAGCGATCACATGTATAATTTTATTGTTTTATATTCGAGATGATGTTAGCATTAATGTTCAATTCCTGATGTTTCTTAGCCAAAATATTTTTTTCTCAATGCCTACTTTCAATTTGCCCTTGTACAATGAGTTGCCGTATCTCGTATTTTTGGTTGCGCATTATAGTTCTCGTTCTTTTCATAATACTTTGCAGTTATCCAGGCCATCTAATACAATAGTACAGACCATACTTGATAAAGCGTTGTTGTGTTTTTATATTAATTTCTCGATTGCTGAGTACTTTTTTATATTTGGTAAAACAGTTTCTAGCCGTTTTATCTTTTTTTTTTGAGCTCCATTCTGCGTGAAGCTAATAACCAAGGTACTTAAAGCTACTAACTTGTTCAATATTTTTGTCAATTGTTATTTTGGATTCTTTGTGTGTTTCTCAGTTTGTTTTTTTGCTGTTCGTATTAAGACCAAATTGTTTACTGTGGTGATTTACGTTGTCCATTAGTGGTTGGAGATCTGGTCCGTTATCAGCTATAGAGGTGGAATCATCTGTGTATCTGATATTATTAATGTATTGCCAGTTAACTTTGATGTTTCTATTAATAACTAATTTTTTTATCACGTTATTGATTTGTAGTTTCGTAGTTTTTTTTTAAAATAGGATTTTTTTGCATTGTATTTTTGTTCAGTTAGTTTTTTGAAATCTTTTATTATGTAGTACTCGGTCAAATGCCTTTGTAGTCAATAAAGCATAAAAATACTCTTTGCAGTTTTGTACCAAAACATGTATGCTAAATAAAGCTTTGCGGATTTCAATAGTTTTTTTGAACCCAAATTGTGACCGTCTCATGGCTGGCATTGAAATCATCGTCATTGTAATCTTTTAATTTTTGAGCACTATGAGCCTAACAAAAAAAAACATTAATTTTTTGCTTATTGTAGTTTTGGTTTGATTAACTTTTGCTTATTGTAGTTTTGGTATTATTAACTTTTGTATTCTTTTGTATTCTTTTGTATTCTTTATGATTCCTCCTTTGCCACTCATTTCTGTTTTGGTGCTATTTTTCTGCTTTTTAATTGTTTTTGCAACTGCAATTAGGGTACTTTTTGTTTGATTTGATGATTTAGTTTCAATAACATTGTTTTATGTATTATCACACAGTTTGCTATGTGTTAAAAATTATGACTTGTGTCATTTTCTAAGTAAAAAACTTTGGTTTATAATTGGCCCAAATTTGGCCCGTGGGTTTCACTGATGCTCAAAATATTATTTTTTTCTGCTTGAAACAAGGATTTAATATCCCACGTTCCAATGGAGAGTTTGTTTTTATTTTGCTTTCGGGTATTTTTAGTACTCTCTTATTGACAAAAACTGAGAACCTTTTGTTAGTTTGTTATTTCCATGTAGTTTTTTAGGAATAAGAATTCTTCATTGGTTTTTTGTTAATTTCTAAAAGCTGCGTCTATTGTGGTTGTAAGTTTTGTTTTTAGTTTTTTACTTTAAGAGCATCCCGACCACTGGCATAATTTTGTAGTTTTGTAGTATTAAATTTATATTTCTACAAACACACTCAACAACATGATTTCTAAGTTTGGAGCGACGTAGGCCTGCAATCATTTTCTGATGTGCTACAATGTGTATCAGGCATAGTCCAGTTTAGAATAGTTAAAAACAGCTTTACATTTTTGGTTGACGTTTTTGTACCACATTATTTTACTATGTTTATGCAAATAAAGTTTATCTTAAGTTTTCATTGGTAGTTTTTAATTAGTGCCAAATTTTGAGAATTTAATATGCTGCCAAAAATTGGTTAATCCAGTTAGAATCAGTGGTTTTTTTTAGATTAAGTGTTCACAGACCTCTTGAAAATTCTTTTCTATTTTTTTATGTTGTCCCAAAAGTTTTTGCAAAGTTATCCTCTAATATTTGCAATACGAAAGTAGTTAGAAAAGCCAGCCCAACATAAAATTTCTTTTAGATTTTTGGTATTGTTCAAATTTTCTTTTTGATAGATTGTTTCTGTCAGGTATCACTGTGTTTTTAACAGATATGGCATTTTGTCTATTCTTTTTAAGCAATTGCATTAATCTCTTAGTATTTTTTAAGTTTAGGGCTTTGAGCAAGTGTTTACTGTATTAATGTCTAAATATAATTCTTTAATTAAAGCATACGCCCTTATGCTATATTATGCTGTACCACTTCAAGAAAAGGTGGAAAGCTGCTGAGCCATTTTGAGATCTCATCAACCTTTTTGGCAAAAGGGCCTGTCAAAAATGGTTTGTTTGCTTCAAATATTATGATACCAGCTAATACGACAAGCCTGGAAGGAGTCAATATTTAGATTTTGATAACCAGGTTCTTCTGGCGACTGTGGAAAAGAACCACTTAGACACTAGCTGAGAACTTAAACACCGATCAGTATAAATTAGTTGTCATCTCAAAAAACTCGTAATGTGTGGAAATTGTCTCAATGTGTCTTTTATGAGTTTTTAAACAACCACAAAGCCATCCAAGTACAAATTTTTACCAATTTGTTTCAAAAAAATTAACAAAACTCAAATATGTGGAAGATATGTCTACTTATCGAACTAATCATCTTAAAAATTACTCAAATATTTTCATTTAACTTCTGCAAGTGTTGGTTGAACTTGTCTTCCCAATGAAAATTTATAAGCATTCATAAAAAAAATAAAAAGTTTGTTTATCAAAAGCTTTTTTAAGCCTATATAGTCAATAACGTCAAAAGAAATCTTTGTTTAGGTTTGAAAACAACGTTTTACAGTAGTTGTAAAGTTGTCTTGAGCAATGTATGCAGTAGCTTCAAAGTATTACTAGATAACTTTAAGTTAATTTAAAATTTGACAAATGCTTCAGATTGTGAGTCTATGTTACTCCTCGTGTGCGTGTCTACTTATTAAAACTTTGAAATAGTATATCGGCATTATAACACGTGTATTGGCATAATAAACCTTGTATTGAAATAACCAACAAAGTAGAACATTTGTATCAGCATAATAACTTGTGTTTGGAAATAACTGAACAAGTCAAAGAGGTATAACTGTTATTTTATTGACTTCCTGGCTACTTACTTGATTTACTCAAAACTCGACTGCTTTTCAGTGCAAACAACATGTCTGCCTGGGCAAACATCATGCACTATAAAAAGATGCACTTTCGACAAAAGTATAATCAGACGTGCAGACAATGACAGCGCCTGGCGCGTAGGTGCAATCTGCCATAGGAAACCAAAATAAAAACCAAATTGCCGAGGACAATCAAAAAGTAACCGTGCAAACAAAGCACTTAGGCATTACTACAAGCTACAAGCTGTGTAGATTCCAGGAACGAGCAAACCTCAGCACAAAAACCACCTCGTCTCACAACCGGAGCGTAACAAAAGCGAGCACTAAAACCAATCTTAAAAAAGTAATTTAGATCGAGAGAACGGTAGTAACCTTTCTCAAGAACAAAACTCAGAATAAATCCTACTGAGTACGGCGCCTTGAAACCCAAAACATACCGTAAGTAAGATCTTACATCGGAAAACAAACGCAAAAGATAACGAGGAGAAAAGAAGATTACAAGCAGTGAGTGATAATACCCCCGGAATGGACCGTTACAAGAATCTTGCCACCCTAAAACGACGATAGCAAAGAAACTGCCACAAATTGCAGCCAATGCCAGTCTTTGGCACATACAACGGCAAGAAACGACTTTAACCGTAGCGAGTGAAGGAGTGTAGGCAGGAAGAAGTCTGCGGGGCAGCATGACCAATACAACAAAAATCCACAAATACCACAAATAATACTTTAAGTACAGCATCTTTATCACCATGCGCTTTTTTCATTCTGCCCTTTTACGTTCTTGATACTTAATATTATGTTTACAATCTAAAACGGGTTTGAAACTCAATTACAAATACAATTTTGTCTAGTTGTTTTACTTGACAAAAAAAATTATAGGGAAGTAAAGAAAAGAAACAGAAACGGTACTCCTGCAATAATTGACACTCATGGTCTCAACTATCGGAGGCGTTATATAGAGTAGACGAGTTGTGTATCTGTTATATAATAAAATAGTGTTTTTCTTAAAGACTACTAGTTATCAGCTTGTTGCTTTCTATCTTCTCAAACATAAAAGCCAGCCATCAGCACGTTGTGTAGTTGGCGTACAAAAGAGTCACTTCGACTGATGCTCTGCATCCGCAAAACAACCACTATTGACTAAGATATGTTCATGCAGCTGGCTCCAAAAACAACGTATCACTCCCTGATGATTACCTATACTGGCTTAATTGTTTTTTCCTTCAAAAATTCTTTAACACAAGCTTTATAGATTTGCCCTTTTTGTCAAAGGGTATTCAGTACTGACACTGTTGGTGGCTTATTGCACTTTTACGTTGTACCGCACAAACAAACCATTTTTTTTCAAGAATACATAACAAAGTACAAACTTATTACATTAATATTCTGCAAACAAACCGGTAACAAATAGCACACCACGTAGGTATTGCAGAGCAAGGTTCCTCAAATTTTGCAAAACAGTACAAACACCAAAGGCCACAAAAACAACAAATTTTGACTTGATTCTGCAATTACCCGTAAGCATCGTTGATAATTCCATACAAAATATAACCATAAAAGCTGCTTTATGACAAACGCTTTGAACTGAATCGTTTTTTTTTACATGTCCCAAGCATTTAAAACTCAGATTTACATTAATATTAATAATTGTATTCAATTATATAACATAGTTTGGAAAAACTTGCTCTAGTTCATAGAAACTGGTGTTTTTTGTCATGTACATACAAATTAAACTGGTTTGGAGTAGTTGAAGAAACCCATGCTCTTTTTTGCATGCTAATATCAAATATTCAGTAAATACAGAATCCGACAGCTAATATTACTTTGTTTTGCAACTTGCTTAAGGATAAAAAGTTATGGATTAAAATAAATTTGACATTTATATCAATGTGCAAATTTATTTCTTAAAAATGACTTCTTCCTGACCTTTGGTGCAGTACTGGAATTTTTGTCTAAAGTTTTGCATTAATTCTACTCTAATACTCACAATTTTTTTTTTAAATTCGCATTTTATGGTCTTTTGCTTCAAATATACTCAGAGAAAGAAATGAGGAAAAATTGGACAAACATGTTATGTTGCCATACATAAAAATCAAGTGACCAGAAAACATACTGCAACACAATTTCAGTTTGCTGTGCTCTATATGCAGTAAAAAACTTGCAAAAACCGCCTGCAGAAAGCAACACAAACTGGTTGATGGGGGTCTTTTAGCTTGTAAACAACTTGAATTTCATACGGATGGAAGTGCAAATCTAAAATTCTTAGTTATTTTTTTTTGAAATTTTTTAATGCAATTGAATGCCTTGTTGCTAATCTTCTCAGAGTTCTTATCTGATTTATTCAATATTTTTGGGTATTCTTACTGTACGTACGCCTCCAGTAAATTTTGAGCCAACGTTCTCATTAATTTCTAAATCTTGAACCCATTTTATTATTGTTTGTAGTGTTGCAAATTGTCTGTGTCTTTCAACATTAAACTTGTGACAAAAAATGCTTTTAAGTGTTCCTAACTGATTGATTTTGTAAGAAGCTTTCAACCACGTATACGCGTTGATTAATTGAAAACTTAAGAAGGATCTATTAAACTGCATAAATTAACGCACGCAAATCTGGAAATAGAATTGTCAATAACAAAATATTGTGCTCGTACCTACTAAAAGATGATACAACTGGCCAAAACCTGTATATTTATTGTACAACTTTTTGTGGTCAGAAATCTGTTAACATTTTGTTCCGCAACAGAATTAGTTCCATCTCTTTTTTATAAATTTCTTTAGCTTTTAACATTTTATTTGGATTCTAGTAATTAAATACTTGGAAAACGTTAATTCACATATCCCGGACTTTTTTTTTAGATTACAGACTGAGCAATATGTTTGTAAAATTGCAGTAGCTATTTTGTCCAGGGCATACTGTAACAGGATATCAAATTATTTATATTTTGCTTCTAAAATAATGCTCGTCTAAAAACACTGCCGAACTAATATTAAAATAACGTCCACTTCTATTATGAGAATCTTATAATCAAGAACGTTTAATAGATTATTATGATATAATAAAATTTTTGCAATATTGAATTATAGTCAATTCCAACGACATAAACTTTTATTGATATTTCAAACTGAGCTAAAACGTAATAAAGCTCTAACGATATATGCAAGGTTACATAAAACTCATTATTCGATGAGATACATTCAACAAACAATATTAATTAATTGCTAACCTGACAATAACCACTTCACACATCAACCTATATTGTAATAGCGGACTTGAGACTCAATTGATTAAATTACGTAACATAAAATCAATAGTCTGTTAGCGCTAATTAAGAATTATTGTTTTAAAATTGTAATACTTTAATAATGACAAACAAACACCAATAAATTTTAATATTAAAATATAAGTAATCCATTAAAGCTTATAAAATACCCTATATCAATATATTTATGACATTAATATTGCAGGATTATTGATTAAAGATTACCGTGTGTCGATATAGGTTTAACTTTTTTCTGAACGACTTACAAAAAAGCTTTCATATGATTGGATTTCACGATAGACTTGCGAATAGTAGACGCTTGCTGAATATTTAGTTTAATTTAGCAAGATCAAAATTGTCTGTTGTAACTTTATATGATTTTCAGGTGCAAGTATACCTCAAGCTATATGGTAATATCATTAAATGTTACGATGCACTGTATCGAAGTAATTAATGTAGTTAGTTTCACAAACCAAATTTGTGCCCTTGGCAATCAGAAATATATTATTCAAAACAATGCACCAGAGTAATCAATTATGAATTTCATATTAATTAAATTATTATATTAGTAGTAGTAAATAGTTTACGTGATTCATATAGATAATTACAACAAAATTACCTTAAAAGTTGGTAAAACATTATTAAATAAACTCAAATAGATAATTCCAACATCCATTAAAAATATTTATTCTATTAATGCAATAAAAAATAAATTATATTACAAACTTTTAGTTCCATACAAAAATAATTTAATAAAGAGAGCAATACCTACGTCTGGCTCTAACGAAGCATAAATTACATTAAGTTAATAATAATCCTACTCCACCGTAAATATAATAACTATGATTAATATTTAAATGCATAATGAGTGCTTAATTAAATTCTGTTTGCTAGACATTTTATTACTTATTATTTTTAATGTGTGCTACTTATTAAAACATAATATTAATTAATAAACTAATTTGTTATAGTTTTAGTTTAATTAACTCATATTACACCGATTTTTAGTCTGACCGTTAATTAAATTTTCCATTACTTCAATTAAACTAAACGCAATAAACGTCTCGAAACTAGACTCATAAGTGTACTACAGTGTACTATCATAACAAAATTTCATCTATACGGGATAAAATACAATGTTGGATTACAAGTAGTAATAAAATTGAAATAGCCACTTCATGTGCTTTAATCTGAGTACTTTCGACTGAAAACGATCCGTTTAACTCATACAAAGTGTAATTCATAATATCCGTGCATTTTATAGTGTGAATGGTACATAATTTTCTTTATTTAAATGTTACTATGTGCTTATTTGATTTTAATTGTTTTCAACATTAATATATAAAGTAAGTTTGAATTAAACTTTTAATAATTTTAAGTTTACTGTCCTTCACAAAAAATGTAAAATTTAATATCTAAAAATCTGTAAGGCTTAAATAAATTTCCATTTTATTATGTTCTGTGTATTGAATCGTTTAAAACGTTGATAGTTTTTAATTATCCCTGGTAGTTAGGCTTTAGCTGCTTCTTCTTCTTCTTCTTCTTCCTTTATGTTAAGCTATTAGCTTGTTTTTTTTTGTCATATTGCCTTAGTTGGATTGAGTAAGATTGTCGCTTCATCTGAGGTGATTTATCTCGTGCCACTCTTATCAGTCTGGTTTCAGTCATTCTTTCTATATGGCTTTAGCTTAGCAAATATAATTACATTATCTATTTAATAACAATATTTACAATTTTGGGACAAAAATGGTGTCGAGACAAGTCAATGATGGCATTCTGATCAAAATGTTGAGAGTAGAAAAAGAAGTAGTAGTGGAAGCACTAAAGGCCATATATAATAACTGCCTGCAAGAAGAAATTATACCCACCAAATGAAAACAAGCTACAACCATAATGCAACACAAAAAAGGAGACAGACAGAACCACTACGGATTAATATTGCTTCTATTACAAATATATAAGATATTTGCCAACACAATCAACAAAAGACTAACCAATAAACTCAAAGATTATCAAACCAAAAAACAGGCTAGTTTCATAAAGTGTTACAGCACATTAGACCACCTGCTGTCAATAAAGTCCGTCTAAGAAAAAGGCACAGAATACCAACTACTAGCGTACATAGCTTTTGTAGACTACAAAAAAACGTTCAATTCCATAGAATGATGGGCAGCCAAATAAGCACTTTATAATAACAAGATACACCTAATACACCTTAGATATATAACACTTCTGCATAATAAATACGCAGACGCAACTAAAAAAATTAAACTAAAGAAAGAAACAAAACCAATACTAATCAACAGAAGAGTGAGACAGGAGGATACCATCTCTCTTAAACTATTTATAACAACTATAGCATAAATAAACAAAAAATAAGTCATCTCAGATTTGCAGACAATATTGCAATATTTGCTGAAACAAGAGAAAAACTGAAGCAAATGATTGAAGAACTAGAAACCAAATTGGCTGAAGTAAGCTTGAATAAACACTGAAAAGAACAAGTAATGACAAACCAAATAGAAAAACTACAAATTGCACTAGCAAACACGCTCCTAGAACAGGTAGACGTGTACATATACTTAAGTTAAAACATTAGACCAAATAAAGACCACCACTAAACCAAAACACAAAGACAAACTAAATAAGGATAGAAACCATTCTAAAACCTAAATTTTGTACTAAGAAGTAAAAATTTACCGCAGAACCTAAAAACTAAAGTGCTTGACTAATGCGTATTACCAGTACTTAGCTGTGGAGCAAAACATGGTTCTTTACTAAAGGCAATTTACGTATCAGTAGCACAAAGAGCAATGGTACAAAGAATGCATTACTTTCAAAAAATACAAAAGAACTACGTGGATAAGGGAAAAAGCCAAGGTAGCTGATTTAGCAAAAACTGTCTTTGGACTGAAGTGGAATTTTGCGGGACATAATGCTCAATGCAAACACCGTCCTTGGAATAACATCTTTTAGTAATGGGGACCTTGGTTTGGCAAAAGACCAAAAGGACAACCGCAAACTAGATATTGCAATGATGTAAAAAGAATAGCTGGATTCGTCTAGATAAATATTTCACAGGACCAACAAAGATGAGCAGATATAAGGAAAATCTACATCCGACAATAGATATATAGATAGATTTACAATTCTACAAATAAACTTTACTTTGTCTGCATCGTTGATTTCTGTTTTTTTTTTTAAACTGTTCCAAGTTGTACACTAATGAGTAGATAAAATTCGTACTATGATAATGCTTCTTGTTTCCTGTTTCTAATTTAGCATAATTATATTTGGTGGTTAGAAAATATATTATTACGTAAACAAGTTTTTTGCATTTGGACAAAGACAAACACTTTACCTCTTCCGGTGTCTATCACAATAGTTTCTTTGTTCTCAAAGCCATTAGTTGCAAGTACCTTTTTGGTTTATCAAGTAAACAAGCTATAACATGTGAACAGAGACGAATGCGTTACTTCTCCCGGTGTCTATCATAAAAGTCTTCTCTATTCTCAAAACTATTTTAAGCGGTCTTTTCGTATGGCTGTTGTAAATGCTTTTTTGGTTCATCAAGTAAACAAGCTTTAACACGTACATGAAAACCGATACGTTACTTCAGTATTTGCAATAAAGACATTTTTTCACCGAGCCATTTTACACGGTCCTTCGTATTGTAATTGTAAGTGCTTCTTTGGTTTATTATATTGTACAAAAACATGTTTGGTAGTAATAAGGTATTTAAAAACAACCTCAGATTTTTCTCTATACTTGGATGGATCTATTGACTAGACGTAGTTTTTGAATTTATTATTAGCTTATCGATAAAAAGGAAAAATCTTCAAAAGACTTGCACATTCTGTGGGGAGTGTCGGATTTATCTAACTTTTGTCAGGCTCCTACCAACTAAAACTTCTCCTCCACGTATCACTGACTAACTAGGATAATTTGTCATATTCTTCAGTCAGCGAGGTTTTTTATGATTTTTTACGTTTGATTTTGTTCATTCTCTTTTTCTAGTAAAAAATGTTTTTGTGTTGCCTTTTGGCCCATCTCCTTATGTCTAGAATCATTTCGTGGGTCCACTGTCCTTTTCCATCTTGCAACCACATCTCCTGCCATTTCTCTAAAGTTTCTTCTCTAACCTGTTCTTTTTCCTGCTTTTCTTTGCCTATTATTTTGCTCCTATCTTTGGCTAGCAGCGTCTAGGAAATCATGCGCTAGCACCAAAGCACTCATTGTTGGAATTGTCCTGCAAACCTTTATGTTTATATTTTGCTGAAAGCTGTTTAGTATGCTTGCGTACTTTTTATATTTTAGTGCATCTTTCCATATTGAGGCTGCGTACAAAACAACCAACTCTGCCACCGATGCAAGGATCTTTCTCTTTCCGTTGCTAATTCCACCGCACCTAAGCATCAGCTTTGCAACTGTTGGAGTTTGCTTTTTTGCCTTTGTTGTTGTCGTTGTCTTAACGTGCTCGCCAAAAGTCAGGTTTTTATCGATGGTTACTCCCAGGTAATTGATCTTTTTTTGGGGCACTATGGTGTCACTTCCCAGTTTAAAGTTAATTTTCCGGCATTTCTTTTGGCCAATAATCATAAATGGTTTGGTTTTTTCTAAAACCAGTTCTAGCTTGCACTCGGCCATCCAGTTGTTATTTTTTTCAAGAGTATTGTTTGCAGTTGTCGGCGTATGCCCAATAGAATCACCTGTTTGGGTGTGTCTAATCTAAGCAGGTCATCGTAAAACACGTTCCATAGCTGGGGCACAGCACCGACCTTTGCGCAACCCCACCCGTGACCTCGTGCTCCTCTCCTTTTATCTATTATCACTCGGTCGGTGAAATTGCTCTTGATTACCTCTACCAGGTAATCTAGTATTTTCTTTCTCTGAAAAGCGTTAACATTTTTGACATATATAGTAATAAAAAAGCATTGTCTTCACTTTTTGCAATATTCTTAACTATCTCGATCGGTCCAAGGGTTGACATCCCTTCTCTGAAGTCAAACTGAGCGTTAGATAAGTCCTCTCCTGCTGCCAACCATGTCTTTAGCCTTGCCACTATAATTTTTTCATAGAGTTTGGTATTTAATTGCTGCCTTTAATTATGAGTAAAATTGTTCAATCAAACCATTTACAATAAGATGATAAGCCGTGAATTTAAATTCAAACGTCATTGTTTGGTTGGGAGATTCAATTGTGTGTGGTTTCCACTAGCAATCAGTTTTAGAACCCCTTCTGATGGCAAATCCCTACTGGTTGTAAGAAAGGCATTTGGATTTAAAAATAATTTTTTTTATGATTCCTTTCCTAACTATAGTCACCTTTGTTGTCAGTCGGTCTCTAAAATAAAGATCCTATATTGGCGTTAGGATTAATGAGTATTTTGCTATGACACACGTAATCTGCCCAAGATGCTTAGCCCCTTTATCTTTCTATTGTAAATTCAGAAATAAAAGCAATGTCGTTGTCGTGTTTTATAAAGATGAGACACTGCCCAGAATATTGCTCTGGTAAAACCCAAGTACTGTTTGCTTCATATAATTTATATCTTTTGACGGGTGCCCTTATCCAAATAAAAAGTGTTAATGCCTTTGGGGACCGGTTCAAGTTTATCAGTGATTATGTTGTTCTGCACTTCCAGTCTATTTAATAAGACGCCCGGTTCCAGTTGTGGGCCCGATACTTATAGCAAAACCCGTCTTGAATATGGCAGTTCTTCAAACCAATAATTTGAAATTCCTTGTCCCATTCTTTGTCTGATTTGTTTGCGCATAAAGTTTTTTGGAATCTTTTAAGGTAATGTATGCAATCCTGCCAACGATAGAAGATAGACGATAATTATTTATAATAATAATAATAATAATAAATGTATGTCATGTAATGGTGTTCCTAAAGGTTCTTATTGAAGTTTCTCTGCTTCCCTTATGTCAATTGTTTTTGTGCCTTTGTCATGCCTGTTGCTGATAAAGGTGGTGTTAAAGGTTTATGGCTCTGCCATCAAAGTTTTGCTCTATGGGTTACCTTCTGGATGCTTCCAAAAGCTTCTTACTTCTCGATTATGTTCAAATAATTACGCCTAAAAAATCCCAAGGCTGCTTGGTTTCTGGCCGATGTAGGATTCTACACTATTAGTACTACATATCAGAGATATCTTATTATTATTTTCCGACAATTTGTTTTTTGTTTTCATTTTATGCTAATTGATAAACTTTTAGTGAAAAAATAAAATAAACTAGAGACGCGACCAGAAAGGGTTTCTACCATTCCCTATCCCCAATTTATAAAGTTCAGGCTTGATAATATTCAAGACAGTTCACTACTAACCTACTTTCTGCAATCTTTTTTAATCATTACTAAAATTATTGTTAAGTTTTTTTGCGTAGAAAGGAAAATAACATTAAAAAACTTCATTTTCCTTCATCTTTTCTTCTAGGTGGTCCAAAATCTTTTGCCTAGAGGTTACTTTTAACTCTTCGTTAAAATTATGTTTGTCAAAAGAGGTTGTGCGTTTCAGTTTATATCTTTTGCATTCACTTATCAAGTTTAGAGGAGTCTTTTCTTTCTCAATACCCCCAATGTCGCGGGTGTATGAAGAAAGAACAGACGCTAATGTTTATTCTCATTCTATGCATGTGCTTTTTAAAACCACATTATCCGGTTATCAGTCCTGTAAGCTTTTGCAGTCTTATTTGACTAACTTGTGTTACCAAAGTTTTGGTTAATGTGATCGTCCAGTTAGGAATATTTTTGAGTGTGTCATTACCTTACAGTTTTGCTGTGTTCTGCATCAAGTTTGCTTGTGGTATTATCATATCAAATATCTTTTTAATGTAATGACCTTTCATGAAGCTTGACTTCATTATTAGATTATATATATAATTTTGTGATGTAACTCATTTGTTATGCTAGTAAAGTGGTGTTAACAATAGTTGTACATTTATAGCTGCTGTGAGCGTTATTCTCATTGTCGTTATCATCAAACATGCCTAACTTCTCTAAACTTTACTTTACTTAAAAGTGGTTTTCCCTTATACAAGAGCTTTATATGTAATAATGCAGATGCAATCTTACCACCACCGTATATAGCCATCTGGTTATATTAAGTGTCAGTCCGACCATAATTCTGGTTGAAAGCAGCCAAATGGCTTTTGTGGCTATATTATCGAGGTGAGTGTGAAAGTTAGGCTTGGTGTCAAGCGTGAGTCTCCGATATGTTACTTTCTTTGTTATTAAAAACGTAGCTCCATACATTATTAGGTCTTTGGTATTCTGTCTTTTTTCAAACGGTGCAATCTCACCGTTTTGCTTAGGTTTATTGATAGCTTTTCCTTGTTGCACCTTTTTCCTACGGTATATAGTGCACTCTGTATCATGTTTGAAACAGTTTCCTATATTTCCGTCGTCCATGACTAGACACCAAAGTATGGGTGAAACTACATTTTTTTGTGAGCAGTGATAGTTGACCCTTTGTTGAACGAGAGGGGTTATTCTTCCTTTATCCCTCTCAATATCCAGAAAATACCCAAAGCGTTAGAAGCCATTTACTGTTTGGTCTATGTAAACAACAAACATTGTATAGTCAACGCCAATTATCTGTTAAACAAAGTGTGCCAAGTGTGTTACTGAGAAATCTTGACTTGACAAGCCTTTGGAGATGCCGCAAGGACTGCGACGGCAGTCTAACTCTACACATCAAAATAATTTCTGCTCCTGGAACAAACTTGCCTAAAAACTTAGATTGTAACGTTGTGTACGCGTTTTTGTAGGTTTTATACTATAAATTTTTTCAGTTTTGTACTTAAACTCATCCAAACTATATATGTCAAGCTCGTACCAGTAACCGTGGACCGGGAACGTACACATTACATCTTAGGACATTTCTTCTTCATTTCACATCCTCTACATACCGGGCTATTGTAAAGTCTTTGCTTAGTTGAGAGTGCAGTGTCAAGATCACTGTTATAATTTGCAGGTTATTTCTAGTCACTTGTAATAGGCTAATTTCTTTTTTTAAATGTATTGTGTTTGCTTTTAGTAGTCTTTTTAGTAATAGTGCGGTCTCGAGTTCAGACCCACATAGCTTTACGGTAGACCATTTGCGCGCCAAGCCATCAATCTTCATACTCCCTACTTATTTGCGTGATCTATTATCCAGTGCAATTCGATGTTGTTCCCACAAGTTGTCAAAGTGAGAATATTATGACTAGCGCTTAAATCAGTTTGTTCTTCCACAGTTTATGTTATTTAATTTAAGTGGCTAGTTTAAAAAAATGTACAGTTTATTACATTAGAGTAATGTTAAAAACATAATAAAAATACATTATTGCATGAAATGAATTAATAATTTATTCAAAATCAGTCAATCGAATCACAGCGGCCAAGGGTCAAGCATAGACAATTGTTTCGGTTCTACAAACCTCGTCAGTATGCCTTGTACGACCACGGCATCGCATGATAGCAAAGACAATTTTGAATAAAAATTTCTGTTCTTATGAACACAATTGATATTATAAATAATTATATTATAAATAAATATATTATTGCATGTTCAGATGTTGCCTGTTTTATTACGCTTGGCTTAAAAAAATATTAAATAATATATTTGCAACTTTACAAATTAACTTTATGATAATCACACTTACACTATAAAGCAAGTAATAAATCTACAATATGTGAACACTGTTCTGCATCATGAATGAATTGTAAACGCCTAACCTAGACCGTATTGATTTATTACATTCCTATACATTCAACTTGAATAGTAGTAAATTGTCGTCTTCGTCCATTAAACAATAATACATACTGATTACAACTCGGACGGAAACTTAATTAAATTCAAAAGCTATTATTACGTAATAACTTTCATTAATTCTAAAAAATAAAACCATTTGCAGCTTAGGTGGTTGAAGTTATCAAATTGAATTTGCACATACATTTATTACTTTTATGTACTTAAAAATTAAAAATAAAGAAGGACGATAAGTTAAATTTTCATAATTACTCAACGTCCAAACATTTAATTCCATAAGGACAAAACCCTTTTATTTAATTAATGCTACATGCACAGTATACATTTTTATAACGAGTCTGCTTAATTATGTAACAAAAAATCCACTTTGTGAGTGCAGAAAAGTGTAATGTTACATCTGCTAAAAAAATAACTAAAAAGTCAGTATTCAGTTTCATTTTAATGTAAATTTTAAACTAGTAGTTTGATTGTTGGAATATGTAAAAGTTATTCATGTCAATTATTACTGTCACTATCAGCATGCAAATCAACACACGCTTTTTATTAAAAAAAATGTTATTAATCAATTTTTTATTTTAATAACAATGTAAAATACGTTTTATAATTACAAAATGTAATCAAAGTATATTGATGTAAAAAGCTTTGTTATATAATTTTAACATATTATTGGTTTAACAAAAGCTCTGCTGATTAGTTTATACAAGAATTCCATAGAGGTAGGCACATTGATTTTATAAAGATTTTAGTAGTCACTTGTTGAACTTGTTGGGTTCAAGAACTGTGATTTAGTAATGACGGAAGGAACAAGGTTATTTTTGTTCGAACACTCCTTATAAAAGTGATTAACGTACTTATGTACATTAGTTCCTTATTACGAGTTTCATTATTAATAGTACTTTATTTAATTGAAGCATAATTTTTTTAATTTGAATCAAATTATTTATAACATTAATTTGTTCACAACTTTACAATGTAACAACTTTTTGATCATTGCAGCTTTCCTTTTCTAAGCTGACATTCTATTTAAGAATTAAAACTAATTTTATAATTATTTCTAGCACTGGCCTTTTCGATGCGGACCTTTACGTCATGCGAATGGTCCAACTGATCATTTATTGTGGTACAGAGATATACATAATTCTGTACTCTTTTAATGCGTTGGTGGTTGATTAATATTTTGCATCTTGTGATATTGTTTTGCTAATGACTATTAGTTTTGTTTTGTTAATGTTAATATCCAGTCGTTGTCTTTGACTGCTTTCTGTCACTCGTATCTATTAGTAGTTGTAGATTCTCCTGATTGTCTGCAAATGTCACAGTGTCGTCTGCGTGGTAGATGTTATTTAGCCTTTCTTCGTTTAACGCAATTCTCTTCTAGAGCCTCTCTAAAGATGTATTTTGAGTATATATATATATATATATATATATATATATACGCCCCTATCTCACTCCAAGTAGAATCTTCGTTTCTTCCGTGTTCCCTCCTTCCAGTCTTACGGAAGCAGTTTGGTTTCAGTAAAGATTTATGACTATTCTTAGATTTCTTTTTGTCTAGTCTGATGTTTTGTAATATTTGAACCATTTTATGATGTTTAACCTTGTCGAAGGCTTTCTGGTAGTCAATGAAACATGCATAGATGTCACAATTCATATCTCTACACCTTTGGAATAGCACTTGATGGCTTCTCGTGTGCTCACTGCATTCCTGAAACCAAACTGTGTCGGTGATATTTGTTTCTTACATATTTTATATATTTTTCAGTGGATGATCTTAAGGAATATTTTGAGTAAGTGGCTCATGAAGCTTATCGTTCTGTAATCACTAGACAACCTGGCTCCAGTTTTTTTGAGCAAATTGATAAATTCTGATTGTAGCCATTTGTTGGTAATTGTACCCAAGTTGTATATATTGTTGAACAGTGATGTTAGCCATTTCACATTTTCTTCATCAAGAAGCTTCAGCACATCGGCTTGTTCATTGTCAAAACCTGCGGTTTTGCTGTCTTTTATTGCTTTTATCGCAGATTGAACCTCTCTTATTATAATGCTCAACCCAGTTTCTACTCTTGTCTGTGACGGATCAGGTCTGTTGTCCTGAAATAGTTGTTTCACATAGGTCTTCCATGTTTTTTTGATTTTTTCTTGGTTGATAATGATTTGTTCCTCATTGTCTACTAATTTGTTAATGGTTCTTTTTCTATTCATACATGTATTTTTTCTGATTTTTCTATAAACATTAATAAAACAGGCTGACCAGACATACTCTTTTTCAGTAACATGTAGTCTTTTTGAAGTTAGAATACTTTTTCTTTTGTATTTATACTTGTTTGTACCACTGTTCAATGATGGCCTTGTAAAGGTTGAAACTAAGTTTTTAAATATATTTGTGATATAGTACATAAAAAAATTGTTTTATTTATTTTATAATGAATTATCATAGTAACGGCCAACATTATTAATTAAAAAAAAAAAACTAAAAAGTTTAAAATATCAAAAAACACTCAAATCCAGCCAAAAAACTTAAAAATTTCGTAAAACAAAATCCGGCTATAAAATTGCAACATAGAATAATAAAATGTCAAAAATCCAGTCAGAAAACATAAAACTATAAAAAAACAATAAATTAGGCTATAAAATGTCAATAATATTAAAATACGGTCACAAAACATAAGAAATACATGTGAAATCTGACCACAAAATGTTAAAAACACTAAAATCCAGCCACAAAATTTGAAAATTGTAAAAACAAAGTACTAAAATCCGATTATAAACTGTTAAAATTAGTTTAAATTAAAGTGCGCCTAGATGGTGGTACCAGCCTTTAATAACCAACATTTGGCTTGGTGAGCCACTTTAATTCTCTATGCAAGCGTCTTGACATTCAAAGAAGAGGTAGTGATACCAAATTTTAATGACAAACACTTGAGCAAATGGGTCGGCACTTTAGTTCAAACTACTTAATGCTAATCATAAATTGGAGTATCCCATCCACTCATCCAAGTGAGCTGGTCATTAAGAGATTGGTATCACTATTGCCTCTTTTTACACAAAGACATCCAACGCTTGTAGAACAAATTAACTTCTACTCGCTTGATGACAACCACTTGAGCGGTTGGTGTATAGTCTAGTTTAAACTACTTGATGGTAATCTTAAATTCCACCTACTCACTTGTCATGTGTTGCTCATTGGAAGATTAGTATCACCGTTGCCTCCTCTCATAAACATACTTCTGACGCATGCAGAAAAGATGGACGGGTGGGAACTCAAGATTAAACTACTTGATCGATTATTAAATTAGAGTAGCCCACCTATCTTTCCAAGTGTTGGTTAATAGAAAATTGATGTCACTATCGCCTCCGCTCACATAGTGCTTTTTAACGCTTGCGGAGTAGAGAAGCTTTAAATCTCTTGATGACAAACATTTGGGCATGTGGGTGTGCACTCCAGTTTAAACTGCTAGTTTGTAATCATGCTTTGAAGTGTCCCGTCTCCCCACCAAATATCGGTGGCCTAAAAAAGCTCAATTTTTTCCTTCCCTAAGAAGCTCCTTGATTTGATTGTGGCGAGGATTTCTTTCTCTTTAGCCATTATAGTTAGGATAATGGCGTTAGTAATATGGTCTTTCCATGACACACGCAGTATTTGTCTATCTCACATCTCAAAAGCATCTAGCTTTCTCGTGGTTGCCTCAGTCAGTGTCCATGCTTCCATTCCGTACAGCAGCAGCACCAAAAACACGTAGTATCGTACCACTTCATTTTTGTGTTTATACATATATCTCGACTCTTAATAACGTCTCAATTCTGCATTTTATTTTCTGCGCTGGATCCCATCTATCGTTAATAATGATTCCAAGGTATATCTATTGTTGACACTTTTGATGGTATCATGTTCAAATCTAAGTTGTTGCTGCTGGTTTGGTGTGTTATCCTTGCTCATGATCATAAATTTTGTCTTGTCTGTGTTGATTTCTAGTCCGTATTTGTTTCTATTCATGAGGTGTTCCAAGTCTAAAGCATTGTCAGCGAAGATCATTGTGTCGTCCGCGTATCTGATGTTATTATGCGTTTTTCTTGGGCTACCCTGAATATATATTTAGAGTAGATGTTAAATACTAGTAGGGATAATATACATCCCTGCCTCACTCCGCGTAGAATCTTTACTGTATCTATATGGTTTTCGCCGACTCGGACGCTTGCCGTCTGGTTCCAATAGAAATTTGTTATAATTTTTAGATCTTTATAATCTATGACAATCTTTTCCAAAATTTGGATCATTTTATGGTGTTGAACTTTGTCGAAGGCTTTCTTGTAGTCGACAAAACAGGCATATACGTCGCAGTTCATGTAACTGCATCTCTAAATTAATACCTACACGCTGAATAAGGCTTCCTTTGTTCTTACTGCATCCGTAAACCCAAATTGTGTGGGTTTTAGCTGTTCTTTCACTATTTTGTATATCCGTTTGTGTATGATCTTTAGTAGCACTTTCAGCACATGACTCATAAGGTTTATTGTTTTGAATTTGTTAAATGTTTTTGCTGTGTCTTTTTTGGTATGGTAATGAATTCTAACTCCAGCCATTGTTGCAAAATAATACCAGTATTGTAGATTTGATTGAATATATTGGTAAGCCATTTGGTTCTTTTTTTGTTCATTAGTTTTAGAAATTTGGCTTAGAATATATCTGGTCCTGGAGCTTTACAATCTTTTATCTGTTTTTTTGGCGTTTTTTACTTCAGTTGTTAAAATTGTTAGATTATTAATTCATTTCATTATTTATTTTGTTTATTTTTATTAAAAGTCTTTTTATTTTCAAGCTATTTTAAGCAACAAACCGACTCTAACAGTACAAATATAGTTTACCATTTTTGATACTTTACCTTTTACTTTGTAATCAAATAATTTATCTATTTATCTGTTTCACAGAAAGTATGTCATTGACAATTGAGTTACTCATATTTTTTGCATGTATTGTTTTAACCGTCTTGACTGTCCTCGGTAACAATATTTATTTGCTTGAGTTCTAATTTAGAGTATTTGTAAATTCATTGGTGTTAATCAAGACGTGCAAAATTAGTCATTAAATGGAGTAGGAGTAGTTACCACGCATCTCGCTGTACCGTAGTTTTAGGTCAAATAAGTCGGTTAACATGCGGATATATGTTAGAAGTAGAGTAATTCTGGTAGTCTGAAGTATAGCTGGATATAGTAGGAAAATTGCGTTGTTAATATTAGTCTACTACTTGTAACTTAAGCGTGGATTAGATCCATTAGTAAATTTTTTATTTATCAAAGCAAATATAAAATAAAATTGTAAATGATGTTTTCATCATTTGTAACTTGTAATTATTTTATTGTGCAACGAACTCCGAGTAGTAATTATTGGCTAGTGCTGTGCGTAATTTTTATTACAATAAATGCTGTTGGAATTTTTCTCTTAGGATATACTATAGTCAACATTGTTTAATTTGCTTTATGATTTAGCTTTTTGTTGGTAACAGAATATATTGCATTGTATAGTAAGTAGGGAAAGAATTTTGGTGTAAAGCAAGTAGGAACAAATTGTTATACAGCTGCAAACTTCGAATCCATATCTTTTTCTAGAGCATGCTGTGCACTGGTATTTCAGACTTTGGAGTTGCACAATTACTGCAAAAAATTGTTAAATTTACACTGGCTAGAGACTTTAAAGTTGTAAGCAAAACATAGTACAATATTAATGAGCAGATATATACACACTAACAAAAATATTGTGGTAATGTGAGCAGAGTTGTATATAAATATAAATCTGAAATCACGACCTATCGCTTCTATGCTATAAAAAGATACTATAATTACCAATTGAGCTGTATTTATAACTGTGTGCAGATTCATTCAATAGAGAAAAGCACGAGTGAACAATGGCAACCCGTAACAATAATGTGCTGATTCAAGATAAATCAAACCCACAAACAAAAAGCAGTGGCAAGTTGAAACGGTGCGAGGAAGAGAAAAGTTTGTAGTAACACAAATTTTGCGGTTGCATGAATTGTCAGTAAACAACGGTTTGGCGACAATCAGCATGTTTAATGTACGACGTAGCCAACAGAACATTTCGTTGGGTTAACTATTAAAAAAAAGATTATGAAAAGAAGGTCTAACAAAAAGTAAAAAAGAAAAAATTATAATTTATTTATGATTAGAAAATTTTCAATAATACCTATTATTGAACATTTGCATTTTTTTTTAACAATTGTAAAATATTTATTTCTATATGATAAGGCAAATATTTTAGTCATCATATTACAGTAGCAAACGGCTAGCCAACAGTTATTTAAATAAATACAACAATAACAATTGCAATGTTTTTTATTAACTATTAAATCTTTTTGCGATAAATGGTTAAAAAAACGTGGCTATAACTAATTGATATTTTACTTAAATGATTATTATAATAATGTGAGCTAAAAAATGTTAACAGTTTGCTTACAATTAACAGTTAAAGTTATTCGTACTTCTTATTAATGAATTTTAAAGTATTAAATAAAATACTATTATTTATAATAAAAATGATCTAGTTAAGCGACGGTAAGTAAACCTATCGTAAAGCTGCTACAAAATTTAAATATAAAGTTTTTGAAATTGATACTTCATTTTCAATTAATTGCAAAATTATGAATTTAAACAGCCTGCAAAGTTTAAATATAAAAATTAATTTCAGCTAGTTCTAACCATTAAATGAATTCAGTAAAGATCAGAATGTTATTTCCAAATAAGATTACAGAATTGAAATCAAAATTAGAACCCAGTATGCAATATTTCAGTATATATAATAATTATAAATATATGATGGACGATGCTTTTATTAAAATAATGTAAAACAATTTTTAATATTAAAATGTCATAGAAAAAAATCCGGCAGTTGCTTTAAAATAAATTAACAACAAAATATTGGATATCAAATTCTGTACACAAATAATTTCAAAACCTAGCCACAAATGTGTGAAAATCGACAATAAAGTTATATAATTAACTCGGTTAATAAAGTTTTATTTACAAAATACGAGTAATAATATTTAATCGGCTATTAATTTGACAATCTGACCATTACGCGATCGAATCGTAATAAAGTTAAATCATTATGTATTATTTGTAAACAAAAATAATAGTTAAATATTCAACCATTTATTATAAAATCAATAGCATATGAATGCATTATTAAAAATAGTAAACTACCACAACAACATCTATGAGTCACAAAAAAAAAATAATAATATAACTAGCTACCTACTAGTAACCGTTTTACCTCTAATCTATTTAGTATGTATTAAATATACGCAAATGTTTATCTAGGCTAGACTAGATTACATGAATATTAAATTAAACATAAATATTTAGCCACTAAATTGTATAGAATTATATTATTTCGCATAATATGAGGATTTAAAGCTATAATCAAAATGTCTAAATATCCTATTCATAATAATAATTAATCTATTTACGGTAAAGATTATTTAATTTGTACGTTAAGCATTATGTATAATTAATAATAGCCATAAAGAGCGCTATTAACTATAATCATATCACATTATGCAGAAAAAATTTAACATGCAAAACTAATTTTCAAGATAATTTTTTTATGCTATCGATTTGGCAATTATTTTATATTTAGGCCTCGTACAATGTTACACGAAAACTTCAACAGTTTATAATTAACGTTTGAATGCGGTTGATAAAGCTAAATAACCCACATGCTACATACATAGATAACATGCAGATAGCGGACTTATACGTTGGTTGAATATTTAGTAAACAGTACGCAATTTGTATTAGTGTGCGCGAAGCTATTGTTATATTTATTATGCGTTGTTAATTTTAAATTAATTTGCAGGTTGATTATGACCTAGATATGACTGCAAACTCTAAAGAAAATGCCTGTACGTGTGGCCATCGTGTGATGAAAAGGTGACCCAATTAATCTTGTGAAAAATGTCTACGGACGCAGAGAGGCAATTTTTGTGTCCCCGACTTATAGATTACTTGGCTATAGTCGGGGTGCGACCTTCTAATACCGCAAGACCCAGCACCAATCCATCTATTCAGGTAAGTGAAAAATTGGATATATCAATTTAAGCTTTAATGGGAATACTTTTTTATTACAATTGAATGTTTCGTTTAATTCAACATTTTACAGTCTACTGAATTTTATCGGATCAATCAATACATGTAGATTTTAACAATGTTATTAGTGGTTGTATTATAAAGTTAGGGTAGTAGTAGTGCTTTGATTATTAATTACAAACTAGCTAAAATTAATTAATTCAAACACTCAATTAACTCAACCACACCTATTCAGGATGAGGAAGTTTGAATTTTTGTCTGTAATAATAATAATAATAATACCAAACTATTGAAAATTTGTTTAAAAATAAACAATTATCAATGACAGTTAAAAATGTTTTTTTACGAAATGCGAAACTTAAGCGATTTGTTTTTAATAATATCCATTTTACCTATTAAAATAATCAAGTTTTATCTTCATGATTGAACAACAAATATAAAATTCTGACATTTGTAATTTATATTTTCGCATCTGGTTATGACATGCCCTATATTATCAAGATACAATCGTGGATTACGCATTTTTTAGAGACGCAATCTGTTTTTGATATCTCTTCTGATAAGATGGTTGAAAAGATAATGCATACATTGCTGAAGACAATTTTTTACAATAAATTTATTATTTATTACTAGGCTTGGATTAGTATTAGTTAATCTAGACACTAATAATAATTTAAAATACACAAAAAAGTTTATACAGGGATTATATAGAACACAGTGGAGGGAATCGGGTGAGAAATTACACCATGCTCAGCGTTACAAATGAGGCTCCGGCTCCACTGTAGTGGAATCAAGGTCGACGTCGGGTTTAATAGTAGAAGACAATCCTACCAAATACGACCACTAAGCAAAATTTATAGCTTTGTATTATGATAACACACTTATTTATAATTCTAACAAATAATTTGATTATGTTAGATTTGCTGTGTATTTTGTATTAAGATGAAATAGAAGATGAATGATTTCTAAAACAGTGTCGTTCAATAAAATAAAAATCTAAAAGTTTTTTGTATGCTTAGATGTGGGCAATGGCTTGTGACAGGATGTCAGAGATGATCGGCAAAACAAAGAGATTTACATTGTTGTTGTAATGTTCTAACACCACCAGCCTGCAGCTTATAAAGTAGTTGTGGAGAAGTTAATGACATAGGTTATTTTGCAATTTTTGAAATTTGTGACATATCAGCTGCCATTTTGCGCATTGGTCTAGAATTAATAACTGTTGCAAAAACCACAAACAGAGTTCATTTCATACTTTTCAAGGTCACAGTAAATAAACAATGATCTACACATTGCTGCATTGTAAGCATTTTTATACTCAATTTATTTATCCAATTTTAATCAATCATACAGCGCCCTACTTTTGCTACTCTATTTTGTTCTTAGTATGACCTCTTTGATCAAAAGTTGGCAACCATCATGATCTTGATTTTGCTTCTAAATAGTTCGTAAGATGTACGTCTGTGTTCTATACTGCGTTTGCATTCAATTTTACTTTGGATTATTAATCGTATGAACTCATACTTTTGTCCCCGCATCACATGACTTCTACACTCCAAATATTATTAAGTTCTTTACAACAGAAGAAGTTTTTCATTTTTACAAATGCATTGAGAGTTATTTCTACCATGCTTATTATCTTGCCTGTCACATTACAAGTTAATCCAAGTTAAACTTTTTACTTTTTCTATGACTTTATTTGATATAATAAGTTCTTCAATATTATTGAGCTTTTTTGAGATCATGAATTTTGGTTTTCTTCTTAATAGGTCTCTTTCAATTTTATGCTTTTTTGTCATTTGTTGTCCTCATCTACTATTTTCCTGCTATAGTTTTGATGTCAATCCATTTAGTTTAGGATCTTTCAATACTTTTTTTGGTTTTCCGAATTTTCAAGAAGGTAATTTTATATTTATTTGTATTTTTTTAGCCATATGTCCTACATATTGCCATTTAAACTCTGCTGTTCTCTCCACAAATAGGTTTAAATTATGCTGCTGATTTTTTAGTAGTGGTAGGATTTACCTGTTGTAGACTTTACGTTTCAAGCTCATCGGGACATCTTTAAGTTTTAGAATCTAGCCAAGTTTTTCAAAAACCTTGGCCTATGCCAGTTTAGTTCTTTGCCAATTATATTGGTATGATCCAAATATATGATTGCTCTACTTTTTCTATTACTTTGTTTTATATAGCCACCATCTTCGGACCGTTGGTCATAATTTTTGTTTTATTTAAAATAATTTTTAATCTTACTTGCTGAGACAGGTTTAGACCTTTTTCCATGCTTTCAAGCTCTAGGATACTGGTGCTTAGTAGTATAGTATGTCGTCTCCAAATCTTAAATGGGTTAGGTATACTACGTCAATATTTATGCTTTTCTTGTCCCAGTTTAGTTGATTGAGTACCCTTTATATAGCAACTGTTAATACTTTAGGAAAAATTGGGTCTTTTTGCTTCACTTTTTTGTTGAAATTTATTTTTTCCGTAATATTTTTTTCTATATTATGTGCAATTTCTAATCTTCTATATTAACAGTGACGTTTTGGTTATAGAATAGGCTATCTATTGTTCGTTTGTCAAGTTGTTTATTTCTTAACAGTTTCATTAGGTGATAGTGAACGCCTTCTTATAGTCTATAAAACAGACGTAGATGTCTTTGTTAACATCTCTGTGTGAGGAGATTTAAGCTAAAGAGTACCTTTCTGCATCCAAGTCCATTTCGGAAACCAAACTAGCTACCGCTTATTTCTTCATCTAGATTTTGGTAAATACGTTTGTAAATTATTTTCAGAAATAATTTTAATGTGTGACATATAAGGCTTATTATACAATATTTTTCACATTTATTGGTAGCTGTTTGCTTAAAGATGGCGATGAAGGTTGAATACAGCCATTTTGTTGGTATTATGCTTACGTTATATATGCAGTTTAAGAACTTGGTTAACTTGTTTTCTAAAAGTTTAAATATTTCTATTGTTATTTTATCTGGGTATTTTCTTATTTTTCATGTTTTTAGGTGTGTGAGTGACTTCTTTTTTTGTTATTGGTATATTGGTAGTGCATTATTTAGTGATTTTCTGTATGTGCATGTGTGCACATTGAAGTAATCATATTGTTTATAAAGTGGTTCAATTTCTGTGCATTGTTATTCCAGCCATTTTTCTTTGCTTTATTTATTTCTCTTCTTATCTTTTTTATTATGATTGTTACTTCATGTTTCTTGGATGCTTTTAATACCTTCTGTATATCTGCATAGAATTGTTCTTGTTCTCTTCCTCTTTCTCCATGGCGGACCATGGGAGCATAAATTTATAACATATTAATTCTGCTAATTTGTGTTTGTAGTTGTAGCAGCATTATTTGGTTAGAGTATGGTAAGAAGCCTGTGACTTAATTGCTTATCAATCTTTCTATAATTATTTCTACCTCATGACGGTGATTTAAATCATTTTCATTTTCCGATCTTTCTGAAGCAGGCAGGTGTTTCCTTTCCAGCGTATTTTGTTAATATTCATTATATTTTTATTTACTCTAGATATTTCTATTTTTATCAGTCCGACTGCGCCAAAACAATTTATTTTGTAAACTAATGTTAAATTCCAATTTCTTGCACAAAAAAAATTAAAAAATGTACCGTCGCGTCATTGATCTACGTGCCTAGTCCAACAACCCAATTGTTTGTTATCTAGAAATTAGATTTTTTCTTCTGCAAATTTGTTTTTAAATTAAAGTAAAGTGAAAGATTCAACATCTTGATGACAAACAGTTAAATGGGTGGGCAAAAGCATTTACAAAATTACTTTGCTTATAAAGCAGAAACCGTTTAGTCGTAATCGGTAGAACAAAAGTTTAATAACGGATTTGGCGCAATCAGTGAACTATTTACATTCCAAGTTCCAGTTTAGTATTTTTGGCCAGTTCTAGAATTTCCACGAAAGGCTTGGTTTCTACCTTATTGTAGCCGGTAAGCAATTTATCACTTTCAAGCCCGGTTCTCTAAAAGTGCTTAATGCCACTTGGATTGCTAGGCTTACAGTTCGGAAGTCACGTATTAAGCTGTTGGTCCCATCAAACCACTTTAAACAAGTCGTAGACTTACTGTGGCGATGTAAAATAGCCGTAAAAAGCATAAAGCATAATAAAAAGCATAAAGCATAATCTATCGTTTTGTACTATCATCATGATTTGCAATGAATAACTTAATGGAGAAAGTTTCAACTTCCTTCTACATCGCTGTACAGAAGTAGTTTTTGTAGTTGCCACTGCGTCTTCGGTTGTCTATTACACAGTCTTTGCGTGTAATTCTTAACCATATTTAGTTATCCTTATCTAGTTTAGCCATTTATATAAACTGAGTGCCCTGCAAGGACCAGTCACCGCAAACCATTTGCTGACTGACTCCAGATGCGAAGCTCCGCCATAACAGGTCTCTCTTGAGAAGTCAAGTCAAGTCCTCTTGAGAAAGGTGGAGGGCTGGAACAAAGTTGTTTTTATTTAGTTAACTAGTGTCGTGCCTAGAAGAAAAGGAGCGTATTAGTGAGAACCTTTTCTCGTGTCACGTATAGTGGTGTTAGTAGTGCTTTTGTTTCCAAATGCAACAGTTTTTAATAAAATGTGCTACTTCTGCAGCGTCACCCCATACACTCCATCAGTTTTCCCCAAAACTAGTTACAATAAAGCTGTTATGTTGTTAGACCACGTGTCTACAACATAAGACTAGTTAAATTTGATAAAAGTTAAGGTATTTCTTAATGCTTATTCCGAACTATATTGAAGCATTTTGCAAAAATAAATACTTCAGTTTTTTCTTGTTTTTTTTTCTGGTGCTCCTTTTATCGGAGATTTGCTATCATCACAGCTATACTGACTTTGTTGAAGACAACTAGCTAAACCATTTTTTTAAATCTTTGAGAAAAAACGTTTGATGCTTGCCGATGTTCCTTCTTTAGTTTATCTTTTCTTGTATCATTATTTGGAGAAGTGCATACTTGGAATTTTGCGTTATATGTTCTGTTTAAACTTTCTCTTTTTAATAATGATTTTGATTTTCTTAAGATTACCATGTTGGTGACCTTATCAGTCCATATTATCCTTCAGATTTTCGGGTAACATCACGTTTCAAAAACTTGCAGTTTTAGCTTAACCCTAGATAAATTGTTTAAACTTTTTGTCTGCACGTATAAAACATTTTAAGCAAAGAGAAGTTAGTGGGCAACACCGTTAATTGCGGAACAGGTAATATATCCATAATCTAACAGTAAACATGATCAATGTTGAAGTTAACTGCTAATTCAGTATAGCGTCAAAACTTTTTACAATAAAATTTGGCATTGTCTATAGCCTACTATGTGCCAAGCTCCAAACAACAAAACAACTTAAACATAATCACAATTAGTACTAAATACTACATTCTAAAAGGTTTTTCAATAAGGGCGGGTATATGTTAAAATGGAATAAAACAGGCTGTGTGTGAGGTATCAACAAAATTCTTTTTTTATTTGAAAGGCCCATGTATGCCATTAAGTGTAGAATATGACATCGTTCAAATGCCCGTCTCGGCTTCTTATGGTAGCACTGATCCGAGTGGTCCAATTTTCAATGACTCTTCCGCATAGATCCGGCTGAATTTGAGCTATGGTCTGTGTTATGTTTACTTTTAGGGCATCGGTTGATTGTGGTTTATTTGCTTTGACCTGTGACTTCAAGAAACCCTACAAGAAAAAGTTTAGCGGGCTCAAATCGCATGACCTTGGTGGCCAATTTACATCATGCAGAATATCAATTGTAACGTCCGCTGTGAGGCACGTGGCGTCATCCATCTAAAACCACATGTCGTTTAGGTCCTTATAGTTCAATTTGAGTCATAAAAAATTGGTTATCATTGTTCTGTAGGGCTCGCTGTTGACGGTGACCGCCTAACCAATGTCGTTTTCAAAAAAGTAGTTCTTGTGCACGGTGAGGAATCGACTGCTTCGGGTTTTGCTGTACACTTTCACGGACCTCGGCGATATTCTTCGCTGATCTTGCGTTCCTTGAACGTACAGATGTTGGCTGATTATTTACCAAACTCAAATTTAGCCACCAAACGTTGAAGAGTCGACTGTAAGGGGCCACCACGTCTACCGTAAAATAGGCGCAATGCGCGCAACTTTTGCACTAACAAACACTCATTTTGATAATAAAGTTTTATCATTTGAATGTGCTGTTCAATTGTGTAACTTGCCATGGTGATTTGGCATAAATAACTGAATAATAAACAAAATATTTTATAGATGTCACCAAAACAAAATGGGCGCCAAAATCTACCCACGCCAACTAAAAAACCCTATATTAATTTTAACTTCCAAGTACCCAAACCCCTAAATTAATTTACCATTTCTGAACAGTATATCTATCCTTGTAGAATATATACTTCCATCTACAGACCAGCTGCGTCGTGTAACGGATTAAGTCATCCATTGCATAATTTGAGTACTTCTTGATAGTAAAAAAGCTTAGTTAGTCTTGTACTAAGCAAAAGGGGCAAATTAAATACCAAAAATTATTGCTTGATAAGCTTGTTAACACAACTATATAAGTTGTTAACAAAATAATAACAAATAAATGAGATTTTTACCAACCAGTAAAACAGGCAGGGTACATATAGCATCAATTGGCTTCAAAAAAAGGACTCTATAAAAGAATAGGCCCAATGTAAGGTCGAGTATTTTTGAAACTACGTTTGTATCTAAAATAAAACTTCAAAATAAACCTAAATAAATATAATGAGTAAAATTAGGCAAAGATAATCACATGGCTAAAATATTAAGAAAAAAACATAATGAACGGTGTATGGAAGACTTACAAATGTTTAAAAGAACAAGCAAATCCAAAACTGCAAACAATGTAAAGAACAATAGAACAAACAATATTTTATGCAAGTTTGAAATACCAAACTAGAAACGAGGAAAACGTAATGTAACTGGTGTAATAGACAAAATTATTATAAGAAGCTTGTGTCAAATAGTGGAAAATAAATAGATAGCTAAAGAAAAATTGAGAATCCAACTTTTCTATAACTACAATATAACAACAAAAATTAAAACATGTGAGCATTACATAGAAAACCCAAAAAAATGCACTTTAGATGCAATAGTCTCACAACTAAAAACATTTTGAAATAAATGGTTTAAAAAATTAAAACAGCAAAATATTTGTAAATTTTTCCGTTGTATTTCATTAATCACATTTATCAGTTTTTGTGTCACAAATTCAATTAGCTTATCATTGAATATTTTCAAATATGTAATAAGATTATTATAATATTTCTTAATAACATACGTCTAGACTTGACATTGTTAATAAATTATTATTATAAAAAATAAATATTTATAAATTTCCTTATTATTTCTTAATTGCCATTTTCAATAATTGATAACTTGTAATGTATGCCTTGACAATAAAATATCGTAAAATAAAGCATATAATTAAAATATAAAAAGCTTTATTATAATGCCAATATTAAGTAACAAACAAGCAGCAAAAAAGCAAGAAAATATTGCAAATGGCTATAAATTCATCTCACAACATGCGTAGGACTAAATGCAAGTTTTGGTACACTATACTTTGTTATTTGCCAATCCCTAAGCGACAACTAAAGTGTCAAAGTGTTTAAATTAGTTACTCAAGTGCTTATCATACTGTAATAGAACAATTAGTCTTAAAACGACAGTTGAAATGTTACAAATTATTTATCAGCCTATCTATCATGACACTCAGTCATAAAAAATTGGATGGATCAGCAACTAATTGAAAAAATATCGAATTGATAAATTAACTTTTTTAACTTTGCTTTAAAATATTATGTTGTAATATAAAAAGAAAGAAACACTTCAAAAACGCTTTGAAATATTTGCAAACAATATTCTTGATATGAAACAAGTAGAAATAACTGTTTTTCATACTTTATGTAGGTATTATGAATAATAAATTATTGTAATTAAAACAATACATAAATTAATATCAAGCAGAAGTTTAATGATTATTTGTTAAAGTCGTATGGATTTAATTAAACCTTGTAATCGTTTTAATATGCACAATTACATCCATAGAGAATATGTAATTGCGTTAAATCGTTTAATCTAAGGTGTAGTTATAGTTTACAATTTAATCGTGGGAAAATTAGATATTCTGTGTGCCGTACTTTGACATTGCACGACTATAACTTCTCGTTTAATTCATTTTGTATTCTAATTAAAGCCTTGAAAATTTATCTTTAGACCATTATAATTTTATTAGACAACAATCTTTGATAATGAAAAACTATTATTAAAATATATTTAATTAAATGATTATTTTTATAATATCAGACAATAAATGCAATTTATAAAATAATATTTACTAGCATTAATTCCTGTAATATACATTATTGTAAAACAACAGTATAATTATTCGATTTAAACTTTACTTTATATGAATGAAAACGTGATAGTGTGCAGGTATATGTTCTATAGATAGATCAAGAAATGTGATATTTATTTGTAATCGGAACCTCGATTGAATGCTCTAATAAACACAATTCAGTCAATCAATTATGATGTGTCTTTCTAAGATACTTAACACCCCCGCTTAGATATTTTTATTCACATTAATAAGTTTATAAAATAAATAAAAAATAAAAATAAATTATTCTGTTTTAACTACAGAAAGTGTATACATCGGCAATTTTGAGAAAAAAAATAGTAGAATTATGGAAAAATTTGTTGTAAAAAATGTGATGTGGTTGGTATGTAAATATTTCATATTCTCTAGTGCAAACCGTATGATTGCTTAAAATACCGCAGGTAAAAAAGTCAAAGCTAATTTTATAATATGCAAGTTGTAGAAACCTTCCACTAATTATTTTTCTTTATCTTCTTTGTAGTTCTGATGTGATAAGGGTGAAATAACCACACGTAAAAGTAATACAACTACGGGAGATAAAAAGAACTTCATAAAAGATGATTGCATAGAAAAGTCAATTAATGTGATAATAACGCCGTAAGACAAATAGACAAACAAAAAATACCTGGGAACAATCAAAGGAACCATATGTATACTGTTCTTCTTTTTCACTTTTTAGGTAAAAGCCTCACTCATTCTTCTCCATGTTTCTCTTTTTTGACAATCTGGTACCAATTTAACTCTGCTGTACGATTGATATGGTAGTTCCAACGTTGTTAAAGTCTTCAAGTACTTCTTTTTTTTTTCATGGTTTACTTGCATCAAAACAAAATCAAAAACTCAAAATAAACAGAAAAATACGATTGAGCTGAGCGGTTTATGTCAAACTGAAATATGTCTTACAATCCAATATACCTATAAAACTCAAATCAAAACTAAATGTATTCTACCAGTTACAACCTATGATAAGGAAACTTGAGTACTGGTACAAAAGGTAATAAACAAATTAAAAGTTCATCAGAGAACAATAAATAAAGAATTATTGGAGTAACATTTAAAGATCACAAAACCAATGAGTGGATAATAAGAATATCAAAAATCCAAGACATAAACAACAGATCCTAAAGTTATTTTTTGGCCCAGGAATATATAAGAGTTTATTTGTTCTACGTTATACAGCTATGCTGCCTTCCTTCAACATTTTTGTAAGTATGACATCTGTTCCCGCGGCTTTACCATTCTTTATTTGTTTCAAAGCATTTTTAAGTTTCTTCTTCTTCGATCAGTCAGACGTCCTCCGAGCCAACAATGATTATTTTTGATCTGTTGTGTTATTTTTGGCATCATTATTTAAGAGGTTTTTGACTTTCTGGAAATAATCACAAAATTTTGTATCGTGAAATTCGCTATAAATGGTTTCTGTTATATTTAGTATTGAATCTCTGTCCACAACGATTTTTGTTTCTCAGTTTGTGAATTTCTTTTTGCGGTTATTTGTTTTTCTAAAGACATTTAGCTTTATATTCTTTAAATAAAAAAGCTAAACATACCATGGCACCAAAACATTATTTTATTTTTATTCTTGGGCAAACATCCCTTAGATCTTTGAGCGGAGATAGCTGCCATTGATTGCACATGATCAAATTGAACACTTGGAACAATGGAATGGAACAATAACCATTAATGCGGACATCTAAGTGACACTACAGGTAATACGCTCGCCAGTAATAAAATCTAAACTGGCAATGAAATGCATAAATAGTCTTGAGGCATTAGCCACAAACAACAAAATACACCTAGTCTGAATACCAAAAAATTAAGTGTAAAAAGTAACCTTGCCAATAAGGAAACCACATTAGTAGTGATTTTGCTTTTGAGTTTCCATACAAGAACGGTACAGAACTAATTTATAGTAAACACTACACATTGCCCAAACTGTGGTAATGCAGATGAGCAAAACAAAACTGCAAAAGCCTAAACGAGTACATGCATAAAATGTGAATCCTATGCTGCGAATGTTTGGATTGCAAGGCTTAATGTAGTGCCTTCTTTGGAAAACACACGCTATCAAGCTAACCAAAGAAGAGCTCAAGACAGTCACTTGGCAAATGGAACATTTGGAATTTATTGAAGAAACAGAATTATTAGAAAAGTAACAACCAGAGATGCACAAAAAAAAGAACTGTCTCGGAACGGTTTATGTATAGCTCATTTTTTTTTTTAAATATGTTTTGTGATTAAATATTTTTAACTCAAAACACAGTACATTAAAATTTTTAATATTTTGTTCTATCACTTTAATCACGGCACACATATGAGCGAAATTCAAGTTGAGATTAAACCATAACTGACAGAGAGATACGTTCTGGGTGAAGTGCAAGTTTCAACTGTGTTGTGCGCTTGGGATTGTTGCGGTAAAGATTTTGTAGGAGATATTGGTTAACAGAAGGTTCCAGGACGTTATGTCTGACAAAATGAGGATTAAAAATGTGGGTTTTGTTGCATATTGGGTCGGTCTGTCCCTTGGAAACTGCAGCAAAGGCGGAAACTGGGGACAGCAATCACCCTCCAAGGTACCACGAGATCAATTGAAGGTGCCTTGCCGGTTAGAATGCCGAGGTTACCTATCTCAGCTTGTCACGACAAGTGTGGTTTTTAGCAGAAGTCGTCAACGTTCTGGTTCATTTGCATTAGGTCTTTGCGGCCGGTCAATGCAGCTCAGCAGCCATATTCCTGGCTTACCAGGTGTTTCCGGTGTAAGCAGAAGAGATGTTGGAGCCTTGCATGATGCGGTGGAAGTAGCTATTAAAGTGAGTCGTGGCGGAGTTTTATTTATTTTGAAGCAACGCCCCTAACTGACCTCAGTCAGGTGACAATCCACTCAACTTTTGCAGTTCTGTTTCTACCCTTTAGGGTTCACAAAAGGCTTTTCTGGTAATGTCTTTTGCGCTTTACTTAGACGTCTTTTGGGTCTTTTTTGCTGAGTCATCCGCACCCGAGTCTGTGTCTGACAGTAAATATGCACTGTTGATTGAAAACTTTGCGGGGGAGGTGCTCAGTGTAGCTAACCGGTTGCTTTTTTTAAACCTTCGGAGATTTCTAGCTTAGGGTCTTCCTCAGGACCTTTTTCTGGGGTTTGTTTGAGATGTTTCCAAGCAAGGTAGTCCTCTAAGTTATCTTGCTCAAAATCAAAGTCTTGATTTTCATCGTCCAACAGGTCTTGATCGGGGATGATGTTGAGCCGGCCATAGCTAAAAATAAATATTGTTTACCTGATCGGTAGCACAAGATTTGCTTACATTTAGCAAAAGCAGTTTTATTTATTTGCCAAACAATGTTTGTTAGTACAGGATAATTATGAACTTGGTGGTAAGGGGACATTGGAACGACGGACAGTGGTGTGAAACCAGATGGAAATTTTTTTTTACAACAATTCCTATTTTTTTGGAGAAACTCCACGAGGTGTATGAAGTTCCTCGGTGAGGTAGGAGCACCTTTAGTCCAAGTTGCCCCACGTTGTGTGTCAATTGTTGCGGTTTTGTTGGAGGCGGTGGTTGATGATAACTGCTTGAATGGGGATTAATAATTTGAGTTTTGGTCTAGCTGAGGAACATAACAAACCTTTAATCATCGCCTCGGTTTAGTATCTATTTCTAAGTTATTACTGATAAAATTTTAAAGTTGCATATCCCTGTCATTTGTGTTTTTGGTTTTGTTTTGTACAATCCACGGTTTTTGAATTAGGTTTTTGTGTCCTGCATCACCTCTAGTTTGCGGCATAGTGTTGCTATTGCTTCTCGACAGTGATAAAGGTTGCTTTGGATAACTTTTAAGTGTTGCGTCATTAGTCGGCTTTGGAGACAGTGGTGTATCTCCATCCCGGTTTTGTTTGGGTAAATCAATCATTTCCGTTTCCATTGTTTTTTCTTGCCGCGGCATATTTTTTGTTATTTTAATGGTGAATGTACATCTTCTTACTATGGTGAATGTACATCTTCTTACTAATTCATAGAATAAGGAGTCAGTTCTCCAGCTTCTTTGACTTGGCGGTGTAGAAGATGCACCAGTTTGCTATCCCAGGCGACTTATGAGCAGCTCTACAACACTCGGTTCTCCCGGGTGTCACAGAGTGGCCTTTGTTAGCCTAAAAAGACGACTCAGTGGCACAATACCCAGTTGTAATTCCCGCCACAGAGGTTGTAGACTGGAAATTACTTTTACAAGCCACCCAGTAAGACGTCGTTATTATAGGTGATTTTAAGGATTTGTTCTGTGTGTGACAATCCAACAAAGGTGGGAGGTGTTTTGCCTGGAGTAATATCCAGCTTCCGGTTAAGAGCAGTTTTTATTAAATTGGAAACCGTGTCTTTCATTCTCTTTCTGGATTGTGTCTTTTTGGTGCTCCCGGTTTCAGAGGAATTATTCCTTAACTCAAAGGCTTTGGACCTTGTTTCTTTTAGAGGAAGGGTTTGGATTGGCTTTGACGCACTGTGTATTAGGTTAGCAGTTGCTAACCTAGCACATAAGATATCTTCCTTGGCAAAAAAAAGGTTTGCTTTTCAGCAGCCAAACGCGCTTTTCTTTGTTTTTTGGCCGCAGATCCTGTGTTTTTTGACACCGGTCTCTAGGGTATGGTTCAATGACGGAATAGTTTTAAACGTGAATGAAGTATCCGTAGACGCACTCACCGAATCTGTTGTTTTCAGAGTATCTGAAGATTTACTTGATAAATTGGTTTTGAAATGTCTATAGGTGAGAAAGTAAAATTCATTTTTCTAGCTTACCACCTGCCATGGAGCCTTCAAATTGGGGACGTCTAAAATTGATTGTCAAGGTTACCAGAGAAATTTAGCTCCAAAGATGAGATGTATACAAACAAGTGACGCTCAATAAACTAATAAGTGTGCGGTCAGCTGCATATTCTTTTACTTCCAAGAAATCACCATGTCGGCCGTCTGATTGGACGACGCAACCAATTGATAGAGGTGGGACAATCTGGACCCTCGTTTAAGAAAAAATCCAGGCCAAAGAAAGCATAGAGACGCATCTATAAGTTGACTCAGCTATCAGCGCCCCTTTATTCTCTCTTATGGGTTACCGCGCACAGCGCAAATAAGTGGGTAGTCATTCCAAAGACCCGAAGTGCGACTACTAACTTTGCGCTTGACTTAGCCGCTATAGTCCAATACAAGGAAGCTTCTGTCCCGATCGGACCCATTGACCAAATCCAGGAGGGAACATGCAAGCCCCATAACGACGACAAGATTACAATCTTTGAAGAAGGAAAAGCGTTGCGTTTGATTAGCTATTGCCCTTTCCCTATGGGATATCAGATGGTCAATTAATACAGGACTTAGAGAAAAACTGGAAATAATTTGCAAAAAAAACTGGAAAGCAATTTGCAGAATGCTGTTTGTTCCCAAGAATTCAATTTGCTAAAAGTTGTGTAATGATAGACATTTTTCAAAATACTCAAACAGATTTTGTAAGAACCCGTGGAAGCAATATTAATGCCGATCAATATATATCACAATGTTTAGAAAAAACATGTGAAATTCTTTGCACCATTTGTGGGCAATAACTTTCTTTTAATGCAAAATAATGCTCGTTTACATATTGCAAAAATCTTAAGGTTACATAAATAATGTCCATACTAGCCTTGGCCACCAAACAGCACAGATTAACTTTTATTAAATTGATAATATTATTTTGTTATCATCTATTTATGTGTATTTTATAATCACTTTGATAACTCTTCTAAGCAGATATACGCTACGTTCTTGCTAAAGCGTTTACTATGTTGCATAGATGCCAGGTAAATATTCCCACAAATTGAAAAATGTCAACACAAATAATTTTTACTAATACTTAAATGAGTAGTGTTCCAGTTTCCCGTTTTACCCTGTTTAACTTTATTGCATCCATTTCAAGAACAACACGTTTAGTGCCAGCCACACACATCTTTATGTTTACTTGTCAAGTACGCAGTTACGTGTGTAGCTGACATAAGAAAATGTCTACGTCGTATTTAATATTGAAAATTCAGCAATAAATAACAAATGCGAACCGATCCACTGCCATTATTTCTCAACATCCTATTGCAATTTTTTTGATTATATACTAAAAAGGTGAAATGTTTAATTGAATTAAATAATTGCTACTTAAACATTTCAAATACAGAAATAAATAGATTTTAGGTACTTTATACATATTTAAACACTATTTCCAACATGACCTAGTTTCTTTGTAATAAAATAGTTTAATACTTTATGAACGTACGGTTAAAAAAATAATTGAGAAAGAATTTATATTTTGAAATAAGGAGTGACGGCAAAGTTGTTGATTTTGTTACAATATTGATGATTTTCACAGCTAGTGAACGGAATCATTTTAAGACGTGGTTCAATACATTAAAATCAATTAAAAATGTCACAAACAAGCTGTAGCCGTTTGATCAACTGAATGATTTATTAGTTTAATAAAACATATTTTTTAGGTCCTACGTGCTACGTTACTAGCATATATATATATATATATATATATATATATATCTATCTGTTGGGGAGCATATCGCGGCCGGGCTTGTATGGGAGCTTGTGGCGCATGCACACGGCAGACCGCCCGCCGTGTTTTACGGTCTGTAAATAAGAAAAGGTCTCCATTGTATTGCTTTAATGGCACAAGCTAGACATATTTATTTATTTTTATTATTATTTCGTTTTACAAAATATTATTTCTTCCTTAATCAAATTTGTTTGTGATTGCAGTTAAATTTAAATGTCAAAATATTAATTATCATTTTATAAAGATGAATTTTAAAGATTCTCGATATTAACTTACGGATATAATTAAAATTATTAACATCTTTATTTAAAAAAAGTAAAATAACAATACTGTTTCCAAGTTGATTAAATAAATAGATTAATTAAATCAATCAACAACAACTTTATTTGTGTGTTAAATCATTTTTGTATTTAGTGTATTTTTCATTGCATTTTACAGTTTGGTCTATAAATAAGAAAAGGTCTCTATTGTATGCTTTAATAGCACAAGCTAGACAGTGTAGTTATTCTACAGAGTATTATTGCTTGCCTACATTTTTTTTTTGTAGTTACACTTAAATTTAGATGCAACATATCATAACAGATTTCTTAAAAACAAATGGATTTTAGAAGCTTGTTTAAAGACTAACAGATGTAATTATTATTTAGTAAAATATTTATTTCAAAAACTGAGATATTAATGGGTTTTACAACTTGATTGAATAAATAATCTAATTAATAGACATTAGCAATAACTTCAATTGTGTTTTAATATTATAAGTAATTACGTGAGAATACAATAGTTGTTTAGTAGTTTAGTAGTTGTTTACATGTTTAATTGTTTAATGCACGTACTAATAGTCAGAGTGGATTCATAAATCCGAGATTCATTTTGCTGTTCTTTGATTAGCTCTAAGCCAACACACGGATATTGTGACGGCAACTTTAGTTGCATTGAGCCAATGTATTCCTCGCTTAATTCTCGGATCGAGTTGAAAACTATACAACCATCAATATGCAAATAATCTTGGGTGGTCCCAAAATTATTTAAGTCTAGAATTATATTGACGGTTGCATAGTTTTCAACTCGTTCAGCACCGTCACAATATCCGTGAATTACCTTAGAGCCAATCAACGACTATCAAAATAAATTTCGGATTCATAAATCCAGGATCAATCCGAGATTTTTAATCTCTGACTATTAATATGGGCATAAATGTTTAGTTATTTAGTAGTTGTTTAGTTGTTGTTTTGTTGTTGTTCAGTAGTAGTTTAATAGTTTAGAAATTGTTTAGTAGTTTTTCAAAAGTTGTTCAGTAGTTGTTTAGTAGTTGTTGAGTAGTTGTTGAGTAATTCTTAACTAGTTGTTTGATAGTTGTTCAGTAGTTGTTTAATAGTTGTTTAGTGGTTGTTGTTCAGTTGTTGTTCAGTAGTTGTTTAGTAGATGTATAATAGTTGTTTAGTAGTTGCTCAGTAGTTGCTTAGTAATTGTTTAGTTAATATGTAGGAGTTGTTTAGTTAATGTGTAGCAGTTGTTTAGTTTATGTGTAGTAGTTGTTCAGTAGTTGCTCAGTAGTTGTTCAATAGTTATATAGTAGTTGTTTAGTAATTGTGCAAGAGTTTTTTAGTAGTTGTTCAGTAGTTGTGTAGTAGTAATTCAGAAGTTGTTCAGTAGTTGTTTAGTAGTTGCTCAATAGTTGTTTAGTAGTTGCTCAATAGTTGTTTAGTAGTTGTTTAGTAAAAGTTTAGTAGTTTTTCAGTAATTGTTTATGAGTTGTTCAATAGCTGGTCTATAGTTGCTTAGTAGTTGTTGTTCAGTAGCAGTTCAGTAATTGTTTAGTAGTTGTTTAGTACTTGTTATTTAGTAGTTGTTGCTCAATAGTTGTACTGTAATTGCTTAATAGTTGTTTAGTAGATATTTAGAAATTGTTCAGTAGTTGTTTAGTAGTTGTTTGGTAGTTGTTTAGTAGTTGTTCACTAATTCTTCAGTAGTTGTTCAGTAGTTGTTCAGAAGTTGTTCAGTAGTTGTTGAGTAGTTGTTTAGTAGTTGTTTAGTAGTTGTTTAGTTGTTGTTTGGTAGTTGTTCAGTAGTTGTTTAATAGTTGTTTAGTAGTTGTTGTTTAGTTGTTGTTCAGTTGTTGTTCAGTAGTTGTTTAGTAGTTGTATTGTAGTTGTTTAGTAGTTGCTCAGTAGATGTTCAGTAGATGTACAGTAGTTGTTTAGTAGTTGTTGAGTAGTTGTTCAGTATTTGTTTGGTAGTTGTTTAGTGGTTGTTCAGTAGTTGTTCAGTAGTTGCTCAGTAATTGTTAAGTAGTTGTTTAACAGTTGTGTAGTAGTTTTTCAGTAGATGTTCAGTAGTTGTTGTACTCAACAATTGTTGTTTAATAGATGTTTAGTAGTTGTTTAATAGTTGTTCAGTAGTTGTTCAGTAGTTGTTTAGTAGTTTTTAGTAGTTGTTTAGTTAATGTGTAGTAGTTGTTTAGTTTATGTGTTTAATAATTGTTTAGTGTTTGTTTAGTAGTTGTTTAGTATTTGTTTAGTAGTTGTTTAATAGTTATTTAGTAGTTGTTTAGTAGTTGTTTAGTAGTTGTTTAGTAGTTGTTTAGTAGTTGTTTAGTAGTTGTTTAGTAGTTGTTTAGTAGTTGTTTAGTAGTTGTTTAGTAGTTGTTTAGTAGTTGTTTAGTAGTTGTTTAGTAGTTGTTTAGTAGTTGTTTAGTAGTTGTTTAGTAGTTGTTTAGTAGTTGTTTAGTAGTTGTTTAGTAGTTGTTTAGTAGTTGTTTAGTAGTTGTTTAGCAGTTGTTTAGTAGTTGTTTAGTAGTTGTTTAGTAATTGTTTAGTAGTTGTTTAGTAGTTGTTTAGTAGTTGTTTAGTAGTTGTTTAGTAGTTGTTTAGTAGTTGTTTAGTAGTTGTTTAGTAGTTGTTTAGTAGTTGTTTAGTAGTTGTTTAGTAGTTGTTTAGTAGTTGTTTAGTAGTTGTTTAGTAGTTGTTTAGTAGTTGTTTAGTAGTTGTTTAGTAGTTGTTTAGTAGTTGTTTAGTAGTTGTTAAGTAGTTGTTTAGTAGTTGTTCATAGTTGTTTAGTAGTTGTTCAGTAATTGTTTTTCAGTAGTTGTTTAGTTATTGTTTAGTAGTTGATCAGTTAATTTATTAAAATTGTTAATTCAGTTGTTTTTTTTTTCATATATAATTAAAAGAAATGTTACGGTTATTTATAAAGCCTGTTTTATTTATCTAACTTTAAAATTTATAGCAATAAATAAGTAACTAAGATATTAGATTCTGAAAGAAAACCATTTGAACAGGTTTTTGGGGAAATAAATTATTATTTGATAATTTGTATTCTATGTTGAATGTTCAGCCAACATAATTATTTACATTATAGTAAATGTTTAATAAATATGCAATGTTTTATATTAACTATTGATAAAATATTTGAGAAAAAAAGTTGTCATTTGATAAAGTATAAAAACAAACTAAAAAATGACAAGCCATATGATTGAAGACAAATTATAATTTATAGCTCTACAATAATCTTTTTTTTAAAAAACATTTTATTTTAATCTGATTATGTTTTCCCCACATTTTTTCAACTTCCTTAAGTCGGCTTTTGTTATCTAGCCAAATACTTATCGATTACCGTATTAGTAGCGGTTCCAATATTAATACTCAGTAAGATTTAATAAAATTAATCTTTTTGTATTATATTATTCGGCACCAGCAAAGTAAAACTAGATTATTCAGAAACGTCAGTCGTGTTGCACGTATTTTAGCGTTGAATGCACATTTTAAATTTTTGAGTTCAGATTTTGGTTATTGTTATTGTTATTGTTGTTATTATTGTTATTTTTTTTGTGATAAGTGATATTGTTATTATTGTTTCATGTTTTGCTTTTAAAGTGACATTGTTAAGTGTTATACAAGTTTTGGCAATGTCATCGAGAACGAAACACCTGTAAAACTGGCACATGCCGTGCAGAGGTATGTTATTTTAATATTATTTATTTTGATATATTTTCAATTTGTTTTTAATATCATGTTTTTGGATCTGTTTGGGTTAAAATAAATCACTTCATTATGATTTTAAAGTACTTGATTTGCATTTTTGTCATATTATTAATAATGATTCAATTTATATTTATTATTATGGATAATATTACAATTTCTGTATAAACAAGTATAATCATTCATTTATAACTTTTTTGACATTGTTTTTAGAAATCACAGATATTTTAATTTGCTACAATAATATTGCCAATACAAATGTTTTGATTTAGGGTTTTTGTGTAGTTCAAGTTATATAAATTGCTCTAAAAATAGCATTAAACCTTAAATATTGTTAATTTATATATTAAAACTGAATTATTTGTATCAATATACATTTGACATTATAACCTAACATGTTTATAATATAATTAGGTACTTGATTTATTTATAAATAGTTATAGTTAGGTTTGTTTATTAAAAAATATACAGACCGGTCTGTACATTAAATCAACAATTAGCAGATTACAGTATATTTTTAAAAAAACATAATTATTATACTTGTACATCAAATATATGCAGATCATATCAAGCTTATTTTAATTCAGTTTTAATATGTAAAATAAAAATATTGAAGGTTTAAAGCTATTATTCGAGCAATTTATATAACTGAACTACACAAAAACTCTAAATTAAATCATTTGTGATGGCAATATTATTGTAGCAAATTAAAATATCTGTAATTTCTAAAAAAAGTTATAAATAAATGGTTATATTTGGTTATACAGAAGTTGTAGTATTATTCATAATAATAAATTGAATCATTATTAATTACATGACAAAAATGCAAAAGAAGTACTTTTAAATCATATTGAAGTGATTTATTTTAACATAAACTGATCCAAAACTATGATATTAAAAACAAATACATATATCAAATAATATTAAAGTAACTTACTTCTGCACAGCATGTGCCAGTTTGAACAGGTGTTTCGTTCTCGACGACATTGAATTCCAAACTTTGCTAACTCTTAACAATATCACTTTAAAAACAAAAAATGTAACAACAATAACAATATCACTTAAAAAAAATGTAACAATAATAATAATAAGAATAACCAAAACTAAACTCAAAAAGTACATACAGCGCTAAAATACGTACAACACGACTGAAGTTTCTGAATAATCGAGTTTTAATTTACTGGTGCCCAATAATATAATACAAAAGAATTAATTTTATTAAACATTACTGAGAATACCGCACTAATCCGGTAATCGATAACTATTTGGCTAGACTAACAAAAGCCGACTTAAGAAAGTAGAAAAAATGTGGGGAAAACTTAATCAGATTAAAATAAAATGTCTTTTTAATAAGATCAAGTAAAAAAGATTATTGTAGGGCTATAAATTATAATTTGTGTTCAATCTTCAATCATATGGCTTGTCATTTTTCAGTTTGTATTTATACTTTATCAAATGACAACATTTTTTCTCGAATCATTATCAATAATTAATATAAACCATTGCATAATTAATAAACATTTACTATACTCTAAATAATGAGGTTGGCTGAACATTCACCTTGGAATACAAATTATCAAATAATAATTATATTTCCCCAGAAACGTATTCAAATTCTTCTCTTTTAAAATCTATTATCTTAATTTACTTAATTTTTGAGAATTTAAAAAAAGTTATTTTTTATAACATGTTTTTAGAACTAATTAATTCTATAAATTCTATAGTTAGTTAAATAAAACAGGCTTTATAAATAATAGTATCATTTTTTTTTAATCTGTATAAAAAAACAACTAAATAAACAATTAATAAAACAACTGAACAACTACTAAACAACTATTAAACAACTACTAAACAATTACTAAATAACTGTTAAACAACTACTAAACAACTACTGAACAACTACTAAACAGCTACTTAACAACTTTTGAACAACAATAACTAAACATCTACTAAACAGCTACTAAACAACTACTAAGCAACTATTAAACAACTACAAAACAACTACTAAACAACTACTAATTACCTACTAAACAACTACTAAACAACTACTAATCAACTACTAATCAAATACAAAACAACTACTAAACAACTACTAATTAACTACTACACAACTACTAAACATCTACTAAACAACTACTAATTAACTACTTCACAACTACTAAACATCTACTAAACAACTACTAAACAACTACTAAACAACTACAAATTAACTACTAAACTACTACTAAACAACTACAAAACAACTATTAAACAACTACTAAACAACTACTAAACAACTACTAAACAACCACTAAACAACTACTAAACAACTACTAAACAACTACTAAACAACTACTAAACAACTACTAAACAACTACTAAACAACTACTGAACAACTACTAAACAACTACTTAACAACTACTAAACAACTACTAAACAACTACAAAACAACTACTAAACAACTACTAAACAACTACTAAACAACTACTAATTAACTACTACACAACTACTAAACATCTACTAAACAACTACTAAACAACTACTAATTAACTACTAAACTACTACTAAACAACTACAAAACAACTATTAAACAACTAATAAAAAACTACTAAACAACTACTAAATAACTATTAAACAACTACTAAACAAATACTAAACAACTACTAAACAAACACTAAACAACTACTAATTAACTACTAAACTACTACTAAACTACTACTAAACAACTACAAAACAACTACTAATTAACTACTAAACTACTACTAAACAACTATTAAACAACTAATAAACAACTACTAAACAACTACTAAATAACTATTAAACAACTACTAAACAACTACTAAACAAACACTAAATAACTACTAATTAACTACTAAACTACTACTAAACAACTATAAAACAACTACTAATTAACTACTAAACTACTACTAAACAACTACAAAACAACTATTAAACAACTACTAAACAACTACTAAACAACTACTAAACAACTACTAAACAACTACTAAACAACTACTAAACAACTCTTTAACAACTACTAAACAACTACTAAACAACTACTAAACAACTACTAAACAACAACTAAACAACTACTAAACAACTACAAAACAACTACTAAACAACTACTAAACAACTACTAAACAACTACTAAACAACTACTTAACAACTACTATACAACTACTAAACAATTACTAAACAACTACTAAACAACTGTTGAACAACTTCGAAACAACTACTAAACAAGTAGTAAACAACTACTGATAAGCTATTGAACAACTATTAAAAAACTACTAAACACTTACTAAACAACTACTAAAAAACTACTAAACACTTACTAAACAACTACTAAAAAACTACTAAACAGCTATTAAACAACTACTAAAAAACTACTGAACAAGAACTACTAAACAACTACTAAACATCTAATTAACAATTTCTAAACAACTACTAAAAAACTACTGCACAATTACTAAACAACTACTAAACAACTACTAAACAATAACTAAACAATTATTCAACTACTACTAAAAAACTATTGAACAATTACTAAACAACTATTAAGCAACTACTAAACAACTATTCAACGACTACTAGACATCTATTGAACAAGAACTACTTAACAACTACTAAAAAACTACTGCACAATTACTAAACAACTACTAAACAACTACTAAACAACTACTAAACAACAACTAAACAACTACTAAACAACTATTAAACAACTACTGAAAAACTACTGAACAATTACTAAACAAATATTAAACAACTACTAAACAATTATTGAACAACTCTTGAACAAGAACTACTAAACAAGAACTACTAAATAACTACTGAACAACAACTGAACAACTACTGAACAACTACTGAACAACTACTGAAAAACTACTGCACAGTAACTAAACAACTACTAAACAACTATTGAAAAACTACTGAAAAACTACTGAACAATTACTAAACAATTATTAAACAGCTACTTATCAACTATTTAACAACTTTTGGACAACTACTAACCAACAAATAAACAACATTTACTAAACTACTAAACTACTAAACTACTAAACTACTAAACTACTAAACTACTAAACTACTAAACTACTAAACTACTAAACTACTAAACTACTAAACTACTAAACTACTAAACTACTAAACTACTAAACTACTAAACTACTAAACTACTAAACTACTAAACTACTAAACTACTAAACTACTAAACTACTAAACTACTAAACTACTAAACTACTAAACTACTAAACTACTAAACTACTAAACTACTAAACTACTAAACTACTAAACTACTAAACTACTAAACTACTAAACTACTAAACTACTAAACTACTAAACTACTAAACTACTAAACTACTAAACTACTAAACTACTAAACTACTAAACTACTAAACTACTAAACTACTAAACTACTAAACTACTAAACTACTAAACTACTAAACTACTAAACTACTAAACTACTAAACTACTAAACTACTAAACTACTAAACTACTAAACTACTAAACTACTAAACTACTAAACTACTAAACTACTAAACTACTAAACTACTAAACTACTAAACTACTAAACTACTAAACTACTAAACTACTAAACTACTAAACTACTAAACTACTAAACTACTAAACTACTAAACTACTAAACTACTAAACTACTAAACTACTAAACTACTAAACTACTAAACTACTAAACTACAAAACTACTAAACTACCTAGTTATGTTATTAAAATTTTAGGTTATAATGGCAAATATATATTGATACAAATAGTTTGAAATGTTTAAGCCTACAACATTTAAAATTTTACGTAAATAAATGGTTATTTTTTTATTATTGTACATTTAAGTGCACTTTGTAATACAATGTTTAAACAATAAAAGTATACAAAATTCTTTACGTTATAAATTAATTTTTGAGCAACTTTTACTTATTTATTAATTATTATTTAAAACTTAATTATAAATTAAACAAAAATAAAATTGTCATGCATGAGTCAAGTGTATGAAATAAAAATTTTGTTTTGCACAAACTACTGAAAATGGCTTTCTTTACATGAATCCTGATCATGTGAATTTTTTTGAGTTAGTTATTTACGAATAATGATAAATTTTATGTGCAAAAGATACTCTAAAAATTTTAGGATGTGCCGTGCACTACGCTCCGAGATATCTTGCAATGTATCCACAGAAATACTTAATATTTAAGCATTTTTGGCAATTTTTAAACGTATTTGGCAATTTTGTTGATTGCTGATGTTTTCCAAACTTGACGAATCATAAATTTTATTTTCCTTTTCTAAGTTATAATTTTATTAAGTGCTGATAATTTTTAAACTTAACAAACTACATCTGTTCTATTAAATTTACTTGCAATTGTATTATGAATAATACGACTACAATTGTTACTAAATTTTCTATGAGTAAAAATATAAACAAAACTTATTTTTATTATTATTTCATTTATTTAATTATGTACCGCAAAGTTTTTAAATTAATCAAAATTATTCTACTAGAAAAATGGCTTAAGGTCGCATTTATTATAACAAAACATTTGTGGACAAAGAATTCGAATTGAAAAGGCTTTCAACTGAAATAGCAAACACATTTATTATATTACAATAGAGCACGATGACAGATATATTGCAGCGAAACTCAACAAAAAATAATATAGGCAACGCAAACGTGGCTGCGAGATGCTCACTTAGAAGGAGAGTCATATGACGCCGGCCGCGACGTTACCTTTTGGCCGCTACATGCTCCCATCTAAGAGCATATCGGTTGTCATAAGCTCCCATTAATATATATATATATATATAACAACTTTTATTTATTTTTTAAGAAAACTTTATTCAATATTAACTAAACTTGGTAATAAAAATGTAAAAGTAATTACTGATTAAACTGTTGTAACTAACAGAAATAGATAATGATCAATAAATTTGTTCAATATTAGAAGCCAACAAGTTATATCATTTACTACTTGTTTGACACACATAGGTAAATACCTATTTCTAAGAATGTCACCCTAAGGAAGATCAATTTATAGATAAAGTTTTGCATTACATTCTGATCCCGTAACCTACTTCTTTGAATTCACAGACCGGTAATTGCATAAATCGAATTGAAACGGCATTTAAAAATCTGATCAATAAAAGTAGCAATAATATTTAATTATATTACATGGCTTCCTCCATCTTCTATATAAAGCTTCAATGTTTTTATTATGCAATTCATTAACGAGATGAAGCCAATTTAATCAGATTATTCTGTTTGAACTTCCGTTTAATAATTTCTATACTGTTGGTGGATAAACTGAGCATTTATAGATAAAAATTGTCTACCACATTTTCTCCACAAAATCCAATTTTGTTTGATCGATAAATTTTAGATAGAGGAGATTTATTATAGGTAAAGTTTCTGATTATATCGGATGCCCCTTAACTTTCACACCTATAGGTGGGGCTAAAAGCTACTTTCACAAACTTCTTAATACAATTACACGTTTCAATTCGCAAATGTTAAGCTAATAATATGTCATTTTTGTTTGAGATTAATTAAGTAATTTATGTAATTAAAACTTGTTAATAGCTCTACAACTATATAATAGAATATAAAGAACTTAATTAATGTCTAGAACTAATTTTCAACACTTTGTATCAAATCTTTTTTGTGCATAACTTTTTTTAATGATTACAATATAATTATAACTTTAGTAAACCCATAAAAGCTAAATTTATAGTTAACATTATAAATTAATAATATTTATTTAGTTTTTTTCTGAATCGAATTCAATATGTTAATATTATTTTCAAGAGAGTATTTTATATAATTACAACATAAATATTCTGTTACAGTCGCCCGAACTGCTTCGTCGCTACCCCACAAATGACCACAAAGATTTTCCAATGCCATTGGATATGGTATATTTCTGCCAACCAGAAGGGTGCTCCTCAGTGGGTCCACGAAGGACTGCATTACGTGAACCATCATCATTCGTATTCATGCTGACCGATAAAGATTCAGGCAAAACAAGATTTGGAATTTGCGTTAATTTCTATCGACCGATCGAAAAAGGTCCAGCTAATTCTCAAGGACTTGGGAGGAGGGGTAGCTCTACGTTGCGAAGGGATTCGTGGAGGAAGAGTATGGAGAAAAGCTCGGATTCTGCATTCTCAAGGTAAAGTTATTTAATTGCATTTTAATTAGTACCGAGTAAATGGAATTAACGAGAGCATCTGAACGAATTATATCTTATAATTGCGCTAGCATAGAATTTGTTTTGTAAAAAAATATTTTATTTTGTGCTGGATTTTAATCCTGCCTGTTTGCTTACTAATGTTGAGTTTGCGGTTACGTCTCTCTGCTTTAAACGCTGTTTCGTTTGGAAGGTAACCTTTATATAAGGTAATACTAATTGTAAACTCCCCCTTGTTGTGTAAGATGTTTTATTTTAAAATTTATATTGAAATGTATGGCTATTAAGTATACATTTTATAATTTATAATTTAATAAATGCAACGGATACTTACGGTAAATCTTTACAAGTATAAATAGAAAGAAAATGAATAAAAATAATATTTATGATTGATGTAAAAGTCATTTCTGCTATAATATTTTTCAAATTGGACATTTATAAATTGCTATATAAGCCACAACAAAATAAAAAGTGCCAAATTGTAAAACTTTTTAGAAAGTCTTTTACAGCATATAAAAATAAATCTAAATGATGATGTCTTGTATTTGCTTTAAATATTAATTATCGAAAATAGAGAAACATGACATGAGAATAATACAAATGATCTAGATTATTTAGCAATATTCTACAATAATAAACAAGTTTTTACATTTACATGATTAGGTAGACAGTTTACCGTCCTGTCCAGAACGAATACTTATAATCAAGAAAGTTTTTCACCGTTTAAATAATGATAATGTAGCCAAAAAGCAAACATGCGAAGCCTAGCTCTAAAAATAGATAAGCAGCTGGCGTATGTCAGTGGTATCTATTGCCTATTTTGAGGAGAAAAGATTAATGGAATGGCCACTATGTTGTTGTTAAGTGAGAGGCATCCGGTACTCAGGAACATTAGGAAAACTACAATATTCTCTTCCAAGCGCTATATAATTTCAATTAGCATAGGATGTTTTATTGTAATTATACGTTATTGACTATGCATTGGTAGTAGACAATAGTGTCATATGTCTATGGTTTTTTCTTGACGTTAATATAATTATCCTTTTTTCTTTGAGGTTAGGTAAAAGACCAACTTTTAAATTTGTTATCGTGATTTTTTGTTTCCAGGTGACGTAAATTGAAGTGTTGCAGTAAATTTTAAGACTTCATATAGTTTTTTTTTTCTTGACTGTCCGGCTATAGATTAGTTGATGCGGAAGAAGGCTTTGTTCGTACAACTTTTTTGGCAGAAATTTGGATATAAAAAAGTTAATAAAAAAAAAGTTTCTAGTGTATATGACTTGTAATTGGTGGTACTCTGTCTTTGTATCTTGTCAGATTGATGTTATTTGTAGTTGTTGCATATTATCATTGGATATTGTTAATGAATTATTTGAGCATATTGTCCAACAGTAAGACTACAGTTGGCGCCTATAATACTACGATTTTTTATGATTATTAACATGTTGCAGTGTAGTCGGTGACAATCAATGGATTTGATAGTACTTGGTATTGATTAAGCTAGCATTTTCTTTATTTAGAATACTTAAATGGCACAGTTTTTTTAATATATAGATGTAAAAACAATTAATAAAGCAAAGTCCGTAAAAGTACAACCTCGTTTTTTTGAGGTGCTTATTTTAGACCTTTTTTGTCCATCTAATTTGCCACATGCAGAAGTTTACTTTGCCGTCATGACCATTGCCACGCGTCGTCCGCAAAGCCAGTCAATATAGTTTTTTTTTTTGGTATCTTGTTTCACAATAGGTCGCCGTAAAGAATGTTCCAAAGAATGGGGCTTAAAACTGACTCCTGTGGGACACCACTGCATACTTCAACGTTTTTTATCCTGTTTTTTGCTTATAAAATAATTCTCTACTTATTTATATAAGAAGTTATAATAGCAGTTAGGTAGGATTAATTGCTTTGATGCTTTGTTAAACACATTTTGGATGTAAAAGGTTACCATCATTCATTTTCGTACGCTGCTGAATACGCGGCCGCTTTTTTAGCAATGTATATACATTATCTGAGATCATCTAATGACTGCCGTCCTTTTTGAAATCCAAATTGTTTGTATGACAGCCCCCGTAAGTACTAGCTCATTATTAAACCGGTTGGGTAACAAATGTTAGTAAAGTTTGCCTCTGCGTCCAAAAGACCCTTTGGTCTAAAAGATCCCACGGAAGTTGATTTGCTTCCTTGTTGCAGCAAGACAAATTGCACCTGTTTTCACACCGTTGGAAAGGTTGCTGTAGCTGCAAGGTTTTTATAAACATTTAGCATCAAATTTAGACTGTACAGAGCTACTTCCTTCAATACTTCTGTTGGAACATTTCCGGGTCCTGGACATTTGTGTGTTTGAGTTTTGTAAACGCTTTTTGTAGTCTTTTGCTTCTAAGTGGACAAATCTATTTCTAAAAGCACAGTTGGGCAAGTGCTCACCACTTTCATAGTCAGCTTTAGTCTTGGCAAAAATCTTGTAATCATTTTCATGGATATTTTAGCCTTTTTTATTGTTTCTTTTAGCAATCTTTATATTTTTTCTATAAACATTTGGCATTTCTAATGTACTCCCTCTTCTTGTTGGCATCGATTTATCACAGATCTTTGCTACTTAGGAACCATTTGGCCAAACTTATTTTACTGTACGACTCGGTTTCCTTCAAAGCATCTTGAAGGTTTTTTCCTGTCTAGCTTCTTAATATGCCAACTTTTCTCTTGTTCCCTGAAAATGTCACCTGTAGCTCTTCTCCGATGTTAAAAACAATGTAATTGTGATCGCTTAAAGATTCTCGTTTACTAACCACCATTTTGTGCCCCTTGGTTTAATATTTTAAGTCTAAAATTGAGAGTTTTTTAGTTTGTTTAGCGGCCTATTGGTTAGTTGTCGTTAGATCGAATAATTTTATGTTAACCGAACGTACAAGAAATTATAATTTGACTCTGAGGTAACTTTTGTTGTCTATGGTATGTTTGGTAATGGTAACCATCATCAGTGTGGGAAACTGAAATTTGGTAACCTTTTTATAAAACAAAAGTTTCTAGACGTATATACAACTCAAAAAATAAAATTGAAGACGGTTATGTTCTTGTCTGTTTTTTGTTTTGCAACAAACATACACCACCTAACAACCACACCAAGTGTTACGTACTACTAATTGTTACATTTTAGTTACACTATTGTAGTCGTCTACCATTTTAATTGACCGCCTAGTTTTACTGCTAAAATTGTATTGTCTACTTTTTTTTCTGCAAGCTGACCAAACTTGTTTCACCGCTCTATGTTTGACTTGGTTTGGCTCATCTTGTCTGTTTGCATCAGCATGTTACAGCCCGTCATTAGATCCACATAAACAGTTAAAACTACACAGAACTATTAAAGCCAGCTCAGTTAGTAATATAGATTTTCTGTAGCATACAATTCGTGGGCCGTAATGCGAGATTACAAAACAAATAAACATTACACTGCAATACCAATGTATTCATAAAAATTAACACAGTAACCGCAATATGAATCTACTGTAGAAACACCTTTAAAACCTTTTCGGTATATGTGTGACACTTGTGAATTACCTAGATGGCATCAATACCAATGCACTTTGTTACACACTTTAAAGATCGTTGTATATCTGTGACCAACTTAAGTTGTGAAGTACCTCAATGTCAATGCACTTCTTTATACACACCTTTAAGACCAAGGTCAATGCATTTCATTTTAAGCCCCCCCTCCCCCAAAACCTTTTGGGTCTACATGCAAGTTATTTTAGTCTGCTGTAAAATACCACACTGACCTCAATGTTAATACTTTGTTATATACATGTCTATGATGTTTTCCTAGTCTTTTCTATCTTTACAATTTTTTTTAAATTTCTATACGTCTGAGCACATCTTTGTTTATTATGCGCTTTGTCCATGATATACTCAGCAAGCGACAAAATGCCTACATTTCAAAGGCCAGTAGTGTTGAGTATATGTAACATTTAATCATCCGTAGTCTGATTTTTATTAACATGCCTTGGTATTAGAGGTGTTTTTTTATTTTCATAAATGTAGAGTTTGCCATCTCTATTCTGGTGTTAATGTCTGCGTCTTCATTAAGATCTTGTGTAAATTTCAAATATTTTATCTTCTGTACCTGCTTCTGTTTCTACTAATTACCATCGTTTTTGTTTTTATTTTATAGATATCAAGTCCAACTTCTTTGCTAATTTTGACTACTCATTTATTCAGTTTATTCATTAATCTTTGTAATCCTTCTGGACTATTCATCACGGCTGTGTTCAATAAATATTGAATGATAGAGGAAACACAATCCTTGTCTCACACTTCTTCTGATGTCTGTTTAATTTATTTTGACGTCTATTAGTCGTATCAATGTTTTTTGTTTCCAGTAGAGGTTCTTAATAATGTTTATGCTATGTTGTTTAGTATGTCTATCAATTTTTTGTGTTTGACCTGGTCAAATGCTTTCTTGTAGTCGACAAAGCATATGTAGGCGTTCTTGCTTGCTTGCATCTCTACGTTGGTGCAGTGGGATTTGTGCCTTTACTGAAGAAGATGCGTCTCCACTTGCTCCGGTAGCTAATTCAGTTGGTGCTGAGGTTGGTTCGGCTTCTTGTTGGTTGCTTTATTAATTAAACAGGCCGGGCGCCAGTTAACTTTCGTTAACGAAGAAAGGATAACAAAAATAGATTATTACTATAAACGTTAATAATTTAATGACAAAAAGTATAATTTTAATTTATACAAATTAATTTTCAAAGCATATAAATAAATAGCAAGCCAATTAAATCGCAAATTAAAGGGGGACTTGATGTTGAGCCTGGTTTACCGCCTAAGTTAGGGATGAACAGGGAGGTTTTCGGTAGCGCTGGTGGCGAGTGCAGATAAAGCGACTTCTGGAGAAGTGTGGACTTGAGTTGGTTGTTTCTCATTAGTGGCTACTTAATTGACTATGTGGCCTCCCTCTTATTATGGTGCATGCCTTAGAACGGGTAGGAAATCAAGCATGGGAGAGAATCCATAGGCATCACCTCTTCACGCTTATTTTTATGTCTTGAACTGGCTTTGTCCTAATTTTATATATGAGCCCCCCCCCCATATATAAAATTAGGAATCTAAATCTTTATTTAATTTTCCCCAAATTAAATAAGGATTTTACATGAAAATACCCTGGCTGGCTACTACAATAACGGACAGTTAAAAGTAAACATTTCTAAAATGGCTTGCTACATATAATTTAGTATTAATTACTTATTACGTTATTAAGGATTTAAATAGGTGATTGAAAGGGACAATGATTTAAGATGATTAAGAAAAACTACAATTCTAAATGGACGAACACCCGAAGAGAAGAGAGTGTTTTCTTGCGCAAAATTCTTCTCTTCTTTTCGCATATTTTTTGCGGCAAAATATTTGTTTTATTTTTTACTGAAATATAGGAATATATTTATTTAAATAAAGCCGCGAAATATGACCGTTACAGACTGCAGCTTTATAGCAATCATAGTCATTTTCTGACAGGTATTTTTGCAGTGGTAATTTTGGCAAAAAAACTAAATAGTGGGATTTCTACAGAGTCTGCATTCTAGGTAAAATAAAGCAAAACACTCACTAAATGTTATTGGCTTTTATTAGATGAGCATCACATTGATGTGCAAAAAACATCTGGATTGAGTCTAAAGATAAACTATTTTCACTGCACTGTCATTATTAAGCCCTTTATATCTCCTCTAGTGGTAACTTTACTTTTCTTATCAAGGTTGCATCTTCATTACTGAAGGTTGGAAACAATCATGCTGAACCCTACCCGATCCTTTGCCGCTCTAAACAAGGAATGGGCATTTAGGTCAGTCCAATCTCAGATTTTCTTTAGCCAGGAGTATTTCTTATGGCGATTGCCTAGTCGCCCTTCTATCTTGCCTTCCATTATCAACTTTAAGATTTCATATTTATTATTGCAGAATATGTGCCCCAAATAGGCCGTTTTTCTCTGTTTAATAATTAGCAGTAATTGTCAATGGCACTTCTTAATTAGTGCTATGATCTACCCACGACACTCTTAAAAGTCTACAAAACATTTCAAAAGCTTCTAATCGATTCATGGTGTTCATCTTTAATTTTTTTCGTCTTGTAGTGCTTGGTTAAAGGCACATTCCAAATACAAGTTGAATAACAATGGCAAAAGAACGCAACCTTAGCGTACTCCCTACAGCGGGTACAGTAGTAGTATCTTCAACTCTGTCTGCGGCTGTTTGTTGCTAATACAAGTTCTTGATTATTTCAATATCGTTCCGGTCTAGTCTTTTTAATTTCAGTATTTTTACATAGATTTCATCTGGTCCAGCAGTTTTTCCGATTTGCTTGTTTTGCTTGCTCTTATTACCTCACTTTTAAGTATTGCTGGTGCTTTCTCTATTTCTGTGGTATTGTCATAAAATCTAGGAGGCTTGCTAGTATAAAGGTTTTTAATGTATTCCTGCCAACTTTACTCTGTTGACCAAAACACAGCCAGCCTATGTGGTTGATATATGCTAGAACCTGTGGATTTTAAGCTGGATATGACAAGCCAGCAATTCTCTAAGATGAACTCTTTTGCGTAGGAGAATGCCAGCCAAGTACTTAATACATGCTCGGTCGTCATCTATTTACCATTCTTTGCATATTGGGCTGTCTACAATGTCCATAATATGCAAGTGTTTGTAGCAGTAGTAGGATGTTTTGGGGTTTGAGGCAATCATTGTATCATTTGCCTGGCCAAGTTTATGTACCACCGCAACTTAAAAGCATTGCTTTTAGTAGGGTGTTAAGCTTTTGTAGTAGTACGCTTCAAGTGTCATCTTGAGGTTTGACTCTTTGCGCGCCAAGCTATCAGCCTTAACACAGCTTACTTTGTTGGAGCTTTGCTTCTTATAAAATTAGGTTTGTGATCCCAATGCTACTACTTATCCTTGGTGTTTACAACTAAAAAATCAAGTTAATAACGCACAAAATATAAAACAACAAAGTAAAATTTAAAATAAAAGTAACATCAAACTGTGTGAACAAATAAATGATGCGCTTACCAAAAGAAAAAAAATATTTGATTGAAACCTAATAGGCCGTATACCATTTAAAAAGATTAGCTATTGAGAGCATAACATCGTACCTGTTAGGAGTTGCTTAAGTGAACTAAAAGAAAGGACTTTGGTTTTCCTTAAACTGGTTAGTTGTTGCTTATAAAACAAGACGGATTGACCTGAAATTAAATATTATTAAAACTTATTACGCTTTATAAATGATATTAAAGTAGTGGCTGTTACTATAAACAAAATTGAGCTTTGACTAACAACAAAAGAGGAATTTCAATAAGCAAAATTGGACGTTGGAGACTAGAATCTTGACGCATAACAGCATTTAAGATATAAATATACCAATATATGCAAGTATCCTCGACTAAGCTCAGAACAGCACAGAAATGTATCTATACAAGAAGAGCTTACTTAAGGTTTTCTTTGTCTGATAATTTTTAGAAAAATTATGTTATTTTTTATCATAAAACTGCTCAGGTATACTTGCACCAAAAAGCAGTAATACCGGGATGAAAGTCATATTTATTTAATGATAAAAAGTTTTGAGATGAAGAACTTAAATATAAGATGTTTTGTGTTAGTTTACTAATTGTATTTGAGATTTATCTATGGGTAATTGCAAACAACAAATAACTATCTTAATTAATCTGATATTGTTAAAATAAAAAAAAACTTTAGTAGCATATTGATAGCAGTTGAATTCGGTTGTTCAAATCTCAGAAAGGCGTTTGATATAGACAGCAGTCGATTTATTTTGTGAGGTTGAAAGCCAATGCGTTGTTGAATTGGACATGTTATGGTTTTATCTGCCGGTCTGAAAGATAGCAGTTGTAGTAACAGCTATTTTCACATTTATCTACATCTTAATTTTTAACTTCAGTAGTTTTTGTTTGTTGCATTTATTTTATATAATTGAATTCCATTATTTGGCCAGCTTTTGCACTTTTTTTAAATGTAAAGATAAATTTGGTCTACATACATTGTATGAGGAAATACATTTATACTAACTATAACATTGACTTGAATAAATAGTTTTAATAACAAACTTAATAAATAGCTAATAACTAAATAATCTATATACAGTAATATGATAACATAATATGGATAGTTATAATTGCTTAATTACGACAACGTTATTCAGTTTCAATCAGATTATATAATCACTGGAACCCGCTGCTAAATTGACATGCACATACAAGTTTATAGTTTATTAAGTTCTGATTAATATTGAAACTCAGTTCTCAATAATTTTCAAACATTTTATATATTACATCAAAACATAAATGTTTATGTAACATTGATCTAAATAACAATGTTGTATTATTTTGTAGCTATTATTTTGCTATTATTTTAGTACAAAAAAGCTTCAATTTAGTTACTTCTGTTCAATATTTTTTTTGTAATATTTCAAAAAATTACCAATATTTTATTTATAAAACAGATATTATATAATTTATTACAAATGTTGTGATATTTATAGAAATATATTTTTAATTCATAATTTCCTCTGTCATTTAAGGTTTATTTAAGGAAATGGGGTCAAAGCATTGAGTTAAAGGAGAAAATCCCTTGCTCTTAAATTTATCACGGCCCAAAGACAGGAACTAAGATATATTATATAAAAGGATAGAGAAAGTACGTGTTCCGTTTGTGTCTTTAAAGCTGGATAAACACATCCATCTCTTTAATTTTTAATATATAATTTATTTATCTTAACATTTACAATTTAACTCTGGAGAACCAATTTAATTAATAAATTAAATTAAATAACGTCATAAATATGTGGGAAGAAGCGTTCATGCGATAAATGGTTTTAAGGATTATAAAAATAGATTACAATAACAAGGATCAACAGAAAAAGAATTAAATAATCTCTGTTTATAAATAGAAACATATAACGTAAAAGCTTGAAAACAAACTGACTAAGAGATAATGCAAATTAACGGGCAAGAATTATTCAGCGTTTTTAATTGGAACTAAAAACACTGAGCCGTAAACTAACACTTATAAAAATAATACAACATAATAGGATGTAGATAAATCTGTACAATTACATAATATTTATGCAAAATACAATAGCAACAATAAACAATATATTATGCAACTAGACTATATTATATAAATTTAACACAATTTTTATTGCCAGTTACGATGAAATCTCATAGGATTTAATATTTTGTATTATTTTAATGCCTTAATAGTATATTAAAGAACAATTGTTTTATAAAATGAGATGTTTGTATTATTTTTTATTTTTTTATTTTGCATTTCTAATTTATTAAAACCAAAATGCGTTATATTGATGTCATTTCACTTTCACAACATAACTTTAAAATAAATTTTAGTATGTCTAATTGATAAATTTTCTTTAAGATTCAATTATATGAATTTAGTTGTGTTATATTAGGGCACCGTGATTTTATTGATCTTTTTTTTAAACTAATATACACTTATAGACGCGACAAGTGATATTTCCTGCAGTGAGGCCAACATAACGTCTTATGCCCACAATTGACGTCACGCGCATATTGTGTAAATAAGCTTACACGCGGACCAACAGGATTGCATAGAAGATCAAATCCTCTTACATGAAAAGTGTTGTCTTAACTCGTTATTCTTTCACTCCGCTTTCCGCTTTCCACATTCCTAATCCCAATCTATAATATAGTGGCTATTATTGATAAAATAAGGAATATTTAATGGCTTGATATCAGACAATTGCACATAGAGCGGTATGAATCAGGAAAGATACATAACTTAATCCTAGAAATGAATCGATTAAAGATAGATAACATGGGTGTGAGCAAAATAAGATGTGGAGGTTCAAGACTATTACAAAAAACGGTTATATGTGCTACTACTCAAGAACAATGGATGACATACATCAACGTAAAGTTGCTATATTATTTAAAAGATGCACTTTAAGCTTTTGTAAAGAATTTTGATCCCATATCAAAATAGCACTTATACAACTAATGGCCTCACCAATAAACATCATGATTGTTCAAGTACACGCCCCAACTTCTGCAAAATCCGACACAAAAATAGACATAAACAAATCTTAACACCTTTAGGTAGAACAAAACATCATTATAGGTGTCTTTATTGCCAAAGCTGGAAAGATGAGTACAGAAAATGTTACAAAAAACAACATTCTCGTCAAAAAAACCTCAAAAAAGAGTTAAAAAGAAAGAATAGATGTTGGATGACATCCTAGATCTCATGGAAAAAACGCAGAAGGCTAAGAACAAAGATCAAACAAAATATAATGAGGTATGGTATGGTGGACCACCAAAAATAGGAATAGCCAAAGAAAATTGAAAGAATTATGCGCTAAAATAGAACGTTCAATTTTACAAAAAATTGAAAATGATTTCTGGAACAAATAAGAAAAAAAAATACATATCTTAAAGAACGCAACAATGATTGGAAACAAAAATCTGTTTATGGATCGTGTTTCATCCAATCAAACAAAAACAAATACGCAATAAAACTAAAATACCAATCTTTATATAATAAAACCCAAATAAAACCCTTAAATTGGCCATACGACAGGCCAAAAATTACAAAGTACCTGGCCGCGTTGATGTCTTTGCTTGGATAATAGAAGCATTAAAATTCTAACAGATTTTTTAAATAAAACATTCTCCAGCTGCTATATATCATAAGAATGGGCAATCTCCGTGTTTATACCCCTACCAAATAAATGCGATGATTACAGATAAGTCTTATGTCTTAAAACTTCCGTTCTGTTGAAAATCATACAAAACCGCATATAAAAAATCTAAGAACACAACCTACGTCAAGACTAATTTGGCTTCCGTAACAGTTTGAAAATTCAAAAAACTCTCTTTTGCACAAACATTGCACTAGTTTTTCATAAGGCGTTTGGTGTTCAGCATTATCTTTTGTTTGATAAACTACAACAGATAAAACTAAACAATTAAGACATCAGACTGTTGAGAACCTTATACTATAATCAGTTTGCAAATGTTAAAGGCGCTGAATTAAGCAACAAAATCGCAATAAAGCACGGGATTATGCAGGGATGTGTCCTATCGGCTATTCTATTTAACCTGTATTTAGAACTTACAAGTATATTTCAAAAAACTTTAGAAAGTTGATCTGAGAGTATAAACATAGAAGGGGGAAAGAACATTAGCTGCATAAGGTACGCAGATGATACGGCTTTGTTAGCACAAATATTAAAAATCTACATAATGTTTTGGGTGACCTACTATAAATACCTTTATTGTTGGCTGAGCTGTAAAAGTAGCTTGACTGAAAAAAATAATAACTCGCATAGAAATATTCAGAAACATCTTTAAAACATGTAGATCAGTACTAAGCAACCATGCACAAACTCTGCAATATTACGTGCAAAACCTTGACAATAGCACTATGAAGCAAACTAGAAGAACATTTAAAATATGGTTTTGGACATCGCACACCAGCAACAAACAAGTACTTTGTATGATGCATAAACATAGAGAACTTTTAAAACCTTAAAACTAAGGAAACTTAGTTAAATTCGGACACATTATAAGTAGACTGAGATACTACATGTTCCGCCTAATAAAGCAAAGTTGAAGGGATTGGTAAAAAACACTCATGGTTAAAGAAACGGACTAACCTATCTGTGAAAAACTATCAAGACCACAGCATACCGCTTTACATACAGACAGTTAGTAAATGACAACACCAACATCACCAGACTCTACAGTGTACACACACTTGAACAACAAAGGCAAAAAATGCATAAGGACACATGGCAATTTGCACAAATAGCACTCCTGGGTGAAAGGGCACTCAAACAGAATAAGTAACGTTAATGTTGATAGATTGGCGCGCAAAGGATATTACTTGAGACTGTCCAGAAAAAACTTGCAAACCATAACAAGAACCTTGATAAGGCACTTTTAATTAATAAAACATATAGACATTATGGGCATTCTAGACAGCCCGATACGCAGATAAAGTAAAATAGAAAACGCTCTCCTACGCAAGAAAGTCCATGTTGGGGAATTGCTGGCTTGACATGGCCAGCATAAGAGAATCCCGTTTTAACTATGTCATAGCATACATAAATTACATAGGTTTGCTGAGTGTTTGGATGGAGGAGTAAAGTTTATCACTGAAGGAAGTACAAAGTGCAGTCCCACTCCCACTCAAATCCAATCCAAACGTAAACAAACAGGACTATCTCATTATTACCTTAGATCAAACCAACCAAGTAAAAAACCTCCAAAACCCCACACGCCGTCAGCACTAAAAAAGTTTCTGCTACCACGGCATCATTATTTGTTAACAAGCACGGTCTACGTCTTAACTTTTAGTCATGATACATTAAAGAATATTGAAAGATTTTAGAAAACTTTTAAAAGCATTGAAAATGCCCGAGCATTATTGGAAAAACCTGAACAACATTAGAAGAAAGCTGCATCTATACCACTCCTTCAGATTTTTATCCAGCGCATTTTTTTGTGTTTTAATGATAAGCAGGATCTCTATTTTTTTGTTGAGTTTATTGAGTATTCCCTGAGTAATTATTCTATTAATCCACAAAACTTTCAAAATTCTCCAGTTTGTTCACATATCAAAATTAGGCAACTTTAAGAATATTTAAGAAATGTTGTCAAACACAATAAATCTTGACATATACATTAGGAACAAATTCAAAAACTTTTATAGTTATTATCAGTTGTGGCAGACATTAAGAGATATTACAATAATTATTGGAAAACCTTGCGCAACATTAGAAGTCCATAGTGGATATTGGAAAAATTTAGAGAATATACCTAACTACTTGAGGGACATATTGTTTATACTTTTTAATTATTGATCTTGGAAACATTTTTGAAAAACATTTGGAAGCTTAAGAGGCCAAGGAAAACTTCGAGAGATTTTAAAGATCACTCGAAAAACATTTTATGATTAAAAAAACAGAATAACAAAATCTTGAATTTGTTGAAAACTATGGGAAGCTTCTGAGGTGGATTAAAACATTGGGATAGTTTAGGGGTATTAAAACATTTTAGAATAAATATTAAAACCATGGGATACTTTATTACACTTTGGATCTTTTGGAGACATTGAGTGAGAAAACTCAGACTGGAACATTTTAGAAAACATTAAAAAACTTTTTGTGATATTGAGAGCATTTCTAGAATATTAATTAGAAACCCCACTAATTATCATGTGAAAACAACCAGATAATTGATAAAGAAAATATAAACTACACTTTACCGTTTTTTTCTTTTTTTATTAGGATTTTTGGCACCAAAACAGTTAGGTGGGGCTACATCTATAACACTTCCTCAGACTTCTTAGCCAGAACATTTTCTTTGTATTAATGATAAACAGGATTGTTTTTTTAGTTTATTGAGTATTTCTTGACTAGCTACTCTGTTAGTCCACAAAATTCTCCGTTACGTTTACATATCAAAAATCTTCAGTTTATTTAAAATTTGTTTAAGGGTCCACGCCTCTATCCCGTATGACACTTTTAGCTGATGGTACAATATTTATAACTTGTCTTGCATTTGGTTGTTTGGGAATTGTTAGAAATGTTGAAGCATTATTCAACTTCAACGTAATGGCACCAAGATGTCTAGACATAAACCAGGATATGTAAGTATGTTTTGTAGATTATGAAAAGGCGTTTGACAAAGTTCGCCATGAGACCCTGATAAACTTACTCAAACAAAGAAACATCGACGCAAGAGACATACAGATCATAGAATCGCTATATTGGCACCAAACAGCAGTTGTTCAAGTAGAAAGGAAGTTATAGAAGAAATACAAATACGAAGGGGAGTAAGGAAAGGGTGTACACTGTCCCCTATGCTATTTAGCCTGATACTAATTAATAACATTCAATACGCGGACGATACTGTAGTTATAGCAGAAACTTTAAACGATCTACAGAGAGTACTTTAGAAAATTAAAGATGCTAGTCTACGGTATGGCCTTAGAATGAACCTGAAAAAGACAAAATACATGATAGGAAACAAAATCACCAACACCAAGACAAGAATTATACATCGACAACATAATAATTAAATGCATTCCTTCAAATGCGGGCTTTTCTATGTGATCGGCAAATAAGAGTAGAGCTAAGAACCAAAATGGTAAGATGTTACGTTTTCTCTATTTTACTCTACGGAATGGAAGCATGGACGTTAAAACAGATATGAATAAAGTGACGGCTTTTTAAATGTGGTGCTATAGACGCAAGATGAAGATATCCTGGACAGATAAAGTGTCAAACATTAAGGTATTAGAACGTATGAATAAACCACTGGAAATCACACTCACAGTTCAACAAAGAAAGTTACAATACCTTGGTCACATAATAAGAGGAGAAAAATACGAACTGCTCCAGCTGATCATGCAAGGAAAAATAACTGGTAGAAGAAATATTGGCAGACGCAGAACTTCCGGCTGCAAAATTTGAGGGAATGGTACAATACAACATCCAAAGAACTGTTCTGAGTTGCCTACTTAAAAGTAAAAATAACGATGATGATTGCAACCCTTCCGAAAGGAGATGCCACTTGAAGAAGAAGAAGAAATGTTGATACTAGCAATTCTTTAGATAGTATGCCAGTTTTGTAAATTTTGTTGAGTAGATCTACTATGATATCAATATTATTGTCGTCAATAAGTTTGAGAATTTCAGTTGGTAATTTATCTGGTTCTTTGGCTTTACAAGTTTTCATTTCTTTAATGGTATGTTCTACTTTATTCTTTGTTATTTCTGGTCTAGTTTCACAATCTGTGTCTTTGATATTTGTTTCTTCTTGTTGATAATTAAATATTTGTTCTATGTAGTCTTTCTATACTTTCAGTTTATTTGTTGTGTCCATAACGATGTTTCCCTTTTTATCCACTAGTATATTAGGTTTATTATAGCGTCTTATAGTTAACTCTTTTGATTTTCTTATACCGGTTTTCTTTTGCCGCGTATTTCACAACAAATTTTCTTTTCTAGTTTTTGATATTTTAGTTTATGTTTAGTTTTTGTGTTTTTGTGTTTTTGTTTATCATTGATGAGTTTCACTTGTCATTTATTCTTTCTTTTTTTTTGCAGATGTTCTGTGCATGGTCTATTAATTTGTTTTAAAATTTGTCCAGTTATTATCCATGTTTGTTTATTTTTCAATTTATTCTCTGATTGTTCTGGTCTTTAGACCTTTGTTGATTTAATTTTTAATTTTTTTTAAATTTTTGGGTTGTTGTTTTATCTTTTGTATGTGGGCTTTCTCAAACCGCACAAAACCAGCGTAATTAAAACAACTACTCAGCAAAATAATTACTTCAAAGAAAGTCTCGAGACCTTAACGTGTAGGATAACATAAAGCAGTCAAAAACAATATAAAGACAAGTTTAGCACTTCTAGTAGGAACAATTTGCAAAGCGCTGATAATATTGTTAGAAACACGCTAACACTCAGACAAAACCGAGAAATACAGATATTGAAAAAAAAATCTGTAGTACAAATATCTGGCACATTAAACACTTCTAATACAATGCTTCCACCATCAGTCTGCTTGGATATGTCATGTTTTATACAGATAAGGTGCAAGTAATAAAGTAAGACACGCAATGCTTTACTCAAGAACATTTATTGTCGCCAATTTAAAAAGTACTACCTACAATATCATTTGGCGTTAAATCAGCAAAATAAAGATTAGGGTTCTGGGGTAACTTTACCAAAAGTCTTTAATAGCATTGTTATTCAGGTACTTGTAGTAACAATACCAACGCTTTATACAAAGAAGCTCTGAAAGCGACAATCAATGTGATTTCTACCAGAAATTTAAACAATTTCTGAAGAAAACTGGACAGGTTGTTTAACAAGAATCCATTCCGAGCCATTATAAACAAAACGATACCTAAAACTGTAATCATTTTAGTTTACAGTAAACTTCTGGCCACAATCCACTTGTTGTTTCACAATTCAATATTAGTTTCTTTTTTTAAACTTGAGTTTTTTGTCACTCTCTATATTATATACGGCTTGCTTTTAGGTGCTTTTTCTGAATTATAATTTTTGAACAAAACTTAATCTTAAAAAGCACAGTTAACACTATTGTTAATTTTTATAAATGTTGGTTGCCGCAATATAAATAGTTAGCCTTGACGGCTTCTTTCAGTTTTGGCGTCTGACGCCTTGGCATCGCACGCACCTTTTTTTTTCGAGTCTAATATTCTCATAAAGAATTTGCATTTTTCAGTGTAGAAATTGCAATGCTTGTTTTAGTGCATAAGGTAAATTTACTAGCAAAAGTGTTTTATGTTGTTGTATCGTGTGATACATAAAATTTAATCAAAATAAGCTGTCGCGGCGTCCGTTCCTATATTTCGCTCACCTTAAACAATCCTATTTTAAAGACAGACAATCCTTTAAAAAAACAAACGTTTTATGTTGCAGTGACATATAATCCTAAGCTTTTCTCTTTGTAACAAAAATGTAATCGTGTAATTTGATTAAAATCATCAACTATGTGTAATTTCAGATTACATGTCAATATTTGTATAGATTTAATAATTATAATTATAAAACATTTGTTGCAATTTAATTAGAATTTGTAAATTGCTTTTACTTCTAACATTCTCGCCAAAGTTGACATACACTTCTCTGGTTATCAGCTCCAATAATTACTAATAGAACAGCATGCAAATTTCCTTATAAGGATGTAAATTTAATCTGAGCACAATCCAGTGGACTGTGTAGGATCAAGGATGTGGCTAGAGAGATGCGATATGCAAAATTTATAAAATATATGTAGGTGGAAATGTGGAAATTTCATATACAGAAATATTATTACGTTACAAAATAAATCCATCATAGTATTTGCAATATCTAGCAGAAAATGCATGCAACACAGTAGGAAAAAATATAAATATATTACTCGTATTAATCCAATTTAGATTCAGATTTTTTGTTTTAGTGATAAAAATAATTAAAAATTGCCAAGATAATTAGTTCATTTTTTATTAAAACCACTTCCTTCCACCCAGCGCATGTTTAAAATTAACTAGTAAACAAAATAAACGGTCACAAAACAATTAACAATGTAGGTCACAACCAGCATAAATTATAAAATAAAATGTTAAAATGTTATACATAATTTTCAGTCAGTTTTGTTGTATAAGGGCTCGTTGCACAATTAAATGACTACAAGTTTTAAGTGATTTAATTATCAGCTATAGTTTTACTCTAGCTTTGCTCTGATGGTACAATATTTACCAGTGGAACAAATATGCTTTAATTAAGAAACACAATTTTACAAATTGCTAGACAAACACTTATGTATTGATTGTGCAACGGGTTAATGATATATTGTAGACTTAAACAATTAAAATATTTTATTATTATTTTGCGTTTAATTGGCTATTCGTCTAATCAATAAAATTTAATTTGCATTGATTATTACTTATTTGTTCTACTTGATTGTATTTTATACAATACTCAATTTAGCGCATTAGTATTCTAAGGACTATGCATGTGCTGGTAACCATATTCCCTCTTGCCAAACAGATTCTACATTTCAAAAGTTCATTATTCAAATTTAGTTGGCGTTTTGTAAATTGGGGACAATCAACATTTCTTGATTAAGTTTCTAAATGATCCATTATAGCTATTTATTAAGTTTAATAAAGTGCGCCACTGAGTGTACGTTGTTTGTTAATTATTTGCTATTGCAATTTTGTGTGTAATAGACATATATTTTAAATCTTTTACTGCCGCACAATCTGGTAATTGTATCAAAACTTTATTACGCTAGTAGTTCGTTACGCATAATTAATATATTATATGGCAATTTAATTGGTAACATTTAACCTGCAATAATTGTTTACATAGTATCCACGCCGTTTGCGGCAATTCTTATTACTATTTTCACCAGTAGCGTAACTTGGTGGTTTTAAAATTTTAAATTAAAAACAATTTTTTTTTATATTTTGTTATTAACAGTTTTATTGCAATTGTTTTCTTAAAACATCTTTGGTGCTATACTAAATTTTATTAAAGAAAGATGTGTTGGCGTGGATTTTTTTCTCATTGAATCTTTAAATTCATCTCTTAAGTATAACTATACACTAAGCTAATCTTGAGTTGGCATCTAATAAGTGTATAGGGTACTATTTGAATCTTGTCTACATTATCAGCTAGCCACTTAGTGCATTAAACACGTGTAGTGTTAACAAAACATTATAAACAAATGAAACACGTATCTTTGCTTAAACTAAGGTATCCCAATTTCTTTTCTAAGAATGTATACTATATTACTTACTAACTAAGTTTTATTATTAGTGAAATAATAAAACAGTTTACTATGTTTCTTATTACACATTTATTCTTACAAACATTAGATTAAATTTATGATAAAAACATAGTAAATTGTTTTATTATTCCATTAACATGAATGATCAAGTAATAGAGGCCACAACCATTAATTATATTTTATTATTAGTTTTCTTTGAATAAAAAATAATAACTGTCAATAAAATTGTTTTGCTCATATCTCCTACAGTTCCACATGCTCGTTGTTACTTAGAATGGAAATTCCGACTCGACGATTTGCTAGTAGAATTATATTACAAGAACTACAAATGCAATATTCACATATTCACATATTTTTTGTTTCAAATTTTTATATTAAATTTATTGAAATAAAATTACTCTAATTGCCAATAATTAAAATCCATTTCAAATGTTTTGAGTCTCCGATAATAAACCTTGCTAGAATTGATTTATTAACTATATTAAGTTATAAGAATTCGATGGTTTAAAGCAAATTTAGATTATCATTCACACATTGTTTATTATCAAATTAAAGATAGTTACTATTCTTAATATTAGTATTACAATATTCTAATTAAATTTTAGTGATTATAGAAGTAGTAACATTGGTCCAAGCGATTCGGAGAAAGATTGTCCAAGCAGAAGAGACTCCGAAGTGCATGGCGGCAACATACAACCACCAAGATTGGGAATCACTGCACCTAGTAATGATTCCGAAAGTGGCGGCAGTCATTCACCTTCGCCCAGAGCAAGTAGAAAACGCCAGGCAAGTGAACTCTAAAACTCAATCCATGATCAAAGTACTAACAACTATATTTTTTTACAGAGAATCAGAAATCATTCATTAACTTCGCTTTGTTTGCTCTCTCATCACCCATTCTTCTCAAGTTTTCGGGAGTGTTTGTTCATTCTAAAGAAATTAATTGATGCCTGTAATGAATCTTCCAGTCCGCGCAGTGTGGGCGCTTCTAGACAAGCTGGAAGGCAAGTTTAATTACATTTTTAATTGGATATTGTTTTTTTTTTGGATGATTTAATATATTTACAAAATCTGTTTAGGGATACTGTTTGGAGTGTGTTGACCGGACAAGCGACGGAATCGACGCCGTCAATTGTCTTACACGACGTCAGGGAAATTGAAACGTGGATTTTGAGGTTGTTATCAGCTCCCGTTCCTATTCCCGGAAAGACAAAGTAAGTGTAATTGTTATTGTTAGATGCGGATTGTTGATAAACTTTGTTATTTTAGGGTTTCAGTTGAAATTTTATCACCGAGTGTATACGATCCATTAATGTTTGCATTACCCGATCACACTAGATTTAGTTTGGTTGATTTTCCACTTCATCTACCACTGGAATTATTAGGTATGTTTGATTTGAAATTACTTTTAACACCAAGCAGATTTGTATACGATATAAATAATATTATTTGATGGAGAATATATTTACTTAATTATTGATTTTATCATTCAATAAACAATTCAAAAAATGATAATTAATTGTTTTTAGAGTGTTCTTATAAAAAACGGGTGCAACAAGTTGTTTAAAATATCTAAAAGCTCGTAAGTGCTTTCGGTAAAACAAAAATCTCATTACAGTGATTGAGTTTACGCCAAATAAATTTTAGCGTCAACACAAAGAAAATATTTGTTCAAACTTTTTGATGCTATATTTATGGCTCATGTTTGTTTTTTAAAATTACATTTTCATTAAATAAATGTTTATATTATTTGTTTGTTATTTAATAATAATGACTTCAATACAAAAAATATAAACATATTCATAACAATTTAGGCATAATGAGTAGACGTAATAATTCATAACGCCTGAGCTACCATGCCATGCTACTATATGAATTGAAATCGCAACGCAACGTAATATTTATATTATTTCGATTCGATTACAATCCGATCGGCATGGCGGAGTGTCAGCACTGAGTTTTTTATAGAATCTTGTTCCAGCATTATAAATAATTGGGTGTGTTAAAAATACATGATATTTTATGGAAATTGGGCTCAGTGGAACCACTCTTGCTATAATTACATTTTCAATAAAATCATCTAAATTCTTAGATTCTATTCATCTCTGAACCTCGGGATAAGGAACTTTAGCGTTTTATTGCTAATAAAAGCCAAGGATGTTTAGAAAATAATGTTGACAATTTTAAAATCAACCTTCATTACTATTATCGTTTTTTTGCTGCCAAGTGGCCGCTATTTTCCTTATTTGTTAGTTCTATAACTGCTACGATGGTATCATTCATTTTTTGTTAATGTATATTAGTTCTCTGACACGTCTAAATTTTGTTGGATATTTTTATAGATGTGTCAATAAGATATAAGCCCCACATAGGAGCTATGACGGTTTTCTTGTCTTAAAAATTAAGTTTAAGCTTTCACATTTTACTGCTCTTTATCCACTTTCTTTGTAAAAATTTTTTCTTCTTCAATATTCTATTATTATTCACTGTACTTTGAGTTTCTAAATAACTTGTTTTAACTTTCCGAGATATAAACCTATATGGTAGTCAACAAAAATGTGCTTAAATGTATATACAAAGCTTTTTCCAGCATTTCTGCTTGCATTTAAGAACGCCTTCTTTAGTAAGACTATAGCTTTTAAGCAGTAAACTTTGTACGGTCATATATGCTTTGTTTAGTAGCATTTATGAATGAAAAATTTCACAATTTTGTAGTACTACTCTTTTTTATTCTCTTGTAACTATTAGCCGGTAGACTGCTTTGTTTTGGCTGCAGTGTTTCAAAAGCAATGCGTTCATAATAGCTTTTTTGGAAATTATAGTTAGTGTATTTTATCTTAGTAAATACTACCGTTTTATTTTGGTTTGTTCGATTTATAAAAGGCCTTGTCAGTCAGTAGAAAAAAGTCAAAATGCTTCTGCGTTTGGCTTGAAACAAATGCGATTATTGTGAACGTGCATAGGCTGGGCACCTTTAAGTTTGCGCCTACTTACATCAATTCAACTAACCTCATCAAAACGGTAACAACTCAAAAATCACGCTCTGCAAGACTTCGTTGAGCAAAAATGCTAACAGTATTGGGTCCAGTAAAATTCAGGCATTACAGCTCTGGTGGTTACCGTGAGGACTTTCTTGACTTAGCAAGACTCAAGGACGTCAACTTCTCTACTACAATACGAAACCATCAATTTTTTCAAACTTTATTTACAAAACCATGGAATATGATTCTAACACTCATCAACTTGCACAGAAATTAGTGCCGGCAAAAAAGTGTGGAATCAACCAAGGAGGATGAAAATCTAATGTGGCAGATCTCCAAAGCAATAGACCCCATTTCAATTATCAATGGCAAGAATGGTATACAATACGCCATCGAAGGTAAAGCCGAAGCATTTACTGATAGCTTCAAACTCCAATGCTCTCTTTTTATGACCAAGGTCTTTCTGGAAGACACCGACGACAACAAACAGAGTTCAATCTTCACGAATCAAAAAAATTATCTCAAAATTAAAAACTCGATCTGCGCCAGACGCCAACAGAATTTTTAACAGAACTCTTAAATCTTTTTTGCAGAAAGCAATACTGGCCCTCACCTATATTGCTAACGCGATTCTACGTACACGGCACTTTCCAAAAACTTGGTAAAACTCGCATGTAATTAACATTTCAAAATCTAAAAAGTATCAAAAATTTCCTCAAAACTACTGGTCAAACAGTTTTTTATGCAGCTTAAATAAGGTCATAGAGAGGGCAATCTTCAAAACACTCAGAAGGTAACAATCTTTTACGCACCCATTAACATAGGTTCCGACAGGAATACTCTGTAATCCTACAACTGAAAAAGCACAGATTAAAATTTCCTCTTCGTTTTATAAAGCTGATAGCTTAGTATTTAAATTGCACAACTCTGGCAGTTAAACTCTTTAACCGTGTTTTTACTTCACGGCAGTAGTTTTTCAAGGCTCAATTCTCTTGTCGATGCTATTTAACCTTTTTGTTATCGACACGGCACTGGAAGCACGGGGTTAAAATGGCTCAATATGCTGAAAATACAGCACTAACATACAGCTTTAGGTCATCAAAAGTTGTCCCCATAAGGCTACAAAACTGGTTAAAAACCTCGCGAGTCAAAATAAACCTAGAGAAAATCAAATCTGTTCTCTTCTCACGGCGACATACTACACTGCACGAAAACATCCAGATGTAATGTAAGTTGCCAACATTGCGGGCAGAAAAGAAACTAGCCAGCAGTGGCTAGTACGGCTAATGCAATTAAGTTCTTGAATTCCTACAATATAAAATGTCAACAAACTTCTAAATGTAAAACTGCATGCAAGTATTAACAAATTTTAGTTCGGATATGAGTATTGCAAGACAAATATCAGATTTTTATTTCTGTTTATAATAAATTTAGGATGATTTTAATACCATAAGTACTACACTTGTCTCTTCTTAGTGTATTGAGTGAGTTACAGCATTAAGGTACTTCAAAGCTGTTTGAGGTTATTTACGCATAAACCAAAGGAGCCTTAGAGGTGTGTAAAACTAAGTACATTGTCATTGTGGTAGTGGAAAGCTATAAGCTGTCTAACTTGGGGTTGTAATAAACTGTAAAATCATTTATACACTGGAATTTGAAGCCTTTGGATTATGTGTTAAAACTATAAATATTTGGTATTGAGGCTTGTACGAAACAGCCGTTGACAGCATGATGTGCGTTGGCACTTGATTGAAGCTTTGGAGTTGCACAACAATCGCAAAAGATTGTTAGTGTTATATTGGCTGATGTCCTAAAGTTGTATACAGCAAAGTACAATAGTAATGAGCAGTTAAACCGCCAAACGTTCATAGCTGATTTTCCAGGTGGAAATAAAGCTTTTTTTCCAAGCTTTGACTACAATTTTGCATAATCGGCGTGCTCTCAATTTTTTTTTTGTATTATTTGTGTGTCAAACTTTGTCAATTTTTTACAACCTTTGAGTAAATTGATTAAAAGTTGTAGTGCATTTTAAGTATGTTTTTGTGTGTTTTTAATCAAAATCACGCTAAATATTTATGTTGTGTTTATTTACGAATACTGTAATTTCAATACGTGCAATGCAGTAGTTGAATAAAAAAATTGCTCAACAAAATCAGTGTTTTCCAATACTTTTCAATATCTAAGAAAGACAGGAATAACTTCATTGTGTTCGCGAGAAACACTTTTATGAAACGCTTTGCGTAGCACTGTAAACGGGACTTTGAAAACATCTACATACTATTATATCCACTAAACTATACAGCATCACGAATGTGCTGTATTAATTTGTCACATTGCTAACAAGCCACAAAATTACACGTTACAGATGAATTAGTAAACAATACACAATAAATTGTTTAATATTCTAGAAGCAAATACATTAATCAATCACAGTTGACGTCTTGACTAACACTGCCGATTCACTCCGCTCATGTCATTTCAATATCAGCAGCTATCTCATATTGCACAGCCAGCCAGCGTATTCAGAGTATGCTACAAATCATAATATAATAAATGAGTCTTATTTTCAGAAATGTAATTAGCAATTAAGGCCATTCAAGTTAATACATACAAATAAGTTAGTCATAAACATAAGTTATAAATGAAATTTATTTTTAAAACATTTTTAATTAATTTTTTAATACTATTATTTTATTTTTGTTTACAAATAACGCTTATAAGAAAACTCTACTTAAAGAGATGCAATCTATACGAATTCCTATATTTATCAAAGTAAAATAAAATTAAATGTGACTATAAATTTTTCTCAAAAAACTAATTTGTACAGGTGGAAGGGTCTATGACGGCCGGAAGTAGCTTTACGTTTTAAAAGTAATCTGTTTTTTGTTTAGTTCTGTTGTTACAGTACGTAAAATGCCATTGCTTTATTTGTAGTTCTGATTAAAGTAAAAATGTTTTCTTGTAAATAAAGTTGATATTGTTGGTGTTAGTGGTCAGTTTATTGTAACAACTCTATAAACTATAGATCAGAATAATGATGAACTATTTAACAAATAATCTGGCTTTCATAGATCTTCACAAAACGTTTGGTTCTATATAATTTCTAAGATCAATGGACAATGCACAAATTGATTCCAGATATTTCAACATCCTGGAAAACATCTACAAGCAATGTTGAGAATTACACTAAAGGACAAAATACGCAATGACGTCAAGACATTATGACATGCGTGGCAAAGCTGAAATGGCAATGGGTAGGCCATATCACAAGACAACACAAAGACAGATGCACAACAAAAATAACAACTTAGCACCCAAGAGAAACAAAGAAGAGCTTAGGAAAATTGCAAAAAGATAGATTGACGACACCAAAGGTAGCAGGAAGATGATGGTTTCAGAAAGACCAAGACAGTGACAAATTGAAAGAATTAGAAGAGGCTTATGTCCATGAGTGGATAGTAAACGGCTGATGATAAAGAAGAAGTGGTCCTGGAGTCATTACTGTAACCTTACTATGTGTAGCGGTTATCTTGATGTTTGTAAAATGTTTTGTTAGTGTCATCAGCGTATGGCAATCAAGTTAACGTGAGTTTATTAAATGTACGAATTGCATACAGAAGGATAGAATTTTGCAGGTGTTTAGGACCAGATGCTGGTGCTGCGTCTGTTATGTTGCTAAAAAACTGTAATTTTGTTAATTTTGTAGTTGCAGATAGACGTGTTTAGGCGGCATGCACTTGCAACAAAGTTGATGTGCGGACACAACCTTTGTTCTAAGTATAGCATTGTACTTTTACTCAATGCTAATCGCTTTCACTTTAAAATACTGAAACTTAAATCCTACAAATATATAAATACAAAAACTGAAGTGATGAGAGAAGGCACTAAACTAGAGCAAGGGTAAAACAAAAGTCTTTTTTGTGTGGAAGAAGTCTTAAAAGGAAAACAATTCGAACAACAAAAAACCTGTCTTGAGTTTTTTGTTGTATCGTCTTTGCGTTCTTGCACATCCACAGCCAAAGATCTTCAAACCAAGTTCAGAACTACCCATAACGTAGGGATATCTAACCAGACAGTTAGGAATAGATTGAGAAAAGTCAGCCTGAGACCAAAAAGATCTGTACAAAAAAAATGTCCTAACTCCGTACAAAAAAAACCCCAAAAAACTTTAAAGGAATCTGCCTGCTCTCTAATATCCAAAAAGTATTCACCAAAATCATATCCCAAAAATTAACAACACAAATACAAACCAGCGAGGAACAGCAGGTTTTGCACAATCAGGTCCACCATCGACGCATTTATACTACATCAACTAATAAAAAAATCTAATCTGAGTTTAACAAACCACTCTACCTCTGCTTTGTAGATTTCTACAAACTAAGGGCTCTTTGCCAAAACAACATTGAGAAAGAAACTATCCAAGTAGTAAAAGAATTAAACACTGAGGAAATCCCGGTATCAATTGGCATCAGACAACAGCTTAAGCCCATGTCTCTTTAACATCATCATGGACTAAATAATAGAGAGAGTAAAAGACACCAACATAGGCTACAACAGAGGAAACAAGAAATTTCAAATCCTAAGCTACTCAGATGATATAGTCTCATGTTCGAAAACGAAGACAAATTACAACGTCTCCTGCAAATAGTAAACACTAACGCCAAGGTATTCAACCTTCAAATCTCAACCCAGAAGACACAATTAATGGTGATATCTAAAGATATTGTACGATGAAATACTAGAAGTCGACGAAACACCGATAGAGCAGGTTATGCGATTTAAATATCTTGGGATTGAAATTTCCAGCGACAATAATAACAAAGCAGACGTGAAGACTCAGGCAATAAAGGCAGAAGTAATATCGGGTGCTCTGCGCGATACAGTATGGAGGAACAAACATATGTCGACACGAAGTAAAGTTTGTATATATAAAACTTGAGTAAGACCAGTTTTAACATACGCAGCTGAGACAAAAGCCAACACCACAAGAACTAAACAAATTGTCAGAACAATAGGACAGAACATTGAGCCTACGCGAAAGTGTACGCAGCGACAGGATCCGCAACATTTGTTCAGTACAGAACTTTGTAATGTAGACAAGAGACAGGAGAAGGTACTGGAGAGACCATGTCGGAAGAGTGGGAGAGGACAGAATAGCGAAACAGGCGACTACATCAAGACCGAACACAAATCGATCTCTCGGAAGGCCGCCCAAACGATGGCACGAGAGCTGGACGTCAAAGTCGCAGGAGTAATTCCAACGCCAAAAATATGGAAAAAAACAGGGTGAAGCCCTAACAGAAGAAGAATAAGACGAAGGAAGTCGAGTACGTCCATATAAACGCCATTCTGCACAAACCATACAAGAAATAAAAAAAAAATTTGTGGTGGATCAGTAATGGTTTAACAAAAAAAAAACAGAATTTGTAATTCCAAGAAGATTATACGTTAAATGGTACATCAATCTTGTTCTGGAGGATCAATGTTATACCAGCCGCTTATGGTATAGGCCCAAATTTTGTGTTGATGCAAACAACGCAAGGCCCCATACTGCAGCCATCAGCTTGAACTACCTTCAGCACCACAAGATTCAAATTCTGGATTAACCTCCTCTAAATCCTGATCAGAATCTTATTGACGTGTTCGGAGGCGCCCAGATCTATCTGACATTCATTAACAGCTAACAAATGGCCGTAATCAAAAAATGGAAGAATGTACCACAAGAAGACATCCGTCGGCTCGTACGAAGCATGTCTCGTAGATTTTAAGCAGTAATTATTTATTAATGAACCAAATTTTCTTAACAACTTTATGTTACCTTCTTCTTTAGGTGCCGTCTCCGTTTCAAAGGTTGGAATGCTGTTACGACAATTTTTACTTTTGAGACCGCAGATCTAAATAGTTGGTTGTTAGTACAGCCGAACCACTCCCTAAGGTTTTTCAGCCATGAGTTTCGTCTTCTTCTTATGGATCTCTTTCCTATGATTTAATGTTACACAGACAGGATTTGCTTGCTCCACTTTGTTTCATGTAGTTTATTTGTATAGTTATTGTTATCTTAAAATTTGTTTTGTTTTTACAAATTTATCCGGACAAAATGTGAGTTTTTAAATTAAGCGTTATTATTTTACAATTTACAACTAAATACTAAGTATAACAATGTTATGTAGATTTGGCAAAACCTTTTGAGTTAGGTAGAAAAAACTGAAATGATTATAAATGACAAATAAGTAGATCAAAAAGATGAAAGATTAATCGGTAATTTGCATATAGGTTAGATGACAAATTGATTAATTAATTTAAGATTGGCAAAGAAGTGAAAATCAATGATAAAATAATATTATTAGAACACCCACGATTTAAAGATGTTAGTTAAACAACTTGAAGAAATATATAATCTGAGTATAAATAAATAAGAATAAGAAGAAGTTAATGTAAATTGGAGAGGCTGAAAATATAAAATAAAAGTGTATTTGAAAAGAGATAAATTAAACCAAGTGGAGAGATATTTGGTACTAAGTTGACAGAGAATTAAAAAAGCAAAAAGAAACAATAGTGCGCATAGAAATAGCAAAAGAAGAATTTAGAAAAAGATTTAAATTTTTAAGCAGAAATTTGGAGTTAAACTGCGGAAACAAATTTGAAAATGGTTTATTTGGAATGTATATCTCTACGAATGCAAAACATGGACAATTAGAAATAAAAATTAAATATTAATTTTATGGTAAAAAAAAGTGAGAAAGAAACAAGTAATAAGAAGAGAAAATCGATTGTAATAGAATTATAAATAAAATAGAAGAAAAAGTGGATTGTCCATGCAAAAAAAATACGTGTTTTTGTGTTATGTTCTGCTTAAAAGAATTTCTAAAACTATTCTTGTTGAGCAATCGTTATTTTCTGTAAATGTCTAAAAGTTTTTTTTTATTCAAATCACCTGTATCAAAAGTATTCTTTTGGATTTAAGTCCAATCTTACGATCTATCCCTAATACATTAGGTGGAACAATCGCCTTAACCTGTTTCAAGTAATGTTTGTTAAACACATTTTATAACATAAACGTTAGGATTTCAAAGTAGAAACTTTGCAGCATATGTGTCTACTGCAGCAATACTATATTACTAATTTTTTGAGCAAGTTTTTATATATAATATTTACAATGAAAACAAAAATACGGAGTTAAAAAAAATATATATGTAAAATATTTAAGGGGGTGGTAGTACAAACAACAACAAACAAAAGTCTTAATAAACATGGGTTGCCATAGCAACGGTTTTGCAGATATGGAACAGTAAAAATATATATTAAATATTTTACATTATTTTTTGAACACCTTGTATAAATAACACTGGTATAAACTTTATACAATTAAAATATTTAAAAGTAGACATACTGACATTATTATAATTACAATAATGTTTAACTTTTATATAAACTTCAAAACACGACTAAAATAAATCTAAAATATCCATCATTAATATTTCCAAAAGTTTTAAAGTTTCTTTTTACACTTCAGACAAAAGTTGGTTATATGTCATGAACAAGCACATTAATTATTTACATACCTTTTGAATTCTTAAATTACTCCTGAACTCCTGAAAGAGTTTTTGCATTAACTGGAATAAAAAAACGAACCCTCTACTGAGAAGTTCGCAAAATGTTTTTGCTTTGCACTAAGTCTGCATTATTTGATAAAGTTTTTTAAGTGCATTATAATTTTACATTTGTAAAACTTCTAAAATAATGAAGTTATATGTTATATATCTGTCACGCAAATATTACTTTATACATATATGTAGCTATAAAATTTGAAATATTTTATTTTATTGAATATTTATTTTAGGATGGAAGCTATAATATTAAACATCGCCCATAAAATGCAAATGTAGCGTTTATTAAACGTTTAATGGTGATGGTCGTTACTATGTGGTAGTTCATTTTAAGATAAATAAAACACATTTACTATACTACTATTTCACGAATATATTAAAAAACCGTAACATGTTTCAACCTTCTTCTGTTTTATTTATCTTTATTAAACGTATTTGAAAAATGCAATCGTTAAAATGTTTACTATAGAAAATAACATAAACCATAAATCAGCAACAAATTCTTCAGTAAAACGATAAATAAAACTAAAGAAAAATGTTTTGCGACAAAAATTTATTGTTTTATGCACCAAGTGCGTTATTTTGATAATAATAAGCTGAGATGAAAGTTTCTAATTTGCATTACTATCTAGTAACGATAGTGGTGCATACAGACATCATGCTTTACAAAAAAAAACTGTATGTACAACTATTGAAGTTAATTTTTACTATAGCATCGATGAGTAACATTCTAATAATATCTAATGCATTATAATATTTCTTATCAAACAATTAACACATAATTGACAAGTGAAATATAGAAAAAAAAAATTAATTATATTTTTTAAATTTTATTAATGAAAACATCATTAAGATATTTCTTGATAATATTTTTATTAATTAAATTAATACTTGCTCTTACTTCATATGATGAGAAATACTCAAAGAAAACTGATACTCTCTCTGATACTGTACAGAGCAGCAAAGTATTGCTGTATCATATCCGAGATGGTGGGTTTAATCCAACATTTCCATTTATATATGATTACAAAAACGTTTTAAGGCTGTATTTTATGAAAAACTGATGCAATTTTAATTAATATCTATAAATATATTTATTGAAAACATTCTCCATCAACATAAAAATATTACTTTATGTAGAAATAATAAAATATAAATTCACTGCAAATATGTTTTAGGTGTGGAAACTTGTTTAAAAGTATTAACATTGATTCTCTTGGAAAATAAAGTAGTACTGCAATCAAGAGATTATAATGCTCTCTCAATGTCTGTGATGGCTTTTGTAACAATGATATACCCGTTAGAATATATGTTCCCCGTAATACCGTTACTACCAACATGTATGAGCTGTGCGGAACAGGTAATAGAATTGATAAAAATCTTAAATAAATCCTCATCCCAAATATTTTTCAGCTCTTATTAGCACCGACACCGTTTGTTATTGGATTACCGGCCAGTTTCCTCATGTATAAAAAGAATTTTAGACTTCCCGATGATATTTGGCTGGTTGATTTGGATTCGAATAAATTGATATTGCCTGGAGAAGTGCCACCATTACCCGAACCGGAGGGAACGATATTAAAGAATCATTTGAAACAGGTAATTGTTTATTATTATATTTTCCTTTTTCCCAAATTCTCACCGGTTTTGTGTCTTTTTACTCTCAGGCTATGCAACTTATGGACCAAGTCGGCACCGGAGTAAATATACTGTTTATGATTAGCATTCGTTTGCATGAGATTTGCATGTATAGCTTAAGTTGATCAAATGTAAACAGAATTTATTATTAGATAGCGGATTTCTAGTAATGCTAAACGCTGTAGAATAGTTAGTTAATTCTTCACCATTCCATGTGTTATTAAACAGTAGTTTTTAAAATCTATTAATTTGTTAAATCTCATTATAATTATGGTCTATGCAAGTATTTAGTAAAATGATTTAATATAATAATTAGTCATCCAACTTCTTAGAACAATTTATTTTAATTGTTAACGAGATCTAAAGACTTAAGCAGAAATTTTGAATTCTAGGAATAATAAAATAGCAATCTAAATTAAGATATAATTTAAACATACATTTTAGAAAACCTACAATGATTAGAGAAGTTTTATTAGATATTGCAGTATGATCAGTATTAAACAAGTTATTAAACAAAACTAAACAAAGATAAGAATAAGTTAATATTTGAGTGACGTGTTTTGCAAATTTTGTTTTTGAAATTCTAGATAAAAAGAAAAAGTAGAAAAAAAACACTGAATATAAAATCATCCTAATTAACAATTGCACCTCTCTCCAGGCAGGTGTTATTTACCAAATTTTGGTTTGCAAAGACCAATACCAAAATGAAAGAGTAGTCAATGTTTTTCAGATTATACAACTATTTCCAAATATATCAAAACTAATCTAGCATTGCAACGTCTAAGTTTGGTTAGTGCGTGTTAAAATGTTACTTTAAGTTAACCATATAGTAGTTCATTGGCTTTTCACTATTTGGCGCTGTTAATTTGTTGCAAAGCCAAATTTGCATATTGATTGTTGAAATCTTACTTAAAATTAAGCATGTAGCAGTCTATTGGCTTTCTATTAGAAATGAGAAACATTATCCAAATAATTTTGGAACTGGAAATTTCTTAAAGACCACTATTCGCCACATATAAGAAGGGATGGTCTAAAATTTAGACAGGCATGTAAGCAAGAACAAAAACTGCACCAACTAAATTGTATTCATAGAAACTAGTTCTGTTATATTGGGTTCTAGACCCAATAAAAACTTTTGATAAGAATATACCCAAATAGTAGATTTTGTTACCATTGATTTCTTGGTAACATTAAGAATCAGTTTTGAATAAAGTTGAGAGGATTAACAAATCTTTTAGAAACTTATTGCATAAGTTATGGGTGGGTTATTTGAAAAGTTTAAAAACTAAAGTATTGCGACATTATAGTGATGTGTAACACCAAATATTGATAGCAGAATATAACTTTCAAAAAATATTATTATATATTATTGATATTTCCAAGAGAAGAAATGAATATATAGTAATAATTAATAAAGTAAAATTAAATTGTAAGAAGATGTATTTATTTACATTTGTATCAACAACAACGAAGAATCGAGTTCACAACAGTTATACGACTAACAATATTTCTAAATAAAGATGATATAACTATAATGAGTATGTGTACAAAGCAAAAATGATCATAGGATCAAATTCAGCAACCAAAGAATGTCCTCTGGAAGGTGTATTATATATTTTAGTACTTTTCCTGTTATTCCATTCCAGACTGAAACTAGAATATTGATGGCACTACAAAATTATTACAAACAAAAATTTATGTTTTTTAATTATCCGTATCTTGCAAAGAAATTGAGAGAAGCTCCTGTCGTTGATACTTTATCAAATTTACAGAAATATTATTTTAAACAAGATACAACAAAATTTGCAAGCAGTTTCTAAAAAATTGTAAAACCTAACCTAATGAAATTTTCATAGTAGTTTATTAAAATTAAAACAAAAACTTCAATTTACAGAGATATGACCCTGCAAAAGCACATACCTCATCAAAAATTTACAATTATTAAATAAAATTTTATGGGCATAAACGTTGATTACTAACTGAGAAAAAAAGAAACGCTTGGATGTAACTTATAAAAACGTTCTAAGATGCAAAACAACCTCTTGTTATTTAAATATGCAAATTGCAAATGTTGCTGCGTTGAAAAACTGATTTGTTAGAAAACTAAATTTCAAGAAATTTCAGATAATTTTTTTTTTAATTGTACATAGCATAAAGAGAGTGTAGAAATAAAAGAACAAACTAAAGAAGTGTAAACGCAAGTATCCAGGAAATAGCTAGAGAAACATCTTAACTAGATAACGTTAATAGAAAATGGAAAAACATAAAAGTAGGGCCCCTACTGGAAAGAAATAAAGTTTTATTAAAATTAATCCTACAACTCCACGAAAGAAATATTACAACTTATAGAAGACAGGAGGAAAAGCAACAGCTATCATACAAAATACATCGAGATTAATAAAAAGTTCAAAAGAATGATTCGAGAAGCGAAAGGAGGAACCTGTCTGACAAATGCAAAGAAATTGAAACCCTCTAAAAACAATACGACAATTTCAATCTTCACAAAAAAGTAAAAGAACTAATGGGACCTAAGGGAAAAAAATGCACCCTCAATTATAAAAACTATGGAAGGGAAAATTATAACAAATTACGCACAAAAGCTCCTAAGCTGGAAAAACACAAAAAAAAAACTTTTCAAAGATACCAGACGCCCACTAAGTAATACACAACAAAGAGATAACTAGCACCTCAATAACAAAAAAGGAAGTACAACACGCCATAAAAATCATGAAAGGCGGCAAAGCGGTTGGCCCAGTTGAAGTACCAACACAGCTAAACTTGTGTTTTAACAAATAAATTGATGTCTTTACGAACCTGTACAACACCATATATAAAACAGGAATATTGCCAAACGAGTTATTAAAGTCAATATTTATCACGATACCATACCACGGCTTAAAAGTATTTCTAAAAATAAACCACAAAAGATTATACAACAAATTGAAAGAAGGTATTAGTAGAAATTCAGGAATGACATGGACACTCTTGAAGCGCTATTTGGCATTAACGTATTGACACAAAGATGTATGTATGTAAAAGTAGAAGTACATGCTTGCTTGATAGACTATGAGAATGCTATTGACAATGCTGGACATGAACTATTAGTAACACTCCTAAAAACCAAACACATCGACGCAGCGGACATACAAGTTATTGAAAATCTGTATTGCAATCGGCAAAGGTAAGAGTAGATGGTGATTCAACAGAAAACATGTCCAGAGAGGTGTTAGGCTAGGGAGCATTTTGTCTCCGTTGTGAAAAGCATTGATACTCAGACACAATATTCCAGGAAGCAATCCCTGAAGACCAACAAAAAATAGTAGAAATAATGAATGCCATTAGTTTGCAATACAGATTGAAAACGAACCTTCATTTCAAAAGCAGCAGCACCTAATACTATACTAACCTTATCATCGACAATATCCGCATCAAGAAGGTAACCAAATAAGTACCTTGTTACCTGGATAACAAGCGACAAAGTTCAGGCAAAAGAAATCAAATACAGAACTGAATTAGCCAAAGCTGCCGTTATTAAAATGAAACACCTCTTTTGCAATCGTGGTCTAAAGCTGGAATTCTAAATTAGAATGGTGAGGTGCTACGTGTTTCACAAATTAATGTACGGCGTGGAAGCATGGACACTAAATCAACAGCTTACAAATAAACTTCAAGCTTTCGAAATGTGGATGTATAGGAGAGTCCTAAAAAATGATGGGAAAAGAGCTAGAAATTATAGAAACAATTAAATGTAGAAACTAGAATATCTGGGACATACTATGAGAAAAGAAAGGTATGAAATACTATAGCTCATAATGATGTGGAAGATTGCAGGAAGTAGAAGTGCGGGAAGACGCTGGATTTCCTGGTAAAAAATCTAATGGTTCCGGTGTATTTCAAAAGAAATGTTTAGAGCGGCAATGTCAAAGTAAATATTGCTTTGTTGGTAGATAACCTCCGAGTAGGAGACGGCACACGAAAATGAAGATCAAAAGTCAAATACAGCATTTTTATTTAAAAAAATATTAACATTTAACACCGTGGGTTCAAACCTCGAAACTGAAATCATGCCAAACAACATGTACGCTCTTTTACTTCAAAACTCGTCTTGCCTCTATGTTTTACGATTAAGATCCTTTTCTGGTCCGGAAAAGATTTGTAAACTATTTAATAATTTATAATTTACCCAGAACTGTAGGTCCATTTGTAATGTAAGTTTCCAAAGTTACGGCTAGAGAAGAGGCTGTATATGAGTGAATGGTGATAATAATTAACATTTAAATCATTTTGTTTTTGATTTTATCAACATAGTTTAGTAATCACACGCTATTTGCAATTTTTGTCTTCTGAGTTAAGTACGGTTAACTGGTTACTGGTATACTTGTCTTAGATGAGACTTTGCATAAAAGTATTTGAGATGTGATTGTGGAAGAGATTAATTTGCATTAAGTGGTCAGACAAGATCTGGAATGTAAAAGTATTGAAAAGAACAGTGGAGGAAAGAACGCTAGTAAATACAATCATGAAAAGAAAGCAAAGCATGCATTAAAAATGTTTATTAAAGAACGATATCAAAGAAATGGTAAATGTAAATAGAAAAAAAAGTTTAAAAAATATGCAAAATGACTGGAGGAGAGGCAAACTGCAAAAGGCAGAACTTTGAAAAAAAAAACTTGAGTACTGTTTGCACAGAATGCATGTGGCTGGCGTCCTTTGAGCACTCAGCAGAATTGTGGAGGCTGCGCATTTTCTTCAAGTAGGGTCACCAACGCGTGTGTTTAAAGCACTGGCACTTGTGGTACTAGCTGATTTCTCAGAATGACGTTTTCTTTAGACTGTTATTGCAAGACCAAAAATTTTGACATGTTAAAACTTTTTTTGCTTATTGAAATTTTCAAACTGTATTTCAATTTTATAAGGTTTGTTTTTCAATGAAATTGCAAATTTAGATTATCTCTAGAAAAAAACTTTGCGGAAATGTTTCGGGTTACAATTTTGACAATTTTTTTTTATCAGCATTTGGAACAAAAGTTGCATTTTCCTTTATCAAAAATATTACAGATTTCCAAAAATCAATTAAATTGTTGAAAAAATAACCGGATGCCGTTATTCACATAAAATATGGTTGAACCAATTGCAGAAATTAGCAGTTTATGTTTAGATTAGGAGAGGTTGTTGGAATTATTATTTTTATCCGCGGCGTTTTGATTTTACTCGGCTAGCTTGTACGGGGGTTTGCAGTCTCGAGCTGTTGCTGGAACTCCATCTGTACTGTCTCTACAGATTTTGCAATAACCTCGTCGGTGAGTGGTTAATTGACGGTCTTCTTGTTGGATGGCTGTGTTGAGATAATTTTTGCTCTATCTGCAAATTACTAAAATTATGACTACCTCTATCGGATTGGTGTTGATGCTTGACTAGCTGGGAAAAAATCGATTCTTTACAAAAACGGAAATAGTAATGAACACTGTAATTTATCAAGTGCTGCTCCATCCACTTGCTTCAATAGTTACTTTTTGGGTATTTAATGTTTCAAATTTTTGTTGATTCTAATACCAATTAACAGGTTTTGCTGCAAAACGTGAATAATTAAAAATTTCCTTCAACTCTTCATCCATTTCAACCTCTACGGAGCATAAAGAATTTTAACTACAATTTTTAATTTTTAAACTCAATTTTTGATGGTTTTTTTGATATAAACTTGCATAAAAAAGCGGTTTTTCATAATTGAAAGACGTAGAAGGAGGCAGTTGGTCGTAACAGATTGTAGTGAATATTGCCATTGCGATTTTTGAATGATTTTGTAATATTTTCCGAAAGTGGCAAAATCAAAGAAGACAAAAAGCTAATTTCATGTAACAATTAGTTTTTTTAATCAATTTCATTTTTAATATACAAATGGTTATTTTTGATCAATTTCATTTCTATTATGTATTTCTGTGCAAATTTCATTAATAGCTTTTTTGACAACAGAAAAATTATAGTTAAAATTAATTGTTTTAACGCCAAAATCATAAATGCTGGTGGTTCTCAAGGTTCTGCTCTTTTGCTGAATCTTTTTTTGATTTACAATTGTGATCTCTGCTACTCATTCTAAGGAGTTTTCTTTTTTTGTTTTAGTTTTTTAATATTGTGAAGAGGTAAATGCAGAAAATATATTTTATCTTGTACATTGTACCAAGTACCAAACTTTTTTGGTTTTTATCAATGGTTTTTTTTTGGCCTTTAGGGTCTTTGTGCAACGCACCAAATTGCTCCTTCTAGCAACACCATTGCACCCAACGTCCAACAAATTATATGTTAATATAAAATTGAGACCAGACCAGAAAAAGAAACACAAAAACCTGGAGAACTCAAGTGATCAACTTTGGAAATTGTAGTACAGAACTTTAGTAAAGATAAATAAAATTTTTAAAATATTATATTATTATATTACCAAATTTTTTAAGATAACAATTTTCTAAGTTTGCAAGCAAAAATCTAAAAAAGCTACTTATCTCTAAGATATGTCCTTTGCATTGTCTTTTCAAACTTCTCATAAGGTCTTCTTAGTCTATCTAACATTTTAAAGACATTCTTAGATTTCTTTAGCATTATTGACTAAACAAAAGCAAAAAAATTAAATTTTAGTAAACATTTTTTTTAGAATATACCAAATTTGATGTAATCATAAAATAAAAATCTGGAAACTATGTATAAAAAACACATTTAACAAATGCTCTTCTTAGCTCTGCAAGCACATTTGCGTTCTTTGACAAAAATTCTGTTCTGGCATAACTGGCTATTTTAGCGATACAGCGTATAATCTCTTTCTTATAGGCTTGAGTAGTTGTGTGCTTGTTAGCAAAAACTTTTGATTTTAAAATTGAAAAGTGACATGACCAAGAAATGTTTTTTTATGTATGACAAAAACTGAGGTATTGTTTCCCAATACCGTTTGCAATTGAGAAAAAAATTATCTAAAATTTACACCAAACAGTGGCAGATTTGGGATGCATTTCCAGCTCATAATACTTGTTTTTATTACTTCAAATGCGTAAATTTTGCTGGTTTACAAAACGATCTATATGAAAATGGGCTTTTATGCTGAAGATGATTTGTTAGAAAATTTACTGTTTACTTGATGTTGTTGTTTAACAAACCAATTTGGCAAACTTTCTTTGTTATGCATGGGAATACGCTGCATAATGTACGATGCCAAATATTTTTTGGTAAAACGACCTAGAGAAACACGTGTCAATAATCTGACTTTAGTAATCAACCCAGTTTTCTCAAATTTTTACTTTACAGTTGATGCATTTAGAATATTTTAATAACCAAAAATTAGACGCAATTTGCAAATCGTGGCAATCAACCTTCTACTATTTTTGAAATAATTTTTAATAATAAAAATGTTGTGTCAAGTAACCATTTATTTTAAATAAAGTTTTTTAACTTTGAACACGATAGCTAAATGGGGTTAAATTTAAATTTTCTACTCCTTATAAGCTTTTTTTTGAAGTTTTTAGAACCCTATTCAAGTTACTCAAAAATTCAAAATGTATTTAAGTGCATATCTTGTAACGCTAAAAAGCAAAAGTACTTTAAAGGGTTTTAACAATAGTTTGTAATGGTTATTAACTACAAACAGTTATTTTTTTCAAAGACTTTGTACTTTAGGTATACTTTGTGGACAATGGTGATTTTGTCTTTAGACTTCCTATGAACACTGGCAAACTTTGCGGTTTAAAATCCAGTAGTAAAGGCCGCACTTGATGTATTTAAATTGTCTATTCTCTGGTAAACTCGATCACAAACGACATTTTAGTATTACAACAGAGTTTTGGAAACTCTACTTTCTAAAAGTAGATAAAAAACAACAGACATGGAGGTTATTTATGGAACACAATATTAGATAAATGGCCGCCTTGCCTCGTTGGTCTTTTTGACAAAATTTTTGATGACATTTTGGCATAGTGCTGGCTCAATTTCATGAACAGCGCGTCCAATATTGTCTTTCAATTCAGGTATTGTCCTGTTGAAACCACAAGTTTTTGAGATACATTTCAGTAATTTGAGGCTAGAAGAAGAACGGTGACCGCATTGCCAGCTGCATCCTCGAAGAAGAACTCCGCCAGCCCAAAATGCGCACTAAACAGTGCCTTGTAGTCGATGCGTGGAGTGTTGAAAGATTACCCGGCAAGAGCAAAGAATCCTACTTTGCTCCCCAAATTCGACAATACTGAGAACGATGAGGAATTAATGTGGAAGAATTCTGGTCAACACTTTCACTAACTGCTACAATGTTTTAACACCAAACACGGACAATTCTCTTCTAGATTTGAGCTGACCTAATCGCCTTAAATTTCTAGATTATTTGGACAATTGTACAGCGGGAAGGTGCGTTATGTTAACCAAAAAACACTCTTCAAACATTTTCACACTTTCTATACATTATGCGTCTGTGTAATTTTCCATAACTAAACTTCAATATTCATAAATGAAAGCTGCAAAACTCAATGCTGCATTACCGACACACAAAAAATGGCACTTAACTCAAATTGGCGGTCTTAATATGATACGATCGTACATCAAATACTTTACTTTATTTTTACTTTTCTAATCTTTTCATAATTGTCAAAATCAAAGTAAAAGTAGACGCTAGCTAGAAATCCGCTCTCTAATTATTATATAGGATTACACAATAATTGCTTGATTAAATAAATGTAGAATGTATTATAAAGATCATCAAATTTTGTGTAGCTTATTTTCAGTTCAATATTGGACCATAAATATCATCAGAAATACATTATAGTCGATGTAGAGCTGCTAAATTCACACATAAAATTTAATTATATATTAACAATACTATATTTTAGGCATTGACTGGTCTTTCAACACCAACATCCACTACTACAACTAACCAATTAATGCCCTCTAGAAGAGACAGCGTAACAGCATCTAATACCTTAAGGTAATTATATCTATAAATGAATTCCATTAAGTTAAGTGCATTGTTTTCTAGCGTGTCATCAGCTCGTAAATCCCCGGACGTGTCGCCATCGCAATCAATCCCAGCGAATCAGGGATTTAATCAACGTAGCTCTCCTGGAGTGTCACCAAGATCATCAATATCACCCACACCTGCTTCAGCATTCAATCCGTTTATTTATGGAAATGATGTGGATTCCGTAGATGTAGCCACTAGAGTAGCAATGGTAATTTAATTTAATTTAATTTAATGAAACACTCTTAATACAATTTTCTATTTCAGGTGCGCTTTTTTAATTCGCAAAATTTATTAGCAAATTTCTCCGAACATACAAGAACGTTGCGATTATATCCCCGTCCTGTAGTCGCGTTTCAAATAAATAGTTTCCTAAGATCCAGACCTAGAGCGTCTCAATTTTTAAATCGATTTGCTCGAACGCAAGCAGTTGAATTTTTAGCTGAGTGGTCGTTAACACCAACTAATGTGGCTTTTCAACGTGTACATACGGGTGTTTTAGATCCAAGCCAAATTGGTGATAAGCAGAAATGGTTCTTGCATACTTTAGATCCTATGAAATTTGTAGTATGGGATGATGGAAGCTCTTTGAATGGTGCCCTCAGAAGTTTACAAAACCAAGAAAATCAACCAACGGATGAAAGTGGTTCAGATTCTGAAGGAGCTGAAAGTACAAGTTCTAGTTATTCATCGCTTAGTGATTTTGTTTCTGAAATGGCATCATCCGATTTATCACCAGGATATTCAGGTTCATATCAAGACAGAAAATCAGCACAAAATATGTCGTTATCATCAAATTTGGATCCATTATTAGTTTATAAACCACCTTCACAATTATTATATCCTGATGGTGATTTGCCGGATGATGACAGGCCTGGTTCAGCGCAATCATCTTCCAGTAGCACACAATCAGATTTAAGTTCACCATCATTTAATCGCGATTCCGATTTTGAATTCGCTAAGAAAACTGAGATATTACCAACTAAAGATAAAGAAGAATGTGGTAGCTTTGAAAATGAATCGGATTCCAATTCAACTACAACACCCAAAACTATTGTTAGTACATCTGTAAAGCAGGATTCTCCGGGAAGTGATACGGACAGACCATCAACACCTAGAAAATCACGTACTGGTAGGTCGGTTACACCTGTACCACCTATTAGCCCTTGCTTGCAAAGACAGCCTAGTGTTGGTAATGTGTTAGCAAGAACATCTAGTTTTGGTTCTTCAGGAAATGGAAGTCCAGTGCCTCCACCATCTGTAGGAGTTACAAGGCAGAGTTCGCAAGGATCACTTTTTGAGCAGTTTGCATCACAGGCAAAGGAATTAGTACGTGAAACTACAAGACAAAGTAGTCAAGACGGGTTGCTTTCTCATATGGATAAAGTAATTTTTCATTAGTGTCTATATTTTTCATCCCATATTAATTGATACTTACGTTTTAGCTGAAAACACAGGCGAAAGGTAAAATGAATGAAGCAGAAGAGAGTCACATTTTTGCACCTTTTGATAAGTTAACAACACAAACTAAAAAAGCAGTTGAAGAAGCCTCAAAAAGCGTACATGATGCTAGTAAATCAGCAATTGAAGCCAGCAAAACAGCTGCTGGTGTTGGTAAGAACACGATAGAAGATCTAAGTTATGTTAGCAAATCTGCATTCGGTGATCTAACAAAGAGTGCTAAAGAAGCCGTTTCTAAAAAGGGATTATTGAGGGTAATTATTGTTAACAATTTAGAACAAATAATAATATAAATATTTTAGGGTGATTCATTTTCAAAATCTGATGAAAGACGAGGTTCAGCTACTAGTACATCTTTAGTACACGCTAGTTCTGGTATAATAACAGAAACTAGTCGCGATTTCTTTTCAAATATTAGTTCAGATTTGAATGGAATTGCTGCATCTACATCAAGCATGTTTTCGGATTTGTTTGGTAAAAAAAGTGCACAAAAAACGCCTGCGTTAACACCAGCACAACATCAACAACATATGCAGCAACAACAAAAAGCCAAAGATGTAAAATCTGGTGTTTTTGGGCCATTTCCTAGAGGACCCAAAGGCTTGGTTGAGAAGAGCCCGTTAATTAAACATAGTCCAAGGAAACATGAAGAGTTTCAAAGGAAGCAATCTATTGATAGAACTACAACAAATGCTGAAAATCAAACATTCCTTAAAGATGTACGTTTGATTAATTAGTTAAATAATAATAATTATATTGTTTGATTATATTTCAGGTTGTAACTCAAGTATTGGAAGGTGAAGGTGTAGGTTGGTTAAAATTAAATCGATTAAAAAAATTAATGGAAGATGAATCGTATAGAAACTTTGTGCTTAGTAAATTAAATAAAACACTGGAAAGGAAAATAGCTCCAGATGATCATATTGATGATGTGGTTAGTAATTAATTGTTTTATTGTTGTGAAGGACAGTTAACATCTTATTAATTTTAGTGTGTGCCCAAACCAGTATGGAAAGGTATGCTAAAAGCATTACAAGCTGTTAGTCATGGTTTAGAAGTGACTTATGGTAATTACGGTCTTGGTGGAATGGCTTCTGCGTTTCAACTACATGAAATTGCTCATACGCATTATTGGTCTAAAGATTTAAACGATGGCTCAGTTACTGATATTACTACTCAGGTTTATTATTTTAAATTTGTTTGTGATTATTAATTGTTTAATAAATATTTTTAGAGTTCAAGTCCACGATCACCACAAAGTCCGCGTTCATCTGTACAATTAGATTGGGATTCAAGGAAATCATCACAAGCAGGTATGCGTTGTTTATTAATTATTAGAGCAGACGTTTTTCATATTAAACTATAATTTGACTATCTTCAATAATTATAAACAAGAAAACAGTTTTATTAATATTTTTTAGTGTGACAATATAAACTTTGAATTTGTTATGCAAAATCCGGCTTACATTTCAAATATGGCGTCACAAAATTCAGTGTTTCAATAATAAATCCGTCAAAAAAAGCTTAGCTACAGTTGCATATTCCATATAAGATTATCTATAATATATATAAGTCTGGCTCTAAAATAAGTAAATTAGAAAATCTGAGTTAAAATTTTTTTTGGTTGTTTAAAAAGCAGAAAATTAAAACGCTCTCTAAGAGTACTTTAATACTCAAATCTTTAAAAACAACATTTGTGGCTTTTATTGCTTAAATTGCTTTAGCATTTATGGTTTCAACAATAAACAAATTCACATATTTTTATTTCACAATTAAAACTGAAAAACACCTTTGGTCCACTAGAATCATATTAGTAGTCATTAATTGACGCATTATTAACAAGTTATTCTATAGTTCAGTCTTTTGCAAGTATGCAAACTGTAGTTATTCTACTATATGAGACCTCTAAAAGAAGACAATTTCTAACTACATGTATACGCACATGGCAATCCATCAAAGATGTGTTCAGAGCAGAATAATATACTTATTGTTTTAAACATAAATTTCCAGTCTACGTCATTCCTTTGATTTTCTAACGCAGTAAATCCCAAATAATACCAGTACATTTAAGTGATAAATGAACTAGTATAAGATTTAGTTTGGACGCTATAAATGACTCCAATCTGTCTCTATTACGCTACAGTGCAAGATGTGATCTTATTAGAAAATTTTACAATATAAAGATGCACATGCGCTTCAAAAAATCAACAGTTAATCTTTCATGAAATTCGAGCATTTTGTTAGTTTTGCACCAACAAAAAAAACCTTTTTTATATACAATAGATGAAATGTTGGTTGGAATTAAGATTTTAATAGGAATTCAGTTAATATTATGTATGATTGAAATCACCGGCGCCAATTTTTACTAATACAAACTATGTCTTTAGTAAATAGTAAATTTTAAATGTTTTCTGACATCAAGGAGCTTGTATTTGCAGTCTTGTTCATTTGATAAGCAATGTAACGGTCGTTGATAAATTTGCTATAAAACGATGAAGTCCGGTTTAGTTAGTGTTAGAACACGATAATCTTCCGTCAAATAGAAACTGAACAAATTACTTATGTAAAAAACGTCTTCTTAATGTTTTTTTAGGCTAGAAAATATGCAAGTCACATTGCATCACATCAATTAGCGACATTAACCTTCCTCTTCAAGTGAAAATTTCATTACGGGTTAAAATTACATAATGCACTTATAATGCCGCCCTATAGGTTTTTGTGGAAAACTTGTACCACTTCTATGCCTGGGTTTCAGACTATAAAGCATTAGTCTAATAAATTAGCCATCTAGTTGGCTAGTTGTGCTAAATAAGAATATCTTCATAAAATGGTTGTCACTCGCTTGGCGTAGTTCCAAAAAATTTCTGGCAGATAGTATTGCATTTTGCGCTTGTCTAATATTTTGCGCATAAGATTGTTCCTTGCAAGAGTTGGGAGAGCAATTAGGTGGAAGAGAAGTCTGCTTCTGAGTAACGGGGGCCTTGCTATTGCGGCTTGTTTTGAGTTTGTGGTAAACTAAGCAGCCATTGTAATTAGCGGTGTAGGCTCACCGTTGGTTTTGCATTCGGAGCTTGGATAGGCTCTGGCACTTTTAACGCACGCATAAGGTAAGTTGCATCTAGATGCCGTGTGGCCGGAGAGTTGGCAACGGTGGCATTGTACATGCATTTTGGTGATCTTGCATTGGTGTTCCACATTGAGATGGTTTTCCCGTCCCTTCCTATGTACGTTACTTGGATTGTACCCTAGAGCGATAAGCTCTGTCCGCACCACATCAGCCTTGATGCAGTCGGGTATATTCTCGAATGACGTATTTTAAGATCTTTTCAGCGTCCGAGTGCAAAAAAAAGTGCAATCGGATTCTATTGACTAAGTTTACTACGCGGTTGATAGTTCATATACCGGTTTTAACCTGTAATATAATAGGCGGCATGTGCCAGCATCCTCCGAAGAGCTGGTTGTCGGACCGGAGTTGGTTGACTGAGCCTAAGAGGCCGGCCGGGTAAAGGATCTTTTGGCCGTAGTTGCTGATGACCCTGGTTGTGCTGAAGGCTCCAAACTTGATGGGCTGGCTGATGGCTTGTCTGATAAGTTAATTGAATTCCTTCTTCAATTTATTTTTATTTTTCATCTTTGTGGTGAGCAGCGACGTTGCTGTCTTGCTGGATTTCTATTACATTTTCTCTTCTAATGATTTGGGTTCGGCCGGTTCAGCGGCAGATTTCTTGAAGGAGGTCTGGGCCGGGATTTCAAATAACTTGAAAGGAGCTGGTGTTCGTCATGTTATGTCCTGTTTCGGATGGTTTAAGGCTTTTGCTGATCTTGCTTTATTTGCTTGAATTCATCCTTGTGGATGTCGATTCTTTCTGATTGTCCCTCCACCAGAGACACGATGAAAGACTTGAGGGTGTTGATCTTATGTCCTTGCTGGAAGATGTCGTTATTGCTCTTGTTGGCCTCAAAGCTAGAAAAATTTGAATTAATTGATTTCTTAATTAATCAATTCAATAAAATTAGTGGTTTGATAATTAATTGATTAATTAAACTCAATCAGAAACTCTGTGCAATGATAACTGCAGTTATCCGTTGTGGGGTTTCTTCTCGGTGTGAACTGGTCTGATCGGCTGCTGGCAGTCTTCTTGCTGCTGTTCGCCAAATGGCCATTTAATGATGTACAGTAGGCGTGGAGTTAGGCCCGTTTGCACCAACATCGCTTAAATCTTAAACTGCCCTTGAAACGTTAAGAGTGGCTTATTTCGTTGCACCACATACTTAAGGAAGTTTATGACTGTTTATGACTTTGAGGGATCCTTAACTTAAGCTGTCAATATTGTCGTCTTAGTAAAAACTTGACCTAAAAATATAATTCAATGTCAAGATTTATTGTTTTGCAGTGGTATTCTGTCTTTATTTCCGTTACTAAGCAACAATATTAATTAAAACGCGTGGTGTGAGTATAATGTTTTTGAAAACGCATTTTGATCCATTTTGTGCAACTGCCCATTATTGGCGTTGTCAGTGAATTATTAAATATATGCTTTGCTTTAAAAATAAAAGACCAAACAAATTATAATTATAAAAAACTTCATTATGCCATCTTGTTCTGTGTATGGGTGCACAAACCCCATCCAATCCTGGTGTCTTGTATGGCAAAAAGTTTTTGAATGTTCAAGCTATACGCGACTTTTTTACAAAATGATGAGCAGCGACCAAGCATCTTCTGATGAAGATAGGGTAGCAGTATCAGACCACTCTTAGTGAAAGTGATACAATGAGCCAATGGAATTTTAATGTAAATTCTTAGAAAAGCAAATTTGATCCAGAAATAATCTACCCTCGATTTTAGTTCGAAAAAAATCACGAAAACAATTCTAAAAAAATCAATTATTTCAGCTTGTTTGTTTGCTTAGGTTTACATAATATTGGACGTTGTATGTATATCTAAATACACTTAAAAAGCTTGTGGTAGTAAAAGTAATAAGATATTTGTACTAATGCTAATTTAGTAAATATTAAGCGCCTTCACCTTTGAAAACAATTTTGACAAATGTCAATGTTTCAGAACTATCTTTAAATGGTTTCACTATTTCTATCATCCAATATTTCATTGAATAGGGATTTCTCTTTTTGCATAATCGCACTTCTTTAGGAGCACCTTCGGTAAATACTTATAGTACTTTGGTACTTAGTAAAAGTTTGTTATTTTGGGTACAATAATAGCTCAAATACTGAGTTCTACAGGACAATGGCACCATTGCCGTTTGGTACTTGACTTGGCAGTGAAGTAAACTTTATAACTGGTCATTTGGCAGATTTTTTACTAGTTTGTTCCAAATGTCCTTTTTCATTACAAGGTATAGCTCGGACCTCTTTAAGTCATTTTCAGGAATACGTGGGTGTAAGTTAGAACCATCTAGATGTCATTAAATAATATGATCAATTTTGAGGCTGTAGTTTTAGCGGATTTTTGTCAGTTTTCTGTATCCAAAAAAATACGAAGCTGGTTTGGGAATTTGGAATTCGCCGTTCCATATTTTGATTAAAGTGGGCCGCAATCGTTATTTTATTAGGTGTGGATTCAGTATTTGATATATTTAGTTTGAATTCAAAACTTATCAAAGTAATATGTTGACTAATTTTAGTTGGGTAATTATGGGTTTTGAAACTCAACTCTACTGTTCCTTTTAATTTTAGGTTGAATTATTTGAAACCATTAGATTTATTGAATGAGACTTTAAAATCATTATAGGAAAACGAAGAAATTATTTTACCATCACATATTATAAAAGAAGATGATTTATGCAAATTATATTATAAAAAATACAAGTAGAGATCAGTTTGATTGTGATATCACTAAAGTTCCATTCAAAGATAGAACGCAAACTATATAGGTTGCAATTAATTATTTGATAAAAATTGAGGCACGTTTCAAACGTGATACAAATTTTAGAAAATTATACTCCAGGATTATACTTCAAAAGGTCATTTAATACCAGCAAAAATTGAAGTTCCTTATACTTTGACTCACCATAGAGTTAAAACAGAAAAAGTATCCGGAACTATGGCAAAAATGATTTTTAAATCAGCAGACAAGGATTCGAATGGTATTTCTCTTAATGATACCATTCTTTTTTTTTTAATTGTAAAGGCCAATATTTGAGGACTTACGTTTGTGATACTACCGCACAAACATCCTTTGAATATGTACCTAAAAATACAATTAAATACTATTACACTCGTTAGATGGACTGGACTGACGAGGCCTAGTATCTGGTGCAGCCACACTTTCATATTAAATGTAAAGTAATTTTTTAAAATTTTATGGCGGAGGTGAGGCCCAAACTCGGTTTAAAATTTCAAGCCAATATTGGACAAAATCGGACTTCGGATTCCTCCATCTCAACTTTTTGTAATGTTTTAATTGAAATGATTGTACAACATATATTTTTTGGGTTTTTCACCTAAAGATCCTATTTCAGAATGATTAGGGTTATTTTTGGAGCAGTTTGTCGTTCTTATTTAGCCCAAAGAACTACTCAACAGTTCGTTGAAGATAAAAATGAAATACTTACCCTTTAATTACTCAAATTAGGTGGTTTTGAGTTAGGAAAATGGAGAAGTTCTAATAACTCACTTCTTAATTTAGATGACAATTCTTCATTTTAACTACTAACAAATTCTGCTATTATTAAGCTTTTAGGTATATCTTGGAATTCTAAATTGAATTATTTCCATTATATTATTAAACCTTCTACAGAAATAGCTTCAAAAATAGATAGAACTTACGTTGCAAAACACAAAATGCGTTATGTAAATCGCTTAATTGCTTATCAAAATATTGTCCTTTAAAATTTATACACTTTTGCATCCGATGAAACCAATCTTCACAACAATTTTGCTACTCTGAGCGAGGTACCTCCAAAACAAGTGATTTAAATGCTTCTAAACAGTTTCTTCAGGCGATAAAAACGCTCGCCACGCATTTTATTTTTGATATGTCGAAATAGGAAGAAGTCATTGGGCAATAAATCAGGCGAATATTGGCAATGAGTCATTAATTGGATATTGTTACTGATCAAAAACTCTACAGTTCGTCGTGCTGTGTGAGCGCTTGCATTGTCATGATGAACAATGATTCGCCGGTTTATGATGTTTCTTCTGATTTCAGCGATAACTTCCGGCAAATTGAAGTATACCAGTCAGCATTAACTGTCCTTCAATCCTCTAATGCAACAGTTCAACATGACCCGTTTTTCCGAAGAAACAAGCAATCATTCTTTTCAAAACGCTTCGTGAACGCACCACTTTTGTGAGTTTAGGTTCATTTTGAAACACCCATACAGTCGATTGCTGTTTAGTTTCAGGCTCATATGAATATATCCAAGATTCGTCACCTGTTACGATGTTATATACCGAATTTGAACGACTTTTTTCGAATTTCTTTAGCATTTCCTTGCACCACTTGACACGTTTCTGTTTTTGTTCTTCTTTCAAATTGTGTGGGATCCAACGACTGCAAAGCTTCCTGACATGCAAATAATCGTGCAAAATCGTATGTATTTGTTTTGCTGCAATGCCTAAGGATGCCTCTAGCTCACTATATGTCACATGCCGATCTGACAAAATCATTTCACGCACAGCATCAATATTTTTTGCGACAGAGGTCTACGCTTGAATTCTGCGAACCAGTTGTAAACCATAGTTTTGGATGGTGCTTCATCCCCAAATAACAAACTAATAAGTTTTTCCACACATTGTTGCGGTGTTAAACCGTATCGAAAATCATAAAAAATTATCACTCGAAGTCACGATCCGAAATTTCCATTTTCGCACATTTATTACTGTCGTTAAATTTTGTTGAAACAAAACCGAGCAGTTTGAAATCGAACTGTCAACTGAATTATAGGTGAAAAGCGTCAAATTTTACGAATATGACAATCGCAGAACGCTGGCAATACAGGCAGTTCTTGATTCCGCAAACTTTAGCAGTGCCCCTCGTAATAGCTCAAATACATAATTTTAATTCTGAAACTGAGTAGAGACATATTCCAGGAATACATAACCTTGTAGATCCAGCTGGTCGTAGTTGTCCTAGTTTTCGCTATAAGATCATAGATAAATTAATGTACCAATATTAGAATTAAAACAATAAATTAAATTTTCACTTTATTTTCTTTATATCCTTTTCCATTGACTGAATTATTGAAAAAAAATTCTTCATATTTTACGTTATCTTTGAAATTTGAAGTCACGGGTAAATTCTAGTTATGATAATACAATGTTTGGAACATTATCAAATTTAGAGTATCTAAACGCAATAAACTTAATTATAAAGATTGTTCATGCACAATATTTAAGTAATGATATTTTACAATTAGTAAATGATCATTTATGCTCAAAGCAATATTATAAACTTTCACCTTTCCGCCAGGGTTTTCTCATTATAGGAGATCAATTGGCACAATCTTCTTTGCTTTGAGTAGTCAACATCCTATTTTAATCCCATATAATAAGAGTAGTTCTGTTACTTTATTAGTGGATTATTTATATTCGCATTCTGAACATGTTGGTCCACAATTAGTACAGTCTTTATTATTACATCGTAAGTATTAGATACCATCAGCTAGAAATTTGATTAGACACCAATTTTCCGTTGTCTAATACAACTAAACTAACCAGAACTAATAGAGCCACAGATGGCTAATCTTGCATCGTTTCGAGTACAACTTTCTCGAACTTTTTCTCATACAGCGATATATTTTGCCTTTCAATTTAGAAGCCTCATTATTAAAAACAATTCATACAGTTAAATATTATTTGGCATTGTTCGTTTTTTGATGACTGGCTTCTTTGATAAAGATGAATAAATAAACACAAATAAAGAAAACAATTAATATGCGTTGTTCAATATTGCGTTTAATGATCAGACTTGATCAGAGTATGCATATCCAGAAAAGTCACAAATGTCTGTCCTAATTACTTAACTCTTTCTTTTGATTTTATTAAGACAGCAAAACGTAATGTTTCTTGATCATCATTGACAAGAGTCATAATAATGTATAGGCAACGTTCAATAAAAACTATTAATTGCGCCGAACGGAAAATTTTATACTATAAAATTTTTGACATCAAAGTTTTGTTTTTACATGAGTACTAAATAAACATAAACTGATTTTTATTAAAAAAATATTTAAAATATTTTAATTTTGTTTATATTACAGAGGCACCTGAAGTTCGATTAATTCAAGGAGATGACTCAGAAGCAGAAGGTCAACACTCAACTGCTGAAATGTTTAAAGATATGCTCAACCAGAAAAAGAACATGCTGCTTAGTAAACTGACCTCATTCGATTCAGATGTAAGTTTGGCTCGTTGCATGTATTGCATGTTCATACCCCATGTCTTATCAGGCATATTCATAAAAACATATTGGAATATTCATAATATTATTATTGTGAGTATGCCTGAATTTGTGTTGTGTGACAGGCGGAAGGGACAATGCATGGGTCCGGTGGTACACTTTCACCCGGAGGGTCAATTACAACCGGTCCGGCGTGTGGTTTGAATAGGGGAGGTCCGCAAGCGTCATTCCGGTCTACTGTTTCCGATACTGAAGTGGAAACATTACAGGTAACGTGTGCAGTGTTGCTTATATGTTTAGATTATAACTTATCCAATTAAAACTTTTCTATCAATTTCTAAATTGTTTTAGTTTCCAAAAATACCAAAACAACGGACTGCTAGTGTTTGGTCTAGTAAGTCGTCACTAAGTACGGGATTCCGATATCACGGAGGTCATATGGTAAATACAGCCACCACGCCATCACCTGATGCGGCAAGAACTTACCTGTTTGAAGGATTAATCGGCAAAGAGCGTTCATCCCTGTGGGATCAAATGCAATTTTGGGAAGACGCGTTCTTAGACGCAGTTTCGCAGGAGCGCGATATGATTGGCATGGATCAAGGCCCTAGAGAAATGATGGAAAGATACAAATCCCTTAGTGACACGGAACGGAAACGTTTAGAGCATGATGAGGACAGACTTTTATCAACAATGTTATATAATTTGACGGCAATTCTTGTAATGCTCAAGGTAAACAAGGTCGAACTTAAACGCAAAATAAGACGCCTCTTAGGGAAAAGCCACATTGGCCTTGTTTACAGCCAAGAAGTTAATTTATTACTGGATCAGATAAACAACTTGGTAAGTTATAAAATAAAATTACAAGGCATTCATAAAATTTACATTTTACGTTATTTGAAGCACGGAAATGATATCGACCTTAAACCGTTGGGATCGCGTCTGCTACATCGTCAAAGTTTTACTGTTCACCAGGGGGTTGATGGGGGCGGCGAATTGAGATTTCTTGAAGTACGCGATGACGGATTGGTATTGAGATCCGTAGCTGGGGTAATTGTAGAGCGTTGGTGGTACGAGCGCCTCGTAAACATGACGTACAGTCCAAAAAATAAAGTTTTATGTCTGTGGAGGCGTAACGGGCAACAGACACAGCTGCATAAATATTACACAAAGAAGGTAAGTGTTAAATTTCATTTTCATTTCCATTTTTATTTTATTTTTTATTTTGCGGTTGCAGTGTAAACAATTGTATTACTGCATTAAAGAGGCGATGGAGCGAGGTGGAATTGCAGGAAGTGCTCCGGAATTAGGTGGCGAATTTCCCGTTCAAGATATGAGTTCGGGTGAAGGAGGATTACTACAGGTTTGCATGGAAGGTGTAGGATTACTCTTCGCTAATAGCAAGGTACACAAAATAACTGCATATTTGGTATGAATTTATTTTCATTAGATGTTGACTCTTTAACTGTTAAAAAAATGTTAATAAGTTAAATAATATTAATGTAAAATAGTGTTGTTAACATTACAGATTGAATCGTTATAGAAATTTTGTATATAAAAAATAATAATCATGTATATTATGATGGAGAGCACAGTGTATGTGTTTTATAACATTTTGGTCTCCGCAAATTATGGACTGATTCTCTAAATATAATTGTTTCGTGTTGTTGGGTGCGCTGTGATATGTGCATTGTACTGCAAGGACCACTCAAACTTTCTTACTTTGCTCTGCCACTCGCTCGGTTGCCATCTAAATGTACTGCATATTTTTTATTTCTTCAATGGTTAATTTTATATTAATTTATCAGTGATTAACGTAAAAGTGGCTTCGATTTTTTCATCATTTTTGGAGCTGAATTCAGGTAGTAATTTTTTCATTTAATGATTATGTTTAGTTTTTTATTTATTTTTTTTTACTTTACCTTAATTTCCATTTCCATTTCAATGTTTATATTGAATTGCATGCAGCTCAATGTGCAATCAATAAGTAATTAATACCTCTCTTAGCTACCAGTACGAGGTTGTTTATTATTTATTTCATTTGTATGTGGATGCTTTATAAAATCTATATTCTTTCTCTTTCTCTATATATCTCGATGTCAATGAGTGGTCATGTGTGGCAATAATCAGAGCTATCTCGAGTTATAGTATAATTTAGTACTCGAGAAAGATCTGTTAAGCTTAGGAACTTTTGAGATGGTCCTTGTCGGGCATTATAGATCGTCACTAATGTTGTGTTCTGTTGGTTTTTTCTATTCCCGTTGATCTGTCCACGTCGGCTGGCTGCTTGGCAGGACTTTGAGGTATATAAACATATAATCTGGTCTAATCTGATCGTTAGTTTAGCATAGTCTCTGTTTAGTTTAGCGCTTTTCCCTGTAGTATTTTTTCTTGCTGCTACCCTTAACCTCAGTCCTACCCGAATAAAATAATTACACCGTAGAAATATTATTTTTAATTTACTTCTTTTGCATTAATTAAGAAAAAATATGAAATAACCTATCTCCTTAATGACTAACCTATTTTTTTATTTCCATGATACTAAAATGAATAATACACATAACACGTGATTACAGTAGAATGCTATATGCCCGGTGTTCGCATAGTTGTAGTGATTAGACTGCTGCTTCTAGCCGGACACCGCATGGCAAGTCACCGTCACCGTCACCAATAGCACCACCACAGACACACAAAACACATACACACTGTATTAGGCCATCATACATTGAGCAAACCATCTCTAAAGTTGCCTACGCTTCACGCATGACACGGGCATGGAATGTTACTTGCCTTGCCTAGCTTCTGCCTCTTTTTTCTTATTTCTACTATCTTATACATTCTTACTACACCTAATCGCCGTTTCTTTCAGTTCTTCGTCAGAATTGATCACATCCGGAAGTGCTTTACGCAGAAAGGTGGCATTTTCGTTTTGGAGGAATTTAGTAAGTATCCTATAATATATCTATTATCTATTAAACGTCATAAACTATTTTAAAATCTTTTTGTGTTTATAAAATTTAAATATGTGCTGCATCCAGTCGAATATTATACAATAATACCAAGTTTATTATTAATTCATTTTACTTTAACAATACAATTCTAGCAGAATAGAATTCAATCGTTACTAAAACGCTTTTCTTTTTCAAATCTGGATTAACATACCAATACGATATAGCATTAAAGCTTGGAAAATATCTTATCCTAGTTACTGCTTTATATTGATATTAAAAACAAATAATTTTTAATTGTTTCTTAAAAATTACAACATCATAGCTTTTTCAAATAAAACCAGAAGCCTGTTGTATATTAAAACAAAAATTACAATTTTTTTAATTATCAGCTATAATTTGTTTCTGTCTTTGCTCTAACTGGTAAAACATTCACTGACGATTTGCTATAACTACATATTCAACAGATATGCATTTTCTAAATGAAAATGTTTTTTTAATCATTAAAAGTTAAATCACATAATTTAAAAATAAAGTCTAATAGAAAACATGAAACACTGTATATACTGGGTGTTTAGAAAACTTGAAAACAATGAAATTGGTTAGAACTGAATTCCTATTTCGTGTAAATCTCAATACCACATATATGTTTAGTATATTATACCATTTATTATCATAAACCATCTCTTCATGATAATATATTTGTATATATACGAGTATATATAAATTGGAAATTTCAATTCTTTAATTGAGTTGGTTGAACCAAGCAAACGCTTTATCAAGTTTTTTATTCTTGTTTTAACTTTTATTCTTTGTTTATTTTAAGAAATAGTTATGTTAATTACAAAATTTTAATATCCTCTTCTTCCTGATCCAAGGAAATTTGTTACTTGTTACTCGGACTGCAGTTTTGATATTTCAGTAAAGCAGATTTTGTATTGTATCAGTCCTTCGGTTGGGAAACTTCCTTCTTCTCTGCTGCCATCAAGTTTGCCGTATGCTGTATTTTTTCCATATTGTTGTCCCTTGTGATATGACCAAAAGAGAATTGGAATTGTGTACACTAACAATTTTAAGACCCCCAAACGAAGAAATCTAAAGGATTCATATCGGGTGACTTACTTTTGCCCACTAGTGTGGTCCGGTGCGATTATCTAGCAAACAACTAATTTTAGGTTCAATATTGATTAAGCTAAAGTAGCCGCAGCATTTTCGTGAGTATGACATCTTTTAAGAGCTCAAGTAGGATCTACTAAAAACCGTCAATATTGGTTGCCATTAAGTCTAGCAAGAAGAAAATAGCTAGAACACGTTGAATATGATAGGGGTAAAACTGTCTCTAAAATCTTTCTATACTATTACATAATTAAAGCTTAGTACGAGTGTAATTTTATGGATAATTGTATCTTAACTTCTTTCAATTTCATTAAAAACAGTTTTTTCTAGTTAATAAGCCCAGAATAAATACCAAGCAGTGAACTATCTAGGAAGAGAAATAAATCATATCAACCGGATTAGGCATCTTTAATCAAATAACAGTTTCAATTAATATTAGTTTCAAACCACTTTTAGCCAAGTTACAAACCATAAATAATTGAATTTTGCGCTGACAATAAATTTTTCAAGCAATTTAAGTTAATTATTTGTATTTAGTCAAATTGCAAAACAAAATTTATGTGCATATTTTGGTATATTTTGCGTTTTAATAACAAAGTGTTTAGTCGAGTTGCAAACCAATTATTAGCCAAGTTGCAAACCTTAAAATTATTAAACAATTGTAAATTTTTCAAGTTATTAATTAATATTTGCATTCAGCCGAGTCACAAACCGAATAATTCCAAATTAATTTTAATAACAATTTATTATTGGATACTATTTAGTTGAATTGCGAACCATACGTATTGCAGTTGCAAACTTTAAAACTGACATGTGTTTTTTTTCTTCTTGCACAATATATTTTGATGCTGAAATGGCAATTTGAATTAATTCTGAAAGTTTAAGCTAAGAAACAAAGCAAATTTAGTCGAGTTACAAACCAAATAGTTTAAAGCTGTGCTGCAATGAATCTAATGAAGACTTTCAATGATTGTTTTCATTAATTGCTCACATTTAGTCGAGTTATAAACCATATTTAGCAAAGACACAAACCTAAAATTGATCAAAACTTTATTTAATTCGATTTTTGGTATTTTCCAAGGCGCAATCCTTAAAAATAGAAAACTTTATTTCCTGGAAATTTCAATTATATATTTTTTATTACATGTTGAGCATTTTATATGTCAGATAGACGCTTTCTCAGAAAGTTGACATTTGTGAAACTAACACTTGGGTGGTAGTTTAAATTGGAGTGGCCCACTCTAATTTAAACTACTGACTGAGTAGTTTGAATTGGAGTGTCCCTCCCACCCACCCAAATGTCTGTCATCAAGAGATTGAATGTTTGGCCTCTCTGCGGACGTCAGAAGTTATTTTATGACTAGAGAAGGTCGTGATCTAATTTCCTGATAACTGACATTTTGGTAGATTACAAGAAGATACTCAAACCAAAGTATAAAAAAAGTACGAATATACAAAGCAAGCATTAGGTCAGTACTAACCTTTGTTTGCGAAACGTGGAGCTTAAAGCAAATGGATAAAGAACAAACTAGACCAATTAGTTGGAGGTAAAAATGAAGTGCGATTTATAAAAACCCAGCAGATAAGATGGCTTGGGCATATTATGAGGATGGAAGCAAGCAGGGTATGCGAACAAATAACAACAATTGGCAAGGGAAAGTCGAGACAAAATTGGAAAGACAACGTAATGAAAATTTTTCACAAAATATAGATTAAAAATTGGGCGGATATCAGGATATGATAACCTGAAGAAAGATAACAGATGAAGAAAAGATCAACAACGGGTTGTAGCACCAAGCAAAATAAAATCTGCAAGGACACTCATACCACTCGTTCCAACATTTCGCGGGGTATAACATTAGCTTTTCTTCAGATATCTTCACAGAAAAAGTCGCAAATGGCTAAATCTGGTGACCGGTTATCCACATCACTTCTCAGATAAATCAGATGTCCAAAAAACATTTCTCTTAAAACATTGAGTGAAAGAAGGGCTGTGTGAATAGTAGCCGTCTTGTTGAAGCTACGACTTCCTCAAGTTTTCTTCTTTGGCAATCTCTGCCAATCACATAATGTTTAGAATTTACAATCAGAGTCACGTTTTCCTCCTCAAAAAACTACGGCCCAATTACTCAAAATTCTGATAAGGCATACTACTCTGGTAATTTAGGCAAATGTAGCAGTTTTTTATGAATCAGTCGTGGGTTATTTTTGAGTTAATAGTGGACATTTTGCTTATTATACAGTTCCACTTAAATTAAAATGTGCATCGTTGCTACTGAAAAAAGCTGCTGCTGGTGGGATCTGCGCCAGCATTTGTTCACACAGATTTCTGCGGTTGGGGTCATTTGCTTTGCGCAATTCCTATCATTATTATTTTGTAAGGATGTAAAAGAAGAATCCTTCTTAAGAGCATACCAACCGCTACCTTGATTTCCAGTATTGTAGTGAAAACAGCTACTATATTTAATTTATTTTTTCACCAGTACATTCAGAAAAGGATTAAACTATAATTGGTCAGAGTATTTTAGAGAAATTATATATGCAAATAATATAATAAATACAGAGAAATAAAGATGCTATTATTATTATTATTATTACTAAAATGCATTTAAAAATATCTAAAAACGCATTTATTTCAATATATTGGATACATTTTTCAGCTATTTCCAATTATTATTTGACTAAAATACTCTGAACAATGATAGTATAATCCTAATCTGAATGTACTGGTAAATAATAAATTAATTATCAAGTTATTTGTGGAAATGTTAATGGCGCAAAGTTTTCACAACAATACTGGAAATCGATATGCTAAAAGCATATATATATATATAGCAGCTGCGTTCTGACTTACCTAAAGCAGCAGAATGCAGTCGAGAAGAACGTTTTGATGAATTGATACTCTCACTAGCTATGCTTTTTCAGGTGTTTTTATAGACCTGCGTCTGCCATATGTACCTCTTCTAAGCCCAGTTTTTTCCAACTGCCTAACTCATAAAAGAATTGTGTTTGCCGTAGGAACGGCGTTCTAGCTTGGAATGTGAAACTGCCAAACTGTTTCAAAATACGCTCGCACGACAAAGCTTCAATGTTTTCCAGTCCAAACCATATTGGCAATTAAAATGGGTTAACTGACGGATCACAATGATACCATGTGCGACTGCGATTAATCACCAGTCAGAGCAGTAAGCGTCTCAAACCGCGTAATGCGTTTTCTGGTTGTTCCAATTTGTATGTCATTTGGTATAGAATATAATATTTAGAACAATGATATTCTTCTGTTGATTTGCCTACTATTGGTTAGTAGATACAAATTGAAAAATTGGGCTATTTTCCCGTAGGTTATCTATGTTTGTAAATGTGGGCTACTAACTTTATTAACCATTTTGTTAACGACAAAAAAACTATAACAAAATGGAGTTCTTGTGTTAAGTCTATACTTGAATCTACAATATAATAAAGTATAAACTGTACACACTTACAGAATATTATAATCATATAACACTGAGTACAGTAATATTAAGAAAAGGCAAAAGGAATAATGAATAGTCGCAAGCGTCTGTGTAAGCAGGGCAGATACATTTACAATTGCCTTTGCCTTTTCTTAATATTCGCTTCTTACAATACTTGTTGCGTAAATAATTATAATAATGCCAGATTATTTAATACATTGACACATTTTTTTTCCTCTGGTTCTTCTATCGGAGGTTAAATAATATCAATCATATACAAATTTTATTAACGGCGGCTCAAAATATTCTTACTTGAGACCATTTTAACATAATGTTATAAAATTAAAAAATATATCAAACACTATTTATCGGATATTATTTAATAAGTATATTAATTGGTTAATATACATATGTGTAGTAAACTACTACCAGTAGTCTAAAGAAACAAATAATCTTGTTTAAATATATCTCGGCTCGAAATTCTGTGATTTGTTTGTGAGCTGTTTTCTTCCTTGTGGAATACGATTACGTATTTTGTATTCTAAACGTCAAGTGAACATGTAATATCTGAGAGTGTGCTCAAGTCTATCATGTTCGGTTTACACTTGCTTTTATGCTATCGATAACATTTTTATATACGTAATAAAATGATAATACATACTCCGTCGATTTTACTTGACCTAATTTAACTGTGCTGTTCTCCTCCCGATCACTATACACTTGCTTTCTTCTTCCTTATAGACCTTAGCTTATATTACGCCCGGAAATGGTTGACATTTTTAAAATTATATATATTGAATATGATTATTGGTGTTGCATATGAAGACGTTGATGGTGGTGATATTATAATTGATGGACAATCAAAGTTACATGTACATATGCATATTTAATTAGACATCACATTACTTAATACTACAATAACATCGCAAGTTAATATAAATCAGACAGGCCGACCGCTCTTCTCGCTTCGTTCTATCTACTGCTAAAATATACACACACTCAAAAAAGGGTCTCACCGCAAAATAGTTTTTGTTTGCGCATTCTTTCGCAAATAAATAAATGTACACATACAGTGTAAAAAGAAACATGTTTGTATCAAACAATATTGATTAATAAAAAATAAGAATATAAAAATAAACTTATTCGTAAATAAATATAAAATTAAAGAATACAAATGTTTGGCAAACAATTATAAATTATAATAATAATGTTAGGGTACAGAATACATTTATGAATAAGTTAATAAATTGTAATAGTAGGTTGAGCAAGCCACATTTGTAAAAAAAATGTAAATAATTCTTATAATTCTTAAGATTAGTATAAAATGATCTGTTATTCCAAAAATTTATAAAAGTATTTACATCAATAAATTAATTATTTTAGTATAATTTGTTTACTACTCAGATATTCATTTTAATTGCACTACTGTTTCTACCTTAATAATCAAATTTAAACACAAGTTTTTCCTATATTATTGTTATGAAGTTATAAATATTAAATTCAAGTATTGATAATTTTATTGAACACCTCATTGAACTTGACACAATGTAGATATTTTAAATATAGATATTTTCTTGTACAGCTAAAAATGCATAATGCATTTCCAATTTTGGATAACCAGCGAGGCGATAGTAAAATTATCTAGACAATCCATGTCTCGCTTGAAACCCGCTGCATTTTCCCGCTGGATTATTTACTCAGACATGTTTGGAATTTTTACCTTCGCGAGATTGTCCCTGCGGCTTTTAAATTTTCGTTTTGTTAAATGTCCGGGATTTCATCTGTTCCATGTCAACGTAAAATTGAGTTACGTGTTAAAAGTTTATATGAAATTCTAGTTGACCTGAACATAACAATTTTATTTAAGTTTATTAGCTGTTCTTCAAATATTAAAAAAAAACTGGTTTTGTTCAATAATGTACATTTACAAATAAAAGACTTTACTTTCGTTAGCAGTAAATTTATGTTTTTTTTACTATTTTGATTGGTAAGATCAAACTGATTTTATGTATTCTTACAAAAATCCGCTGATATTACTTCTCATCAATTTAATTTATTGTCATTCTCAATAGCTGGTAAAGATATACTTATAAGGTTGAAATGAGTGTGAGTTATGATGACATCTACTACTGCTCTTTTTTGTGTTCTTAAGAACAAACACAACTTGTGCTTAGACATTTTTGCTATTTTTCGTAATATTACAGAACAGCCTTGGTTACAAATACAATGTTTATTGTTGTTGCCTAATTGTCAAGCGCCGATGTAAAGTAATAGCTGATTTTAGATTTTTAAATAAAAATGTAATGATTGTTTTGGTAGAAATTTCTGGTTGAGATAGAACTAGTGGCAATCTTAACCACAGAAATAATGACCAACGGCTTGCTTAAGATACCAATGTAACGCTATAGTTGCTGGTTTTCAATTTCTAATTAAAAATGTATGTCGGCACTGGATTATCCGTTCTAGTAGACATTTTTAGTTGAAACAGAACCAGTAGTATCTTAACTACGGGAATGATGACTAGCAGCTACAAAAAAGAAAAAAGTTTTAGTTAACTAGTCTATTTTTCTATTTGAACCTACTAACAAAATCAATTGAATGAATAGCAAATTAATCACTCTATAACCCAACCAAACTGCAGAATTGTTAGCTTATTGAGTGTTATATTGCAGCTTAATGACAAAGTTTCAAGAAATGCGTATGATTGGGTATGGTGCTTTCAAATACACAAAGATATTAATTTTTGTAACTGTTAGTTGCAATTCCTTTAATAAAAAAATAACGTAATTGGATTAATTTATTTTTATTTATAATATTAAATTAAAATTGCGCTCATGTATGGGTTAGCAATGCCAATGTAAAAAATAGAATAAAATCCTTTTTGTATCTTTGTTTTGCTGGAAAAAAACTACTTTTAGAAACTTCGATGATTTAAAGTCTGCACAGTGCAACACACTAAATAAGTCCTATTCGTGTGATGCGGCAGCCGTCCGAATAACACGAATCAGAGTGCACGTGTTTTAACGCATAATCTCGCAGCTTATTTGTGGGTAGTATTTGCAGTATAAATTGTTCACTATTTAAATGTCATACAACTATTTTATCACGCATAGTTACATCTACGTTTCTAAAGTAGTGTGTTTCATTATTTTCCATTAAATCACATTGTTAGTTAAACTATGCTCTTTGATAAAGTTCATATAAGACAAATTATGGCACAATTTCACGGTTGAGCCAATTTTACTACAGTTGCAATTACTAAAATCAATTTTGATAAAACCTATCAAAACATAAAAATTTAAAATGTTTACCAAATTGAAACTTAGCAAAAAAGGATCAATTGACAAACTCAATCAAACACATGTTTTCAACAATACATGTTACATTTCCAAAGAAATTTCAATAATTACCCAACATTTGTAAGGTAAAAAACAATAATACTGATGCATTCTTTGCAGTTTTTATCCATTTGGTACATAATCAACATTGCCAGCATTTTTTTTATTATTAAAGTTTTGGTGGTAAAAACTAGCTTGTTAATATTTTACTGTTTAAACTCTACATAACTATAATTTAAATATAAAAATGTCAATTGTGACGTTATTTCTGATGTTTTTTGGAATTAAAAAAAGTTGATATTTGTCCATTTTCTTATTAAGGGTAGGAACTAGCAATTTAAATTCCTATGCACCATCTTTATTAAAAATTATGATTATTATTGCGCGTTTTACAGCTATTTTACATCGCCCCAGAAGTCTTACGACTTGTTTGAAGGGGGTTGATGGGACCAACGGCTTATTAAGTGACTTCCGAATTACTCTGGTGGATAATAATAACAATAATAATAATAATAATAATAATTTTTTTATATCAAAGTTGTTTAAAAAACATTTAAAAATAAAATACTAATACTAGATTTATGCTTAAGACTAATAATAAAATTGATGTAATACACATATAACATTAAACAAATAAATTAAAATAATCTTGATGGCTGTATAGAGGATTTGACAATAAAATAGATTTGATTTTAAGTTTAAAATGATTGATATTGCCAATGTTTGTTATTTCAAAAGGTACTTTATTGAACGCCTTAATGCCTCTACAGTGGGGGCTATGCTCATACAGAGTAGAATGGTGCAGTGGGATTCATAACCTATTTGTGCATTTTGTTTTTATGCCTGTATTTTTATTGCCGTTCGTGTCAAATTTAGATATGCATTTCACGCAGAGCAATAGATGGTAATAATATAATGAATAGATAGTCATTATATTATATTTTATAAAGATTGGTTTGCAATGCTCTAAGTAGGCTGTGCAATCAATACTTCTGAAGATTCGTTTTTGTATGACAAATAGTCGTTCAATTTTAGAAACTGAATCATATATGATGATGCCATATGATAAAATGCTTTGCACATATGCGTTGTAAAATAGCAATAACGATAATGTTTGTTTGTGCAATTCTTTAAGTTGTTTATTGCAAATGAAGCACTTGATAGTTTCTTGGCTAACTGATTAATATGTGTTTCTTAGCTGACATTGGAATCAATTGTTAATCCTAAAAATTTCGCTGAGCTGTAGTTGGTAATAATTTTACCATCGACTTTATTAGTAAACTGCGATCCGGAATTTATTTGAAAAAAATAAAGTTGCCAATTTTTGAGAGTTGAGAAGAAACCCAGTTTTTGTACACCAATCAAATATGTTGTTAGAAATAAGATTTTCTGCTATGTTTACAACTACTTTGTTAGTTTTACTTAAAAGAAAAGATGTGTCATCTGCAAATTGACACATGTGCCAATTTTGTGTATCTGCGTACAGTTTTAAATTGTTTGAAAAAATCAAAAACAAAAACGGAGATAGAATATTGGATGTATTTTGAATTTTTACGTATTGTTTCCTATCAGATATATATGAAATTAACCAGAGTAATGGTGGACCGGTAATTTCATATGAGATAAGTTTATTCTTTAAAACATTTTTATTTATTATATCAAACGCTTTGGTTAGATCAAAGTACACTCCTACGGAAATGTTCTTTTTGTCAATAGAATCATAAATAAAATTTATTGATTCAGAAAGAACGGTTGCTGTTGATTTACTTCTTATGAAACCATGCTGTCCATCCGTAATAAAGAGCAAGTTTTTTATTTTGTCATATTTGGGGATCACCCCGGACTGTTATCGTGCTACGCTAACGCTCTATAACTGAGCTATCTCATATATCTTATATAGTTTTAATAAAGATGCTGAATACGGTTTATTATTTTTAGAAAACGGTGTTACTTATAACAATGAGTGTCACCCATTTTTGCAAACGCGGTAAACAATAACCCGGATTTAGCAATTACACTTGTCAACAAAAGTTTGTACGTTGACAATTATATAATTTACATGGCGCGAAATACCGTAACACGTCAACTGCAGATCACCAAAAACAAAATGGATAAGCAAGCAGAGAAAACAACAAAATTGTGCGTGCATGTTTGTCATCTCAGTAAACCTTTTGAAAATTTAGAATTCTGTTTCTAATGGCTCGTGTTTAATAAAACTTTTTCTTTTTAAGCATTTGTCAATAAACTGGCAACAACATTTAAAACAACTTTAATTTTTATTAATTGAAACAGCAGTTGAAATGCGCAAAAAGAAGTGTTGTTGCGATTGTACAAAACTTTAATTTTGTTCAATGTCAATTACAGTTGTGCCATATACTCATCCGCCAGAAAATTTTGTAGAGGCCTTGTTGCTGATTACAATGCATGCCTTAATACGCCACGGAATCATTTTGGACGTCTTGCTAGTCTGCTAGTCTCTGGTAGCCATTTATTGCATCTGCTTTGTACTTACGTACGCCACGGAAAAGAAAGACCACAAAACTGATTAATTACAAATACAGCCTCAGGTCAGTATGCGTCCGAGTACAGGAGTTAAAAGAAAATGTCAATGTGATATATCCAAAATTTTGAAAAGTTTCTTCTTTTGGCTGATGCCGGGAATAAAAATTCTTTATTATTTGACTTTTTAGCGTAAACAAAAAACTTGCCCAAACGTCTTGAAGAACAAGTTTTTTGAAATTTTGGCAAAATACCCAAAGTCTTTATTGTTGTACAAAATGCTTTTCGCATTTATGGTCTCTACCCAAAAAAGCTTTTGTGTACACCGCAGAATTATATGCGTCAAATAAAGCACCGTTTTATTTTCAATGTCACTTCACAGTTCGTTTCTGTTATAGTCTGATTTTTTTAAAGTTTTTCAAAGTCTATATGTAATGTAAATTGCCTGCATTTTGGAGAGAGAAGAGGTTAATGCAACAATAGTGGCGTGTATATGGCTAAAACGACAGTTTGGCTCAGCTTGTACAAGCTTTGGTACTCCTCCGCTAAGTCCAATTTGGAAAAGGGATTATCTTTGTCTTGATGCCAGATCATGTGCGTATCAGAAACAACAAGCTAGCCAATATAGCTGCCTATTAACTGTAAAACGCGGATTCCACGGATAACAGCCCGATGCCTCAAAATGTACATTATTTTAAAGGTTATTGAGTATTGCAAACAAGTATGGAACAGCATTGAGAACAAATTAAAGCAAATAAGCTCTGTGAACGATATAACATGACTTCCTCATATCTTTTTAACGGTAACAAACATGTCACAATTCTCAAATAGTAAAGTGCATGTTTTAGGAATGCTGATCCCTACCCTTATAAAGGGGTTTATGTAACAGGGTGTTTCTTAGCCTATACAATACAATACAATTTATCAATCAAAGAATTTATAGACATGTTATGTAGAGTCAATGTTTACTGATGTCTTTGTGCTTAAAGGCTTTTTTTAAAGATAACATCTAAAACGTAAAACTTGGTTTAGCAGAAAGAAAAACAATCAATTTAACGAAAAAAGAAAATTTAGAGGAAGCTATAAACATAGACACTTTTTAAATTTTAAGGATGATGTTTTGAATATTGTTAAAGAGCATCTTGTATATGTACTTGGGCAATTGCAAGTCAACTTGGAATATCGCATTCTACAATTACTCTTGTGTGAAAAAACTCAGCGCAGTATGACGTAAAACAAGTGTAGAAGCAGTTTGCTGTGCATAATTTGTACGTTCATATGGTATATGAAATAAATTGGTATTGTGTGAAACACAAGCGAGATTATAAATACAAATTCAACTAAAAAAATATTGATTATTTTAAAACAATCAAAGTTAAAAAAACAAAAATTTTAAAAATATATAACCGCTAAAAAACTGTTTTTTAACTGTTCAACATTTTCTTACTAAAAGTAGTGTATAGAGACCACAGATATAAGCTTATTAAAGCGGTGTAAAGAATAATTAAGGTTTTTGAGTCACAAAACTCTTTATAATAGACAAAACCTTCACATGATATGTAATCAAAATGTGAAATAAATGATAAACTAGAATTAAAAAAATCTAACGTCTGAATTTACATAAAGATTGTATAAACATTAGGTAAGGCGCGTTTGAAATATAGTTTGGCATATTGTTGATATAAATTATAAACAGTAGTCCTGTGCGACAAACCCGACGTAACGTTAATGTGGCAAATAAAACACTGACCAATGCGTACAAATTAGTATCGGTCAGATAAATAAGATTGTATCTGCCGAGCGCTGTAACAAAATTGCCGTCAATGTTTATTAATTTAACGCAATTTTCTAATTAGTATTTTAGTATCAAAGAAAAGTTATTGTAAATTGAATCTAAGATCTATTAAATATTATAGCAAGTAAAAAAGTATTAGTAGTTTTTTCCTTCTAAGGTGGTTTGCGTGGTTGGAGTCTTTTTGTCTTACAAACATTCGAAGCATTCAGGCCACAGTACTTTGCTATCAGTTCTGTAAGCCTTTTATTCGATTTATATGTGATACACTTTTTGTACGTTAATATCATCTTAATAAAATAATCTTTATTTCTTGGCAATTTCTCAGATTGCTAAGTTTTGATGCAAGTTTGCTTCGGATTATTTTTTGTTTCTGGTCTTGTATGGGATCTCAAACAGGTTCAAGCCCAATAAATGTCTCTGTTCTTTTTGGTAAGCTGATATGCTTTGAGATTTTCTTTTTTGTAATTTGTTGCCAATGCTTTTAGACTATTTACATAAGCCATATTCAATTTAAATTTTATTACTGGTGAACTTAATACCTGCATTGCCGCTTGGTTATACGACATAATGGTTATTGGTCTGTTAAAATATAGTCCCGACTCATGTTTCTGGCATACCAATTGATAGCAACCACTTTTGCTTGGAATACCAAGGCATGTTTAGCCAAAGATAGCAATATCCTTTTTTTCTGTTTTTTTTTGCTTCATTTGTATACCAGATGGTTCCTTTCACATCAAATGATTTTTTTGCTGCAATTAAATTTAATTTTATAAAGTATGAACTTATGATCACAGTCTTTTCTTTATGCAAAGTATTTATTGTTGATTTACAAGTTCTAAAATTTAAAAAGTGTTCATTTATTTGTACTGTATACGCTGTTTGTCTTGCCTTAGCTATTATAACTAAGTGTAGTGGTGGTAATGAGAACAATACTTCCATAGCTTCCGTGGGCGTTATTCTCATCGCCCTCGTTATTACAGACATGCCAACTTTTACACTTTACCTAGTTTAGAAATCGTACTTTTAAAGATGGTTTTTTACTCTATACGTGTGTTCCGTATGTAATAATCAGCCTAATTAGTATCATGTGCGTCCGGCAATTATTTTTGTAGTTACATTTTCCCGGCAAAGGTTAAATATATTAAGCGTAAAATTCAAGTACTTTACTTCTTTTGTCACCGGGAGCGTAATTCTATACATATTTAAGTTTTTTATGTCATTGGTGTTGCGTCGTATTATAAAAGAGACCGTTTTTCTTTGGTTCCTGATAACCCATTTTTTTGCAACACATCTCTATGGTGTTTTGTGCACTTTTATCATGTTTGATACGATTGCTCTATATGTCCCATTTTAAGTATAGTGAGATCATTGCCGTAACCTAAGGCAAAAACACTTTTGTTGTTAAGTATCTGTAGTAAAACTGGAACATAAAATTTACCCAATTTTGGATCTATTCTTTGGTTCTTTATTACAATTAAAATAGATTTGAATGTAGTATTACCAAATGCCCGTTAATGTAACAAAAACAGAACAATATTTTTGCAATAGATGGTCTTTTTGCAAGTGCTCGCTAGCCAAGGTGGTATCATATTTTCTACTTTATTCAATATGTACGCCGAAGAAATATTTAAACAAGCCTTGGAAGGTAACCTAATGCAAAAACGCTTTTGTTGTTAAGTAGGTCGTCTATGATGAACACCACAGTCCGCAACTTTAGCTCTTACAGTCCTTCCAAATAGTGTTATGATTATAGTCCAATTCTGGAACAACAAAATTGACTCAATGTTGGACCTATTTTTGGTTGTTAATTGCAATTAAAATGGATTTAAAAATAGTGTTATCAAATGCCCTTTCAATGTAAATAAAATGAGAAATTTGTTTGCAATAGATAGTTTTTCGGCAACTGCTCGCTAGCCAAGGTTGTTTCATATCTTCTATTTTATTCAATATGTACGCCAAAGAAATATTCAAATAAGCCTTGCAAGGCAGGAGTTAAAGCGTAGTAATAAACGGGAAACAAACAAACAAAAAAACAAAATATATGATAGACACCTAACAATAATATTCCGACTATAAGCATAGATAATCATGAGATACTAATATCTGGGAGCATAGCTCTAAAATAATATTGATAAAACTACAGAGATTAATAAACATATTGAGATAGTAACAGTTATTACCCCAATAAATTCCGACGCATAATAAAAATATTGTGGACAAACCGAACAACAAATGTAAAAGTTATGAGACGAGTTCAAAGAAAAAATAACTATTTTACACCATAAAAAAAATTAGAATATTTTGGGTATGTCATGCGGAGGGAAAGATCCTGGCTTTGAAGTTTTTGAGAATGGTATAGAAACACATCATGCCAACTAAAGGGTGTTTTTTTAAGAGCTTGAGAACTTTAAATAATGATACAAGACAGGAATAAAGTTGGAATGATTTTTTTATTATTATAATCTAGTAGATAATTTTATGGCATTTATTTTTTAAATATGATTTCCGGCATATGTCCGCAGCGGCTACGAGTTACATGGTTCATTTGATCAGTCCAATTTCTCAGTACTTTTTCCAATAAATCTGACCGTATGACGTCAATGGTGGCTTGAGTATTGGCTTCCAATGCTTCAAAAGTTGTTTGTCGGCATAAACCAATGACTTAACATAGCCCCACAAAAAGTAATCAAGAGGCGTTAAATCGCACGAATGAGGGGGCCAGTTAACAGGACCACTTCTGAAAGTAAAATTGATTTTGCAATAAATTGATGTTTAAGCGCGCTGTATGGCAAGTTGCGCCGTCTTGTTGGAACCAAATGTTGTCGATGTTTAGCTGATTAATTATTGGAAACAATAAATCAGTCAGCATGGCTTGATAGCGCTTGCCATTGACCGTAACGGCAACTCCTTCTTCATTTCGAAAGAAATAAGGACTGATAATGCCGCCAGCATGTAAACCGCACCAAACAGTCAATTTTAATGAATGTAATGTTGTTTTGCTAATGGCTTAAGGATTGTCTTTGCTCTATGTCCGGCAATTTTGCTTATTGACAAAGCCATTTAACCAGAAATGAGCTTCATCACTAAACACAATTCTTCGATAAAATGCTCAACTTCGGACAGTTTCAAATTAGCCCAATCAGCAAAAATGCGACGTAAACGATGATCAGTTGGCTTTAATTGTTGCACGAGCTGTATTTTATAGGTACGTAATCTAAGATCCTTACGTAACATTTTCCACGTAGTTGAAGGACAAAGGCCAACAAGTTGAGAACTGCGACGAATAGACATTTCGGCGTCTTCTTCAACACTTTGCGCTACAGCAGAAATATTCTCTTTGGTACGCACATTTCTTTGTTTTGTTGATGGTTTTAAATCGAGAAGAGTAAAATTAGTGCGAAAACGATCAACAACTGCACGAATTGCTGGCTCACTAGGCCGATTATGTTGTTGTATTTGGAAGCGTTGTTGTGGCGTTAAACAATACATGATGCTTAACCTTACTGAACAAAAATGTCAAAACAGTTTGACGTTCTCATTGAGTATAGATAGACTACCATTAAAACTTCTCATGCAGCTAAAAAAACGCCTTTTATTTATTATTTATTGATAAATAAATAATAAATAAAATTAAAACTGTTTAAAAATGAATCTCCGAGTGAAGACGGCACCGTTAAACAATTTAATTCAGGCTTAGTGGTGGTGCTGTAGTGGCCAAGCTTTAGTGCCCTGTCTTGTTGACTATCTTTTCCAATAATTTTTGTATAAAGGATGAAGTTGATTAGTCTGTAATACTGCGTACACACTTGCAACAATCTGCCGTACCGCAACACAGTCGCGTAACATCGTCGCGTACCATCACTCCGCAACACAACTGCGTACTGCAACATCGTCGCGTATCATTTTCTTTGATCCGACGGCAGAAAACCGACAAGCAATGGGACGCTACGGCAGATTGTTGCAAGTGTGTACGCAGTATAAGGTTTAACCAGAACATAAGTTGGCTTACCAGCTACTCGGTAGGTGTGAGAGTGCTAGACTTGGTTTGAAAATATCACATAGAGCCCCTCTTAGAGCTGCTTATCTTTTTTGTAATTCTTGAATGGTCCAAATTTGTTAATTCTCCATTCTATGCTATCTTGGTTAATTATTGTGTTTGCTCTATCCCACTCTTTTTTTGTTTGTAAGACTAATCCTCTCGATTAGGTAATATTTTTGACAGTTCAGTAGATTTTTGACAAAAGTAATTTCCTTTAGACAATTTTTTTGGCAGTTTAGAACACTATTTGACAGTTTGCTATATTTCTGCTAACATAAATAATAATTGTTATTTGTCCTTTCTGAATGTAAAAAAATAAATTGATTATCAAATTACATATGTTGAAAAACTACAAATCAAGGTAGCGGTCGGTATGGTCTTAAGACAAAATTTCAGCTTAATTCAGTTTGCACCATAACAAAATTTCATCTTATTTGCGTCAAGCAGAGCTAAAATAAATAAATGCCATTTTTAAGAACCCAAGCTACGAAATGTGACCTGAATAATGCAATATCTGTAATAAATATTATTTTATTTTATTAAGTTATAAACAATTTTTTACTAACTTGCTTTTGTATACTGTAATGTACATTAATTTGAATATTCAATAAGTAACAGTATAATTGGATCCAAAATATTTAATATTATTCATTTATTTAAAAATTATATTTTTGTGTCACAAAATAGCTTTAATTAACAACAATTAAATTTAATTCATTCAGTTCGTATTTACAAAAGCGATAATAAAATTTAAAACTCGAGTAGGTAATTGAATTTAATAAGAAATAAATCTGCACTAACACATGAAATCTACATTTAAACTAGGGACAGTTTAGCTTTATACGGCTTATAATTTGCAAAATATGTCGAATCAGTTTGTAATATCTGCATTGATATTAGAAATTTCAACAAACAAAATCAAAATTTAATTGAATATTAGTTTAAATAATTTGGCAAAAAATCCTTTTCTACTTTTAATAAACCAATTACAATGCAACTGATTGAGTTAGCATATATGCTTTAATATTTCATTCTTTCAAATAACAATCTATTCCAATTTAACATTTTAAATTGTAGATTGTGTCATTGCAAAAAATATCCATTGAAACAACTCGATTTATTCGAAACACCAGCACTAAAGCCACCGAGGTCTTCAAACTACGGGGACTGATCCCCTATTAGGGTCTATTGTGTTCCGGGGTATTGTAGGTCATAACCCTGCCGTAGCTGAATTGTTTTGAAAATAGGTCAATGCTAACAAAATATTTAGTTGACAACGCAAACCGAATTTATTAATAACCAATGACCACATTTATTTATTAATATTTTCAATTTATATGTAAATTGAGCGTGTACTCAGGACTATAAAAACAAATGCAGATATAAGATAAAAGCAAAATAGGTACAATAATTAGGTAAATACGTTTTATGATACAATTACAAGCATTAACAACTCATGTTTGTAATAATTTTGTGTTTAAGTATGACATAAATATACCATAATTCGAGAAATTCTACTTGTAGTAAATAATAATAAAAAAAAGTTTCCGTGTGTATCAGCGATATTATTTCAAAAATTCATGCTCTAGTCGTAATCTATATAGCATATGCAATAAATATAAAACCAACGAGACATATTTATCAGATATATCATGATATTTTATGCACTCAATTCTGAGAATCGGGTGAATTTGAATACCCCTGTCACTGAAAAAAAGCTTGATTGAATGTGTAGTACATGCATGCGCCTGATATTATTTGCATATTAATGAATAATAAATTTCAGATCCCAAGACGCGACAAGTCATTCAGCGGAAGTATAAGTCATCAATGGTATGTATGTTTGTAGATGTGATTATTTAGTTGTCTTTTATTTTGTTGTTATTTATTTTATTTTATGCATGTCATTTATAGGCTAGCCTGATGATTTTATCACTTCATCGGATTTTTTCCATTTGCATGGCAGAGAGAATAAATCAGTTGCCCCCATCTGCATGAGTTTTATTTGTTTTGTAAGAGTAGTTTTAGCTATAGTGAATTTGTTATAATTATGTTGGAATGTTTAGGCGGATCAAATATGTTACGCTGTGCTCTGTGTATTTTCGTACGTGGCGGCTGGAAGTGATAAGAAGTTCCATTTACCTAAGCCACCAAATGCTGCATCGGAAGCCACAACACCTACTATAAATGTAACTAAGTCACCGATTCAAGAAAGCCCCCGAGAAGCGTCAAAATCAATACCTGTGCCGCAACAACATCATCAACAACAGGTAGTTCATCCACCTCAAACTATCTCTCAACAGCTCCCGCAATCGCAAACTGTACCACAGCAACTACCTCCACCTTCTAGCCCTGAACCTGGTTCTGTTACTCCAACCGGTGGCCCGCCTTCATATCCACCCCCTGCATTACCGCCCGGTGTTCCACCTCCAGCAGCACCACCAGGGAAAATGCTTTATAGTAGACCATCTGTACCACCCCCAGTTCCTTCCAGAACTATACCGCCCGGTTTCCCGCAACCACCACCACGTCCAAAGTGACCCCGAAGTGGTAGATATTCGCTTCCGTTTATCTACGGAGACGATACATGCATAATACCATCATGCCTTCCATGGAATATGAAACATTAATTTCATTAACATATCATTCTTACCATGACAAAATAATAATAATAATAACATCAGACTGTTTACTTTCAAGCAAAGAATACTCTAGACGAATTGGCATAAACAAATGTAAATAAATTTAGTCAAATGTTGTATAAATTTGGATTATTTTGTATAAAAATAATAAAATAGTTTTATTCTAGATCACACCAAGTTTCCTAAATTATTTTGTAATATTGTAAAATTGTATATTTATGTAAAGAAAAGCAATAAGCGATATGTATAGTTTGAAAATTTAGATGTGTACATATGTTGGCAATGCTGTAAATGTTTCTTGAATAATAAATATTGTGCCTAACCTATAGCTCCTTACAACAAGAAATGAAATGTATATATTTGTTTCTACTAAGTGTCATTTTTAAAAATATATTTGCGAAAATCTTGTATTTAGTAAAGCAATATAAATGTATTTGTTATTCTTTGTTGCTAGTGATGCTTATATATACATATATAAAAAGACATTATTTATATGTTAAAATAAATTATAAATAATAACAATGCTTTATTAATATTCCCAACACATTTATTTTTATTAGGTTCCTTTGATATGAGCAAAAAACGGGGTTAATGTTGTTATTATTATAATTCGAGTATTTAAGATGCAGACATTTCATCGTAATAATATTCTAAATGGTACATACATGTAAATTTTTATGCAAATCATATAGCTTTTGAGTATTAGTATGCAAAACTTCACTGGATTTTAGAAGTGAGCGTTCAGATGTAGCGATAACTGCATTTCTGGCCCTTTGAGGTAACAAAAATGATCATTTGGTTGCAAATGGTGATACGTTGTAATTCTAGTTAAGACAGTTCTAGTATGTAATTTTCTGACGACGTGTTTAATTAAGTTTCTTCATATACCAGTGGGGATTTATTTTGAAATAGATATTAGTTATTATGTTCGCCTGGCTGAATTCGTTATACATTCAAGCTTGTAAGTTATTAAAGTTAACTAAGGGTTATTATATGATTATGACTTATTAATGACGAACATCTGTAAATGGAGATGATTTTGCAGCATATGGTAAGTGATCCATCAGTATTGACTTATTATCTATAAATGTCATGTACATGTACTCCATTTTATTAGAAAATCGATATCCAATGATACATCATTCACCTGGCAACTGCACCAGCTTAAATTACACAGAAACTGCATCACGTTACAACTTCTACTCTGAGAATTTACAACGAAGATTACTTAATAGAACAGTTGACTATTTTTTTATTTAAATTGTTTTTTTCTATTGAAGTAAGTCAAATGTAAATAATATTATCAAACATTTCTTAAAAGTTAATAGTTGCATTAATTTATTGATAATGATAATAGTGGTCGGAACTGCTACGTTGATTTACAATATGTAACAAAAACTGCAACTTTGTTACAATGTATTTTTCCAGTACATTTAGAAAGGATAAAACTATTTTATGTTCGAATAATTTAGTCAAATATATAGTTGAAAATTGCTTTTAAATGTATTCAAAAGTAATTAAAATTTTTATTATTTTGATATTGTAATTATTTGGTTTTCAAATTGAAGTATTGTAGGCATAATTCTAATTTTGATTTTTTTTAATTCATTTATTTTTAAATTATTATTATTTTTTTTAAATTGTCTAAAGATGAAATTGACTATAAATTAATGATTCGCGGTATTATTGTCGTTAAAAATATACATTATAAAGTTTAAGAAAAAAATTAAGGTTATTATTAGTAATAAAAAAAAAACCTAAATGGTATTGAAGATTTTAATTCTATTAAATCACCCGATGATTAGGATTGGGTAAATAAAATTAGTTTAATAGATAAGTTTGACGGTGATCGCGGCTCAATAATGTGTCGGCAATTAGAGACAAAATGAGCGCATTTGCTTATCTAAGCAAGCAAATAGAATCCCAAATGAGGATGATTATTCGACACTATTTTTTTTAATACCGGATCAGTTAGAATGTAAGTGCAATTAAAGTAAAAGCGCAAAAGCAAATACTTCAATGGTAAAAAATCAAAATAGAACTTCAGAAAAAATTATTTTTCAAATTTTAAATTAGTGTAAGTGCAATTAAAGTAAGAGCGTAAAAGCAAATACTTCTATGGTCAAAAATCAAAATAGAACTTCAGAAAAAATTATTTTTTTCAAATTTTAAATTAGTCTCAGTATTTAAATGGAAAATTAAATTTACCGGAAATAACAGTGAAAAAATTATCAGATGTTTCCTAAAAGAATATCAACCTTACAAGCCTCAAGTAACGTTTCGAATAAAAAGTTATTATTATTGGCTTCGAATTTCTTTAGCAGTCAAGCAATGATATGATTGATATCAATAAAAAGTACGTTTCATACTAGGAATGAATGAATAAACCTCAGATATAGATAAAATTTCACCTATTATTCATAAAACATTTGCAAATGAATTAGCTCTTATTTTGACCAAAATATTTGCCTTATACAAAAATAAAACATTCCCAAATTGTTGGAAAATTGCAAATGTTTATATTCTTAAAAAAGGAGATAAGTCTGATTTTTTAAATTATAGATCAATTGCATTATTGTCCAATCTATCAAAAAAAATTGAAAAATATTTTAATTTTCACATTGTAAACTTCTTAGGACAAAAAAACTTGATCTCAGATACTAAATATGGATTTTGAGCAAAACGTTCGACAACAGATCTTCCGACTTATGTTAGTCACAAATGGAATTTAATTTAGACAATCAAGGAGAAAATCTTGCAGTATCTCTAGACATTTTTAAAACGTTTGATAAGGTATGGCATCTTAACCTTGTCAAAAAGCTCCATTGTATTAGTTATGATAATTTTTTTGACAATAGAAAAACTATAGTTAGAATTAATGGTTTTAACTCTGACCCCAAAATCATAAAGGCTTGTGTTTCTCAAGGTTCTGCTCTTTTACCAATTTTATTTTTGATTTACATTAATAAACTTTTTCAAGTAACTAAAAGATCTATTTATAGTTTTGCAGATGATAACACCCTTCATATTTCATACTTTCCAAAGACTATATCGACAAATATGGCAATGCGTCTTGAAATTTTCAGGTTAGAATCTGTAGCATCTATAAACAAAGACCTCAAAACAAGATATAAACGAGGCACTTCCAACATGGCCAATTTTAACTCTAAAAAAACTTAACAATAAATCCATATCTAAATCTTCTTCAATTTATCTTGAAGGTGTTACAACCTCACACAATCTTTTCTGGAACGACCATGTTGTTGAAATAGTTTCAAAAGTATCTAAAAAACTAAGAATTCTTAATAGAAATAAAAAGGTTTTTACTTCTGTTCAACTTTTGCATATACAATTTTTTTTTTTTTTAAATATTGAAGGAAGTGGTAGTACAAAAAACAAAAAAAACAAAAAGCCTCAATAAACATGGGTTGTCATAGCAACGGTTTTGGAGGTGTGAAACATTATTTATTTTTAATATTTTATTTTCCTCAATTTTTTATTTTGCAAAAACGTGCTTTTTCTTATCATAGTTAGCTGATGTTTTGTAAAATAAACATTCAGTATTTGACAGTTGTTGTTAGTGCACAAGTTTTCATTGCTAAGGCTGATTCCTCTAATGGGATTGCCACCAAAGCGCAAGGTCTTTATGTAGAAACTTATCCAAATTGCCAGATTCCTTCACATCGTATGTTTAGAAGAATTCACCAGAGATTGCAAGATACCGGTTCACTTTGAAAACAGTGCTACTTCTAGAGTAGAACAAAAAATTATAGCACGGATAGAGCATAATCCAAAGTCAAGTGACATTTGAATGTGTATTGTAGGCGACAGGTTTCTAGGTTCTGTTGTTTTACCAAACTGATTAACAGGCGCTGCTTAGCTCAACACAATGTATGATTTTTTGGATGACATTCTTTTGGCTTACAGGCAACAAATGTAGTTCCAGCATCATGGTGCTCTAGCTCATTTTTTTATTGCCGTTAGAAAGCATTTAGACCAAACTTTTCCACATAGGTGGGTAGGAAGAAGCGGACTAGTTTTATGGCCAGCATGATCGCCTGATTTAAACTTTCTTGATTTTTTTCTTTGGGAATATTTGAAATCATTAGTGTATGCTACTCTTGTAAATTGCCTCAAGGAGCTGCAGTTAAAAATTAATACAAAATGCCAAGAAATCCGAGACAATGAAGAGGTTTTTGAAAGAGTACAAAAATGGAAGGAGGGCACTTTGATCATCTTCTATAACTCTGTTTTTAATAAAAATATGTAAAAATAAATAATGTTCTATATCTCTGAAACCGTTACTATAACAACCCATGTTTATTAAAACTTTTTTGTTTGTTGTGGTTTAAATATTTTACTTTTTTTTAACACCTTGTGTATATAAAACTTCTATTCGTCTCTGTATTGAATATTGTCTCCTAGTATAGAGAAGAGCATCGGAAACTACACTATATCTTCTAAACTCTATTTAAAAACAAGCTATTTCGATTATTGCCAATCAAAATTGACTAATAATGAATTAACACTGCTTCAAAAAATCTGACATTTGTGTTCTAAGTATTTTTATGTTTTTGTTATTTTTTATTGTATTTTTGTAGTTCTGCGTTTTGCCTACTAGTTTCTCTTTTGATTTTTTTAGTGATGGTATTGCTTAGTTGTCAGTATTTGTTTGATTATCGATTTATCATGAAGAATTAATCTTTGTTTCATGAGTTTTATTGTACCTTCATTTATCTTTTAATTTTTTTGTCGTTTTGTTCTTGTGCAAATTTTTTTATTGACTGTTTGTAAGTCATTTACAATTTTTTCATTTAATTTATCGATACTTAGTGTCGTCATGTTTGTATAATTCATCTTAGTTGATTTTTTTTATGTATTGGTCCTGGTTTTGTTTCAAGTGGCTTATAGTTGGAAAGGGTTTCTTCTCAAGCATTTTCCTTTGTTTTATTTTAGTGTTAATTACTAGAGCAGCTCTTATTAACCTGTGGTCGCTGACGGTGTGGAAGTTATTTATCACTGAGAAGTTTGTGATTGTATTCTTATTATTAGATATTACGTAGTCTATTTCGTTTTTAATTTTACCGTCTGGGCTTAACCATGTCCATCTCCGTTGTTTTGGTTTCTCAAAGAAGCTGTTCATGCAGAACAGGTGTTTGTTTTGCAGGTAATTCATAAACACTTCTTCCCGGTCATTTCTTTCTCTTAGACCAAAGCTTCCAATATTTAGTATGTTTTTGTCTTTCCTCTTTAGGTCTAGTTTTGCGTTGAAGTCTTCCATGATTACTGAATATTAGGTTCTATTTAATTATTGAGCACGTGTAATGTCATCGTAGAATAATTCTACTTCCTCGTTGCTAGAGGTGCTTATGGGAACATAGGCTTAAATTATTTGGAGTTTGTATCTTTTGTTGAGTTTCAGAGTGACGTATATAACTTTTTCGGATATAGCTTTCATTCTACAGACCATGTGTTGTATAGATTTATTTATGAGTATTGCTACTCCACCTTGACCGTTCTTTGAATTTTCCTCGTTGTTATACTAGTATAGTGTGTGTTTGGATTTTAGGGTAGTGTATTTTTCTCCGGGCAGGCGTGTCTCGCTTAGTCTTAAAACATGCCATTTTCATGTTGGATCTTTTGGGTGTTATCTTTGCGTATAAAATCCGTGTCTCCCGCAGAATCCATGAGGCTGACTGATTTTGGTGAATCAATGGGAGATTCTGAGTTCGTGTCTACTCTCCTGGGGGTATATTATTCACTGAATTTAATCTGTTCATGTTTAAGTTGAAGGGTATTTGGCATTAAAACGCTACACTTGCCAAACGAGTTTTTGGTTCTTTCGTCCCCTTCACCGTTAAGACCCTTTCGTCTTCTTCCGCTTCCTGGACCGTTGACTTATGACTAAGAAACAATATTTAAAGCTGTTATGGACCATAATTTCCTAAAGTGCTTATAAAGTATGAAGGATCAATTGTAGAAAATAGGGAACAACTGCTTATACAAAATAAACCGAAATAAAGACTACCTATTAAAAAAAGAGATAAATATAAATTAGTAGTTGCTAAGAATTTGAGAAATCTTGTGTTAAAAGAGGGCCATAATGAGCAAATAACAAAACATTTTAAAGTGCACAAAACGTTTTAAAGAATTTGAGAATCATATGTTTGACTAAAAATTTATACAGACGTTATTTGCCAGCGTTTTTTATGAAACAGACAAAGAAACTTGCAGCGGCTGCAAGGTTGCGAGGTAATTTTGTTTATTTCAAAAATGCGCCGAGCACGCTTTAAACCATCTAAAACTGGCGAATATACAATATATAAAAGTTAACGTTCGCGACCGAGTTTATTTAATAATATTTTATTTATGAACGATTGAGAACGTGTGTTGACTTGGAAGGAAGGATATGATATGATATGCCTACCGTGATTACTTGTATTCTGCATTTATACTATTCCTTATCAGTAACAAGAATGTGCGATATGCGCTTTCTTGGTATTGCACCTAATGTTCTTAGAACTGCACGCGTGAGAGTCTTAGATGTGCTGACACATAACTTAAATATATATTTATATTCCGTGTAATCTTTTCTTTTTCCTTTGTACAATGACAGTAAGCCGCCTTAAACTATTTTTTTTCATGAGTCACATTTGAGATTTTTTTATAAAAGAATTCCAGAAATTTGGATATAACTGATATGATTCTATAAGAATTGACATAATCTCTTCTGACCATTCTATGGTGACATGGAATTACAACTGCGGGCTATGAAGTTGAAGCCGTACATAAAACAGGTTATGAGTAAGAAAAATTTTAATAAAAAATTGTCTTTACTCAGACCCTTGCGCGTTTGTAACCACGTAAACAAGTCAAAAAAGCGCGGCACATTCCTTTGTGTTTAACTGAAAAACCGACAAGAAGCAGGTCGCTGCAAACTATATGTTGCATTTTTGTCGCAGCGCGTGTTCGAAGACCGTTCCAAACAATAAAACATAACTCAAATCCAATTGCAACTGCAGCGCGCTCGTTTGTTTGCGCCACTACGTTTAATAAAGAATTATGTTCATCTGGTAATCAATACCCAAGTTTACACTATAATGCACCGTATAATTTTTTAAACCAACAAAATTTTGTTATGCAAATGGAAGAGTTGCCCTAATTTACAGCCACGTGCATGGAAATCATATAAAAAAATGCAAAACGTTATAATCGTTGATGCTATGACGTTTTTCATTTGGGTGCTATGTAGGGAGCACTAGCAATTAATATTGGCTAACCACTTTATTAAATTAAGATATTTTCTGCTTTGTGTAACTAGTTCATCTAAGCGTTTTTGAAAAGTTAATGACCATACAAAAACTAGTCTTAAAAAACAGATGGCTATATTGTTGAACGCAATAGCAAATAGCAAATAGCGTTAGATCTAAAACAGAACGTAGATAAATTCCAACTAGAACTCTGAAACGGCAATCTTGTATAAAGAACTGTATAAAAAAAACAAACAGTCCCTCAGTCCCTAGATGTGCAGTTTTTTCAAAACTTTGTATATCAGGTCATATTGTATGTTTTTAAAAAAATACCGCAACAAGGTTTTATTTCTAGAAAAACATCACGGACGTCGTTTTCAAGTTTGATCAGTTGATCAACTGTAGAGTAAAATTTACAAAAACTAGCTTGATGTTTTACCAGAACTCCAAAGGATTTTATAATCCAAATTGAAATCTTGGCCTGTTATCAAAAGAGGTACAATAATTAATTCTTTCTAATCTGTTGGATAAGTGCTTTAATTTCATATCTAAACTTGCTTTTGTACAAAAGGTACTACTGGCTGATTGAAATTGCGCTGTTATCGCATCTGCTATTTTGGCTGCGTTGGTAATTATGCTTCCGTTGACGTGACAAACAGGTGCAACAGCAGAAAACTTTTTTGCGCCACTACTTTCACCATCTTCTATACCTCACCGACCGGAGTGGTAATATTGTCAAAACGTAGTTTTACTACGACTTAGTTCTGGTTTCAGTTTTCCTGCATCTATCTAAAAAAAAATGTTTTTCCTTTAGCTTTTTAAGTTTTTTAATTCATTTCATCAGGTACGCTTCTGGTAGAACATAAACAAATACAAATTTAACAATCATTCACAGGTTTAAACCAATTTAGGCATTGAATTTCTGGTAGTCATTAGTATCAACATTTTTTGTAAAACTGCCTTAAACAAAACAAAAATTAAATAGTATTTTAATTTTTCAAGGTTTGCAAGCTTTATAACTTGTTATTATTATTGCTCAACACATTTTTTAAATGTAATAATTATGTAAATAGTTTTACATTGGTAAATCTGAGTTTAATAATGTTCCATAGACTGCATGCTCAGCCATACGGCCGATAGCAGTTCATGGAAGAGAAAATTTGTGTAATCTGTAATAAAAAAGTTAATTTTATAGCGCCTATAGATAAAAAATAAAATCTGAAAATCATTTTACATAAGACATAAAATTCCGTAAAGATTAAAAAAATTACGTAAGAATTTTTTTAATCTTTAGATTTGCTTTAGTTAACATCTACTATGATCAGCAACTAAAATAATTAAAACCTCCTGTTTAGTACACATTGTTACCATAAAATCGTTTTATTGTATTGCTGAAAAATTGAAGAAAATCTGTTTAAAATAATCCATGGACACAAAATTAGGAGACAATTTTTAATAAAAAATAAAACTAATAATTTTCATTTAAAATTTTTGTAATTATAAAAAAGTAATACTCTCTAATTTTTTATAAATGGTATTTGATTTGTTGAAAAAAAAAGCTTCCATTATAGCAGAACATATTTTGGGGTCGATAGCATTAGATGTTGCTATACGTTTTTTACAAAAAAGTTTAAAAAATTGTGATTTTTTACATAATATTTTGTTATTAAAGTTTCTGGTCAGTCAATATCGCACAATGGTCCTTGTCAAAAATGCTTTGTTGTTATCGGTCATAGGTAACTTATGCCGATGAGTAATTCCATACAGCAATAATGTTGAATTTTTACAATTTAACAATTAACATTTGCTAAGAAACGTAAAGTTGTAATATGTTTTTAACAAATTGTTCATGCAAAGATTTTACTAACTCAGTTGTTCAATAATTTTATTGATTAAAATCATTTTTACTTAAAATAAAATAAAACAAAAATAATTCTTAATAATAACAAAAAAAAAATCAAACCATTGTGTATGTTTGTTACTAACAATAATCAATTTTATTTATTAAAGTAATATTTTAGTTCCTCACTATTTATCACATTGTTAAAAAAAGCGTGTATCCTATTACATAAAGTAATTGGTATTTGCAAAATAGTTAATAAAAAATGTATGCACTACCTTGTTTACTCATCCATCGATTGTCTCGATTAGATCGGGTTGGTCATGTAATATTTTAACATTATACATTTCTAGATGATTTACTCCCGTTATCGACCCCTTACTACGGCTTTTTTATAACTTCCGGATGAGTGACCTACTTTGTTCTTGATCAGACGTTAATAATTAGTTCAGTGACCGCGATAACTGAAAACAATGCGTAATAATTGACAAAATACATTTTTTTTTCTCAATTGAACAACGACTCCATATCTATAAAAAAAATAGTTTTCGATTAAGTTTAATTTAGTGGTGTTTATCTTTATCTATTTCGAATTGCTTTCATGGGGCAACATCTCGTGTGTTTCGTCAATTAAACTACAGGAGTCCAGAAATAATTTGAAGAGAAGAGAAACAGGTCGAGTTAATTGGAAAGCATTGGGGGAGCCCTTCATCAACCAACACAGAGAAGCTTAAATACAAGCAACTATTACTTGAGATTGGAATTCGATTAAATAATTAGTTTGGATGAGCTTTGCTATGAAAACTAAATATGAAAAGTTTGCATTGAATATAATAATTCTGTTGGTTTGTGGATGATACATGATGAAGAAGCTATATATGTTTTAAAGTAAATATAATTAAAGATAAATAGTGGCTCCAAAGTTATGAAATAGGAGCACGTACACGTTTCTAAATTGGAAGCATTAGCTTATGGGTGTTGATATATTTGTATAATATGTGTGCAAACCTTCTCAATTTACCTAGTTGTACTTTCCAAAGTTTATAATTTAATAGTTCCAGCTGTAGTAATTATTGCCTTGAGTTTAACTTTCCTATAATGTAAGTATAAGCTAACATCAACTAAGCTGCTGCAGTCTGTGTAAATTTATTTTAAATTGGCCTACATATTACTAACAAATTATCATGCAATTTGATTTATGCAATTCTAATAGAATTTATATATAACATGACTATATTGTTTAAAAAAAAAATTAAAATATTTATAGCAATTGATCTGTCTTCAGCCAAGTAGCATTTTGTTTTCAATTTAAAAATGTAATATTTAATAACTACTTAATACAATACAACAACACTTGTAAAAACTATCATATTGAAGACGAGATTTAAACAGCTTGTGAATATTGACCTTAAATAGTTGCATATTATAAATCTCAGAAAATAATGAACGTGAAAACGTATTTCATGTGTAGTAATAGTTCAACATAAACAAGCTCATTTCAATCTTGCTGGAAACAGTAAAGATAAGTAGACAATATAAATGGAGAAATGGAATGAAAACTATATCTTAAACAAAGCCATGGCTTAATAAAAGATTAAATTTGATAGGAGTTTAGAATTAAAAAAGAGCCAGTCAAGGCTGTGTACTGTTTTCGTCTTGGTCTACGACGTTGCTACATTAACTATTAGCAAAACTAGAGATGAGAGATGAGTTTAAGTTAAACTCTGTCTTTGTTTTAGGGCACTTTTACAATTATCGATTAAAACAGAAATAACGTTATCTAAGCAATAAATATAAAAATCCGCTATTACAATTCCTAGATAATTCATAGTTTGAATTTTGAGGGGAATAACTTAGAGCAGTAGTTATATCTTGTATAGTAACCTAGTATAACGCACACAACAAATTTGCGTATAAACAATTTATAGCCAATTTTTAATTTAACATTAACGTTTCAATAGGTTATGTTTATACTTTAGATAAATTTATTCTGGGTATAGTTTATCCGACATATATCTGACAATTGTAAAAGCGGCTCTTAATACGATAAATATTTTTGTCCTGTAATGTAGATGCATCATTCGTGGCAGTTAGTAATTATTTTAAGTTTTTAGCAGTTTCAATGGAAAAGTTATACAAAGTTTTGCAATAAATAATTAATTTCTTTAATTGTGAATGAACCTAAACGTAGGCGTATACTATTATTAGTCAATATTGTAGCGACACCGCGATAAAATTAAATAATTCTGTAATTGACGTAAGCAATCATTTCGTTGCGTGTCTACAGACAAAAAAGCCATAAATATATTTATATCGTTACATCAAATTAATTAGAAGCTGTCATTTCTAGCTAACTAAAAGGGGGTGCTCTGCAGTGATACTTAGAATTGACACCAATGATGGTAATTAATTTTCCACATAAATTTGTTTCAAAATATAATGTCGTTAGGAATTACATTCATATTACTAAGCTTATTACTCACTATAATTTATTTAGTAATATCAATATGTTAAGATTATTTTAGAAAATAATTAATTAAAAACGTATATCATAAAGTCTATTTAAATTATAAAATAAGATTAAAACTAGTTACAATTCTAAATCATATTTATGTTATTTAAATTTAATAAATGGGAGATACATTTAAAAAAGTTTTAAGATATGCACCCTTTAACAGTTTGACTAGCATCTCACTGGCCAGAGAAACAATTTAAATACAATAATAATAACTAACGCATTGCCTTCTTGTTTCTTCTTTTTTTCAGCTTTTTTTTATCAACTCCTAAATGTAACCTTTTTAAATATTATTTCCTGACGGTTTCTTAGATGTCCTCTCCTTGTCAGCTACTAACGCTTCAGTATGGTTTTCAAATTTATTCAAACAATTATTTCCACAAAATTCGTTTTTTCTTTTTTAAATTCTGTTCTCTTACAACAATGTATTGCTGCAAAATTTCATCAAAACTTTTTGTACAAAATGGTTCCACTAATTTTGTAATGATAAAAAAAAATTTAAATAAATTTAAAAAAATTAAGTCTAAACAAAATAAAAATAAAAATTTTTACAAATTCAAAAAAATTGCGGACAACTTCCAAAAATAAGTACGAAAAGCACTCTTTCCGGCATAACCAAGGATTGTCTGGACAAGTTAAACACCAAAAAAGACACAAACACCGGCTATAACAGCGGAGGGGCTAAAAAAGGCAAGTCAACAAATAAGAAAAAAAAAAGCCGGATGGGATTTCCGCAAAAGTTATTAAACTGGCGGTAAAAGTAGTTCCAAAAACAAAACCCTCAAAAAAATTGACAAATGGATAAAAGACTACAGACTAAAACTGGCAACTAAGAAAACGAAAACGCTTATTGAAAATAAGAAATTCAGAAACATAAATTTTGTATTAAGGCTAAACACCATAAAGCCCAAAAAGTATTAAGTACCTAAAAATGGTAATAGACAATAATATAACTTGTAGAAAACACGTAAAGTCGGTGGTAGCCAAGGCAAAAAGACGACGTTTTCGTTGGAAAGATGATGCATAGATTAGGGAAAATTTGCAAGTAGGCTTTTGGCGTCTGTAGCCGCGTCAATCATGGTATACGCTGCGCCAATATGGAGTGATGTAAGGCATATAAAATTATTCCCAACAATAAATGCAATTGTTCTGACACACATAGTTCTTTTTACTCTGCAAGTTGGAAAAAAAGTAACACAAGAGAGAAAATAAAACAAATAAAAAGCAAGCTAAAAACTAATCATTAAACAGGTAGCAGGAGTTGTGGGCAAAGAATGTAAAGGCACAGAAGACCCACGAGTTGATTCCCAACATAAAAAAAATAGACAGAAGATCATAAATTACTAAAGAAGATAAGTAAGATAACAGATAATAAATGCGTGTATTGCAAAGAGGCTAACACTGCACAACATACAGTGTTTGCATGCATCATATGGCAAAAAAAAAATAGTGAATGAGATAAAGCCTTGCAGATAATAGGGTTAATTAATGCTTGAAAACAAAAAGAACTGGAAAGTCATAAACGGAATGGTAACTCAAATCATGGTCAAAAAAGACAAGGACAAAAATGAAGAGAAAAAGAAGAACATTAACAAAACCTCACCAAAAAAGAATGCGAAAGTGATATCATCTAAGCAAAAACATACAAACAACCCCTGTATATGATTTTCATCAATTTTGAAAAAGCACTTAACACTGTGGAAAAATGGGCTTTAATCAATTGAGTATTGTTACAAATTTTGTCTATACGACCAAGCTTCTATCACATTACAGGTTTTTAAAAATACAAATCCAATTAAAACTAAACAAAAAATACATTAAGATATTATTTTGCTTAAACTATTAACAAATATGCTAAAAGATATTAAAAAAAAGTAACAAAAAAAGAATTGTCATGATTTTTAATTATAAAAAAATAAACATTTTATAATTAAGAATTATGACAAACTATAAAGACAAAATACCTAACGTTAACATAAGAAGACACAAAATGGCCAGAGTAAAGAAATAAATTGCAGAATAAAATTAGGATAAGTAAAATATGGTAAACCAAAAAACGTATTTAAATCTAAAAACTACGGAAGCTCTTTAACATTAACCAGTGTGTACTTTTGACGCCTTCAAAACATGCAACATCATCTGAGAATAAAATGAAAGGAAGAAGAATAACACATTTACCAGAAAAGACAGAAAAACCAAAATAACTGACATAAGTAACTTAGTATATAACAAAACTAAAATAATGCTGAGCATGTGGTCAGGAGAAAAATTTGACGATGGACAAAGAAAATTACTAAATGGCGACCAAAAATTAGAAAACAAAAACCCAGGCCTACTTCTAACAAAATAAAGGGACAACATCGTAAAGGTGAGACGAGGACAATATACAAGAGAAAACATAGACCGCAGCCACTGGAACCAAATGAAGAAAAAATATATTCAGTAATAGAGTATTTAAACGTTATCTAAACTGATAATAATGATGTTGACATAAACATATATAACAATAACTAAAACGTTTCAAAGATTTATTTGATAAACTGCAACACGTTTCACCGCAAAGTGGCATTATCAGGCAGATAATTAATCAAGTAAAACATGTCATTGTTAAATAAGTCTTTAAAATCAATGTGTTCTAATTAGTTTTTGATTATTTAAATTGTTGCTTAGATATTTTTGTTAATAACAATCCGCTAACTTTCTATTAGTCACCTTGTAAAAAACATAATTTAAATTTTAAAAATACATTGTTAATTATATAAAACAAGATGCTAATTACCTTTGTCATAACAACAGATAAGCATTAATAAAATAACAAATCCTAATATTAAAAAATAAAGCTTTTAACTATTTATAACCTTTTTACTAGTTCTAATGGAAATTCACAATATTATCTGTTGCAAATAAAATGCATTAAAATTAAATAATATTTAAAGCTAAAAATCAATTTACTTCCATTGTAACATAAATGTTATACAAAAATATTAATATTACAAAAAACTAATACATTGTTAAAATGTTTTCCATTAGAACATAAAAATTATATAATAACCTAATGGATTGAAAGGAAAAAATCAGTCACAAAATGATATAAATAAGATGGCTGAATAAATCTAAATTAGTTTACACCGATATTTCTACCGCATTGCAATGAATTCAATGTACTATTTGTTAACAATTATAATAATTTTTGTAGTATTACAAGAATCACAAGCAAATTTAAAGCAAAATATATTGGTATGTTTATAAATGCAATATTTTCTGATAAATAATCAAACAAATTTCAGTTTAATCAAGGATATAGCCAAAATAAATTAATTGAATGTGCAAAGACTATTTATTCTAATTTTACTAATACTATAACAAAAGTATTTTATAACATTAATTCTAGTGATGCAATAGATGATATTACATTGCATTTGAATCAAAAGATAATTTTACCTTTAAATTACAAGTATTGTAAAAAAATAGATGTTGGTCATCATTTTACAATAATTCTAGTAGATACATTAAAATCACTTGGTTATCATATAGCTAGCCAATTAGTTTGCAAAACAATAGATATTAGTAATCCCTATTTAATTATTTATATTGGAAACGAAAATGTAAATGATGTCTTTAAAATTATTAGAAATAAAAGTATTTTAAAAGTCTTACTGCTTAACAAAAATGGACATGTTTACAGTTTATTAGAAGAAAACTGTTTTAACAGTAACAAAATAAGATTTAATTGCTTAAATATTGATGAAACAATAATACAAAAAATATACAAAAATTTGCCAAGTAATTTGAACAGCTGTAAATATAATGCATATCATAATGATATCTTTAATAATAATATTAAAAATATTGACAAGTTCTTATTAATTGAATCATCAAAATTGCACAACTTTACTATTATATTTGAAAGGAAACAAAACTATCCAGAAATAGTATTTGGACTTGATACTGCAACAAACAAGAAAGAAAATAACATAATATATCCTCATTCAATTGATTACATAGTCGTCTCAGTTCCAGCAGCACAACTATATCCAAAATGGATGGGATTTATTTTTGTATTTAGTAAAAATTTTTGGAAACTAATATTAATAACACTAGTGTTCTATTTATTGCTGACATATTTATTTGCAATATTAACAAAACATCCAGATAAATTTAATGCATTATCATATACAATTCTACAAATGTTTGGTATATTATTGTCACAAGGAGTCATACTTCCAAGACATATCACAATGCAACTAATAATATTAGCATGGATTTTATTTAGTTTTATTATAATTAATGCTTATAATGGAGCATTCCTTTCATTTTTAATTGAACCCTTATATGAATATCAAATTAATACTCTCGAAGAAGTGATTAATTCTAATTTAAAAAATGCTGGTAAGTATAAAGAAAAAATGGTTGACATAGGACTAATAAAATATTATGATGGTTGCGACGTTAGAAAAACAAAGTTTATAAACTGTTTCAAATATATGTCAGCCTTTAGAAATATAAGTATTATGTTAACAACATTGCAAGCAAATGCAATATATAAATTGCTAGTAATGAATAATACTATTGAAAATTTTCATAACATATATACTTATTACTATTACATAACAATAAAAGTACCAAGAGGAGACCCACTACATGCATTGCTTGATAAAACCGTTCAAAGATTTTTGGAATATGGATTATCTGTAAATTGGAACCGTGAAAATAACGATAAATTAAAATTAATAGAAAACAGTACATTTTCGATATTAACTGTTGAAACCTTTGCTTTAATATTTTATATTTATATGGGTGGTATGATTCTTTCTGGAGTAGTATTTGTTATTGAATTATTATTGTCATTACTGAAAAAATATAAAAAAAACAAAATTAAATAACTTAATATTAAAATAAAATGTTTGCGTTCAAATATAGCTTTATTGTCACAGAGTTAATAGCACCAATATACACTTATATGTAACCCTAAATAAATTAAATTCTATAATGTTTTTGATATTTTCTCAGAATAACTTCTTTGCCTTTTACCATAACGATTAGAACTAAATCGTGTGTTATTTAATTCCTTTATAAGTTTAAACCATTTAATGATTATCATGATATAGAAGATTACCCAAGTATTGGTCATTATAAGATTGAATATTACTTTCTCTTTCGTGGACAAAAATACGTCAAACTATTTGATAGTAATCATGATCTGGAGTAACCCAAATACCTGCTCAAATGTTGGTCATTAAAAATTGTATATCATTTCTTCCTTCTTGAACAAAAAAACTTTCAATGCTTGCAAGGAAAATATTTTTTTGAATAACAAAATCTTAAGCAATTAAGTAAGCACTTCAAATTAATCAATAGTAATCATGATCTGGAATTTCTACTTAAGCTTTTGAGCGGTTGGGTTGATACTCGAGTTTAACTTATTTGATAGTAAACATAATATAAACTAATACACCCACCCGCCAAAAAACTTTCAATTTATTGTTAAAAACTAATTGGCAGGTGTTGGTCATCAAAAAAATGTATATCACATCCTCCTTGAAAAAAAAATCTTTTTAACGCTTGCAAAAAGGAAACATTTTTTTTACGAGTAGATGGATATTTCCCAGTTGGAAAAAGTAAAGGTCGTTTCGGAATCAACGGAAGTCATATCTACAATACAGAACAAAATCAATCACATACGACAAATTACCAACAACAAAATCCAAATAACCAAAATCGCTTACTGAAAAAAATTCTTCAAAGATATAAAACGCAATCTCTACGAAGGGCAAAGAAAGTATGAAACATGCTCAGAAACCAAAAGAAACCAGTAAACAAATGTCTACAAACAGCAAAGAACACGATCGACGGTTGGAAGAAATACTTCCGAGAGCTATACGGTAAAGTCAACAACAACGTCTTTAAAACACAACACAAGGATAGCAGTACACATTAAAAGTAAAGTACATCCAGGAAAAAAATAGGACAACTTGCCAGCAAACTAATAAACAAGAAGTTGCCGAAAATGGACAAAATAATCAACAAAGTAATCAAATACGTAAAAAAATACTACTAAACAAAATTCTTGTGCTAAACAATAAAATACTGCACAAGAAGAACATACAAAATAAATGAAAAAGCGGCATAACAATACCATTATTTAAAAAAAAGTAAAATTTGACCTATCAAACTACAGATAAATTGGTCTCCTAAGTATAATTTCGAAGCTCCCCACAAAGATTTTTAAGAAGGAAGTAGCCAACTCCAAAACATGCAAAGAATAACAAGGGTTCAGGAAAAACAGGTCCACTATCGACGCAATATTAACTATTTGCCAAATTACCGAGAAATCTATGGAATTCAACAAAACAGCCTCTATGTACTTTGTAGACCTAATCCTAGCCGTCGACAGAGTGCTGCTATCTGACGTGTACCGCTCCTGCAAAAATATATATTCCGATATCATAGCGGTCATCATAAAACTCAACACCAACAACTATACCTTTGACAGAAGTTTTTTAAAAATAAGATTATATAAAATTTGAGTTAATTTGCATCAAATAATATTGTCAATTTTATTATTTGTTTAAATTTTTTTTAAATATTGTTTTTTTGTTGATTTTCTTTTATTTTTATAAGTTTCTGTTTGTTTTTGTCGTACTTTAAAATGTTTTGAAGTTGACTATGTCCAGAGTGAGAAATTTCTACAAAATAATCGAATTTGTTTTAAGCAAACTGGAGAACAAACAAAGCATAATAGCTTTAACTGGTTATGTTATGAGTACCGGATTATTTGCTGATCAATCTTGTGTTAACACTCACAATTCCAAATCAACAGCAGAATTTGAAGTAGTGCAAGTATAAATTAGATCAAATTTTGTTTAATGGTTACATCGTCAAAACCTAATTAATGGAAAAATGTTGACTAAGTTATTTTATATGTTTGTGCATTTTTAATAATTGCAAACAACAATTTTATTTTAAATATCCAATATAATAATAAGGCCATGTTATTATTATGCATAAATATTGAATGTCGTTAACATGTTTTCCATAACTATCATTACACGTTATCATGAGATAGTAATTTCATATATAAATAAGTCTAGTTAGATTTAATTTGTTTAGTCATAAAAATATGTTTACTAAAATAGTCGTATTAGCTGTGTCTTTGTGCATAGCACAAGTAAGTATTCTTCTAACATGATAAAATTATAAGAGTATAACTAATAATTTAAACTTAAAATGTTTTTTACCAATATGGATAACTATTCAAACTTACACAATAAATATTCTAAGCCAACTCATCAGATTAAATTTGAATAGAAATTGTAAGTAGTATTTTAGAAAAACTTTGCAATACTGCTTTCAGAGTTTATATGTGATACGTAATAATTTATTGAATATAAATTCAAACACCACAAATTAATAAGTAGATAATAGTATATTACAATACGTATTCAGTAAGCGTATTTTACGGGTCAACTAAATAATATAGCAAAACAAAGCCCGAGGTGCCAATGTTTGCTAATTTTCCAGACCTGTAGTACAGGTCTGAAAAATTAGCAAACATTGTACATTGTACATTTTGCAATCATGTATTTGTTAATATATTAAAAAATATTAATTAAATTTGAATAACATTACTAAAAATTGACTGACTTTTGAGCATATATAAAACAGTTTATTGGCATTAACATAAATACATTATATGATAATAAAATAATAAATAAACACTATACTTCTTAAAACTAAACAAAAAAAATACATGTCATTAAATTAACACTTTAAAATTAACTTTGTACTAAATATTTTCACCGCTTTCCCATTATCATACAAACATTCATTCTATTTCCTTGCCTGCATTTGCTCAATATAACACTTTAGTTCAATACACTCTACCGCCTTATGATTTCAAGTCTCTACTCTATTTTTTCAAATATCACAATTTTTATATATTATTATTAATTTTAGGCCTGCGTTCCAAGTAACAAAGCTTATTCAAAAGAATGTATCCAGTGTGACCAGTGCACCTCAGATATCAAACAAGCTAAACAAATATTTCAAAATTATTCCATAATTGCTCATAATACTATCGAAGAATTAAAAGATTTGATGAAACCAGAAATGCAAGCAATCATTAATAATTTGAATGAAGATATTGCAGGAGGACCAGAAGAATGCAAAAAATACGCAGTCACTGATTGTTCATCATACGTTATACAAATAATGAAAAATTGTATGGGTGTTGTAGATTATGCTAATAAGTTACCAATGAGCGATGAGCTTATGGCGTATCAAATAAGAATTGAAAATGATGAAACTTTAACTGAGGAGGAATTAAGCAATTATTGTACTTTTTATGTTGCCAATACAAATATGATGTGTAGTATTTTGCATGATAATTTAGATGCTGTTATGGAATGTGATATTGAAGAAGCTGTTGATAAGACTTTTAGAGAACCGTGGTTGAATTGTCTTGTTTTATACAGCGACAATTAAATTTGTATTCTATACATTAATTTGTGAGATTGTTAATAGGTAAATGGTTAAATATATTAAATATACTGTGTAATAATAAATTTAATAAAGTTAAATTTAGTTTAGGTTTTTCTAAATTAATGAAACTCACGCACACAGTGTTGTAGACACTGTAATAACAGTTTTTCTTATATATAATCAATTAGGAAAATTCCGTAAGCGTCTCAAAAAACTGTTATAGAAACATTGCACAGAAACAAAAAACTGCAACATTTCGAAATAATTACTTTATATTAATTGGTTAAACATTTTTTTGCACAATCATGTTTAGAAACATCAAATATATGTTTTCATGACAACAATACGTACAACCGTAATTTTTACTTACCGCATAAGTTTGGTAAGTAAATGTATATAAGTATATCTTAAAACACTCACTCAATATATCTAAAAACTGCAATGGTTAATAAAACTAAACAAATTGGGACAACCAAATTATTAAGAAATAGAACAGTAATAAAATATTTCCACTTGCACATTAAAGTTATATTTGACACTTTATTATTTTATTGTTAACACATAAGCTCAAAGCGGTTAATATATTTATTAGTTAATAATTCACTCACAAATCACTAAATTATTTAAAGTAATTAATTGTACATTCAAATTTAAATTGATATTTTTCTGTTTCACTAACAAAACATAATTTTGCAAAACATATTATTGAATAAATACACTACAGATCTCAGTTATAACGCAATCATATAACAATATCTTTTAATCAGCCGGTTAGATAATCGTAAAATATAAACTTTCAATATCCTAATAGATGAACTATGAAAACACATTATTAACGTTCATTTATTATCTATTTATAAATAACATAACTAAATATTAAAATCAAGAAATAAATATTTTACTGATTCCAACAATTATTGTCCGATGCTATACTATAGGCTGCAATGTAATGAATGATAGAGTGAATAGAACAATCCAACAGATGTTATAAAAGTGAGCATTCTACAAAGTCGACTCTCATACCGGGATGATATATGGATATAATGTAGATATTAGTGTGCATATTAGTTTGAACTATGTTGGGAATGGAATAGTTTCTTGATGAAATACCGAATAATTTGCTTTGGTGGTTGAAACATTTCGCTGGTGTTTGGTAGGGTGTATTTAGGGAGTGAGGGTCAGGCGTTAGTTCGTGATCTACATGTTAAGCACACACGAGTAGGGGAATTTAGAGTAATGACATTTTAAGTTTTGACTACTTCGGCCGCGCAAAAGTACATTAGGCCTCTAAATTTCATGATTTTTCTGTGCACTTGCTCCTAAAAAAAGCTTTCAGTTTTATGTTTAATACACCTTTTTTTATTATCCTTCAAAATATGTTGTATACATATATAAGTTATTAGCAGTAAAAAAATGTACGGCGTGCCTGCAGACATATAAAAAATGCGACGCTGGTGCAACAAAAGTAAGGAATGCTGATTAATTTATTATTCTTTGTGCAGAAATGTAAATTGCTTAAGGAATTTAATAAAATCTACATTATGCAAAGCAAACAAAATGTATTGCACTTATTCTTTTCATGCAAAAATCTTGTACGTGCTCAACACCGAATCCAAGAAGATATATTTCTTATCTCAGTTTCATATTAAATTCCATGAAATTCAATTTTTACAATTCCCATATTTACATGTCAATGGCATTCGGTTAATTGAACAAACACAAGATATTGTATCAGATTTATATAAATTTTTGCTGGTTGATTTGTTTTATATTGCGGCACATATGCTACGAAATCGAATACATTAATATCGTGCGGTCGGTGCCTTAATGAGCGGTTAGCAGTTTCCTGGCCGCTAAATGAGAAAATCTCATCAATACTTGAGCTCACACAAGCATCTACATTATCGGTATTTTAATGTATGAAATGGCCTTCATTAACTATATTATGGTCAATTTACTAAATTTAAAATATTACTTAGAACCAAGAGATTTAAATGAAATGATAATTTCTACAAATTACAATAGATATTTTACAAAATATTGCTAATTAATTATTTATTTTTGATTAAAATACTAACTACAATAATAATACAGTCATGAAAAAGAATATTAACTTGTTATTGTCTTCTAGTAGTTAAAAAAAAGGGATATAAGTAGAGTGAGAGTTATATTTACCAAAACTAATTAACAGGATCCATTATATATGTTTTGTTTTCATTTAGTTAAAAATTTCTTACCTACCTAAAAATAAAATTAATTTGAAAACAATTTCCTGCAATATTATCAACTGGTAAAACTCAGTTATCCTATAGTATAATAAAAAAATAGCTTTGATATTGTTCTAAAATTAGCATTATGCATTAGCTACACATTGCAAACATGCGGTTCGGAAAGTTAATTCTTCTAAACTGCAATTATTTTATCTAGCACATAATGGCTGATTTGTAGCGAACGTATGTTTAATATGTATTTTTATAAAGGTGTTAAATCTAGTTGATTTTTCAAACATACCAAAGTTTCTTTTTGGTAAAAATGCTTTATTGAATTCGTTGCTGATTTTAGAGTTCAATCTACTTTTTGCTTCATTTAATAAGTAACGACCAATTCTAGCAAATGACTGAATATCAAACTATGCAAATTTAATTAAAATTGTCTCGACATGATTAACCATATGCTAAGCACTAAACACAGACAGTTATTTTTTGAAAGTGTAAGTTTTGTAAAAAAAAGTCATAAAGAAAAAAATCTTAATCATTTTTTTTGTAAAATGTAAAGCAAATTACAGTTTATCCAATATATTATTTTTTATTATTTTTTTTTTAAATTGCTTACATCGGTTGTTTAGTAAAATCTGTTTAAGTGAATTTTTTTTCAAAAAACAGCAAAACAGTATGTAAAAAACCATCTAACATTCCCTTTTTTACTCTATAAAACCTAAATTTGCCAATAAAATTACATACAACCGCAAAAAAAACAAAAAACAAAAGTTGTGTCAAATTTAAGCAAATTATCAAAATAACATTTGCAGGTTCTTTGTATACAGTTGCAAATAGTAGTTGGTCATTTTAGGATTTGGGATAATCATTGCCTCCTTTGATTATCTACAACCCGGATTGTTGTACCACCTTACTTTAAAAGCAATGTGTATTTACTTACAGTAAGGTGTTTAGGCTTTTTTGTAGTGGTTCGGTTCAGGGTTCAGATCCACACATCCTAAGAGCTGAATTGTGTGTTCTTTCACACAGCACAATTTGTTGCTATTTACACAAGCTGCCAATGTAAAGACCATACTTGTGTCAAAATAAAAAATGAAAGTACTAAAGTATTGCAGTTGCTTCTAATAGATTGTTTCTTCAACACATCCAAATTTATATAAAACTGCACGGGCACCCAAACTACCATATGTTTCAAAATGCAACCTTGTTTTATTCATTTGTGATTCAACATTAAGGCCGACAAGAGGTTTATATTGCTACTCATATTATACTTTACTAACTCCCCCATTGTTGTTATTGAATGTGCAGTATTGTGAGCAAAATATGTAGACGCCCCAATAGTGTCTGCTTTTAGTTCTGTTTCCAAGTCTTTTCATACTGAGTTGCATTTTTGCTGGTAGTAATCTTGCTGGACTCTCTGTTCATCCTTAAACCAAAAAGACAATTTTGGGTCTTCGGTAATATAAAAGACGCTCCAGTTCTTTAAAACAAATTTACAATTTTGTCTCTCTAGAAAAGTTTAACCTTGCTTCCGACTATAGTGGTTATAAACTGAATATAATATTTTGTAATCATCTTAGGGATGCGTTATTATCACAAGTTGTCTTAAAAACTTCTCTTGTGTGTGACCATCTTCCAAAAGTAAAAAATGCTTTCTCGGAATTTAAGTTTTATACAGCACTCAAAAGCGTCTTTGACTAACTACTTGCGTCACATTTATACAAGCTACTAACAAAGATTGTAACAAACCGATTAACTCACAAAATGGATTTATACCAACCATGCAAGCAAGCGGGATTCCGCAAAGGATTTGGGACTATAGACCACTTGCAGACACTTCGTATTCTCATCAAAAAAAGCGTATAATATAACAATGCACATAGCCTTTGTGGATTACAAGAAGACTTTCGACTCTGTCAAAACGTGGGCAATACTAAGATCTCTAGACAATGCAAGAATCGACTCAAGATACTCAAACCTTATCAAACAGATAAAAAAAAACGCAACCATCCAAGTTAAAATTGACAAAGATTCAAAGACAGATAATATCCCAACTAAAAGAGAAGTGCAGCAAGGAGATACAATTTTTCCAAAACAAAAAAAAAAGAAATAAATATCAATGGAATACGACTCAATCATTTGCGATTTGCAGATAATATTGCTGTCATCGGCAGCACTACAGAAGAACTTAAAAGCATGTTTCAGGAACTTCATCAAGAGTTACTAAAAATTGTAGTTGAAATAAACCTGTCAAAAACCAAAGTCATAAGCCCAGGAAATATCTAAGTAACAATTAATAATTAATCCATTCAACAAGTATCTACATACATTTATCTTGGCCATAAATTTCAACTCGGTAAAGAAAATCAAATTTTCAAAATCTCAAGAAGAATGGGTCTTTTTTGAGCGGTTTTTGATAAATTAAATCATATCCTCAAGTCCAAGAAGTTTCCTATAAACCTCAAATCCTGCGTGACGCCAGTGTTTACTTACTGCTTCAAGATAATGTCTATGACCCAAAAAACATCTAGCAGACTGCAAGACTGCAAACCACACAGAGAGCAATGGAAAGGTTTATGCTCTTAATTACTTTAAAGAACATAGTTCAAAATGAAAAAATCCGAAGAAGAACTGGTGTGACAGAGGTATTTATTAGGGTGGCGCAGCTTACAAGACAGGACCCGGACAAGTGGACAATAAGGATCACAACTTGGCGTCCGAGAGAAACCAACGTAAGTGCTGGCAGACTCTAGAAAAGATGGCGAGATGATATAAAAAATATCGCAAGAAAAAACTGGATTCAAACTGCAGCAAATAGGAAGACGTGACGTTTTTGAAGGAGGCCTACATCCAGAAGTAGATAAATAATAGCTGAGAAGAAAAAAAAAGAAGAGACCTGCGTCTTGGTGATTTTACCTAACAAGTTTGACAAGTTGGCGACAACTACTTAGAGGTGTTTAAAACAGCTTTTTTTGTAGATAACTCTTATCTTTTTTTAGAAACAGAGTACTTTTTTAGACTTGACCCAGACAGAATAAGTTAAGCAAGATTATAAAAAGCACAAACATTTCAAACAAGTTTGTTGTCCATAGTGTTGTAGAAGATAAGTGACTTAACCATTAAGTATATTAAAATATCCTTACAAAATTATTTCAGTTATTTTTATAATTGTTAAAACTTTTAAAAAAGTCATAAAAAAGATTGGAGTTGCCTTACTTAACGCTAACAGTTTATGTCTATTGCAAAAATAATCTTATCAGAAAAATTGAGTTTAAGAAATATGATTTTATAATCAAAGCAATGCAAAGAATTTTGTACGTTGTCAGTTTTTTTTTGTGAGTGTAGTAAGGAGTCTTTTGAAAATAACTTACGCATGGCATTACCTTTCGGTTTTCTTCTGTACGTAAATCCTGTTGTTGTACTGTCCTTGTCAATCTAATTTAAAATTGGCATTTTTCAATTTTTTTTTTAGTACTTTCTTAGGCATTTTTTAATAAAATATTAAAGCAATTTATTATGTTTTTATTACAAATTTATTCTTACAAATACATTACTAGTTTTGGATCTACTAGAATCATCTACAGATGAAATAAGTTATAACTTTTGTGTTGTATAATAACACGTTTCAGGTTAACTCTTTACCCATTCTTTCCAAAATTAGTTTTCTTTTTTTCTACTTCACTGTATCTGTCATTTCCCATTGTCTTTTCTTTTTCTCTTATCTTTGCTTTTTATTTTTACTAGTTTTTTTTTTAATTTTTAGCCTTTTTTCTACCATCATATCCGCTAGAAATGGTGCTGCTATCACTTCTAGCTTAACAAGCTTGCTCTCGTAGGTTTTTTAATTTTATTTTTGTTTTTTTTTGCCTTCATAGTTTCTCCTTATGTTTCTGCGGTGTATAACTTGTTTCTTGCTGCCTTTTGTTTTTTTTTCCTAAACCTCCGTTAGTTTGCATTAGTCTATCAAGTTTTTTTTTTGTTCTCCCAACTGCTTCCTTACTCTGCTAGTTCCATCTCTTTGCTTCGAGTGTCACTCCAAAATATTTAGATTTTTCCTATTTTTATCACTTGATCTCCTACTTTTTCTTAATCAATAGCTGCCTTTGCTTTTGTGTTGTTAATTTTAAACCCTCACTTCTTATCCATATCTGTATCTTAACTATTGCCAGCTCTAGTCTTTCTTTTATCACTTCTATTTTTATGTCTCTACCTACTAAATGCGACTATTGTTACGCCTTCTGGCAACCTTACCCAAAGTAGCTAATTATAACCTAGATTCTACAGTTTTGGTTTTAGTTCTGAGTTTTGGGGTACCTTTCTGGTCATTTTGAATCTTACCTTCTCGGTCTCCAAGTTTCTAAGCTGTAAGTAGCTCTTTATTATTTTGACTGTTTTCCTGTGCAGCTCTCTTTTTTTTGCCGCTATTACTTTTTCTATAACTCTTAAGTTTATTGTTGGGCAATTATTTTATGATTTTCTTTTATTTTTTTTTATTGTTGCCATAAATTTTTTTTTCCCTTGTTTCTGGATTTTTTACCAGTTCTCCCTTGAGAAACAATTTCTCAAATATAAATTTTTTTCTTTCGTCTTCCTTTAGATAGACTCCTTTTGCTTTTTTTTCAATTTGGTCATTAATATTTTGTAGGGCTTTCCCCAAGAATTTTGTTCAGGATCCTTTTCTTTTATCCATCTTGATTGTCTTTTTCAAGATTTTCTTGTCTTTTTTAGTTTCTCTTTTGTTTTTTCTGTATTTTTCCTTTTTTTTTCTGTGTTTTGACTTTACTCCTTGTTAGTACATTTTTTTCTGTATTTTTTTATTTTTTGCATCACTTGTTTACTAGGTTTACTTTGTGTGGGTCCATTAATGTAAACTTTTAGACCCACAGTCCTAACATAACAAATGTGTTGCATGAAGAAAAACTTTAATGATGAAGTCGGACATCATAAAGGGCCAGTGCATCAGTAAGAAATTTGATGTAACAATACCACATCAAAACGAATACATGAAGAATAGATACATGAAAACAGTCAAAAAAACTATTTGCTACACAGATGAGTGCAAAGACCAAATGGGTGCCGGGGCTGGAACCTACAAAAACAAACACTAAAAAAGCAAACTTTGCTACTTCTGGGCAAACATGCTTTAACTTTTCAAGCAACGATGGCTGTTGTTGAGTAGTGCGATCAAAAAGGAACTAAAGCCGGACAGACTAATATCATGTCAAACAGTCAAGTGCAAGCCCTACAATTGCAAATAATAAAATCCAAACTTGTTATAACCTGCGTATACAGTCTGGAAGCAGTGGTCACAACATGGAAAGTTTGCCTGGTATCTATCTATCTATTAGCCCATTTCGATCCATTGTCGGATGTAGGCCTCTCTCATATCTGTCCATCTTTTTCGGTCCTGTGCTACTCTTATACAGGCAAATCCAGCTATCCTTTTCACATCGTCACCCCACCTAGTTTGCGGTCTTCTCCGTGGTCTTTTGCCAATCCAGGGTCTCCATTGCTGGATGATGTTATTCCATTGACGGTCTTTGTATCGTGCATTATGCCCCGCGAAATTCCACTTCAGTCCAAGGACTGTTTTGGCTAGATCAGCCACCTTTGTTCTCTGTCTTATCCACGTATTTCTTTTGTGGTCTTGCAAGGTAATGTGTAGCATTCTTCGTTCCATTGCTCTCTTTACGTAAGCTGCCTTAAGTAAAGGACCAGGTTTGGGCCCCGTAAGTAATTACTGGTAATACGCATTGATCAAACACTTTGGTTTTTAAGTGTTGCGGTATGTTTTTACTCCTCAGTACAAAGCTTAAGCGCCCGAACACTTTCCATCCTTGTTATATTCTTCTCTGAATTTCGATCTCCTGCTGGTCCTTATTTGGTCTGATGTTTTGACCTAAGTATATATATTCCTCTACCTGTTCCAAGACCGAATTTGCTACCTCAATTTGCAGTTTTTCTGTTTGGTTTGTCATCACTTTGGTCTTTCCTGTGTTCATTTTCAGTCCTACTTCAGCCGATCTTGTTTCTAGTTCTTCGATCTTTAACTTCAGGTCTTCTCTTGTTTCAGCAAATATTGCAATATCGTCTGCGAATCTGAGGTGACTTAATCTTTGTCCATTTATGTTAATACCTCTGTTCTCCCAGTCCAATTTTTTAAATATGTCTTCCATAGCTGATATAAATAATTTCGGCGAGATAGTGTCTCCCTGTCACACCCCTCTGTTAATTGGTATTGGTTTGGTTTCCTCCTCTAGTTTGATTTTCATAGTTGCGTCTTTGTATATATTATGCATTAGTGTTATATATCTATGGTCTATCCTGCTGTTATGGAGTGCCTTTTTGACTGCCCACCATTCAATGGAGTCGAACGCCTTTTCGTAGTCTACGAAAGCTATGTACACTGGTAGTTGGTATTCAGTGGTCTTTTCTAAGACGGTTCTTATTGTCAGCAGGTGGTCTGATGTGCTGTAACCCTTTCTGAAGCCTGCCTATTCTTTGGTTTGATAAGCTTCGAGTTAATTGGTTAGTCTTTTATTAATTATTTTAGCGAATATCTTGTACATTTGCGCAAGAAGTGTTATTGGCCGATAGTTGGCTATGTTTCGTCTATCTCCTTTCTTGTGTAGTAGTATGGTTGTAGCTTGTTTCCATTCATTGAGTATATTTCTATCTTGCAGGCATTTATTATATATGATTTTGAGTGCGTCTACTACCGCTTCCTCTCCTACTCTCAGCATTTTGATCATAATGCCATCACTGCCAGGTGCTTTATTATTTTTGGCTTCTTTCAGAGCTTGGGCTATTTTATGTTCGTCAATTTCTTCTATGTCCTCTGATCCTACGTTGAGTACTTTAAGTTTGAGATTTTCCTGTGTGCTGATGGGTGGTTTCACTTTTGATTCGTATAGATCTTGATAGAAGTTTTCAATTCTTTTGTTAATCAGGACTTTGTCTCGTATCTCGATACCATCTTCGTCGAGAATGGATATTAATTTAGCTTTACCAAGTACTTGCTTTAGTGGTCTCATATTTTTATTGTTTAATATTATTTGCTCTATTTGGATTTCTTTCTTATTTATCCCGTCCTGTTTTATTGCTTTTCTTATTGTTTTGGAGATTTCTGTGAATTCTTGTGTGTGTTGTTTCCCATTATTGGCTAGTATCCTTCTATTTTTCAAAAGGTCTTTAATGTTGTTAGAGATTACTTTATCCCTTGGTTTTGTGTCTTTTGCTAACCCTTCACTTGTGTTTCTGATGATGCTAGTTATTACGGCATTCATGTTACGTAGGTCTCCTGATATTTTCTCTTGGCATTCTTTTCTAATTACATCTTTAAACTGTTCTCGGTTTTCTTTCAATTTTTGAATGTCGATTTTAGGTGGTTCTTTCATCCATTTCTTTTTTACGAGTTTGTGCTTTAGGGTTATTTTGGCTCTTACTAATCTGTGGTCGCTCCCAGTCGTAAAGTTGTTAAGCGTGGTTACGTCTGTGATAATGTTTAATTTTGAGGATATGATGTAGTCTATTTCATTTTTGGTATTTCCATTTGGGCTAATCCACGTCCATTTCCTCTGGGGTTTCTTTTTGAAAAATGTATTCATCGCGAATAGTTCTTGTTGTTCCAGAAAATTGTATAGTGTGTTCCCACGTTCATTCCTTATTCCGTGTCCATATCCTCCTACCCTGTTTTCGTCCGGTTCTAGTTTTAATCCTAGTTTGGCGTTGAAGTCTCCTACGACGAGAGTGTATTTGCAGGGATTTTCGTCTATGGCCATAGCGATATCTTCGTAGAAGATTTCCACCACGTCATCTTCATATGCTGTTGTTGGGGCGTAAACTTGGATAACCTTAAGAGTAGTTCCGGCTTTAATATCTATGCATATATATTCAACTCGGTCTGATATACCTTTGTATATGGTTACGCATGTGGCTAGTTGTTTGTTTATTAAAAACCCTACTCCTCCGGTGCTGTTTGGTTCGCACCCCATATGGTAGAAAGTATTTCCTGATACTAACTGTGTGGCGCGTTTGTCTTTTCTTCTGACTTCCGATAGCCTTAATATATCCCATCTGATCTTTTTAAGTTCTTCTTCCAGCTCGAGAAGTCTTTCATCGTTCTTCAGTGAGCGAATGTTGTAGTTGCCAATAATTAGCTTGCTCTGTTGTTGGTGAGATTTCTGTGATATTGTTGTCGAATTTTTGCTTCTCCCAAAATCCTTAAGGCAGACCGTGTTAACGGTGTGGGGCTGTGGTATTACATACCCCCCACCTGGGGTACTTTTTGTTTGAAATTCGTCTTCATCTTTAAATATAAGGGGTTCATGGCATTAAAACGCCACGCTTGCCGAGCGTGTTGGCAAGTCCTGTTTACAAGGTTTAAATCAGCCGCCCATTCTGGGTCAGACGCTGTTGCAGCCGCCCAATCTGGAACAGACGCTGCGGATTTGTAGCCGCTCATTCTGAGTGCAAACGCTACATTTGTAGGTTTTGGTCCGCCCCGGGTATTTGATTTCCCTGGTACCACCTATATCTAGGAGGCATCCCCCTATCCGCCACCTGGGGAGGCGCCAGACGGGGGACCTACAACCCCACTCGGTTGAATTGCGTTTCCTTAATTTCCATTTTAATGGTTATACCGCCATTACTCGGTCGCAAGAGCCTCGTTCGTTGTCTAGCAGCGGGCACCGCGTGCAGGAGAGGTTGACATTTGGGTCGGACTTACTTGGTGGTTCTTGCCGTCACCCCTTACCCACCTTGCCTGGTATAGATACCAAAAAACCAAGAAACAAAAAACACTGATCCAGAGCCTGCTTTTAGGATCCCATAATAGACCGGTAAAAAAATAATCTGCAGCAAACTTGAAGCAGAACACAACAACCTGTGGAAAGGCTGTAAAGGATTGACATATTCAAAAATATTCCTAGCAGGACCATCGCATGAAAGTAAATCAGTAGTAACACAAATAAGTCGCACCAGACTGCAAAAGATCACAGGACTGATAATCGGACACTGTAGACTCAACAAACACTTGCATATAATAGGAATAGGAAAGGACCGTCTATGCCGCGGATGTATGAGAAAAGAAGAAACTCCAATATACTTACTAATTGAATGCGAAACTTTTAAACAGCAGCGCACAGCCATCTTTGGCAAACAAAACCCAACCACAGATATGTTAAAAACAACCCATTAGCTAAAGATACTGGACTTTATTTAAGAGACAGAGCTGCTAAAGGAGTAGAACAGCAAAAATGTACAACATACCCAATAGTACCTCAACGCAAGGAGCGCCAGGCAAACTACCTCAAGGAAAGAAAAAGTTGGTATTTTAGTCAGTAAAAACCTGACACTACTGGACAGTACGAGCTGCCCAGTATTTTGTGCCAAGAAATTGATACATCAGCTTTTTTGAGTATCTCTTGTTCTTCTCTATGTTTTTATCTGTTTTTTATCCATCTTTTTTACGTTCCATCTAACTTCTCTGGTGTATTCCAGTTTTCTTTTTTTTTGTTAATGTATTTTAATCTATTGTATTGTATTGTATATGCTTGTGTAAACTCCTCTGTCACAATCCAGTCATTCACTATTCTTGCCTCTTCCCACGTTGCTATAGTAATGTCATTAAAGCTTAAAAACTCCAAAACTCTATAGATCCTAAAGCAACTGTGTTGCAATCTTACTACATGTAATATTTTTAATGCATAAAAGAAAAGTTAATCTACCCCAAACAAACACCCAAATTATACAAATCTTTAAATCAAACTTTTAAAGTTTTCTGATAAAACTAACAATAAACTCAGTAGCAAAATTCCAGAAACCTAAACTTTGTTTCAGATACAGAGTAGACACAAAAACATTAGCTGCCAATTCCCATAAAGTTGTAAATATGTTATTTTTTTCTAACAACAAGAAACTTAGCTAAAGAATCCACAAAACAAAACAAAAATAGCTCTTTTGTCCAAAACAACAAGTTTTCCTGACTATTATATTCTTAAATTATTTGGAAGTTATGTAGCGCGTTTAACTTGTTAGAAAAGTAAAACATGCCTCTTAAAAAGTTTGCATGTTTTTTTCTTTTCACGTTAAAAGACTTTTTTAGTCTATAAATTTATTTTTTTGAATTAAATACATTCTGCTGGTGTAATCTCCTAAGTTTTTTGAACAATTTTTTTCCCTAAAAATAGCTTCTTTGTTGTTAGATTGTAGAAAAAAAAAAATCTTTTATCGTACACCGATCTAAAAAAATTATGCCTGAAGAGTGCAAAGGCTAATTAAGAGCAACCAATCTATATTTCTAAAAATATGTAGTGCAACCATTGCTAAACCGGTAGAGTGTAACTATGCTGGACATCCATATAACTGAAACCATTGCTTTCTCAATTGTGCCTATACTAAAACATGGCAATGTACATGAAGTGTCTAACTTTAGACCAATTTCTATAATACCTGTAATATCTAAAATATGGAAAAGAGCGTTATATATTAGATTGTATAATTACATAGACAATAAATTTTGTAACGCTCAATTTGGTTATAGAAAAGAGAGATCTACAATCAAGGCTATCTCTTCACTTATTCATGATATATATATGAAGCATTTGCAACATTTATTGATCTTAGCAAAGCATTTGATTGTGTTTCACATAAAATACTGTTAGAAAAACTTGAGCATTACGGAATATGCGGAAACTCGCTAAAACTGATACAGTCGTATTTAATGAACAGAGAACAATGTTGTTCAAAACAACAACTTACAATCCATAGAAGCAGAAATAAGTGTTGGGGTCCCTCAGGGTTTAATACTAGGCCCTCTCCTGTTTTTAATTTACATTAATGACCTTGAGTATAATATAAAATCGGCTACAACATTTCTATACGCCGACAATACAACACTTTTAGAGAATTTAGCAAATAACTACTCTAATGTAATTCAAGGTCTTAATGAAGCCCAATACTGGTTTAAAAGTAACGGGTTGCACTAAATAGCAATAAAACTGTTCATATTAAGTTTTCTCTTAACAGTATGGCTAAAATGGAAAATGTAAAATTTTTAGATGTACACTTACAACCTAAATTAACATGGGAAATACATATAGATATGATAGCAAATAAACTTAACAAGAACATATACCTGCTTAGAAAAATTGCTCAAAACACAAATCAGTATGTTACAAAAACTTCTTATTTTGCATATATACACTCTATTTTAAGTTACAGTATATTATTCTGGGGTAGTACAACAATATCTAACCGTATATTTATAATGCAAAAAAAGCAATAAGAATTATTGCTGCTGTACCGCACTTAACAAGTTGTCGTCCACTTTTTAAGGCTTTGAACATTCTAACTGTCCCTTCGGTATTTGTTCTTCATTGCCTGTTATTTGCTAAAATCAATATTTTAAAACAAGTATGACAAAGAATATTCATAGCTACAACACAAGAACCAACACAAATATAGTATTACCTACAGTTAGGCTAAGCAAAGTTCAAAAAAACTATGAATACCTTTCTATAAAAATGTACAATTACTTACCAACTTGCATCAGAGAATTGCCAAGAAAAAACTTTAAGACTGTCATTGAAAATAAACTGTGTCAAGAAGTTCTATATAACTATACACTTTTTTTTAACATACTGTTTTGATTGTTATTTTAATCTGTTTGTGTTTTGTTTTGTAATAATTTTTTTTGTAACTAGTCAATTTTGTACTTATCCAGAAGTTGCAAAACTGTATTGTACATTTTATTTATTGTGTATTCATTGCATTGCATTGCATTGCATTGTATTCATTTAAAGTTATGACAACTAAGATTGATTAAAAATTATTTTTTTTTAAATAAAGAAAAGTGAGAAAAGCTAAACTATTTAAGCGTGGAGGTTAAAAATTTTAATCAGTAAGTGAATCGTTGCACAATTCTATGCGAACATTGCTCAAAAATTGATATTGATAATGGCTATCTGGTACGGCATAAACATTTTTGTGCTACCAAATGTTAGCGTTATGCTGATTAAAAATATCAGCGCGAGCAAAAATTGTCCAAATTACTATCTGAAAAAAAAAACTTAATTTATTGTTTACTTCCACAACCCTTTAATTTTATTTTTCCAGCAGGTCATCTAAACTTTTTCTATCTTACTGCTAGAAAGAGTTTCATCAAAGTGCTCCAAGATCTGTTCTATTTTTTTTTTCATTCTGAAAAAGTGCAAAAATGCCATCTTCTTGTGACTGCAATAAAGTTAACTCTTTTATATGTTGAAAAGTATTGGAAAACAATCTCTTTATTGAAAATCTACAATTCGTATTGAACTACTGAAGCGCACGCATCGCCATTACTAAACCCATAAATAAACACAATATCCGCGTATTCAGCTGCAATGTAAATATTTGGCATAATAATGCATTTTTAGAAATAAATTTATATAACAAATAAATTCTTATTTTAACCTAAAAAAAATTGTATACAAATTGTGTGAAGACAGAGTAATTTTATTAAGTTGAAATAAACTTAAAAACAATTAATTTAAACATTTTCAGTGTCAAATTAGATCAAATTAAATTGCGAGTTAAATTCTAAATTATTTAAGCGATAATTTCTTCAATTACTTCCCTCATATCCTACATAGTCAGTGAAGCGAATTTAAGTAAAATATTTAAGCATTGGGAGAATTGTAGTTCGGGGCGACTGACGCTTCAATTATAGCAGGAATTAGTTTTGCTGTAAAACAGCAGTTAGTATGTTCTCAATTGTTTTAAACTTTACATTACCTCAAAGGTTTTAATTAAATTCATATATATTGTTGATCTCGTTAATATTAATATAGAATATAGAAAATAAATTTATTTCTACCTTCTGCATTGTCTATGCAACTGTATGACCTAGATACAAGAATATGAAGTTTCTATATTAGCAATAAATTCATAGATACAATCATCAATTTTGTATTGATTTATGTGAGATACATATTTATAACTTAATTTTTGAATAGGTAATATTGCAGAAACCTATAATTACCTTTCAATCACATTGACGCGATTATTAAATTATAGATAGAATGTTCATATTGATTATAAAGCACCTATCAATCAATTAACAAACATTATGGTATGTAAAATTATATTTTTAGAACATAAAAGAGAATAATATCATCGCTGTAATAGGTATATAAATCGTGCATGAAATTACGTTGTAGAAGTAAGACATTTTGCAGGACGTTTGCGATAAAATGAAAATACATATGAAAAGCTGGTCGTATGTAAAGCCTTCCTGAGAAGTAGCAGTAATCACAATTATGTTGAATAGTGACTGTAATGTTTCGACGATAACGAGGGTTGCATTGAAGTGCATTGTAGACCATCCCCGTGGGAATGAGAAGACGTAAAAACTAATTACATATTGTAGGTAATCCCTTTATAATTGTTGGCTGCTTGACAATAGTTGCTGACTGTGCTGGCCTGGTGCCCATTCTGCAAGATGATTCTATGAAATTATACCGGGTTAGCGGTCACATCCTATTCATATATTTCACTTCCTGTGTGTTATGAACAAATTTATTTAAAATATGTGTGTTCATTTCGCTCAGTTTGCCGCCTCTATAATTCCCCCATGTATGTGTGTATATAAACGCCTTCCACTTTTCTTTGTTTTATTATTTTATCGCCTGAATTATTCGTGAAAACTAATTAAATGTAACACATTGCACTTTTGTTACAACCGTGATTTATTTTATTATTTCTATTGTATTATACAGTTTAAATTATACACATATAAACATAATAAAGCTCCAATTGGAATAAATTAACACACAATCAAAAAAATTTAATTGAAACCAAACCAAAGCCTGCTTTTAATACATGAATATTTCAGCATCTCCCCATGATGTATTTCCGTCTAAAAAAGAAACTGAATTACGGCCAATCCTAATCAATACATATGGGATAACTTGTCTAAAATCGTTATTACTATCACGACGTTCTGGTATAAGATTAATTTCTCCAACACACTGAGGAGATTTTCAAGATGTGGATAGATAATTGGATCTACCAAAGTCAGGAACTATAAATTTAATTTCAAACTACATATAACATAGATTAAAGGGGGAGCGAAAACAGGATTATTTATTATTATAACATGAAATCAAAATTATTACATCGAGTTCTTGTGTCATGCTATACAAATTTATTGCCTGTTCAAAATTTAAATTTCACAATGTGTGTGGGACATTAAATATTTACAATCGCATGAATGTTTCAAATAAATTGTATTATTTACTTTAATGGTAGTAGTTTAATTTCATATTTAATTTAAATATAAATTGTTGGAACTAACGTTATATAGTTGCTATCAATTGCTACACAAGGTTAGCTAACAGGTATTGACGATTTTTAAGGTAAGATTGTAAGCTTATTAATTGAAACACAGAAATAAGCATAATATATATTAGTTACATACCTAATGCAGTTTTCATTAGTATATAAGTTTTAAACACTACGTCTTAACTCTTTTTATGCAAAATCTGCCCAAAACTGGCTACGTGTTGCAAAATCTAGTGGTTTAATCTAGTTTACCATTTAAATTTTAAAGGGATAGCCAGAGACTAATGTTCAAAATGCTCTTGCTTAGCAAACTGAAAAACATTGTGGACTTTGCTGTAGCGCTTGTTTCACTTTTTTGATGTTATTTGAGGTACGCACCGATTTTTTGGGCAAGGAATCTTATCCCGCCTAGGAACTTTATATTGTTGCGCAAACTGCCTATGAACTTCAATTATGGATTTGGTTCACAAAAAATACGCTGCTGCACCGACCACAAAACTATGGTTCCAAAAACTGCATTATATTTTAAACAAATTAATATACTATAGAGATGCTTAACGTAGCAAGAGGTTAAACTTGCCAAGACTTATTCATCTCACAAACAATTTTGCTTTATTTTGTACTTTTAGTATACTTTAGATGTTTTTGCGACAATTCAGATATAGTATTTTTTACTTGTTTACTGACTCAAAAAACCAATACCAACGCATCTCCGGCAGAATCATTCTAAACAAAATGTAGCCGACTACAAGCAACACTGCTTTTTTGTAGTTTGCAAACATCTTGAAAAGACTGTTCAACTTGCCAACATCCCACAATCACATAATAATAAATTTAACTTTAAAACAAATTTTACCATTTCTCTTGCCATTGCTCATGTGATAGCTTTGCACAGATAACTGCATCAGATGCTACTACGTGGCATATTGTTAAATAACCTAAATTTTTTCTTCTAAGAAACAAATTGTGCAAAAAAGTAGAATCTGTTTTCCATGCAATTTGCGCTAAGTTTATAACATTGCATGTTTCTATTATAGACACATTATACAGAAAATACTAACACACCAATTATAATAAATAACTGGCAGTACATGCAAGTTAAACCAATAAATACGTTGGCTCCAATTGACAAAAATGGTGAACATTAATATCCGTTTGTTAGAAAAAAAAAACATTGAGTTAATGATGACCACTAAGTCAACATCGTTTTAAAACTTAACATTTTAATAAACAATTTTCAACACAAGCAAACGTCAAATGATAATTTATGTGTGTTGCGGTACTACACAACAACATGGGTTGTACCTCTAATCACTTCAGAAAAACTGTTCTAAACTTAGCCTCTCAGCCAAAGTGTGTCAGATGCTGATTCTATAAAGTGCAGGTATTTAATACATGTCTTGTAGTAATAATTACACACCAGTAACCTCATTTAAAATTTATTAAACTATTAGATAAAAATGCAATTAAAATGTTGACAAAACTCTTCAACAGTGTGTCCCAAAAAATGGCAACAAACAACGTTTATTTCTATTCCAAAAAAAACACAGCACCAAACCTTGTGAAGAGTACAAAATAATATGCAGTCACTTGTTAAAAGTTTTCTTCAAAATAGTACACAATCAATTATAAAGCTGATGTAAAAACAAATGTCTAACATTCAGATTGGTTTAAGTTTAATTAACGCTGTTGAGTATATAAGTGGGTAATTCTATTACTTTTCGACTAATTTGAAACTCGACTTCTTTAATTTTGTTCAAATTTTCAGAGATCAAAATAAGGATGAAAAAAATGAAATGGCTTTCTTGGTTATTTGTCAGATGATGAATATTTTAGGAATAGTCAGGCAGCCATTTTTTCCTCAAAGATCTATGTAAAAAGTTTTAATACTGTACTTAGAAGACCGTTTTATCTATAGTTAACTAAGTCAGTTTTTGCTCCCTTTTTGTATATTGGTGTTGTTATACTGTACTTCCACTCTGTTAGTATATCCTTCTTCTGTAATATCTTCTTCTTTTCTTTTCCATAAGGCGTGTGGCTTGTTTTAGTCAAACTCCTACCCCGGGCCCTGCTTCTGTGATTTTGACGTCTAGCTGTCCCTTCCACTTTTTCATTGGCCTGCCGAGAGGGCGCCTTGTGTATGTTTTACCGTCTTGGACTATCCTGGCAATTCTATCGTCTTGCAAGCGTGACAAGTGATCGTTCCACTATCTTCTTCTGCTTTGCTGTGATGATGTGACTCACGGCTAGCTTGCACCTAATTTGATTTTTTGCAATGACTAAGCTTTTGGTTTTAGCTGTGGCTATTGTCATGTTTATTGTCTTGCACTCCTTTTTGAACGTGTTTAGTAGCCATTGTACATCGTTTTCTGATTCTGTGATCAGTACGGCGCCGTCATCATAGCACACTGTTTTAATGAGTTTTATCAATTTCTTTCCTGTTTGTTGCTCTTAATTTAGCCATGGTATCTGTGTTCAGTTGTTTTATTGTCTCAATTATGTTGGGGTATATATCTTTGATAATTATCGTCTTTAGTACGTCTGAGAGCTTAACTTTATCAAACGCCTCTTCTAGATCCACAAAACATATATAGACGGGTTTGTTCTCCAACGCTTTTTCTGCGTATCGCGTAGATATCGTCTGTGGTGTAGCAGTTTTTTTAGAAAACCCTGTTGCTCTTCCTGTTACAATGTTCGCAAGATATTTTGTGAATATCTTCATTGATGCATTTAGTAGAGAGAAGGATATGTAGTTTTTCAGGTCATTCTTGTTGCCTTTTTTGTATAGTGTTATGCTTGCACTCTTTTTCCAGTCTAGTAGGGGTTGCGTCGTTGATAAGACTATGTTGTATAACTTTGCCAGCTGCTCTGCAAGTGGTTGTGCTCCGTATTTCAGCAGTTCGTTTTTGATGTCATTAGGGCCAGGCGCTTTGCCGTTTTTCAGTTTTGCTAAGATGGCTTCGACGTCTTCAGTGGTTAGATGCTTGAGTGCATACTGGTGTGGTTTTGTTGTTATTATCACTTTTTTCAGTTCTGTCTTTTCTTGATTATATAGTTTGGTGAAGAAGGACTTTAGTTTTTCCAAAATAATGATGTGTATTTTGTTGGTTTCTTTTCTCAATCCCCTTAAGTCGTTCTCCACTTTCCTAATAAATTGTTACCATTTATCTCTTTTTATGGTGCAAATTTAGTTGTTAGTTCTGTTGTATATCTCCTTATACTTTTCAAACTTTTCTCTGGAATTTGTCAATTTATAAATAAGATGAGCTATTTTCTTTTTTTGTGCCATTGCTATTACCTTCTGATTGAACCAGGGCTTGGGTTTTCTTATGTATGCTAGTGTCTTGTTTATTATTCTTTTCCTAAGCGCTTCTGCGGCAGCTTGGTTTATGTTTTGTTTCAGTTTTTTGTATCACTGTTTGCGATGGGATTTTGCTTTATCTAGAAAGCCAGTCTTTGTTAGTAAAGCGTTTTTGTTCTTTTGTTTTTGAATGATTCTGTATTCAACTTTTCGATTTTTGCTGCAATAGGAGTTGTTCTGTACTGTGGTGTTTTTATTGCAAACTTTCCTACGATCAGGTTGTGATCTGACCCAATGTTAGCAGATGTTAGTGTGCTGCTCTGGTTTTATATGTTTGTTAGTGTTGATGTAATTAATTATGGATTACTCTCTTGCACTTGTAAATGTTATCTTGTGCTGCAGTTTGTGATCAAAGAATGTGTTGCGTGTTCTTAATTCATTATGTGTGCAGAAGTTTATTAGTTTTTCTTCTTTGCTAATTAGTGCCGGCTTGTTAAATCTGTTCTTTACACCAGGGATAATGTTATTTCCTACACGGGCATTTAAATCCCTCAGTAAAATAAGTTTATCTTCCTGTGGGATTGTGTCTATCAATTCCTGCAGCGCTTCATAGAAGGCCGTTGCCTGTTCGTCTGGCATTCCAGAGTCTGGTGCGTATACAGATATTATGTGGAGATGTTGGTTTTGGCTGGATTTCATTGATACTTGGAGTATTCTGTCATTAGTGTATGATATGTTTGTAATTAGTTGTGCCAGTTTGTTGCTTATAAGTACCCCAGTGCCAGATGCTGCTTGTTGGCTTTTGTTTGTACATGGAAAAATTAGGACATAATTTGGGTGTTGTGTTGTACCCAGCTCCTTTGTCTCTGTGACTGCAAATATCTAGTTTATGTTTATGTAGTTCCATTAGGATTTCCTGGTCTTTGCCGCTGAGAGATCTTACATTCCAGCATCCTATTCTGAGTTGAGTGTTTTGCTTTTGTTTTCTTGTTTCCGCCATTTGATCTTGTGAGCCCTTTAGGTTTTTTTACATTTACAGTTCTTTAGTTTACCAAATAATTGTTCTATTTTTTTTAGATACGGTCCACATTGGAGTGTGTTGCCATCTGTTTGGTTTTCAATGTTCTCAATGTTATCGTCAGCTTTTTCATACAGCCCTCAAAAGCGTTTTTCCCAATTTTCTATTGTGTTTTTTGTGGTTTGTATATTATTGTTTATCGTTATTTTTTCTATGTTGATGCATATCCACGCTTTTTTCTGTCTAAGTCCTTAAATTTTTTTCCAATGCTTGTATTTATTGTTATTGACTTTAATCTGTACTGTAGATTTGACTTTTGTTTTTCCACTGCTAGCATCTTGACTTTTTAGGTAAACCATGGTTTGGTATTTAGATTTTTTTCTGTTATGCGTTTTATTTCTGGTGCTTCTTCCGCGATTTTTATTATATTAAACTATAATTTTTACCAAGCGGTTTTAGCATTATCCTGCTTTTGTATATTGCATGACTTTATTTTTTCTTCTAATTTTAGGTAGTACAAGTATCTGGTTGAATCATCAGATAAAGATTCTACAATGATTTTGTCATTGCTCTTGATCACTTTAAAGAAAGATTAAACACAAAGAATTCAAGACCTTGTAGATCAAATTTCTTTAAAATTTGGCAAATTAGGACAGTTTAAACAAAGCATAGTTTAACAATTTTGCAAAATTTACGTTTTTTTTTTAAATAACGTTTAAAGCTTGATATATTAAAATGACTGCCCCTACATTAAATATACAAATATGGGTTTTAAAATACATGTAATAAGAAATATTTTGAGCCATTGTGGACCTTCTTTTCTTGTTCCAGAAGCCCAAACACAAATGTGCGGTTCACCAATTTTGACAATTTTCAAATATAATTTTTTTTTATAATGCCCAATATACCATTTCTCATATAAATAACCTTTTTTCTTGTGTTCTGAAAAGTATTTACTAAAATGTTGACTAAAATCGACATAGGGTGACAGCGCATTTTTGGAACCTGAAAATTACAAGTTTTAAAGATCGAGAAAACATGTGCAACTTCCTGTATCAAAATAGTGGTGTATACGTATTGATTCTATAAGTCTTGAGTGATAACTTAAAAAAAAAAATTAAACACAAAGAAATCTAGTCTTCCTGGATCAAATTTTGTTAAGATTTGACAAAGTTAGAACGGTTTAAAGAAAGCAAAATTTTGCAATTTGCTAAATTTACGGTTTTTTTTTGAAATAATGTTTAAAGCTTAATATATCAAAATGCCTGCTACAATATTAAACATAAAAATATGAGTTTTAAAGTACATGTAATAAGGAATAATTTGAGCCATCGTGAACTTTTTTATCTTTTTCCAGAAGCCCAAAAATTGAGATACAAAATAAGCTAAAAAAGACGTTTTATTGTAAAATTTCTGACCTTCAAATGTGTGTCATTTTGAACAGGCAATATTTTAAGGTCCAAAATTTTTAAAATCTTATTTTTTTCATCCATATTTTGATCCCTGATAAATTGAGCAAAATCAAATAAGTCGACTTTTTTAAATTATTCAAAAAGTAATGGAATTACCTAAGTACTATTTCAGAGATGTTGAGATGTAAACTGAAATATGTATGTTTGTTTCATAGAATTTCAAACTATCTAACATCTTTACGGAAACAAGTATCAACAATAAAGACATCAGAATTTTTTACTAGAACAAAAATGCATATATTAAGATAGAAAAAGTTAACACCAAGAGAGAAGCCATATAACGTAGAGTCAAGCAAGGATGTGTTTTATCCCGATGCTCTTTAACCTTTATTTGGAGATAAATAACGTCGATCAAAGAAATAGTAAATTAATGAACATCATAAGATATGCAATGACAACACAGTCATTTTTGCAAGTTCTATAAAAATTTTGCAAATCTTTAACAAAATATACTTATCTGGGAAGCATTCTGAATAAGGAATAAGGCTATTCAATCAAAATTAAAAGTCAAATAAAAAAAACTAGAGTAGCATTTACGAAAATTTCGTCCACCAAAACTAGTCAAATGCTGTGATCGCGGTCCTCATGTTCCGTATAAAAAATCTTGAACTCTCACAGGCAAAAAATTCTCAGAGACCTCTCAATAGAACATGTGTTCAATAAAAAGATTTTAAAAAAGTTGAATTTCAAAGCGGACTATAAGAAAAGATCCACATAAATAAAGTCTGTTGTTGAAAAGACAGTAGATCGTTTTATGATGAAAAATCAGTAGCAACTGCTTCAGAATATCGGTTAAAATTTCCAAATCGGCGACCAATTTTTAACAAATGCATAACTACCTACGTAAACAATACATGATTCAAAATCTACAGTTACAAATTTTATTTATGAATAAAGCAACATAGGTTAATAGTAAAAAAAAAACAGCCAATCATTGAATCACAGTCACAAATCTGCTAAATATTAGTAAAGGATGTTACAAAACAAGCGCAATATTTAATTTTTCAATAAAACGCATTTACTCAAAAAATACACATATTTGTATTTTAGTATAAAAGTTATTTATACTAAAATAAAATAACTTTGTTCGCAGACTCCGCACCGAACGGTGACATGTTTACAATATGTAGATTCTTTGTTCCCAAAATCATTTATCATTTCTTTGTTCTCTAATACCTAAATAAGAAAAGTACGGCGTTGTCTTTTAAAAACCTTAAAGCAAACACAAACTTCAGACAAAACTAATTATTAAAAAAAAGATGCAAGCAGTTATATTTGTTAGAATACAATAAAAAAAATCATTATTATGCAACGCAAAGTAACATGCATGTCTAACATGTGTAGCATACAAGCACTTCTACACACTGAAAAAATGTTTTTTTTGTGTTTTTATGGGCCTATAATAAACAAATTAAGAATAAGAAATTTTTGTGGTGTACAACAAAATAGCTGTAAAATATTATATTGTCCTTAAATTAGAGTGGTTAGGTTAGGTAAGTATAAACCAAAGTATTTCTGTCCATTCGTATGATTACATTGGCAAAAATAATAATATTTTATTAAAGATAACTTATAAAAAAAAACAAAGCAAGAGGCAAAGTCAGTTAGTCTAATGGAAATAAATTGTATGTGACCGTAGATAAGAAAATATTGTTCAACGGCGGATTTAAATAAAAATTTATATTTTGCAGCTTCTTATCGATTTTGTAGGTATATTTAGGTATTATTTAAGCCAACATTTTAGGAATCTGTATCTGTAATTAATTACACAATATATATTAACCTGATTATTGAGAGGAAAGATGGGGTTAAGTACTTTTATCCGATTCATCTACACTTTCCATAAAATGTAATTATAGTTAGAATAATTTTTTTATTTACTTAAGCCAATACATATATTAAACATCAATGTGAATGTACATAAAAAGTGTGAATATAAACATAACAAATCACAAACACAATTCAAACTAAAGATTGGTTAAAATTACACATGAAATACATCACTTAAAATTTCATCAGTATTATAATATCCTATAACAAATAACATATTTTTAAAACTATTCATGTTAAGACCATATCGACCGCTACCTTGATTTGTTGTATTTTAACGAAAACAGCAACTTTGGCTTTATTGATGTTTCTACATATAATTTGATAATCAATTAATTTTTTTATCTGTACATTCAAAAAAGATTAAACTATAATATGTAGAAGTTTTTTGTCAAATTATATTTGCAATTAGCAATTTTATTGCATTTAAAAATACATAAAAACTCATTTATTTCTATATTTGGTTAGTTTTTTCGGCTATTTCCTAACTATTATTTGATTAAAATACACCGAAAAAATAAATTGATTATCAAACTATATGTAGAAACAACAATGACGCCAAAGTTGCCGTTTTTGTTAAATACTACAAATCAAGGTAGCGGTCGGAATGGTCTTAACAAACTTTACATTCAGAATTCAATTTATTTTTATACTTTAAATAAGTGTAATAAAAACTATTTGTTTTGTGCAATTTATTAAATAATAGATAATAATTTCTAGTAAAAGATAATCATTCACACAATTTGGCTTTAGAAAAAGAATAGGAACTGGAGAAGCGTTATTCGCCATACAAGTCCTTATCCAAAGAGCACGCGACATTAACGCAGATGTATTTGCATGCTTTATTGATTTCGAAAAAGCATTCGATAAAGTTCAACATAGCAAACTTATCGCAATTCTACGTGAAAGCGGAATCGACAACAGAGACATAGACATAATATCCAATCTGTACCTACAGCAAAAAACCATAGTCCAGGTAGAAGACCAAATATCCGAGGAGCATAGGGTGAAGAGAGGGGTCTGCCAGGGTTGTGTACTATCACCACTGCTGTTCAACGCATATTCAGAACAGCTATTCAAAGACGCACTAGACAACGTAGAGGAAGATAATAAACGGCAAAACAATAAACAACCTCCGATATGCAGACAACACTGTTCTGATCACTGATACTGCCGATAGATTTCAGAGACTGATAGACTGCATAACAAACGTGAGCAAACGATACGGAATAAAGTTGAACTGCAAGAAAACGCAAATCCTAATCATCAGCAAAAACCGCATAGATAACTTTCGGTTCACTGCCAACAATACAACGTTACCAATGGCTAAAACAATTACATACTTAGGATGTACCTTTATTAAGAATGAGATTACTCTCGGGAAATAAGATGCAAAATCAAGAAGGCGCATTTAACAAGATGAAGAACATACTATGTAATATGTCGTTCAGCACACATACCCGACTTAGGGTTCTTAGATGTTATGTATTATCAGTCTTACTGTTCGTGACAAAAGCATGGAACCTCACTGAAGCTTACTGCAAACGCTTTTGAGATGTGATGTTATCGTCGCATGCTCAGGATTTCATGAGTTCACATGACAAACAAAACGGTACTACGGCTAATTGCAAAAGAACTTGATTTCCTAACAAATGTCAAACATAGGAAAATGGGGTTCTTTGGACATATCATGAGAAATAAAAAATACCATCTACTGCAACTAATCCTGCAAGGAAAAATAGAAGGAAAAAGATTAGCAAGTCGCCGCAGAATATCATGGTTAAAGAGTATAAGAGAATGAACCGGAATGACATTAACGGCTTTATTTAGAACAGCAGTAAATAGATTAAAGTGTACCAATGTGATTGCCAACATCCATAGAGGATAGGCACTTAAAGAAAAAGAAGAAGAAAAAGATAAAAACTCAAACCTTTGGAAGATTCTTGTTATCTAAGATTTTTTCAAAATATATACATAGAATTGTTAAAATTTTATTATGTTTATAAAAAGGAATTACTAACTACGAATCATGTATTCTGACGTCTTAAGAAAAAAAAAGACTGCGATAAGTATATTTATTTATTAAATTGGTGATGATAATTTTTATAAAAGTTGTAAATACTAAAAATAACGTAAAAACCATAAAATGTATAGTATAGTAGTGTTCTGTGTAGTTGCAGCTTTATGCTAAATATTGTTGAAAGTTTTAGCAAGTTTGTAAATTTAAATGATTTATGGCCAATAATAGCAAAAGTATTCTGAAAATAAAATATAATAGATTTATATATTATTGCAAAAACATAATCAAACAACGATAAATTTTTAAAATTTTTAAAACATCGTTAGTTACGGCTTTTTCTAAGAACTGCAGTTCAAAATTGCAAACATTATGCGTCAAAATTTAAGTTAGGCGCATTATCTAAGTATGACATTTTCCAGTGCATTGATTTACAATTAATGTTAGTTAGCAGCTATGTTCATTTTTTTAATTAGTTTTGAATGACGCCGGAAAAGTCATATAATTTGAGCTAGTTTAAACGGAGCATCATAATAGATTACTTGAGTGTCAAGTTTTGGTATGCTCATAATACCTTATCGTTCACCAACATGCATAACATAAGTTTTCATAAGAATGGATTTAAGAGATAATATTTAATGCAATTGGTAAAAAGCTTTTGTAAATTGAACTATGTGTTATGGAAATTATGTTATGTATGTATTGTGTTGGATATTGTGTAATTTTATTGTTTAAGTCAAAAGCTTCTGTGATTGTCTATTTTAAATTACAGATTTTTTGTGCAAACTACGTTAGGAGTGATTTTTTTAGTTTGTGTCAAAAATCCATTAACTTATCTCTCTTTTAAGTATGTTCAACCTTTATCTAAACATATACAAGTCTAATTTTTTAAACTAAAGACCAATTGCAAAAATTGTCAAAAATTAAAAAAAAAATAATTTCCACATTGTCAAGTTTTTAGAACAAAATAACTGTATTTCATATACTCAATATGAATTTCAATTAAAACTGAATAGTTAAATTTTAACTTTAAGTTATTTTGTTCTAATAATTTTTGCAATTGGTTCATAGTTTGAAAATTTATAAAAAAAATTATATTATTTGTAGCTTGCAACATATTAGGCGTAGAATGAATAAAAAAATAAAATCAGTAAAAATAGCTTTAATCAAAATTATTTAGGAATAAAAAAATGAAACATTAGTGTGATAATAATCAACAAACCAAATGAAAAACTATCTAGCAGAAAAAAACAGGTGCTTAGCGGACAAACAGTTAGACGCTATAATGCAGCTCATATGCAACAAGATCAAAAACAGCCGTAACAAACAAGAGAAATTATCACTAAAAATCCAATTTAAAACTTCCAAACCAAAGATACTTACAAAACATTAAAATAAATAATAACAAAAGACGTCTACTCAAAATAGAATGGGTAGACTCGCAAAATATAGAAGAATATCTGCTATGTCTATTATTAGGTGCTACATGGAATGGAAGAGTACCAAGTAACTACGGACAATCAATCTCAGACATAATTAAATTACGCAAGCACGACAAATCAGCTCTTTTGCGGCGAATCTTCAATGACGGTAGGTTGTACAATGAAGCAATGTAGCAGTAATCATAATTTACAGATAATATGCCGGATTTATAAGACAATAAACGACAAAACTTTTTTTGAATTTATTTAATACTACGGTTATGAATTTTATAAACAGGACTCCAAACTGACGGAGCATACGCACCAAAGCACAATATAAAAGTTTTAGTGTACAGGCTAATAAATCCACGGACATTCTATATACAAATCCTAACATTTTTATGGCACGATTGCACATGATGTTTATATGTTCAACAAATGTAAGTTTATGATCAAAAATAACGCCTAAATCTTTTATTTGTGTGACTTTGTTTAACACTTTAGTGTCAATTATATAGTTTAAAGAAATTTTACTTAAAGTTTCATGGAAACTTATTGATAAACATTTATCAGCATTAAAAAATAATTTATTAATAAAATACCAAGTATTTATAGAATCCAAGTCCAGTTGTAAAAGATGGCAGTCATTGAGAGATGATATTCTTCTATACATTTTTAAATCATCCGCAAATAAAAGAAATGACGATGAATTGATATACTGTGGGATATCATTAATGAAAAGCAAAAATATAATTGGTCCACAATGAGATCCTTGAGGAACACCAGATGAAACAAGAGTGGGCTGTGACAAAAAGTTATTAATTTTTACACATTGCGTGCGATTTTTCAAAAAGCCGAATAACCAGGACGTCACATCATGATGAAATCCCAGAGAACTGAGCTTGGCAATCAAAATATTATGACTCACACAATCAAACGCCTTTGAAAAATCGGTGTAGATTGAGTCAACTTGTACTTTAGATTCAAATGCGGTTAAAATATCATTTTCATAACAGAGTAAATTAGTAAGTGTGGAACGACCTTCACGAAATCCATGCTGCTCTTCTATTAAGATGCTTTTGCATATCCATTGCAACTGACCAGTCACAATTTTATCGAACAATTTAGGTATAGCAGATTGAATGCAAATGCCTCTATAGTTAGTGATATTCTCTTTGGCTCCAGATTTAAACAAAAGCGTAATATAGCTTGGTTTCCATATTTGAGGAAATTTAGTTTCATTCAATGAAGCATTGAAAAGTAAGTGCAATGGCTGTTCAATAGAATAAATGCACTTTTTTAACAGTAAAGAAGGAATGCCGTCGGGTCCAACGCTTAAATTACATTTAAGGTTTTCAATTCCCTTAAAAACATCACACAAACTAATAGAAAATTTTGAATGTATTACGTTATTATTAAAATTAAACAATGGAGTTGAACGAGCTTTGTTATCATAGACTGAAGAAAACAAAATTAATTACGAATTGTGGCTGGAAAACCATTAGTTTTTTTGTTCTCATTAACAAATCTCCAAAAATGTTTTGGATTATTTTGAATTTTACTTTCAGTTTGTAAAATATATTGCTCGTATTGATGTGCACTGAGATTTTTGCACGTCCGACAATAGTGTTGAAGATTTATAACGTTTGTGTACAGTTTTCTTGAGTTTAGTAAGTGATATCAATTCTTTGTTGAACCAAATAGGAAAATTACTTTCACGCCACAGTTTTTTAGAGACAAAACAATCAATAACATAATCGATTACAGATTAAAATACATCAAGACACATATTAATATCACAGTTATAAAATAGTGCAGTTCAATCAACATTCAACAAATAATTATTGATTGCATTGTTGTCGGCAAGTTTAAAATCATTAAAAACATAATTACAATTTAAAATACCACTGGTAGTATCACATTTTATAGTTAACAAGTACGCAGTATGGTGTTGGCTTGAATTTAACAAAACATCTACAGCTTCTATCACAGAAATATCACGATCGTTAGTAAAACATAAATCTAAAAACACACCCTCACTATTAGGAATAAAAATGCATTGTACGCAGTTTAAGAACCCAAATGAATTAGCTACTAAATGAGCAGGGTAGCTATCATTACAAATTACTTCTATACCTAAATCATCGTTAACCCAAGATGCTGCAGGTAGATTGTAATCGCCCAATAAAACTAGTTTACTGCTTGAAACTCGTCGGCAATAGATTCGACAGAACAATAATGGTCAAGATATTTGTCATTAGTTGAATTAGGTGGTATATATACCGCACAAATTATATAAGACACAAGATTAAACTTAACAACTATAATTACTATAAAAAGATTATTGTTAAAAAATTGAAAAACGTAAAATACTTTTATACCTAAAAAAGCTAATAAGCAGTTACTACTATGGCAAGATCCATAATCAACAGAAATTAAAAAAAAAAAAATTACGCGCAATATTCCATAGGGCTCAATTCTCGGACCACACTTTCTACGTATAGTAATACGTAGAAAGTCTAAAGTTTGCGCTCAAAGTAGAGCACAAAAACATCAATTACCTGAACACAATATTGGACAAGTATTTGAACTTTGGAAAGCACGTCCAGATAATTGACACAAAAAAATTGAACGCATCTCTTTTAAAGATCATACCAAGTATAGAAAACGCCGGCAATAACCATAAAGGAATGCTGTGTTGAGCAAGCCCAGAAAAAATAAATCTTAAGGATCTGCAAGAGATCAAAAAATTGTGACGTCTATTCACTATGAAACGTGAAGCGTCACCTGTGCGGGGGTATCTGCAGTCGTGATCGACAGGGTCCCCTCGCTTAATTGGCCAATGACTGAAGGTGCTCGGGCGCCACCACACCAGAGTGTGGACACAAATTAAATAATAAGCGGGTAATCAAATAAAACATTTATTTTCGTAGAAAAAACAAAGAAAGAAAGATAATATATAATAAAAAATAATTATTAGGCATGGATGGATGGATGGATCGGGGGACGTTGGTAAGAATTGGAGACTGGGTCGGGAATCTGGAGGTGGCTTGCCTTCCGGCTACCGCACACGCTGGGTTTTAAGGAGAAAGGAGAGAAAAAAAAGGAATTTCAATTGGGCTTGGGAGATTGTCGGCTCGACTTACGGTTATGGTACTCTTCGGATTTCGGACTTTCGGATTTCGGTTTGCACTATTCTCAATTCGGCTCGGACTCAATTACTGGACTGGACTCAACTTGGACTGGACTCAACTTGGACTGGACTCAACTGAATTGATGAGAACTGGACGGTGGTATTTAAAGGGAAAGAAAAGAGAGGGGATAAACTTTGCAAAATCTGATGGAAAGGGAAAGAGCGGGAACAGGGATACCAACATATATGGGGAGTGCATAGGGGGTGGCCTATACACCCCAAACTAATTAACTAAAACTAAATTAAACAAAATAACCCCTGACAATACATAAACAATTTCACAAAAACTTAAAATCCCATTCCCCTTAATTACAAAGATATTTACAAAATAAACAAACGTCCGCCGGGTTCGGACGGTTGCATATAGTAATTAGTGATTTACCCATTAATGGCAAATCACTAATTACTGCACACAGAAGCTCCTGGATACTTCTTACTTCCGGCGGAGGTTTGTCTCACCTATGGCGAACCCCATATGGGACGCCTAGGGGCCTTATTGATTACATAAGATTGCACGTGGTTTGATAGGTTAGATCCGCGTGCATCCTCAAACAACGGAGTGGCAAGCCGACAAACACGCAGGTTTGTTGCGCCATCAATTAAACATCATGTCGCGGACATAAAAAATGTCGGTAGCCGGCTAATTACGATGTTTAATTAATGGCAGCAAAGTAGGCCACCCTAAATACAGCTAGTTGCAACCAAGGTTGCCTAGTATATGTGGTATACTTCACGCGGCTTGTTATGCGTGCGTTTGAAAAGAATGTCTATGAATAACGCTGCATAACAAGCGCGCGTTCGTGATACTATCCGACATAAACAGACGAACGGTTTGGGCATTATCTTAATAAATGATCACGGGGTTCGTTACAAAATCATTCCAAAAATGCTTGTTGATCATAACATAATAAAACTATTCTCATCGCCCTCTTAGCAAAAGAAAGAATCGCAGGAAGAAGCTACTGCTTAACGTAGTTTATAATAAGATATGGTTATTTCAAAAATTACATAAAAAATCGGGAAAAAGAAAAATCTCCAACATAAAATTAAAACCCATGCAAAACAAACCAAACTTGGTAGGCGAGAGCTTAAAACCAAAATATTTGTAAATAAACTTCTGAAGTACATAAATAAATAGAACATCATAGAATCAATGATCACTCCAATCCTAAATAAAAAAATGTGCCCAAAAAATTTACGCAGTTCTCTAAACGTTTTTATCACTAGAAATTTTAAAATTGGCTCTTTGCTAAAAAATGCCAACCTCTGTTGTAGTCGCATAAAATGGTTTTAAGCAGTATAGTATTTTTTATATTAGAATAGAGATAAATATATAACAAAAATATATCAATTTTTATTTCTCAACCTAACAAAAGCATTTGACTGTGTTTTGCATTAGTTTCTATTGCCGTCTTTTGTTGTCATACTTGTACAAACAAACATGTAATAAATCATGATATATTTTATAGTTCTATCAGCTTCTTTTATAATTGAAGTGCTGCCGGCAAAAAGTATCTTAGAATCATTAATATACTTCATATCAATGATTTTAATATTATGTTGGCAATTTTTATTTTGTTCAAAGCAGCTGAGAAAAGACATGTCGCTGTCGTAGAGAACCAGTTTCTTAGATTTTTGAACCATGAGATTCTTCTTTGGCTAATGCTTTTTTTTTCTTCTAGTTTACTTTGTAAAGTACATTGTTTTGCAATGTATTTTACAATTGTCTTACAATGTATTTTACAAAGTTACAAGCTCATATCTATTAGAATTGCGCATGATTCGTCACAGACATTGTAGTTTTCTGGTTTTGATCGTAGTGAGAATTTCTTTTGTATTGTCCATATTTGTTAGTATTTTGTCATTGGTAATATCTTTTCATAATATCCTCAATATCCTTCTGTAGAGCCACATATTATACGCTTACAGTTTCTTTATGTTTGCCTCCGTCAGCGTCCAAGCTTCTATTTCGTATAATAACATGAATTCGTTGCAGGTTAAAAGTCTCATTTTTGTTAGATCTCTACTTTGTGATGCTTCAACTTTTTTCAATTCTGTATTTTATTTCTTATGTTTGTTCCCATTGCTCATTTATGACGGTGCCTAGATATACATATTTTTTTACCCTTTTATTGTGACTTTGCTGTAGTCTCAGTTGTTGTTGGTGGTGTTGTGGGTTGTTTTTACTTATTATCCTAAATTTTGTATTATCCATGTTGATGTAGTAGATCTTCTATATTGTCCGCAATAATCATGATGCCATCTGCATATTTAATGCTGTTTATGCGTTTTTTGTTTAAAACAAATCTTCCTTGTGTATTTTTTATTGCTTTTCAAAATATGTATTCGGAGTAGATATTGAATAGCAGAGAAGATAATACACATCACTGCCTCACTCCACTTAATTATACTAAGGTTTTTGTCGTCTATTTTTTTTTTTTTTCAAAATTTCTATCTACTTTTGGTGTTGAACTCTATCAAAAACCTTCTAGCAATCTATTATACAGGCATATACATCACAATTCATATTTCTGCATCTCTGTAGTAGTACTTACATACTGAAGATGGCTTCCATTGTCTTGACTGCGTCTCTAAATCAAAATTGTGTGAGTTCTAGTTGTTTTTCTAATTTAATAAATCTTTTACATTACAAGTTATTGATTTTAATTATTTAAACCATGTGTGCATCAACATGCACTATTCATTAGTTATTATTATAAAAAATTCATTGCCCTATTTAACTTACCCATGAAGGTAAGATTTGTTATTAGAAATATACACTATTCTAAAAAAACCTAGTTCATTGTTCTAACAGCTATGTTTTCTGCTTGCATGTAAATTAAGTTAATATAATTTTGAACATTTTAAATGCATCTATTCAGTTTAATTCAATTGTAGACAAATAAAAATTAAATAGATTATACAGTCGTTTTATGCGGAGAAATAGTTTCGAGGGCAGAATATGTTAGTTGCTTTTAAATTTTGTTGACCCCATTGATACGCCTCAAAATACAAATTCTTATTGAAGAAGATTAAGTGACTTTTCCCAAAATTATTCACTGATCGAACATGTCTGATACTAGTATATATGAAACGTCAACTTTAATATTTTTAGATTTCCATACAAAAAGTTTGTAATATGATTAAAACAATATTGATAATGCAATAAAAAGGGTACCTCATCAAATAATTATTAAATTAATATAACTTTTTATTTAACGCATTTTTATATTACGTAAATATAAACAAAAGCTTATTTATAATTAAAATATAATTTATTACACAACTGTGAATCATTGTTTATATTTACAACATAAAAAACCAATAGAGAAGATTATTGTTATCATTTTACTAGTTTCATGTATGAAATAGCAATTCCAAATCTGTAAACATTACATTGTGTGCGGTAGATATGATCTTATTGTAAATATTTTATGAAAATTGTTTGACAATTTAAACTACATTTTCTTGTTGGTTTATTGCATTGTATTATTATTACAATTTCTAGGAAATTCCACGAGATCCACTTAAGATACGTATTTCATAGCGCTGTGAAGTACGCTTGCAATTTTACAACTCGAGGTTCAAATTATGTTTCAAGGAATAAATGTTGTCGTTCAAATTGAGAAGTTTAGTGTGTTATTAATATTAATTAATCCCATATGAACATGTTTTACCAAATGAAGTATTTATGGTTCTGGGAAACTAACTTTATTCAACAAGTATTTCCTAGAGTTATATTATATTGAATGTTTGATAGGGAGCTGCGCAGATTTATAAAGCTGTAAAGGTATGTTATTTATATGTAAAAAAATGTGGTATTTGGATTTTATAACTTTTATACGTTCAAATAATATAATTCATAAATACACACTTCTGCTTCTATAGAAAACCAAGCTGAATCATCCCACTCCAATTTCCGGTCGTACCTTGTATTCTCTACACATATACACGCTCAAAGTTGAAAACTGATGTTTATAATTAAAAAATACGATAAAAATATATTACTTAAAATTATTAAAAATCCCGAATACACGCAACACGTTGATGCGATAACCAGATTTGAGTGAAGGTTATAATAAATGGGATTAATTAACTCATGTATACGTTCCGAAAGTTATGTCGTTATCTACGGGATAATGGGCAGTAGCTGAAGAGTTACGGCATAGATTATAAATAATTTTAATCTGTAACAAAGTTAATCTGTATATAATAATAATAAAATTACATAATATCTAAAGTTTTGGGTTAACATATTAATTAATATTAGTTTGGTATAATGTTATAATTTTAATAATAATTAGACCTATTTTATCCAAAGTTTCTTTATAATAATAATAAATTTATTAATTTATTAAAATGTTACAATTTAAATAATTCCTATTTGTAATATACGATCAATTTTTAATTTAAAAACATCAATATATGTCAACTAAATTCAATCAGAATTCAATTTACATGTTCCATGATGAATTACGTATACAATATTTATTATGGATGTGTTTGGTGGCCACTTGGGATATAAAATTTGTATACATTAATATTTAGCTTTCAATTATTATAATATGGTTACTGTAATCACATATCATCCATATTAATGATTGTAAAATGAAAGTATTGATGATAAAATTTAATTTAACATTTAATCATCAAAAAGTATTAACTAGTAGAATTAAATATCCATATAACAGTATACATTTTATTGTTTAAATAATTTAAGTTAATTTATCAAACACTTAAAATCAATAAAATATAATAAATAAATTCAATCATGCAAAATATGAAACAATTGTAATGCTAAACACATTTTTGCAATAACTTTGAATTTGATTTAAAATAATATTATTATATTCTCTTTCTCTATTACAATAAATACACGGTATTGCATTCTGTTATAATTGATAATAAAAGGTCCCAGCGCAAATAAAATTTGTTTAAATTGTGCAACACCACTCAAAAGCATAGACATAGAAGAGCCAACATTGATGGACGCGGGATGTCACGCGAAATGTGTACTACAGGGAACAGTTACAGATTGGGAAACATCCGAAAAATAGTGTTGGCATAAAAATACAGTATAATAACTGAAAAGAAACGCAATACTTATAAAAAACACGATAAATAATTAAACTACAGACCCTATAACACAATTAAATAGACGTAACCCCAACTAAAACTAAACAAAAAAAATCTAAATAAATTGTATCCGTATGAGCTAAATTCAAATCAATAAACAATAAATAAAAAGATTTACACTTTTAATTGGAACGATCTAAAATAAAAATTAACTAAACCAAAATTATTAAAATTTCTGACTTTAAACACTAGATTTCAGATAGTATCTTAAACCCGGTTATAAAAATTTATATTATTTTCATATAACTGACGGAATAACGTTAAACCTTCCATCTACCACACCGTGCGTTGTATATTAAATAACTTAACACTATTCAATTCATTGTGTACGTGTCAGGGGGTAGCATAAAATGTCAAGTACTCAAAAAATAAGTTTAACTCACAAATGTAAGAAAATTTAAACGTGCACACAAAATATAATATACACCGGAAAAGATGTATAGACATGCATAGGTAAGTCAAAGAACAATTGAACAATGTATCAATAAATAATAATATGAGCCACATATATTTGTCTATCCACAATTAAATGTAATACATCAGTCTCGGCACGGAATTTCCTTAAACACAAGAAATTCTTACATTATAAGTTCCATATTTATTACATCAATTACACCACTGCTTCAATATTTTAATTTTAAAGTTTTTGCAAAATTTCTGATATCACCATGACTGTCTCTAATAAGTTGGTAAAACATATCGACATCTTTTCTTTATACTATTCTTATACACAAAAGCAATTAGCACTCGCATAAAAATGTAAACAAATTGTGCAATAAAACTTTACACTACCGCCTCCGAATCATTGACTAAAACTAGGAACGTGCTCGTTCTAAAAGTTATTAGACTTTTGGTTTTCAAAACAAAAATGACGTTTTTATTTTACTTTAAAAACTGCAAAGTTCTTTTGCTTGAGTAAGGAAAAAATGTTTATGGCTGCCAAGTGTTATCTTGGCACGGCTCCTCCACCATCGCCACAGGACCCTCTCGAGAGGCGTTTTGGATGCGGTCCGCAAACTCGACCTTACACTAACGTTTTTCTCCGCAGATCTCTCTCTAAGCCCAGACCTCAAAGCAGCAACAAGGCACTTAGTAAGAAGCTACGTTATGAAGAAAGTCTGACGGACTTGGACCACTGCCTTTCCCAAATTTCTCGCCACATACTGCTAGATTAACTACAAAGCCGGTCCTAAAAGAAACAAAAGTTTTCCTTGCTAATTGCACCGGCAACATTTTGATTTACTTACAACTGAACAACCAAATCTCAAAAAAAACGCTTACCAATAACTATCCCCCGCTACAAATAAGAAAATGCCTACAAGCTTTCTCCAACTAAGCTGACCGCAAATTTTCAAATTTACCAAAGGTCGTAAGAAACCGCTACTACTTGGTCGCCCAAGCGGCCGTAATGCTAGTGCACTCACCCGGATTAGTCGAGCCTTCGATGGTTCAAACCCTCCAAAAACAATTGATACTGATACTGGTACATGCAAAATCAATTAAATCCCAAGCGTATCTTCACGCTAAGAAAACTAGAAAAAAATTAGCAGAAAAAGTTGAAATGGAAAACCTAGCAAATTAACACAATCTTAAAATTTCGGAAAAAATACATGAAATATGCCCGCTAGACACCACAAAGCATGCCACTTCCTGCACATGAACAAATACTATATGGCACTGTCGCTCCGATACGTACACCCGACCACTACACAGGTCACATTAATGGGTATAGAGTTACTCACAACAAACAACTTGATCTCACCTGCAAAAGACTCCAAAAGCGACGCTCAACCGATAAAAACAAACTACGCCGTAGATGACAACAAAGAACGCGGATAGATATTTTGATCAACACCGCAATAGAAGTCAACCCCGCCACACTAGTTGCCGTCGCCGTTAAAACTTTTGTTGTCATCGCAAAACCAATTGCCACGTCATCCGCTGCAAACGCAATTTTCATTGCCATGCAAGCCCTCTGAATTAGACCTTCAACTTTGTAAACAAAAAGTGGCAGCGCGAGAAAAACAGGTTCAGAAAGAAGAAAACAAATGGCGAAAAAAAACATTGAACAAACCCAAAAAAAGGCAGCACCCCTGCCGACGCTAAAAGCCAAACTCTTAAGTAAAATTTACTTTTTGAATGCCAAACCGACCAAGAACAAGAAAAAAAAAAGAACACTTGCCAACAAACAGAAGAAACTCCCTGCCAGCAGAAACCAAGATTTATGCAAGGGCTACTGGACAAACCTCTAAACTGATAACGCAGAACCACCAAACAAACCAAATCAAACCCGAAAGCCAAGTTTCAGCAAATGCGTGAGCACTGATAACCAAAGGACAGGTAAAAAAAAAGGTAACTTTAACTGTTTCAAGCCAACCAACAAACAAACACATCATACAAAACCCAGAAAAATGAAAAAAAAACTGTTTGTCCACGACTGAGCCCATCCAATTGTCGAACAACAGCGGCAATCTTGTTCTCCTCGACAAACGTCCAGGAAACAATTTAAAAACAAAAAAAATCAAATCAAAAATCCCGGAGAGCATCGCAACTCCAACCTCAGCGCATAGTCACGTGCAACCAAAAAAAAAAGCGCAACTATACCAAACCGGATCAACAATCAACAATAGCTGCGGTTCAGCGTAATCATCAAGAAGACAAAAACTTGCCAAAACCGATAAAAGAAAGAAAAAAAAGAAAAAGATGAAAAAAGCTCGGGTACGGCCGGATAGCCAAAGAGATCAAAACTAAAGCTGATGCCAGCATCAACGCTATGAAGAATGACAAACTACCCGCAAAAAAAAAGCTTTTGGGCAGAAATGGTGAATGGTAAACCTCCAACTACCACCTCGGATAGAAAACCAATCTCAAAACCACCAAACCCTAGAATTTGAACAGCGTGGTCAGCCCAAAAGAAGAACAACCAACTTTCCAGACGGCATTCTACTTTCCAAAACAGTACTCTAAGCTTTGCTTTGTAAAAAAGGGGACTGTTACCGGCTTAAAGGCATCCCAATAGGAAGAAAATAACTTCAAGACACGGCTTCTCTTATTCTTCTTTATTGGCGTTTTGCTCAGCCTTACACTAAGAAATATTTTTACAGATCTCTTTTTAAGCCCAACGTCAAAGCAGCAACAAGTTACCTAATAAAAAGCTACGTTACGAAGAAAGTCTGGTACAGCCACTGCCACCTCTACGTGCCGTGCAGCACTTGTGCCCATCGACGGACTTGCTCGGCAGCCTCTGGGCGTTGTTTAACGTCCTTAAATTAAAACTTCTTCAAATCACAGCTAAGATCAATTATTTCAGGCTGACCCCGCGGCAACAAAAACACCTACTAATTACTATTTTATACAAAACCCAGAAGCGGCCGTGACTGAGCCATTACAGATCCGAACCGACAGCACACAAGTAGCATTTTAAATAAAAATAGTTGCTAAATTATCAGCAGATGCCCGCAAATATCTCTTGGCAAAATTAATGATGGACGGCAAAGACAAATTTAAGAAACTGTATTTTGATTTACTTAGTATAGTACTTTCATAGTAGTTGACTGTTTTTGGAATGGCATCAGCATTATAAAAGAAAAAAAGAACTAAAAGCAATCTTACTCAAAAATAACATCAATGTAATATTATTATCCAAAAATTCTATTAGCTTTTGGTAAAGTATACAACAATTCAAACCCTATTGCGTATTTGAAAAACACGTTTGAAGCAAAACGTAAAACTGCAATCCTTGTAAACAAAGCTAATTTAATTGCAGTTAATGTTTTTTGAAGATGTTTATGACAACAAAAACTTCTTAACTCAAACTTCTGTTTTAGTCATTAACAACCTTAGTTTAGGCTATAGCCCAGTAGTTTTAGATCTCTATAGTAAGAGACAAGAGAAAGTCAAATCATCTTCAAAACCGACTGGTCCTATTTGTCTCATGTCGTAAAAAATAACATCAGATTATTACTTAATATTTGAACAATTAAAAAAGTTGACCCTACTAATTTCATGTCGTTAACATTAAAAAAAATTATTAAAGCTTTACTAAAAATAGGATTTAATCAATTAGGTTTCAACAGAGAAACCTAAAAAGTCATTTGTTTTTAAAGTCAAATGCCAATTTTATAACCCAACTGACCAAACCAAACTAAATTGGCTCAATGGTAAAATTAAGATCAATCAAGAAACACATGCAGTAGTTCTGGCAAGCTGTCTTTGAGTCTACCACCAAAATTAAAAATTTGATCTGAAAAATAACTAAAACCTTTTAAACTACTAAGCATTGCAGAGAGCTTTAAACTTTACGCCAGTCCACAACAAAGATTTATACTTAAATCATTGCTTTAACTCCCAAACTAGTTTTGTCGTTTGAAGAGCAAATTGTGACTAATCAGCTAGATAGATTTTTTATATTTTTGGCAAATGAATTTGACACATTAAAATTTTAAGATATCTTTCCTTAACTACAAACAAATGTTCCACAGATAGTTTACGGACAGCTCGCAAGCAGTTCACAAACAGACACAAACAGACACAAGTAGTCTACAAAGCAACAACAGCGACTGAGTACAGTGCCGTAACTAGCTTCTGATGCGCCCGGTGCGAAAGCGTCTTTTGCGCCCTCCTCTCTCTGTTCACAGGGAAGCTTCAAGTAAACCGTTGCGTTTTTCTTAATTTTTTTACTAGCAAATTCTTAATTTTTTCCATTAACGTTTTCAAACTTTAAAGTTATGAAATTAAGGTGGTTTTTGCGCCCTCCAAATCAAGTTGCGCCCGGTGCGGGGGCACCGACGGCACTGACTGAGTAATCAAAGTAACCGGTTGCTACAGCTCTCAACAAAGTTGTCCATATCACTGACAAACTACCATCTTAAAGAATTAGAAATATACCAACTAAAGTTAAGCCACAGCCAAGTCTACAACTGTACACGTGTTAACTGCATAGGGTCATCACAGAACACCGTAAGGGTGTATCTTTTTGATACACCCTTACGGTGTTCTTGTGCCAACAAGTAGTTTAAGTAGAGTTCTTACTTCACTTAAACTACCTGTTGGCACAAGAAGACTAAAAACATTTAACACTAATATTAACAAACTACCTTACACCAAAAGGTAGAAAGGCATTTGAAAAAATATATAAATAAATAAATTAACTAACAGTCATATCTGACATCTGTGTCTCAGCTTCAAACCCCTAACCAAAAACAACAATTATCTCTACTTAAAATTGCTTAAATGTTTTTAACTTGAGAGTTTACATAGAAGAAAATACCATTTTTTCTATTTATTAAAATCTTTTGAATGCTTTTTTACACACCGAGCCACAGAGAAGACATGTGTATGTTTGGATGTCTATATGAAATAACGGATCCATTGTAAAGAACACTACGCTTTGCATCAGTTTGTTGAGGACATCCATCTAACTCGTGACCGGAACGGCCGGCCGTTGCTTAACTTTCTTTAGCATTGGTAATCATACTGGCTTGTTTTTAAAATTAAAAAAAAAAAACTAAAGTATACGTTTAAGCTAATAGAGTCTATGTTTTGACATTTAAGGCTACCATGCATTATGCAATGATGGGTCCTTGCATTTGAACAGAAATACTTCAAGGAATAATAACAATCTACTTTGTTTCTACTCACTATGCGCCGTTCGAGTAGTTTGAAACTCTTTGCTAATCAGTTTATGCAATTCTTAAATTGGTTTCAATAAAATAATTTTGTCTCAAGAAGCAACAAAATTAATGAGCTCATCAGCTACGCAGTAGATGAAACTCATACAAATAACATTCCCATAAACTGAAAAAAAAACGTCTTAAATAAAACCAAAATCTTAATAACACTTTTGACAAATAGGCTTATGTGCTCTATAAGTAAGCTAAAAAAATAAAAAAAGACTAGAAAATTAATCTCAAAGTAACAACTTATTTGTTGTTATGTGTGTGCGTAAACTGTCAATTCAAAAATGTTCTATTATATGTACAAACATATTAGAATAGGTTTTGTTTGTACTCTTAACTGTTAGCTCAGAGCTTTGTTCCATGATGTATATATTAGCTCGGCCATGACTTTATTACCAGTCTAAAATTGTAAATACCACTTTTTATGACCTTAGTTCATTTCATTACTGCATTTTGAATAACTATCAATATCAGGTCAGGTTGTATGGGGGTGTATCCCTAAAACACAAAAAAATCATTAAACAAAAATAAATTAATATAATTAATATAATTGATCTAACTATAGATTATTAACCATACAAATCAAAATCAATATAATTATTTTTGTAATAAATACCCGTTCTATAAAAAAATAATCTACTATATGCAACGAACATAATATATAATTTATTAAAAAATCTATAGTTTTATAATTATGTGAACTAATAACTATAATAACACATAATAATGATACATGATTATTTTATGTTTTGCATAGTTGATCCACTATTACCACATCCCAACATAATATTAAATTATAATTTCTTTTTCCAGGAAATCTTAAATTATTGATGTTGAAATTATAAGAAAATATCAGACATCAATGCAATTATTCTATTTATACACGAAGGTATCTTGGTTATTATACTTGGAATATTTGTTTAGCATTTTTCTATATCTTGATAAGTAACAGTTCGACAAAACTTTGATATACAGCAAAAAATAAATAATAAGAAACTTTTCCTATATAACTTAGTGAGTTTTAGAGATTTAAATCATTTTCCTTGTGATGTTGTTTGTATTTTAACATCTTTTCCTGACAAAAAAAGTGAAGAATACTTTACATTTCAGTATAAGTTTTAGAGGGGTGTAAACAATGTAGCGTAAAGAAAAGAGTTAAGGTCAGACGTGGTTGTCGGTCAATACACATTGCAATTCGGGGCAGCGCGGCCCGAGTTAGTATGTACTAAAATAAGATGTTCAGATCCACGTGCTCTGCGGTTGAACTACCCTCTGGGGAAACGTCCACCCTTAGGGCTCACCCGTCTTTCGGACCGCTAACAAAATATATTGCTCTGCAAAGGTCATTTAAGATAATGAGTACATTAATACAAAATTTCCTTTAATATTCTTAAATAAATTTTCATTATCCAGGTAATTGCATTATTTATCTTATTATTTGTTATAAAAATCTTTTCATTTTCAAATATACCTCAATTGATCTAATTTAAATTATTAATAAAATGTGTATACTCTGGAAACATTATAAATATAAAATATAATAGTGTTGGTCGTTCTGTATAGAAGTTCATTATAAATTGAAAGCGTGTGCAAAACAAATGTACTAAACTTTTTCATTTTGCAGGTAAAATGCACGTATTTGGTTAAAGTAAATAATTAATCAATTCATGGCTGAATTTGTTTTTATAATAAAATGAAATGTTAGTTTTAATCAATGTTCATGTGAGGCACATCACGCATTTATGGACTGACGGTTTAATTCCTCGCTGGGTTTTTATTTAAATTTATCAAACCTCCAATGTGCATACATTTATTTATTTCAACCAAATAGAAAATAACTACAACTAATGTTATAATTTTAAGAGTAAAACATATTGTATATTATCAAAAATAATAATTTAATTTAAAATTCAAAATGCTATTTCATTTGTATAAAAACAAATACAAGTGGAGTAAATAGATATCAATAAATAGTTACAAATGATTGTGATTGTAAATAAATATTATTGAATTATTACTAGTACCCATAGTCAGTACATTCAGTTAACCAGTTCTGAAACCATGAATGATAAAGTGCTACAGTTCATAATTCTAAATTTTTGAATTTGAGTGAAAAGGTAAAACCATTTTTATTGCACTTAGGCCTTATAAGGTCCTTTGTACTACCTTAAGTAGTAAACTTCACTCTTTCGTCTTAGCACACAGCCTACCTACGTAATTGATTTATGCTAGAGTACCCTGTCCGGATCCGTGTAATAATTTGCAGGTTCTTTCTGAACAGTCGCAAGTAGTAGTCGGCTGTTTTGATATTTAAGACTATAATTGCCAGTACCCAGATTGATATATCATTGTCTTTTAAATGCATTGCATTTAGTATGATATTTGGACATTTTAGTGATGGCGCGATGCAGGATTCAAGTCCACACATTTTGGGGGTTAAGGATTAACCTTTGGCGTCTATCCATCAACCTTAACATTACTGATTGTGTTGGAGTGCCTTTTCCATCAACCTTAACATTACTGATTGTGTTGGAGTGCCTTTTCGCAAAGCATAGCCCGATGCTGTTTGCAAACTGCTAATGTGAGGGCTCTATGGCATTCTAGTATTAGCATTAATGTAATTTAAGGCTTTTTTATTGTTAAAACTGTTGCTCTGCTGCCTCATTTAAAATTTGCCCGTTTTTACCAGATTTTTCACCGCAAAGGCTATTCCGGCTATATTGGCCTGAAAGCTAGTCGTATGTTTTCATATGATATTTAAACGTTTTGAATTTAAAAGTACATTCATGCTGCAGAGCATCAAAATGTTTTTGAGCTATTAGTTTAAATTTTAAGATGTTTGTCATTAACTGTTCTTGGCTCTTGTTGTTCATTTGTGTGTACATTGTAGAGTCACAAAATCAAACTATTGTTTAATGTTAGTTTTGAAATTGAATGTATACTTAATCTGCGGTTAGTGTAACAAATAAAATTTTGTGCATGCTAATATAGGCCACTTCTTATTAATAACCCAATTGCATCTGAACAAACACTATTGGCAGCATATGAAACCTTAAATATACCCTTTATTCAGGTTTAGGTTAGGTTAGGTTAAGCCTGAGGAGAGCTAGAAGGGTTTTCAATAAGTTTATGCAGGGTGGGTAAAAAAAACCTTCAGATAGACAAGAGTAGAGGTGGTTGTGTCCAGAAAAAAATATAACGTTTTAGTTATCTACGTTGAAGATAAATAAAATCCTTTCAGCAACTTCTACAAAAAAAAAGAAAATCTATAAAAGCATACATTTGCAGTGCAAAATATATAGTATAGTATAGTAGCGTAGCCTGTATAGCCCAAAAAAATCAGCGCTGTGCTGGTGAGCAAGTAGCTAGCCAGCAACAGAAACTTTACCTTCCTGCTAGGTGCCAACAAAGACCAAGACGTCAGAACGGAAAAGTTTTTGACAATGCTGACAAAAGCGCTGGCCATGTGCACAAAAGAAACGTAGAAAAACTGTCGGTGGTGTAGGTCTAGTAAGGACAAGGAAATGACTTGGTTCATGGCAGACAGAACGCATAATATTAAACACCAGCCTAGAGATTAGGAAAAAGGGTAATAAAGAACGTTTTGTCTGGCTGCAGCTGGGTAGAAAATTGTACGTGTCCTGCTACGCTTTACCGAAAACACCGTTTGCTTGCGCTTTTGCGGGCTCAAAAAGTGTTTAGCAGAGCCAACGCTACAAAAAAAAATTAACGTAGGGTTAAGATTAAAGTATAAAGAGTTGCAAAAAAATCTAGGGGTATGATCAAATCTACCAAGAGGAGTAAGTAGAACATCTTAAAAAATGGATAGCATTTGTTTTTTTAGACAAACAAAAAGTGAAGTAAGTGCAAAAGCTTTTCGGATAATATGATTTTGGACGTAACCGGAAAATTTGTTAAGCACCTACTAGTGGAAAGGCACTTCAGGATAACCAATTAGCAAACGCTAATACCAATTTATAAAAACCAATCAACTCTGAACGCGCTTCTTGAAGTATTTGCGAAAAAGTGCAACTACACGCATCAAAAAGCCTGCGCCTTATCTTCTTTGGCATAAATGCATCTTCTTAATTTATACCACTTTTCTGATTTATAAATTCAACAATTTATACAAAAATCTAGAATAAATTCACACAAATCTAGCGTTTTATAAATAAAAATTAACTTTAACATGCCAAAATTGAACTTTTTAAGCTCAAAATCTAGATTTATATATAAATCTTTTTAAAGCATTAATTCAAACTAAAATGCAGGAAAACATACAAAAATTTAATTGTCAACAATTTGGATTGAATTAAAAATCCGGCTATATATCTAGATTTTGTTCTCCAAAAGCACTGCTTTGGTCAAGTATTTATAAATCTAGTCTTTTTAAGCATAAGTTTTGTTATATCTTAAATAAATAAAACGGTGTGATAGCTCAGTTATAGAGCGTTAGCGTAGCACGCTAACAGTCCTGGGTTCAATCTCCAAAATATGACTAAATAATAACTTGCTCTTTATCCATCGGGGTGATTTGGAAGTCACCTAATAAGCCGTTGGTCCCATCAACCCCATTCAAACAAGTCGTAAGACTTCTGTGGCAATGTAAAATAGCTGTAAAATAATAATTAATTTGCTTTTATTATTTATAAATCCTTTCTATAAAACCAATATAAAAACAAAAATGTACAATTATAGACCGTAAAAAATATCATTAAAAGTAAAATAAGACAAAAAAATGGTTTATAAATAAATATAAAAAAAAGAATGCCAACTATAAAAACGCCAAAATTTTTTTTTTAAATTAATAAAAAAATAAAAAGACAACAACCCAATGTGCTAATAAACAAAAACAAAAACCTGTAGAGCTAACAACAATCTGCTAAGGTAGAAAGAAAACAATAATGGGATTAAACTGTCGAATCCAAATTTAAACTTACGTAAGCCCGAAACCTACCGAAAGACCCAAGAGGTTTTATTAAAACTTTTGAGTTCCTAACAACTTTTGACCTCAATATTTGTGACACTGCCAAAAAAAATAGCAAACTGAACTGAACATTTATCAGACCACAAGATCTTTGCCTCGATAAGACACACAATAAAAGGCTTTTTAGATTAAGCGTAAAAAAAAGAATCATTGGTAGTAAAGAAATAAAAATATTATCCAATTAATGCAAGTCAAAATAAGAAAAAATCTAAATAAGAAGTTGAGATATAGGGCAGCTTTAAAGAAGCGCCGGCAAAATAAAACGATAGTATCATAAACAATTTGCAAACGATACTTACTACGTACCTTGTCTATAACAAGTTACTTTGAATGAAGATGCCTGAAGGCGTGTCAATAACAGCATTTGCGGACGACATAGCAGTAGTAGGTAGAGACGTAGAAATAGAAGTACTAAACGAAAAATTATAGCTGGCAATTATGATACAAATTTGGATGAGAAGTAAGGGTTTAAAACTAACAACACAAAAAACTGAGGCGGCATGGCTATCGACTAAGAAGAATAATAGAGGAACAGGTAAAATACAGGTAAAAGATCAAGACATAACCATAGAAAAAAAAAATACTTCGGAGTGACACTCAAAGCAAAGAAATAGAATAAACAGATTAAGGAAGCGGTCATTGGAACAAAGGAGAGAAAACTTGATAGACTTATGTCAAACAACGGAGGTCCAGGAGAAGATAGCAGAAAGCTAATAGCAACGGCAGCAAAAAGCAAATTGCTGTATGCCGCAGAAACATAAAGGGAAGCCATAAAAAAAAAAAAAAACAGAAATGAAATAAGAGGAGCCACGAGATCAAGCTCGCTAAAGATTAGTAGAGCTTACAGAACAGTGTCACAAGAGGCAGTAGAGGTAATTGCGGCAACACCTCCCGCGGATGTGATGGTGGAGAAAAAAATAGAAATAAAAAAATTTGTAAAAAAAGAACGAGTAAAAAAGAAGCAAAGATAAGAGCAAGCAAGAAGACTATAGAAAAATAGCAGGGAAAATGGGATACAGGAGAAAAGGGGAAATAGACAAGAGAACTAATCCTAGAGATAAAAGAATGAGTAGAAAAAAAACCCGAGACGTGCTATTATACAACACAAATACTGACCGGGAACGGAGCATTTGGAAAATTCTTGCAAAAAATTAAAAAAAATGAAGAAAGAAGAAAGGTGTACATTTTGTCAGGAAGAAACACACGATAACGCAGAACACACTCTAGTAGAATGCAAGGTGAGGGAAAAAGAATCATTAACAAATAAAAAAAGATAAAAATAAATGGAGGACGGTAAAAAACTTCTCAATAAATGTAGTAAAAAAAAAAAATTAAGAGTTTGACAATAGAAAAATTTAGAAAAACAAACAATGGAAACAAACAGACAAACTAAAAAACATAGAAGAGAAAGGAAAGAGATGAGAAAAGCAAGAAACCAAAGAAAAAGATTAAAAAGAAAGAATTAAGAAAGGACAAGACAATTATGCATATCAAGAAACAGAAGAAAAATAAAAAACATTTACAGAGACTACGATACCAAACAAAATTGCAGAGAAAAAGGAAAAAAGAATTACTAAAGAAAAACAGATCAACAGAAATAACAAGACAAATACCAAATGGTAAATATGCTATCTCGAGGCTGACTGAGAACGCAACCTTTCAGATAGTCAGAATATACCTGGCAACAAAAGGACATGAAGAAGTAATTTCTGATGGAGATACAAGAATATCACTGGAGGTAAAACTTACAAATCTAGGACTGCACAAAGACCTTAGTAAGCTAAGAGCACATCTGAGAACAAATTATATAATTAGAGTAAATAACACACGGATAGGAGAAAAAAGAGAATGCAGAAGTAGATGCCAGTGCCGATAAAAAAAAGCAAAATGACAAAAGAGACAGACAAAGGTAGGGGCTATAGGAAGAAAAGGGCCGGGGACAGCATGCGTGCCGCAGATGATGCGTGAAAATCCGCAAGGCAAAAACCAGCCCACCTGAAACTAGCGCAAAATGTAGACTAGTTTAGACAAGAACATTATAACAACAAAATTTGCGCAGAGAAAAAAACCGGAAGGTATTACCATGCGTAAGTTATTCTTAAGGGCCGTAGAGAGCACCTCACTACGTCCTAAAAAAAAAAATTAAAAAAAAAATGATGTTTGTTTGACTTAACAAGCATTTATAGTTTATAACAAGCGATATGTCCTAGATATAAAAATACCAAAGTCATGACCACAACAAAAAAATTTCTTTACGACGTGCTGGTTCACTAGTTCACTAGGTGCAAAAGGCGACGTTCCCTCTTGCGGGTTCGATGTGTCGTTTACAAAATGTCCTGTGCTCCAAAGTTGACTGCATCGTGACGACGATGTCGACGTGATGCATGTGGACTAATCATGTTGCGTTGAGAGCTTAGCCAAGCTCAACTGCAAGTGGTTTCTGTTTGATTTTTTAGGTACCTTCTGTAAGTCGGACATAAGGTTAGACAAAACACTGCCACTCTGTGTTTAGACAAATACTTTTTGCAAATTGAGTTTGGAGTTTGTGTATCACGTCGCTATTTGCGATACTTTTGTAGGGTTCTGCATCAACCTGAAAAGTGTTTACCAGGTCAGGTGTTTGACCAAGTTGAAAGGATCGTTGAGGTAATGGGTCATGGTAATCAGACCGTTTTCTTATGCTATTGTGCCGCCGTACTTTTGTGTAGTAATAGACGGGTATAGCGCCAGATATCTGTTTATTTCTTCATGGTTTGCAAATTTGTAACGTCGCAGAACCTTATCTGATTTTTTAGTACCTGTCTGAGTTTTGTCCAAAACGTATGTCTATAACAATGTTTAGTCTTCGTCTTTTTTTTTCACGTTTTTATGTTCTTTGCTGGCCTACGTTGGGCGTTATTTGATTCCAGCTAGGTTTCCTTAGTTGATAAAAGTTTGGCCTTAAAAGCATGTTAGTACCTCCCAAGAACGATGTTGATTGGCGGAAGGAAGAAGCTTTGGGGTTTGGTACAAGAATGTTTTTCCATATCAGTTCTTGTTTGTTATGATTGTACTCTAGTAGGAAGTGTAAACGCAGAATATGAGATTCAGTATTCTCCAGGAAGTCTACTGCGTGTTAGTGATATTATAAAGAAACTGCAATTTAGTTAAATCATAATTTTCTGGTCGGTGGTTTACACACTTCGTTTCCGCCAAAGTGTTTGTTATCAAATTTCATAATAACCAACACTTAGGTGGGATACTTACTTTAACATTTGTGCAAGAAGTTTAGACTGGAATTGCCGCCCACCATATCTGTATGTTTGAGAAAAACAAGAAAATTACAGTTTTAAATTTAACGCAAAAAAATACTTAAAAAATTAGATGTTTCTTCCACTTTTGATTTGATTCCTAGATGCCACGTAAAAGGCGCTTTTAGGATATAATAGTTAGCAAATAGTTTGAATTATTCACAACCTAAGCGTTTGTAATCAAAAGATTAAACGTTTCACCATTTGTTAATGCAGCTACAAGAAACACTTGGGCAAATAAGCATAGTTTATAATTATACGCAAATAGTTTGCACTTGTAAGGTATACCCACTTAAGTGCTTTTCTTTTTGTTGATGTTCCTGCAGCTATGACAAATGTTTGAGCAAAAAACAGGTTACTTATTTTAAAATTTTGCAATTGGTTTGTAGAGTTGTGTGGATAATTGTTTTGAAATGTATAGCTTCAATTTTCTACTTAGTATGTGGTACATATACGTAGATACTCTGTTTTCCAAAAGGTCGTAAGCGTGATACGGTCTCTGGTTTACCAGATACAGATGAGCAATGTAGTGCAGCTCTCAAGAAATCAAAAATTTGCTATGAGCCACGAAGGCTAGTGCAACCTAGTTAGGTACGTAACCGCAGGTGTTTGCATGCCCCATGATGTTCCCTATAGTTCGGGAACTGGCCTAACATAGAAGGTGCAATGCCGTAAGTGCAAATGATGCTTAGAGGTAGGTAGGTAACTTCTAAGACGTTCGTTTCATATTAAGAATATTCCGTGGATATAACAGTGGTCGACGTAAAGCATTAGTAACAATTCTATAAGTATTATATATCAATAGTATAATATATCAAATATTTATTTATTAGTCAACGAAAGCAAAATAAATATAAATATATCTACAACAGAAAATATATAGATTAAACATAAAACAACTAATACTAAAAATAAGAATAAAACTAAAGTAGTTACTAAATACTAAAAAGGTCACGTATGTGTAATAAATGCACGACAAAGAATATTAAAAAAAAACCTAAAAAATCCACTTTAACTTAGTTGGCAAAAATACGCGCATAATCTGTACGTTTATACGGTATATAAAATAATTAGTTTTTGTGTACCAATTGAGCTAAACAAGTCAGGACAATCAAAAATCCCACAAAGCACTTTAAAAACTAGTGTCACGTCTTTTTTCAAGACTGGTCATACTAAATGTAGACAGCAGTTCTGTGAAGCTGCCAACAATGTTATACGCAAAAAAACAAACTTTTTTTTAAATTTGTTAAATTTTTTTTATTGACGGTGGTGTTTAGAAGGATGTAGAGAATAATTAAAGTACGAGTGTTGCAAAACTTTTTAAAACCCTAAAAGCTGATAGCCACAACAGTATCGATAAGTAGTGTAAATTATAAGCTTGAATCAAACGTAATACTTAAATCACAAATAGTGTTAACTCTTGACAATATTTTATTGATGAGAGAGTTATCATACTTTACTGTAGAATTATCACTGACTTCTTGAGATTACTTTGCACTTATTTAAATTAAATAGTAAGTTATTAACCTGGCACCACCTAGAAAAAATAGGCAGTTTTTTATTAAGTAGTACAGCTTCATCCAAAAACTGATTTTTATAACAATTTTTATATTGTCAGCAAACAATAAACAACGCGCATTAAAAAAACAGTATATTACATTGTTGTTAACAATATTAAACACTAGAGCTCCAAGATTTGACTTTTGAGAAACACACACACAGCACCAATGCACACAAACTAAGATCTGTCAGATAAATAAAATTGAATCTATAGTAACACAATGCCATCAACAGTCAATATACGGTCAAAAGTTAGCACTATTCGTAATTTATTAGGTTTGATCATTTACATCATATTTCAATATCATTGTAGCTAAAACTTATCACCTTTTCTTGTCAAGCTAACTCTAAAAACCCTCGTACTTTAATTATTTGTTATTTCAGTAAAGAATAAATTAAAGAATTGAAACTACTGGCTGTTACTCATTACTGTTATCTTCATTTAATATGAATATTTAGTTTTGACGTGACTCTAGTGTTCAAATTGTTTTATAAAACAATTATTTTTTTCTGTCTTTCTCAGATCAATTAGTATTTATTTCCAAATCATGTTTTACAAAATAACTATTTATTTCATATACCGTATAAACGTACAAATTTTAAGCAGCTTTTTATACGTATTTTGCAAAACTCCTTTAAGCTTAAAGTAATTTGTTAAAAGTAAACAAACAAATATGTAGTCATTATGAACCTTTTTTATTAATTTTATAACAAGTAAAGCTATAATTTAAAACTTAAAGATAGCTCAGGTATCAAAACGTTACCAATAGAACCACAAGCATACGCTAAGTTTTTTATTATCATATTCTATTTCCAATTTAACTAATCTCAAAAAACTAATATGTAAATTGAAATGAGGAAAAAATAAATCGCATTACTGGTGATTTATATTGTAGTTATTTTGATTTCAAAAGTTAAGAGATTAAGCTTAGTAACTTTTCTACAGTTATGTAAAATTTTAATTTAAATAATTTTGAAAAAAGTACAAGGTAAAGCAGAATAAACTTTCTAATTTTAACCAATTACTAACGTGTCCCTAAAGCTGGTAGAAAAGTGGAGGACATGTGGTTAGGTTAGGTTAGTCCATTTTCAGTAGTGACCATGTCGTGGTCGAGAAAGCAAAGCGGCTTTTTTCTTAAAATATTTCTTTAAAACGGAAAATGTGTGGTAGCTATGCAAAAAGCCTAAAACCATTCAAAAATAGATCAAAGACAAGATGTGCACTTTGTAATAAACTAGTTGGGCAACCCAAGAGTGTGAATACCAAAGAGTTTTATAACTAGAAATTCCAAGTCAGCGTTTTGCCGTACAATATTTATGTTTTTGTCGCACAACACTATACCCTCTTTCTCTCTTTACTAATGATCGAGCGTCTATACGTTGTAGGTGATAGAGAAACGTTATGGTGCGACAAAGACGGAGATACCAAGAATGTGCTTATACATTGTTTAAATGGCAGCTTGGAATTTTTAGTTATAGAACTTTTTGGTGAAAACACTTAAAAACATCAAGGCCGTTATAGAGTGTCTTTTGAATAGTCTTTGACGCGTTCTGCGCAAAAACTTTTTGCAGATTTTGGGTTATCGTTCAGAATAACACAGCAAATTTTACACACAGACTTTAAATTATACCACTACAAGATTATAATTGTCCAAAAGTTGAGCCCACATGAATGCGTGAGACAAACATAAAAAATGCTTGCAATGCAATCCTAGCAGCTGTACCCTCCGGCAAGTATTTTCACTTTTCTGGCACAGTAAACAAACAAAACTTTTGTTACTGTGCAACTAATTTTTTTCGAGAAATTTACCAAAGGTCACTTTACAGCCCTAAAGTAACAGTGTAGTGTGTTGTGTTCTCTATAGACATTATTGAGCCTTATTTTTTTGAAAAAATAGCTCAATTGTAGTTGTAAATTTGGTTCGCTATTGCAAAATGTTAGAAAAAATTTTACGGTCCAAAATAGGAAATTGTGATGTAAAAGCCTTCTGGTTTTAGCAAGATAGTTGAAAAGTTTGTAAAACGCCTTAATATGTGTATCACCCTTTAAGGCAACCACTTGGACAACATAATTTTTAAAAAATATCAACAAAATATGACAAAATAAGTATTTAAAAAAAAAATATTTTTTTTTTACCGTTACTTACAATTCATCAGACAAATCAGGAAAACTGTTTTGCCCCAACTTGTATAATAGCAATTAATAATTTGCAAATAAACTTATATTGTGGTTTAGTCTTAACGCTTTATAATACTTGGTTTATTGTGTTTCATAATTTTTTCAAGTACGACCTACGTATATGATTCAAAACATGAGACTTCATAAACATCAGATTTCCTTAAACTAACCTAAAATATTACAGATAATTTGTCTTGTCCATTTGGTCTGCAAGAAGCTGGATTACATTCGTAATGTTGTTAACCTTGTAAAACGTAGTGTGCTACAATTTCTCTGACAAAAAAAAAATTATAAATAAATGACAACGGCGGTCTTCAAGCCCGTTTTTTGTAAATAACAAAATATTTTGGTGGTGAAAAGGTTTAATTAACAATCAAATAAATGTATAGTTTTGACCTAGAATTTTACCAACCATTTCTTTGTCTACTTACTTTTATAAAATTGCATTTCTTTAGTGATAAATCTTAATTTTGTACATAGGATCACAAAATGATGATGATTGCTGGATAATCTAATGTAGATTTGCTTCCATAGCTTTTACGTTTGCTAGACTAAACAATTTATAGGCTTAAATGGTATGGTACATTGAATTGTCCATCTTTTGAGACTAGTTTTAGTTTGCTGCGCTTTTTAGTCTAGTCTATAGACTAGTTTTAGTATTCTACCAACAGATACAAACAAAGCGTTTGCAACAAAGGTACCACTTTCTGACAGTTTTTTGTTTTTTAATCAAACACTATGAATTGGGCGTACATGCACCAAATAAACTAAGTTTTAGTATCTTTACAACAAACACAAACATAACGTTTGCACCGTAAGTGCCACTATCTGACAGTTTTTCATGTTTTTCTCAAACACTTTGAACCAGGTTTTTTGATTTTTAATCAAACATTTTAAGCCGACCCACATTAACCAATTTTATTGAGTTATAGTATCCAAATGACAGACACAAACGGCATTTTTTGACAGTTTGCGTTTTAAAAACCTAGCCGACGTAAACCAATTTAAGAACATACCGACCGCTACCTTGATTTGTGGAATTTCAACGAAAACGGCAACTTTGGCGTCATTGCTGTTTTTACATATAATCTGATAGTTAATTTAGTTTTTTACCAGTACATTCATTATATAACATTTTTATTTTTATTTTTACACTTCTATTTCTATTTAATATGATTACTTTTAAAAATCGATTTAATTTTAACATAATATCAGTTTTTAAAGTGTTTTGTAAGGTTATGGATTATCCTAACTTGCCAACCTCAACTAGTATTTATGTTCTAGTTTAAGTTTTACGCAATAATTATTTATTTTATATACCGTATAAACGTATAGATTATGCGCAACACTTCCTGACTCTATACGTATTTTGCAACATGCCAACAAAATTAAAACAGATATTTTAAGAATTCTTACTTTGTCCTGCGCCGTGTTCTTGTCACAAAAATGTGATCACTTTAGTAATTAGTAATTATTTTATTTTTGTTGTTATTTTTAGTATTAATTGTTTTATGTTTAACTGTTATGCTTTCTACCTTCTACATAATATACACTTATTTTGTAATGGCCTTTGTTAATTTTAATTTTTTCTAGTTCATGGCATAAAGATTTTATTATTGCAAAATTGTTCTTGACCACATCCAATGAAATTTAAACCAACAGATATAGAAAAAGAACAAATATTAAAAAAAAAAAAACAAAATTGCTGTAAATTGGACTAAGAATCTAAAAAAAATATAAGTTAAAATTGCCACTAGAGTGTTACATATTGACTAAAACTCTCCTCAACTGCTGCAGCCTACACAAACTAACAACATTTGTATTTTAAATATCAAAGTAATAAAAGCAACAAGTGTCAAATAAATATATAAAATAAGGTGTGTTTTAGTCACAATTGTATGTTCTGTAAAAAACACGGTATAGTAGCTATTTTCCACAAGAATGAACTTTTTAGAAAGTAGTGCAATTTTAAACTAATAAAAACTGAACATTATATGTGAAAATATACACACTGTATTTTTCACAAATAGGTATAATATTTTTAAACGTAAACTGCCACTTTACTGATGGCTCGTTTTAAATTAACCTTATCAATATCAATTTCATAAATGACACATTACAGTAAAATAAAATATTTACATATATTATTTTATCTTTACTCTTAATAAATTAATGCCAACAATGTTGTAAAATAGATAGTAAAATGCATTAATTATTCATCTTTTTAAAATTAGGTTTTACATGACAAACGAAATCTTGCACGTTTGAGTGTGCTTTGTGGTTTATGGTGAATGTTGCGGCACTAATGTATGTGGCTTCGCCGTTAAATAAATCAGATAGTAGTAGCCAAAGGGTTTAGTTAAATTCCAAAGTAAAATAAGGTTGAGGTAATATCAAGAGCTCATTCCAGTCCCAGCTCTTTTACACTAATATTCTAAATGTAAAGGTAATTATTATTAATAATATTAGTTCTTACATATTTGATGAGCAAACTTTTCCTTTGTACTTTGTAGTATGCATAAAGTTTCACAGAAATTTTACTGCAAACTTACATATTCAAACTAAAATAATTATATTTAAAATTGAGATTTTAAGTATGTTGCTAAAGTTATTAATGTAAATATACAATTTATTAAATAATTCTATATGATAAGTTTCTTTATTTGATGTATACATTTTAAATTTTGCATGACAAAATCAACATTACCATAATAAAAGTGCCCAATACATAAATCATATGACAAAGCTTACATTGAACACGAAAGCATTCTCTGGTCTTCCACCTATCTGAACTATTCTAACCTAAATAAATTATGCATGTAAGTTCAAACAATAAATTTTACACTATTTTAATGATTTTGAACTGCACACAATAACGTGATAAAGTAATAAATTCAATCAAAAAGTAATTTTTTTTTTTAAATTAAATATTTTAAGTATCATGTTAACTAGATAAGTAATTTATTTTTGCATGAAAACTTCCCAAAATTGTAAATAATTTCATATAATTAAATATAATTTCATATAATTTTAGCTTTGTAGAAATAGACAAATAAATAAATTAAAATTTATCAAAAATTATTTTAAAAAAATTAATTTATTTAAAAACTTAAGTAATTTATAGGCTTTATTAACACAGTTTTACCTTTATTATAAAATTGATAGAGCTGTGGGTAATGTTTGTTTGGTTTATATTGTTAGCGTAACTTTATTTAGCCACTGTCAATAGACTTTTAGTAAGAAAAACAATTTAATTGTTTACTAATTATGTATTTTTTACTATCTAAATAATTTATTGTAGTTTAATAAATCCCGGCGCATGCACCATTAATTTAATTTAATAAAATATTTAATTGTTAAACAATAGTGTTGATTAATGTTATCTTGTAGAATATAATGAAATTATAAATCATATTCATGCATTAAATTATATATGTAAGTTTATACAGAATCTTGTTTTAATGCTGTTATTATATGCGGAGACAGGAACCTATCAAACACTCGTATTAAACAGAACGGTATCATAACATTATTATTTGTGTATAAACTTTAAGGAGGCAGTTTCCTATCTTTTAATAACATTAATCGGAAAGTTACCCTTACGGAAGGGTTTAGCATTCACGCGTACCGTTATAACATATAGGATAAACTCAACTTGGGAGAGACATTACAAAACCACTGTGTAAATGTACAAGATAGCGAGATCAAGAGTTCTGTTTACAAGTGTTTTCGAGTGGGAATTATCGCGCAGTGCGCATCTGCCCTCATTTTATTCCTAAAGCTCAGTCATAACAAGAACAGGTGGAAGCTATGGGTTTAATATAAAAAGTAGATTGTGTATTCTTTTTTTCTTTCTTCCTGCAAATAATAAGAAACAGTTGTTTAAGGAAACACTTTTGCAAATAATTACAAAGTTTATTAAAGAAGTTGATAAATGTGTTGAATTTTATTTGACGTTTTATTTCGCATTGCTTTCTTTAATACAAAAATCTCTTTGTCAAAACGTAATACATTTTCACGTAACAATAAAAATTATTATTAATTCAAGTTAATATTACAATTTTTTATTTTACTTTTATAAACAAAAAAATATTTATTCTACTAACATTTTTCAAAGTAAATAATTTTAAATTTATATTAATACGTTACATTACATACATTTTTATTTAAATTATTACAATAATAGCTGAAACATCATGTTCCCTAATCTTATTGCACGTTGTTAATTCCAGCAGTCTTAGAAAGTTTACTTCTATAGAAACAAACTTCTATTATGCTCATAACTTTTGGTTTATTATGTCACAAATGTATACCATTATTTCTGTTTTTAGGCTTCTAGTTAAATGAATACTTTCTTATTAGCTTATTTAAAGCTTATAAAACAAATTAATTTTATACATAGTTTGGGTCCCTAAAGATTATTGAAGTTTTAACATTTTATTTACACAACAAGTAAAATATCTACTTTTTATACAAAATTGGCTATTAGTAAAATTTTAGATAGGACTTGCAACCCTTTCTATATTAGAATCTCAATAAAATTGGCTGTGACGTGCATTAAGATTAATATATAAAAATTTGAATTATGTATTTTAAACATTGTAGCGATAGTTGCTTAAAATACAAGTTAATACATTGCAACAATTTCAAGAACAATTGAAAAATATTTTTAATATTTAAAATTAATTAGTATATAACAGTTTTTCACATGTCTTAAGTATAATTTATGCTGGCCAAACAACTCTCCTCCAACATAAACTCCTTTGTGTGCATAACACATGCTCAATCGTCTCGTAGTCAGTTTTCCATCGTCTACTTTATTTTCAATTCCTAACGTATGTTATGTTTTCTAAATTGACAATTTTAAAACTCCTGTTAACTTTCCGGCACTGGCAGTGGATCTTAGCTACACCGTCACTGACAGCGGACTGAAACAAAAAGTGTTATATTTCAAGTAGTGTATTTGTTACTGGCAGCGGACTCAAGCTCTGCATTTGATTATAAAACGCAAACTATTACGCAAATGTTATCTCTCAAATATTGTTCATTGTAACTAACTCGAGAAATACCTGGTTATTGGAGTTTCAGGGTTTAAATTATATGTAATCGTCTACTATCTAGCCTGTCTACAGGCTGGGTACGTGTTTACTTTTAGTAGAGTAGGAAATCTTTTAAAATTTGAAAATTAAACCTATGATTTAAGTCTACACTTTTTGGTGGTTGATCTTATGCATGCCAACTTTAGGTTAGGTTAGGTTTAAGTGGCAGCTAACGCTGACATAGGCTTCAGATGGGCCCATTGTGTTACCACATTACTTAAATGTACAACCCTCCTCAGAGGATTTTGTCAAACCATTTTGAGCCGTGAATGAACCTCAAGAGAGTCTGCGCATGTAGTGATGCAAGGTCAGAGAGATCATCAAAGAAAGGTCGGCCTAAGAAAAGCAATCGTGTTGCGAACAGAGAGGGGCATTGGCATAAGTAATGCTGAAAACTCTTTTCTTTCTTCTTGTCCAGACAGCCTCTGCAGTAGTCCCGCTTTGCTATACTCAGCCTCTCAGCGTGCTTGTCTATAAGACAGTGTCCCGTTATGACTCCCACTGCCAGTCTGATATCGCTTCTTTTTAGAGAGACGATGTTGGTGCTTCTTTTCTGTTTCGGTGAGGCCATACTTGCTAGGTTTCCTCGCAGGTGTTTTCATCTCTTTACCTTTGCTCCGCTAGGTTCGAGGTTATTTTGGTTATGGTCTCCTTGCACGAGGCAAATAAAATACCAATATCCTGTAATACTTCGGTTGAGAGCAGGCTTGTACCATTCTTTGCAAGCTCATCCGCTTTTGTGTTACCTGGGATCCCGTTGTGGCTTGGTACCCATATGAGTCTCAAGTTTGTGTGTGCTGCCAGCTTGTTCAGCTTTCTCCGACAGTCAGAGATCACTGAGAGTTGGTGCACACTCTAGTAATTGCCCTGAGAGTAGCTTGGCTATCGGTGTAAATGTGGATCTGTTTACCAGGGTTCCCATTTATCATCAGCCACTCTGCTGCCTCTTTTATGGCGGTTACCTCTGCCTGTAGAGCGCTGCAGTAGTCTGGCAAGCGTAGGCTAATCTGAGGTTGAGGTCGTTAGAGAAAACTCCGCAGCCCACTTTGTCCTCTTTCCGTGAGCTGTCTGTATAAACCTGCGTGTGTCCTGCTGGTATCCCTTTCTTCTCCATCCACTCCTCTTTAGAGGGTATGTGGTATGAAAATTTGTTGCCAAAAGCAGGTGTTGCTTGACAGCGGTCTATGTTTTTGGGCCCCTCTTTAAATTTATTGATTATTCCGGCGTGACCACGATAATCCGATGTCAACATTTGCACCGACTTTAGTCTGAGTGCTGTGGCAATGGCAAGTTGCTTGTCTATTAGATCGACCGGGGCTATGTCTAGAATTGTCTCCAAGGCTTTTGTAGGCGTTGTTCTCATAGCTCCCGTTATCATGAGCGCCGCCATTCTCTGCACTTTTGTAAACGCCATTTGATGGACTCTTTTATTAATGGATTTTTCTACCGCTGCAAAAGTACAGCGCCACCGTTGCTTTTCGTACTCTTTCGTCTATGTTGAGCTTCCATAATAACTTTTGGTCTAGTATGAAACCTAAGTATTTGGCGTTTTCCTTGATCGTCAGTTCAGTGCCCTTTTGAATTCTAAGATGTTGTGTTTCCTTGTGAAAACAACTAGTTCGGTTTTTGTTCGGTTGACATCTATGCCACACCTTCTGCACTATTGCGCTAGTTTCGATAGGACCCCTTCAACAAGTTGCGACATTATATTGAGGTGTTTTATTGAGGCCGCTATTGCTACGTCATCCGCGTAGGCGACGACCCTGCAGCCAGATTTTCTAAGTTGGAGGAGCAGCTCATTTAGCGTGATATTCCAATGCAATGGCGAGAGGACGCCCCCTTGTGGAGTTCCATTACTCACTTTCCTTTTTATGTGGAATTCTCCTACTGTGGCTCTGATGTTCCTTTCACGGAGCATTTTTTTGATCAAGTGATATAGAGCGTTGTCTATTGCTAGTTCAGTTAAGGCTGATTCTATGGCTTCAGGCTTTGCGTTGTTAAATGCCTCTTCTATATCGAGGAAGACAACCATTGTGAACTCCTTATGCCTCATCGAACTCTCAATCTGGTTTAACAAGGCGTGGAATGCCGTATCTACGGATTTCCCCTTTGTGTATGCGTGTTGAGACTTTGACAGCATTTCAGAGTGTAGTGTCTCCTTCATGTGCAAGTCAATCAATCTTTCAAGCGTCTTTAGCAAGAACGATGATAAGCTGATTGGTCTCAGGTTTTTGGGAGAGGTGTGTGAAGCCTTTCCTTCTTTTGGGATGAAGACCGCCTCAACCTCTCTCCAAATTTTTGGGATGTATAAGTTTATACATGCCTTAAACATAGTCTCCAACCAAGGTATAACTATATTAATGGCCTTTTGCAGCTCAACTGGACTGATCCCGTCAGGTCCAAGTGACTTAAAAGGTTTGAAGCTTTTGAAACTTTTGATGGTCCAGATTAACTTGTCTTCACCTACAATTCTGTCAGCCAGATATCGAGATGGAGCAGTTATGGTGGAGTTCACTACACTTATTCCATTACCTGAAAAGTGTGTATCCAATAGTAGCTCTAGCGTTTATGTACATGAGGTTGTCCAGTTTTCAACTTGCTTTTGTATGAAGCTTTGGACTGCTGGATCCTTAGATAATATTTTTTGCAGTCGGTTGGTTTCTGAGGTTTTCTCTATTTGTTTGCAAAGCCGAGCAAAGGATGACCTTTTGGCCTTCCTGACCTCAGTTTTGAAATTCCGCAAGCTGTTTTTATAAGCAGTCTACTCATTGGTGTATTTTGCCTCGTTGAACAGCCTCCTGCATTCTTTTCAGAAGTTGCTTATTAACGGTGTCCACCACCGTGGTTTCCATGATGTGCGTATGGTCTTGTTACAGGCAGATGTAAACTGCTTTAGAGTTTTGTCTAGCTCATCTACTGTTTTTGGTGTTAGGGGCGGCTCTTCCGATAGAAGACCGGATAGGGTAATTTTATACTTACCCCAGTCAGTCTTTTGTTTGTCTACAAACCTAGGCTTTGTTTGTATCTGTATGTCTACCTTAAATTCTATATACCTATGATCGGAAAAGGAGTGTTCTTTCGACACTTTCCAATTGCTTACAAGTTTAGGCGTTTTAGTGGAAACGAGTATAATGTCAAGTACATCCTCTCTCACTGCTGTAGCAAAGGTAGGAGTGTTACCTATATTACATATTTTTAGATCGGAGGTTAGTATAAATTCTAGTAAAGACTCACCTCTGTTATTCGTGTCCAAGCTGCCCCATATAGTGTAGTGGGTAATGACATTGGCTTCAATGATCACGTCCGCCCCTACTTAGTTAGCTTTGTTGATAATGCCATGGAAGCCATCTGGGGGACTTTTTTTCTCCTGGGCAAAGTATCCTGAGATCATCCATAACCTACGGTTAAAAAATCCCATTGATACAAAGACAGTGTCGCAATCGCTGTGATTAGGCATCATAAAAGCGTTGATACTTTTATCTGCCAGGATACACAAGCGAGGCTTACCTGCGTTTTTTGCGTACAGTAACCTGTACTTATCAGAGCCCATCCCACAGATCTTTGTTTCCACGACCCAGGGTTCTTGAATTAGGGCGATGCCAACTCCTCAATTTGTCAGTTGGAAGAGCAGAGCAATTGAGGCTGCTTTAGAGTAGTGAAGGTTACTTTGCAAAACTCCCACCATCGCTAAATGATATTTCTGGCACCTCGACGATTGTTTGGTCGTTGTCCTCTTCGGTGTCAGAGATTAGCGTCAGATTTTCCTCTGCTTCGCTTATCTCACCTAGTTGAAGTGGTTTGAGCACGTTGCTGACCCCCATGTCTGACATGCCAACCTTACAACCTTAGTTTTTTGTAGTGTATAGGGGTTTCACATACTCTAAAAAGTTTTACAGAAAAAAAAGTAGATTTGTCCTAAAATGGCTTAAACCAAACTGCTTTTGATTTTATTACACAGCTCTAGTTACCATTTTTTTAATATGAACTGGTAGGAATAATAGATATAAGAAAAAGTCGTTACTGGTTTGGTTTGGTTAAGTGTAGAGTTACGATAAAAACAATACCAAAAACGGTGATACAAATTTTTCATTTAATTGCAATTCGCAGTGTTGCAGTTTAGTCAGATATAACCTGGTAAAAACTTTAAAGTTTTTACAGCAGTGGTACGTTTGGGTGGTGATCTGCTATTTGTAAAAATCCTTAAATGTTTTTTTTCGGAATTGCTTATAAAAACCGGTCTTAATAAGCAATATGTTGACTTATCAAGTTTTAATTTGCAATAATGCTGTTCCTGTGTCCAGATCCAAAAAAGCTGATATGGCTAATGATAAAACCTTAGAGTAAAAATACATGCTTACCTGCAAGACTAAAAGTTTAAACCGTGAGTTTTCATTACACCGCAAGTTAGATTTGCTTTCATTTATTCCAACCGGTTAATCAAATGCTTCAAACGTAGAGGATTCCCCAATACAGTCACTATTTTGACTAAAGTTTTTCCTCTGCCTCCCGTTGCGCTCTCATTTACAGAGCACATTGGCTGGGGGAGAAGATGGGACAGAGTCATACATGCAAAATGTATTCCTTACCAACTTAAAGTGATGTCTCCACATAAATGGACAACTCGACCCACTTTTATTTTTACGGTTTTTGACTATTATGGTCCAATCTCTCATGCCTTAATCATGAGATGAAAAAAGATACATTTTTATTCAAGTGTTTGTATAAATCTTTTGCAGGAAACCGAGTTAAAGGCATCAACCGTAACTGTAGCTAAATATTTGCCACAGTAAATACCGTAAATTTAGCTTGCAAAAACCATATTTTTCTATGGACAAGAATCTCTTTTCCTCTATTTCTTACAGAAGCCTGTATTTAAAATATGCTACAAAAATTTCACTAGTGTGTTTATCAGACATATTGGTCTAAAAGCAAGTCGCAGTTATCCTTATTTGGTTTTTCAATTAGGTAAAGCTTAGCAGTTTTCCATTTATTGAGAAAGGTGCCTGTTTTCAGCAGCTTGATAACAATAGTTATTTTTAGCTTTAACCAACTCTAGAAAAATTTGGTCCAAGCCTGCAGCATTTCCAGTTTTAAATTGTATGCAAAACAAAATATTCTTTCAATTGGCTACGCCCTATGTACTACTGGTTGGTTGACTTGGGAACAAATCTTGTAATAATTTTTCTGCCGGTATCTTGACGGGACTACGGGTATCCAGCTTATTTTAATAAATTTATAACCAGTTACCATATATCCACGTCAGTTTGGCTACAGATCTATAGATAATTTTTTACTGTCTTGGAAGTCTGTCTCAGTTTTTTAATTTTTATCCAAGTCCAGTCTATATTTTTTGTGCATTTTTGCATTCCGGCAATTTCTTTGTTCCGTCAAAAAACAGAGTTTGTTTGTATTACGGTTTTTGGCCATTATGGTCCAATCTCTTATGCCTAAATTATAAGATAAAAAGAGATACTTTTTTCCTCAAGTGCTTGTATAAATCTTTTGCAGGAAACCGAGTTAAAGGCATTAACCGTAACTGTAGCTGCATATTTGCCAGTTATTCTTAGTCTTTTTACTTGTTTCATAACGTCTACCGTAAATTTGCGCTTGCAAAAACCTTGTTCTTCCATTGACAAGCTTCTGTTTTCCTCTATTTCTTCCAGAAATCTGTATTTAAGATATGCTACAGAAATTTCACTAGTGTGTTGATTAGACATTTTGGTCTGAAAGCAAGTTGCTGTTATCCTTATTCGGTTTTTCAATTAGATAAAGCTTGGCAGTTTTCCATCTATCGAAAAAGGTGCTTGTCTACAGCAGCTTGTTAACAATAGTTTTTATTTAGCTTTAACCAACTCTAAAAGGATCTGGTCCGAGCCTGCTGCATTTCCAGCTTCAATTTGTATGCAAAGCAAAATATCTCTTTAATCGGGTACGCCCAGTGTACTACTAGATGGCTCAGAAACAAATTTTGTACTGTTTAGTACTGTTTTTCTGCCGGCATCTTGACGGGACTATGGGTATTTAGCTTATTTGTAATAAATTTATAAACAGTTTTTATATATTTACATCAGTTTGGTCACAGATCCATAGGTAATTATTTACTGTCTTAAAAGTCTGCCCTAATCTTTATCCAAGTCCAGTTCATTTAGTCACCTTTTTTTTGCCAATAAGCAGCACTTTTGCATTGTGGCAGTTTCTTTGTTCTGTCAAAAAACAGAATTTTGTTTATCCGTAAGGCGTTTTTTTGCAAAGTCAATAAGTCGATAGTGTAGTTACTTGCGCGTTAAGGCCTAGTTACACAATGCGAGCTAGCAAATCAGTTACTGCAGTGCAGCTACTCGCACCTTGTGACTGCATCATAAGAGTTACTGTCCCTCGCCAATATCGTATGATGGGATTAGATGGTACAAGTAGCTGCACTGCAAGTAAAGGCCTGGTTACACAGAGCAAACTAGCATCCAAGCTGTCCTAGACAGTTAAGGCTTAGTTGCACAGTGTGAGCTAGCATCCGAGCTGTCCTAGTCAGTTACTGCAGTGCAGCTACTCGCATCACCACGAGTTACTGTCATGTGCGAGTCGGTCAATACCTAGCATCCAAGTTACAGTAACATTTTTTGTTTTTACTTGCCTCTTGCAGTAGCTGTCCACTGTCAGTTCAGTAACTCGTATTGTGTAACCAGGCCATTACTGCAGTGCAGCTACTTGCACAGTGTGACCGCATCATTTGAGTTACTGTCATGTACGAATCGGTCAGTACCGCATTTGTATGACCAGACGAGGCAAGTTGAGTTAACTGATTAGGGCAAGACGGATGCTAACTCGCACTGTGTAACCAGGCTTTAACTGACTAAGCCAGCTCGGATGCTAGTTTGCACTGTGTAACCAAGCCTAAAAAATCAAAATAAACCCAGAGTTAATCAATGCGTGTGTAGCTTTAATGGAGTGTCTCTACCACCCACTCAACTGTCACTCATCTTAAGATTGGAGTCTGTTTACTCTAAAAATGTCAATTGTCATTAAATTTGAAAAAAAGAAAAACAACTCCAATTTTTTGATAATAAACAATAGAGTAGGTGGGCAGTAAAACCCATAATTGGGATTCTTTAGTATTACTTTCACATGACATCATGAAAATCAAGACAAAATATCCCGGAGCTACAAGTTTCCTAATCGGATCTCCGTGGGAGACAGTTTTGAGAGATGATAAAGGGTTAAAGGAAAAACTATTAGCAAATGAAAACATTAAAATGTGCACATAGAATGTACGAACAATGGCACAATCTGGTAAAATCTACAACACAATACAAGAAATAGAAAGAATGAACATAGAAATAATGGGAGTCAGCGAAATGCGTTAGCCGAATGCAAATTACTGCAATATCAAAGAACATCAAGTATACTACTCAGGTACAACCAACGGATAAGAAAACACGGAGTGGGGATTATAATACATAAATTAATAGCTAAATATATAACAAATTTTGTTCCAATCTCCAAAAAAATAATGCTATTACAAATGCACGCTAAGCCATGTATATTTCCCAACAACAAAGGATAGCATTAAAGATGTGTTAAAGCTCTACTTCCAAATTAAAAAAAATACTTAAGAAAATACCAAAACAAAACCTTTCAATAACTATAAGCAAATTTAATGCAAAAGTTGAAAAAGGAAGTGTAAGCGACTTCATAGGACCATATGGACTGGGAAAATGAACGACAGAAAAGATTTATTTAGTACCTTTGCAAAAGAAAACGTATTAATAATAACAAACACGTTCTTCAAACTACCGCCAAAACGGATATATACGTAGACTGCTTCTGGACATAATAAAAAATATGAAAAATCAAATTGATTATATTTTAGTGAACAAACGACATAGAAGTAGTTGTGTCAGATCATAATCCAGTGGTGGGAGTATTCAAAGTAACAATAAAAAACGTAAGAAGGAAAACCGTTAACAAGTAAGATCTTTGCAAACTCAAAGACCCATCAATAAAATGTGAAGTGGGAAAATATCTTAACAACGAGTGCAGAACACTAAAGGATAAGATAAATTATAAAGAAAAATCTTAAAAAAACGGCATAAAAAATATCAAAGAGGAACTACTAAAAGCAAATACTACTAAGAAAAAATCGTAGATGGCAGATGAAATTCTAGAACTAATGGAAAAGAGAAGAATAGCTAAGAACCAAAACAACATGAGAAAATATAGAAATGCCAAAGAATTAGAACTTAGCCAACTGCAATAAAAACAAAAACCTACAATCCAAATACGATAGCTTCAATGTACACCGGAAAATTAAAGAACAAGAAAAAATAAACTAAGAACAACAAATAAATTAGTAGATAACACAGGAAAAATAATCATCAATAAGATCGAGATGAAAGACACCTGGGAAAATTATACTGAACAAGTGTATACCAGAATCTACTTCTAAAGACGATGATAAAGGTCCAATAATTTTAGTAAAAAAAGTGAAATCAGCAATTAAAGCGATGAAAAAAGGCAAGGCATCCGGACCTGAATATCTAGACAGAGTTTTTCAAAATCTTTGATGAAAAAAGCATAAAGTGGCTGACTTTAGTATTCAATAGCATTTATAACTCTGGTAACATCCCACAAGAGTGGCTAAAGTCCAAATTTATCACTTTACCCAAAAAACTTGGTCCTAAAAAATGCGAAAAGTTTAGAACCATAAGTCTTATGAGTCACCTTCTGAAACTATTTCTCAAAATAATTTATAAGAGAATATACAAACATTGTGAAGAGCAAATATCACCAACGCAATTTGGTTTCAGAAACGCGGCAGGTACACGAGAAGCTTTCTATAGCATTCAAGTGTTATTTCAACGATGCAAAGACATAAACTGTGATATTTTTGCTTGCTTTATTGATTACCAGAAAGTCTTTGATAGAGTACAACATCAAAAGATAATTTTTTTTTTTTTAAACGTTGAAATGGATGGAAAAGACTTAAAAATAATCAAAAACTTGTACTGGAATCAAACAGCCGTTTGAAGGATTAGAAGGACAAAAGACAGAAGAGGTAAACGTTCTACGAGCGGTGAGGCAAGGCTGCTTATTATCGCCGTTGATATTCTATATATATTTGGAATATATATTCAGAGAAGCTCTAGAAGACTTAAAAACTGGAATATTGCTAAACGGTAAAACTATAAATAATATACGCTACGCGGATGATACGGTGATATTTTCTGATAGCATTGAGAAACTACAATACCTCATAAATAGAGTAACAGCTAGTAGCAAAAGGTTTGGCTTTGATATAAACATCAAAAAAACTAAACTCATGATCATCAGTGAATCCCACATTAGAAATTGCTACATCACCGTCAATCAAAAACCCATTGAGAGAGTAAATAAATACACGCATCTTGGCACTACCGTAAACGATCAGTGAGATCACTCTTAAGAGGTCAAAATCCAAATAGTGAAAGCGAGAATCTTACTAAAGAGCCACGACCACCTAACATTGCATACGAAGCTAAGAATTTTGCGCTGCTACGTGTTTTCAGTTCTTTTTCACGGAGTTGAATCATAGACACTAACCGATGCTATAAGCAAGAAACTAGAAGCATTTAAAATGTGGTTATATCAAAAGATGTTGAGAGTATTGTAGAAGGATTGCAAAACTAACACTGAGCTTCTTCACAGAATGCAGAAGGAGAAAGAGGTCTTCTACACCATAAAATGCCAAAAACTCCAATACCTGGGGCATATGATGAGAAATAAAAGCAGATTCCAGCTACTGCAAAAAATACTGCAAGGAAAAATAGCAAGAAAAAGAGTTGTCGGAAGAAGAAAGATATCATGACTAAAGAATCTTCAAACATGGGCATGGAGCTTTTCCGAGCAGCAGTAAATAAAGTAATAATTGCATAAATGGTTACCAACATCCGGAACAGATAAGGAACTATAAGAAAAAGAAGAAGGCGGGCAAAAACCAGTTTTAATAATTGTAGGCAAGTGGCTTAAACTGGAATATCCTACCCACCCAATTGTCAGTTATCCAATGATTAAAGTTTTTTCACTTCACACAAATATCAGTTGTTATTAAATTAAAAAAAAAAAGATGACAGATTTAATCTCTTAATAACAAATAGTCTTTTGGATAAGCAAAGCACTCAAATCATATAATTTAGTTTATTGATTGCGGGATATGATTTAAATTGGATTGTTCCAATCGCCCACCCAACTGTCAGTCATTCAGAGTTTATTTACTCTGCAAATGTCAGTTGACATTAAATTTGACACATTCAACCTTAATGCAAGGAGTTAGGTGGGTAGTCGGGGCACTTCTACTTAATAAACGGCTTATAGAGAGATCGATACTAATTAAGAAGCAAATGCAAAAGTAATAAATAGATAAAAATACATTAAAAACTACCGTTTCATAAATTTTTACCCATTGGTCAAGCAGACAATCTTTTAAAAGAGATATAGCATTGCCAAGCATTTGAAGTTGCTACGGACTCTTGAAAGAGCACAGGACAATATACCTCTGCACATCACTGACCTGGAACAGTGTTAAAAGCTCTGGACACTGCCAGAAGCAACTCCAGATACTCAAACTTTATAAATCTTATTGATAACACTGCGTACATCTAAATGAAAATAGGTTAGGTTTAGAAATCGGACCAAATACCTGCCAAAAGACTCAATATCACCAAAACTGTTTATAATAGCCCAACAAGGGGTTTTTAAAACCAGGGTTTGAAATTAAATAAGAATTAAAATAGATCTAATGTAGCAATATCCATCCAGGTGGAGCAACAAATATGCTTTTAAAGTTCCTGGTAATTCATGAAAGGAGTTTAGTTGATATGCTCTCTAAGTAGATTGCAAAATTAAAAAAAAAAACAAATCCAACAGTGTTATTTAAAAATACAACACAAAAAAATAACATTAAATACAGCTTTCTAATTTATTAAATACCAAAAAAACATAAAATAGAGCAGCGTTATAAAAAGTTAAAATTTTTTTCTCAATTTACTGCGTTCTTTTTTCGTCCCGGTTTAATTTCCGACATTCATATTATCACGATCTCTTTGATCGATTTTTTTTTCATAATAATTCTTTTATATATAGTGTGTTTATTGTTGTTACTAGTCTGAAAAGACACGTATAATTAATGGATGTATGTAATGATCGATAACAATACTATTGTCTTTTCAGAACCGGAATAAATTGTTGATTTAATACAATTTCATTTATTTAATCGCACCCTATAGTTTGTAGCGGTAGATGTAAATATATTTATGTTCAATAGATGAATATTTAAAAAATATATAAATCAATCAATTTTGATAAATTAATCTGCATGTATCATTAAATATACCATTAATTGATTTGAAAGCTTAATTATGCGATTAATATGTTATATGGAATAATTAATTAGTAATAAAATTATTTCGCAAATATTGATATATAAAATATTAATGTTTCTAATTATAATGAAACGAATTAACGCCTAATATTTAAAATTCAATCAGTTATAATTCGGTGGCTTTGTTTTCTATGCATGCAAAAATCATTTCATCAAACCCTTCATTCATAATGCATTACAAATGAAAATTTAATGGAAATGAAAATGCATAATTCAACTTCAAACTAAACCAATAGCTCAAAAATGCGATTGATATATTTTAATTAAATGCGTATTTATACAACGCTACCGCTGCGTTTGATATTCATTTAAATGTAGTTTGATGTGGCCACTGTTGAATTTTAACTCTTTAAAGATAAAGCTATGCCACTTTATAATATTAATAGTTAAGTTTGTTAATTACCAGTTTACTTTAAAGATCTACTTTGGTGTTATTTTGGTCACGTAATTGCTTTCTGGGATGTTATGTATATACGGTATATACACCCTTAAAATTATTAATGAGTTGCGCATTATAACGATACTAATATAGAAAGGGTATTTAGATTTGGCATGAAAATAGTTAGAATTCATAGGTAAATTTATGTTATACACAAACATTATTTAGTTACACATAATGAAGTGGATCGATGGCTCTAGTGTTATTAATTAAAGCTTTAAAAGAACAGGAATTTCTATATTATGTTACAATTAAATTTGCGTTAAATTATTCCGCACACACAACCCAGAATTATGTAATGGCTTTTAATTTCCATGAAAATTAACAACTATTATTTAACAATGCCCATAAAAAGATGAACATTATGATAATTAGGGATGGTAATTACAAAGTGGTGACATAAATGAGTTGTAGAGATTAACACGTTCATCCCTTATAAGCTAGGGACCGCAGACAGAAACGGGTGAACACAAGTTTTCGGTCACGCTCAGTTTCCGAGTTCCGGGCTAGAAGGTCTTGTTCGATAAGGCCTAAAGTGAGGTAGGTGTGCGATGCGTGCCTTGCTTTAGATTATCCTTGGACATATGAGGGTTTACGTTTGTTATCCCATGCGGCACGCTCCTTTCTAGGGGATTCTTGTGAAGACCAAGATTGCCTAAGTTAGCAAACATCAACTAAAAACTCAACTTAAAAAAAGAGTTTATGTGGTTTGATTGAAAATAAAAAGACATTTTATTGGAATACAATATTATGAAGTTTGTAGCCGGTTAAGTTTAGGGACGTCTTAGGAATACTCTAGTGGTTTAATACTGATGTGTTTATAAACAAAAATATTTTATTAAATATTAGTTTTTTATTAAATAACCATTGCAATTTTAAATTTTGCATTTGTACACAAATAAATATTTTAAAATTGCATTAAGATAAAAAAATGTATGTTTAATACGCACTACCTTTATTTGTTTAACATATATTGACTAATAATTAATATAAGTAAACTCAACTTCATTATTTATGTAACAGTATTTGTAATAATAATAATAATTGTTATATTTATTAAATTATAATAGATATTGATAGTTTTGTTATTTCTAGTTCTTTCTTTATATAACCTTCAAAGATGTTGTTGCTATCTTTAAAAAACGTAGATTCTTGTCACAGTTTGGTTCTCATCAGAGGAGCCTCCGAGTTGCCAGAAAATGGTCTCAATTTTGTAGTGGTTTGAAAACAGTTCTCTTCTTGTTCAGCATGATAATGTCTTCAAACTTGCCGAAGTACTTGATTGCGCTAATAATTAACATAACCTCACACAAAAATCTGTCCTCTATTATACGCACTTATTCTAAACGTTACACACTCACACAAAGCATGTTTTGTTTGCACAACGTAATGGTGCGCAAAACAAAAATTTAAAAAACCTACTCAAATCCACCGAGAAGAGTACCTATCTAAAAAGCTAAATTTATTCACTTTAGCGCTGGAAGACGTGTTCAAATTGTGGAAAAGGAAGTAATCATCGATGGTAACCGTCTGAATCAACTTTGCTTTGCCGGTGATAATGTCTTCATTAGCAATGACCCAAAAAAACTAAAAGAAATGCTACGCAAACTTGACAAAGCCTCACAAACTCTGGGCCTGCAAATGAACATGCACAAAATAAAATCATGAGTCCAAGTATCAAAATGGTCACCATCAAAAATCAAACTTAAAAAAAAATAAGAAATATTCTTGGAGCATAGCATTAAATTAGAGCCTTCTCTAATTTAAAGATCACCAGGCGCATCAAATTGACATAGGCAGCTTTTGACAAATTAGGATACATCTTACGAGAACCTAAAATTCAAATAAACCTAAATTAAAAAGTTTATAAAACATGTATCTTACTTTTCATTACATACTGGCTAAACACTATGGCCATCACAAGGAACAGCGCAAATAAACTTTTAGTCTGCCAATAAGCAATAGAGCGCGCAATGTTAAGATTACGAAATAAAATCCCGAAAAAATAAGACAAAGAAAAAAAATCACAGATGTCATAGATCAAATAGCACATCTTCAATAGCAATGGGCAAGACACGTGGCAAGAGAAAATGGCAAATGATCCAAAACAATACTACAGTAGTGACCTCGAGTATTTAGAAAAATTGTTGGCTGCCCCCAAATGAGATAGAAGAACAATTTACAGAGACAGGAACAAAATACAGACTTCCCAACAAAGATCAACATAGAAGCGTATAGAAAAGGCTTATGTTTAGAAATAGACAAAATCAAGCTAAAGAAGAAGAATCTACCAAATTTTTGACCGATATAACAAGAAACCTTTTTCTTTGCGTTACTACGTAACCATTTAAAAAAAAAAAAAATGATCAACCACCTTTCAGATACCACTCACAACTCCAGCACAGTACCAAAACTTTTATTTTTGCACAAACCAATCTTAAATTAAAGAAAAAAATCTTTAAAGTAGATCAGTTTAGTAAAAAAAAACCACAAATACGTTTATAAGACATAAACTTGCTTTTAAAAATCCATACAAAACCAGAAAACAAATCTATATTAGTTTGCAACAAAACGCAAATTGTAAAAAAATTGTCAAAAAATAAATATACATGTTTACCATTTGCATGCTTCTACAACTTCTTAAATAAATGTTGCCCTCAAGGAAAATGCATGTGCATTTATTTGTAAAAGCTGGTCCATGACCGTTAATGTATACTTGTCTCTTTTTCGAGTAACATTGTATGATCTAACATAAGAAATTAAACATTTCTACTACAATCGTTGCTTGGTAACGCAAAACACTGCGTTTTTAGAAATAAATTTTTATGTTTAAAATGTTTAGCAGTTTCATTTCCAAAATAAACAAAATCCGTCTGCGCTTAGTTTAATCGGATATTAATTTGCAGACTATAAAACTGATTTAAGATTTCTTAGTCTAAATGCAAACCAATTGACAACAGCAAACGGTTGTTGCAAAAATCATCTTTTAAGACAAGAAGTAGTTGCTGACAAAGTGTATGTTCTCCTCATAGTCCATAGTAATACCAGCTGCTTCTTTACGTTCTTGCAAGTCTTATAGCGTAAGAGATCATCCAAGACGTTTTTAGTTAAAATCAAAAAACTTGTTAAGTTGGACTAGTGTTCGTATGTTCATACTAAGGATAAAAGATTTTCCTTAAAAGTCTTTTTACATAATTTTAGTATAGAACGGTTTTTAGTTTAAATTCACTTGCGTTTTGTTGGGTTAAGTAAAGTTAACAATTGATCAAATTTATCCCTACTGGTCTTCTCTCTCCTAAAAATGTCTAGCAAAAATGTAATAAATTTGTTTACCTTTTGTATGCCTCTCCAATTTGTTGGCTTGTCGATGTCAGTTATTAGAATTCATAACATTTATGGGTCATAATTGTTAATATGTCGTTATTATTTTTTTAATTATCATTGTTTGGTACAACATAATAAATAAAAACTCTCTCCCATGATCATTATGTTGCAAGCAACTCTCCTGTTTTATTAATTTGCACCAAAAAAGTCCGTTTTTAAACGACAACACTTACCAAAATTAACATCACTTCTGATAGAAGTTAAAAATAGATTTTTTGTTTAGAAGGTCCAGCAGCTTTATAGCCATAACCAGTATGATAAGATATTTGTTCTGCTGTTCATAAATAAAATTTTTTAGTTTAGATAAAGTGCTTCCTAGTCCAATTGACAACGGCAAAAGACTATTGCAAAAATCTTCCAATGGAACAAATTGCTCTGCGGTTCATTGTTAGTAGCAAGAGACCTAGGTGTATGCACAAGTTAGCCAGACACACCGTAGTAGAACCACTAGTTTTACGTCTTTGCAAATCTCCTAGATAATGCAAAAACAAGTCAAAAAAACTCAGCTTTTGAACTAAATTTGTTTATATTCAATAAAGACTAACTTTTTATTAAACTGTTTAGTGACACGGATCGGAATATAAAAAAAACTCAATTAAACCCTTGCAGATTGACTTATGTTGCAACCCAATTTAGACACATACTTAAAAAATTAAATATCCATGCTTGTTTCTTTAAATTTACACTTATCCACACTGAAGCACATTCCGTGTATCCGTGTATTTAGATTCGTTCCAGCATTTTTGTAAAACAATTTTATTTCAAAAAAATAATGAATGATTGTGATAATAGACTAAAACAACTTTGCCTAACAGTTTCGCCAAAATTTGTGCTGCAAAACATGACGCGTCTTTAATCCCAAATGACGTTACCCAAAATTAGTAAGTTACATCATGCAACGTAGGAAAGGTAGTCAAAAGTCAGCCAAAGTTTTAAAATAAACTCAAATTTGTCCAAAACTACAAAATTGAGTTGTTAATAGTCAAAACTAAACATACAGTTTTCCGTTTTTTTTATAATTACTGAAGAAACTCACATTCAATAATACCATTTTCAATAATATCCAAAGTAAGCATTTTTTTAAACAAAACATCTTTGGTTGCATGTATAATATTCAATTTGAGTCTAGTAAGCAAAATTTTAGTAACTCCATGTTTAATTTTTTATAAATTTATCTCAAATTGTGATTACTTAATTCATTTAGTGGTATTGAAACTGGTTTTATTAAAATTCCGCCAAACATTCAATTAAAATATCCTCACAACAATGTTTTTATTCCGTTGTGAGTAACCAAAGCATCCAATTTTTGCACAACTCAAATCAAAAGTATACGACAAATGTATTCTACTAGTAACAAACCTATGATAGCAGTACTGACACACAAAATTATAAACAAATTAAAATTTTACAAGGCAGCAATTAAAAGGAGTACAAAACCAATGACTACTCATTGGAAGAAATTAATCAAAAGTCCAAGGCATAACTAAAAAAATATGCAACTTTAAGTAAAGCTGGGCAGGGCAAATTACCAAAAATTCAAAAAACTAAAACGCCAAAAAAAAAAAAACATCAAACGTACGGTTTAAATTAGTGACAGATGCACAAAATAAAAAAAAATAAAACCAGTAAGAGAGGATGGTAGCTGATTTACACTAGAGATGCGTCTCTAAGGCCTACTTTGGCCCAATTTTTTGTTAAACGTGTGGTCAAGACTATCCCACCTCAATCATTTAATTGCGTTGTCCAATCAGATGGCCGACAAGATGAGCCTTTAGTAGTGACAGGATGCGCAACAAGCTGTATACTTAGTTTTTGTATGTAGTCTACGTTCCTTTAATACTCACTTCCGGGAACTAGATCCAGCAATCAATTTTCAACGACACTACTGTTGTGAGTTCCATAGAAAGTGAATAGCAAAAAAGCAATTCTGCAGTGCTAAAATCAAAAAAACAAATAAAAGCACGGTTGCGGCTGCTGCAAAAAAAACCCTTTTAAAACGGGAAAAGTAAATAAAAAGATAATACCTCAAAAACTTCTAAACGTTCATCTTTAGGCAACCTAGAAAAAAGACAAAGCAATCTGAATCAAGCCTAAAAACTACCTCTCCTTTAACAAAAAAAGTAAGGGTCAACTAGAAAAAGACTGTACTCAAACACTTCTAAGTAGCTGTCACGAACGTGTCCCATACCCATACGTTAGGCCAAAAAAACTAAAACAGAAGCAAAATTAATCAAAACTGCCCTACCTTAAAAGCTGTATAAAAATGTGGCCACTCTCAAAGAAACACCTTTAAAAGATGATCACACACAAAAGAAATCTTTAAAATTACCTATAATAATAAAGCATCCTACGGCTAAAAAAAAACAATTTCTAGCATAGAACTACCGTAGTCAAAGTCATAACTTAGCGTCCCTAGCCAGACAAAAACCATTTTCTGGTTTCCGGGATATACGCCATTGAGACAGTTTTAAATCGCCTAGAAAAGCAAAAACAATACCTCGACCTAGAGTACCACTAAAAAGAAGGACCTTTAAATTGGATCCTTGTCTTAGTTATAAGGAAAGAAGACGTAACAAAACTAAGTAGGAAGGTTTGTGTTTATCAAATCACCCATTAGGGTAGCTTCAAAAAATATGTGACAAAAAAATCATAGAAGCAGAAGACGATACCGACCCACCAGCACAAAGCTGCAAAGATGAACCACTCGGTCATGGCCGAGATAAAAACCCCCCCAATAAGACCGGGAAAAAAGGCACTTTTTTAAACCTTTGTAGAAGGTTCTGAGTCGCATTGATGTAATTCAATACAATTTGCATCACTCTCAAGCTGGCGTGGCAACACTGTGCCGCAAACTGGAAGTGATGCCAAAACTATGAATAGCCAAGTCTAAGATTTGTAGACTTGGGAAACTTATAGAAAATGTTTTAAAAAACCCTACAAACAGTAAGCTTAGAACGTGATTCACACACCTAAACACATAATACTTTTTTTCATGCCCCAGCTCACCACCAGCAACGTTACAACTGTAGAAATCAGCTCGGCAACAGAAATAACAACATACCACATTGAGGTGTTTGTAACCAACAATACACTACCTCCATCCTTACAGTTATGGAGAAGATAGTACAGTATTGCTTAAGTAGCAACCACATTATATAGAAAAAGATAAACTTCACAATTTTGTTATCAGTACTATTCTAGAAATATTAAAGCAAGTCTTTAAACCAACATTTGTTTTATCTCGCAATCAATTTGTAATAGATATTACACTAACAATTATAAATATAAAAAAAAAATAAAAAATAAAAACTGGCGTTTACGTCGGCCTCAATGTCAGACCACAGATGGATAAAAATAAAACATAGGTCCTGCCAAATCCAGAAGCTGACCGACAAAACTGCTTTTCTAGACAACTTATCGCAGCGTTTAAGTGTCTATAGAGTTTAATGTAAATCCAAAAAAATTTAAAAAATTAAAAACTACGTAGGTAAGTTAGGACTACGAACATATGCTTGTGCCAACAGTATATAATTTGCAATTGTAGATCAAAATTTGTAATTTTGTTGGTTTCTGGGTAATTTGAACCGTTGATTACAATTCCAAAATGCCGTTTCAGTATTCTTAACATTTCACTTTCTAATCCTAAGTTTTTTGGTATATTTTATAACGCTTCTAATAGCTTTTCAATCATCTTTTTCCATTTATTTGTCGCCATAGCTCAGTGTAGACGGGGGTGATAGCAAGTCAGCGCCACGGGATCTCTTTTTGAAGTTCACTCTGTACAATAATAAGTTAACCACACCTCCGAACGGTAGACTTTGTCACCAGTATGTAGGTAAAGAAAAGAAAAACTAAATCACTAGTATTTAGATTTTCAAGTAGCTTCATCAAATTTATATAGGTTTTCTTATTTCAATTAGGTACTATAAATATCTTCCTCATTGTAAATCTAATTATAGTACATTTGTTATTAAAAGGATTCAACAATTTTTTTTTATTGTTATAGTTACAAATATTTTTTATCAACATTTATATGCATTATTATAAAAATTTTATACAGTCTTCCCAAATATTAACTAAATTTTGCTTTTTAGTTAGTAGCAATTAAATCTTTTCTAAATGAAGGGATTCTATTGTTTATTTCATGTTATGTTCTAGAATCTAAAATCTACTACAAATCTAAATGAATCTATATATGGCCAATGGCCATGTATGAGTCAAATGTTCAAACCACTAAAAAAACCTTCTTCTACATAAATCCTAAATATGTGAATTTTTTCATATTTTTTCAGAAAACCATTTCCGAGTAATAAGCAATCAAAATTTGAAAACACCGAGGTTTTTGAGTTTTATTACATTTTTTGATCATTTGCAACTTTTTAAGAATGCATTTTTAGAAAAAAAATTATTAGAAACTTTTTTTTTAAGTTGTCAAAAGAATAAGTTTTCATAGCCAATATTATGTTTTCTTAAATTTTGAAAATTTTGCAGAACTTTAGAAATACTTGAAAATAGCAAAAAAAGCTTAAATTTTCAATTTATATTTTTTGATCGTTTGTAACTTCTCAGGATTGCATTTTTAGGAAAAAATTAAAACAAACTTTTTTTAAATTATTCTAAAGCAGAGATGGCCAACCCAAATGATCTTGCGGGCCACTTTTAAAATGCATCATATAAAGTCCGTGGGCCGCATATAAAACTATATATCCATATATGGGCAATTCCATTTCAAACGGAGCTAGCGGGGGGGGGGGGGGGGGGGGGGTGCGTTGAGAAACTTGCTTATGTATTTTTTTTTTAGTTTCTATAACTTATTAGTAGTCTTTTGATTAATATATGAGAGTATGAAACCTATGAAAAAAAATTCTACGATTTTTTTAAGTTTTTTTGACGTTTTTTAACTTAATCACATTTTTTGTTTATAAACCGTTTTAACTCAAAAAAATAAATTTACTAATGAAATCAATCAGAAATTTTCCGTAGAATCCAAATCTGGCGCCATTTCAAGTTTATACTCTGTCTATAAGCCGCAAAAGCCATAAAACCATGTTTTTGTTCTTAGTGGGCTGTGCAAAAAGGAGCATTTTTTAAATTTTTTTTAACCGCCATAGTTGACGTATTTTGATGTAAATTAATTGAAAAATATAAATTTGTTCTGTGTATTTGGGTTTTAAGCGTCTAAAACTCAAAAAATCTGCAAAGTAGGCCTATTCTTCAACATAAACTCTTACAAATGCACGTTTAGCCGCGCTCAGAGGAACAATACACCAAATATTATTAAAAATTTGAATTCTGGGGACAACTTTACATAGAACATTGTCAGTGTTGTACTCATTGTCTATAGAAAAGTCCATCTAGAAAAAAATGTTTACAAAATTTTTATGCAAAAAATGCGTTAAAAATTAATTTTTTTTTTTTATTTACAAAAAATATTATAAACACACTAGGGTGTAGTTTAAAACTTTTTTTTAACAAATTTTAACAAGCGACAGGCAGATTTATGTTTGAATGCCAAAAATAATAATATTTTTAAATTTTTGCGCCGATAGATCGAGTCTAAATTTGTGCCGCAGGCGCTAAAACTATCAAACAAAGAGTAAAATGGCCAACAATTAGTTCAAGCAACAAAAAATGTCTTTGTTAAACTTCTGAAATCAACTTAAAAAAATATAATCCAAATAATCTTTAACAAAAATAAAAAAAAAAAAATTTTAAGTAAATTTTGAACAAACTTTTTTTTCTAGATGGATTTTTCTTTGCCAGATAAGCACGACACTGACTATTTTCTATGTAGAATTGTTTGCAAAACTAAAATTTTTAATAATATTTGGTGTATAGTTTCTCTGAAAACTGTTAAATGTGCATTTGTAAAAGTTTATGTTAAAAAATAGGCTTATTTTTGCAGTTTTTTTTAGTTTTAGACGCTTAAAACCCAAATACACAGAACAAATTTATATTTTCTAATTAATTTACATCAAAACACGTCAACTTTAGCGGTTAAAAAAAAATTAAAAAATGCTCCTTTTTGCCCAGCCCACTGAGAACAAAAACATGGTTTTATGGCTTTTGCGGCTTATAGACAGGGTATAAACTTCAAATGGCGTCAGATTTGGATTCTACGGAAAATTTTTGATTGATTTCATTAGTAAATTTATTTTTTTGAGTTAAAATTGCGGTTTTTAAACAAAAATTGCGATTAAGTCAAAAAACGTCAAAAATACTTAAAAAAATCGTAGAATTTTTTTTAATGGGTTTTATACCCTCATATACCAATCAAAGAACTACTAATAAGTTATAGAAACTAAAAAAAAATACATAAGCAAGTTTCTCAACGCACCCCCCCCCCCCTAGCTCTGGTCCGTTTGAAATGGAATTGCCCATATTAGATTTAAACTCACTATAGACATTTTTTTGAACTGTAAAATTTAAAGATAGAATATAATTTAATTATTCTGCAAACTTTAAGACCTGTACTCTTTATAACATTAATAGACAAGACTATAAAGAAAAGTGAAAAAAAGTCAAAGACACAAGAATAGGATACAAAAAATGGAACAAATTAGTATTCAAATCCTAATGTTTGCGGATGACATGCTATTAATAGCAGACAAAGAAGAGAAACTACAAAGAAACATAAAAATATACGAAGGAGAACTAAAAAAAGATAGGCATAGAAATAAACACAAGTAAAACAAAGACAATGGCAGTAGCGACAAAACCTAAAAAGCACTAGATAGAATTGAATCGACAAAATATTGAACAAGTAAAGTATTATAACTACTTTGGTACAATAATAGTAGATACCGGAAATATAGACATAGAAATTGATGCAAGAGTTTAAAAAGGAGGAAGTATATTCAATGCACTCAAAAAACCATTCTTGGTTAAGAAAGAAATAACGAAGACAATAAAAACAAAAATACAAAAGATAGTAAAACCAGCCCTAATATACTTGAGCAAATCTTGGACAACACCAGAATGAAATAAAAGCAAAATTATTGCAATGGAGATGAAATTTCTAATAAAAATTAAAAAAAAAAAGATAAAGAAAATAGCTCGGAAGTAAGAAGTAAACTAAAAATTAAACCTATAAAAACAATAATTGAAGAGAGGTAGCTAGGAAGGCTAGGACTCATACACAAACTGAATAGAACCAAAATAACCAAAAAAATAGATAAATTGAAAATACAAAGAAAAAACAAACAACTGGTCCAAACAGGCTCACAAAGCAGTAGAAAGAAGAAGAGGAATAGAGTGGATCAAGATAGCAAAAATGATTTAAGATAGACAAGCTTAGAAAAAAGAATAAAGAAGTTATAAAATAATACATCTGACACCCGAAAAGAGTATTAGGGACTAAGAATAAATAATAATAATATGCAAATTCATAACTGTAAACTCATAAATAAAACAGGCAATATCTGTCATATATATGCGCAAAAATATTATTGTAAAATCAAAGTTAATTTTTTTTCATAATGTCTACAGTAAATTTTTGAATATATGGATGCACAAATAATGTATTTTTTAAATAAATTGGTTGCCCATTATAAAATAAATATATTTTGTAAAAGTGATATAAATCTCGCGGGCCGCAAAAATGTTCTAGGCGGCCCGCATGCGGACCGCGGGCCGCGGGTTGGCCACTCCTGTTCTAAAGAATAAGTTTTCAGACATTTTTTTTTTTGAATTTTGAAAATTTTACAAAACTTTAAATGACAGTTTTTCTTAAAAAAAAAGATGATGGTTATTATTTTTTTTTTAATATGAACAAAAACGTGTTTTTATAAGTAAACCCTTTTTTATCCATATTTGAAAAAAACTGTTTTTTAAAGTTCTGCAAAATTTTTAAAATTCAAAAAAACAAATTATTGGCTATAAAAACTTATTCTTTGAACAATTTTAAAGAAAAAGTTTCTTATAATTTTTTCCTAAAAATGCATCTTGAGAAGTTACAAATGATTAAAAAATGTAAAAAACTCAATAACCTCAATTTTTTCAAATTTTGATTACTAATTAGTTAAAAATGGCTTGATCAAGATTCATGTAGAGAAAAGTATTTTCAGTAGCTTAAGTAAAAACAAATTTTCATTTTGTTCACTTGACTCAGACATGGCCTCAAACCACGTAGAGCGTTGTACACGTGCCTTTCTGAAATTTTAAGAGTATTGTTTGTACATATAAAAGCACGTTTTTATTGATATTAAAAAAAAAAAAAAATACTCGTCATCTTTTTTTAAGAAAAACTGTCTTTTAAAGTTTTATAAAATTTTTAATATTTATAGAAAAAAACTTTGAGTGTAAAAATGATTCTTTGAACAATTTTGAAAAAAAAGTTCTTAACAGTTTTTTTCTAAAAATGCAACTCTGAGAACGACCAAAAATTGTAAAAAAAAATGCAAAAATCGTTTTTTTCAAATTTTGAATGATTATTACTCAAAAATAATTTATTGAAAAAATCTTAAAATATTTACAAGATCAAGACTCATGTAGAAAAAGGCATTTTCAGTGGTTTGAGCAGAAACAAATTTTTATTCCTTACACTTGACTCATACACGGCCATATATATATATATTATATACATAAAGTTTATAAACGAATAGGATTATGTAATCACTTTAAATATGCCGCCTTTTTAAAATTGTCCAATATACTATTTTTTTTTTTGACAGTTCAACTTTGACAGCTGTCAAGCAAGCAAGGTTATAAGAATGTATACAAATAGACTAGAGCGGCACAAACGTTCATTAGATAGTTACATAATCCCAAACATTTATAAACAGCTTGTATATGTAAGGCTTTACACTCAGTGCCGTAACTAGCTTTTAATGCGCCCGGTGCAAGAAAATCTTTTTGCGCCCCCCTCTCCCTATTAAAACAAAAATTAAACAGTAAATTATTTTTTATTTATATAATGGTATAAACAACAGCGTAACTCAAAATATATAGTAACTAAAAAAACACATATAAATCGTTTTTGAAAAATTAACCTTTATTTCCTTGGTTAAGGCAAACTCGTCAGTTTTGAGCACTTTTTTTGACTCATTGTCAACTTTAAATATTTTTAATTATTTCAACTTGGTAAAATTTCTTTTGCATGTTGTAACCGGAAACGTAAATTTGTTTAAGAGCATCCACAACATTACAAAAAAAAAGTAATGCTTGAATTAGATTTAGAAAAGACGTTGAATTGTTTAGTAAAAACTCACTAATATAAAACTTCAAAGCTTCAAATCTGCGGTATTAGTTTTCTTGAAACCAGTAATTGTCAAAAATACTTCATCAATATCAAAATCTTCAGCAATCCTGTTTAGCTTCTCAAACTTCTTTTTTAAATAAATTAACTTGAAACATATTATTTTTTTAGTCATATTAAAACTTGCATCAAATCTTTCATCCATGTCTTGTCTTTTAGTCCGTTTTTTTTGTTGTAAAAAATGCTTTCCGTACTTATTTTATCACTCAGTTTTAAACATTTGAAAATCTTTGTTCCAAATACCTGCTTGTATTTGCTTACATAATCTTGTTTGCTGCTATATCTATTGTAATATTATTTTATTGTAAATTGTTTCAACATTAAAAGATGGTGATATCAAATCAGTCAAAACATTCACACTATCCACAATTTTGGCTAATCTCGCACCAGTTTTTTGAACATTTGCTCATAATGTGATACATTGAGGGTGCAGTCAAACAAAGTAGAAAGGTACTTAGCTGTCTTCACTATTTTAACAATATGTGCATTTCTTAATAACTCAAATATTTCATTTTCATAAGTGGAAAAAATACGAAACTTGTCATTTTTTATGAGATTTGATGTGCGACCTTAATTCTGGATTATACTTAAATATATCAATTGTCTCTAAAAACTGCCGAAATGAGACTAACCTTTTTTTTTGCAACTTCTTCTAAGTGCTAAATTATTTTATGCACAAAACAATATTACACTAATATTAAACTTTCAAAAATATGTCATTTTTCATTTTCATGGTCTATTGCATTTTGGATAGATGAGTATATTAAACACTTATTTTGTATTTTTTTTTACTTTATAACGTTTTGTAAGGGTGAGATGATGATTTTTTATGATAGGGTTCCCGCGGACTTAAATGTCGCTATCACTAAACACCTATTTTGAATTAACTAAAGATGAGTTATATCATGTTATTCGATGCTTGATTTTTAAAAAAAGTAGTCAAGGAAAGCAAAATATTGTTTTCTGTTTTTGTCTATAAATTAACCATGTTTGATCCCGTTAGCCCGTTAGCTAATTTTTTTGTAAATTATTTTTTTTTATTATTTAAAGTGACTCACTGAAAAAAACTTAGATTTTTTCCACGGGTCTCTGTTCAGAGGAAGTTTCGCTTTCCTTTAATTTTATTGCTAGCAAATTCTTAATTTTTTTTTTTCATGTTTAAAATTTCTAAAATCTTGTTTTTGAGGTGTTATCTGCGCCCCCACCGACCTGCGCCCGGTGCGGGGGCACCGTCGGCACCGTCATAATTACGGCACTGTTTACACTCTATGTGGAGTATTGCCACTTCTATTTATTAAGAAGCTCTTACAATCAGTTTTTTTGAGAAGGATTAGTCTCCGAAATGAATCTATAAAAATTGAATAACATATTTAGATAATCTAGAAAAAAAGATCTAATTTCTTTTAATTCCAGCTGATAGCAATAGTTTCTTTTCAAAATGAAAAGAATCTATTACTTATTTCAAGTTGAGTTCTAAAATCCAAATAAAATTACCAGAAAATGGTTTAATAAACAATTTAAACAAACCATAACAGAAGATTAATCAATTTATTAATTTTTGCATTAACATCAATTAAAAAAAAAAAGCTTTTAAAAATTGGAAACAATGCATTGTACTTTTGCTTCAACTCATAATGATAGCTATAGTTTATGAACACTATTTTAAATTTTGAATGTAAGCTGATACGCCATAAATCTAAACTAACTAACTTGAATTTTGAATAAATTAGATTGGGATGGAATGAATAAGGAAAAACTAAAAGAGTGGAAGTAAATTTATTTTTTCCAATTTAATTTTGTATAAACTGTATTAGAATTATTTCCAGTTGTTTGCTTCGATATTAAAAAAAAATTAAAAAAACGAATCAGCTATCGTTGTTTATCAGGTTTAGTTCAATTTGACACAATCAAAGACTTGTAGAAATTACACATAATTTTTGCAACGCTTTACACGTTTTCTCTACTCCTTGAAAAGTCTCTGTCTGAAAACCTACAAGAAGTGCTCTCTGTTTGCCATTCCTCTTTACCTTGTCACTGTTTGTTCCTAAACTAATTTTATTTTCGGTTTCTGAGCTGATTATAATTGAATTTATAATAACAGTAAGGTTTTCTCTTAATTTTTGCTGCTGCTTTACACTAATATCTTTTGCTTTTTTTACCATTCATGATCTGACTCTTGTAGATCTTGTTTTAGTTAACTTTTTTCTGACTATCCACCTTTTTTTTAATTTTCTAACTCTGCCAAAGCCGGTCCCAAGCTTGGATACAAAAATGAGAAGGGGAAAGATTTATTAAACTTTTGTTCTGTTCTTAATACTTTGCTTCATTAATAAAATTGTTTTGATTTGCAGCCAATTAGTTTAGTTTATTGAATACAATTAATAGAATTTTTAAGTTTTAAAACAAACTTTGGCAGGACTTTCAAAAAACCTTTATGGAAAAATGAAAAAGGCTTTAGGAGATCCGCCTCTTTTAGCAGCACCAAAAAGCAAAACAATTTTAATTTATTTTTTAGGACTTAAATAAATAATCATAACTGTGTGTGCTTTATAAATAATTAATTACTCTTTCTAAAGTTTGTAAACATAATAAAGTTGATTGACATATTATATTAGAAGACATTTAACTACTATGTACAAACACGACTACACTATTACTCAATAAGCGGAAGTAAAACAGACAAAAAATCAATTTTACAAACTTCTATAGTATTTTTTAATTGGTTTTATATATGTATTTGTCATGAATGTTGAAGTAATACTACAGCTGATGTGTTTATGTTTGCATCAATTTGAAGATTATGATATAAAAACTCTTGCATAAAATGAAGATTATTACTAGACTAAAAATGATCCTCAATCCAAATTACATGTTTTTTTTTGCATAAAATGAGGATTATTGGGGCACTCTTAGTAAAAATTGCCATTTTATGCAATAAAACCTACATGCTCAATTTCTGCAAGTCCAGTTCACCATTGTGTAAACTTTGCCGCCACTGTTAAAGTTTTTTGTTTTATTTAACATCAAAATTTGATTTAAAATAAGATAATTTATTTTATTTATCAATTATTATGTAAATTAGACAAACAAAACCACGCGGTTACTTTATTTGTATTATTTTTGTTTGTTTTAGAAATCGTTACTGTTGATATGTATATCCTAACACGCAGATTATATTAGTAATAACATTGTTACAACAGAAAGGCACACAAACATAAGGCCCTGCGTTGACGTCTATTTCAAAACTTAAGAAAAATTTCATTATATAATTAAAATGTTGCAATTTTCAACAGTTTGTGGCTAGGTTTTGGTTTTCTCTAACAATATTTTTTCATATTTTGCTATTTTCCATAAAAATGTTAACACTTTTTAATAGTTTATGATCGGATTTTGCTGTTTTTGATATTATATGAAAAGAACTTTGCTCTTTTTAACAGTTTTTAGATCTTTTTGAAAATATTTTAATATTTTAGGACCGAATTTTGCCAATTTTGACTTTTCATAAATAGAATATTGCGCTTTTTAACAGTTTATGGTAAATTTTGGTACTTTTTGACAATATTTTTATACTTTATGACTAGATTTTAAATCTTTTAGACAATATTTTGTTATTTTATAGCCGGGTGTTGCTATTTTTAAATTATATAAAAAAATATATTTTTTTAGCAGTTTATGGTTGCATTTTGATGATTCTGAACAATATTTTAATGTTTTATACCTGGCATTTGCTATTTTTGGCATTTTAATAATAGAATTTTCTTTTTCTAATAGTTATTGACTAAATTTTAGTGCTTCTGACAATATTTTTATACTTTTCGGCTATAAATGATGCTATTTTTGACATTTCATAAAAAAATGTGCAATTATCAACAGCGTTCGGCAGGATTTTGATGCTATCTGATAATATATTGATGTTTCAAGGGTGGATTTTAGTTGTTTTCATCAATATGTTAATATTTCATGTTTCTATTTTTTGCATTTTTTTAACACAAGCATAGAAGGATTTCTGCGTACTAAAGTTGGTACCTAGTTCTGACAGTACCATACTGATTTTACTTTCTATATATTATTTTATATAAAATCTAGTCTGTAAGGAGCATAGAGAATAAATAAAACAAATATTAAATACTAAATTGTTGTTAATAAAGCTTTGTATTTATAATAACCGTGAAAGCAATTACTTTCCTCATAAATTGAACAACTTATAATACACAACACGTAAAAAACTTCATTTCTATGTGCGTTACGATGCACGCGAAACTAAAATAAAACATAATCCGAGACATAATCATGTATTTCATTCCATTTGGACAAATGTCAATGTATCAATTCGTATGTATGCTACGCAACACGACAAAATATTTTATGATATTATATACATTCCTGAAAATTACGTGATATAATATTGATAGAAAATAGATAACATTATATATTACCAAGAAGCTCGAGGGAATTTAATTTCCTCCTTTATCCTCTATGCTTGCTACGAGAAAGAATAATAGTGGGGAAGTTTCTCGATACATTTTTAAACAGCATCAGGTTGGAATTGTGGCGAATATAAAAAGAAAAAAACAATAGTTACTACAAGCAAATTGGGAAACAGTTAAATTACTTATCATTTTCAGTTTATTAGATGTTATAAGACTGCCGTTTTCCCATTAAAAGTTTATATTTTTGGTGTACATTCATTTTAAATTTTATAAGCTACGCTCAGGTATCTATTATTCATGCTTATTTCATCTTTATGCCTTGGCCTCTTTATATATTTTCTCTTTGCATATACAACCCCTCTGCATGAACCTTGAACTGGAAAGAGGAACGCGCCGAGTTTTCGGTTTTATTAAAACCGATTAGACATAACAATAAAGTGCAATTAAATTTAAAATTAAATTTTGCGTTACAAACAACATAAATTCCAATAGTTATAATGAATATATTACATTATCTGTATTTTTTTATTAATGTTCATAAATATTATGTTTACATTTGCTTCGGCACCAACGTAATTAAAACACGCAGGCGATTTGAATACAAATAAATTATTTCTACTATAAACAAAGATTATTTAATGTATAAAACGTTCATTATTTTAATTACTAATAATACATTTAATTGAATTTTATTTTTAAATATTTGTGAAATTTTACAAAATTAAATAAAATTTAAAACAATGTTAATTGATTTAAAAAAAAACTGAAATTATGTAATAACATCTGATATGTAAAACATTAAAAAAAATATTGGTAATTTGTAGTTTTTTCTTTTATTTATTGTGCTTTTTACGGCTACATTGCCATAGTAAGTCTACGACTTGTTTAATGAGGTTTGATGGGACCAACAGCTTATTAGGTGACTTCCGAATTAGCTAGTATTATTTCAGTCATATCAAACCCGGACTACTCACATGATATGCAAAGGCTTTATCATTGAGCTATCACACCAAATTATTATTAATTATAGTTTTGTAGTTTTTCAATTGTATTTTAAATACGATATATATGTGGGCTGTGTTACACAATTTATAGTTGTGTGTAAAATATATTATTTGTTATGCAATAATCTTAGATTTAATGTAGTTTCTATAGTACAATATATAGTAACAACACTTCACATAAATTTATAATTATTTCCATTATTACATTTCTCTATGTGTGTTGGAAATAAAATAGGAATTACATAATTAATTTCCTTGGAATTTATAGCTCCGCAACGCCACCATTATTAATATATGTCTAAATATGCTTGGGAATTAAAATGCTGTTCTAAATAATTTATAGATTCTCCCTTTGCTATTGCATATGTACCTACTCATATTCCTCGCTAGAATAAGTTCTGTTTACTTTTAATTAGTACTGAATGCGATATCTCAGTGCACGTCGTAAAATTATGCGAAGAAAAAGAGAGACCCACACTGACTTTATATTTAATTAAAACCTTGTGTTTTTATTATTTTTTTGTACACCGGCAAAGTTATGGAATTAATAATGCAGCATAATGCTTCGCGTACTAGGTGAAGATGAAAAATGTTGATCGTAAAAGGGAAACGGTGCGCGATAAAAGCGGCCACTAATCTAATATCCTTCGATATTCTAAGTTTTTCGATTACTGGTGCCTTGAATATCCCGTCGAAATCTGACCAGGCAAACAACATTAACTAACTTTGACAGGACCGATAGAAGTCGTCGGTTTACTCTCCGGATCAGCCCGGTACATTCGCAAGTTCAAATATACTTCCGTTATTACAACATCTTGCGGTTATAGCCGGTTCTAAGTAATAACATTGCAGATATTTCACTGCAGCAAATGTACTTGCTGTAAAATATTTGACAAGTGCTTTTGCATAAACATGAATTCACTTTCTATGGGACTACACATATTGTTTACTAAATACACTTATAGATCACAGGAATTGCAACGTTTGCAGCAAGTTCTATACATAACTCTTCCTTTGTAAGAACTGTTGATAAAATACAAAGTTTTATATTTTATTAAAGATATTTACAATTTATTTAATTAAAAAATCACAAATAAAAATATAATAATTAATTAATAATTTAGTATCAATAAATAATACAAAACATCAATTAAAATCTTTTAAGCAATAAATAGTTAAATTATTTATTGGTGTTCAGTTTCAAAAGTTTTTTTGTAAACTGATTGTATCTAAGTTTTGTGGCATTATTTGTAAGATTTCTCACTTAATCTGGTTATATTATAATATACAATTTGATGGAAAACAATCTTTTTTAAATGTTAAAACTATTAGAATATTAATAACTAAGCGTAGCAATTATTAATGTTGGCAATCATTATTTTATTATCTCTTGCTCTAAATAATAACATGGCTAAATCATTATCTCCACATTTCTTTTAAATAAACAACTTTAATTAATTAATACATTGTTTCTTATGGAACGACGTTTACTACGCGATCATATGATTATCAATGTTCTATTTCGGTCGTGTCAGAGCTTTACGCTTTAGTGGGAGACAAACCTATAAGATACTGTGCATGTTTATAGAGGCTTCATAATCAAGTTATTTGATTTTAGTTGCTATAGAAAGATAATTATTATTTAAGTTGGATTTTTGAGAAAATCAGAAAAGTTGATAAAAATAATGTTTAAGAAGCTATACCCAAAAGTGGTGACCCGGACGTGATCATTAACACAAAATCTAATGCAATCTGTAAGATGGACAAAATCAAGCTGGTTGAAGCTTTACAGACCGCATTTTCTGTTAACCGTGTTGCGTTCCGTGTCTAACTATTTATTCCGGCCGATCCCGAGCTATGATTTTCTATTACAGAAGAAAATTTCTTGACTTCAGAAATTACAACCGACGCAACAAAGTTTGGTTATATTACGAACATGCTGGAATCACGATACGCACTAGAGATAGAGTATATAAAACGCTAAAAACCGAATTAATTAAACGACATAGCTTATCCCAGAAACAGAAGTCGCGCCTTTTAGAGCGCGAGGAAACAACATGCTTTAAACACTGTGGTTCGGAAGATTACCGACAGCCATGCAAGCCATCCTCGCAGCTCACAACAATTATTCAATAAAAAAAATCGCGAATTTAGTTGATTCAATTATGGATTTAACATCACAACGACCAACGGTTGCAGAAGCAGCAGCTCCGGTCCAAGTAAGTGGCTTCTTAGCAGCACAGTTCAACAACTCACAATCACTGCAACAAAAAGTTGCATCAATAAGAGAAGAAATCTCAGAAGTACAAAATAGCAGAGCTGGTTTTCAAGATAGATCGAAATGTTGCTCACGATCAGCTTCATATAATCATTTGCTAGTACCATATGAGTTTTGGACAAAAGGCAACAAAGTGCACACAACCATGCTCATTCCAAGGAAATTTATCGGGCAGTCGTTAATGACAACAGACACCTGCCCGACAACATTACGCCGTATCTACATGACTGATGATGTCGCAAAGACACAATTCCTAATAGACACCGGTGCTGATTTATGTGTTTTCTCGCTCTTATATGCAAAGACCACCAAATAAATTGCCATATGAACTTGCCGCGACCAACGGAACGGTGATAGCTACATACGGCACCGTGACGTTAACACTCAATTTTAGACTCCGCCGACAATTTACATAAAGGTTTGCGGTAGCAAATGTCACTAAACCTATTATCGGAGTGGATTTTCTTGCATTCTACAACTTTCTTGTAGATGTAAGAAACCGTAAACTGGTAAACGCAACAACCTTACTCACGGCACAAGGAAAAACAGTAATAAAAGAAACACTTAGCATCAAAACAGTTATAAAAAATTTCAGAAACTTCTATCAAAGTTTCCAGAAATTTTAATACCAAACGGCGCCAGTAAAACCGGTGAAACATTAAACTAAACACTACATAAGAACTACAACAGGCCCACCAATAGCACACAAGCCACGACAACTGGTTTTAGATAAATTAAAAACCGCTCAAAAAGAATTTGACGTTATGTTAAAACTTGAAGGTGCCAAACCATCCCAGAGCTGTTGGTCATCACCATTTCACAAAGCAAAAAGTGGAGACCCTGTGGGAACTATAGAGAATTAAACGAACAAACGGAACCTGACCGGTACCAAGTCCGGCACATCCAAGACTTTTTTCAAAATCTTGATAAGACAAAAATCTTTTCAACGATGGATCTTGTTAGCCTTCCATTAAATACCAGTTGCAGACAAAAACATTGCCAAAACAGCAAGTTTTTGTGTATAACTTTCGGTCTCCGTAATGCTACGCAAACGTTCCAGAAATTCATTAACAAAGTGCTTAGAGACTTAAAATTTTGTTATGCTTATATAAATGATATACTTATAGCATCGTCTCCACAAGAACAACACCAAAACATTTGGAGGTTCTATTTAAACTCCTTCAGGACTGCGGAGTGATCATCAACCCATCCAAATGTGTTTTTGGCCAATCTTCCGTAAGATTTCTCGACTATCTTGTCTCCGATAAGAAAACTCAACCAATGCCTAATAAAGTTGCAACTATACAATCGTATCCGCTACCGGACACCGTCAAAAAACTCAGGCAATTTTTAAGGATAGTAAATTTTTATAGAAGATTTATTCAAAAGGCGGCACTCAACAACCTACTCCTGGACAACGTCAAAGGCAAGGCACTAGTAAAATGAACATCAGAAAGAGTGTTAGAGGTTTGCATAAAAGCATTGCACAAGCAGCGTTACTTGCCCATCCCCTGCTCAATGTTCCACTTACTATATTTTGCGATGCTTCAGATTTTGCCCTTCAACAACAAGTCAACATTGCCAGGGAGCCCCTAGCGTTCTTTTTAAAGAAACTATATACTTCAGAACGTAAATATGCAGTTTATAATAGGAAATTGTTAGCAATTTACAAAACACTAATCATTTTTGCTACATGATTAAAGCGAAAGCCTTTACCATCTTTACCGACCATAAGCCGATCACATATGCGTTTTGCACTTTTAAAGCGTATTCTATTCGGTTTAAACATGTACATATCAATATTATGGTTATGCCAAACTCGGAAAACTGATGGTATTGCTTGAGCTGTGTGAATTGTTTTTTCCGATTACCAGAAGCAATTCCTATAGAAAATCAAGAAACTACAACAGTCGCAAGGGCTTTCTATGCACATTGAACTGAGAGGTTTAGGGTACCATTACGATCGTATCTAAGAAGGCAGTTCGAGTCGCACCATTTTAGACAATTGAACCAACTAAAAGTTACGTTTCACTTTAGAACCACGGCTTACCACCCGGCAGCAAATGATATGGTAGAAAGATTTCATCGGCAATTAAAGACAGCAATCAAATGCCATAAAAGCAATCAATGAACCAACATACTGCCGGCTTGGCATCCGTTCAACATGGAAAGACTACCTCCAGTCAACAGCCGCGGAGATGTTGTTTGGAGAACCACTACAACTGCCAGGAGAAATGTTGACACAGGCATCCCTACCGACAGGCAAACAGCAAACAAGATGAGTCAGAATTCGTGACAACTCTGCTAAAACATCATAAAAAAAAATCTACTTTTAAGTTTATAGACCTCGCCACTGCCAAACAGGTTTTTGTAAAAAAAGGTGGACCAAAGACGCTTCTACAACTACTGTATGAAGGTCTATTTAAAGTAATTTCTAAAACGTAAAAAACCTTTATTGTAGACTACAAGGAACGTAATGTCACTGTCTCTATCAACAAGGAATTTAATATGATCAAGTTATATGATATTTTTTATTATATAGTCTTTTTAAATTAGAAAAAAAATCGACGTTTTAGAGAAATTTTACTCACGGCTTGGCGACCTGTATACTTAGGTGTATTTGGACTGTCTGAAGACTATTTTCACTTAACGCACGCATGAAAAAAGGTGGCTTTGGAGTAACAGACTTATGCATATATGTCAATTTTTGCGGTTTTTAATGGTTTTTTGCATTTTAGCAAAACTATGCAATTTGGACAAAAATTAAAAAAAAAGATCTGGCCTTGAAATGTCAATTGTTGAAAGTTGAAAGTTGACAATTTTTTTGCTATCTAAATTATAAAGTAAAATGGAAAGTCTACAATATTTAAAGAAATTATTGAGACATGTACCATGGTTTGGATGGAGTTGATGCTGTTGAAATATGTGCAGTGTAGTGCAGTACAAAAATCTGAATAAAAATTATTGTGCAAATTTGTAAGGTTAAGTGGTAGAACAGACATAGTCTGAACTTCGCCTTTTCCTATTTGTAATTTGCAAGTAGAAATAAAGTTTATTAATTAATTATTAATTAATTATTAATTATTACTTCTATTAAAAGTTGTAAAAAACAAATTTAGTTCAATACGTGATAAGTGTAAGCAATTGGCTAATACGTGTTATTCTAATCACATTAAGAAAGTGGAAGATTCGATTAAATCTAATCCTAAAGCTTTTTGGGGGCACGTCAAATCTAAACGTAGCAGTAATCAAATACCATCTACTTTTACAAATGGTAATTCTCAAATTGGCACTACTGATGGCATTGTAAATCTCTTTGCTGATTTTTTTGGGTCAGTTTACAGTCCGCTGACGGCATCTATGAGTCCACACAGCACATATTCTCTACCATCTGTTCCTACCCATATAAATGAATCGCATCTTGTTTTAAAAATATCAGAAGTTGTCAACAAACTATCACTATTAAAACCTAATAACTGTCCAGGGCCTGATAGATTAACGGCTTTTTTTTTCAGCAAATGTGCGATTGCCCTTTGTCTGCTCTTATGGCTTTTATTTAACTTATCTCTGGTTATGGGTACTTTTCCTACTTGCTGGAAACAAGCTTATGTCACTCCGATTTATAAGTCCGGTGCTATAAATGATGTAACAAACTATAGACCTATATCTATTTTATTAGTAATTCCAAAAGTTTTTGAAAAGTTAGTTACCTGTCAATTGGCTGCCATTCTGCAATCTGAAATTGCTCTCAATCAACACGGTTTTCGAACTGGCAAATCGACATCTTCCAACCTTTTGTTGTATGAATCTTATATAACAGATGCGCTCAAAAACAGATTCCAGGTAGATTCAGTTTACACTGACTTTTCAAAAGATACCGTTGACCACAAGATACTAATTATGAAACTACGTGGTATTGGAGTTAATGGCACCTTGTTAATGTGGATTCAATCCTATTTATCAAACAGATCTCAATTCGTGCGCATTGGTCAGTGCGTTTCTGGTAATATTGATGTTACGTCAAGTGTTCCACAGGGGTCACATCTTGGACCTTTACTGTTCAATATCTTTATCAATGATGTGGTACATTGTTTTTCTAATGCGCGTTGTTTATTATAAATTTTTTTATAAAAATTCAGTCTTTAGATGATGCTGTACTACTTAATGAAGAAGTACAGATTTTTTCTAGTTGGTGTCAGACTAATAACTTACTACTTAATTTAAATAAATGCAAAGTGATGACTTTTACTAGACGTCAGTCTACGGTGATATATAGTTACTCTCTTATGAATGTAATGTTGTTAAGAGTTAACACTATTTGTGATTTAGGCATTACGTTTGATTTAAGCCTTTCATTTACACTACATATTGATACTGTTGTGGCTAAAGCTTATCAACTTTTAGGGTTTGTCAAGCGTAACTCTAAGGAGTTTTGTGACCATCGTACTCTAATTTTCCTTTACAACGCTCTAGTATGTCCCCATCTCGAGTATTGTTCCAATGTGTCAGTAAAGAAAAAATTGAACATATTCAAAAAAAGTTTGTTTGTTTTTTGGCTCTCCTACATTTAACATGACTAGTCTTGAAAAAAGACGTGACACTAGTTTTTAAAGTGCTTTGTGGGATTATTGACTGTCCTGACTTGCTCAGCTCTATATGTATTCATGTCCCAGCTCGAGTTTTACGCAATGACTATTTATTTCATATACCGTTTAAACGCACTGATTATGTGGTGCACTCTGCATCTACACGTATTTTGCGGCATGCCAACGAAGTTAAAGTGGATTTTTTAAAGATTCTTTTAATACCCTGCGACGTGCACTTGTCACCCATACGTGACCTTTTTTATATTTTGTAACTATTTAAGTTTTATTCTTATTTTTAATATTAGTTGTTTTATGTTTAATTTATGTTTTTTAAATTGTAAATATATACTTATTTTGTAATGGCTTCCGTTGACTAGTAAATAAATAAATAAATAAATATCAAAAACAAACATAGCATAGAAGACACACACTACATAAACGAATTGTAAGAGTAGTCTTAGAATATGTTAAGAGAAAGATACATATAACCAGCGTATATGCGCTGAAGAACCAAATACTAAATACTGAAATACGACAATAATGCGATACAAGATATAGTTATATAGATAAAATAAAAAAGAAAAGCATAGAATGGGCACGTAACCAAGATGAAAGATTACTGGCTAGTCAAGCTAGCGTAAGACGAGTTTGCTTTTGTTTTTCATATATATGAGCATGGTCTTTGCTATACAAAATACACACAACTGCTACTGCATTATTAAAACAGCCTACAATACAATCAACAATTTAAACGCCACCAGGCTGCTGTTATTACAATTTTAACAAAAAACTGCTACTAAAAACAAAAACTAGAAGTTCCAAACAAAACCCTTCAAGATCTGCCAGATGATTTACAGCAAGATCAGCCACAAAACAGCATTTACAGTTCAGTTAACTCCAAATGCCACAAAGAAACAAACATTGTCGACACCCCCAAATAAAACGTTAAACGTGACATAGACAAACGCTGATCTATGTGATCCAGGATATACCAAAGAAAAAAAAAACAACTAAAACCACAGCTTTGTAACTTAAGTTGTGCATTTCAATAATGTCAAAGGCAAAAACCTTCCTAAAGTGTAGCCCATACTTGTGCAGTTTTATTATTGTTACTTATAATGTTCACTAGAATAAACTAAATCTAAAATATTTTTTAAGCAAAGTGGGATGCGTTAAAGATGCTTTAACCAAGTAAATAATATATATCTAAATAAAAAAAAAAACAATATTGTTTTTTTTTCTTTAGCGTCTTTATATCCATTTTTGGATGTACGCCTTTTCAAAAAACGTTTTCCATTAATTTCTGTTTAATGCTCTGTGCATCCAGTTGAATCCTGTTGTAAGTTTTAGGTCGTCTACCTATCTGGTGCGTGGTCTGCCCCTTGGTCTGGTGTATTCATAGAGGCGCCATTAAAAAATGATCTTAACACAAATATCATGTACTCATTTGTTTTTCTATTCTTGAGAGATATTCCCATCATAACTCTTTTCATTGTACGTTATGTTACTCTTAGTTTATGGATGTGTTTGTTAGACATTACTCAGTTCTCTGCTCCATAGCACATTATTGAAGGATTGCCTTGGTTTTAAAATGAATGGGTATTCTTTTGTTTTTAAATGTGTATCTAAGTTTGTTGAACGCCGCCCATGATCGTTGAATCCTTTGCTTGATCACATATAATTCGTTCTCCTTTCCGAGGTGCATACTTCTTCCAAGGTATATAAATTTTTCTACCTTCTCTATGTTATTATTTTTGATAGTGATTATACGGTCATCTGGGTACATTACTTACAATTTTCCCCAGTTTATTTTGAGTCCCACTTTCTAAGATCTTTTGTAGAATTCGGTCAGCATCTTTTCTAAATCCCTTAGGTTTCCTGGTATTATGGCTACGTCGTCTGCGTATAGAAAAATGTTCAGGTTTTTGCCGTTTGTATTAATACTCTGGCGTGACTTCAACCGAGTTTTTTGAAGACGTTTTCAGGAGCCAAATTAAAAAGTTTCGGTGATAGGCTGTCCCCTTGTCTTACTCCTCTTTGTATCCTTACGAGCTTTAAGTTTGTGTGTAGTTTGTATGTTTCTGTAGCTTGTTTTGCTATGATATGCAAAAGGGCGCGGTATCTGTAATCAATTCAACAGTTTGTTAACGCCTGTATGACTGCCCACGCCTCAATCAAGTCGAATGCTTTTTCAAAATCATTGAATGCTAGATATATGAAGATTTTGTACTCTATTGACTTATTCAGGAATACTGTGATTGTTAGCAGGTGGTCAGATGTACCGCAACTTTTTTTAAAACCAGTTTGTTACTTTGGTTGGTAACCGTCCAGTTTCTTTGTAAGTCTATTTCTAATTATTTTAATAAGTTATTTATACAAGTGTGATAGAAAACTTATTAATCTGTAGTTATCTAACTTCGTTCTATCCCTTTTTTGTGGACTATTATAACTAGTGCGTTATTCCAATTCTCATTTAGTAATTTGATTATCATAAGTAACAGTCTTTTGCTACCTAGTATTATCTTGTAAATTGTTATTTTATTTTCTCCTGGTGCTTAATTGTGTTCCATCTGTCGCATAACGTTCATTATCTTTTATTTACCTATTGTAAGCAGTTTTTCTAATGCATTGTTCATTACTCTTTGTTTGTGGTACTGTATTAATGATATCTCAGGTGTTTTTGATGTATAGAAGTAAGCATAGTACTCCTCTACAATTTTTAGTAAACTGTCTCTATTTGTAATTGTTTTTCTCTCTGAATTCACTAAAAAGTATGTCTCTTTATGGCCTATGTTGGGTCTTAAGCATTTTATGTTTTTGTTCTCTTGATGTTTTTTTGTATCAGATCTTAGTTCATTTTTTCCTTCTGTACTCGCGTATTTTTCTTTTCACTATTTTGTTGAGTTTAATGTACTCTGCCATGCTTATTTTTTGTTGTTGTTTAGTTCCCTTTGTTGTTTTATTAGTTTCTTAGTAACTTTGTCAATCTCCGGTTTTGGTTAATTCTTCCGTAATTGTTTATTTATAGTTCTAATACAATTTTTTATTGTTGTTGTTGTTATTTGTTTGTTAAGATTGTCTATGTCAGCGGGTTCTAGTAATTGTGCTGTGATTTGATCGATTCTTTCTAATTGTTGGATTTTGATATTCATTTTTGACTAATTGTAGTTGGTTGGTTTTGACTTTATAAGAAAATGTTTCAAATAATAGTGATTTAAAATGCAATACACAATCGATTTTTTTATGCAGATAATTTTTTTGATTTTTTTTAAACAAGTTTTTTTGAGTAAAATTATTTTAATAAAATTAAATTTTTATTTGGTTTTATATTTTGCAGAATAGTAGTCGCCTTTCAAGTTTTCTGTCAATGACTACCCTTGCTCTCACCAAGCAATGGTTACTTCCTGCGTTAAATGAGTTAAGTACAGTCACGTCTTGCAATGTTTCTTTGATCCGTGAAAATAAAGTCAATTTTGTTTTTAATTTGTCCGTTAGGGCTGAGCCATGTCCATCTTCGGTTGCATTTTTTTTAAGTATAAGTTTATTAGGTATAAGTTATGTTCCGTTATGAAGTTAACGAGTGTAGAACCTCATTCAAATCTACTACCAGTACCAAATTTTCCAGTTTGAGTTTCAGTTTGTCTAGCTCTGGGTCCCACTTTGGCATTGAAGTTGCCTATTTTTATCTGGTAAGTGGTTGGTTCTTGTTCAGTTGCGGTATTCAGTTCGGTATAAAATTGCTCTATCTCGTCATCCGGCTGACTTGAAGTTGGTGCATATACTTGGATTATTTTTATATGCTTTCACTTGGTGAAGCTTTGTATAATGTCTGTCGGATACAGCATTGAATGTTGGTATGTATTGGCAAACCTTTTTATCGACGATGAATTCTACTCCGCTGTTCTTTGTTCAAGAGTACATAAAGTGGTTTCCTGAGTTGAGTTTTTCATTTCATTTGTTGTATATTCATTTCTGTTTTTATTTGAAAGGGTTAGGCCATATCTTCCTACGCTGGCCAATTGCGGGTTGAGAAGTTTGAGTTTTACATTGTCGTAATTCTCGGTTAAACGGTTATTTCTCTGTGACACGATTGTCAGAGCCTTGCTAGTTCTCTAGCAGAGTGCACCGCGTGTAGGTGAAGAAAACGTTTGAGTTGATAAGTTGTTGTTTCAATCCCTTACACCCATGTCAAATTACCATTCACAATAGTTATTTGTGGTAGCAACCGGCTATAGCCGTTGTTTTAAAAGAAAAAATGTGTCAAAAACCAAAAATTAAAGTTTATTTACTGTAATATGTCCATTGGGCTGCTGTTATAGATACGGAAAGATCTGCAACATTTGCAAGGTTCGCACAACAACGTAAAACGCTTATATTCGTAGGAGATGGGTATCATTACTTGCTAGTTGTACAATGAACTATAGAACAAGTTATCATTTTATTTTCAATAAATTAGAATAAATAATTTATGAAAATAATTAGAATATTTTTAATATGTCAGAGGTGGTCACGCAACTAGGAGAAACATTGAACTGTTTGTATGTGAAGGAAAGCTGTAATACAGTTAAATCTTATACCACTATCGACACATTACTGAACATAAACTGTTTAATAGTTACTGTGATTTTATGTTAATTGTCTCTTCAACACTGATGATAGGTGCATACCTTGAAACACGAATGTATGAAAATTTACATAAAATACATCATTTTTAATTTTAAATTGGAATATTTTTATTCAAAAACTAATTAAAAATAATAATATTTGTCCACACAAACATTAAATTTCAATTAAACAATTTCTAAAAACAAGAACAAATAAATTCTAACCGGAATAATGTTTAATATTGTGAGTAAGCAGCTACAATCAAACAGTTTAAAAAATAGAACGTCTGTGATTCGTTTACACAATAATTAATTAACTTATATGTTTTCGTGTTCCTGAAATTTCCAAGTTCGTAATGCATACTTGAGTCACTTACCTATTTTATCATTACTGTTATTTATTTGTTTATAAATGACAGTAACTAATTGCAAACGTTTCCAAGCCGATTACAGCCAGACACGAATATTGTGGCCTCTATATAAGCAACTTAGTATTCACAAAAGTTAAGTTGAATGTGGTTAAACTTATGCCTTTGCCCGTTTTAACATCTTTCAATCCCAGAACAACGTCGCCCATAGAACGTTTAAAATGTAAGCGCAAATGAAAAGTGCTAAAACGGACAAAGGCATTAGTTTAACTACATTTAACATAATTTTTGTGTATACTAAGTTGCCTATATAGAGGCCACAATATTCGTGTCTGGCTGTACATTGTAATTTTGCCAATTTACAAACAAATCCAATCAACTATTGACGGAGCTTTTACGACTGTCAATTTGGCAAATTTATTAAGAACTGAATAAAATAATGCCGATAATCGTGTGATCCTTACAATTTCCAAGTTTTTGATGCACAATTAGATATATTTTACAATCACTGCCATTTATTTGTTTGTAACACTGTCACTCACTAACTAATTACACACAATTTCACGTCGAATACTAAAGTATTTGTCAATTTACAATCAATAATTCACGATGTTTTCACGATTGTCAATTTGGCGAATTTACTCACAACTGAAATAATAAAAATAACTTCTTTATAATGCAGACAATAACAAACTCCTACAGGTGCTGCAACTAGTTGTGCACTTTTACTTTAAGTGTTGCATAACTTACGATAAAGATAATCAAAAATTAAATAAGTTATTTTATATTGTGTTACTTTTTTCTAAACGATAAATTACACTACCAAAAAATAACATTTTTAAAACTTATACTAATATAAAATTGTATATAGCTTATATATAATAATTTTTCATTAATTAAAACAATTAAATAAAGTATTTTTAATTTTTTTGTTTGTAGGTTTAATTCAGTTATTATAATTAGCCTATTAATTTTTATGGTGTTTATCTATAATGAAAATATAAAAACTTCAGTAAATATAATACTCTCCGCTAAAAATGTTTATAAATTTAGTGTAATTTTGTCACATACACCAAATAAAATATATATACTACTCAATTTTCTTGTAGTTTCCAGAATTCATTTTATGACTAGTTAATTTTAGACACCTTGTATATATATATAATAAATTTAAATCAATTTCATTCAAACCTTAAAATTGAATAAAATGAAATAACTTGTATATGAGCTTGTATATTGTTAAAAAAAACATAGAACAGAATATAAAATATAATAAGAATTCATTAATTTGCAAGTAATTGATGTGTAAAATTGTAAATTAGTTACGGCTATAGCTATGATGTTATAAAAATAATATTAATATGAATATAAAAAATAATGTCAGTGTGTGGGAATGTCAACAACTGACCCTTTTAAAAACAATCTCCATTGTACAAATCTAGGATAGTTAAATTAGTTTTTATATACTAAACAAAAAGAAAAAAATAGAATGTTTGCTTCTGTAATTATATATGAAAAATTTGAATATACATTCATGCGACAGGAAACAAATAGCGGACATACAGAATACACAGAACTGGGACATTTTCATTTCCATGACAATTTCAAATAGAGTTTATCCAAGTCCCCGTTGTCAACGGGGTTGTGTCTACCCTTGCATTTTAAACTCACCTGGGGATTTCAGAATTAACTACTTGTTACAACAATTGCATGCATTTGAAAACACATGTAGGCATAATGCAAATTACTTTAAACCGAATTTAATTACAATTTATTTCGCAATCGACGTAACTAAACGGCCGCACCATTTGAATAAGTTATTGAACATTTCACAAAATCCTGGGTATAAATAATGATGGTTTTCTCTCCGGCGAGAGAACTATGCTTGCAGCGTGTCAGGGATTTATATCGCATTCTTCGGGGATCGTATTTATTATTTTATTTTTATATTTCCCGGTTGCTGAATTGATTTGCTTTTATATAATTTAACGTCGACAAACAAAATATTCCCACTCGCAATTTTATCTTTAATCTCTTTATTTGCTGATACGATTAATTTTATTACATGCGGAATAAAGGAATATAACAAAAAACAGGTTCTTTGATTGCTTTTAGCTGCGTATGTTTGTTTTTGTTTATTATTAATTGAATTGAACACGTTTTAAGATCATGTTTATCCAAAAATTTGTTGATACTGTTTGAAGAGATTTATTTTTATAAAAATGTAACATTTTATTGTATTAATAACACTTTCATAATTTTAATTTATAATAGTATTAATTAATTGAACAATTATTAGCTTGTAACATTTATATTTTAATATTCGTTGCCATTATCAGAGCTAAAAACAAGCATATTTAAATATACAGCAATAAAAAATTAAAAAATTAATAAAATTTACTCAAACCATTAACAGGTCATCAAGATTTATATTTAGTAAAAATAATAAATAATAAACTGTCCATTATTTATCTACTCTTAACACAACCTTAGACGCTCTAATTGCATGCAAGTGTAGCTGTTAGTGTCTATATCAGCATTAGTATATCAAAGCTGTAAAATGCGGTTTATGCGCTTCTGAAAAAAACTGAACTTTGTAAGCTATCAACAAACAGCTTTTTTTCTAATTTTCACTCAATAGATAAACCTTTGTTTTGCACTAATTGTTGTCATTACATCCCAAAATACTTAAATCATACAACATTGTTTTTCAAAAGCACATTGTTGGTTGTAACACTAAAGAAAAAGTAGTGATATTGTAGTAGTGCTATATATTAAATTGTTAATTAATCAGTCTATAAATAATACTACTAAGTATTACCAACAATTTCTTTTTAGAGTGTTTTGTCTATACATATTTTTATAAAGCATAACAAAAAAATCAATTTATAACGCATGATATTATTTCTTATGGAAATAGTTTTTATTATATTTTTTAAATTGACAGCAAATGTTAATTATATACTGTTTTAACAAAATAAATTAATAAAATTTTAGAGTATCATTCGCACAGGAAGCATTCATTCATTAAAACAATTTAAACTTCAAACGGAAAATTTTATTCCATATACAAAATTAAATTACATTTTATTAATTCATATTTGCACTAACGCTAGTATCATAATTTAATCAATGCATGTAACATCCAAACTTATAGACTTACGCGATAACTCAATCATATTTTATATTCAATGTATTAGATAAGTTTATATATATATATATGAAGTCGATATTTATTGATATAGAAGCAATACTCGTGACGATTTCAATAGAGCATTATTAAACTTATTCCATTCTGATGCCCTATAAAATATATTTATCGTAGCCAAATGGAAAAATGTGATGAAGCTACTTATTCGAGAAAATAAATTGCATGCTATAAATTATATTACATACTATAATAAATATGCATCTAAGTACTTCTTAATGTACCAATTATTGCCTCTTTTATGTTAATATATAACTTGATATAACATTCACCAATGATGAAATATGATGTATCAAATAAAAGATTTTTGAATAATAATTCTAAAAGCGTTGTATACAGTTTGTTTTATCTATCTATAATAATTACAATTAAAAATTGCTAAAGGTATATATTTTAAGTATAAATTCATGCTAAATTATATTTCCGTTTTACATAATAAAACGTATGCCAAATCATCAACTATGATTTTACGTGATTAATTTTAATCCATTGATATTATTAATAATATGCATTGCATTGAATAACTAGGTCGCATAATTTGATTAGTTTAATTATCATAATTATTCATTAATAAGCAGGATTGTCTATATTTCAAATTTGGGTCTAAAATCTGTTCAGTGTAATGAGATTTACCAATAATTTAATTCAAACAATCTACGTATAATTGAATATTAAACTATATGCATCAAACTATATAATACTATTTATTGTTATTTTATATTTAAGTAATTTATAATGAGATTATTATAATACCTTCAGCGTGTAACATTATTATTATTCAAATTTTCAGAGCATATAATATGCAGCATCAGGCATACACAACATTATTATAATAAATAATATTTTGTGCACTCTAACTACTTAAAATCAACAATATATTGAATTTGAACTTGGTATTTTTATCGTTGGTGTTAATGACTACTTGGCAATAACTGTTCATACTCAAATAGTGTTAAGTTTGATTAAATGTATGCAATTTTTTCCCTGAAAAAATATCAAGCTAATTATAATCACGTTTGTAGTAAAACATATTAATTGTATGCCTCATTAATTAATAAATAGTTGAAAGAAGTATGTTTATTCATCATTACAATGCCACTCGTATGTGTCAGTATTCATTATAAAAACCCATGATAAATTAAGTTTACTATTAGCATTTACTTTAACTGTTTGTAAAGGTTTCTGCTTAATTACTTATTAATGATCAATTATGTTTTAATGTAAGAAGTATAAAAAAAGCAATAGAAAATATTATTTATACTCTGTTATATCATTCAATGCAAGCTACTAACAAACGCAAAACACTTTTAAAAGTTTAATAATCAAATATTAAGATTAACAATCTGTAAAGTATCTCATTAAAAATGTTGGTTCGTTTAGAAATTATCGATAATAAAATGTAAGAATTCAAACTCATTCTAGTTAATTAGCATTTATAACTCTTATAATTATTATATTTCACATCATTTATCGATAATTGGGCAATAAAATGATAATAATTGAGAGTTATAAGTCAATATTAAAATAAAAAATAATAAAACGTCTTCAGCTAGTTGTGGCCAAAGTAGAATGTAAACATTGTTTGATAATCTTTAAAAATAGTTTTTGTTGTGAAAGTCCACTAAGCGGAAGGTAGGTTTGTATGATTATTGATAATACAAAGATTACTGTGCCAATTTTTAAACATTAAATCTATTAAAATGATAGTACTTAGATGTTGTTGTAAATGGCTTGTTGCAATGGTCATTTAAGGTTGATGATCTCTCTTTTCTTTTTTAGTTATAGTTTTGTAAGTAAAAAAATATTTTGCAGCATTGTTCTTTTATATTTATTGCTATGCACAGCTATTATTCAAATATACTATAACTAAAAAGTATATTAAGTGTAACAACGTATGTTTGACTGTTTGAATCAATTAAAAACCGCTAAAATTTGTTTTGTCGGTGACATTGATGTTAAATACTCCGCTTACTTGTTAATTATTTTTTACTTCTGTTATTATAAGTGTAAAGCAACGCGGTTGTAAGTGTAGTTTTAGTGAGCTCTATTATATAAATTACGGATTACATAAGAGTTTTTTAGCAAAGGATTTGATATTCTGGAATTAAAAAAAATTGTGTTATAGAATGTCTATTGTTTAATCAATTAGAAACGTTTTTAGTACATTACTAATTAGTAAATTTTGGTTAAAGTAATTTAAATTCAAAAAGTAATCTATGCTGGATTGATTAAAAAACATATGAATAAATTTTTAATTTATATGTAAAAAGTTGACTACTTGGTTTTCTGATTATGCAAGCAACATAACTGTTTCAAACATAGCCTTAATAATCACCATGCAGGTGGTTTGAGGTTATGCTAGAAAACAACAGTTATGCGTACACCTAGATAAACAAAAATAAAACTTTTGAGTTGTTTTTAATATAATAATAGATGTTTTTGTACATTTTTAATTTTATGGCTTTAAAAGTTATTCAAGCTGATAAAAGCGTGCATATGAAAAGACTAAATAAAATATAAATTTTGTCATGAAGCACTTTGAGTGAAGAAGAAGTGATTTTGGTAAAGTTTTATAGTTAAAAGTTGCTATTCTTGTTGAAATAGATTGACTTATGACAATTTTGCCACATAAAAACTTGTTGCCAAATGAAAAGTTGTATTAATATGAAGCAATAGCTTAGCTAGAACTTTTAAGTTTTAATGCAAAATATTGTAAAGAACCCTTTTATGATTAAAAAAAACCATTTTTTTAGTTTAATCAAAAGATTTATTTATAAAAAATCTAAAATAACAAAATTCGGTCATAAAATATTAAAATATTTTAAGAACAAACCAAAATCCGTTCAAAAACAGTTAAAAAATGCTAAACTTCTATTTAATTCTATTTATAAAATGTCAAAATTTGTTCATAAAATATTAAAATATTGTTATATTGTTTGAAAAAAACAAAATCTGGCCATAAACTTCTAAAAACTAGCAAAATCCTTTTTTAAAACATTAAAATATTGTTATACAGCATCATCTAGCAATGAATTTAAAAAAAACTGTAAACATTTTATTTATAATATATTTAGATATAATCAAAATCCGTCCAAAACGATTTAAAAATACAAAATTGTATTTATAAAATTCAAACATACAACAGTTTTATTTATTCACGTATGTGGCAACGTTTTAGCAATCAAACATGGTATGTGGTATTAGTGGTAAATTATTGTTTCTGGACTCATATAAAAGATCTGGTATATCAAACGCTATCAAAAACTGTTAAAAATCTTGAAAAAAGCACTTTGAAACGGAAGAATTAATTTGAAATAACAATACAAAAAACAATCAGATCTTTCTTAAATAGAATTAGAATGTATCTCAAAAGCAGTCGCATTTCTAAACAACCTGTAACGGACCTAGGGTCCGTTTTGTGCATAATAAACTACTTCTTAAATTAATCCTGGTATTTTTCCCGAATTTCGACCCCCCCCGTATATCAATTGTCAAAGTAATTTGTTTTGCCCACCCTGTAATTGTGTTAATTAAAATAAGGATTATATTAATTAATGTTATGGCAAAACAAATTAGATATTCGTGGTCGGGGTAATGCCAGGAACAATAATTATTAAAGACATTATGCCCGCAAACGCCTAATTAACCCAAGGGGGCCGGACATAACCTCTCGCCACGTGCTCATTTTAAAATAGTACTTACTGTTTTCACCGGTCACATTCACATCCACACACTCTCTCGATTATTCCCTGGCACAACAACATTATTTTGATTACGCGTGCCGTTGAGACAAGTGCAAACAGGTCTCGCACGATAATCAGCTGTTGTGCCGACTTCGGGGCTATTGCCATCTGGCGAGTCTATGTCCGACCCTCGGATAAGAATCCGGATTGTTAGGCAATGCACAATTTTATTTATAATCTTTATTAATTAGTTTTATTTTATATTTAGTTTAATTATTAGGTTAGTTATTTTTATGTTTAGCAACTATATGTTGGCAAGCCTGGCGGGCCATCTCCACTCCTCGGGTGCGGGTATAAATACGCGTGGCCTGGCCAGGTACAGTGAGTCAGAGTCAAGCTTGCACTCAGCCAAGCAAACAGTCGACCCGAAGAATCAAGTCCTGAGAAATAAGAGCCGTAAGTCTAGTACATGTTAGTTTTAGTAAATGTTAACCAGTGGCCCGATCCTGACAGGACACTGGTTGATTTTGTAAATAGCAATAGTTTCAGTTATTATTAACCAGTGGCCCGATCCTGACAGGACACTGGTTGATTTTGTAAATAGCAATAGTTTTAGTTATAATTAACCAGTGGCCCGACCCTGACAGAACACTGGCTGATTTTGTAAATAGTATTAGTGTAATTAAGTTTACTTACTGAATATAAATTTATTTCCTCCTGACATTGTATTGTTTTATTCGTAAGCACCCGTCCATCTTGCAATAGGTGGTGGCGCCCGAGACCTCCTAGGCCAATATCGAGCCCTGTCGATGACGACTGATCGCTACTCAGCCGCTTCCGGTCGTCAGCGACAAGGAAGCCTTACAAACCTTTATAGTAAAATTAAACTAACAGGCTTATTTTGTAAATTACAGCGACGTCGTTATGAGGCAATTATCGTTCGTAAAAGAGTGTACCTATTTTGTAACTTATAACGACATCGTTATTCAACGACTTTCAGGTTAAGTTATAGTCGTAGGCTAACAATAGCTAGATAGCTGTCGTTACGGGTCGTTACAAGTTGCAAAACAATAGACTGATTCTCAGACGACTGATATACCAGATGAGATATTTAGAAAATTATATCGATTTTCAGTCAATTTGGAACATAATTTTTTTCTAGAGATAAACCCTTTTCTAGTAGATGGTAGAAGAGTCACAAAAATACCAAAAGTTGTAAAATTTATTGTTGCTTTACACTTTTATGCACTAAGCAGTTATCAAAAAGCTGTAGGAACAGACAACCATTGTCCAATGTCTTAATCAGCAGTTAGCGGTTGCATAACAAATGTAACAAATGTTATAGTGTACAATTTTTCTGGAAGATTAATTAAATTTTCAACAACATTAAAATTACTGAAGTGAAAAATGGATTTGACCAAAAAATTGATTTTCCTGGTGTAATAGTTATTATTGATGGAACACACATTGCTATTGTACCACCTGTGTTTGGTAGAATTAAACCAAAAGCAATATTTCTTAACAGAAAAAAACTATTATAGCATTAATTGTCAGATTATTTGTAATTTAAATTTGAAAATATTGGCAATCTGCCTTAGGTACCTAGGAAGTGTACATGATTTAGCCATTTAGATAATGAGTGATATTTGTAACCTTCTTACAAATCATTACCAAAATAGAGAACGGGATTCATGGTTGTTAAGTGACTTAGGTTATCCTTTTCAACCATATTTACTGACTCCTATTTTACATGTAGCACACGATACACCAGAGGGGGAAGGTTTAACATAGCATTTTCTTCAGCAAGAAACTGCATTGCAGTGAGAGACCCATTGGAGTATTGAAAGGTTCTTTTAGGTGCCTCTTAAAAGACAGAACTTTACATGTACTGCAGCAAAAATTACTATTGCTTGTGCTACGTTGTATAATATTCTTAAAAATGCAAATGTAGAAGATGGCAGTTTTTTTCCTAATGAATGCTGATCAACAGAATAAATTTCATCAAGTTGGTGTAAATATTAGAAATAATATTATTAGAAATAATTTTCAATAAAAAAGATTGTTAAAGATTGTTTTATTCAATAAAATATATTCCAACAAAAATAAAACTTTTATAAAACTAAAACAGTGTCCTTCTCAACTAAAAATAAAATAAAATATTCCAAGAACTATTAAACATAAAGTATATAACAAAACAGTATAGGTAGGTACTTTCAATAAACAATATAACAAATAGGTACTATTGCCCCAAATCATCACTACTTTCATTTCTAAATTTTACTTTGTATTTTAATTTCCATTTTAATTGCATTAAGTTCAATTCTTTAGTTTTTAATTAAACTAATTTTTCTAAGTTTGCATTAATTGATTGTAGAAGATTATCATCACGTTTTTTTGTGTGTTAGAATTAAAGTTTCTTTCACTTTTTTTGCAACTGTTTGTTGTTTTTGCTCAATTTGAACAGCTTTTTCGATATTTTCTTTATTTCTCACTCCTAATTCTGGGATTAGACCAATCCCCTCTACCACCAGGTCACTTGTTAGGTACAGGAGTTTCTTTTCTATCTCAGTGAGGAGTTTTTTAAGGGTTCCATTGTTGCCTGTTTTGTTTAGGCTATTTTTAATTATTCTAGCTCGTTTACGCACCTTACATTTTTAGTCGACAAAAACCTAAAATAAAATAATAAATACTCGTAGTAAATCATTTGTAAATTCTTTACCCTCTTCCATTCAGCTAAGTTTTTTTGTGGACTTCTACTAAAATTTAAACTAACTACCAATGATTTCCAACAGTTTATTGTTTTATTAGGAGTAATTTTGTTTTCTCAAAAATATACATACTCTTCCAACATACTCACATAGAGCTCGTATTGTGTAAAAGTTGTTTTTAGTTTGCGTTTTTTGATTGGTGTTGGTGTCATCATTCTAAAAAGAGACATTCAAACAACAATTCTTGCAGTTAATATTGATAATATGTATTTGTTTTTTGTACAATAACGCCGATTTTCTACAGGCCGGCTCCAGTGGCAATGTTATCAAATGAGGCTGAACCGGCAAAGATTGTGGACAATCGGCGTAATAGTAATAGTACTTACCCGGCCATATTATAATCAAAATACACAAACTGTCAACTATTGAATTTGTTTGTTTTGAGGTTATGATATTAGTTCAAATGTATTGCCAGCGTTACTATTTAATCTGAAAACGTATACTTTTGTCGTTATAGTTTAAAAACGTAACGACCGACTTACAAAATAAGGTTTTTACAGAAACTCCTTCGAGATTGAAGTCGTTAACCAAACTATGTTGTTGTGTAACGACATTTACAAAATAACCGTGTATAATAGTAATCAATCTTGATTTTATAAAAAAATTTCTAACAAATATTATCTATCTGTCAGTTATTATCACCGTGTTACAGATTTTTATAAAACAGCATCCATTTTGCTTTAATTGAAAACCTACATTTTGTTGTAGTTATTTTACTAAGTGTTGATTTTTTTCTGTGAAACTGTAATTCACTTGGTGTACTGGATTTTTTTTTAATTTCTTTTATAACGTCTTTAATGATTTCCGATTTTTAGTCTTTATCCTTTCCTGTCCATCCATAAGTCTTTTTCTATTTCTCTCTCCTTCTTCCATGTAGTGTCCATTCCCATATTTGTTTTAAGAGTTTTTTGTCTGGCATTCTTTGTACATGTTTACTCTGATGTCCTCAATTATGATGTGTGTTACTCCCATTATCTATCGTATCCTGTCATTGGTTATTCTCTCTAATTTGAACCTCCCGACTGCCCTTCTTCAAAATATAACTTCCTTAGCTTTTAGAGATTTTTCCGTTTTATCTTTGAGCGTCCATATATAACTGCTATATGTTACTATAGTTTTTACTATGGTAATAATAATAATAATAATAATAATAATAATTTATTAACGCATCTGCATTTACATGTTAAGTTACATAAAAATTGTTTACAAACAGTGATTACAAGTAAGACAAACAAACGAATAAATACATACATACATTCCTACACATTGGCTAAGTGTTACGATAATCTCTTTAAGTTAGCAATGAACTTCTCATATGAAATACCAACAAAGTCAACGTCATTTGATACATAGTTAGCGTGTCGTGCAATACGAGACAGTGAGCTGTGCCGACCATAGTTAGTCCTACTAAAGGACATATGCAAAAAAGGGCAATTCCTAACCGTACGTTGGGGAACATGAATATCTATCATATTCAGGATCTGCTGACAGCAGATTAGCCCGTTCAGAACTTTGAACAAAAATTTCATGTCCATTTCATTTCTTCGTTTTTCCAACGCAGACAATTCCAAATAAATTCCGATATTTTCAGGTGATAAATACACACCAGTAAGACTGAGTTTATATAATACTAGTTTGTAAAATTTATTTTGAACTGACTCCAATCTGTCAATAGAAGTTTGGTAGGATGGGGACCATATTACGCTACAATACTCTAGATGTGATCTCACCAGAGAATTGTACAAGATAAGAAGAGCCCGCATGTTGTTAAAATCAGTAGTAGCTCTTTTAAGAAAGCCGAGCATCTTGTTAGCTTTATTAATAACAAAATCTAAATGAAGATTAAATAACAGTTTGGAATCAAGCAAGACTCCTAAGTCACGGATTGAGTCAACTTTTTCTAAACCGGTACCGTTCAAAATATAGATGAAATTAACAGGATTTTTGCTTCTTGTAAATGATATATACTGACATTTTTTTATGTTAAGATCTATGTGGTTAAGAACACACCATTTATTGACCGCTAGTAAATCCTTTTGCATGGTAAGACAATCAGCAATAGTGCTAACTCTACGATATACCTTTACATCATCTGCAAATAACAAGTGGTGACAGTTTAAAATATCCGATATGTCATTATTAAAAATTGATAATAGGACAGGTCCCAAACGGGACCCTTGTGGTACACCTAATGTTGCCTCAATAGAATGAGATCGATAAGTGTTAATTTTAACTTGCTGGACACGTTCATTTAAATACGACTTTAACCATTTAATCAATGGATTACCGACACCATATGCACTCAATTTGTTAATTAACAGGTCGTGGTTAACAGAATCAAAGACTTTACTGAAGTCCATGTAGATTGAATGGACCTCGTCACCACTTTCCAACGCTTTTATTATATAATTAGTAAATACGAACAAGTTTGTTTGAGTTGATCTTTTTGGGAAAAAACCGTGCTGTTGATGAATAATTATATTTTTAAAAGCACCAAAGAAGCGATCATAAATTAATTTTTCAAAATTTTTTGGTAGTACCGACAGGATTGTTATTGGCCTGTAATTAGTTACATTTGATTTGGAACCGGATTTAAAGATTGGTACAATATAAGATTGTTTCCACAAATTGGGAAAAATTCCTGATAACAATGAAAACGAATAAATTTGGTGGAGTGGGTAAGATAACGTTTGGCAACAGTTCCGTAGAAACAAGGAAGGTAAGTTATCAGGTCCAGGACTACTATCAACTTTCAAATTTGCCAATGCTTCCAGCACACAGTCTAAACTGACTAAAATATTAATTAAATTTACAGATATATTGGATACAAACGCTGATTGAACGTGTGTAGAAGGTTTATACACCGATGAGAAATAATTTGCAAAAAGATTGGCAATATCAGCTCCATTCGTAGCCGTATTATTGTGTAAACACATTGAGGAGGGAATGCCGTAAGATTTATTTTTACTCCGGACAAAAGACCAAAAATGTTTTAAATTATCGGGTATAGACTGTTCAATATTATCCAAATACTTCTTATAGCATAGTAAGGTCTCGGATTTGCAGTTAGATCTCAATCTTGTAAAGACTGCATAGTCGGAAGCTAAAAGTGATGTTTTCCACTTTTTATGAGCTTCTATCTTGAATAGACCTAAATCAATTAGCTTTCTGGAAAACCAAAGTGGAAAGCAGCGACGTTTGCTAACTGTGATTTTAGGTACATACAGATCGATTACAAAATATATAACGTCATAAAATATATCAACCGCATCATTTACAGATTCACATATATTAAAAATAGACCAATCAGTACGGGCTAAGAATTGATTAATTTCTACGTAGTTAGCACGTTTAAAATTATATTTTAAGTAAGTTCCATCATCAATAGCAGCACATTCTTTAATTGCAACACTAATAATAAGAGAAGGATGATAACTGTCGCATGGAATAATACAAACGCATTTAGATACTTGCATAGTATCACTATTGGTAAGACATAAATCTAAAATAGTATTAAAATCATTGGGTATAGAGTTAAACTGGTTTAAACCTAAAGCACTGACACTATCACAAAAAAACGCTTCCACCGTAGATGAAATATTAGTTGGAGTTAACCCAGCTAAGTTTTCATCATCAGGTGACCAGTTGATATTGGGTAGATTGAAATCACCGGTGACTACTATTCGACTTTCGGGAAACTTCAAGATGGCATTTTCAAGTACTTCTACATGGCCAGCGTATAAATCCATAGGGGATCTGGGAGGTATATAACTGCAGCTAACAATTAGTTCAGATAGCTCAAAACTAATTTTTACAATAACCATCTCAATGTTATCATTCAAATTATATATATATATATATATATATATATATATATATATATATATATATATATATACGGAAGAGCACGAGTTCGAGACTGCACAAGTTTGAGGATATACATTGTATATAGCCAAATAACCATGAAATAGCCTATACAACAGTGACATTACTTAAATTAACAATAATTGTAACATATGTTACCTTTGGTTTCTTCTGTTTGCTTCTAATTTGTTTTTAAATTAGGTTTTTGTAAAATTAGAAAATATCTCCAAACTTGTGACAAGTTTGAGGATATATAACTTTAACAAATCTACAATAGATGGCACAACATGATATAAAACAGTTATTTGGTTATTTCTTTTTGTTGCAGACATATTTAATATTTAAATTCATAGTAAATGGTATTACTAATACTATTAAAAAAATATAATGAATTGTTATAAATATTAGTAATTACCGTGTTATAAATTGATCTTAACAATTTATAACTAGTATAGTTATATTTGTTAAAAAATTAAAAAATAAAATGTAACAATTGAAATTAATAAACAAATTGAGTAAAATAATTTGTTTATTAATATAAAATGTTTTTATTTTTTATAAATATCATAATTTAATTATGTTTGTTATAAAAAACAAACGGTTAAATTAGTTTAGGTATAGCGCCATGTTCGTGTTTTTCTATATATATTCTTTATTTTTTATTATTAATGTACTTTTATTTGTTATAAACAAGATATATACAACAACACGAGTACAGCGCTATGCCTAAACTTGTGTTAATGTAGTTATACTTCTTTGGGGATATCTTCAAACTTGTGTTAATATAAATACATTTCTTTGGCGATATCTCCAAACTAATGTTTTTATAGTGAGACTTGTTTGACGATATCCCCAAACTAATGCTTTTTATATTAGCACTTGTTTTACGATATCCCCAAACTACCGCTTATATTATCGCACTTCTTTGACTATATCTTCAAATTAATGCTTTTTATAGTAGCACTTGTTTGACGATATCCCCAAACTACCGCTTATATATTCGCACTTCTTTGACGATATCTCCAAACTAATGCTTTTAATAGTAGCACTTGTTTGACGATATTCCCTAACTACTGTTTATATTATCACACATCTTTGGCGATATCTTCAAACTAATGTTTGAATAGTTTTAATAGCATTTCTTTAACAATATATCTCTGAATGGCTTTTATATTACTACATTATTTTATGATATTTTATAACTTGCTTTTATATATTTTTTCCAAATAATAACATTTTTGTTGTTATTTACTTAATGTTATTTCCCTTCTTGTAGTATAGAACATTCTATTAATTATTTATTTATAAAAATATCTTACAAGTTATATTTTTGAAATTCTATGTCAGCCAGTGTATCAGTGATTTATTTGATAAATATAGACAATAAAATGTAATTGAATTGATTATTTATCATATACTTCTATTCAAACACTAGTGGTACTAGTACAATGACTCAACAAAATTTAACAATAATAATTATATAAATCAAGTTTTATGTAGTAAATATATTTAAAATCGGTGTTATATTACCATCGATTATTATTGGGAATATTTCTTACCAACTATAACATTCAAAATGTATTATCTTAACAGGAATGTGAGAACGGAAAGCCATAAAAAAATGTTTTTGTATTCTATGAATGAATATCGTTGAACCCTTTTCAATAGTAGAGCAAGGTCAAGTTTGCAGGCTTATAACATTATAAATAGATATGCATTAAGACTAAGAAATTTAAAATATATTTTCTGGTGCTTTAGTTACAATTATAAACTTAAAGTATATCATCGGATAAATAATATTACTCATTACTCATTATTGTTTTGAAATGAATGAATTTTTACAATATTATTATACTCCTACAAAACAAATCATAATTGATACCACAAATTAACTTAATTTACAGACATATTGGATTAAAGCATGGATAAACTTCAATAACATACGTCATCAAACTAGATAATTACATTCATTTTAAATTCAATTAAATTTAAAATTTGAATACATTTGTCTTCTAGTTTCATTATTACCTACAAACTTAGAAATTAGCAAAGCAGTATCAATAAAATTTTAGGAATAACATAAAACTTTATATTAAAGTCTATATTCTTTACAAAGTATATTTGGAATAGTTTAAAATGGCTGTTTAGTAAAATTATTTAAAACACAACAACTTTTATCAAAATACTTTGTACATTAATGTTATAATAGTGCCGCCTCTGACAAGGTTTTTGTATTTTAAAATTATAATTGTAATTGGTCTACTTAATAAATACTTTGTCTATCAACTCTCATTAAAATAATGAAATGTTATATACATTTATGATATTATTGCCACCTCTAACAAAAATTTTGGTATACTGACTTTTCCATTATAATTGGAATACTTAAATATTCCCGTCTACCAAACTTCATTAAAGTCATTAAATGTGAATTATTGCAGCCTCCAAAAATAATTTTGTTATTCTGACTTTATCATTGTATTTGGCATACTTAAACATCTCTGTCTACCAAATTTAATAAAAATTGTTGAATATTGTGTACATTTATGTTATTATTGCCGGCTCCAATAAAAATTTTGTTATTCTGACCTTATTATTGTAATTGGCATTCATTAAATTTAAAGAATGTTGTGTACGTTAATGTAATAATTGCGCCGCATCCAACAAGAATTTTGATATTTTGACTTTATCATTATAATTGGCATACTTAAACGTCTTTGTATACCAACTTTCATTAAAATCATTAAATTTTGTGTAGTTTTATGTTATTATTGCGGCCTCCAAGAATTTTTTTTGTATACTGACTTTTTCATTGTAATTGACATACTTAAGCATGCCGGTATATCAAATTTCATTTACATTTTTGGATGTTGTGTATAATCATTTTATTTTGCCGCCTCTAACTAAAATTATGTTATTTTGACTTTATCATTGTAACTGGCTTACTTAAACATCTCTGTATACCAAATTTCAATTATTTCTTAGAATGTTGTGTACATTTATGTTATTATTGCCGCTTTCAACAACAAATTTTGTACATTGATTTTATTATTGTAATTGGCAAATTAAAGCAAATTTGTATACCAAACTTCAATAAAATCATTGACTACTGTGTATATTTATTTTATTATTGCCGCCACTAACAAGAATTTTGTTATTCTGACTTTATTGCTGTAACTGGCATACTTTAACATCCTTGTAAACTAACTTTCATTAAAATCATTGAATGTGTGTCCATTTATGTTATTCTTACCGACTCCAACAAGAATTTTGGTATACTGATTTGTTCATTGTAATTGGCATACCTAAACAGACCGGTATACCAAATTTCATTAAAATCATTGAATGTTGTGTACATTTAAGTTATTATTGCCGCCTCCAACAAGAATGTTGTTATAATGATTTTTTTATAGTAATTGGCATACTTTAACATGCCGGTATATCAAATTTCATTAAAATTATTGAATGTTGTGTATAATTATTTTATTATTGCCGCCTCCAATAAGAATTTTGTTATTTTGAATTTATTATTGTAACTGGCTTACTTAAATATCCCTGTAAACTAGAGGTCGGCGTTTTAAATTTTTTTAAAGCCCGGCCTGGCCAAGGCCCAAAACCCAACCCCAAACTCGGCCCAAAGCCCGGCCCAAAATTTAAACCCAAAACCCGGCCCGGCCCAAAGCCCAGCCCGGTACAACCTGGCCCGGCCTAAAGCCCAGACCGGAACAAATCGGCCCGGCCCGGCCCAAAGCCCAGCCCGGAACAAATCGGCCCGGCCAGGCCCAAAGCCCAGTCCGGCCCGGCCCGGCTCGATCTAAACCGATACCAGGTCCGTTTTAAACGTGACCTTGTTTGTTGCTAACAATTTAATAATACACAATAATGTTTTTCTTATTTGTGTAAACTTCAGTTATTTTGTATCAGTAAACCGCAATGTTAACCTTGATTTAAATAAAATATTTGTACTACTTACCTATCTGAAGTTTAAATTAATAAAAAATTAAAAATTAATAAGTATAAAAAGCAGAAAATATTTAAAAAGAATTTATTTACTGTTAATTGTCAAATACATTATTTTTTGTAGTCTACTTAGTGAAAGCATTGTTCGTCTTTTGTCAAATGTACTACTAACAAAAGGTTTCTACATTTAAAAAAAGGTTCAATATAACAACATTTTTGAGTATATTCACAAAAAATTATTAAAACATTTAGATGCCATTAATAAAATTAACTTATTGAAAATATCGAAAAATGGACATATTAACTTTTGCGTGAATGCTCCTCATATTTATAATTTAAATAAATAAACAAAGTGTAATTGTTTTTATACTAAAAAGCCGCTGGATTGTGAGTATTTAATTAAATTAAATTTTATCTTATTTTTAAATAATAATGTATAGTGTGAAATTTGAGTATTAATATATATATATATATATATATATATACTAAATAATTTTTTAATACGTTTATTATCTGGCCCTCTTTAAAACCTGATCCAAAGTCTGGCCCGAAATGCAAAAGCCCAACCCGGCCCGGCCCGGCCCAAAATACAAAAGCCCGGCCCGGCCCGAAGCCCGACCCGGCCAAAAATGAAAAGCCCGGCCCGGCCCAAAGCCCGACCCGGCCCAAAATGCAAAGCCCGGCCCGGCCCAAAGCCCGACCCGGCCCAAAATGCAAAGCCCGGCCCGGCCCAAAACCCAGATGGGCCGGGCCGGGCCGGGTTTTGGGCCGGGCTGGGCCAAAATTGCGGACCTCTACTGTAAACCAAATTTCAATAAAATCCTAGATTGCTGTGTACATTCATGTTATTATAGCCACCTACAATAAGAATTTTTATCTACTGATTTTATCATTGTAGTTAAACATCCCTGCATACCAAATTTTATTAAAATCATTGAATGTTGTGTTTATTTATTTTGTTATTGCCGCCTCCAACAAGAATTTTGTTATTCTGACTTTATCGTTGTAACTGGCATACTTTATCGTCCTTGTATACCAACTTTTTTGAAATCATTGAATGTTGTGTTTATTCATGTTATTATTTCCGCCTCCAACAAGAATTTTGGTATACTGACTTTTTCATTGTAATTGGCTTACTTAAATATGCCTGTTTACTAAATTTTATTAAAATCATAGAATGTTGTGTACATTTATGTTATTATTGCCGCCTCCAATAAGAATTTTTATATACTGATTGTATCATTGTAATTGGCACATTTAAACATCCTTGTATACCAAATTTTATTAAAGTCGTTGAATGTTGTGTTTTTTATTTTATTATTGCCGCCTCCAACAAGAATTTTGTTATTTTGAGTTTATCATTGTAATAGGCATACTTAAGCATCCTTATATACTAACTTTAATTAAAATCATTGAATGTGTGTACATTTATGTTATTATTGCCGCCTCCAACAAGAATTATGGTATACTGATTTTTTCATTGTAATTGGCATACTTAAACACTCCGGTATACCAAATTTCTTTAAAATCATTGAATGTTGTGTATAATTATTTTATTATTGCCGCCTCCATCAAGAATTTTGTTATTTTGACTTTATCATTGTAACTGGCTTACTTAACATCCCTGTATATCAAATTTTATTAAAATCCTAGAATGTTGAACACATTCATGTTATTATTGCTGCCTCCCACAAGACACACACACTGATTTTATCATTGAAATTGTCATACTGAAGAATCTTTGTATACCAAATTACAATAAAATCATTTAGTATTGGGTATATTTATTTTATTATTGCCGCCTTTAACAATAATTTTGTTACTTTGACTTTATCGTTCTAATTTTCATACTTTAACATCCTTGTGTACCAACTTTAATTGAAATTATTGAATGTTGTGTATATTTATGTTATTATTGCTGCCTCCAACAAGAATTTTAGTATATTGACTTCATCACTGAAATTGAAATACTATGACATCTCTGTTTACAAAATTTTATTGAAATCATAGAATGTTGTGTACATTCATGTTATTATTGCCGCCTCCAACAAGATTTTTTTTTAGTATACTAATATTTTCATTGTAATTGGTATACTGAAACATCTCTGTATACCAAATTTCAATAAAATCATTAAATATTGTGTATATTTATTTTTTTATTGCCGCCTCCAAGAGAATTTTGTTATTCTGACTTTATCATTGTAAATGACCCATTTACGAAATTTAATTAAAATTATTGAATATTGTAAACATTAATGTTATAAGTGTGTTGCCTCCATTATGAATCTCATTATGTATTATTATTATAACCTATATACTGAAGAATTCCTGTTTACTGAATTTTATTTTATTTATACAGCATTATATATGAATGTCATTGTACCGCCTCCAATATGAAATTCAGTATTATTTACATTACTAGTGTACAAGACATTTTTAAAAACCTGTGGTTACTGAATTACATTTAAATGTATAATTTTGTTTTTTAATACTTGCAATTAAGATAATACGACATGTATAAAAAATATATACTGTTATTGTAATGAATTTCCGACTGATATATCAAATATAAATTCTACAAAGAAATCTTATGACGTCATTCTTACAAACTGTTATTCCGTACGAAAACAAAATCAAGAATATTTTAGAAACTTTATTATTATATTATCTATTCCCTAGCTCCATCTTTGGTTTAAACTAAAAACTGAATTTATACTAATATACGGAAATCGTATATATTTTATACAAATATCCGTTACACGATTTTGGCGATAAATATCCTCAAACACGTATAAATTGAAATAATTTAAACAAATTCAAAAATATTTGCAATTTATTGTAATCCAAGTGTAATGTGATGTATTTATGTCGACTGGATCTCCAAAATGCAATGATTAGCTTATACATTTGTTGTTAAATTGCAATAAACTGATTTCAAGTTTGGGGATATGCTCAAACTTGAAATATCTCCAAACTCGTGGTAAAATCTCGCCAAACTCGTGCCCAGTCAAACATATATATATCATAATTTTAAGTTATTCTTAACCGCTATTAAGACTCCGCCACCACTGCTTTTAGAGCTGGTGTTAACATTTCTGTCCATCCGATAACCAATGTACCGGTCATCAATAAATTCATTATCGGATATAGAAGGGTAAAGCCCGGTTTCAGTAAGAGCCAAGACATAAAAATCATCCGTCAAACACGAACAGAAAAAATCAACTAACTTAGTACGTAGACCTTTCACATTTTGATAGTAAACAGTGAGAGTATTAATGGATTTTGAGTTAGTTACTACTTCTGCGTTCCCTGGTAGTTGCTGTCCGGATGGAAGTGGCGTTTTGGGTGCCGATTCGTATGAAAAAACTCCTTGACGGCAATGCCAACCGGCCATTGATTATTGTCTAGAAGTCGAGGAATAAGTGATTCTTTCACACCTAGCTTGAATGAACAGGTATCCTCATTGTTGGTAAGTGGGAAACATTTAGCATTATTAATGCCAAGAGCATCACTCATGTATTTGAGAATATCTGTGTCTTTTGTTCCTGGTAAAACTCTACCCAGATAAAGCCATAGTCTTCTTTCTGCAGATCGAAATGACGATAACTCTGTTGTAGAACTTCCGATGATTATTGGAGCTTTGCGCTTAGGTAAATTAGAACTCGCTTCAAGAGTAGGTTTACCGTGGTTCAGCACTGTTAAAGCAAATGAAGAAGAGAATCCGGTATTATTATTAATTGTAGACGCGGACATGTTTTGTAAGCGCTCCATATTTGGAGATTTAATATCAACAAGATCAATTAATGGTATAATATATTTGTTGTTGTTGTTGTTTGTCTCATAATTTTCTATTCAACATGATTTTAAACGTGATTTACAAGCTTGTTTTACGTTTGCTACAGTTATTCTACTGTACTTAACAAATCATAATGCCTTTAAGCCCTACTGCTGTGGCAAAAATTATAGCGTCGATTAAAGAGTTTTTATAGAAAATACATTATGGAGGTTTTCAAGGACCATGTTATGCCAATTATGGGCAAGCGCGAAATTTTCATGCAAGATAATGCTAGACCTCACGTTGCCAGAGTTGTCAGAGATTATATGGATAAAATGAGATTTTTGCGGTTTGATTGGCCTGCTTTCAACCCGCATATGAGTTCCATAAAACATGTCTGAGTTGAGTTGGGACGACGTATCCAAAAGCATACACCTGCTCCAAGTACTGCTCAGAAGCAAAGGCAGTTGCTATTGCAGAAATAGAATAATATCGATCAAAATGTGATCCTTAATTTAATTCTTTGTCGACTTCAAGCAGTCATTAATGCAAGAGATACTCGTTATTAGTAATAGGTTTTTTATATATTTTTTGTTTCATATTAATCCTAGGAACAATAATTCGAACTTTGTCTAAACTGTAAACTATTGATATTTCCAAAACAATATTGCATACATAAGGTTAAAACAAAAAATTCAAAAACTAAGTTATAATTTTAAAGTGACCATTTTTATTTTTTGCTCGCTAGTCTATATATCTTAATAAGAAACACTGTGTTACTACCTCTGACACATTTCTATTTATAAAATTATACGTAATTTTATTATAATTTGATTCTATAGCTAGTGAGATGCAAGATACACTGATAATAGGTGCATACCCTAAAACACTAGTGTATCTGTCTAAGTGAAGAAGCAATTTACATAAAAAACATTATTTGTTAATCTTAAATATTATTCATTTTTTTCTAACAAATATTTTCAACTTATAATTATTCTTTTAAACGTTTATAAAATAAACATGTTTCACATTTATATGTTATTTTGAATTTCAAATTGATGATTTAATTAAAGGTGCTTTAAATTGCTTGTGTTTTATTGTGATTTTTATTATTAATAACAATTTAGTATTGTAAATTTGTTAGTTACTTACTAACAATATGCATAAACGTCAATAAGTTAATCATTTTTTTCTTTTACTTCTAAATTCTAAAATAATAATTTATAAGTTATATCATTTTTATTCCCGACGGTAATTTTATAAATGTCATTTTTTAACAATAGTTTGTATTTCTCTCTTTCAATTTTAACAAAAACTTATTATAAATATTAATGGTTAAGAAAAATATTTTTGATAGTATGTTTAATTTCCAAAACTAAAATTTATTGGTTATATTTTGTTCATAGTTGGCGTTCCAAATGTTATTCACTTACTTATAATTAATTAAACTTAAAGAATATTAACAATAAGAGTACTTTTTGTATTCTAAATTACATTTGACTTATCATTATAGTCATAATCAATTTAATTTTTATAATAAAATTATAAATTGTTAACATTATTAAAACCAATTACATTATTATTAGATAACATTTGTAATAAAAAGATTTTATTGTTGAAATTTAATTTATTTAAGATTGGCAACAGTGATGTTTGGCTATTTGACATTACCGGTAGTAAAAAAATTGAGTCATCATTAATATACTGATATTATTGTATAAAACTAATAGAATGGTGTGAGTTTTTGTAAAAAGTATCTTCGAAATGTGCCAAAGCCGAAATGCTAACGGGTTGCAGTGCGGGATTGTTTTGAGATTCAGTAAAAGTGAAAATGATTGTATGCTGTCCGGGCAGTATATGACAACATTATATTGTTGTAGTTTAATTTATCTCAGATTGGCATTAGTGACATTCTGTCATTGACATCACCTATGGTAATTGTTTTAAATCCCCATTAATTTACTTATGTTATTATAAAAACTTGACGGAATGTTATGAATTTTGGTAAAACGTAGCTTCAATATGTATCAAAGCCGAAATGTTAACGGGTTGTAGTGCGGGAGTGTTTTGAAATTCAGTAAAAGTAAAAATATGCAGTGCGGGTCCGTATGACAGATGCAGCAGTGCACGTAGGAATATTTATTGAAAATATATTTTGGTCCGATCACTAAACATCCTACACAGTACGCCATGAAGTTGTGGATGCTGGGAAACATATTGGTGAGAAATGGTTTATTAATTTTAGTAATAAAAATCTTTGATGATAATAATTGAACTACTTATAATAAGTATAAACAGTTTCCTACTATTTATAGTAATTCAGTTTGCAACAATAATTGATTTTAATTGGATTATTTATATTAGTGAAATTTTTTTTTTGTATAAATACAGGATGTTTACAGTTATGTGTAAAATTATTTATTTTTGAGTTTAAAATAATAATTTAAATACAATTTTTTGATACAATTTAAATTTCGATACAAATAGATTAAAAAAAAAAACACTGAAATAATAATAAAAACCAATACGCTAGATAAAATAAATCTTGTAATATATTTTATATCAACCTAGAAAAACAATATAAAAGACTAAATCTCATTAGAGATAAAAATTGGGTGATTTTTAATATCCAAAATGCACATTTTTAATTTTTTTAGGTTTTTGTACAAAAAAATAATTATTTAATTAAATTTTAATACACAGGGGTAAACATAAAATTGCAATAATATTTTTTTAAATTTTATCTACAAATTTTCCAATACACAACATATTAATCTAAAAAAAAAACATACCGGGTGCCCTAATAAATAAAGTATAAAAAATTATAAATAAGTACACTGCTCAAAATAATTAGAGAAACACATATTTAGTTTTAATGTTATTAACAATATCTAAATCTAATATTTAAAAATTCACATTTTGTTTAAATAAATTTGAATAAACAAAACAAATTTTACATATCACTTTTAAGATAACAATAACAAAAGTAAAGTTTGACACTAGTATATCAAAATGAAGCATCTAAATGAGGTAGAAGTTATTTGTGTTCTTGTTTTTATTAAGAGTAGCACTAGTATTTAACAAATTACAAAAAAAATTAACGTCAGTCTTTCTGTCATTCAACGTTTGTGAAATCGATACCTAAAAACCGGAAGATATAGAAGACGCATTGGACAAGATCTTTAGAAAATAAAAACTCAATTCAGGAGCCTTATTCTGGCGCTCGTATCCACGTGGATATTACGTCACACCGGTTGCTAAAAACGAAGTAGGTATTGATAGCGGTATTCTGGCGATGTTAGCAAGGGCAATTGACGTCATAGATCGTTCAAGGCATTGCTATTGCTTTCACCACCTCGGGAGGTGTTGCTCATTCGTTTTCAATAGCGCTATAGTGTTTATAGCAGCCTTCACTCTACAGTTTGTTTATATTTTATATAAAAGTTTTAAATTAAGGTAAATATATTTAATATTATATTATTTTTTATTCACTTATGTTATTTGCCTATATAATATGTATATTATAAAAATATTTTTTAAGGTTATTTTATAGAATTTATTATAATATTAAAGGTAGAAATAAAAAGTTTGATATTCAAATTTGGTTTGCATCATTAAAAATGATTTAAAATTAAATATTTTATCAAGTGTTTAATATACTGTCTTGCAACTACAATTTTTAATGTATCGAGTAATACCAAACATTTTGTATGTAGTGTTATATTAATTGAATATAATATATTTTTTTTATTTGTTCATACATAAATACAATTAATATATGTTTTTTAGATTATAGCCACTTTGTGACAGTCGAAAGCTGTGGTCGAAAGAGAAGAGCCTAGAAGAAATATCTAGGACTGAGTTTTGCTCGGATAAATTTATATTATATATGTATTTTTTGTAAAATAAACTATGATTTAATAATAGACTTTAATTATTTACATTAATTAAAACTGAAATAGTTATAAATGTGATGAACACATTGATATGTTTATTAAATTTTATTTATAATAAACATAATATGTTTGACAATATTATTATACCGTTAATCCAGTTTTCAAATTTATTTTCACATCTAACATCTTACATTGCAAAAGTGAGGCGAGGAACACTTCTAACATCTTGCATAATATCTTTTTAACCATTAACTAGAAATATTTATTAGATAATTATTAGGATATAATTTATTACTTTAATTTTATTTTTCTTATATTGACACATAATTATTTAAAAATATAAATTATTAGATTAGTTTTATTAATATAGAATATACTCCATATAAATAATAATTTCATGTTGACCATTTTCTCATATTTTCGAGCTCAAACAATAACAAACCTATCATATGTTTAGTTTAATAGATGGCGCCAGCCTTTCTTTAGCAATACCTTACAATGGCAACAGAATAAGGCGCATCAATATGTGACGTCATGAAAATATTTTTCAACACATGCTCTTGCCATATAAAATAGCAAGGGCAACATATTGCTAACGCCAGAATAACGCTCCAGAACCGGTTTTCAATTGTACTCTCTTTCTAACAATTTTCAAAAATTTCAACCTTAGTTTTGCAAACTAGATCAATTCAATAACTAGAAAGGGACGTTTTTTTGTATTTTGACTTTTGTTTTTAGCAAAAATACATTTTTTAATAAAACTGATTTAGTAATTTATTCAAAATTAGTCAATCGAATCACATCGGCCAACGGTCAAGCATAGACAGTTGTTTCGGTTCTACAAACCTCGTCAGTATGCCTATTTATTTATTTATAACATTTTTTAATGCTTTGCTTAAATATGCATTTTTTCAAAGACGCTAGACATTCTATACTATTTTGGTATGTCAGTTTTCAATTGATCAAAGCAGCTAAATTTTTATTTATTGCTATCAGAGGTTATTCACACAAAGACTGGTCATTGATGTACCAATAGCTGTAGCACTAATCCAAAGAGTGGTTTAGTTGGGCAAAGCGTTTAACTCAAATCTTGGCGCATAAACTGTCACAGATTTGAGTCTCATCTCCGGTAGAGCATTTTTAAAATATTGTGGCTTTTATTATTAATAATAATGTTATGATAATAATATTTCTTTCATATATTATTTAGAACATTAGTCTAATACATAATTAGTGTTCATATAAACCAAAATTACATTTTTTTTATAGGGTTTTTTTTAAATTCCATTTTAGTGAGTTATTAGTGTCCGGTTGTCAATCCTGTGAACTTTTGTAGTCTATTGCGACTCATTTGTGTTACCACTGTTTTAATATCATGTGATGGTCCTGTTTGGAATTTTCTTTTTTTTTGAGTGTGTCAATCTCTTACAGCCTCATGTTTGCTGCGGATTATTTTTTTACCGGTTTGTATGAATTCCCGAAAAAGGGTTCTGGTCCAGTAAATGTCTCCTTTGTTTCTTGTTTGTTAAGCTAGTTTGCTATAAAGTTTAATTTTGTTTTCTGATTTTCTGGTATTTATACCAGGCAAACTTTGGAGGTTGTGGTCACTGCTTCCAGACTATATATGCAAGTCATAACCAGTTTGGAATTTATTATTGGCAATTGCAGAGCTTGCAATACCGCTTCACTGTTTGACATAATATTTATCAGTCTGTCAGGTTTTAGTGCTTTCTCAATTATGTCCTTGGCGCACCATTCTGCCATCTGCCGTAACAAAGATGGTTTTCTTTGGTGGTTGTCTTTGTAGATTTCAGCTTTGGTACTTTTTTAGTCTTTAACCCCATATGTGTACCAGATAGTTCTTTTGACTGTTTTCAAGTATTTATTCTTTATCTATTTGTTTTGCTGTAGTATTATTACATCTAATTTCTTACTAATGCAGTGGCTTTTTATGAAGTCCAACCTCATCATTCAAGTTTTTTCTTCATGCAACAAATTTGTTATGTTAGGTCAGTAGATCCCAAGATTTACATTTTGTTTATTTATCTGCAATCTGTATGCTGCTTGTCTTGCTTTTGCCTTTACCATCAGATAAGGTAGCGGTAACGATAGTAATACTTCCATAGCTGCTGTGGGCTTTGTTCATTTGCTCCCGTTATTAGCAAACATGTTAGCCTCAGAACTTTGTTGTAATGTAGTTTTTTGGCCGTACACTTGAGAGAAGTTATTTCTCCTTATACAAGCGCTCCGTATGTGATGAGTGGTCTTACCATCACCGCGTGTAACTATCTGGTCATACTTGGTGTTAATTTTCATGTACGTCCAAAAATAATTTTAATTGCAAAAAACACCCAAATGGATTTGGTTGTTATATTTGTTGAAGTTTAGCCTAGTGTCAAGCTTTAGTCTTAGATATTTTACTTCTTTTGAGAGCGTGGCTCCATACTCCTCAAGTTTTTTAGACCACAGGTGTTTTGCCGTTTTGTGGACGGTACAGTCATTGTTTTGCATGAGTTTACTGATAACCTTTTCTTTTTGCATTACTATTCTACGCTATTTAGTGCGCTTTGTAATATGTTAGACACGGTTGCTCTAAACTTCCCGTATGCAAGAATAGTAAGATTATTTGAGTAGCTTAGAGCAAAGATGCTCATGGCGTAGAGTATCTAACGTAAGTCATCCATGACTAAACACTACAGTAAGAATTAAAATACGCCCTCTGCAATCACCCGTTGGCAACTTTAGCTCTAATAGTTTTTCCATATAATGTTATGATTACAGACCGGTTCTTAAGCATAGAATTGACTTATTAATGAACAAAAGGATCTATTCTTTGGTTTTTTATTGTTTTTGCAATGGATTTGAAGGTAGTATTGTTAAATACCTCCAATATTTAGAAAAGCACCAAAAGCTATTTCTTTCCATTGGATAGTATTTTTGCACTTGCTGACTAGCTGGTGTATAACTAGCTTGCAAAATTTACTTGTTTGGTTGTTTGGTTGGCATACTGATGTTAGTGCAGTAGTCTGCTTTCTAACGCTTCTTTTTGTATGTACTATATATAGATATACTATAGATTACTTTTTTTAATAAATTTTCATAAAAGATGTTAGGCAAGTTGATTGGTTTGAAGGATTTAGCCAGAGCATACGTAGGTTTTTCCGGCCTTGTTATACATACTATCTTGGCTGCTCTCCAGCTGCTTAGTATTTGTGAAGGTGCTAAGCTTGCTCCGAGGATCTTGCATAGAAGCTTTTTTAACTCTGCGTACTTATTTTGAGCATAATGGGATAAACTCCATCAGTTCCTTGAATCTTGAATGGTTTAAATGTGTTGATCTCCCATTTCAGGTTGCTCTGATTAATTAGGGTCTTTGTTTTTTTTCTAGTTCCGTTTGTATATAATTTTTTTTGGCAACTCTAGGTCCGCAAGCAATTAATGTTTCCAGTACGGTTTTTGATTACGGCTTTTTGGAGGCGAGAACTTGTAGAACTGTTTAGAACGTTCTTACAAAATCTTCTCTACGATTTTTTTAAATTTTTTTTGGATAGTTTATTATATGCCGTAAGACTGGTTTAATATGTGGTTTAGTCAGCGTTTTTCTTAGCTTTCTATTATCCGCCTTTGCCTTGTCCAGTCTCGTATTCTACCAAATAATCTAGTTGGAAGTGTGCTTGACAGTGCTAAGGCCAGCTTTCTTCAAAGGCGTTTTAATGAAGTTGACAAATATATCTGTCTGTATCTTCAGTTTTTGTGATGTTTTTGCTATGTTTGAACAGACCCCAATTTGGCTAACTAAAATTTTGTTGTATAGATCCCATTTAATTTTTTTCGGATTCCAAAAGACAGTTTTTTTCAGATTTAATATGGAATTAAATGTACGCATGATCAGACAATGAGTGCTCGTCTAACACGTACCACTTTTTAATCACTTTACTCGCTTTATTATTTGCTAATGTTAAGTCACCTCGCTACGCAACGCATTGCAAAATGTTGGCGTGATACCTTTGTTTATGATATTAAACTTTGCATCCAAAGATCATCGGTGCATTGTCCCCACTTTTTGTCAGTTTCAGTAGTTCTGCAGATGTTGGTGGTAGTGGTTTCTGCTGGTTGTATAGAAAGTATTCAAAGATTTATTTCTAGGTTCCTTTCTTTACTATTGTCACTAAATTTCTGAAACATAGGTTCCATAATGGCATTAGATTAAGTACATGCTTGTTAGGGTGTGCTGCTTAACCCCTTTATCTTTTCTTTATAAATTTACGGGTTTTGGTAAAAATGCAGCACTTCATAGCACAAGCATAAGCCGTTAAATATCAGCCTTTGCAACTAAAAAAAAAATACTTGGAGAGTTGTAAAATATTGTTATTTAGTCACTGGCAATCAAAACCTTGTATCTGGCAGTAAAACTTTATACGTATCAGCTAAAAGTATGTTGTACATTGGCAGTTAAGACATAGGGGTTGCACAATAACTGCAAGGCACATAACATTAGTAAAAAGCAGTTACAAACATACTAGTATTAGAGTATACCTTAGAGTTGTGTTAATTACGTGACTAGTATTGCGGTGTAATATGTATTGATGTTATAATGCTGATTCTGGCATTACGGTATACTGGGTCTTATGTTAGAGATAATTTATATGTTTGTTAGTTTTACAGAATATATTAACAGTTGTGAGCAGGTTCAATTTGTAGGGAAGCGTGCGAGAACAATATCATGTTGTAGTGCTGGATAGAAGAATATAAACCAATTTAGCTCAAACGCAACGTAGTGCAAAAAAGAGTAACAAAGAATGAAAGATAAGTAATTTTTGCAAAGTAAAGTAATAGGGTTTATTAATTTAACAGCAATGGCCGTTTTTTGATTGTTTAATAAATTAGTTTTAAGTTTTTAATAAACAACGTTAACGCTCGGTGTGGTAGTTGAGAGGTTTAGCGTGAGTTGCGTTTGTTCTATCTAATGTCAGTTAGCTGCAGTCAAAAAAATGCGTTTTGTTTTTGCTGTACTGACATGTTGTCCATTTTTGACATCTTAAATTGCTTAATGTATGCCTGAAATAATCTATGCTTAGGGAAGATATGTACGAGGTCGTATATCAACTTTCATTAGGCGTAGTTGGATTTTTATTAAAGTTCAGGATTCACTCTGCGGTATTACATTACATTAAACATATTAGCATAATTTTCTAATTCTTCTACTATTAGGTTTGCTTTGACTGATTACTATATGCAAAACTTTTAAGGTAGTTTGTCATATTTTTCTTTTTAACATTTAAATAATTTTAGATTAAAACACTATGACAAATGGAACAATAACTTTAAATACTTAATCAACCGCACTTTTGATTAGGCTAATCGTAATGGGTTTATATTTCTATCAGCAAAGTATTGCATATTATTTGTTGTAGAAAATAAACTCCATATAAAGACTTTTTCTGTTTTAGAGGATACTGTGTTAATGAGAATGAGTAAACCATGCTCTGTTTAATAAATGTTAAATAGCATTTACTAAAATTTAAGCTAATCAATCAAACAAATACACTCTTGCTTCAAACATCATAAATTAAGTATAAGGTTTTAATATTTTAATGACATTTAATAGAAATTGAACTGTATTTAAATGTATTTCATTTATTAACAATTTATATTATAATTTTATTGTTATGTTCTGCATGCAGCAAGTAATCGAATTGTATTTGTCTCTATACATTTGATTTTAATGTACTTGAAGCACGTATCTAATGTCACCTTGATTCATCCAGACCGCATCGCATTATTTCTTATCGTAGCGCTCGGCTTAATCAGTGCAATAAGCTCTAATCTCAAAAAGAACTTTTACCTGCAAATAAATACACAACTTGTCCAGACAAATCAGTTTGTTAGTGCGCGTTCTCGGGTGTGTTTGCAAAGCATTCAATTAAAATATTCAATTCGTCTCGTGTGTGTATGTGTGTGTTATTGTCTACTGCGATGGTGTAGATCGATGCTTGATTATATGGTGAGTCTAATTAATTTGATAGTTCCTATATTGCGGGATTTATAAAAATAAATGAAAATATAAAATTGTTTGTAAGTAAAATTATTGTGATTTAATTTTTATTGCATAATGTTAGTTTAACAAATTAATTAATATTCAAATATTCTGATTAATGCTAGCTTAATTATTATTATTATTACGCCAGCAATAATATTGTCAGTGTTTATTGTTCAATGTAAAAGTGTTCGATAATCGTGCATCCCCTCTATTTATTTTGATTAACAATGTGCCACTGGAGTTAATAGTATTATCCTATAATTGGGAAGGGGCGGTGATTGGGGTCAACTAGTGTTAATGCTAAAGCTTTATTGGTCCCTGCAGCAGTTATTTCGGCCTGGAATAATTAAAATACCACAAAATAAAAATGTAACTAATCGAATCAAATTGATTTTCTTTAATTTTCTGTTTTTTATTATTTTATTGTAACAAATATTTCTATCTTTATTAAAACAAATACAATTTTATTCTTTTTCATATCATATCATTTTTAACCACATATATGATGTAGTTAATATTACCAAGTTCCAAGAAAATGTTCTATCATATATTTAATGAATATCTTAAAAATTCATACGTAAGTTCAGTAAGATTAGATGGGCCTCACGAGTAGATTAATCCACTCGTAGCCAGGCCAGGCAGAAATAAATCAGAAAATAGAGTGTTCAAATATTTATGACACAAGAGGGAAAGAAATAAAAACAGGGCGGAATGACATGAAATCATTAAATCATAAACAAAGAATATAGAACAAAAAAATTCCAAAGCTAATTGAAATATTGAAAGATTAATGATGTAGAAAATTTTATAAAGAAAGAATAATTGTAATATTTATAAAAGAATCTTAGAACGTATATAAAATTGGATTTGTAATTGTAATGACAAATTTGTGTGTATATAGTTCTTATACTCAACAAGCGTTACGTATACAGTCGTGAAATAGTGTCAAAAACTAGTATTGCAATTATAATGTATATTTATAAATCAATAAAAACTAACGTATTTTTTTTTATTTGTTTCAGGTAAGCAATATTTATATTATTGAGAAATAGTTTTTCTTGATTACTAAATTTAGTATCTGTAATGTGGTAAGATTAGATACATTATAAACATTAAAATTAAGTTTTCCTAAAAGGTTATTAAGTGAAAAGATATTATAGATAAATTTAATCATTTATTTATTTTATGTAAATTGCTTTTCTACTCAGTGCGAGACAAACACACTAGTGTTTTAGGGTATGCACCTATCATCAGTGTTTCTAGCATCTCACTGGTCGAAGAGACAATTTAGATAAAATCACAGTAACTATTAAACAGTTTATGTTTAGTAAGATGCTGGGTACACTGATGATAGCTGCATACCCAGAAACACTAGTGTATGTGTTTCACACTGAGTGGAGAGGCAAATAAAATAAAATAAATAGTTTATTAAATTTAAATGATAAGTTTGTTTCGGTCATCTAATTCAAATAAAACGCACCAAAAATGCAGTTGCTTGCCCGTGTATGGTTTAACTGTACTACAGCTCTCCTTCACACACACACACACACACACACACACACACACAAAGAAACAGTTTAACGTTTTCTCTAATTGCATTGCGTTACCTCCTTCAACATATAGATAAATTTGTAAATAGGTAAAATATATTAAATTAAATAACGCAAATTTACCTAATTGAATTGTAAATATGTAGCAATTTGTTTTATTTGTTTTTATTTTTTTAAGTAATATTTAAATATAATTAAATCTTAACTTCTAGGACGATAAAGTTTATGAAATAGGTCAATAAAATTTTTGCAAAGCGGTATAATTATAATAGAATTATTGTTTAATTGAAATCCAATATTGAAGCGATAAAATAAAGTGGGTAGCAGTAAATCTCAGCAATCATATAGCGATTTACTGTACGTTATAATTTGATTTAATAAACCTGTAATTGCATTACAGTTCTAAAAGTATTTCTCAAACGGTTTATTATGGAATAAAATAGAAATATGATTCTATTTATTACACCTCGGTAAGAAAATAATATATCTTGCTGTTATAAACTAATGATTTAAGTATGCATAGTCATTATTATTAGTATTACACTAATATAGTTTATACTTAGATATAAACAAAACATAAATAATAGTTACTTATGTATTGAGTGTGGAAAAATAAGTTTTATGGCATGAGTTGGCAATACAAAAAGGAAAGAAAATGCTATAAAACGCATAAGTTGCATGCATTTTGTTTTGCATTTGAATTTTTATAAAATTGCATATAAAAACTGCTTCAGAACATCTAAAAAGGAATTAAAAATTTTTTAATTAATTATTACATATCATGAATGTTATAAAAATTTATTAAAAGTTTGTTTTCTCTGTGGTCTTTTTCAGTCTAAAATTTTTGACAATTTAAGGTCTGTTCTAACCTACAATTTAGACAGTTTGCAAACACAAACAAATTTTTGTCATCTTTGGGCAATCTTTTATACACAGTAATTTATTTGTATGCATAGTTTGAACGGTTTGCAAACTGTCCAAATTGTAGGTTGGAACAGATCTATAGTCAGTCACGCAATTTAGTTGGTGGAGCAGTTCAAGTTTTAAGATTTTTCATAATTTCTTTCAGGAAGTTGTTGACTTTTTGATGAACTTTTTTGGCGTGCTTTAGATCAGCGCTCTTGGTGATTGAGAAGAAGCATTTGAGTTTAAAATTGTCTGAAAATGTTTTGGCTTTTCTTTTGATAGTGTCTGTTCCGTAAGACTTTAGAAATTATTCACATTGGATTGTCAACTTTTGTGATAGATTCCAAAATGTTTTTTCAGCACAAATCTGCTTGCAACCTTATGGTCAATATCACTTTTTTGTGAAGCAAGTTTAAGATCTTAAGATCTTGGGGGTTGCGATGTTTCTGCCATTGATGTCTTTCGGTATTCTTTTAATGCTTTTGTATTTTGTAATATTTCAAGAATCTTTACCAAGGTTTGGCGGAATTAGTTTGTTAAAAGTGCAACAGTTTTTTTTTATGTTTTCAACCGTTTTTATTGGGGCCTGGCTGCTAATGCTTTTTTCCAGAGATTTTGCAAGAAGAAGCCGATTTGTATGTGTTACGAATTGTACTTTCTTTTTAGTTAATCCATTTCCAAAGAGTTTTAGTAGTTCTAGGTTGTAGTCGGAGCTGAGGTCATTTACTTATGTTGACTTGGGAGTTGACGTCTTTGAGTATTGTTATGTTAAGAACGTTTCTTTGGTGACCTGCAAATGGTAATTTGTGGAATTATTTGCTTCTACTACTTGAAATCATTTTTGAAAGGATTTGAATTTGTAAGGACCGTGGAAATCGGTCGTTTTGATTTGGTTGTTTGGGCTAATGCAGTTAAATGCAATATTGATTATGCCTAAATTGGGCATGTTTACTACGATTGCATTTAAGTGTGATTGTGTCAAGTTTTTCTGCTAAGATTGGTGTTCAATGTCTCAGATTTACCATCGACGTTTCCAGATATGTGAAGGTATTTGGAAATCTCAGCACTTTAGTGAGAGTGTGGTTTGATTCAAGCACTAGCAAGACGCTAATGTTTTGTTGAGTAAACTCTTTTATTTTAGTCAATTTCTCTGTAATGCCGTTGGCATTCCAGAATCAAATTTTTTTTAGTTTTCCGGGATTAGGTGCCGGCGGAATAACAACGTTTATTTAAGCCGTTGCAAAAAGGATTTATCCTTATCTCTTATTTTTTTGCAAATTAATTTTTGGGTTTTCTTCTTCTTTTTGGCATAGATATAGGTCCTGCTTTTTTTCAATGGCATCACTAATGTTTGAGTTGGGATGCTAAGCTCTAACTCTTGTATCATTGCTTTAGTGGGCGTTTAGGGGTCTGCTGTTATGTGGTTTTCCATTCTTGGAAATTTAGAGTAATTTAGTCTTTGGGCATTCTTTTAACATGATTTTTTTATTCTTTTTGTCTTGTTTGTGCTTACTTTACTACATCTTGCACTTTGCAAATGTTTCTAATTTCTTCACTTTTTATCCGGTCTAGTAGTGAGTTACTAGTTATTGCTCAAAGAGTTTTAATCTATGTTGTTCTGAGGAGCTTTTTATACGTATGTCATTACTACTGTTTGGAGATTCTCACCTTACTATCTGTTTTTAGGTGTTTATTTTTCTATTTGATGTTTTGAAGATATCCTGATATCAGATTCAGGTTTTTGTTACTTGTGATGTTCTAAAGTATTTAAATTGTATTACTTGTTCTATGGTTTGATTATATACTGCCAGTTTACATCTTTTAGGTTGCATATATATTGTTAGAGATTGGGTTTTTTGTATTAAGATGTTTATGTTATAACGCTGTTCTTTCGAATGTAAACATCATTCTTTTGTAGATCGTTTTTGTTTTCAGAAATTATGCTTGCATTGTCTGCGTAACAAATAATCTTTATTTTTATTTGTTTATCTGGTATTCTATTGCGCACTGTTTTTCCCAATTATTTCATACATTACTATATTGAATAAGGTAGGGCTGAAGTTAAGGCTGTTTTGCTGTCTAATACCAGTTGGTTGGTTTTGGTTATTAATTTATGCAGCTAACAATTTTGCAAAATACTGCATATTATGGTTGCACAATCAACCTCAATCATCAATTTTACTGGTCAAATCTATTTGGAATTTTTATAGGAACTTGCTAAATCTTGAAGTTTATAAGAGGGTCTATTCAGCTGAATTTTTATTGCACAATTTTTGTAAGGTTTTTTATATGCCATCTACATTCACCATTACTATCTAGGTTTGCTAAAACACACTACACCACACAACACTTATTAATATTAATTTTGCTCAAACAATCATATTCTTTTTTACATGTTGGTCACTAAACTAAACGTTTGCAACTTCTTTTTCAAATTATATTGTTTAGCATTCATTTCACAACTTTTACGCAACTTGTCCTATATTTTTTATATACTTTTTGAAAATCATTTTTAAACTTGACGTAAATTCAGTCAAACACAAATACTGTGGCTTGTGCTAGGCGTTTCCGCGCATCTTGAGAGAAAGAAACTTATACCAGAATGAAGTATGCATAATGCAAAAAATACACTTGAAGATACAAACTGTTATGCAATATATATATATATATATATATATATATATATATATATTTCAAGTTTTAAGATTGATTTGGATACAAATGTACTTACGTTACTATTAGCGCTCTCATCCCACTTTTGTCTCTAGAGTCACCGGTCACAGTATTTGAGTTTGACTGTAGTTTTGATTATAGAGTAGAGTCTGGGGACTTTGTATGATAACAATATCTTTTTAAAGTGTTTGCTCACAAACTGTAGATCGTTATCTACAAACATAAAGAATAATTGATTTTCTACAAATTTGTATATTTCTTTGTCCGTAGCTTGTCGCATGTGTCGTAGTAATACAAACTTACTGAACCAATTTGTAATAACTAATAAAAATTAATTTTGGATTTTGACTATTGATATAGTATAAAATAAGAAATTTGGCGAGTTTTTAAGTTAGTTCTTGCCAATAGGAATTTTCTGTGTGCTATATACATTGCAGTTTTTGGTAAACAATCAAACATTTTGACTTATACCTGGCCAAAAATAATGGTTTTGGACTTTCCTGAAAGTTTTATAAATTTCAGAATGCGCCGAGGTCGGTGGATTGTGGAGAGTTTGAATAACATCTATATTGTCTGCTGAAACTAGTATGTTTGATAAGAGTGATATAAATTTGTATAGTATCTATTTTTTATGTGGAAAAGTTATTTGAGTTACCCAATTTAAGCTACCACTTATTTTTAATTTTAGCAAAGACTAGTCCAACATTTAGAATACTTGACAAAGCGTAGGAGATAACTAAAAGTTTGCCTTTAGTTTAGATTTAGGTTGCGTTGACTTAATTTTATAACCTAACGTGTAAGTCAACCGGTTAAGTTCTGAAAGTTTTAAAGCCATATTTGGGTACCATATTTGGGTACCTAACATTTGTTTAAAACTTTTTTAAAGCAAATAAAAAAGTTAAACTTTCTCGTTCTGTTGTAGTTTTTCTAAGTACTGTTTAAACTTTGATTGGCATGTGCAATTATCTTATCTTTGCTAACCAAATTTTTTTTTTGGAGTAGACAAGCTACTATTCCTACTTTTTGTATAGGCTTGTTAGCTAACTTGATAAAAGTGGTTGGTATAGTATACGCTAATATAGTTTTAATCTTGTCAGAGTTTGTGTTTGTAAGTTTTTCTTATTTGCCACAATATCTAAATATTTTAACAAAGATTTACAAAATTTACCGTTTTTTATGTTGATTGTAAAATTTGCTTTATCTAAACAAAAAAATTACGGAGAGTATTAATGTTTTTTAAAAGTGTTAATTATTTTATGACATTAACATTAATTAAATAGAAAAAAAAAACGTTAGGTTTTATTTTTGGTTCAAATGTCTTGTTTGAAAAATTTTTTTTGTTAATGCAGAATCTGTAGTCAGTTGTTGTTTTTATTGACTAGTAAAACAAACAAACTTCAGGAACTAGATGAAAGTTTAATTGTAATTTGTTTTTAAGTTCTTTATACAGATCTTTTTGCATGGTTTTTGAAACTACGCAAGGTTTCTGTTTAATTAATTTTCTATTGTTCGTTTTAATGTGATGGGTGTATAACTGCGTTTGTACTAGTGGTTTTGAGCTTTGCTTTACAAATAATTGAAACAGTTTTTTCTGACATAACTTTTTCTGAGCAGAAATACCACAAAGCTCTTCTTATACTCTTTCCTCAAAATCAAACGTTTTATGAAATTGGATCTTAACACGATGCTAAGCGGAAATCAAAAATGCCCTGCACGCGTTTGGTCTAAAATTAAAACTGAAATATTTACGCTTTCATATTGCTATCCATTGTTATTAATTGTAATACAGTTAATAATCCTATTGCTTTTTTTCTATTGAATAGTTTACTCCTGTGTCAATTAATGCTAAATTTACATCTTTGTAAGGTTGATTATTATATAATTTTTGCGTAAAGTTTAGTAACACGTTTGTAGACTCTAGCTTTTAATATTGAACTTCAAAAAGTTTTTTACGTAGCTAACCCACTTTTTTCACTTAACAACTTTGACCGTTCTAATAAGGGGTCATGAAATACGTGGGCCGGAACGTATTCTTAATACATATTTTTTGTGCATTAACTGTTAGAACTGAATTATTACCATAAAAGTGGAAGGCGTTAACATTGACAGGCGAAGAACTATCAAACACCTTTTGTTTTTTTTTTTAGAGGAGAAAATGCTTTATGCACTGCCAGTCTACCTGGGCCTGTGGGACTCGGCCGCTTATTCAAAGAAGCTATACCTAAAATCTCCCTTCATTTCTCCGGTTGTCCGCAAAAATTACCCTTTGGTGGTACTTTTTGCGGAAGCTGCTTTTTTATGTGTTATTTTTTTGTCGTTTTTCTTCTTGCCGATTATGTCTTGTATAATTGCAGCTATTATGTTTCAGGTTGCTTTGTTTGTGGCTGACAATGTTGTCTGCTGTTAGGTTGCTGCCAAATACCTGTCTCATTTTATCTCTTTTATTATTTTAATATTGTATGTTTAGCGGAGTCTTTTTGGTCGCAGTACTAGCACTTTTTGTCATTTGAAATTTTGAACTTATGGAAAATCTGCATAGCACCCATGCCCCGTAAGAAACTGGGTGATGTGGCAGCTTCTCCATGTTTTCTTCTTGTCTATTCTGCCACGTTTGGAATTAGCCTTTTAGTTCATTGAGAGGTCTGTGTTTCATGTGTCCATTCCATTGTCTACAGTCACATGGTGTTTGTTTTTTTGTTTTTTTGCTTGAATAAAATTTCTACGTTTGCTTTCTTTCCCAGGCCAACAGGTAGATAGGGATTGAGCCTGTTATGACCTGCAACGCTTTTGTTGGGGCCGTACGATATGCAGAACTGACTCGTAGTTTCGTTTTTCTCTGCACCTTGGTGACAATCTTTTTATACTTTCACTCAGCCTATGTTGGTGCTGCGTATAGCATGGTTGAGTTGACAATGTTACCCATGATTTTCCTCTTGCTAGATCTCGTTTATGTTTAGCAGAATTTTAGCTGACGCCGTTGCTGATTTCTCCATCTTTTCCGCTGCTTTTGAGATGTGATAGCCTATGTTTTTATTTATGCCTAGGTGGATTGCGAAGTATTTTACCGTTTGCTTACTGGTAATTTTCTTTTCGCAGATGTTTGCCCTTGAGCGTATTTTATTTTTTTAGTAACACCATCTTGGTTTTTTTGGGGAGCAATTTTTAGTTTTTTGTCATTCATCTATCTTTTAACTCGGCAAGAGGTTTCTTTAATGTTTTTGATAATTTTCTTTTCATTATTTGCTCGGACCACGTAGGAAGATCATTTGCGTAGCCAATTAGGTTAACCGCGTCAGCAACATCCAGCTTTAGCTCACTGTTGTAGAATATATTCTACAAAACTAGGCTGGCAACTGCGCTTTGTGGATCCCCGCATGTCATTTCTAACCTGCTCTTTTTCCCGGTCTTGATGTATCTTTTGTCGAAGTAACTTTGGATGACATTTACCAAATATTTTGGTACTTTTTGCCTGTTTAGCCCTTCCACAATATCTTGCTACGTGATTTTGCACGTGATTATCTGCTTGCAGAGCTTTGACATTGAATTTAAAGAGCAGATTGGTATATAAGATGTTTTTTGTTGTTTATATCTTTTTTTGGTATCTCCACTAGGATTAGGTTACCCTGCTTTTAGTTTTTGGCTTTTCTTCAAAACTTTGTTCACCGCTCGTCGGAAGATGTCGGAGCAGTTGTTACTAATAAGTTTTATTACTTTTGGTAATATGCCATTTGCCTTCTTGGTTTTAATCTTTAGTCCGGCTTTGCGTAACTGTTTGGTTGTACACTTGGGTACATCTTGCTTTGTGACAGTATGCTTTTACCAGATCTCTATTGGTTTTTGCTGGAAAAAAAATGTTGTTGTTTATAATTGTCTTTGTTCCGACAGTTTGGTTGGCTGTCTTGCTTCTGCCTTCTTGGTTACAATTTGATACCTCAAGCCTCAAATGTTGTTTTTGAGTTTGTCACATAGCTGTTTCCACGCGTTTTGCTGCTTTAATCTTCAACCTCAGCTTTTTTTTTGATTGCGCAGTAGAGGCTTGTGCCTTTTTTGTTGGCTTTGGTAAGTTTCCGCTTATTTTTGTTACAGATGTTTTGTCGTAAACTCTTTTCTTTTCTTTGTAGTTGTCTTTCTTTTTAAAGATTATGTTACAGTCGTTTGTTATGAGCTTAGTAATGTTTTTTGAGGTTACATCGTCAAACCCCTAAGAATAACGTTAGGCTATAACTTAAATATGTGGAATCCCACGATGAGAACAGAAGCCAAAGCAGTAGAGGTTATGAGCGCATTAAACCGTTTGATGCTTAACGCCTAACATAGAAGGCATAAAACCTGAAAAAAGAAAAACGTTGTGATCAATGATTAACTCGATTATATTATTATATTATATACACACCGCTCAAAGTACTAGCAATAACCTGGGAACACGACGGACCAAACTGATAACGACCCCGCAACGAACAAAGACTAAACGATTTATGGCAAATAAAACAATAAGACTAGCAACCTGGAATATAATGTCTTGGAACTCTAAGGATCAAGAAACAATAAATAAACTGTCTGAAAAACAAATTGACATATGTGCTCTATCAGAGAAAAAAAAAAGGAAAAAAATCTGTAATTATGGCAAATACATCTTTGCTTATAGCAGTAGAAACAAATAGGATAGATACTAGATGTAAGAACATTAAATTTTGCAAATGTCGGCATTGATCACAGTTTAGTGCTGTGTAGGCTCCGGATAACCCACTCTAAGAAGAGGGATTTACAACTACATCTAGTTAAACAAAAAGCTGAATATAGAAGGTTTGAAAATAGAAAGCATACAAGACTTCTATGCCAGAAGATTCAAGCAAAAAGTTAACACCAACAAGATTCATGACTCGGTGAACAATGCATGGGCAAAGTAAAAAGTTAACATCATATCTGCATCAAAGGAAGCATTCGGTACAAAGACAGTTACCACCGGATCCAACAATACAAAAACTCCATGGTTTATGAATAAAGTATAGATACTAAGTAAAATAAAGAAAGAGGTGTACCTGAAATATAAGTCTTCAAAAACGTCATCGGACTAGTAAATATAAAGAAACACATAACAAAATCAACGCAAGAATCCGCCAATTTTAAGAAGAATACTGGGAAAGATTCATCAAAATCGTAGAACATGACGTAACTGGAGCACAGAAGAAAGTATGGAAAATGATTCGGAATCAAAAGAAAGATATAAACGAAAATCTCACCACTTGCAAAATAAGCACAGAAGACTGGTATGAACATTTCAAAAATATGTACGTGCAAGTACCAACAGGCAACGACCACATCAACTTACAGATAGAGAATAACACTATCATAATAGATGCAGAAGGCACTGAAAAAGCATTGAAAACTCTAGAGGGGGAGAAAGGCACCAGGGCTGGACGGTATACCAAACAAACTGTTAAAGTATAAGGGCCCCGATCTAATGTTAGAACTGACTGAACTCACTTAAAATATACTTTTCTACCAGGAAATCCCTAAAAAAATAAAGACTAGTGTCACTATACCAATACATAAAAAAGCTATAAAGAATTATCAAGGAATCACTCTACTCAGCTTTGTTCTGAAACTCATAACAAAAGTCACTCTTAACAAGATGGGGTTCTGGAAAAGCAGGTCAACCATTGACGTAATATTTGTCATACGACAAATTGTTGAAAAATCGATAGAGTACAACTCTCCGGCCTTCATGTGCTTCGTTGATCTTTTCAAAGCGTTTGATCGTGTGAGACTCGAAAACGTAATAGCAATTCTCACTAAAAAGAAAGTTTCCAAACCGCTTACTAATCTGATTCAACACCTATACCAAGATACAACAACATGTATCAAAGCAGGAGATGGAATAGCAGCAGAAATTCTAACAAGTTCCGGAATACGTTAAAGTGACTTGCTAAGCCCTATGCTGTTCAACATCATAATGGACAAAATTATCAACAACGTCAACCAAGAACGGTTACAGAATGGGGGGAAGCAGTGTGAACGTGATATGATATAGACAATGCGGTCCTGATTTCCAGCAGCAAAGACGACCTCCAAATACTTTTATTCAAGTTCATAAGAACCGCAAAAAATAACAACATTGAAGTATCTAAAGAGAAAACAAAATGCTAAACAATATCAAAGAAACCTTTAAGATGCAAATTGGAAATTGACTGTTGCGTCGAACAAGTAATGACCTACAACTATCTAGGCGGTGATATCTTTAACGCATGTGATCTGAACAGAGAGGTAACGAAACAATCGAACAAGGTCGCCATGCGAGACGTCATTGGAGGAACATATACATGTCGGTAACGAATAAAGTCAGAATCTACAAATGCATAGTAAGACCAACACTAACCTACGCGAGCAAATCTAGAGCTGAGACGAGCAAAATAAAACAAAGACTTGGAGTAACCAAAATGAGGGCGCTAAGGACGATGACGATAGTAGGGGTAACTCTCCACGACAGAATACCTAGTCGAGAAACCAGGAACGGTAAGATAGCTCAGTTATAGAGCGTTAGTGTAGCACTCTAACAGTCCCGGGTTTGATCCCCGAATATGACTAAAATAGTAACTTTGCTCTTTATCCACTGGGGTGATTCGGAAGTCACCTAATAAGCCGTCGGTCCCATCAACCTCCTTCAAACAAGTCGTAAGATTTCTGGGGCGATGTAAAATAGCTGTAAAACGCAAAATAAAGAAAGGAACAAATGCGACATAATCAAATTTGCCAAAACCAGAAGGAAAGAATGGAACGTACACGTCGATTGTATGGATGAAAATTTGCTACCAAAAATTGTGCGAGACGGAATCCCCTTGGCCAGGAGACAACCGGAAAGACCATCAAAAAGATGGGCCGAAAGCTAGATCTTATTATCTATAAATTCACCATCACGAAGAGGCCAAATGAAAAACAGGCAAAATGTCTAAAAGAAAGAGGAAAAAAAGCAGAAATAGAGATATATTATATGATAACATATAGGAAAGCGGTAATTAGGTAGCGCTTACAGAATCATCTTAACACGGGCTATACAGTTGGTGAAAGGAATTATTTCAATTTATCGGCTTGCCAGGAAAAGGTCTTAAGCTTTAGAAGCAAACAAAAAAAAAAAAAAAAAAAAACCAAAGCTAGGCAGGAATCTTTTGCTACTTGGGAGATGGAATGGAAGCACCCAAATGCTTAATGAAGGAGGTCATACGCAGTTTTTGATAGGACATGGGTGCTTTGGAAACTATTTAAAGCATATGAAGATTTGGACTAAACAATTGCACTACTGCGGAGAAACAGACACCCAAATACAAAAAATGGGTTGAAAACTCAGGAAGAGAAATAAATACGCTAAATTTTAACAACATCATTGACAAGGTGTTAAGCTACGAAAACGCATAAAACTCTATTTCAACATCATACAAAAGATTACTAGTAGAAAAGAAAAAGAAGAGAAGAAGTAATACCTTATGCAGGTTAGGTTAGCGACAGGTGAAGCAATGCCGAGAGCTGGATTCTACCCTAGGGTAGTGTTAGCCGGTAGAAACTCGGTACTACTGTATAGCACTAGCTACCAGAGTCTTAACTAAACTTTTTTTTTTCAAACAAAAAAGTCAGAACTAAGTGTACTCTTTTATCCAAATTAAAAAAAAAAAAATCCTTTTTGGATAAAGTCACAATTTAAAGCAGTGAGCATTTTGCACATTTCCAGTATTTACCTTTAACTTAATTTGTTAAGTTGTTTAGTTGGCAAAAATTTTATAGCAAAAACAGTTTTTAGTTTAGTAAACGCATCTGACAATATGGATTCAGTTTTGTGACACAATGAAATCAATTCCTTATTGTTGTAACGTCTAGTAATTCAAGGCAAAAAATAAAAACAGATGATAGGTTTTTTTATATATATCCTAACCTAGTGACTTTATCAGCAATCTGCAACCTTGGTTTTAGCATTTTTAGTAAATAAATTCACTTGCATATCAAATTTCCACTGAGTTTTAGATTCCATTTATATACTGAAGCGGTTTCTTCTTTGTTTAAACGTAATAATCTTTGAGTGTTGTTTCTTAATATGGTTTTTACAGATACATTTACAAAATTCTCCTTGTAAGAATTGCTAGAACTCAAACTTTTGCTTTTGCTAGAAAAAATTTCTATTATATCAGCCAGAACATTTACATAAGTACTGGTTATTGACTTTATGAGTTTGGATACTTTTATTTCAAAAACTCAATATACTTGTGTAGCCTACCCGACGATACATCTTCTAAACTACTAAAAAAATGTATTCAGAACGTTTTGCTTAAGATTAGATTTAATTTTTGACATCACTTACTTCCAAATCATTTTATTATTAAATTAAGAAAAAAATAGCAAGTTGGGGACAAGTATGATCACCGTGCAATGATTGCTTGTAAAGTTTGAAACTAGTTACGGTTTTTAAAATATATTTGTTATATAGTAAATGTGTTTTATTTATTTTACAGTAGTTTATTAATGTATGACTTGATAGTTTAAAAAAGAATTCTAACGTATGTTTCAACAAATTTAAATTATTATTTTATAAATTTTAATTTTAATAAAAGTTTTGGTTTGGTAAAAGTAAAGTAAGTAGTTCTAATTTCTACTAAGGTGATCTACCAAATATGAAAAGATATTGAAATAAAACAATATGCACTGTAAAATGTTTTTCTTTGTTTAAAAAATTATAGAAGTAATATATCGTGTTTCATAAACAGTATTAAATTTCATTTTTAACCACAATAAATACAAGCCGTTAAACTAAATCAGTAAGCATAATGTGCAGCAAGTTAATTTTAAAGTAGGCGCGCCTAGCTATTTATACCAATCTACTAGCATACATTACACCCCCCTTATCAGATTATTTTATTTTAAACGTTACTACTATGTAAAAATAATATTCCGTAATGCCCCCATGTCACGTCAAACATCCGCTTTATCAAACACTATCAAATAAAACTCCTCAACGGCATTCGCGATCTTGTCAAGATATCTGTGACATGATAAAATAAGATAAAATCCGAAATGAAGACAATGTCATGTAGAATGAAAAGATAAAACGACGCAATGTCGAAAATGCGCAAAGCGTCATTTCATGAAACAATAGAGGCAAAAAATAGCTCAGATTATAGTTAAAGTTTGCACCTACATTTGCATTTAAATGGAGGATTTCTATGGACTCATTTGGTTCCCAATTCATTTTCTGTTTACATAATTATACAGCACTATTCCGTTTTTAAGGTGATAAAAGTGGTTACGATGTGTAATTTAAAATTTGCATCTGATGTTGTTTTCAATGTGGTGTAATGTTATTCTTTCTCGCTTCTCAAAGAATCATTGATTTTTATGTATGTGTAGTTTGCTAGTTTGTATGCTAATTTTAATAAAACACAATTTTATGAGAATGGAACAAATTTAGCTATAGGATATTAATATTACTAAATATAGTAGGCAATTTTAAGTAATTACTTAGAATGTTATAGACATTGATTTATTTTTATCGTGTTTACCAAATATCGTGGTCAGTCTGAGAGACAGAGAAGAATCAATATGCGTTCATCCCATTTACGGATTGATTTTTACTTCAAGAATGGTTACATAAATGATTACTATTTTAATACACTCTCTTTTCACAGATTTGTATCTAGGATTCAATTCAGATGTAAGAAACTGAGTGGAATTTTATAGGTACAATCTTAGTATTACTATTGGATCAAAGCTCCCACGAGTTTTTCTGAACGTATGATATGCGATGACGGTTGTTTTATATTAGCTTTTGATACCTTGTTCATTCACATTTCAATTTTAAAACTAGTTGAAGAACTAATTAACATTTTAGTTAAGTATTTTATAAGAAAATTTTTAAATTTTTAAGTATAAAATTTTTGTTTATTAATAAAACTGATAACATAAAAAGTTGATTGAAATATATTACTTATTGCATCTTTTTTTTAAGTTTGAGGGCGCAGACTGGATTTTTTTCTACAATGTGTTAAAATTTTATTCAATTTATTATTAATAAAATAAACTAAGATTTAAATATTTTTTTTAAAACTTAATTTACAATTACATCAGGTCATCAAATAAAACTGAACACTTTTGTAATTTCAAAAACATAGTAAAACAAATAATAAAAAGGCTTATGCTGCATTAGTTGGACAGTGAGAAGTGATTAATCAACTCTAGAAAGACGGACGTATTATGTATTTTTATTTTATATATTACATAATTTCTACAATACTATATCTCATTTTATAACACACAATTTTAGTAATTAAAATACTAGTGAAAGTTTGTTAATATCAATTCTATACTTATTTATAATTAAAGTTTGAATCTTACTTATTTTTAAAACAATTTTGTATTTTTTTGCAATATACATAACGTTTAATATGATTACAAGTTACATCTGATAAAGTAAATAAAATTTAGATACATTTGAATCGGATACATTGTTCTGTTTAATTAGGTCAATTGCAAAGATGCGGTGTAATTGCATGTTTATTTGTATTTCGAGTTCGCGTTAGATTAATTTAATTTGTATATCGGTGTTTCAGTGTGTCAGGAAATTGCAGATGAAGGATGAGTTGAAGAAAATCCTGTTAGTCCTGATTGTTAAGCTGTAGAATGAAAAGTTAGTTAATGTGTAAATCAAATTAAAAATAACTATTAGTATTTATATGATTTAAATAAGTAATATTATTATAAGTGAAAACAATTGTCACAATTTTTTTGCAATTGTATATTAGTTTCACATAATCAGAAATCATGTATGACATCGGAATAAATTATTTTTATTTTCTCAACTAATTTCAATATGTTAACATTATTTTATATTTTTTTTATATAATTATAGTTAAAATTTTTATTTCAAATTTGGTTCCAGCTATAATGTACTTTCAAATGAAATTGTGCTTGTAAAGAAAAATTTGAGAAAAAAAAAAAACCTAACATCTTATTTTTAAGAAAGGGTTTTGCATAATTTTCAAAAATTAAAGAAAAAAAAAAATCTGTGAAAACATTTTTTTGGACAATTTTGAAGAAAATAAAATTTGGTATAATTTAAGTTACAAACGATCAAAAAATGTAAATTTAAAATTTAAGCTTTTTTTATCTTTTGCACATATAATATCTTTTTTTAAGAAAAACTGTCCTTTAAAGTTCTGCAAAGTTTTTAAAATTTAAGAAAAAAAGTTTTTGGCTATGAAAATATATATATTTTTTTTTAAATGCAATTCTGAGAAGTTACACAATAAAAAAATGTTAAAAACTCAAAAACCTCGATTATTTAAAATTTTGATTATTACTCGCAAATGGCTCACTAAAAATACCTGAAAAAAAAAATACATAATCAGGATTCATGTAGAGACAAATTTTTATTCTGTACACTTGACTTATACATGGCCATATATATGTATTATTATGTATATTGTTAATTTAGAAAATTATTAATAAGAGATGATTTACAGATCTGAATTTTTTATATTATTTAAAATATTTTTTTTAAAATCATATTGTTGAGAATTATAAAAAAAATATAAAAATATTGTGAAACTAATGCATGTGCTTATGAATATGCTATCACAAAAAAATTCTTATGTCAATTTTTTGTGACATTTTATAGTGTTATCTCTGTTAACTTTAGTTTTAAATGCTAAACATTTATCATTTTAATATCAGTTTAAAGAGGCGACTAAGATTGATTTTCAACTTAAACACAAAAGCATCATACAAATTTTAATTGAAGAAAACAGTTATTCTGATTTTTTTTTTGAGTATTATCTCTTACTATTGGACATTTTTTTTATTTGTCAGAGTAGGCTGTGCGGAAATAATTTATCTACATTCATCGACTCTGACGACTTGTCAATATTAGGGTCTGTGAGCGCAGGATTGCTAGAAATTAGCATTTCAGGTGGCGGCAGCCTAGATGCAGACTTTGGTTCAGATTAAGCCTTAGTCTGTTGAAGTTTTGACTTGGAATGAGTTGGAGCCTTGGTTGGTTTTAGCTTGATATGAGCCAACATCATAGATAGTTATAGTCTTATTTGTTGTGATTTTGGTCCAGATTGGACATTGGATTTTTAACCTATTGCTATAAAGTCCTTATTAAGAAAATTGTTTGCAATAGCAGTGAATTTTATAATTGGTGTTTGAACAATAGGTGTTTAAACATCTCCAGCAAACAATCTGAAAAAAATAGGAGCCGTAATTGCTTTTTACTTCTTTTGAGCATCAAAGTAAGAGAGTTTATCTGATACTCTATCCTTTCTTCTTTCATTTTAGGATAATCTCAAGAATAAACGGGGTGTTTACAATTACAATTTACTTTATCTGGGAGCCGCTTAAAATTGAATGTTAAGATCAAAAGTGTTGCATCTCTGCAATAACTGATACTATGAAATAACTCCTTTAGGAATATTTAAAGATTTTTTTGCGGCTCAACTGTCACTTTAATATTTTCTAATAACCTGCAGTTCTGCATTTTACTGCTCTGCAATCTATTTTTAACTTTTATAAGCAAGATACCGTTTTTCAACTTCTTACAAGAATTTAATGTTTTATTAATAATGTTGGAAATAGTCTTGTAAATTAAGAAAAGAGATACTTTTTTTGGACTTTGGTCACTTTTTGAACATTTAACAATCAAATACTTTACAAACTTTCTATTTGCGCTATTACAACCTTTATTAGCTTTTTTATCCGTAAACGGACGAGATCTTTTAGTTGGAATTTTAGAATTTACTTCAATAAACTTTGTCAACTTTATCGCTTAATATCTCTACTCACCACGCGGCGCCACATATGGGACGCTACATTACAAACTGATGCAGTTGCCAAGGCCAATTGAGCAATATACGTTTTATAAATAAAAATGACTTTTGCAAACACAAAGAATATTAACGGGCTCTAAACGTACCCTAAAGTTAATCATAACATCTCCCGTTTTACTAGAAGTTAAATCCAAAGTAGTGTGTTGAAACTAACACTTTTCTAAACCTGAGTATTAGCCTCTCAACTACTAGAACTTTTTTTTTTCTGGCTTTACAGCGCACGGCAAGATGTTCAGTGAATTTTGTCAAAAATAAACTTAAAAATAAGTTTGACTTGTTGCTGTTATTTTGTAATTTTTGTAATAGGTTGCTGTTAATTTGTTTGTCACAATTATCTGTTATTGTATGCCATTTAGTAATTACAGAACAATAGTCTGGTAAACAACGTTTGTTTGTGATTAAGTGTTACTACAAAAACCATGATTTTGTGGTTGCATGCTTTGTTACAAGGCAGTTCCATCAATTCATGTTATAAAAAAGTAGGTTTGTAAACCTGGATCAGCAAACAATGTTAAACATAAAAGACCCAATAGAAGTTTCAAAAGTTTCTAAAACATTGATAACGGCAGAGCAGCTATAAAGCAAATTCTTAAATGTTTTAATCAAAAACACTGCTAGATAGATTACATAAAGACTAGTACACACTAGTAGATCATGTTGCGCGATTTGTCTATAGACCGTCTAGCGTCCACACTACAATGTAAATTTCACAGTTCCATCTTTGCAGTCTACTATGGAGGACATTGTTTTGTGTAGAATGAGTTTCTGCTTACTGTTAATTAAAAATAAAAGTACGCGGAAACGTAAACGTTGGTGGACCCGCGCAGTGCACGCAAAAGAACGTAAGTTTGATAATGTATTTTTAAATAAATTAAGACTAAAAGACGCCATGAGTTTTTGGAATTTCACCCCGCTGACGCTTACTGATTTTGAAGATTTGCTTCTGATGATTGTGTCCACATTGTGTATCATCCATATTTGTGTTCTGTTGACTTGTTTGTTGATAGCAAAAATTGCAAATACTTGTAAGAAAACCATGTGGACTTTTTGGAACAGGTCCCATTTGTCGGAGAATTTTGTTTTTGCTCCCGGTTGAATAATGCTTTTAATTTTTTTTTTATCTTTGCCACTGTCACATTGTGCTTTGCTGCCAGAGGGCACTTTTTTTATCCGGTTTTTGTAGTCAGGACTCGTAAAATTCTTCAAACATTAAGACGCATGGTAATCTTTAATTCTTGTTAGATCACATGTTTTCAAATGAACTGTAAAACTTTGGAAAATAACTGCAAACGTCCAAACTACACCACTCGGTAGCTAGAAACAAACTGGGACACACATTCAAAATGTTGCGCAACATGTCTAACGTTGCATGCGGTCTTTCATTCCAATCGGGAGACATTAGACCTACAATTTTTAGTCTTGCAACAGGTCCATAGACGGGGATTGGTTTATAAACATGTCTACGTAAAAAACCTGAGACACGTCTCTACAAAATTGCGCAACGTCTACTATTGTGTACTAGGCTTAAGACTGCGTTTCTTTAAAGTTTACACAAAAATTTTAATTCTTACAAAGTGTTAACAGATTTTTATGTTTGTTTGCGTTTTGATAAAACGATGTTACACCATCAAAGTGGTGTTTACAATTTATAAATGTCTGATGAAGCAAATATTTATTTATATGGTTATATTAACAAGCAAATCGACCATTATTAAGATTTGGAAAATTTACAAGAAAGTTACTAAAAGCCGTTACATCGCCCAAAAGTAACTGTATGATGTGCAATGTCAATATAAAAACTTTTTGACAGTCAATTTTGATTGATATGCTAGCATGATTGACCAGTTTTTGATAATATACTTAAACATGTTTTTACAAAATAATCAAACCAATTGGTTCCAGCAAGATTTTACATACTGCAAGAACATTAACATCAAAAATTAGTAAAGAAATTGCATTATGCAGAATTTTAACGTCCGGTTTCAAGAATTTATAGAGAGAAGAGGAACCATTTGTTTGTTAATTTTTTTTTAAACAGAAGTGGTTACCTGTTACCGTATTACAGTTATATGTAATTTTAATTAAATACAGGTAAATTATATTGATTTAAATCGTTTTGCTCTTATGGTCCACTTTGTATTTATGTTTTTTATAAAACTCTCAAAGTCTTAACCGGTTATTAAACCTAGGTTAGATTTGATTAACTGCGGTTAACGTAGTTGTAAAATATTTCAATGGCTTTAATGCTATGGTTAGACACACTTTTAAAACTTTTTTAGTTATATTAATGCAGCTATTTTTATCTACACTTTTAATACTATCTTGCTATATGTGGGAGTAATCTGTGATAACTGTGAAGTATTTTAATGACCCCAATAATACTATAAAACATTGAGACCTTTTTGGTTGATGTATAACCTTTTTTCTCCTATGTTCAAGAACCAGACTATAGGAACTAAAGTTGCCTGCGAGTGCACACGGGAGGTGTACTTTTACTTTTACTCTATTGCCTTGTCATACACAGCCTACTAGAGATTCTAAATAACAAGTGCACTAAACGCCGAAGAGGGCTATTGCAAAAGAGCTATCAATTTACCCAAGAAAAATGACAAAAGTACTAATTACAAGACGGTTAAACAGTAGCACTACGATTCTGATGACATAGGAAGTAAAATATCTAAAACTAACGCTTGATACTAGTTTAAACACTCATCTGTATAATATAACCACAAAGGCCATTAGGTTGCTTTTTGCAACCAACATTATAGTTGGGCGCACATGAAAACTGACATGTGATATGATTAATGTTTATATACGGTGGTGGTAAGACCTATATTCTTTACATATGAAAAAATTATCCTCAAGAGCACATCTAACAAAATAAACAAAGTTTAGAGACTAGCATGTCTGTTGATAATGGAGGCAACGACGCTCACAGCAGCTATGAAAGTAGTACTATTGTTACCACTACTTTACTTAACTGTAATAGCAAAAGTAAGATAAGCAGAATATAGACTACAAATAAATGAACACATTGTAAACCTCGAAACCTAAAGAATAGTATTGCTTAAGAAAAATTCAAGGTCAAATTTTATAAAAAGTCTTTGCATTAAAAAGTCATTTGATGTGATAATACCACAGCAATGCGTATGGATCAACAAATGATACTTGAGAATCTACAAAGACAAACCTAAAGTAAGCTAATTTTGCTACTTCTGGACATGTCTTGCATTTTCAGGTGGAAGTGGCTGCCATTAAATGCTGCGCCATGGACATTATTGAGACTATACTTTAACAGAACAATAACTGTCATATAAATAGTCAAGCGGCATTGCTAAAGGAAATAATGAGAACATTTATTAGATTTTAACCGTTTTTGGAAATAATCAGGAAATTTGATGCGGAACACTACTACTTGTAGAAAACAGAGAATAACATATTTAAGGATCGTTACTTTCTGCCAAAATTTTGAAAACCCAAACAAGTGGAATTAAGCAGCAAAGGCTCACCACTGTATTTTTAATAAACACATGCATAAAATGACAATAAAGATAGACTCCATAAACCGCGGGTGTATGGAAAAAAATAAGACTCTGCTACACTTGCTGAGTGAATGCAAAACTTATAATCTACTACATACAGTTTCTTTTGGCAAACATAATTTAACTAAAGAAGAACTAAAGGTAATCTCTTAGAAAAAAATTCTGGACTAAAAGAAACAGAGTTAAAGAAGTAAGATTAAGGTGCACAACTGCTTTAAAAAAAAGAAGAAGGATGGTAGGGGTTTATAGTCAGTAAGAACCTAACACTACTAGACGGTTACCCAGTGTTTTTTAAAGATTTTTATTTTTTACGCAAAAAAACCACTTCAGTCAGCTGCAAAGTACTTCAATGTTAATGTAATTTGCTATACATATTTCTAAGACTTTTTTGGTTTATGTGTAAGTAATCTTAACAAAACTTGTGAAGTATTCTAATGTCTTTAATGCTAAACAATGTGTCATCAACAACAAATAAAAGCTTAACATCAAAATAAAATGTAAAATAAAACAAGCAGGATCAGTATTTGTTAAACTTAGAATATTCTTGACTAACAGCAATTTTGAATTCTGAATCAGATACAAGGTAGTCAAGTGTTGGTCGGGTCTGATTTATGGGGCAGAAACGAGGACGCTAAAAGTTAATTCAATAAACAAGCTGAAAGCCTTTGAAATATGGACAGTACGATAAATGCTCAACATATCCTGGATTGACTGGATTGACTTGAAGACAGTGAGCTGTACATAACTGTAAATATGAGAAAAACATTTGTTGTTTTCTACATTATTTGAGGTGAAAATACAGTTTCAAATTTCTTATCTTACAAAGATTATAAATAAAAGAAAAAGCAATATACGCCAATGGATTGGTATTAAAGACTTTAGATCTCTACAAAATGCTTCACTTAATGGTTACATCTACGCAGGATTCTGCTTGGCACAATAAAGAAAAACAAAATGTAGCAAACGCAAAGGCAAAAATGGTTTTAGAACTGCTTTAGTAGCTTGGGCCGTATGTGACGTGGCTTCATCTTGTTGAAACTTTATTTTTAGATAGTTTTCAATAATAAGTTTAAATAAAATCAAATATTGATCATCATATACTGTGAGGGCATTTCTCTCTCTGTGTTGGTTTTATAAAAAATATAAATCAATGACATTTTCTGCTATAATTTTTCAACCGATAGTACTTTTTAATGTTGTTGAGTAAAGTTTATATAAAAAAATACGCCATTTTTTTACAATTCTTTCTAATGCTGTTTGTGTTATCTCTAACTGGGATAAACTTCTGCGACTAGTTATTGGATTATCTTTTGTTTTGTGTATTTTTAACCGAATGTTACCTTTCAGTTTGTGAAAGGTTTTCAACAACACTTATTTTGCTAAGGGTGCTGGCGTTCTACTATTATTAACAATTTGACAGTTTGCTCGTTTTAATTTTTGCGCTGTCTGCTGTTTATTCTGCTATAACTTAAGCCGCGAATGACTGTCACTTATATTTGAAAATTTTTTTTTTACAGATAAAGTTTTATTGCTTATATTTTATTATTAAAAAAAAAATTACTAACAAAAAATTATTATTAGTTAAAATAATTGCACAACCTATGGTCTAAGTATTATAAACAATGCTAATATAAACTACTGTTTAGATTATATTAAAAAATTAAGTCAAAATATTTGAAAGCAAAATTAATAAAATTATGGGAATATGCACTATTTATTTTGATTTCTGATCTTGAATTAATTATTGTATTAATAAAAATTGATGGTTGTGACCTCTACTACGTGATAAATCATGTTTATAAAATAATAAAACAATTTACCATGTTGGTTGTTACAAGTTTATTCTTAATTTAGTTAACTTATTACTACTGAAGAAGTAATGTATTTGAAAGAATAAACTTGTGATAAAAAACATTATCAATTGTTTTATTATTTCATAGTTATTGTATTACTTAGAATATATTATTTATATTTGATAGATAAAAGAGAGTAATGACTATTCGGCATTTACATTTTTATTGTTAGCAAATCTTAAATTATTAAAACTGATTGAATATTTATAAAACTTCATTTTATTTATGTAAGATTAAATTAAACAACCATTATTTTATTATTTACTAGGCTTCGTGCAATTGTACTATTAATTTCCTATATTGCATATTAAATTTGTATTATTTACTTTTTATTGATGAATGCGTTGCGCAAATTCAATGCGATTAACAATAATGTAGTAGCATAATATCAGTTTTTATTTGTAAATAAATTTCTGCGCAGTTTACATTTGAATTGCGGTACTCGAGGGCATTATATAAATAGACAACGCTCAATACTACTAGATATCTACAACGATTTAATATTACGTATATTATTCGGCATAATAATAATAATGCCCTATATATTATGCGCATATTAAAATAACAAACACACAAAACTAAACAAACAAGCAACATTAATATAATTAAAAATAAACACAATTATAATAACGTAGATTTTTTTATATCACATTACATTCTAATTTTTGTCAATTATTTAATTGATTTAACAAACAACACGTTAAACATACAAACACTAGTGAAGCAAGCGCATCGCCACTCTTCGTTGGAGCAACGACGCTTGTTCGTCGACGCCGGGTTCAGTTTTGCGCCTCCGTTCTTAGCGTCGGGACGCGCGGTTTATACCTAACTGATACGACGTTATACGCGGATTCTCACTATAGCATGTGATGATCGGGTGCGTTTAATAAATCATCTAGTTTTTTTTCTCATTGAATCACATCTGTCATTGTGTAAAAACAACTATCGAGAACTTTAATCATATAATTTGTGCAATTAATCAAACAGAATATTAATAAATACCATGCGATTTTTTTCGTAAAGGACGAGTATTAATTAGGTAAGCTTGTTTTATTATGTGTGCAATTGTATTTTTATTTAATTAATTATTGGTTATAATAAATAGATTAATTTATATTTGAGCAATTGACTAGGTTACAATTTGCATAGTTTTTTAAAGTTTCAAATACAATAATTAAAATAAATTAATAATTTACAAAAATATTTATTTTTTTTATAAAATAAAATTTATGTATTAAGCAACTTACTTCCCCTTACTCAATTAATTGCACCTTACAGGTGGTTGGATCCGTTCGTAATAAGATGCAATATTTTCTTATATATAAAATATAAAGTTATATTAAACCTGCCATCTTCAGCATAATTTATTTATGCGGATGCAATAAAGCCGTATCATATATCTAATAGATTTTATTGGATGTTATGGCTGCTTGGCAAAATTGTCTTTGGCCGAGGAAATCCAATGATTTATTTCAATTTTATGCTGGGTACAAATCATACTTTTTTGTTCATATTGCACTATTATTGATCCGACGTGTTATAATGTATGGTAAATTAAAAGTGACTGGAAAAAGGATTTTGTTGTTGTTGTCCTGTGTCGTGGGAGCTTTCCGCATTAAAGTATTGCCGATGATCAAATTTGTTGATGCAGGCACAGTTGTTGCCTATTTGTACAATGTTTAGAATTGCGAATTGGAGTGGCAAGCGTTGATTAAAATGTTCCTCTTCACAATACATTTGACGAGTGCGGTTTTTAATTATTTGCTTTTATTATTATTCTTTATCTAAAAATACGATTGCTCTTTATTTTTATTTTAATGTTAATTCACAAAGCTGAATTAAATATGATATAAATTTAGTTAAATTGTGACATGTCTAACATACATTATAAATAACGATTAAGTTTACGAGATATGGGTCAGAGCTTCATTAATATAATTATCTTCTGGAAGGATAGGTTTGTGAAGGAAATTCATTAGATAAAATTAGATGAGGATAGGTCAGGATTGGTTAGATTAGATCAGGTTACTTTAGATGTAAACAGGAAATGGGCTTATGATTTAATGAATTATGGTTGACATTTTAGTGTAATCTAAAAGGTATTTTCTGAGCCAGTTATAATGTGTAAAATTTGTGCACACAAATTATTATTATAAATTTAATTAAAGCAAATAATGATTAGGTTCCCAAAAAAAATTAATATGTTTTGTAAAAATGCATGGATACCATTTCTATAATAAGTTTACTAAAAAATACGGTTAAATAGTTATTACAACTAATTGTACTAATATTTAGTCTTATAGCTTTTATTTAGTTTAGTAGTAAAATTTGTTTAAAAATTATTAATTTGATATAGTATGATTTTTTTTTAACTGTTACTTAAGGTTTATACTTGTGTTGCCATGGTACGTTCTATTTAGCAAATATTATATTACGTCTAATTTTTTACTAGCACTAGAATGAGCCTGACTTAATATTTGTTGGCGTTAATTGTATATTAAATTGAATAAATAAAAAATTTAATCTAAGGTAAGACTCAAACTTTCTTTTTCTTTGTGTACCGTCTTTATTAATGGAGTTTGGTCACGATATTAGCATATGTTTCTCGGTTTGCAGCCGCCCGGGCATCTATGCCCGTCTAGTTATGTATGTTCCTGAGCTATATTTTCTTTCTCCCTTAGCCAAGTTTTCTTTCTATTTTGCTCTTTATAACAAAGCTTCAAAGTTAGTATTTTTTATTTCTATGTATATGACCAAGTAAGTCTTTTTTTAAATATTGACGAGGAGCTTTCTTTTTTTGCCCATGTTTCTGAGGATTTTTTTGTTTGTTAAACGGTCCAGGGTACCTTTAACATCTTACAAAATGTCCAAACTTAAAACGACTTTCCAGTCAATTTATTGTTGTAGTCTTTACTGCCCAGTTTTTAACTCCATATAATAGTATGGAGTATACGTAGCATTTGACTAATATGTAGCGCGTTTCTAGGTATATGCTTCTGTCGGATAGTAAGTTTCTCATATTTATAAAATTTGTTCTGGCTTGTTTGATCCGGCTGCAAATTTGTTTGTCCGGATCCAAGTCTGATCATATAAGACACTCTAGGTATTTAAATTGTTTAATATATTTTACTTGTTTCTCATATATGATGATTGATGATATTTGTTATGGGGTTTAATGTTTAGCTTGTTACTATTACTTTGGTTTTTCTAGTGTTGATCTTCAGTCTCAATCAGTTTTCCTCTACGGTAATTTTATTGGTCTGTTGTTGTAGTACTTCAGGCTTCTCTGCAATTAGTACTGTGTTCATTGATTTTGATTTTTTCCGTTGGTTAGTGCGCAATTGAAGATTAGTTTTAAGTGTATGTTGAACAGTAATAGTGACATTCCACAGCTATTCTTCTTTGAGTGCGTCTCCTATTGGAGGTTTGCTATCATCATAGCTATTCGGACCTTATCAACTGTTGCTCGGAATAGTTGAGTGTTGCTACAATCAAACCAGTCCCTTAGGTTTTTGAGCCACAATGCTCTACGTCTGCCAATATTTCTCTTTCCATTAATCTTCCCCTGTACTATAAGTTGGAGAATTTTGTATTTGGGGTCTCTCATTAAGTGGCCTAATATTGAAGCTTTTCTTTTTTTATGTTGTTAATAATTTCACATTCCTTTTGCATTTTATTTAGTACTTCAATGTTTGTGATTATGTCTGTCCAAGGAATACGCCACATTCTGCGATAGCACCACATTTTGAATGCTGTGGTTCTTCTTGAGGGTCCACGTTTCAACCCCGTACAGGAGCGTGGAAAATACGTAGCAACGTAGCATCCTTATCCTGAGATTTATATTAATATTACGACTGATAAATATCTTTTTCATTTTTATAAATACTGCTCGAGCCATTTCTATTCATGTTCTTATATTTGTTGTTTGTTCACCTGTCTGCTCTATCCAGGTCCCTAGGTATTTATTTGTTTGCACATTTTCTATGATGGTATTTGCTATTGCCAAAGGAAACTGGTTCTGATTCTCTGTCTTCTTCAATTGGATTTTTACTTGTTGATTTTTGTATCTGAACAGAGGCGGTATGTTTCATGTGTAGATTTTGAAAAATAAGAAAGTTGTTTTTGTCAATACTTTTTTGTTGAAGGAGTTGTAGTACACGGTCAAAAACCTTCTCATAGTTAATAAAGCACATATAGACGTATTTACGTTGGTCTATTCTGGAGAAGTACATTTAGACAGAATAGAGCCTCTCTTGTTCCTAGTTCTTCTTTAAAACCAAATTGTGATCGACCAATAACTCTCTTACATGTATTGTGTATTCTGTTTGAGAAAATGGCTCAGTTGTTACATATTTTATGTGATTGGATTGAAAATGATTTATTTGCTACATTAATGATGATATTTCAAGCAATTTATATAATTTACATTATTTGTTAAATTTAAATGACAAATTTGTTTTGGTTATCTGATTCATATATGACGCACCAAAAATGCTGTTGTCTGTTTGGGTAAGAATTTAACTGTACTACATCTCTTGTTACACACACACTCACAGTTTAACATTTTTCCTAATAGAAGGTATTGCGTTATTACTTTTGTTAATTGTTGCAACAAAATAAGTTTATTACTTGTCATAGACTCAACAGAATAACAATGATTTGCATACTTGTCTACAGGCAAATGAGGTGGAATATATACCACACAAACATAACAGACACAAACAAATGATCAATAGTAGCACAAATAAGTTGTAATAATGAACACTTTAGTCCTGTTTGAGCAGTAATTAACACATTGATTCCTCTTAGTTTTAATCTAGTTAGAGTGACCGATTACACCAAAATAAGTTATAGCCTAATAGTTAAAAAAGTTATAACGGCTAACAAGAGTTCAGTTTAGTTTTTATGCTTCCAACGTTCTGGTAATAGCAGGAAATCCCAGTGTCATTTATAAAGTTAGGTTTAACCTGATAGTTGAGTTTTGAGTTCAAAAATCCTCATATAGATCAGATGGTAAGTGTTGTGCACGGCCATAAGTCTTTTGAAAAATGTTGACAAGTATGATTAGCTGGAAGGGTTACTTTAAAGCCGCAATAGCTTTCAGACTTTAATTGACATCATCAGAAATATAGACAAACACTTAGATTTAATATAGTTAACTACATCAACTTTATTTGCTTAACGTTTTAGTTTGGATGCATGCATATATGGTAATAATACTTTACTTACGGAATATAAAAAGAACCATTTACATCTACATTATTAAGTACATAAATAATGATGAATTACAAGCAATATTACAATTACACAACAATATACAAACGAATATTGAATAATAAATACATAGAAGAAAAAAATCATCAACACATTTTAATTGTCTTTTAAAACTACATTTTGAAACACAACATATTTGCAATTCTACATTTTCTACCAATTGGATTATTAAATCCATAAATTGGTAGAATGTATAGATTCTCTAAATAATGGAGACTGTCTACTTTGGCAATTATTGTTGGGGACTTGAAATAAAAGAGTTACTTATAGCTCTAGGCAATCAATCTCAGGCATCATCAGTCCACGTAAAAATTATAAGTCGGTTTTTTTGCGCCTAAGTTCCTGCGATGGAAGATTATATTGCAATGCAATGTGGTTGAAATTGTAGTTTTCAGAAAATATGCCCAATTTGTACGAAAAAACAAAAAAAATGTTTTGAATACGTTCTATATTGCGTATATGAATGCTGTAGAATGGGCACCAAACTGATAGAGCATACACTAAATGAGAGCGTACCAAAGCGCAATAAAGTAGTTTGAGTTACACATATTGTTTATTTGCTCAACAAAAGTTAGTTTTGGGTACAAAATTACGCCCAAATCCTTTATTTGTGTAACATGTTCTAATATTTTATTCTCAATAATATAATCATACGATACTTTACTTAAATTTCTGTTCAAGCTTATACAAAAACATTTATTTGGATTAAACAACAAGTTCTTAGTAAAACATCATAAATAAACAAAATCCAAGTCATAATGCAATCATCGATAGATGATATTCTTCATAAACTTTTAAATCGGCCGCAAATAAAAGAAAATATGAAAAATTAATAGAATAAGTTAGATCGTTTAAAAAGAGTAAAAACAGAATTGGTCCATAATGAGATCCCGGAGGAACACCAGATGGAACAATAAATGGTTGTGATAAAAAATTATTAAATTCCACACATTAAGTACGATTTTTTAAAAAGCTTGACAACTATGCAATAACAGAATCATAAAAACACAAAGTGCAAGGATTCTATGGTTATTGCAATCAAAAGCTTTTGAAAAATCTGTGTAAATAGAATCAACTTGAACTCTTGATTTAAAGGCATTTAAAAGATCATTTTTTGTAACAAATAAGGTTTGTAAGAGATGATGATGGATCATAAGCTTGAAGATTGTTGTTGTTAGGGCCACTGCCAAAAATAATTAGAGTTTTTAGTCGTACTTTGGGTTTAGTTGGTCCTATAACGTTGCTAAGTAAGGGAACACTAGTTGTTAGTTGGAGCAAATCAACCACTTTACCATTAGGTATTATCTTATTAATTGTAGTAGGTCTAGACTTACTAGCAGATTTAAGTATTTAATTATTTTTTTGAATAAATTAATATAAGACAACAATTTTTATCCATAAGCAGTTTATTTATAGAACCAACTTAGTCTATCAGTAATGTTAATTTAAAATTTTAAAACTTACTTAAGTTACGCCACTGGTGAAATTAGTAAAAAATATTGCCGCAAAAGGCTTGGATACAGCAATAGGCGTTAATCAATTATTATGATTTAAAAGTTATGTTATGAAACAATGGGAATTAAATAAAACTGATAAAATTATTTTTTTTAAATTATAAGTTAATCATTTAAAATTTTAAAACCACCATGCTACGCCACTGGTGAAACTAGTAATAAATATTGCCGCAATAAGTTTCGATACAGGAATAGGCGCTAATCAATTATTATGAATTAAAAATTGCAAATTAAATTAGCATAAAATATATTAATTATGCGTAGTGAACTACTACTTACATAAAAGTTAAGTGGATAAACAGTAATAAATAAAATGTTGTAATGTACTTAATACTTGAAATAAAGACAATATTATTGTTATAATTATTATTATACAATTAGCAAAAATATATCAAGATATTTCTTTTTTTTAATTAAAATAATTACAACTTGTAGTTTATTGTTTAAAATTTGATCTGTTAAACCAAATGGTATACAATAGGTACTTAACTATATTAAAACTAAAAAGCTTTAACGAACACATAAAACGTATATTCATTCATTTCAATAAATTGAGATTTAGTTTATTTATATAAACCAACAAGCACAAAAGCTAGCAAAAATGATTGTTATTGGCTTGTATTATATATACTGGTTAAAAATATTTAATATTTCGATTATTATAATAATTACGGGATAGTTTTAGACAAGCACCAAGTGCATTGTTATAATACTAATGTCCGGAGGGCGACAACGTACTAGGTCGATGGCTTATGGCTGAACGATGGAAATTGTTAATGAGAATTATCATATAGTTTATTTTGCAACAAACTGATTTTCTTATTACTAATTTTATTTATAACATTATGATTTTAAAAATATTAAGCGTAACAATCTTATAGTTTTTATGAACGCTTTTAATTTTTGACAGCATAATTATAATTAATTTAACAGTTAAAAAATTGATAATAATTTTGATAAATATTTTAAATATAGCTTATGATGATACAAAAAGGTTTATTAACAATAACAGCAAAAAACTAGCCTTTTTATTGGTATTAGTTATCGTTAAAATTATCACATTGATGACGAGATTTAGGGAATTTTTTACATTGACCTTGATTTGTTGCGGATTATAAATTTTAAAAAATAATTAATTTGGTTAATAAGAGTTTTGTTTGTCTTAATTACAGTAATTGTTGTAAATAATAATTATTTATTAGGGTATTATAAGCGAGAGTTATAATTTATGAAACTTTTTATAATGCCCAGGTTGTTATAGACTTGTTTATATATTACGTACTTAATATATTGTTAACAAATGAAACTGATATGCTCGTATAAATAAATTCTAAAATTTAGCAAACTATAAAATTGTTTTTTTTTTAATTTAATTAACTTATAAAAGGTGGGGCTAAGTTAAAATTTCAAAGTTAAAATTTTAATCATATAGTATTAATTGTTTATTTTTTGCCTCTTGGCCTTGAAAATTCTACAACTTAACATAACATAACATTTACCATATAACTTAATTTACTACTAGTATAATATATAATTTTAATAACCCTAAACCCTGTTTTTAATTAATTATTTATTAATTCTGTTTCAATTTTTTTTCTTCTTTTTGTTACCATCATCATTCATTTAATTTCTCTTCCATCTTCTTTTAGTATCTCATTTCTTTCCATTTGCTCTTTTCTCATCTCATTGCATTTTAGCATGTGTTCTATACTTTCTCTAACTTCTCCACACATCTTACACATTTTCTTTTTCTCTTCCGTCCAAAGTTTGCACATTTTTTTCATATTCATTCATTCCTTTTTCTCATTTTTTCTTTATATTTTAATGCAAGTTTTCCTGCTTCTACTCTTATTTTATCTGTTTTAACTTCTTCCATTACAATGTATGCTGGGGTCTTTTTGTTTACTCCTAATACCTATCTCTAGAATTTTGTTTGAATGGCCTTTAACTTTACTTGCTTTTTCTATTCCCAAATTTCCGCTTCGTACAATTACATGCTTTTTATTAAACTATCAAACATCATTCTTTTTATTTTCAAACATTCAAATTTTTTTTTTATTTGCTTTTTTTCTCATATTTTTTATGTGTTTATTTTCACTATTGGTTGTACAAAAAACATATTATAGGAGTTTATATATTTTACTTCTTCAATTTCTTTCTCAACCTATTTCCAATTTTCTACTCTACGTCTTTCTTCCCCTATTCTAAAAATTATCATTTTTGTTTTATTTACATTCACTTCAAACTTTTTTTTTAAATACTTATCCAAGCTAGATGCCTGATCATTTTGTTCATTTTATTTTTTGTTTTGCTACAATCACATTGTCGTCTGCATAAGCCAGCGATCACACTTTTTCTCTGCCTACTACTACCCCACTCATCTGCGCCTTACATAGCATTTTTTCTACATCTGCAATGTATGCCGCAAACAAACTAGGGCTGAGTGAGCATCTCTGTCTCACATCTTTTTGTAGTGCAAAACTTTTCACTTATTTTTCCATTTATACAGACTCTGCTAACTGTTTCTATGTATACTTCTTTCTTTCTTTTTACTAAGTTCTAATTTATTTCTCTTTTTTTCAAAAACATCCACAATTTTTCTCTACTCACACTCTCAAATGCCGCTTTTAGGTCCAAAAATAACGCATACAACTTTCTTCCCTTTTCTGCTATTTCCTTCTCTACTATATGGTGTAGTATGTATACATTATCAATGGTCTCTCTTTCTTTTCTAAACCTGGTCTGTCTGTCTGGCAATATCCCATTCATTTCTAGTTTTCTATTTAGTTTTTCTTCTAGTACCATAACGTATATTTTGTATGCTGTTCTTAGTAACGTTTTACCTCTGTAATTTTCTGCAAGCTCTTTATTTTCTTTTTTATGTATCGAACATACAAGACCTACTCTTAACTGACTAGGAAACTTTTTTCCCTTCCATACTTTATTTATTATCTCACTCAGTCTGTTAATCAAATCTTTTGTACCACTTATCCATGTTTCATTTTGTGATCTATCTACACCTGGCGCTTTTTGTTTTTTTAGTCTTTTTATTTGCTTTCATATTATTTCTTTTGTTATTTCATCTACATCTTATTTCAGTTGTTCTGTTGTCATTGGCTATATTTATCGTTTTTTTTTGTCTGATCCTTTATACAGTTTTAAGAAGTGTATCCAGTCGTCCATAAAAATTTGTTCGTTTTTTTCTCTTTTGCTTTTTCTCTTTTTGTTTATGTATTTCCATGTTTCTTTTTTCGAACGTGTTTTTTATCTTTATTTTTTCTTTTTTTATATATATATTAACTTCTTTGCATTTATTCTGGTATACCTTTGATATGTTGTTTAGTCGCCTTGCCATTTTTTTAATTTTAATCTAATAGGATAAAGAACAAACTCCTGATTTTTAGATTATTTTTATTTTATTTCAGAGAGTGTATATTCCGATTAAGTAATTTCATTTAGATGGTCGCCGCGGCAAGTTTAGCAGTAGGCATTCTCGAGTATTTGTATTTGCGCCACTGTTTCCAGCGGTATTTTTGCGTTAGCTTTGTAAATGTTCTGCTTTAAATGGTGGTTGGATTGTCAGCATACACCTTTTTCTTCAATGCGCCTCATACAAAAAAATCCAGTGGTGTCAAATTGCAGCTGCGAGGTGGCCAGTTCACATCACCAAAACGGTTAATAACGCGGTTGTTGAATTTGGTGCGCAAAAGATTGATTGTGGCATGTGCAGTATTTTGTTGTAAAAAGAGCTGCTTTAGATTAAGTTTTTCTAATTTAGGCCACAAAAAATGAGTGATAATGTTTCTGTAACGATTTCCGGTAACAGTAACGTTGGCTCTATCATCGTTTTTGAAGAAAAATGATCTAATAACGTCAACACTCCAAAAGCCGCACCAAACGGTAACTTGCAATGGATGCATTGGTTTTTCAACTATGGCATGTGAGTTTTTTGTTCTTTAAATACGGCCGTAAAGATATTTTTTGATGGATGGAACAAGTTGCACTTTGTACGCAAACATACCTACTTTTGTGAAGAATTTGCCTCAAAGTGGTTTGCCAAATATCGAGTTTTCTGTGCTGAATTAATGTTGCTGCTTGCTTACACTTTGAGCCACAGAAGCGACAATTTTGGCAGAACGCTTTGGATGAGCATGATTGATGCGCGCATTCCAGTTTCACGCATTTTTTACAAACTTTTGGATTCTTGCTATCGATGGCGTTTTATTTTTTTCCAAACAACGTACGCAATGTTTGCGCTGTTTCAGACAAACGAGACCCATTTTTAAAATAAATTTTTAGTATTTCAAAACGTTGGCGTTGCTCTAAAGTAAAGCGATGCATCTTCTGTATACGGAGGTATCTAGACATACTGTTTTTATGTCATTGGTCCGCAAAAATTGACAGCGTCGGTAGAAACATGTGATTCAAAATACAACTAAAACATGACCCACTCTTTATTTATCATATTTTAGTAAAAAACGTACGTTAATTTATGAATAAAACAAGTTTTCAAGAATCATCATTTATAATTATGTAACGAGGTTGAAGTTTATGAAAAACTATTTATTTATTTTTTACAAATAAAACAATACAAAAGATTCACAACAATATTCTATTGTTGCTTTAACAAATATCTCATCATATTAAGAACGTGATAGTAAGTAGTTTTGACTTCAGCTAGTGCCTTTTCTATCAATAAATATTAATAAACAAAATATTTATTTAAAAAATGGATAATGGTAATTAATTTTTGTGAAAATTAAAATAATGCTCTTATAGTAACGTTGTAAAAGATAATTATTTAACAGCACATTATAAGCGGGCTTTATAAATTTTAATACTCTTTCATAATATTGTATTGTTATAAATTCTTTTATGTTTTTTATATCCATAATGTTATTAACAAATAATTCGAAACTGAAATATAAATGGGCTTTAAAATGATGCAAATTATAAAGTATTAAAGGCATTTTTTATTATACATGTTACAGTACATGAAAAACAAGCTAAATTATTCCTAATATTATAACTTATAAAACATAAATTTATTAACATAAGCGTAAGCTTTGAGAAAAATTTCATTATTTGATAGAACCTGAGCTACTAAGTATTTTGTACATGAAATTGAATAAAGTAATTTATTTAAATTTATTTAAAACAATAATACATATTTACAATATTATGTAATAATACCCTTAAGAGTTCTGCTTTAACCTTCCAGTAGTGTCGCCTTTTGTTTAGTCATACTTGGTGTCGGCGGTGTCTTAGACCGCATTCATATTTTTGTAACTTTTTCAATTTTTTTACATTTTGACTTTGGTATATGATAGTTGTAAGTATAACACACACAAAAACTGCAAAAAAATATTATTTATTAATAAAAAAATAAAATAAATCTTAAAATATATATTTTGTTATAATACGCTTCAAATCAAATATTTTAAAACAAAAAACTTCCAATAATAAATATAAAAAAAATATATAGTAATTTGAACTATTAATAATTGAAATAAATAAAAGCAATAAAATTATTCGGTACAGAATGAAGTTTCTCTGCAGGTTTTGCAGACTGCAGTTATATGCTGTAAACACATATGCTTTCTACATTGATACAAGAAAATTTTGTTTTCTGTTTTTTGTTCTATATAAAAACATTTTTTAATAATAATATTCTGTTGAAGAAATTGAGTTTGAGTTTTGCACACTTTTTGTAACCTAAATGAAAGGCCTCGTGGAAGATTGAACATACTTGCTCTAACTTGCAAGTGTAGTTGCAGTAAGCTGTTTGCTAAATCTATCAAAAGAGTTTGTCTTAAAATCCTAATTTCTGGATTATTTGCAGAATATATAATTGAATTAATTCCAGCTATGTTCAACATAAAATAGAAATTTACTATTGGCCATCTTTGTGTGTTACTGGCACAATCATAACTGGCGCATAGCTTGTAAATGGTGTCAACGCCTTCTTTGGTTTTATTATAGTCAATAATAATTGCCGGTTTTTGCAGAATTTTACTATGTGTATCAATTTTATTATTATGATGTAAAGTAGACACCAAAAGTATATTTTTTTTTTTTTTTTTTTGGTAAATATGAAACCAAAGTACAGTCATTGGAATACCCAAACGTGCTGGTACAAGCTGGTCAAGGAGAAGGTTTTGAAAATTTTAAAGGCTGTTTTTTTAAATTTTTTCTAATGGTGCCAATGATGAATGAATTTATGTTCCTGCAGTAGACTTCAAACCAGAGGCACTGATGTAAAGCAATTGTTCATGGTGACATTTTTGTTTGAACCAGAAATATGCTCTCGCTTATGAATCACATCAAATGCATTATTAAAAATCTTATAAGGCTCGACCGGTTGCTTTCTAGCATATATCTCCAATTTGCTAGTATAAAACATTTTAGCATTGCATAATCCTTGCATTTTCAAACTATTTTTGTTGGGTTTGGATGAATTATATACTCTAAAGCTGCATCTTCCTCTAAATGATGTTAAAATTTTATCTATTGTAGCAAATTCCGAAATGTGGTAGCCATTTTGGCAATTTAGACTGAAAATATCAAATATTTTGTGAATTGGAGCAAGTTTGTCTATTTTTCTTTTTTTACTTTGAGTTTCAATGTTATCAAAACGAATTCATCTAAATAAAAACCAAAACTATTGAAACGACATGGTAAGATGAAATATTTCAATGCCATAGCCGTCAATTCTCTACAAATTTTCAAGATTTTGACTGCTTTTACAAACTGCAGCTATAGACAATAATCCAAAGAAAGCACAAAGTTCAATAAAGTTAGTTGGATATACATTTCTGGAGTTTTGCAATATTTATTTGTAGAATTGGTAATTGTAGTAACTATTGAATTATTAATATAATAATTCCATATTTTTGTAATTATTTTTATCGACTTAGTTGCTTCCGAAGAACCAGGAAGACGTTTTATGATGTTTTCTTGTCTAGTTTTAAATGTTCTGCTTAGTCTTGGCATTTTTTTTAAGGTTTTATTGTGTTTTTCAATAAAAGACAAACTAAAACTGTTATTTATGTCATTTTTATCAACATCAGAAATTTCTTGTTCAGAATGGTTTTCATGTAGCACACGTTTTTTCTTATCGATTTTTGAATCATTTTCTGTTCTATCATCCGTTAAAATTTTTAATTTTTTGCCTTATAGGACTCTATAACGTACAAAAAACTTTAATTGTAATAAAAGTGTTCCTTCTTACAATTATGGTACTGTATATTAAAACAAAATACAAAACTTGACAAAGCAAAGGTAAAATTAAAAGATATAACTGTATAACAAGCATAAGTAGCTGAAAGACTGAATTCAATATAAATTTTTCTGATATTTATAGCAATGCATATCGGTGGTTTTCTGAAATTTCTAGATAGAGTTTACCAAGAATAGAGAGATAAGGAATAAACCAATAATATAAAACATAAAACTAAAAGATTACAATAAAGCTTAACACTAATTATTTTCAAATTAAATCCGGTGGGCCGTATTCTGAGAATAAAGTAATTAAATTTTAACAAAAGGTAAATCTATAAAAAAATACTTCCTCAACCAATTATTAATTAAATTAAAATTAAAAAAAAAAAAAAAAAAATTTAAGCACACCGAACTTGAACAGGAGTAGTAACACGGCGGTGTCTGACACCGCAATAATTTCTACTAGACCCAACAATTAAAATTTTGCAATTAAATTACTACATTTGCAACAAATTAGAAGTGCAATCTAATAAAATATCAAGAATCAACTATTTCTATGTAGAGAAAACACAAATAACAATTGGCGCGGTGTCACACACCAGGTGTCACCACTGGAAGGTTAAAGCAATTTTTTTTCAACTTTCTGAAATCTCAAGGGTTTGCAGAAATATTACAAAACAAAATTAAAATATTGTGACTCCATATATAATTCTATGAAATTTTTGTTGTTTTTTTAAATAAAATAATACTTTATATTTTGATAAAAACACAATTAAGCATTTGGAACAAATAAAAAATTAATTTTTTTAAGTAAGATTTATTCTAATTTTGTGGAGTTAAACATTTGGTTGTTTACGGGCCAAGTTAATTTAAAATGTCTTTACATTTTTCATTTTTTTTGTCATTGTTACTAATGTGGAACTAGTTTAAAGTGGGTTAGTTTCGGTCTTGCGAAATTCACACAGTTTGCTGCGGCAACACAATATGTCCCCTTTTTATTTCTTTCTATATTCTTTTTATCTGTTTTTACTTCTTACACTAACATCCAGTTTTTTTTTTTCATTTTTGCGTTATTTAGACAAGATATATTTTTTTTAAGGTATCTTATTATTGTTTCTATATTTTTATTAACTTTTTCCTTGTCGTATACTCATTTTTTTAATAAATATTTTGTATAGCTCTATTAAGTGTATTCTCTTTGGTCTTAGATTTAGCAGTTTTATTTTTTACTTACTACTCAATTTGAGGTTAGTTTTTTGTGTTTCTCCTGGTTGCCAGATATACTCTGATTTTTTCGAAAGTTGCATTGTCTGTTAACCTCAAAATGGCGTATTTGCCATACGGAAATTGCTTAGTCAATTTGTTCAGTTTGCTTTTTTAGAGCACTTTTTTTCTTCTTCTCCTCCTTATTTATGCAATTTTGGTTAGTACTAATGTTTTAGTAAATGTTTTTTTTGTTTGTTTATTTTTTTACCGTCCATTCTTTGGTAGGCATAGTTTTCTGCTCTTCTTTGATTTTTTGCTTCTATTTAGCTTCTTGCTTTTTTTGTCTTTTGTGGCGTTTGATCCGCGTGTTTCCTTTTATTTTGGTTTATCTGAAAATTTTGAAGTTTCAAATTTTTTTAATTTTTTTTTTAGTATTGTTGTTGCATAGTTTTTCAGTGCTCTTCATTTGTTTTTGTCACTCAGGCATATAATAATGATTGTGGATTTGTTGATTTTCTTTTCCAATACCTTTTCTAACTTTTTTCTATCTTTTTCTTACGCTTTGCACTCTACTAGCGTATGTTCTGCATTGTCATACATTTTTTTCTTCATCTTATTTATTTTTGTAAATACTTACTAAAGGTTCCATGTCCGGTGAGTAGTTATGTTGTACAGTAACACTTTGTTGGTTTATTTAATACTTTTTTATTTTTGGTATTAGTTCTCTTGTTCATTTTCTCATTTCTCTTTCTTTCTATTGCTTCTGCCATCATTCCATCGTATTCTCTCTTGCCCGTCTCTTTGCTTCTTGTTTAGTAATTTCTTTATTTGTCATTTTCTTTATGTCTAATTTTTCTTTTAATATCAAATTTGCGGGTAGTGTTGCCGCAATTATTTCTAGTGCCACCTGTGACACTGTCCTGTAAACCTTGCAGATTTGTAACGAGCTTTCTCTTGTGACTTTTCTTATTTATTTTCTGTTTTTTTTTTTAGTTTTCAATGCGTTTCTCAATGTTTTGGCGACGTACAATAGTTTACTTTGAGCCACCGTTGCTATTAACTTTATTGTACTTTCTTCTGTTTTTTTTTGTTTGGCATAAACTTACTAAGCATTTATTTTATTTTTTTTGTTCTTCTTACCGCTTTTTAATCTGTTTGTTTTATTTCTTTGTTTTAAGGTGGGAAAATTGTTGTTTTCGGCATTATTATGAGTATAATAACAACATTTGAATAAGCTATTTTGGTAAAAATATATTAATAAATAAAAAAGTTTAGTGGTAAAAATTCTTTAATTTATTTCAAACTTAATTCATATTAATGATATTTATATAAAAAAAATTATGCCGCAAAAATTATCACAAAATGATTATTTGTTTGCTTTAAAAGTAGCACCGAAGATGAGGATACTTTTGGGTGTAAACAATAAGCCCACCGATGGCTCCGCCCATTACGTTTGGTACTGTTTTTATTACACAATTGCTAGTTTGATTTTATTGGGTGATTGACGCCATGGGCAATATTTTACTACAGTGCGAGTGAAGTGCTCCCGGTTGTTTACCACGGAACTATTCCTGACAATTCTCTTTTTAAGTGTAACTCCTAACTATTTTTTTTTCTATGGTTATTATTTCTTTTTCTACTTGAATTTTTTTATTTTCTTTATTAGTCCTATTTGTCGATAGCTTTGCCGCGTCAGTTTGGCTGGCTGGCTTAGTAGGCCAGATCTAACCTTTTATTTCTCATCTAGTTCTTTATCATATCTATTGCCAACTTTAACTTTTTCTTTAACACTTCTATGTCTTTATTCTTACCTATCAGAGCCACGTCATCTGCAAATGCCACTCTTTTTGGCAGCCGCAGCTCATTTTAGACTAGATTCCACAGTTTAAGCCTAAGTGCAGAACCTTGTGGTACTTCTCTAGTTAACCTAAATTTTCTATTCTTAGTTAGTAGATTTCTTCGTTGAAGGTAACTCCATATCATCTTAATAGTTTTATTTGTTAATTCTCTTTTTTATGCTTCTATAACTGCTTCCTATAGTATGCTATTGTGAGGTCTATTGTTTGTTTTTTTTGTTATATCTTTTATCTTTTCAATGGCTTCTAAAGTCAATCTTTTCTTTGTAAATCTATATTGCTCGTGTTCCCGTTGTTCTTTTCTTATATTTCTTGTTTAAATCCAAGTTAATTTTTTTAATAATTTTTCCTAATGTGTTGATCAGGCATATTGGTCTATACGAATTAGATTAAATCTAATTCGTATATTTTGCCAGCTTCCTTTTTCTTTTTAATTAACATTAGGTTAGCCTCATTTCAGCAAGCCGGAAATGTTCCTTTGTTTAGACATCTGTTTATTATTTAAGTTATTTTTATCATATTTCTTTCTAACGTTGCTTTTACTATCTCCGTTGTTATCTTGTCTGGTCCTGGTGCCTTGTTATTAGGTATTGTGGCGACTGTCGAGACATACTTTTATTAATTTAATCTTATCCAGGTGGACAGGGTTTGACCCTGTAATAAAATATACGAAATTAAAAATGGAATTGATACGCCGGTTAAGTGTTTCACAAGACCAGAAGACTCGCCGACTTTTGGAGCACGAAGAGATTGGAGACAGAAAACCATCCCAATTCTTACGTCACCTTCGGGGATTGGCCGGAAGTATTTTTTCTGACGACGCACTACGACCACTCTAGCTCGGGCAAATGCCAAAATCAGTGCAAGCCATTCTCGGCACACAAAAGGGTGAGCAGCTGGATAAGTTAGCTGATCTTGCCGACGCTATTCTGGCCACATCTACACAACACAGCATTGCTGAAGCAACAATTTCGTCACCCATGGAAGCCATGTTACAACAATTAACCATATTAACAACAAGAATAGCCGAAGGCCATCTTACATGAGGTTTTTTCAAGGAGCAATCAACACCAATCTCGCTCTTGCAGTCGATCAAGATACAATAATCGCAGCCGTTCACAAAATACATCTCAAAATGGAATGTGCTGGTATCCTTCAAATTTTGGTGCAGATGCTAAGAAATGCAATCCGCCATGCAATTATGTGTCGGAAAACGAGAGGGGCAGTTGCTAATGGAAACCAGCGACATTTGCCCAAAGTCTCGCCGCCTATTTGTCTTCGATAAACAAACAAAAATTCAATACTTGATCGATACTGGAGCCGATATCTGCGTGTTTCCACAGTCATTAACTCACTGACAAACTCCTAAAACAAACTATATTCTGCTAGCTGCCAACAATTCCGCAATTGCAACGTATGGATTTGAATCGTTTTTGTTAGATTTGGGACTCAGGCGTGTGTTTAACTGGCGTTTTGTCATCGCCAAAGTCAGCAAGCCAATTATTGGGGCAGATTTTCTATCCCATTATGGACTCTTGGTAGACTTTAAAAATCATCGTTTGATCGACGAACTTACTACACTATCTATCTCGGGAATAGTTTTCCCCTGTTAGGATACTAGGGTAGGAATCCGTGTTGTTTAAGAACCTTCCATGTGGCATCAATTCCTTGAACAGTACCCGGAGATTACACGCCCAGCAGGAGTATTCACCGAACCTAAGCATTCAACATAACATGCAATACTCGTCTCCCCTGGCTTACCTGTCACGGAAAAACCTCGACGCCTTGCTCCTGACAGATTGTAAGAAGCAAAGAAAGAATTTCAAGACATGATTCACATGGGTATAGCAAGACCTTCAAAAACTAGTTGTGCATCTCTACTGCACATGGTACCTAAACAAGGTGGTAAATGAAGACCCTGTGGAGATTATAGAAGGTTAAATTCAAGAACCGTCCCCGACAAGTACCCAGTACCACACCTACAGGATTTCGCTCACATTCTCTATGGGAAAAAGATTTTTTCTACCATTGACCTAGTTAGAGCCTACAACCAAATTCCGGTTACCGAAGAGGATATTCAAAAAACTGCAATCACAACACCTTTTGGTTTATTTGAGATTCCGTTTATGACTTTTAGACTTCAAAATGCAGCACAGACCTGTCAACGATTTATGGACGAAGTCCTCAGGAATTTAAATTTTATCTACGTTTACATCGACGACGTTTTAATTGCATCCATTTCAGAAACAGAGCACTAAAATCATCTTCGTCAAGTGTTTGAGCGTTTAAAACAATATGGAATTTTAATTAATCTTGCCAAATGTACCTGGGGAGAATCTGCAGTTAGATTCCTTGGATTTCAAGTTACGCAACAGGGGATCAAACCACTTCATGAGAAGGTTGATTACAAATTTTCCACTACCTAAATCTGCAAAAGATCTACGACGTTTTTTGGGAACCATCAATTTTTACAACTTAGTATCCCAAAAGCAGCAGCTCTGCAAGCACCTCTCAACAAACTTCTACGAGGAAATTTAAAAGGGAAAGCATTGATCCCATGGAATTCAGAGGCACGGATAGCTTTTGACAAATGTAAAAATAGTTTAGCCAAAGCTGCTTTGCTAACATATCCAGCAGTAGAAGCCCCACTTGCAATTTGTTTTATACATTATTTTATTTCTTCTACTGTTGTAGAGACTGCTTTTGTTTTGTCAGCTATTTTTGTTGGTTCTTCTACAATTCCTCAAGTAGGAAACATTTTTTTAATTATTGCTTTTTTACTATTTTTTTTAAGCAAATTGCCTTCATTTCTCTTAATTTATTTATTACTATTTTGTATGAATGACTTTCCGCAGAGATTCCCATCTATGGATTCAAACGTTTCTGTACAGCACTTTTTTTTTACAGTTCCTGATTGCTTCTTTGAGAATTTTTCTTTCTTTCTTTTCTGGTTTTTCTCTGATTTGTAAAAAAAAAATCTCTTTTTTCTCTGTATACATATGTAATTTTACGATAATTTGGACAAACGTTTTTACATTAACTTCTCTGATTTTGTTCAAGTTTTGTGCACATGTTTGGGGTACCAAAAAATAACAATTTTTAAAGTTTTAGAACTTTATGTGCAATACAGTGTAAATGGCGGCTAATTTAATTTTTCAGGACTATTTGTTTCTTTTCAGTTTTTGTACTGTAAATAATAAAAAAAGTCAAAAATCATATCAAGAAGGTGTATTTTTCGACAAACACAATCCTACATACTACTTTAGATTGCAAAAATTAAAAAAAAAACTGGATTTGCTTGCCTTAGGGTAAAATATAACACATCATTGTTAAAAGTGGGTTACTTTTTTGGGTTTTTTTTTGGATTTTTTATAATTTTATTAATTGTCTTTTTGTAATTTTTTAGGAAAATTGTAAAAAATGTTTATATATGGCCATGTCTGAGTCAAGTGTACGGAATAATAATTTAATAATTTGATTTTGCTTAAACTACTGAAAATGCCTTTCTCTACATGAGTCCTAATCTTGTGAATTTGATTGTCTTTAACTTTTTAGGGTTGCATTTTTAGGAAAAAACAGTAATAAACAGCCAAAAATTGTTTTCCTTAAGTTTTGAAAATTTTGCAGTCTCCAGGTGTACTAGCGGAATCGAAGATATCAAATTTTTAATAAAATAATATTTTTCCTATTTTCCGCGGGAGATTTTGGAAAACCAAAGGCGGGATCGTGTTCTAAGAAAAAATTCTTATATGATACACCCTTAGGAATATGATTTCTGACTTTTTTGCTTGTTTACAGCACAAAAATTAACAGGAGACAAAATACACATAAAAAAATAAAATAGCCACCATTTGCACTGTATTGCACGATCTAAAAATTGTCATATTTTGATATCCCAAACATGTGTACAAATTTGAGCAAAATTGGAGATGTCGATGTGAGGACGTTTGTCCAAACTCATTTACTCATTTCCTTTTTTTTTTTGTTTTTCTTGATCTCTTTGCACCACCGGTACGGTTTTCTTATTCTTCCTTTTCTATACTTAGGGATTGATTTTTTTGCTGCTTTTTGACATTTTTTCCGAGTACTTTTTGCATCTTTCTTCTATGTTCTTGTTTTCTGTCACTTCCTCTGCTTCCATAGCTTTTTATATCATTTCTCTGTTCATCCTTCTTATGTTCCATCTTCCTTCTCTTTTGTCTTCCTTTTTCTCTTTTCCGTTTGTATTGTATTGCATGTACTTATGTATGCTTAGCGTTTTTTCTTTTGTCACTGTTCAGCCATCTACTATTCTAGACGTTTTTACGTTGCTATAGTAATGTCATTGTATGATTTAGATCGTCTTTTTACAAACGTTGGTTTATGTCCTTTGTTGCATATTGTAAGATTTACAGCCTCTATCATCTTCTCAAGAATTTGTTCTCTTCTGTCGCAATTTACCTTTTCTTATCTTGGTCATTTTGCGTTGAAATTGCCTCCTATCATAACATGTTTACTCTTTTGTGTGCTGTGTTCTAAATATTCTAATAATATTCTATTTTGCAGTTTTTTATTTTTGTTACAATAATGATTTTTTTAGTTTTGCGTATTTGTGTATTTATAACAATAAAAACTGGGGAATAGTAATTGAATTTTGGTTTTAAAAAGAGAATATTTAAATTTAATGAAAAAAAAGTGAGTCAATTCAACCCAAAAAATAAAAATGTACAAAACATATTTAATTTAAGTATGTTTTATTATTTTTATTTATTATGTACTTACATATTATTACTTGTTGCATTGGGAAATTTCATTTATTTATTAAACTTGACAACAATAGTGTTTTATGATGACTTCATTCAACAGAAACAGTGACAGAATGTCAATGTTAGCATATTAATCTAATACTTTTAATAAATCAAACTATCTATTATATAAATCAAACTGATGTAACTATTCACTAATTAAATTTACACTTAAATAAACAACAAAAACTAATCCTGTTATAGGTCAAAATTCAAAAGTATCTGAAGCATTTGTTTCAAAATCGTGTATGGAATTACACTTTTCAATAGTTTTGTTAGCAACTGCAATTTGTAAAGGTTGTTAGGGATTGTTTGTGCAGCATCTGTTCAAGTAACAAACCGCAACTTTCATGGATTACATAATATTATATAGAAATATTTATTTACAATATTTATTACGCAATAATAGCGAGTCTCATGTTTATTTTAAATTGATTTTAACTTTATAAGGTTTTAAATATTAGATGAAATTGTGAACCCTAATCCATCATCATCATCATCATCATCTATTGGTATCAAACGTGAAGGCCTATACTAATATAATTTTATATCAATACATATTACTCAATCCATTATAAAATTTCATCAAATTTATATTTATTGTTTGTGCAAATGTGTCCCTGTTACATCGACAACTTTGTGTGGTCTACCTTTTGGTTCAATTAATCAACCTGAAATATTTAAATGCGTATATGGCCCCTAATCAAACAAGTTTCTATATAATTTGCATTAAATATTTATGATCATAGTTTCAATTACAAATATTTACAGCATAAGTGAAAACAAGAACAGCAACATTTTTTTTATATCTTAGAAAATATATAACTAAACAATCAAGTCATGCTAATATTTACTACTAAAATAATTAAGTTGAAAATGATTTTATAGGGTTGTGTCCGCAAAGTTCTAAACATAAAGCAGTATGTAAACAGTAATGGAAAGACTTTAATTTCTTCATTATTTTTTTTACATTAACAGAGTTTTTAGTTACTTAATCTAAATGGATACATCCATTTAGATTAAGTAACTAAAAACTCTTTTAGCTTATTATTTTATAAGCCGATCAGATTAATAACTTATAAACAGAATTGCTAATGTGAATTATAATTTACAATAAAAACAACATAATATATTCAGTATGAGTTTGGTAGCGGATTAGCTAATAAATGTAATTCAACATTAAGCAAAACTTTTAATTTAAGTTGTTTAAATTACAAAATGTAGAGGATGTAATAGTAATAATGTATTATTTGAAATGTTGGCTTCTTTTTTAACTAGTATTGCCGCTTGTTTTTTTATACACTCAAATGCAAAAGAACGGGTCATTGAGTAACCATTTGCAAAAAACCCGGGAATTTTTTTTATAAAACTTTTATTGCAAATGCATTTCTGCAAAATAAACTTTATAGAGATTAATAATGAAAATTTTAGTTGAATAAGATTTTAATTCTTTGTATTGCTTCCTTGAGCTCTAACTATTGTCTGCATACGGCGGCTCATGCTACTATTGAGCTCACAAATATTATTTTGTAGTATATTCTGCCATTTTTTCTGAAGTGCCACACAAAGCTTGTTTATTGTTGTTGGTGCAACTGCACGTCTTCTAACACGTCTGCCCAACATGTTCCAAACATGTTATATAGAATTTCTATCTGTTGGCCAGTTGAATTTCTTATTCCAACTGCAACCAAGTATTCTGTGACGCACCTTGCAGAATGCGGTCTTGCGTTATTATGCATCAGAATAAAGCGATAAATAGAGCAAATGGGACTACGTAATTTTCCAAAACTTCCTTAATATACCGATTTTTATTAATATCAATCAATTTGGTGCAAGCATCTATTGATATTCTTGCTCACATCAGTAGGCAGAATCTAGACTTGTTAGTAAACAGTACAGTCTTTCATTGTGTTAATGTCTAATTCAAATGTTCCCAAGAAAATTGAAGACTGGTTATTTGGTGACGTGGGAGTAATTTTGGTCTAGTTGTTGGTTTACAAAATTTTAGACTAGTTTTTCGCAATCTTTGATGAGCTGTCCACACACTCATAGCTGTATCACAAACCTCACGAAATTGGTTTCTGGTCTTCACTAAAGTCACATGACGATTCTGTAGTGCTCTTTGAATATTGACACGAAGGAATCTGAACAAATACCGCTGGTTTCTTCTATCTGCCACAAGAGCAACAGCTTTTGCATAATCATTAGCACTTAGAACTATAATCATCACACCAATCTGCTCTGAGAATGACTGTTAATCAAAAACAAACAAGTTTGTAGTTTTACCAATTTACCACTTTTTACTTTGACAGTGTGCGCATATAATATTTTTATTTAGCAGGTTGATGAAACTAACGGTTTATTAGGTGACTTCCAAACTACACCGTTAAATAAAAAAGTTTCTTATATAGTTATATTTTAGGGATTATACCACAGATTTCTAACGTATTAAGTTATCGCTAAATTACTGAGCTAGTTTACCTTTTTATTATAAAATATTATAATAAATAAAATCAATTAATATCTATAATCATATACATCTGTTATGTATGTTACTTTTAAATTATATAAAATACGGCAAAAAATATTATCATATTTTAATTTGGGATCATCCCCTTTAAAATAAAGTACCCTTTTATGTCATGACATTTTATCTGACCGTCCCTAATCAAATACATTTCAACGAAAATGAATAGAAGGAAGCCTGTGAAATTTATTTGCCAATAAACCCAACATATCACCATCCATTATTATAAAAAAAAATCTCTGTTGAATTTTCAATTTTCCATTAAATTAGTTTGATTATATAAACATTTACTTAATAAAGAAAGGGAAGCTTTTAAAGTGAGGGTTGGCAGTTGGCTCTGTATATTGCAAAGTTAATATAAGCAATAGCAATCGAACGCATTTTAATTTTGTAAGAATTTGTTTTATTCAATAAAGCAATATTGTTGTTTGTTTGAAATTTATTTATTTGTTTAATAAAATTTCAGTTGTGGTTCAGCCACGCCAATATTGTTTTCCATCCGTATTTAATTAAATTTTATGTTTTTATTAAAATATTTGCTGTAACTTTATTGTGAGTGTTATGCACAAATTAATTATTATAATGTATTTAGTTCTACAACAATTAATTCAACTTTTTACAATAATAGTGGCTTATACATTTACAGTCACATATTGAAATACGCTTACCGAAAGCAACAAACAAAAGAGTTACAAAGAATACATTTATTACAAAAACTTAATTTTGAACGTTACTAAAAAGTGAACAGAACGTTTGTATATAAAAGACAAGAAATCAAAATACGCTACCGTCATAGGTCTATTAAAGAAATTAAATTAACAAAGATGTCGTTTATTTGACAAGTAATAGATGTCTAAAAATAAATATTATTTATTTACACGTCAAAAATGTAGCTAAAAGTAGAGAACAAATTAATAATGAACAACAACTTTATTGGACAAATACAAGATCCGCAGTATCCAAGGCCTTAAAAGCAACCATAATGACAACATCTTACTTAAGACCGGATTTTTTTTTCTAAATAAACAGTACAGATTTGTAACTGCTTTCTGCAAAATTTGAACACTAAAATCTTGATTTTGACTATGAGGATTGATATCTAAGAGTGGTTATACTAACTCTTGGACTTATGTTGTCTAAAAATTTATTTTTAAAGTGAAAACTTTATTGATATTTTGATGGTTTGTTTAGATGTTTTTATCAAATTTGGACAGTTACAATAAAAATACTCCAAGTTCTAAAACAAGTTTTTGTTGATTTAATTTGAATGAACATGATGTTTTTTAAATCTTGACAATCTAGTAAAGATTATTGTCATCAAAGGTTGATTACTTGCGGGGTGGTGAATTTATTACAACCGTTAAAGATGTTTTGTGTAAAGTATGTCAGTTTGTAAGTTTTGTTAATAGGTTTTGTAGCTATTTTTGGTTGTATCAACAAGCATTGAATGCACGGCGTAATGAGGATTTTGGTACAAATGTTTTTGAGCAACTATGCAGATTTTGGGTGTTTGTGGATTGTCTGCAAATTGTCTAGAGGACTTATTGCATCCATAGAAAGCTCTAGTCGAACCAAAACTAGTAATGTCATGCGTTTTTATGAACAAATTAGATTAGGTCAGGTTAGGTTAGATTAAATTAGGTTAGGTTAGGTTAAGTTAAGTTAAGTTAGGTTAGGTTAGGTTAGGTTAGGTTAGGTAAGGTTAGGTTGTGCTAATGCGTACTATAAATCTGCTACTTTACTAAAAAGTAAATTATTGAAGTTTTTTGTGAGAGTACATGATAACAAGAAAACTTTTTGTAAATTGTCGAGCTATGTCATTGATTGTTTTTTAGTCGGTATAGACATTTTAAGGCAAAGTATGTGTTGATGTAGATTATTTAAACATATTTTTAGTAAATTAATTAATAGTTGCTATTTATTTGAGATTTTCAATAAAATTTTATTAGTTTAATCAAATCACAATTTTATTTTATAATTTTATTAAAGTCATAAATAAAAATTGTAATATTAAAATATTTGAATTTTGAGCGACTTTAATAAGCAAATAAGAAAACTTTACAATAAAACTGTTGTTAGGTGGAAAATTTAATAGATTTTACAAATGCAGTTGTGGTATTTTGCTTGGATCTTCCACTTTGTTTTGCAATATTGCAATATTGTTAACCTAACTAACCTCTTGAACAAGCTTAAAATTAATTTTAATTTAGAACATAAATAAACATTAAAGCTTATAAATTTATGTTTATAACACATTGTCAATGACAGAGAAATACCTTCTCTATAGCTCAAAAACTAAAATTTATAGATTTTAAACTTTATTCTTTTGCCACTTATAAATTTTGCAATAATAATCTTTAACAACATTGCTATCTACATCGCATATCAAACTAGTTGCATTATTTGATAAATAGTTGCTTTAAGTAAATGGTTACCCATAACATAATTTTATTACTTTTTGACTAATTTGAAAAAGTCGACCTCTTTGATTTTGCTCAAATTTTCAGAGATCAAAATATAGATTAAAAAAATGAGATTTTTAAATTTTGAGATTTAGAATATTACCTAGGTCAGAAATGTCACAATTTTTTAACTTATTTTGTATCTCAACTTTTGTGCTTCTGGAAAAAGATAAAAAGGTTCACGATGGTTCAAATTATTTCTTATTACATGAACTTTAAAACCCATATTTTTATGTTTAATAATGTAGCAGTCATTTTGAAACATTAAACTTCAAACATTATTAAAAAAAAAAAAACAGTAAATTTAGCAAAATCGCAAAATTTTGTTTTCTTTAAACCGTTTTGTCAAATCTTAACAAAATTTGATCCACGAGATCTAGTTTTCTTTGTGTTTAATTTTTTTTAAATGTGATTACACAAGACTTATAGAATCAATACGTATACACCACTATTTTGATGCTGGAAGTTGCACAAGTTTTCGCGATCTTTAAAACTTGCAATTTTCAGGTCTCAAAAAAGAGCTGTCACCCTATGTCGATTTTAGTCAAAATTTTCGTAAATAATACTCTTTAGAACACAATAAAAAAGGTAATCTAAATGAGGAAAAGTATATCGGGCATTATCAAGAATTTTTTAATATTTAAAAGTTGTCGAATTTGGCAAACCGCACATTTTTGTATCTCAATTATTGGGCCTCTGGAAAAAAATAAGAAGGTCTACAATAGCTCAAAATATTCCTTATCACATGTACTTTAAAACCCAAATTTGTTTATTTTAAGTTGGGGCAGCCATTTTGATATATCAAGCTTCAAACATTATTCCAAAAAAAAAACGTAAATTTAGCAAAACTGCAAAATTATGTTTTGTTCAATCCGTTCTAACTTTGTCAAATTTTAGAGAAATTTAAACCACGAGGTCTAGATTTTTTTAAGTTCAATCTCTTTTTAAAGTAATCACACTTATAGAATCAATTCATATTACCACTATTTTGATGCAGGAAGTTGCACATGTTTTTGCGATCTTCAAAACTTGTAATTTTTAGGTTCCAAAAAAACGCTGTCATTGTATGTCGATTTTAGTCAAAATTTCACTAAATACTTTTCAGACCACAAAAAAAAAGGTTATTTATATAAAATATGATATATCTGGCATTATCAAGAAGCCATTGAGAAAATGCAAGTTGTTGTGCTGCGTCGCCAAGTTGTAGGTGTTGTACTTTTGATAATAATATGGGTGAAAATTTACACTAAAAAACGCTTCAAAAAAGTTGATTTCTGTTGGGAAATATCAATTGCTAGGACATTATTATTACAAAATCCGTAAACAAAAATAATATTTGCGTATTCTCCGTTGTTGAACAGCATTTTTATCAAATTTTAGTAACCAAACCAAAGAAAACTGTTTAACAAGTATCAAAAGGTTGCATCAATGCACACTTGTGTTTTTGCTAAATATGAAGTTTTTTAAATATTTTGTATTTGTTGACTATCTCGCAAACAAAGCAAGATAGACAAAAAGTGATTTAGATTTTCTGAAGAACTATACCGATTTTGACAATTTTTGAATAATCAAAAATTTTTGATAATGCCCGATATACCATTTTTCATATAAATAACCTTTTTTCTTGTGGTCTAAAAAGTATTTACTGAAATTTTGACTAAAATCGACATAAGGTGACGTGGCGTTTTTTTGTGACTTAAAAATTACGTTTTGAAGATTGCAAAAACCTGTGCAATTTTTTGTTTTAATAATATATAATATATTTAATAAATAATAGTGGTAAAAATGTATTGGTTCTAAAAGTCTTGTGTAATCACTTTAAAGATAGATTAAACACGAAGAAATCTAGACTTCGTGGATCAAATTTCTTTAATGTTTGACAAAGTTAGAAGGTTTAAACAAAGTATTATTTTGCAATTTATGCTAAATTTGCGGTTTTTTTAGAATAATGCTTGAAGCTTGATATATTAAAATGACTGCCCCAACATTAATTAAACAAATATGGGTTTTAAAATACATGTAATAAGAAGTATTTTGAGCCATCGTGGATCTTTTTATATTTTTCTGAAGGCCCAAAATTTGAGTTACAAATATGTGCGGTTTTCCAATTTTGACTATTTTTGAATATTTTTTTTTTTTTGATAATGCCCAAAATACCATTTTTCATATAGATAACCTTTTTTCTTGTGCTCTAAAGAGTATTTACTAAAATTTTGACTAAAATTGACATTTTTTGAGATCTAAAAAGTACAAGTTTTGAAGATTGCGTAAATATGTGCAACTTTTGCATCAAAATAGTGGTGTATACGTATTGATTTTATAAGTCTTGTGTGATCACTACAAAAAGAAATTAAACATGAAGAAATCTAGACTTTGTGGATCAAATTTTGTTAAGATTTGACAAAGTTAGAACTGTATAAAGAAAGCAAAACTTTGCAATTTTGCTAATTTTACGGTTTTCTTTTTGGAATAATGTTAGAAGCTTAATATATCAAAATGACTGATACAATATTAAACATAAATATATGGATTTTAAAGTAAATGTTATAAGGAATAATCTAAGTCATCGTGGACTTTTTTATCTTTTTTCAGAAGCCCAAAAACTGAGATACAAATTAAGCTAAAAACGACGTTTTAATATGAAGTTTCCGCCCTTCAAATGTGTGTCATTTTGAACAGGCAATACTCTAAGGTGCATAATTTTGGGAATCTTATTTTTTTCATTCATATTTTGATTCCTGAAATTTTGAGCAAAATCAACGAGGTCGACTTTTTCAAATTAGTCGAAAAGTAATAGAATAACCTTTATATAATTTAGTTATCTTTATATTGGCATAAACACTACCAATTGTATATTTTTCTTTACAAATTTTTAGTCGTTACATTTGGCAAATTTTCCAAAAATAATAATTTGACTATGCAGCTTTAAAAAGCTTTTTTTTGTAATATTTTTCATATTTTGTTAATACTAAAGTTTTAGCTGCCTTGTTCTTTACACAATTTTTCATTTTTGTTGATGTAAAAGGTAGTTTTATTATTCTATTTTTTGAACATTTACTTTATATTTTGCGTATGAAATTTGTTTTAAAAAAATTTGTTGGTTTCTATAACTATCTTCAATTGATATGTCAAAAGTTATTTGTGTATACTTTGCATCTTTACATGTAGTGCAAAAATTATTTTGGATTTTCAGAAAAAGAATTATGGCAGGAATCGATTTATATGAACGTTTTGTTCAAGGACATCACAAACAACTTTCATAAGTGGATCCATTTTTAATATGGCCACGCTGTACAGCTATTTTTTTTTTTAATTTGAAACTAAAGTCATTGATCGAACTTTTTCTTGTCAGGCATTTTAAATATTATCATAAACTTTTTATATAAGGTTTTTCAGTAAGAGGTTTCATTTTAATATTTAAAAAAACCGGATATTTTTTAAGAGAAATCAATAAATGTTTATTTCATTGTAAAGAGAAAGGTATGCTATTAACATTTGAAAACCATGTCAGTCAAATGGCCGCCACAGTTACGGTTGCAGAACCACATTCTTTTCATAATATTTTCCATGACCAATTTGCACATTTGCGGCTGTATGTTCTCGATAACTTTTTGAACTTCATCGTTAAGGTCTTAAATCGATTGTGGAGCATTGGCATAGACCTTATCTTTTACTTGGCTCCAAAGAAAAAAGTTTAAAGGTGTTAAATCACAAGATCTTGGTGGCCAATTGTGATCACCTCTTCAAGAAATAACACGGTCAGGAAACATTTTTAGCAAAATTGCGACTGTTTTGTTGCTTGTGTAGCACGTAGCGCCGTCTTGCTGAAAATAAACGTCATCCACATCATTATCTTTCAATTTTGGCCATAAAAAATTATTAATTATAGCTCGATAGCGCCATTCATTTACCGTAACAGTTGCACCAACCTTATTTTTAAAAAAGTAGTGTCCAATTACACATCCAGCCCAAAGACTTTTTAACAATCATTCTTAGATTTTATGAGCCCCAAATGCAACAATTCTGTCTATTAATGTAGCCTCCAATGTAAAAATGGGCCTGATTACTGAAGATGATTTTTCGATAAAATTCTGAATCAGTTTGTTGCGTTTGAAGGACCCAATCAGCAAAGATACGACGTTTATGGTGATCGATTGGCTTGAGTTCTTGTGTTAACTGAACTTTAAAAGCCTTAAGACTTAAGTTTTTATGCAAAATACGGTGTAATGCCGTTTGTAAAATGTATATTTTCAAAGATCGACGAGGAGTTGACAAACCTGGGTTTTCTCAACACTACGGACTACATTAGCAATATTCTCATGTGTTCTTGAGCGATGCACACGGTTTTGATTCTTCACATCACAAACTTGTCCCAACAGCTCATATTTTGCCACCAAGTTTACTATTGCCGGCCAAGAAGGTGCTTTACGACAACCAAAAAGTGCTTTAGTTTTGCAAACTGTGACTAAAAAATTTTCACCATTTTTGTGGTGAATTTTAATAATTTCAATCCGGTGTTGAAGCATTTGTTGCTTCATTTTTAATAATGGCGTAGTTTTTACTTGTCAAATGTAAAAAAATAATAGCTTCAAAATTGACAGCTGCTCAAATAGCCTGCTATTCAAAATGAAACTTTTTATTGGAAAACCTTTTATATTGAATTTGGCATTGATTGCAAATCTAATAAACCACATAGTTGAGAATGTCTGTTTATAATTTTATTTGTTAAATTTTAGGCGAAAAATATATTTTGTCGATTTCTCGAAATAGTACATAAACGCACAGAAGCTCTTTCAAATTTTAAAATAATTTGGCAATGTCAATAGTATATGCCACAGCATTTACGGTAGTAGATAGATAAACAAAACTTAGTCTAAGTCTTTCTGGTTCTATACAAAACATTTTTTTTCTTTTTAATAAAGGAAAAAAATAATAAAATGTAAAACAAAAACTTTTACTATTTTACAAAATACATATAAGATTATGTTAAATTCTCACTGCATATAAAACAATTCAATTCCAAAAAAATTAACTTTTGTTATTTTGTTAAGAAAGTATAACTATCTTTGCAAATTATGTTTTTGTAAAAATGGTTGCAAATTTATTTTAACCTAACTACTCTCTTCTTATTGATTATAAACAAAAGTTCACGTTTTTATTAGAAAAAGTTTTAATATTATTATTTAGGTTTTTTATTAATGTACATTCACCGATCTTTTGATTACGTCTTTCAATAAACAATTTTTTTTAATGCTTAAGGCATCTATCCTTTTTTATGATTATTTATAGCGCTATGTCTTCATTTGCTTTTCTTAACATTTTCCGGATTTTGTTTGATTATTTTATGCTTATTAATTTCTTTTAGAGCCACATTTCAAATTCTTTTATGAAATTTATTTATTTATTTACTAGTCAATTACAAAATAAGTATATATTTACAATTTAAAATACATAAATTAAACATAAAACTACTAATACTAATAAAAATAATAATAAAACTTAAATAGTTACTAAATATAAAAAAGGTTACGTATGGGTGACAAGTGCACGCCGCAGGGTATTAAAAGAATCTTTAAAAAAATCCACTTTAATTTTGTTGGCATGCCGCAAAATACATGTAGATGCAGAGTGCACCGCATAATCAGTACGTTTAAACGGTATATGAAATAAATTGCGTAAAACTTGAGCTGGGACATGAATACCTATAGAGCTGAGCAAGTCAGAACAGTCAATAATCCCACAAAGTACTTTAAAAACTAGTGTCAAGTCAAAATTAAAACGACTTATTTTAAGACTGTTTATATTAATTGTAGAGAGCAGTTTTGTGTAGCTGCCTGCAATGTTGCATTTATACGCCAAAAAACGAACAAACTATTTTGAATCTGTTCGATTTTTTCTTTACTGACGGCGGTGAATGGAGGCCACATATTTGAACAGTACTCGAGATGAGAGCGTACTAGAACGTTGTAAAAGATAATTAGAGTACAAGGGTCACAAATCTCCTTAGAGTTACGCTTGACAAATCCTAAAAGTTAATAAGTTTTAGCCACGATAGATTTGATATGTAGTGTAAATGAAAGGCTTGAATTAAACGTAATGCCTAAATTACAAATAGTGTTAACTCTTAACAACATAACATTCATGAGAGAGTAACCATACATCACCGTAGACTGACGTCTAGAAAATGTCATCACTTTTGCACTTATTTAAATTAAGTAGCAAGTTATTAGCCTGACACCAACTAGAAAAACTCTGTACTTTTTCATTAAGTGCAAATAATAAACAACGCGCATTAGAAAAACAGTGTACCACATTGATAAAGATATTAAACAGTAGAAATCCAAGATGTGACTCCTGTGGAAAACCCGACGTAACATCAATATTACGAGAAACGCAGTGAGCAATGCGCACAAATTGAGATCTGTTTGATAAATAAGATTGAATCCACAGTAACAAGGTGCCATTAACTCCAATACTACGTAGTTTCATAATTAGTATCTTGTGGTCAACGGTATCAAATGCTTTTGAAAAGTCAGTGTAAACTAAATTTACCTAGAATTTGTTTTTGAGCGCATCTGTTATATAAGATTCATGCAACAAAAGCTTAGAAGATGTCAATTTGCCAGTTCTAAAACCGTGTTGATTGAGAGCAATTTTAGATTGCAGAATGGCAGTCAATTGACAGGTAACTAACTTTTCAAAAACTTTTAGAATAACTGATAAAATGATATAATAGATATAGGTCTATAGTTTGTTACATCATTTTTAGCACCGGACTTATAAATCGAAGTAACATATTATTTTATTAATTAAAAACAATTTTCATTAATTTGTAAATATTTTCTATTATATGGTATTAGGTTAAAAAATATATACTATAGTACGTATAAAAACCTTTTATGCTTCAATACTCACAAAATTTCCGCCTATAACTAAACTCTTCACACACGTTATGTTGCAAATACAACATTTTTAACAGCAAAATAGTGTCTAAAGCAGATAGTCAGAAGATGACAAAAATTTGTTAAAACATTTTGCTATAAATTAAATATAATATAAGTTTCAATTAACAAAATAAGATTCAATTAACAACAGCTAAATATATAATTAAGATAGATACATAGATAGTTTATTTATTGTTGTGGCTAAACCTCACATACACCATACATCTTATTATTATTATTATCTTATTATCTAGCTGCGTATTCTAGATTTCTGATTTGAGTGTGAAGATAAAATCATTTTTACTGCACTTAGGCTTCATTAGGCCTTTTGTACATTTTTAAATAGTAAACATTACTTTATTCTTTAAATACGCAGCTAACCTTTGTGGTTGATGTATGCTAAGATTTGACATAGACTCTCTTGAGTAGAAGAGCTTGGTCATCTCGAATTTTATTTCATACTCTCTGTGTATAGGGTTGTCTACAATGCATGTGTTTTTTTAATTGAGAGCGCTTTGTCAACATTTCTGTTATAGTTTGCAGGTTCTTTATGGACAGTTTCAAGTAGTAATTGTTCCTGTATTAGTCTTGATGTGATTTTAAATTTTTTTATATCAAAAATTACTATTATGCTATCCGATTTGCAAGTTTTTACTAGATTTTTTTTGATTATTATTTCCATCACTCTATGGATTAATTTGGCTATGTTTGCTTAAAGTCCCGCTTTAGAATCTTGAAGTGTTTTTGAGCTATCAATGTAGATTTGAAGTAGTTTGTTTTTATCTATATTTTGTTTTTGTTGCTTAAATATATGTACAGTGTAGAGTCTTTTAAATACAAAGTAGGGTTGCACAATATCTGGTTGCGTTTTTACAAAAAATGTTTTTTTACAGCTTCTTTTAGTGTATCAAAATCTGGTTGCATTTAGGCGCATGATGCTGATGTTTGACTTTTTAACATAGATATCAAAGGGCGGCATAGACAACTTTGCTTCTATAGCTGCAGTCTGCGGTGTTTTCATACCGTCTTTTGCCTAGTCTAGTTGGTTTGCTAACATTTTCTGCTTTGTTCTTGGCTACCAAATTACAATTACACCTAAGTATTTTATATTGGTTGACAGCGTTAATGGGGTGTTATGGAGTTTTTATAGATTTAGTTGGCTAATTTTTCTTAATTTAGTCCTCTTGCATTAGGCTACTGAGTATGCTCTTAATTTTTGCTTTTTAGGAGAGTAGTTATTTCATCAGCGTATCCAATTGTATAAAAACTACAGTTTTTGAATTAGGTTGTTTACTACTATATTCCATTGTTGTGCTTATAGTATTTTATCCTGAGGGCAGATTCTATTAACCACTTTAGGAAAGGGTCCAGACTATTGAGTCGCCTACAGTGACTGTTACGGCTCTTTTCTTTAGCATGTGTTTTATCTATCTACTAGTTGTGGGATTAACACTATGTAATAAAAGTGCTGTTTTTATTTTATAGACGGTAGTTTTGTCAAATACACCATCGATGTCTATAAATACTCTTAAGGTAAACAATTTGTTCTGTAATAAACTTTTGATTTGATCTGATATGCATTGTAAAGCAGATTCTGTAAATATTCTATAAGCGCTTGCGTGTTGGTTTGAGTGTGTTAACGTAGTAATACGTATCGTTTCTGTAATTATAAGTTTATTGCTTGATAGTACATATTTGATTTTGTTTTTGTTTGTTTATCTGGGCTTAACCAAGTCCGTTTTCTTTGGACCTTTTTCTGGAAGAAAAAGCAGATAGAATATAACCGTTGTTTTGTAGGAATAACATGGTGCTTCTTTCATTTTTGTTGTCAAAACTGTATAATAACTAAGCAGTAATTAGTTTTTTCTTGGCTAAGTACTTTTTTTAGGTAGTTGTTTGTTTAACAGTACTACTAAAAGTTGCTGGGTAATTTGTAACTTTAAACTTACATTGGATGAAATTTTCACTATAACATATACTATCCTAGCCGAGATGCCGTCAAATTTTGTAACATTTGATAACAAAGCTTTATTTATTATTAATCTTATTCCTCGTTGGCTTTTTGTTTTGGGTTACTTAATGTGTGGTCTGATTTTAAAATGAAGCATTTTTCTTTTTTATTTCTTATTTTGCTGATGTTTATAACGTTTCATTTAATGTTTTTCAATTTATCTTTTAGATTGTATAGTTAGGTTTTGCTAAGAGGCTTTGTGTTCAAAGTCCTTATTGATATAGTAACTAGTGTTGTTCAGCAATTTAGATAATAAAAAAAAACTGTTTTTGAAAAGCAACAAAACACATTTTAAGAAACTATTTAATACACTTATCTCTTTGGTAATATAAATCTCAATGTTATTTTATCTTAAATTTGTTTTATAAAAAAAATATTGTTTATGTTGTAAAATCAATTATTTTGGTAACTAGTTTAATAAATTCCTGGAAATAAAAAAACTATTATACTAACCTTAAAAATTTAATGGTTTTTCTATTGGTAAACTTAACAATTTCTAATAAAATTGCAAAAAGTCTATATGAGTCAAAGAGTGTATACTGGTTGGGAGGAGAACAGAAAGACCAGTTTTAATAACATATGTAAAAGAAGTGACACTATTGAAGTTGATATATGAAGTTTTCATAATAAATAATTTAAATATAAAATTTTGTTTGGTTATATTTAAGATTTTATATTTTGTTACAGTTTACTCATAATTTAACCCAACAAAATAAATCGATTTATCTTAAAATTTATAACCCGCCAGTCAAGTATCCAAAACAAAAAAAAATCATTTTCATCGCTCGCATAGTTGTCAATATAGCTGTAATTCATCCCTTAATGAATTCAGCTACATCCATTAATCATCATAATTAAATAAAATGTCTAAAGCTTTACACTTCTTATTAAATGTTTTAGCTATAAGTAAAACGGTCTCTTACATTTTCAGTACCTTTTATATTTTCATACTTTGAAGAACACGTTTTTGAAATATGTATATATAATGTGTGCCAGTAGTCGCATACATACACGAATTTCCAGAGAGCAGCGCTTTCACATTCGGACTAATATTTAATAACCCTTGAATTATTAAAATGTGTCCAAGCGATGGCTACGAAATCCATAGAGGGCTGCAGTTATATGTCCCAAATGGAATGAGGTTAAATAATTATAAATTGTGTTGTTAAAAAAAGCACTCTTTGCACAAAAATATTTATATTAAAATTAATTCATTTAGATATGTCATAATTTAAATAAAAAATTATAATATAAAAAGCATGTAAAGTAAATGATATTTTTTGTTGTAAAAAGCTATATTAGTTTGATTTAATTACTAAATGCTTCAATTGAGGTAGTTAGTTCACATTTAGTTCTCAACTTAAAAGAAAACTTATAAGTAGATGATTTCTAGCAAAAGTTAATTTCCAAACTTGAGAAAACTTGTGTGTGGCTTGTACTTGAAATGTTTTTATAAACCAAATTTTATATTGAGGTTTAACAACGCTATAAAGTTAGTAAACAAATAATGCATTGGAAAGCACTTTTCTTTATAATTTTTTGAATTACATTAATATTTTTGAAACATTTGAATTAAAATTTGCTATAATTTTTTTTATGTTTAACTTTCTTAAGCCTGTATTGGTGTAATTTCCTATTATTTGCGTAAAAAATAAAAATAATTTTTACATAGTCAAGAATATGCTGTCACGTAAACAGAGTAACATATTGGTAATTAAAATATTAAAACACTACACTTTTCTTCTGCTGCATATCTACTAATGGATGTTTGCGATCAAAAGCTTCATTTTGTCTCTCTTTCTTAAATGAGCTAAAAAAATCTTGGACTGTTCTCATGGCTGTCCAGGCTTTGATGTTTTGCAACCATGACATTTTCTTGCGTCCAATCCCCCTTTATTATTTTATTCTGCCTTGCAGGATAAGCTGAAATAATATGTGGTACTTCGGGTTTTGCATGACATGCCTCAAATATACCGTTTTTTGTCGTTTAATGCAAATTAGAAGTTTTCGTTCTTTTTGTTCGAGGACCAGTATCTCTTCATTTGTAATTCGATCTGTTAATAAGATTTTTAGTATGCGGCAATAGGTTCACATTTCGAATGCTTCTAGTCTATTTATTGTGACAACTTTTAACGTCCACGCTTTCATTTCATACAGCAGTACTGACCATACATAGCATTGTATAAATTGTATTCTCAGGTCTAAATTAAATTTACTATTTGTCAGTACTTTTTTGTACTTCATAAAAGCGCTTCATGCATTTTCGATTCTAAACGTTATCTCAACACCTTTCAGATAATCTAAATTTACGTTCATAAACGATGTCATAGATAAATTCTACAAAGCATCGTGCAAGCCTAAACAAAAGTTATCTTTTATAGTTCTCACTCCAAAAACCCATCTGTTTCTTATAACGTTTATGTTAGTACTTTATTTTTGTGTTGTAATATTTAATGATTGATAAAATAAAAATAGAATACTAACATAAACAACATGAACAAAAAAGGTGAACTATTTATCAAATATGTACAAAAAAAGACTATATTGTTTAAATACATTCTTTCTTAAATCAAATTTAATGGAGATAACTAAAGATAAGCCCGGATCTAAAAACAAAAAAATGAGTATGACTACATTTTATCTAAAAAAATTTCTAACTAAAACTTAGTTGTACGGTAAGATAACTTTCTTATTTCATAACTCAATATAACAAAAAAAATATATATTAATTTTTTTTCAATTAAAAAGTTAAACGTTGTTTTAAAAAAACATACCGCTTTCTATTGTTGATACACTGGTTGAATAGAATTTTGCTGTTTCTTATCAGTCTCACCAGCATATTGATGGGTTGTTGGCCGTTTTGTTGTAAATGTTTTTTTTAGGTTTTTCAGAGTCTATAGACTGTTGGTATAGACACGAGTTTCAAATTTCACAAAAAGAAGTCACAAGATGCTTGGTTACTCCAAATTATCTTTCATGGAGATGAGGCTTCCTGGAAAGTGCTCTTGCAACACATCTATCGATGTTCTTAAAGTATAGGTTGTTGCTCTATCTTGTTGAAACTATATGTCTCTTAAGTCGTGTAAAAAAAACCTTCTTGAGCATATTCACATAACGGTTTGAATTGATTGCAACAGTCTGCATCTAATGTTTTGAGTTCTTAAAGGTTGTTGGCAGTCTTGTAGCTCATATTTTGCTATTTGACATTTTGTCAAATTAAAATAAGCACTAAAAACACACGTGCGTCTTAAGGGATGTTTTCAAGAAGTGCTTCACACTCGAATTGCGCTAAGAACGGTTAATTTTTTATCGACAACGTCAACAACCCTTCAACATCGCAGTAACGGCATCAACTACAAGACGTGCATCTGTTGTATACGCAAGATGTGATGAATTGAAGAAATTGGCTATTTTTTACCAAAATGTGCGCGGAATGCGGGCTAAACTTGCTGTACTCAATTCGACTATACCTATTATGGAGCATGACATTTTTATATTGACTGAGACGTGGCTAACTAGCTCAATTAATAATTTGAAATTAGGGATTTCTAATTATAAGGTATACCGGTGCGATCGCAATCATATTGTAACATCCAAACTACGTGGTGGAAGTGTCCTTATTGCAGTTTCGAAAAAGTACAATTCTTACAAAATATTTAATCATTGTTTTGACTATGAGGAATTATATGTCTACGTCCATATTGGCAGTATTAAATTGGTCTTTGGAACAGTATATATTACTCCTGGCTCAGACTACTCGATTTATCAACACCACTGTGTAAGCGTTGAATCAATTAGCGAAAGCAATACCGTCATTATTGTCGGTGATTACAACTTGCCACGTGCATGTTGGATTAATGATGAATACGGTGTAAGAACAGAGTCTACTTGCCATAAAGCTACATTAGTTGCTAACACGTTTGGCTATAGTAATTCCCATCAGCTAAATCAAATATTAAACATCAATTCAGTACTGCTGGATTTATTATTTGCGCCTTCGTCACTTTTTTTCAAACATAATCCTTTCTGAATCTCAGTTTTCTATTGTACGATGCGATCTTTAACATCCTGCATTAGATCTTGTTTTAAAACTTGATTCTACATCGGACAACTCTTGGTACAACAACATGACGCACCTGTATATAACTTTAATGATGCTGATTACGTTTCTATAAATGATGTTTTCATCAATACAAGGTGCGATGAAATGTTTGTAAATTGTAACATTGATGAAGCATGTTCTCGTTTTTTTTTTTTTTTATTTTTGACATAATTGACCTCTGTGTTTCAAAAATTAGTGGGACTTGTAAAAAAACATATAACATAATATGGTAAAAAAAAATTACACAAATCATATGTGATAACTCGTTCAGTAACTGACTACAACAAATTCAGTGCTACCCGTAATAAATGTAAGCAATTGGCTGATACGTGTTATTCTAATCACATTAAAAAGGTGAAAGATTTGATTAAATCTAATCCTAATGCTTTTTGGGGATACGTCAAATCTAAACGTAGTAGCAATCAGATTCCTTCTACTTTTATGGATGGTGTTTCTTTAATTGACACTAGTGATGGTATAGTAGATCTCTTTACAAATTTTTTTGGTTTTGTTTATAGACCGCTATGTACATTTTCGGATTTGCTCAATAACTATACTTTCCCACCTATTCATACTCATATAAATGAATCGCGTTTTGTTCTAAAAATATCTGACGTACTTGTTAAACTATTAGCATTGAAGTCCAACAACTGTCCAGGGACTGATAGATTGACTGCTTCTTTCCTTAACAAGTGTGCATTTGCCCTAAGCCGACATTTGTGGCTTTTATTTAATTTATCTCTAACCACTGGTACTTTTTCTACTTGTTGGAAACAAGCTTTTATCACTCCAATACATAAATCTGGTGCCAAAAATGATGTTAAAAACTATAGGCCTATATCCATTTTATCGGTTGTGTCAAAAGTTTTTGAAAAGCTAGTTACAAGACAATTGTCTACCGCTCTGCAATCGGAAATTTTCTTTAACCAACACCTCTGCTGTTCAATATTTTTTTTAACAATGTAGTGAACTGTTTTACGAATGCGCGCTGTTTATTGTTTGCTGACGACATAAAAATCTTTATGAGAATTCATACATTAGACGATGCTTTACTACTTGATAAGGAGGTGCAGACTTTTCTAGTTGGTGTCAGACTAATTGTCTATCACTTTACTTGAATAAATGCAAAGTAATGACATTTTCTAGACGAAAGTCTACGGTAGTTTATAGATACTCCCTGATGGATGAACCGGTGTCGAGGGTTAACACTATTTGTGATTTAGGCGTGACGTTTGACTCTAACTTATGATTTACTTCCCATATCAATATCATTGTAGTTAAAGCATATCAGCTGTTAGGCTTTGTCAAGCGCAATTCCAAGGAGTTTCGTGATCCTAAAACTTTTGTTGTTTTTTACAACGCCTTAGTACGCCCACACCTCGAATATTGCTCTAATGTGTGGTTTCCATATACCTCAGTAGGTAAGGAAAAAGTTGAACAGATAAAAAAAAAATTGTTTGTTTCTTAGCATACAAATGCAACATTGTTGGCAGCTACGAGGAACTGCTACTGTCTACATTTAATTTGACCAGTCTTAAGAAAAGACGTTTTAACTTTGACGTAACGTTAGTTTTTAAAATGCTTCATGGAATTATTGATTGTCCTGAATTGCTTACTTCAATTGGTATTTATGTTCCTGCTCGTGTCTTACGCAGTGACCTTATATTTCATGTCTCATATAGACGTACTGATTATACACAACATTCTGCGTCTACACGTATTTTGCGGCAAGCTAATAAGATATATGTAAATTTTTTTAAATATTCTTTTAATACTCTGCGTCGTGCCCTTAACACACAATTGTAATCTTTTTGTATATTAAATGTTTGTTTTTATTTTTTATTTTAGTACTTATTAGTAATTTTATATGTTAATTATTGTATTTTTAAACTGTATATATTCATATTTGTAATAGCCTCCTTTAACTAATAATTAATAAATAAATAAATAAACAAATAAAAAAAAAAAAAATAAAGAACTAAATAAATAAATAAATAAATATATAAATAAATAAATTTCTTTAAACATTAAGTTGCGTTTAACAAATTTCTGCAATGGTAAACTTGTACAGATGAAATAATGTTCATCGTGCAGAATTTGCCTCACGGAACGATAAAAAATTCTAAGAACAAGGAATTGCAAAATCAAAATTTTTACTATCTTCTCACATCGATATCTCCGATTTTGCTCAAATTTTGTTAACATATGTGGAGTACCAAAATATGACAATTCTTAAAATTTTTGATTTTTAGGTGCAATAAATACAATGTAAATGACGGCCATTTTAATATTCTAAGAATATTTTGTCTCCTTTCAGTATTTGTGGTGTAAATAAGCAATAAATAGACTATCTTCGTATTTAAATGGGTATATCTTATAGGACATTTTTTGCAGAACACGATTCTGCCTTTAATTTCTCAAAACTTTCCGTGGAAAATAAGAAAAATATCATTTTATTAAAATTTTGATATCTTTGATTTTGCTTTACCTGAAGACTTGAAATTTGAATATAATATTTTTGAAACATGATATTTTTGATTGCAAAATTTTACAAATTCAAAAAAAAAAATTTAAAAAAAATTATTTAGTTAATTAAAGGAAATTTCTTGTCAAACGCGATTTATGTTGGTTTTTTTAATTTAAAATCCAATGAAAATCCTTTAAAAGTAACCCATTTTTAGCAATTATGTGTTATAGTTCACTCTAGGGCACACGAATCTAGTTTTTTAATTTTTGAAATCAAAAGTACTATGTTTCAGAAGTATCATATTCAAATTTTAAGTCTCCAGGTGTAGCGGAATCAAAAATATCAAATTTTTGATAAAATGGTAATGTTCTCATTTTTTGCGGGAAATGATTGAAAAACCAAGGGCGTGATCATATTCTACAAAAAATTCTTATAAGATACACCTTTTTAAATATGATTTATGACTATTTTTGACTTATTTATAGCAAAAACTAAACAAAAGACATGTTTCTAAAAAACTAAAATGGTCGTCATTTACATGCATCTAGAAATCTAAAATTTTAAGAATTGATATATTTTTGGACCTCAAACATGTGCAATTTGAGCAAAATTGAGTAATTGATGTGGGGCTGATTGTCCGAACTATCCTGGAGTAAAGAAAATTTACTTTTTTCTAATAGACAATTCCAAAAACTATTATTTTTTTATGAATAATTTGATGGAACAAATAAAAAACAAATTTGTTTTTGATATCCGTACCGTAAAAAATACACAGAAATTGCTGACATGACATTTGACTATAGTTAAACAACGGCAGAATTGTTGGGTTACCGGTTATAACATTTTTCAAAGAAATTGTACAAAAAAAAAATTAAGAAGAAAGACTACAAGTTATTTGCAAAGTTGCAACAATTATCAACAAGGACATTGGAACTATTTATTACAAAAGATTTTTTCTTCAATCATTACAATAAATAAACGTGGTGCATTGGAATATTCTAAAAGTGTACATTAATAGTTCAAGCAATAATAACAACTGCATGTTCTTGTTTGATTTTTGTTTCTTTCTTTGCTGCAGATAAGTGAGTTTTCAAAGAATTTGGTTCAAAAAACCTTATTTACATTTTATTGATTATGCACTATACAAAAATAACAATTTTTGAGAATTTTTGTATACATCAAGTTGAAATTAATATTTTGGAAAATTTGCTTTCTTAATTTGTATTTAACAATGCAGATTTCAACAATAACACTATCGTCTGTCATTTCTGCAACAGAAAAAAAACATTGCGTGACTCCAAACACTGCTACCAAACGTGAAATTGTAATTTTTTGTATTGTTGAAACTAAATTGGCCTTAAAAGTTGTACAATTTAGCAAGATTTTAATACTCTTTTACAAAAAAACCTAATTTTGTAGATTTGCATTCCATAAACTTTGCCAATGTCGAAATTCTTTGAAAACAAAGTTGCGCTTTCTAAATTTTAAGATGGAATAGTTTTATGAAGATAATAACAACTAATTTGCAATACTAATGTTTAAGAACTATCTGCTTTTTATTTATCAATGCCTGCCATTGGCTTAATGGCATATCTAATCAAGTTAAAACGATCTTTATCACTTAAAAACACAAGTTTATCTTGAGGGACGTGTTTAAGAAGTGCTTTACATGCAGTTCTTTGAGCTATAAAGTTGCGTTTGGAAAGTTTCTGCATAATGGCTAACTTGTATTGATAGAAATAAAATTCATCGTGCAGAATTTGTTTCACGGATTGATTGAAAATTCTAAAACCAAACGCATGTTGGGATTGAAAAATGAAATGAAAATTTCTTTAACGTTGTGACTTACAAAATGACTTATTTTCTACACAACTACACACACCCGCCTGTTGGAAGTTATTATGCCGCACCGTGTATTAAACAATCTTAGCGTAAATAAATTACAGATTGATTATTCCGACTATAGCATTGTATCTTTAACAATTGTTTAACGATCTAACCTTGAAACACTGGAGTTTTGATTCTAGTTTAGTACTCTTGCTAATTGCCCTGATCTTTGAACTATGATCTTACAATGATATGTACTTTAAAACGTAAATCATCAAAATAATACCTGAAATAGCATTGAACAATACAATAAGTTGTAGCCTAAATTAAAAAAAAATTGAACTGTAGATAAAGACAGCATTATAAGGAAAAATTTTAAACATGGGCGCGTTTAGGAAACACAAACATTGAGAACTGTTAGCGGTAAAATATTAAATTGTGTTAGTAAATGATTTCTTGAATTTAGTAGTTTTTTTACTTTTGACACTAATCAAATTGTGGTACAAGTCATCGGTTGTGTTTACTAAACGCGCTTAATGTCTTATGGGAGAAATGCATATAAAAAGAGAACAAACAATAGATAAACAACAATGAAGAATAAAAAATGAAAATGGCAAGTTTGTAATAGATATAAAACAAAAAATCAGAAAATGGACAAAGTACATCCAAAAACTATTTAACAACAAACTTTGATGAAGTGTCAAACGCAATCAAACACGTCGAAAAAGCAAGACTACTAACTACTTGAAACGTTGAAGCTTTAGGACGACGAAAGAATCAATATCATGGTAGAACTATTGAACGCAATTTGCATGACGGGTTCGATTCTTTAAGAATAGTTTACTTTTACCTTTATAACTATCAAAAAAAAAAGAAAATGCTACAATTTGTTTAGAATATAGGACGATCAGCTTTATGAGCCATGCGTATACATATTTTTTTTTAATATTTACAACCAAATCTATAGATATTTGGAAAAACAAATAAGCGACATTTTGTGGGCTTTAGAAAAGGCTTTGAAACAAACAAAGCTATATATGTGCTTCATAGACTTTGAAAAACTGTTTAATGAACAGCTGCACATCTTTTCAAAACAAAATCTAGATACCATAGTTACATATTATTAAAAATTTATACTAGAACTAAACTGCAAATTTTAGGGTACACAACAAAATTTGTAAGAACATCGAGATGTGTAGAGAAGTGAGGCAGGGATTTGTCCTATTGTCACTGCTATTTAACGTATACAGCAAAGAGATTTTTAGGAAATTTTTAAAGGGTAAGCGTAAGTATAAACGACAATGTACTGAACAGCATCCAATATGCAAACGACACAATCATCTCAACAACCAGTCTGTAGTTCATGGTAGACAGATAATATTTCTGTTAAATTAACAGAAAACTCTAACAATACCATAAAAAGTATCTTGGCACTTAGATAAAAACGACGTCGCTCAAACCAAAGAATCTAAAACAAGAATAGAACTGGTGAGAAATGTATTTACAAAGATGAACATATTTTAAATTATCAAGGATCTTTTTTTAGAACTGAGAGTAAGAATTTGTAGATGCTACTTAGTATAATATTTTATATTTTTGAAACCTGTATATTAAACAAACCCACAATTACAAAATTTAGGCTTTTGAGATATTGCGTTATTGAAGAATATTATAGGTTTCTCACACATATAAGGTGACAAACGCGGTAGTGCTTAAAAATAATGAACAAGAAATGTGAACTATTCATTTTTATTAAAACCAAAAACTTCAAATATTTTACATATGTGGTGGTACAAGGAACAATATATTCACTTTTATATATTACCATGAAAAGAAAAATTTAAGGAAAGTGTATGGCGCAGAACATTTTGGCTACTTAATCAGCATTTGACAGCATTTCAACGGAACTATTTAGAAGCAGTTAATAAAATTAGATTTTTTTTTCTGAACTCCGCCTGCTCTTTAGGTTTACGTTCATGACTTTCCTTGCTCTTTCCTGTTTAGCGATATCGGTCATAACTTTCGTTTGATACAAGTCTGCGTAGAATTCTTGTACCGTTCTTATGATGTTCTGTCTTCCCTCGATCTCTCTTCCTTCCTTGTCCTTGATTCTAACAATTTCTTTTTTTGTGTTTGATGTTATATTTCTAAACACTTTCGGTTCTTTGTGTTGCTCGAGTACTCTTTGCGCCACTTTTGTATTATAGTTCCGGATGTCTGCTTTCGCCATTCTTTTGACAGTTTTGTTTGTCTTGGCGTACTCCGCTGTAGATCTTTTGTTGTTTACTATGAGCCGTCTTCTTGTTTCTAAGTTTGTTTAGTTTTGTAGCTTTAGTTTGTGTGTAAAGTTTTGCTGCTTTTACTAGTGTGCATGCGATATTCTTGTTTGTGTTGTTTATGTCCCCGATACTCCATTCCTCTTCTTTTAAATTGTTCTCCAGGTATGTTCGGAATTTTGTTGGTGTGTGTTGTAATTGCTCTTTGTCTATTCGTATGGGTCCTGATTTCCTGAACCATCTGCTTCTCTCTAGTCTTTGGTTGATACAAATACGGGCGAGCTCTAACCAAACTGTGGTCGCTCCCAGTGTTAAAGCTATTTAATACCTTGACGTTCTGTATCAAATGCATGTTTTTTGTTAAGATGTAATTTATCTGGTTGCATGTTTTGCCATTCGGGCTTGCCCATGTTTATTTGCAAATCTGCTGTTTTTGGAAAAAGGTGTTGGCTTGAAAAGTTGTTCCTCTTCCAAGAAGTTTGCCATCAATTCTCCTCTTGTGTTTCTTTTGCCCAGTCCATGTTTACCAACATATCTCTCGTCTGGGCTATTTTGTTTGCTAATCTTGCAGTTAAAGTCACCAATCACCAACACTATTGATGTTCTGTTTTCGGCCAGTCCTCTGGAAATATCTTCGAAGAATTTGAGTAATTCCTCGTTTTTGGCTGCATTGGTAGGGGCATAGGCTTGGATTATCTTCACCGTTTCTAGTTTGTTTAAGTGTATTGTTACGTATATTACCGTCTCAGGTATCGCTTTGGGCCGTTGTACGTTCTGTGTTAGCCTCTTGTGTATCAGTATGACTACCCTTCCCAGGCTGGAGTCTTCGTGTTCTTTATGGTAGAGTTTGTGTCTTGATTGGAGTTTGGTGTACCTTTCTCCCCTTTCTCTTGTCTCACTTATATCTATTACGTTCTATTTGATTTTCCCAAGTTCCGCTTCCAATTCTTCTGTTCTGTCCTCCGACGTCATCGATCAATGTTTATTATCAATTTCTTGCTCCCCCTATATTCCTTCAAAAAGACTGGCACTTTACTGTCAGTACGAGATTTTGAACTTTTTGTTCTACCCGCCTGGGGACTGTTCAAATTTAATATCGACATTTTTACCATATTAAGGAGAAGTTGGCCGTACTCTACCGCGCAGGCCATTGCGAGTTGGTAGAGGGTTTTGAGAATTACATTTCCTTAGTTCTTAGGTTGCTTGATTTATGGTTATTCCGCCAATATTTGGTTGCCAGAGCCTCGTTTGTTTTCCAGCAGTTAAGTGCGACCCCTTACATCACAAGTTAGAATAGCTATGGTGATTTTCAATCTTCAATAGAACCGGAGCAATAAGAAGAAGACGGATAAAGTTATTACCAAATTTTTATAAAGTACTAACTAGACTAATAAGCAATAGACAAACGAACAAAAACTATAAGCATTGTATAAAGCAATAAACAATAGATTACTTTAAAGTACACAGAATATCTTGATAAAAAAAAAGACCAACAGTATTTACTTTTAGCCTAGAAAACATATTTAAACAAATTATAAACTTTCTACAAATGCGGATGAAAGTAATAATCAAAAGCAACATAGAACAACTTGCTACAAAAAAAAATTGTAACATATTAAAAATGATCCTGAAACATTTTTGACAAAATTGCTCAAAAACATTTTTTAAATTTTTGAAGGATAATTCCATGTAAACTTGGAAAATTGTCCCTACATCAATCTCCGATTTTGCTCAAATTTTTTACACATGTTTGGGGTACCAAAATATGACATATGATAATAGTTTAGATTTCTAATTGCAATACAGTGTAACTGGTGACTATTTTAATTTTTAGGAATAATTTGTCTTCTTTCAATTTTTGTGCTGTAAATAAACAAAAAAATAGTCAAAAATCATATTTAAAAAGGTGTATCACAATCTCGCTCTTGGTTTTCCGAATTTTTCCGCGGTAAATGAGAAATTGCTATTTTATTGAAAATTTGATATCTTTGATTCCGCTACACCTGTAGACTTGAAATTTGAATATGATAGTCTTGAAACATAGTACTTTTGATCTCAAAAATAAAAAAAACTGGATTCGCTTGCTATAGGGTGAAATATAACACATGCTGTAATTTTCAATAAATGTTCACATCTCGATATCTCCGATTTTGTTTAAATTTTGTACACATGAGGTACCAAAATATGTCAATTTCTAAAATTTTAGATTTCTAGGTGTAATACAGTGTAAATGGCGGCTATTTCAATTTTTAGGAATATTTTGTCTTCAGTGTATTATATAGGGAATTTTCCGTAGAACACGATTTCGCCCTTGGTTTTCTGAATTTTTTTAGGAATAATGGGAAAATTACCATATTATCGAAAATTTTATATTTTTGATTCTACTACACCTGGAGACTTGAAATTTGAATATAATATTCTTGAAATTTTATTATTTTATATTTTACTAATTTTCCGGCATTTTTAGAAGAATTAAAAAAAAAAACGGACCTTGAAATTGCGTTCTACGAGAATATTTTGGTACAATAAACATGTGTACAAAATTTGAGCAAAACCGTATATGTCGATGTGAGGACGATTGTCTGAACTATTGTGGAATTGCCCTAATGTGTTTGATTACGTATGTCAGTAAAAACATTAAAAATATTTAAAAATCTCAAAACAATTAAGACTGTACATTCTTATTTCAAAAAGGTTTATGTAAAAAAGTTGGCAGTTTTGTGCCTGACCTTTCAAAATATGTTCTAAAACTGTCAATATTTTAAAGCAAACTATTAATACTATCAAATTGTGTTCTGAACTTCTATCAAAACTTATTAAAAAAATGTCTCTAAAGTAATGTACAAGATTTAAATGTCAAAAATACTCATGAACATAAAAATGGAACGGCCTACTTTTAATTTTATTTTAATATTCTTTGCAATATTGCATTTATTATTATAGATATTTTTGAGGCTCCTTGTTGGAGTATTAAACAATTTATTTTTGCTTCTCTTCACTTGGAGATTACACTATAAAATGTTATAGAAACTTGACGTAACAAAACTGTCAGCATAATTGCTTTTAATATTTTATTTATTTTTTATTAAATTTAAAATCACAATAAGCCGGTCGTTAATCATTCAGAAAATAGAGCATTTTAGCTCTGTCAAATAAAGATAAAACGTTGCTTTATAAAAGTAATGATATTTTTACATTTGCTGTTCATTTATAATTTAAATCAAAATTTACTTCAGAGGATTAACTTTCTAGACACGAACAAATTACTACAAAATAATTACATGTAGCTGTCACACTTACGTGAATTCAACTGTAATCTAAATACTATAATATTGATGTTCATGTCATTACATTAACTGCCTATTATTTATTATTTATAACAAAATTATTTATTTATATTTTAATTTGAACTTGAACCTGAAATAAGAACTGTAAAGGTTAATCCGTGTTTTGGCAATTATTATATTATATTTTACAAAATGTTTATCACGTTTATGAGATTAAATAATAACAAACAAAAATTAAGAGCTCTAATTATAAGTTTGCTCTGTTGGTTGTCAGTGTGCTACCCCTTTTACCCTTACAAGTTAACTACGTAAATTTATGCAATTAAATGCAGCAGATTACTTAGTACGCAATGCATGAAGTTCAAACGCTTTTTAATTAGATAGTAGGTGGTCTATTTTTAAATTTGAAAGGGTACACCTCTTGTTGACATTCTACGGTTTGAATGTATTAAGTCTTGTGGAAAGGAAAAAAAAGAACCTTACTATTAATAGAGTTGTTTGTTTATTTTTCTTAAGCAAACACCGTTCCTTCAACGTGTAATATCATCTGTCATTTGATCATTTAAAGGCATCCCCCTTTAATGTCATACACGTGTTTTTAGTTAAATGTTTATTTTAATGCAATTATAGTTGACGCCAAGTTTCATAGCATGTCTTCATTGATAGAAATGAAAACTTTAGTTATATTTACTAATTTTATGGAAACGTCAACTGTTTAATTAGCTATAATTCATTAATATATTCCATAACCACACAATTCACTTAATTAAAATTATTATTATTAAAATTAATATGGAATAAATTTGAATTTTATATTTACTACATGGTCATAACGTTGCAATAGTGAGTAGGTTAATTTAATTTAAGTTAGACAGAAATGTTGTCAATTAAGTAAATTAAAGTTAATTAATAATTGAAGGTAATATTAATATTATATTGCCAATCATCGGATTGCACCTGAAATTACAGCCGCAGGCAGCTTTAATCAAATTATTCACACATACGCTAATGTGATTAAATAATCAACGAATGCTATTGACATTTCTGCCAGGTTCGACGTAACAAAAAATTATTTGATATCAGTAACCATTCCAAAAAGTTTTTGTTTGTTGTTTTAATTATTTGTCTGATTGTTTATAGATTAATTTTATATTTTCTCAATGGGAATTTTGCTAGTTAGTTTTCTATTTGAATATTTTAGGCATTTAATAATATCTAAATACTGATCGTTGGCTTTGTTTATGTCTCGACAACCAATTTGTAGTGTTTAAGATGTCTGCGGGATTATATTTCTGTTGTTGTTGGCTGGCATATGGTACATATATAGATTTAATAAGTGTGCCTATTAATATTATTTTAATGATAATTTGTTTGATATATTCTAAGTTTAGCAATGCTAATTTATTTAGTGTGTTAATTTTTTTTATGCATTTAATTCTTACAAATTTTTGAGCGTTAAATGTTTGATACTGTTCTGTCGCAAATATGTTCTATTTGAATAATATTTCATTAACTATATATTTAATTGTTTTTTTTTTTAGTTTTAGTTTTAAATATAGTTATTTATGACGACATTATTTTTTTAGGACGTATTTATGTATTGGCCTTAACAAGTGGCCCTTTCACTGTCCATTCCTTGGTAGGCATGGTTGTCTTGGCCTTCTATGTTTATTGCTTCTATTTAGTTTCTTGCTCTTCCTTTCATTGTCTTCTGTGGTTTAAATCTGTGTATTTATTTTTTATTTTGGTTTATTTAAATCATAAAGCTTTAAATTACTGATTAAATTGACTCTTGCAAAATCTTTAACAAGCTTGCTCTCGTGGCTTCTCTTGCTTCTTTTCTGTTTTTTATTGTTTTCAAAGCGTCTCTCCTATTAAGCATTTCTTCCAATTTTTTGTTTCTGTTTCTCTTACTGCTTTCTTTACATGTTCATTCCATCTTTTTGCTTGAAGTGTAACTCCAAGGTTTAATTGTTATTATTTGTTTTCTTACTTTTATTTTTCTATTTCTCCTTTTTGTAGATTAGTTTTTTGGGGAGCTACCTAACCTTTTATTTCTCATTCATTTTTTTATCATCTCTATTGCCAACTCTAATCTTTTCATTAATATTTTTTTGTTGGCTTTCTTTATTTGTAATTTTTTTTTGGCAAATTACAAGTGGTGAAAACTTTTCTTTATTGTCCATAAAGTGTGATAAAATTAATTTTTTTAACGGTTTTTGCAGTAAATTTGCAGATATTTTGCGTGCCTTGTTTACAAAGGGTGCAGTTATATATACCTGGAAGTTATTTAACATCTTGGTATTTAAGGGTAAAGATATTATATACATTTACAATATTTTTATCATTGAATACTACTTTGGATTTCAGTTATATATGCAAATGTATAAGTAGAAATTGAGTTTTGGTGTTTATACCCTTAAGCGTTTTGATTGCTTTTTTGATGGTTTTAAATTTGACAAAGCTTTTTGATTTATCTGGCTTATAGTAGATGTATAAAATAGCAAATTCCAGAACGCGTTGTAGGTTATAAGATTTAATTACTAAGCAAATTTTGCAAATGAGTACAACATATTAATAAACAAATTTAACAAATTTAAAACAAACAAAAAATATAAGCTTTACCCGCAATTCAAATTCAGGACCTTTTAACTACTGCGCTACCGAAATTGGCATAAATTGTACAAAAAATTCTATTTAAGTGATTGCTTATAGCCGTTACTACAATATGGTCGAGTCGCATGTTAACATACAATTTTTTTTTTAAATTAAAGAAACAAATTAGAAATAAGTACTGCTGGGCTTTAAAAATGTAATTAATTTTTGTACAAAAGTACAAAAAACGTTTTTTTTTTTACTAAAAGGATAGAAAAGAATCAACCCTTTCTAAATTTTACAAAACCATTTGATTTGTGAACTTTGCCCATAGCATTGAGTGTGGTTAGGAATTTGATACAGAAACTTTATCATCACTAAGTATCCTCACGATACTAGTTTAACCATCTTGTTCTACAACACTAGAATAGTTTTTTAAATTTTCTACCACTTAAGAGTCGTATACTGTAAATCTTGTTTTCAACTTGAACAAAGAACCAATTGTAACTACTTTGATTGCAACGATTGATAGGTTTGCTACTGTACTTGCTACATGTTATGCAGTCAATTAAATAGAAAAAAAATTAACTATTTTAGTTGCTAAAATAATAATAAAAATAACAACAAATTGGATTCAAAAAATATATAATTAATTGTAAATCAGTTAGGGAAATAAATATAAATATAAACATAAAAAAAACAAAAGTTGATTATTTTATAACACTTGACGAGTGAATAACTAGCATCCGTCAAGGACATGACGTCCTTTACAAATCAAACGACAAGCAAGTTAACCAGTCAATATATAAAAAAATCACCAGAAAAAAGGTTTACAAGCCAAATTAGCAAACAGTTTATCAAAGATAATGGCCAATAAAACAGCCAACCGCAAAGAAATACCTACCAACCTTTTAAGACTTTGGAGATAAAGACAAACATTTTTTTAAGGCTTAGAAAAACATTTTAATACTAAAAGTTCTTTATTACCGTTGTCTGACTTGCAGTTCTTGCAAGACAAATAAAAAAAAAGAAGCAAGAGTAAACAAATGGAGACCAATATACAAAGTGGGGGTAGAATAAATTCTTTAGTTTCAAACAATTAGTGAAGGGTCCCTAGAGCAGACAGAAGAGTGGGGAAAATGTGGTTAAGTTGGGGCAATAACACCATTTTTAGTAGTAATTATGCGGTGGTTTGGAGAGCAACGCAGTTTAGTTGTTTAGACATTAAAAAAAAACGGGGTGTGTGCAAAGCCTTTTGCAGGCGGTTTAGTTTAGCTTGTCACAACAGAGTTTCTAACCCTAAAATATATTCGAAAATAGATCAGTAATGTAAGAAAGGTGTGCATTTTGTAATAAACTAGTTGAGCGACCTAAAAGCGTCAATTGAACAGTTTTTGCCGCGTTCTGGGCGGAAACATGATACTGCCTTTGAGTTTTTGCTCAGAACAATACGGCAAAATTTACACACAGTATTTAAGTTACACCCCTGTAAGATGATGATTGTTTAGAAATTGAGCCCACAAGACTGCGTGAGACGTTCAGATGGTTTTAATGCAATCCTAATAGCTTTACCTTTTAGCTATTGTGTGGACTAGCGACATTATTGGGTCTTATTTTTTTAAAGAAAGAAGTTCTAGATTTTTTAGTTCAAAATGTAAGGTTATGATGCAGAAGCTTTTTGGTTTTACCATGATGGACGCTCGCCCCATACTGCCTGTCGTTTACGCAATCTTCTGCAGCAGTTGTTTCCCGGTTACTTGATCTTGTTGCGAAGAGATGTTTTATGGCTTCTTAAATTTTTGGTTTTGACTCTTTGTAATTTTTTTTGTAAAGATTGAGGTTTGAACTTTAAAATGCAATTGAGAACGCAATTGCCTGAATTTAAATATGCTGGCGAGAGTGTCTAAAAGTTTTGTGGAATGCTTCAACAAGTGTATCGCCCGCCAAAACCACTACATGGACGCCATATTTTTAGAAAACAACGAAAATAAAATAGTGTAAAATGTATTTTTAGTAAATTTAAAAAAACTCACAAGTTACCCGACAAATTAGGAAGGTTATTATGCCCCAGCTTGTGGAAACAAAAAAGACCCTGCTACAAAAATTTGCAGATTCTGCCCTTATCATAGATTTAAGCTAATAGTTGTGAATTGATAATCATAAAAACCGAAAACCGGTGGCTACATTCTTTTGTCGCAAGTTAACGTTTTACCGACAAATGATCCCAAAAAAATATTTTATAAAAAACAGCTTGATGAAACTGGTAGATTTTCAAACTTAAAAAACTTAGTCATAAATCGAAGCCAAGTTGGAAAGATTTCGCTAGTAACATAGGTCAACCAAAGCCACAAAACCAACTTTAGCCTTAAGGAAACGCGCCTAAGCACAAAATAACTAAACCGTGCACACATTGGGCAAAGAAAATTGAAAAAGACTACCCACTGCCAAAAATAGTTTTGCTATTTTAGTTACTCAAAGTAATTTATAACCTATCAAACAAGTTGTACAGCAATTCTACTACAAACACAAATTTTAAATCACAGTAGGAGCAACGGCCAGTTTTATGGTCGGAGTACACAAACAAGAAGTGTTTTTTACGCTTCCCACTAAATTAAAAAACAAAAAAAAAAAATTGTGTGATTTGTTGCTGATAGAAAACCAAGCAACCCTAGACAACACCTGAAAGTTAATACAATTTAGCAAAAAAGACTAAACAGCGATATAATAGAAGCAAGCAGACTAAAAAAAAACAGACAATTGCAGAAGCACGTCTTTTTGAAGCCGCAAAAAATGCATGCAGAAGTAGAAAAATTTGCCGGTATATTGCTTGCTTATTGACCTTCAAGACACTAACCATATTTTTGTCTGACAATATGTTGGACAATAGTGATATTAAATCGCCCAACAGCAAATACTGCGCGTAAACAGTAATTGTAGATTTTTTTTTATTGTATCCTGACAGCCAACACTTGACCATCTTTTTTTAAACTACTGTTACATATAACTTTAAAATGATGCCATTCGGAGTTAATAAGCCTTTTTTTTTAAATTTACTTTAATAATATAATAATCCATTTAAATAATTACAAAAATCTTCAACAACATTTGCGATTTGTCATGGAAAAGCAACGGCAAATAATTAAATATTTGGACTATTTGGACTATTTGATCACTTGGCAAAGAAATTGCTCAATAAAACTGCACTTATAACTAGATCAAGAAGTTTCTCTACCAAACACCAAAAACAATTTTAAAGCTTTTTAAGAGTGCACTTGGCAAATGAATATGTACCAAAACTTGTAACATTTTCTGCACTACTCACCGACCTTTGAGAAAAAAAAGTTAGGCAGCAAGACAAATTGGATTGACTAAGCATTAAAACAGCTAATCAATTAACCGTTATTTCTAGATCGACTCAGACCCGGATTTGTACAACGTTGGAAAGGATGCTCTGCTTTATCAAGAAGAAACAGAGAAGATTAGGTAAAAGATTAACACTTTGCCATTGCTTGTTTCAACAAAACCAACGTCAAAAGATTGTTGCTGCGCAACCTTTTGAGGTTGAATTTTAGTCCTTGGTAGTGAAATAATGCCAATTAATCTGCGGACATAATTATTTCATTGCAAATAGCGAAAACAGTAATTTTTGGAAACTAAAACAATGATATCAAATCAGAAAATTAATCCGTATATACGTTAGATCAGACTAGTTAATAGTTCCTTTAGCAATACAAAAAAATTATCAAACATCAACGCATGCACTTTTTTTTATCATCCATTGTAGGATGTAGGCCTCTTCTAAGTCTTTCAATGTTATCCTATCTTTGGCAGTCTTTATCCATTTTTTTTTAAATACAAGTGGTATCGTCTTTTAAAAGTTTTTTTGGTTTTTCTATTTTTTTTTTTGCTTTTCTTTGGTGTCTCGGTCTAACTGCTAGTTGCTTTTCTTTGTGTTTACCTATTATCTAGCGTTTTTGCAATGTGACCTGCCCATTGCTATCTGGGACTTGCGACTCTTCTCATAATATCCGTTACTTTTGTTTCACTTTAGATTTTGTTGTTTTGCACCTTATCTTTTAGTGTAATTTGTAGCATGGCTTTCTCTATAGCTCTTAGGTTGGTTATAAGTTTTTTCGTCATGGTCTTGGTTAGCCCATAGTTTCTAGGCTGTATGTGACCACTGGTAGTATACAGTTGTCGTATATTTTTTTTTTAGACATACATTTTGTTCTTTAAGTATGTAGGTAGGCTTTTCAAATGCTGCTCATGCTAGCTGCATTCTTTGCTTAAGCTCCGCAGATTGGTTTTCTTTTTCTGTTGTGATGTTGTAGCCTAGATATACATATTGATCTGTGTTTTTAGGGTTTAGTCATCTATGCTGATGTTATCTTGGTTATTGCTCAGTATTTTAGTTTTGTCTAGGTTTATATGAAAGCCCATTTTCTTAGATTCTTTGTTTAGTTTGTTTATCATAGTTTTAAGTTGTTTCATATCAGTGCTTATCAAGATTGTATCATTATTAAATCTTAGATGACTTAAGTATAGGCCATCTATGTTTAAGCTTTTGTTTTTCCATTTGAGTTTTTAAAAACATTTTTTAAAGCTAGAGTAAATGGTTTGGGTGATATGACTCTTTCTTGTTTTACGCCTTTTCCGAATTTATTTTCTCCGTCCTGAGGTTATTGTTTATGCAGATTCTTAAGATAACTTCTTTATATATGTTTTTTATCAAGGTCGAATATCGGGAATCTATTCTGACATCATCTAATGCCTTAAAGAAAGCTTATTTTTCCAAGCTGATAAAAGTTTTTTGATAGTCTATAAAAACTAGATGTAGCGGCACGTTGTATTTAGTAGTTTTCTCAATAACTGTTCTGATGGTTTGTAAATGGTACGAAGTTGAGAACTTCTTCCTGCCCAAATTGCTTGCACACCCAGGTCAAAACAAAACCACTTGAGACTTACTAAGAGGAATTTAATAACTTGACAGTACTAGATGCTAAATTGCAATCCTATTTTGACAAGAATTTTAGGACAGAATTGCTGTTGATTTTGTTGGCACAGTAGACAATACTCCCGCGCGTTTTTTTTTAAGGACGTAGTGAGTTGTTGGCCTCAACAAGTGGCTTGAGAATAACTAACGCATGGCAATACTTTACGGTTTTCTTCTCTACGTAAGTTTTAATTTATCTTAGTCATTGTCTCTAATGTGGTACTCGCTCTTCTTTCATTTGTCTTTTGTGGCTTTTAATTTGTGTGTTTTTTTCTATTTTGGTTTACTAAAATCTCAAAGCTTCAAACTCCTTTATCTTTTTCTTTAGTAGTGTTGTTGCATAGTTTCTTAATGCTCTCCAGTTGTTTTCTTTACTCAGGCATGTACTTTGTTTTCTAATACTTTTTCTAGCGTTTTCTTATCTTTCTCCCACGCTTTGCACTCTACTAGCGTATGTTTTGCGTTGTCATGCTTGTCTTGACAAAATATACATTTTTCTTTTTTTTCCATCTTATTTATTTTTTGTAAGTATTTTCTAAAGGCTCCATGTCCGGTAAGTAGTTGTGTTTTATAGTAACGTCTTTGGTTTTTTCTCTACCTATTTATTTATTTCTGGTAATAGTTCCCTTGTCCATTCCCTCCTTTCTCCTTCTTTCCACTGTTTTTGCCATCTTTATTATCATATTTTCTCTCGCTTGTCAGTGCAGTGTCGCTACAATTACTTCTAGTGCCTCCTATGACACCGTCCTGTAGGCTAATTATGGTTATTATTTGTTCACCTACCTGTATTTTTTTATTTCCCCTGTTAGTCCTCTTTGGCGATAGCAATGCCGCCTTGGTTTTTTGCGGAGCCAGATCTAACTTTTTATTTCTCATCTATCTCTTTATCATCTCTATTGCCAACTCTAATCTTTCATTTAGTACTTCTATGTCTATATTCTTACTACTACTCCCGCGCTAATATAAGTTTATTTTTACTGTCATAGATACCAGCACAAGCTGAATTAAAGCTTTGGCTACCAATACTCGAAGAACAAAACAACCATTGCCATCCTAGAGCAATAGATCTTTTGCAGTTATAAGTACTCAAAGGTTGTATTGGTTCACAAATTGGAAGCAAACAATTACAAGATGTTGTTGTAAATATAACCACTATACTACGACCACATACTACCCTCAGGCTAATCCTTGCACAAAGCAAAAAAGCTTTGAGATGCATGATCACTTTAGAAAGCCATGGGACGAGCTACTGCCATTAACTGCCTTGCAACTGCAACGCCGTATCAAATTGCAACCGACCTCACGCTAAGGTGCAAATCTTGCGCAACCCAGTACGTGGGAAACACAACAATCCCAGATACAAAACTACACCAACGCTATAATTTTATGTTAATATCATTTTTTATTTTGATTCAAAACTTTGTTGTTATTTTTTTAAGTCTCATATAATTCATTAAAGTTTCAACTGAAATACGTGGTACTTTTATCAACTGTGAGTGGTGAAATATTGCAAGATTTCTTGACCACTTACACCTGGAAGAAAGGTTTCTTATCTTAAAAGCGAACATTTTATTTTTTAAGAATGAATTTAAAACAACAAACAACAAAATAGTATTCTACATTATTTAATTACAACGTGTGCTAATTAATTTTATTATTTTAAAACAGGTTAATGCATTCCCATTGTCATAAAACGCTGTAGCACCGTTGGAGTTTTATTAAAATACGAATATGTGTGCGTTCATTAAAATTGGTCGTGTCATCCAATTAGTTATAAGTGTTGATTTGTATGCAGCGTAAAAAGGTGTCCCCATAATAAATAACTGGATTTAATCCGTTTTGCCGAGGATATACCAAAATAACAAATTAATTTTAAATTGAAATTAAATTTATTTTCTAGTTTGGGATTGCATGTCCGCTTTTGCATATATGCAAATAAGGGTCAAATATTTGCATGCATGCATATAAATATACATAACAGCATCATCTTTCTTAATCTGCGTTGTAATAAATGTTCAGTTTTAAGCTTTGCACCACATTATATCAAGAACTGTTTCATGCGGGAATTAAATAGGTTTATTATTGCAACACATTTAGTTGCGTTTGCATGCTGTGCGGCAATTAAAAGACACTAAAAAAATTGATTAATTAGTAGACATAAAAAAAATGTATCTAACTAATTACCAAAGTTTGACATCTAAAAAATTATATGCGAAAAGTAATTATGTGGGCTCTATGAATTAAACTCTGCTCTTAATTACATGTTTTGTTTAATTAAATTGGCTTTTCATTTAATGCTTCGTTGCCCATTTTGATGCGGATTTGCGGTGTTACTTTGTTTGTATAGGCAACAATGCGTATTGCTTTAGTTTGAGTTATTCTCATTGACTCAACCCTAAAAAGGGGAACTTATAATTATTACAAATATTACGAGTTTTAAGATCAATTTATATGTTAATTAATTTATATAACAAAAATTGTGTACATTTGTTTGTCTTGCAATAATTTATAGGTATTGATTAAATACTTATGCTAATACGTAATTTTTAATTTTAATTACTTTTGTCTACAGCTTTATCTCAACCCACCAATTATATTGCCTATCATATTCTTTTAGTCAGAGATCCGGTTATCTCTGACTACGAATAAAAGAGAATTTTTACCAATAAAATTAAATGAATGGCATTTCTTCAGAGAAACACCCTTCTCAAATTGACCATACTTCAATACAGCCAAGTATTTGGGTATGACACGGAACACTAAACCAGCGCATATAAAAAATAATTATAAATTTTTTATTTTGTAGTTTGGGAGGGGAATCTTTTAAAGATTTACCGTGTCAAATTTAATTTTACAAGGTAAGTGCTTACCGACTAAACCCCGTTCAGTAGTGAGTACCTGAAAGAAGTTTGAGACCTTACAGCTTATGAATCTTTTATTGGAGGTATTTAGGAGTTTGCCTTGTATACTGGATTTAGTAATGTGTTTTTATCCACTTATAAAAGAGGTAACTTGGTTACTATTAAATGTACCGGTCGATTATAGATAGAATTTTTCTGATCTGGTTTAGCGAGTCGTGCCAGATCAGGATTAGAGTGAACCGCATGGTTTTTGAAGGTTTTTTTGGCCAAAGATGGTGTAGAAGGTCCAAAACATAAACATTCAGACAAACCATGGAGCTCCAACAAGCATCCACAAAGTTTTGCTTTGAACGGTTTTAAAACGACTGAGGTGGCTGTTTGCAGCCGTTTCTTAAATGTGGAAAGTATACCCAATTATTGGTCTGATGGTCAAGATATAGAGCCGAGATTTGTCCCAATTGGTTTTGTTGAGATTGGACTGTACATGGGGCTTGTACCTAAGTCTTTTGTCAAAGATTATTTAAAGATATTTAGCAGAGTTGGACTACGGTATACAAACGTTGTTTAAAATGACTTTATTATAAGAAATGGTTGACGATGTGTGAAGAAAACGGTTTTTATTTTCTCGTGCGTCCAAGTGAATCCACCTGGAAAATTGGCGCAAATATTTAGCCAACCTTTTAGATTGGATGTGGTTTTTTGTTGTCTTAAGGTGATTATTTTGGTTAATCTTGATGAGTAGATAAGTGCTGTGTCATCAGCATACTGAACCATTTTAACCCCATGCCTGTTTCTCAAAAGCAGGTTGGCTACAAACAGGTTAATATAAAGCCTTGAGGTGTTTCAGCCGTAATCTACCGTGATGTAAAAATATAATTTTTTAGTTTTACTGCTGATCTTCTGCAACTTAGAGAAGAGGCTATAAGCTTTATAGACGCAAAGAAAATTTATATTGTTTTTAAATTGTGGTTTATAATGTGTAGAACAATACTGGTTGGTTTTCCAAGTAGCATTGGACCTCTTTCAATTGTTGTCTGATCAGTTTTAGAAGAAGTACCTTGTGTCAGTCTTTGTTGAAGACTTTTTTGACGTCAAAGATGACCACACCTGTGGTTTTTTTCAATCTAACATTTTTGACAATGTGTTTTGTTACTACGCAGTTAAGTTGATAAACGCTCGAGTGACCTTATCTAAACTCATGTTGGTGGGAGGAAAGAAGATTTTTTGCTTCTGTTTGCTCTTGCATAATGTCCAAGATTACGCTTTCTATGTCCTTATTCAACGTGCATAGTAAGTTTATAGACCGGTAGTTTTGGAAAAACTTCTTGTATTTCCCAGGTTTAGAGATGTTGATAACGTGGGAGCCTTTCCAAACTGTCAAAAAGTTTTTTGTTCTTAGGATTTTATCAGCAATATTGGTGCCATTATTGTTTTATGCAAAAACAATTTTAAAGTTTTGTTCTGAATTTATTCCATGCCAGGAATAGAACGGAATTTAAATTTGTTTAATAAATCCTTTGATTTGAGAAAGTTTTTGCGCTATTAAGCGTTGTGTTGACGTCAGCAATTTTTAGAAAATCTGATTTCCTGTCTAGCTTTTTTTATGTGCTCCAAATTAGTGTTTTTTGTGTATGAGGGGGAGCAATATAGTTTAAGGCTTTATAGCCTTCTATCTGCAAACGTTTTATCTTTTTTCTCAATAATGTGTTGCACTCTATTTTCACCGTTAATGACGCATATAGGAACTAGCCTGTTCTTATTGATATGACGATTACAATGTATGTTTTTAGCACTGGTTTTTGTGCGTTTTTTTTTTCTGACTTTGTTGAAATTTATTTAGGATTTTGCGATTTTTAGGATTGCAATGTTTTTGCCATTAACGTTTGGCAAATTTTTTTTTTCAAATCTACGATTATGTTTTTTAAAATAATCTTAGTAGATTATTGACGCAAACCTGAAAGGTTTAAGAAATTTTTTTGGAGGCTTATTGGACTCAAAGTGCGACGGTTTATTTAATTTTTTTTTATTAGTTTAAACTGGGGTTAGGCTACCAATGCTATGAGTGTTGTTATTAAACCTTACGAGTTAACGTTCTTGAGTTCTTGACTATAGTGAATGGGTTTTTGGTCTTGTAAGCTTTTTTGCTCTACGTAGTCAAACAGAGTTTGACCCTTAGCATTGGTTGTTAAGTTATTCTACGATCCGTGCTTTGAATTAAAGTCCCCAACAATGATTGTACGATGTGGGTTGGCAAAGACAGTATTGAAATCCGCCGTTTTGATACGGTTTTTTGGTCAAATCTAAGCAGAAGTGATCTTGATTGTGCATAGCCCTGGCACAGTCACTACTATTGCATTAGATTTGAAAAAGAGCAAGTTGGGTGTATCCACTTTAGAGTAATCTAATAATCTTTTTGCAAAGATCAGAGTTTTACGCTTCATGGGTACCACCAGCAGTTCCAAATACGTAAAAGAAGTTGGGATTTTTAGTTCTTGATTAGGTTTGTGAATTGACTCTGACACCAGCAGGACTTCAAAATTCTAATCAAAGAAAAACTTTTCTACTTCTACTTTTCTGTTATGCTATTGGTATTTCAAAAGCAGAAGTGGAGTAATACCATGTATTATCTATAATTAATTATTGAAAAAAGACATGATGCCTGCCATGAATTTTCTCTGAGATTTACCCATCACTTTTAAAATGGCAGTAAATTTCTTGTTTAAGATGTTTTGTTGCGCTGGAAGAGCAATAACCAATGCTGCAGGATTGAGGGAACTTGCAGGCTTTAGTGAAGAAGAAAATGAGACCTAAGCCGGTGGGGATTTGGCTACCAATTTGGTGTTGATGGTCTTTCTATGAGCGGCCATCGTCCTTAGATAGGTCTTGCATTTCCTTAAAATTTGTGGGATAAGGGCATGAAGCTTATTTTGGCGTGGATTTATTAGGGCAGGCCACCGATTGGTAGAACTTTTAATAGGTTGGACAGACGGGGTCTGAACTGCATCTTTTAGCGGGGGTGCTCGTGTCTCTAGCAAAAGTAACATTGAGGAATACCGCTAGTTTTCATGTTTGACTACAACTTTTGACCCAGTAGGTTAGTGAGATCCATGTTCTCCGCACGCTTGGCTTCTTTTAGAAGGTTGCATGGCGGATATAAGGTGGACATTTGTAGGATTAAAACTTAGAGTTTTTAGAGCTTGGCTGACGTCCTTCTTAGTGAGGTGGGACCTTTAGAATTACCACCTGAAGGCAGCGTTGGTTGGAGGTCGCTCAAGTATGATGCTTTGTATTGCTAGTTTTTGGGTAAGCAACTGCTGCCTAATGATGGACGGTTAAAGCTGGAATTATGCGGATAGTTTCAGGTAATTGTTGCAGATAAATAATTAATTTTATAATCTATAAAGTGTTTGGATTTTTCCGGAAATTTATGCTTTTTGCAAAACACAATTGCTGGGGGACGGAACTTTGAAGACACGTAGGACGATTGGGAAAAGATAATTTGGGTTTGACACCGGCCGAGTTTGAGTTTAAAGCGGCAGGCTTGCACCTTACTTCGGTGTAATCTTTCTTTTTTTGAAGGAGTCGGCGTTTTTAGTGGCGGAATGCTTTTGTGCTATAGAAGTGCTAGCAAGAGTAGCTGTTGATAGCTGTCTAATCTCAGTACTTGATGGATGCTGGGGATTAACTGATAGCTAGTAGATATTAAGAACTTATCTCCTTTCCTTTTCCGCTTTCTTTTATCGGCGACGCTAAATTATTGTTACATTAATCCTTTGAGGGTTATTTTTGGGCCTTACGAGTTAAAGTTTTTGAGTATTGCAACATCAAAAACGTCCACTTAGTGGCCCGCAAAGCTATAGTGAGTGATTTTGGGACTTGTAAGCTTTTTTGCTCTACCTTGTCAATAACCAGAGTTTGACCCTGTTGAGTTAATCTACAATCCTTGCTTTGAATTGAAGTCCCCAACAATTATTGTAGGATGTGGGTTGGCAAAGACAGTATAAAAATCCGACGTTTTGATACAGTTTTTAGGTCAAATCTAAGCAGAAGTGATCTTGGTTGTGCATAGCCCTAGCATAGTCACTACTATTGCATTAGATTTAAGAAAAACAAGTTAGGTGTATCCACTTTGTAGTAATCTAATAATCATTTTGCAAAGATCAGAGTTTTACGCTTTATTGGTATCACCAGCGGTTTCAAATACGTAAAGGAAGTTGACATTTTTAGTGCTTGATTAGGTTTGTAAATTGACTCCAGCAGTACGTCAAGGTTCTAATAAAAAAAAAACTTTTCCAACCATTTTTTTGTTAAGCTGTTAGCATTTCAACGCGGAGTAATACAACGTATTATCCATAATTAATTATTGAGAAAAGACAAGATGCTCGCCATAAATTTTATCTGAGGCTTACCCATCACTTTTAAAATGGCGGTAATTTTCTCGTTCAAGATGTTTTGTTGCGCAGGAGGAGCAACAACCAGTGTTGCAGGTTTGAGGGGACTTGCAAGCTTTGGTGAAGTCGAAAATGGGACCTAAGCCGGTGTGGATTTGGCTTTCAATTTGGTGTTGATGGCTTTTCTATGAGCGGCCATCATCTTTAGATAGTCCTTGCATTCCTTAAAATTTGCGGGATAAGGGCTTGAACACAAAGCTTATTTTGGCGCAGATTTGTTAGGGCAGGCCACCGATTGGTGGAACTTTTAATAGGTTTGAAAGACGGGGTCTGAACTGCATCTTTTAGCGGGGTTGCTCGTGTTTCTAGCAAAAGTTACATTGAGGAATACCGCTGGTTTTTATGTTTGACCACAACTATTGACCCAGTAGGTTGGTGAGGTCCATTATCTTTGCAAAGTTAGCTTTTTTCAGGAATTGCCTGGCGGACATAGAAAAGCAAACAAATTTGTTGCCCATAAGTGTCCACCTTTGTAGAATTAAAACTTAGAGCTGACGTCTTTTTTAGTTAGGTTGGATCTTTAGAATTACCATTTCAAGACAGCGTTTGTATGAGGTTGCTCAAATATGATGCTTTGCATTGCCAGCTTTTAGTTAAGCAATTGCTGCCCAATGGTTGACGGTTAAAACCGGAATTATGCTGGTAACTTTAGGCATTTGTTGCAGAAAGATAATTAATTTTATAATTCATAAAATGGATATTTCCGGAAGGTTTTGCTTTTTGCAAAGCACAATTTTTGGGGAGCGGGACTTTGAAGATACGTTGGGTTTGACACCGGCGGAGGTTGGGCTTGAAGCGGCAGGCTTGAACATTACCTCGGTGTAATTTTTTTTACGGGGGCGGCGATTTTTGGGGTTGAAAGCTTTTGTGCTTTTTGGTTTAAAGTGCCAGCAAGAGTAGCTGCTGATAGCTGCCTATTCTTAGCTCCTAATGGGTCTTGGGGATTGGTTGGTAGCGTTTTAGTAGATATTGAGGACTTATCCTCTTTTCTTTACCGCTTTTTTTTATCGGTGGCGCCAAATTATTGTTACATTAGTTCTTTGTGATTTTGGAGCACTGCGTTTTTTTTTTGTTGCTTCCTTTACCGCTATCTCTGTCAGTTGCAGTTGTGTCTTAGAGAGCCTCGAATTTTATTTTGAAGCTCTCAGCCATTGTATTGATAGAAAATGTGTTTTTGCATCTCATAAACTTAAAGAAATTTGTTTTTTTTACCCGCCAGTTTAAAAATTGGTTGGGATGTTCTGAAAAATCTTTAAATTTTGACAAAAAATTAATAAAAAGTGTTGTTCTAGACAATGTATTTAAGGTTACTAGTAAAGTTTTATGGCCCACCACTCTTATTGTAGTAAATTGCGTTTTTTCTATGTAAGGTCTAAAACGCTCTATTTCAAATATAAGAGCCAAACATTCTCTTTTAGTTATGGGATCATTATGTTCTGGCTTGTTTAACGTTCTGCTGACATAAGCAATAACTTGGATTTTGGTCATCCTTTTGCAATAACATGGCTCTTATTCCCATATCTGAAGCGTTGCTTTAGGTTATAAATGTTTTGTTAAAGTTGGGTACAGATTTTATCACACGTTAGACCCAAGAAATGCTTTGGCTTTCGTCCTTTAAGCAAGGTAGTTATTGGAACCATCATAGTAGACAAATTAAATATAAATAAACACACCTTTTTATCAATAATATAAATTAAAAACTGGCACAAACAAATACGAAAGCAATGATGATGACATCTGAAATTTAATTTTTAATAAATTATGTGAGTTAACGAGTTTTATTAACTTTGTTACAATTATGTCTATTATTATGTAATTATTTTTATAATTAAATACAAATTCTTATGCTAAATGCAAAAACAGAGTTTTAAATCTAAATAATTCATTAACTTTTAATGTATGCTTTGAAGTATACTGAAATATAAAAACGATAAATTATTTCAAAGAAATTGTAATTTTAAATTATGTTTTATCATATATTTTTTTTAATTTTTAGGATCCATTTCTTTGCTGAACATTGCGGTTTTATCTTGAGGTAAGTTTTTACTACCAATATAAAATTGTATGAGTAGTTATTTCTATGACAGGGATGTCCTATTTACAGTTATACTAATTCAAATTTACGAGCACGCTCTCTTCTTTTCCATTTGCATGCCTTAATAATAATACATGGTTTAATATCGCATTGATACACAATATGATTTATGTTAGCTATAAAATGGTTGATATTCCTACTTCAACCAATAAAATTTTTCATTTATACTGAAGTTCAAAGGTAATATCCTAACGTTATGTGCCTCGTGTTACGGCTTCACTTTCAATGTATGTAATGTAAAAGCACGTCCGGAATATACATTTAATAAGTGAACGACATGCAATTATGTTTTTCTATGCATTAACATGTAAATATAGATTACATCCTTTAAAATTCAGGGTGGTATTTAAATACGTCATCGTCGTTAGTAATTAGAATGTCAAACACTGATATTACATGTTTCTAACATAATATAACTACGTTAAAATGTCATTGCGAATAGAATATAAAAACTGTGCACGATATTAAGGGATAATTTATAATATCGATTAACTGTATGTCCTTGGCGGAAATTCATGATTAATGACAAACAATATAAATTACTCATCGGACATTTACATTTCAAATCGAATCTCGAATAATATATTATCCTTTGATAACACTTTGTATTATGTTGTGTGTTTCACTTTCGCCTTTTTTCAGGGAAAATTAATATTGAGTTTTAATTAACTTTTTAACCTACATTCTCATTTTGTCTCAATTTATATTCAGAACTCAAATTGAGTAAACAGTATTGGTTTGAAATGTTTCTGGATGAATAAAATTTAGTTCAATTATAAAATACAGGTGAATCCGGTTAAAGTTGCCACCCCCAGTAAATACTTTTTCTGTGAACGTAAAAGTAGGTTATTTGAGCAGGATTTATTTTATTTGATTTGATTTTTGCGGACGTAAAAATTGGTTATTTGAGGAGAGTTTAGTTGGTTTGAAACTCAATATTATTACTACAGCTTTTTTTTAATGTGTTGTAACTAACTCAAAAAGCTAAATTTGTGTACAAAAATTATGATCAACTTCATTTATCTTAATTAATCTATTTTTTATAGTCGCAAACGTTGATTTAATTTGTATATATTTTTAAGTTTATTCTTAAATTTGTATTAAGATTTCTTAAACCATTTTTATAGACTGCAAGTTATTTTTCTTGTGCGTTATGGATTTGTGATTTTTATTATTATTTTTTTACTATAGTAATTTCTAAGATTTTAAAATTAATTTGCCGTACAAAACTCTAAAATAATTTTTGAATTTTTGTTTAAAATTGTAATAAAGTCATCTTTTTCTTCGTTGAGTGCGTCTCCTATCGGAGGTTTGCTATCATCATAGCTATTCGGACCTTATCGACTGCTGCTCGGAATAGTTGAATGTTGCTACAATCAAACCAGTCCCTTAAATTTTTGAGCTACGATGCTCTACGTCTGCCAATATTTCTCTTTCCATTAACCTTTCCCTGTACTATCAGTTGGAGAATTTTGTATTTGGGACCTCTTATTAAGTGGCCTTAATATTAAAGCTTTCCTTTTTTTATGTTGTTAATAATTTCACATTCCTTTTGCATTTTATTTAGTACTTCAATGTTCGTGATTCTGTCTGTCCAGGCAATACGCCACATTCTGCGGTAGCACTACATTTCGAATGCTTGTAATTTGTTGGTGTGGTTCTTCTTGAGGGTCCACGTTTCAACCCCGTACAGGAGCGTGGAAAATACTTAGCAACGTAACATCTTCATCCTGAGATTTATATTAATATCACGACTGGTGAATATCTTCTTCATTTTCATAAATACTGCTCGAGCCATTTCTATTCTTGTTCTTATATTTGTTGTTTGTTTTCCTGTCTGCTCTATCCAGGTTCCTAGGTATTTATATGTTTGCACCTTTTCTATGCTGGTATTTGCTATTGCCAAAGGTAATTGGTTCGGATTCTGTGGTGACTTTGTAATTAGCTTAGTTTTATTAAAGTTAATTTTTAGGCCGTATTCGTTACATCAATCATTTAGTTTTTCTATTAGGTGTTGTATACCTTTGAGATTACTTGCTAACATGACGATGCCATCTGCATACCTGAGGTTATTAACAGGTACTCCATTTATAATTATTCCTACCGATTCTTCTTCCAGTACTTTGTTAAAAATCGTTTTGCTGTACAGGTTAAATAAAAGGGGCAATAGAATACATCTTTGCCTCACGCCACGACGGGTCTCCATTTCTTCTGTTACTTGATTTTTGTGTTAGCCCTTTGGCCCCAGTACAAATTACTGATTATTCTAACGTCGTCCTAGTCAATGCCTTTGCTAAGGAGTAGCTGATGTAGTTAATCATGTTTTACTTTATCGAAGGCCTTCTCAAAATCCATGTAACATGCAAACACATCCTGATTTATATCCAGACAACGTTGGAAAAGAACATTAACTTCAAAGAAAGCCTCTCTTGTCCCAAGTCTTATGTTCTTCAGGAAAAGTTTCAGGGCGTGACTCATGAGTGCGATGGTTCGATAATCTTTGCACTCTCTTGGATTTTGTTTCTTGGGAATAAGCACAAAGGTGGATAATAGCCACTGTTTAGGGATTTCCCCTTTTTTGTTGATGTTATCGAATACGTCCAAAAGAATATCAACTACATCGTCATCAAACGTTTTTATAAATTTTATTATTATTATTTTAGGTATTTGGTCCGGGCCAACTGCTTTGCCGGGCTTTATAGTTTTTAGAGCATATTCTAATTTTGTTTTTAGTATTTTTAAGTTACTGTTGTTTGCTTCAAAGGTTGGTTTTGGGAGTCTTTTCTTCTCAAAGAGATTCGAGAGGTAAGCCTTCCATCTTTTTAGTTTGTCCTTCACGTCAGTTATTATACACCTTTTTGAGTTCTTGATGATGCTCACTGTTGCTTTGTTTTTATAGCAGCCGGCCATTTCCTTTATCCTTTTGTGCATGTGGAAGTGGTCAGATTTCTTTTCTAACAGCTCTATTTCTTCACATTGGGCCGTTAAATAGACTTCTTTGGCTTTTTTTAACTTTTTTTTGTATTATTTTGTGTTGCATTCTATATTCACTCACGTTACCTTTGCTGAATCTCTTCTCGTCTATAAGATCCAGGATTTCTGTAGTTATCCAGGGCTTCTTCTTGGTTTTCTAACAGCTCTATTTCTTCACATTGGGCCGTTAAATAGACTTCTTTGGCTTTTTTTAACTTTATTTTGTATTATTTTGTGTCGCATTCTATATTCACTCACGTTACTTTTGCTGATTCTCTTCTCGTCTATACGATCCAGGATTTTTGTAGTTATCCAGGGCTTCTTCTTGGTTTTTTTGCTTTTTAGGTGTTCTTTAGCTATTGCTTCTAACTCTGTTTGTATCTTCTCCCACTGTTCATCCACACTGCCTTCGTTTTGTATATTACTGTTCTTCATGTATTTGTTTATCTCTTGTTTTATTGCACTGTTGATTGCAGAGTTTTGTATCTATGAAATTATGTTGTCGTTTTGTTATTTTCTTCATTTTTATACTGAGTTTAGCTATTACGAGGTTGTGATCGGAATTAATGTTAGCGCCCGAGTAGGTTTTTACACTCTTGAGAACGTTTTTATAGTGGTTGTTAATGAGGATATAATCTATTTGGTTTTTTACAGTATTATCTGGTTTATCCGCAGGAAATTTCCATGTATACAATCTACGAGCAGGGAGTTTGAAAAAGGTATTTGTTATCATAAGATTTTTGTTCTGACAAAACTCTATTAGTCTATCATATATAGTGCGTATGTTGCTATGATATTCATATTACCTGTGCGTGTTTTCAGTTGAAGCATCATAATTCTGTCTGAGTATGGTGTGAAGCTGAAAACTGACCCTGTAATACTCTTGTCCAGAATCACCCCTACTCCATTTAGATGTCTCGAGTCGTTGTTCCCCGAGTAATAGAATGTGCCGTTAGTTGTTGTGCAACTGCCGTTTCCTATCCATCTCAAATCACTTACTCCTAGTATGTTTACATTTAGCCGTATCATTTCCTCTACGATGTTGTCCAGTTTTCCTTCTTGCATTCCATGATCCGATCTTTATATTGTTTGTTGATAATTTCTTGTTTGCCACTGTACCCCCCGGAGATCTGATTGGGGAACTTTTTACTCCGGAATATTTTGTTTAGAAACTTGCCATAATTGTTGTGTTTGTTTGTTGTATTATGATGATTGTACTAAGGATACCATTACGGTTTTTAATGCAGTGGTTTTCCCTTGCTTTTTGCATTCACATACCGTTGACCATATTTTGGTTCTTCCGCTTTCAGGAACGATTTCTCGTTTCTTGGACAAGTGAGTGCTTGTACCCTTGCTCGCTCATCCACCCGTTTTTTGCATAATTTTTTAGTATAATAACTGAACCACATGAAGTTGCTTATTATTGATCTGTAGCATTTGCCGTTGACGGTTATGGCAATGCTAGTTTTGTTTTGAAAGAAGTACAATCTGATGATTCTACCAGACTAAAATCCGCACTAAACAATAATTTTTTTTTGGCGCAAAATTTGCCAAATTAAAAATGCAAAAAGTTTTTGTGAACGACGAGAAATTTACTGCTTCGGGTTTTTCTGTACACTTTTACGCACAGTAGCGATGTTTTTAGCAGTCTTTGCGTTTTGATGACGTACTGGTGTTGGCAACCCAAACGTTGAATAGTCGACTCGGATGGATGGTTTTGGCAAAGATAAGAATCACGTAATCTTGGAAACGTTGTTCGAACGGAACACTGGTTTTGATAATAAATTTTGATGGTTTGCACGCGGTGTTTAACGCTATAACTTTCCAGGGTAATTTTTCATACACTACTGAACAATTTTTGTCAGCAGAAACATACTTTAGTAGAGTTATTTATTTAATAATGATGCTATTTGCAGCACAGTAAAAATATAAATATGCTATTTGCGCTAGTACTGTAAAATAGTTTGTTTGTTTGTCATTTTATTTTAGTGCTTACTTTGCTTTCCATTTAAAACTGTCATTGCTCGTCAATTTTATGATGTTCAATCAGCAACTTTAGAACAATTTATTGGAAAAATTACCACAACGCGGCACTTACTTTAATTTCTATTTAGGGTTGTCTTTGCGAGTCAAGTTTATGATTAATCAAAAAAAAAATTAGTACCGTTTTTTTGCCACTTGGTCAGTTTTGTGACAAAATCTTACAGAAGGTACCCTAATGCAGTGCTTACTTTGCTTTTTACTTGGTACCGTCATTGCTTGTAAGTTTTATGATGTGCAATTTTTTACAAAACAAAACAGTGTATATAACAGATTATATTATAGTTTTCTTAAGTAACGGAAAATGCCCACCGGTTATTTAGCTCTATGCAACCGATAGTGTGGAGCTAGCATTCACTAAAATTAGAGTCTTTAATTTAGCCATCTTGTTTGCTTTTATTTCAACTTATCACCAATTGGTTTTTAATAGCACAGAGTTTATTTATCAGCGTATGGCGTTTTGCATTTTGTTTGTTGGCTCTAGCTGGATACTTTTTTTTCTTTATTATTTCTACATAAGCTTGGACTGAGTTTACGTCTTTTTTAAAGTCTATCATTACCAATAATGCGGTTTGCTCTTTTATTTATAGTTACTGTAGTTTATTTGTCTATTTGTTGCAGAATATTATTGTGTGTTTTGAGTATTTAAGTTTTTTGTTTTGTAATAATCTACCGCTTCAGAGGAGTCTATCTTTTACTACTGGTATTAGTTTTGTTGGCTTTTTTTGTTTTTTATGCAATATGGTATCGTATTTCCGGAATTAAATAACCAGATTTTTTTTGTGTGAATTTAGAATTTTTTTTTTGCTGTGCCAAGGTCAATTAATAACTCCACATAGTATTGCTTTTTTTGCTTTTGTTTGTTTTTATAGTAGACTGCTTTATGTGCACTCTTTTTGTTTGTGGTTTTATCTTCTAAAGACTTAAGGTTAAAGTTGAGTACCTGAAAGTTTAAGTTTCTCTAGTTCATAAACGTGGAGATATGATTTAAGGAGATAGTTAACCGGTTGCGTAAATTTTCTTGTCTAGCTAGATCAGGATTGGAGTGTGTTGCGAGATTATTAAAGCAAAATTCAAGCAAAAGTTTGATGACTGAATTTTTAAGTAACGCCAACCTGGAAACTTTGAGGTTGTTCTGAATCTTACTGTTTTAGACAAACCATGGAACTTCGACGCAAAGTCGGAATTTGAGAGACCTTGAAACAATTGAGGAACCAGTTTGCGCCTGTGCCCTAGATAGAAAACGCATAAATAATGCGTGGTCTGATGGTAGATGAGTAGAAGAGATCGACAAGCCACTGTTCCGCTGCACAATTGGAACTAACAGATTTTGTGCCAATTTGGCTTAAGTCCTTTGTAAACGGTATTTTCCATATGCTTAGCTGCATTGAACTACTGTAGACGTTTTTATGGACTGTGGTTTTTTGTCGGGTAAAGAGATCAATCTTGCTTTTTTTCTGGGTTTATTTTGACTTGTTAGTCGATTTACCAGTATTTGAGATTAGTGGTGGTTTTTTAAAGCTATATAGTAACTACTTTAAGTAACTTTGAGGTATTCAAAAGTGCTGTGTTGTCAACATATTTAGCCTTTGTTACTCCGTGCATTTATCCCAAAGCAAATCAGAGACAAACAGATTAACTAGCAGAAGCAAGGAGCCGGTTTCATGAAAAATTTTTGTTGTGATCTGCTGTAAAAAAGAAATGTGATCTTAAAATTTGACTGATTTTTGCGGTTTAGATATAAAACTATCAGCTTTATAAAACGCAAAGTAAAGTTTTGTCTGTACAGTTTTAAGAGGTTTTTGTAATTGACTTTTGTCAAAGGCTTTTAGACGTCAAAAAAAACTACTCTTATAATTTTTTTTTTATAGTTGTTGGTCAGCTGAATAGCTCTTTTTAAACTCATGTTGGTGGGGGTAGATTATTAGTTTTTGTGTGGTCTTGGTTTATGTACGTTACTTATGGTGTATAGAAGACTAATTGGCCGTTAGTTATGGAAAAACTACTAGTTTTTACCTGGTTTTGAAAACTTTATAACTAGTGAATTTTTCTAATCCGTACAAAAGTGCCCAGTTCTGGAAATAAAATTAGTAATGTTAGTGCGTGCCATTATTTATACAAGAATGATTTTATAGCTTTGTTTAGTATTTTATCCAAGCTAGGAGCAGACTCAGTATTAGGTTGTTTGATAATTTTTCTAATATGAGATGGTCAAACGCTTTCTGGAAGCGGTGTGTTGTTATCAACGTTTTCTAGGAAGTTGTTGGCTCTTTGGTGAACTTTTTTGACGTGTTTCAGATTAGTGTCTTTGGTTATTTAAGAGGAGTTTGAGTTTCTCAAAAAATGCTTTGGCCTTTTCTCTAATATCAGTTTTAATATACTTTTTAAGCTGATATGCTAAAAATTTAAATTAACTAATAAACTAACTTTTTCCTAAAGTAAACTTCTTCTTATTAATGGCTAGAACGGGAATTTAGCTGTTCTTTAATGCTTTGGAGATTTTTCATATAAGATTGTCATCTTTTATAATAGATTTTAAAATATTTTTGGGAATAATCCTAAATGCATAATGGCGCCAACTTGATAGGAAAAGTTTTTTTTGTGGTTTGGTGAATTAAGATAGTAAATAATGCAACAGCTTTTGATGTTTGCAATTGTTCTTACTGCGATCAAGCTGCCAATGCTTTCTTCCAAGAGTTGTAAGAAGAGAGTCCAATTTGTATAGGTTATGCATTTTTTTTTCTCTCCAATATGTACTTTTTAGAATTAAGATAAATTAAATTTTTATTTTATCTTTTTTTTATTTCAAAAATTAACTTTTTAACGTGGGTTTTTTAAAATTGTTTTTGTTTAATTTTCTGCCAAGATCAGGATATTTTTTTAATCTAATTGTTGATTTTATTGAACTACTAAATTACTAAACAAAAGACACAGATATTCTCAAATACATGAGTGATGCTCTTGGCATTAATGATGCTAAATGTTTCCCACTTACCAACAATGAGGATACCTGTTTATTCAAGCTAGGTGTGAAAGAATCACTTATTCCTCGACTTCTAGACACTAATCAATGGCCGGTTGGCATTGCCGTCAAGGAGTTTTTTCATACGAATCGGCACCCAAAACGCCACTTCCATCCGGACAGCAACTACCAGTGAACGCAGAAGTAGTAACTAACTCAAAATCCATTAATACTCTCACTGTTTACTATCAAAATGTGAGAGGTCTACGTACTAAGTTAATTGATTTTTTCTGTTCGTGTTTGACGGATGATTTTCATGTCTTGGCTCTTACTAAAACCGGGCTTCACCCTTCTATATCCGATAATGAATTTATTGATGACCGGTACATTGTTTATCGGATGGACAGAAATGTTAACACCAGCTCTAAAAGCAATGGTGGCGGAGTCTTAATAGCGGTTAAGAAAAACTTAAAATCTACAGTCGTACCTTCGAATGATAACATTGAGATGGTTATTGTAAAAATTAGTTTTGAGCTATCTGAACTAATTGTTAGCTGCAGTTATATACCTCCCAGATCCCCTATGGATTTATACGCTAGCCATGTAGAAGTACTTGAAAATGCCATCTTGAAGTTTCCCGAAAGTCGAATAGTAGTCACCGGTGATTTCAATCTACCCAATATCAACTGGTCACTTGATGATGAAAACTTAGCTGGGTTAACTCCAACTAATATTTCATCTACGGTGGAAGCGTTTTTTTGTGATAGTGTCAGTGCTTTAGGTTTAAACCAGTTTAACTCTATACCCAATGATTTTAATACTATTTTAGATTTATGTCTTACCAATAATGATACTATCTAAATGCGCTTGTATTATTCCATGCGACAGATATCATCCTTCTCTTATTATTAGTGTTGTAATTAATGAATGTGCTGCTATTGATGATGGAACTTATTTAAAATATAATTTTAAACGTGCTAACTACGTAGAAATTAATCAATTCTTAGCCCGTACTGATTGGTCTATTCTTAATATTAAATGTGAATCTGTAAATGATGCGGTTGATATATTTTATGACGTTATTTATTTTGTAATCGATCTGTATGTACCTAAAACCACAGTTAGCAAACGTCGCTGCTTTCCACTTTGGTTTTCCAGAAAGCTAATTGATTTAGTTCTATCCAAGAAAGAAGCTCATAAAAAGTGGAAAACATCACTTTTAGCTTCCGACTATGCAGTCTTTACAAGATTGAGATTTAACTGCAAATCCGAGACCTTACTATGCTATAGGAAGTATTTGGATTATATTGAACAGTCTATACCCGATAATTTAAAACTTTTTTGGTCTTTTGTCCGGAGTAAAAATAAATCTTACGGCATTCCCTCCTCAATGTGTTTACACAATAATACGGCTACGAATGGAGCTGATATTGCCAATCTTTTTGCAACTTTTTTTCATCGGTGTATAAACCTTCTACACACGTTCAATCAGCGTTTGTATTCAATATATCTGTAAACTTAACTAATATTTTAGTCAGTTTAGACTGTGTGCTGGAAGCATTGGCAAAACTGAAAGTTGATAGTGGTCCTGGACCTGATAACTTACCTTCCTTGTTTCTACGGAACTGTTGCCAAACGTTATCTTACCCACTCCACCAAATTTATTCGTTTTCATTGTTATCAGGAATTTTTCCCAATTTGTGGAAACAATCTTATATTGTACCAATCTTTAAATCCGGTTCCAAATCGAATGTAACTAATTACAGGCCAATAACAATCCTGTCGGTACGACCAAAAATTTTTGAAAAATTAATTTATGATCGCTTCTTTGGTGCTTTTAAAAATATAATTATTCATCAACAGCACGGTTTTTTCCCGAAAAGATCAACTCAAACAAACTTGTTCGTATTTACTAATTATATAATAAAAGCGTTGGAAAGTGGTGATGAGGTCCATGCAATCTACATGGACTTTAGTAAAGCCTTTGATTCTGTTAACCACGACCTGCTAATTAACAAATTGAGTGCATATGGTGTCGGTAATCCATTGATTAAATGGTTAAAGTCGTATTTAAGTGAACGTGTCCAGCAAGTTAAAATTAACACTTATCTATCTCATTCCATTAAGGCGACATCAGGTGTACCACAAGGGTCCCATTTGGGATCTGTCCTATTTTCAATTTTTATTAATGACATATCTGATATTTTAAACTGTCACCACTTGTTATTTGCAGATGATGTAAAGGTATATCGTAGAGTTAGCACTATTGCTGATTGTCTTACCATGCAAAGGGATTTACTAGCGGTCAAGAAATGGTGTGTTCTTAACCACATGGATCTTAACATAAAAAAATGTCAGTATATATCATTTACAAGAAGCAAAAATCCTGTTATTTTCATCTATATTTTGAACGGTACCGGTTTAGAAAAAGTTGACTCAATCCGTGACTTAGGAGTCTTTCTTGATTCCAAACTGTCATTTAATCTTCATTTAGATTTTGTTATTAATAAAGCTAACAAGATGCTCGGCTTTCTTAAAAGAGCTAATGCTGATTGTAGTAACAGTAACATGCGGGCTCTTCTTATCTTGTACAATTCTCTGGTGAGATCACATCTAGAGTATTGTAGCGTAATATGGTCCCCATCCTACCAAACTTCTATTGACAAAGTCAGTTCAAAATAAATTTTACAAACTAGTATCATATAAACTCAGTCTTACTGGTGTGTATTTATCACCTGAAAATATCGGAATTTATTTGGGATTGTCTACGTTGAAAAAACGAAGAAATGAAATGGACATGAAATTTTTGTTCAAAGTTCTGAGCGGGCTAATCTGCTGTCAGCAGATCTTGAATATGATAGATATTTATGTTCTCCAACGTGCGGTTAGGAATTGCCCTTTTTTGCATATGTCATTTAGTAGGACTAACTATGGTCGGCACAGCTCACTGTCTCGTATTGCACGACACGCTAACTATGTATCAAATGACGTTGACTTTGTTGGTATTTCATACGAGAAGTTTATTGCTAACTTAAAGAGATTATCGTAACACCTTAGCCAATGTGTAGGAATGTATGTATGTATTTATTCGTTTGTTTGTCATACTTGTAATCACTGTTTGTAAACAATTTTTATGTAACTTAACATGTAAATGCAGATGCGTTAATAAATTATTATTATTATTATTATTATTATTATTAAATAATTTTGATTTGTTGCTACTTGGTGCTTCTACTATAACAACAAAATTTTAGGTTATTTCTATTTCTGTAAATTTTATTTTAAGACTTACAAAATGTTTTATAAGAGAGGTTTTAGTATAGACTCTATGTAGCGGAGTTAAATGTTTTTTCTATGTTTAGCACTGTAACAATAAACCATTCTGCAATGGTCTTTTGAGACGTTTCTACTATTTTATTATTTATTATTATTCAAACTAACAATTTGAGAAGTTGCTTTTTTATGTCAGTTTATTTTTAAACGTTGTTTTTATTAATTTTTTATACAACTTTTTAAACATGCTCAGCATGCATATAGGTCTATACAATGAACACTATAGCTTTGCCTTTCTAAATAAATACTACTCTAACTTTTTCCATTGTTTTGAGAATTTGTTTTTATCAAAAGTTAGTAAAGTATTTTTAAAAAAGTATTAAAGAATTTCAACACTGCTGTCTTTAGAACTATTTGGGCTATTTTGTCTGGTCATATGGTATTTTCTATGTTTGTTTGCTGTTGCAAATTTAGCAATTTTTAAGGTTTGGATTTCTTTCCACATACACTGTTTCTTTTTACTACTATTTTATAACTTGCTCTTTTCCAATTTTCCGGTGCTTTGATTAAGGTTGGTTAATAATCTTTTTTAATTCTGTTTGAGCACTTTTATATTCTTTTTGGAGCCTATAAACCATTAAAAGAGCCAAATAATTAAACTTTAAAAATTTGTTGACAGAATTCTGCCAGCTAATAATTAATTAATGTATGCTGGCCACATTCAAAAAAATTTAAAAAAATGCACACAAAAAATTAAGACATATATTTTTTAATAACTCAAACCAATTTGTGGAATTCTATTAAATTATGGGTCAATTGTTTTAGATTTTTTATTTAATTTTAGAATAGTCCATAACCAATTTGATTAAATGCCAATACAGGTAATAAACAGCACATTAACATTGCTTTTTTTAAGTTTTTTTAAACTATTTTTATGAGTTGGAAGACATCGGTCAATAGCCTGTTTTGCAAGTACTCAAAATGTAATGTATGTAAATATATGGTAAATATATGTAATTTTTTTAAATAATAATGGTTATTATTATAAATTATGTAATATGACACATTTAATGTAAAACCAATTTTTTAATTTGCTTTTACGTTAAATGTGTACCGTGATTCGACCGCAACTTTCCAAGGTAAATCAGCCATTCTTGTATTTTTTCTTTGTCAGAATGGCATCTACGGTACCTTTATTTCTCTCAATTCTATATTGTTTATATAACATATTGCTGTTTTGTTGGACATTCTTAATGTGATTGGCTAACATAAATAATATTCTAAAAGGTTTATTATTGTGTTATTGTTAGAAAAATTTTATTTGGTGTAGTAATAACATTTATTACAATAGTGTGAAGCAAACCATGGACACAATTTATTAATATATCGTTTTAAGAAATTGATATTTGATATCTGGCAACAAAATGACGATCTGTTTTTATAACGTCATCGTCTCTTTATATATGAAGTATACTAATTTTAATTAGAATAAAGTGTATTATATATGATTTCGTTTGTTGTTTTATATTATATACTGGCCGTAATAAGTAAACGAACACTTAGTAAACCTGAGTGAATTTTAATGAAGTATTGAAGTATTGACCGTGTTAGAAAAGATAATTTTTTAATAATATTAGATTAATTATTCAAATTGCCATACACAAATTATTTGTACTTTTTATTTGTTTGTCATTTTAAACCAAACTTTTAAGTTTAATTAATCTTAGTCTATTGTAAGAGTTACTTATTTTACGCAAAAATTTTTGCCAAATGACTTTAAACGAGGTTGGTCTATAAGAAACTAGTTTATTCATTTTTAATGTTGCTAATCGTGTACAACGCAGAATTGCTATATTTTCTCTATATTGGCAAAGATGAACAAAAACACATACAGAACGACGACAGTTACGGCTTGAATGTTCTAAATTCACAAATAATTGTAGTTTGTGCTCTTTAGCTGGTTTTTTTTACAAACAAAATTACGTTAGCTTAAGTTTTGCGTTACTTTTGGGAAAAAATAAAACACCAACTACTGCTACTATAATCATTCGCAAAAAAAAAGAAAAAAAAAAAAAGAAGATAAAACGTGGCTACCACACTTAAAATTTTTGGAATAGTCCCAGTCAATTAAATTACAATCAACAAGTTTCTATTAATAGAAGTTTTTAATTACGTAAATTTTAAGTAATTTAATGAATTTAATATAGTTAAATTAATATCTTGTTTAAAAATCAAAACTATACACTAAAAGTTTGGAATTATACATGTTTCTACATTTAAGAAGTCAATGCAGATCACCATAAATAAAATGAACAAGGTAGCAAAAGTAATAGATTTTTAATTCAAATAACAAGAACCTTAACTATTTTGCCGGCTCAAGAAAACCTAATTGAGTCTTTGAGTTGTTTGGCAAAGATTTAAAATGATTTTTTTATAAACTTGTTACGAAATATATATTTTTTTTTAAATGCAGAGATCTGCATAACGCCTGTGTTGTAAAGTATTTAAGTCATTAGTCAATTTTAGATTGGCAATGATACAATTAGCTTGTTATTGAATAGAGTTTAGAAGATATAGTGTAGTTTTTGCTGCTTTTTTCCATACTTGGGGACAATATTCAAAACGAGGATTTTTTACATATCTTAAAAAATCTAAGTTTTTTAGATATTTTTGAAGCTATGTCAACAACATAGTCGTTCCAGAGAAGATTATGCTATATTGTAATCTCTAGACGACAAATTGATAAAGATTTAGATATGAATTCGTTGTTTAGTTTAATATTTGGTACTGATGATACCTCAGGTTTTGATTTTGAAACAGTTAGAAGTTACGCTTTTTGGTAAATTATATAAATTATTTAGATATTGTTTTGATGTCTTTGTTTATGGATGCTACATATTCTAACGTAAAAGATTCAAGAAGCACTGCCATATTTGTCAATATGGCCTTTAGAAAGTATAAAGTATGAAGGGTGCTTTTATCTGCAAAACTATAAATAGAACTTTTAGTTATTTGAAGAAGTTCAATAATGTAAATTAAAAATAAAGTTAGCAAATAAACAGAGTCAGAGTTAAAACCATCAACTCAAGATTTAATTTTTTTATTGTCAAGAAAATTATTGATAAGATTTACAGTTTTTTTATCAAGACTTATACACTGGAGCTTGTTGACAAAATTAGGATGCCGTACTCTATTAAACGCTTTGAAAAAATGCCTAGAGTTACTGCAAGATTTTTTCATTGTTTGTCTAAAGTAGAATTTTATTTGTGACTAACATAAGTCAGAAGATCTGTTGTCGAACGTTTTGATTGAAATCCATATTGCGTTATTTTGTTCTAAGAACTAGACAATGTAAAAATTAATATATTTTTTAAATATTTTTGATAGATTGGATAACAATGCAATTGGTCTATAATTTGTAGAATCAGATTTGTCTTCCTTTTTAGGAATAGGTTGAACTATTGCAGTTTTCCAACAATTTTGGAATGTTTAGATTTTGTATAATTAGGCAATTATTTTGGTCAAAATGGGAGCTAATTTATTTGCAAATATTTTAAGAATGATTGGTGGAGGAATTTTATCTATAATAAAATGGATTATTTTTTTACTAGCCGGCATTGTATGTACAGCTACAGAAGGAATTGAAGATTTTGTAGTACCTTGCGATAAATTTATTGTTTTAAAGTTTTTTTTGTTGTATATGAAAAGCTGAGAAATTTGATTAGTTTTTTATGAGCTAGTCACAAAACAAAAATATTAAATCATGATCAAATGCCAGTCAACCAACTAACATAAACTGGGCTAAGAGTTTTTTTAGAATTAAATTTGATTGCGCGGTGGTTTTATTTGTTAATAAATTTTGGTTTAAAGCTAAAAGAATCATATTAGAATAAATTTAAGTTTGCTGTATGTGCTTATTAAACAAGTCTTGCTGCTAGTTGGGTGTATTTCTTTTGCCACTTGTTGCAATTGTTGTATTGTTTTACGCTTCGGCAAAAAATTTAAAAAAATTCCAAGCGCATAAACTCAATGAGAGTCGCAATGTTAATTAAATTAAATGTGGGAATATAAAGGAGGTCTTGGTCAGTTTTTCTTAGATGTAAGATTATTTGTCTAGACGCTGAGTCATATAGGTGTTGCAGCCAAGAAACTGAGAATTAAATCTGCTCATCTGGAGGCAGGCGCTGGTCTTATGGACCACATCTCTGTTAGAATCAATGTTTTTAAGCAATTTGTGAATTGAGAATTGACAAGTAAAGGAAATCAATTTTTTCTTAGCGATTTGGATATTTCTGATAGATCACATTAGGAGAGAGTATGTGTTGTTTGCTTATAAAACATACAAATAACGGTAAAGCACACTTTGTTGGAATGCTAAGCTTAATTTGTTTACTATAACTGACTAAGAGTTTCCTAACTTTTCAATTTTTTAGTTTTAAAATTTGATATCTTAAATATTTTTTTATGGATTTACATTTTATACGTTTACAATTTTTTTATGTTTCTATTTTGTATAATAACACTTATGACAGATATTAAGGTTTTGTCATTTTATTGAATATGTCTTTTATTTCCTGTATCTGGTTCCATTCCTTATTTACAACGGTGTTTTTAGTGTTGTGTGTTATTCTTACTTATGCTCATTAATTTGGTCTTATCTAAGTTAATATCTAGTCTATATCTATGATTGGTGGTTCTTAAAATATTCATTAGGTAGTAGATCTTCTATATTGTTAGCAATGATTTTGGTATATATATATATCTAAAATTGTTATACGTTTAAGAACTTTTTATTGTGCATTTTTTAGTGTTTTTTGAAATATGTAATTAGAGCAGAAAAAGTAATGCACATCTCAGCTTTTCTCCATGTACAATTTTAATTGTGTCTGTTCTATTGTTACCGAGTTTTGGTGTTGAATTCTATCAAATGTTTTTTTGTAGTCTTCGAAACAGGCATATACATTACAATTCATATTTTTGCATTTCTATACTAGTATTTGCACATTGAAGAAGGTTTTTCTTGTCTTGACTGCTTTTTTAACACCAAATTGTGTGGGCCCAGTTGTTCTTCTACTATTTTCTATATTTTTTTGTATAATTTTTAAAACCACGTTTATAAGTAGCTTATTGAGCTTATTGATTAAAATTGTTGGCATTTTTTTGTTAAAGCTTTTTTTAGAAGTGTTATAAGTTCTGATTTCAGCCATTGTATAGATATTATTAAATATATTGTTTAGCCATTTTTATCCTTCTTTGTCTAGTTTAAAAAACTGGCTTAAAATCCACCTGGCTCTGAGGTTTTACTGTCTTTGGTTTGTTTTTCAGAATGCTTGGGCCTGTTTATAGCCCCATTTAAGGTAGTTCTGGACTTTTGTTTTGGAATAGTTGTTTGATGTAAATTTTTCAAGTGTTTTTTATTGCATTTCTGTCTATTAGTATGTTGTTATTGTAAGTTTGTTTGCTTTTTTTCTTTCTAATGTTCTTGTAACATTTTTTATTTTCATTTTTTGTGGTTCAAAATGTCATGTTTGTTCTGTAAAGTTTTTATTTCTGCACAATTCTATTATACTACATGTTATCTGTATTTTTGAGGCCATTTTTGTTTCCACTAATTGCAAAATCTTATCTGGGCAATTCCATTTCAATCGGATCAGAGCAGGGGGGGGGGGTTGCTTTAGTATTTTTTTCAGTTTCTATAACTTATTAGTAGTCTTTATATCGGTTTTAGAGGAAATGAAACTCTTAAAAAAATTCTACGATTTTTTTTAGTTTTTTTGTCGATTTTTAACTTAATTGCATTTTTTGTTAAAAATCGCAAATTTAACTAAAAAAAAAAATGCTAGTAAAATCAATCAGAAATTTTCCGTAGATGTCTATACCCTGCCTAGAAGCTGCAAAAGCCATAAAACCATGTTTTTGTTCTCAGTGGGCTTGGCAAAAAAGAGCATTTTTTATTTTTTTAACTGCCGAAGTTGTCGTATTTTGATGTAAATAAGTTAAAAAACATAAATTTGTTTTGTGTATTTGGGTTTAAAGGGTCTAAAACTCAAAAAATCTGCAAAGTAGGCCTACTTTTCAACATAAACTTTTACAAATACACGTTTAGCCGCACTCAGAGGAATAATACACTAAATATTATTAAAAATTTGAGTTCTAGAGACAATTTTACATAAAAAATAAAAAAATACTCATCGGCTGTAGAAAATTCCATCTAGAAAGAAATGTTTACAAAACTTTCAGGTAAAAAATGCTTTCAAAATTAATTATTTTTCATATTTACAAAAAAATATCAAACAAAAAGTAAAATGGCCCAAAATTGGTGCAAGCGACAAAAGATGTAATTGTTAAATTTCTGAAATGAGCTTAAAAAAATATAAGCTAAATAATCTTAAAAAAAATTAAGTAAAGAAAAATTGTTGTACAATTTTTTTCTTTCTTGATGGATTTTTCTACTCTAGAAAAGCACGGCAGTAACGATTTTTTATGTAGAATTGTTTGCAAAACTTAAATTTTTAATAATATTTAGTGTATAGTTTCTCTGAAAACTGCTAAATATGTATTTGTAAAAATGTATTTTTGCAGTTTTTTTTTAGTTTTAGACCCTTAAAACTCAAATACACAGAACAAATTTATATTTTTAAATTAATTAACACCAAAATACGTCAATTTTAGCGGTAAAAAAATGCTTTTTTTGCTTAGCCCACTTAGAACAAAAACATGATTTTATGATTTTTGCGGCTTATAATATAGACTTGAAATGGCGTCAGATTTGAATTCTACAGAAATTTTCTGATTGATTCCACTAGTCAGTTTTTTTTTTTTTTAGTTTAATTATCAATTTTTAACAAAAAATGCAATTAAGTTAAAAAACAACAAAAAACTAAAAAAATCATAAACCGATAAAAAGACTACTAATAAGTAGAAGAAATTGAAAAAAAAAAAGCATTTTCTTAATGCACTCCTTGCTCTGTTCCGTTTGAATTTGCCCATCTGTCATTCGGAATTTTTGTTTGTTTTTTTGGTATTATGAGCTTTTTCTTAATCTTTTCTACTTCTGCGTTTATCTTTTTCATCTTATTTTCTGCGCATGTAGTATAGTTTGTTAGTGTAAATATTTTTGCAATTTTTTTAAATTTTTATAATTATTTTTTCTAATTTACAAATGTTGCATTTTTTGTTGGCATTTTTTCGTTTATTTAATTTTTTTGTTTAGACTTTCAGACATTTCATTACTGGATTGTGGTCGGATTGTATGTCAATTCTTGGCTGTTTTTACTGAGGTTCTGTATCTTTGTCTTCAATGTAGTCGATTTAATCTTTGACTATCTTTTCAGGAGTGTGTGCAGGTAATGTTTATGTGTAGAATTGCTTAGTTAGAAGTTCAAAACAGGTATTTAGTACAATTTACTTGTGATTGGTTGATTTTGTTTGCCTAATCCGTATGGTTCTAAATGTTCTCTAGTTTTATCTCTGCCCACTGTTGCCTTAAAATCTCCTATTGTTGTTGCGATGTCTTGTTTAAGAAGTTTTTTTAATATGTCTTCTATTTTTGAGTAAAATTGCTCAATGTTTTCATTGCTGCCTTAAGTCGTAAGACTATATTTAGCGGGACTGAGCTTTTTAATATTTGAAGTAGTACTAACCTTTTTATACAAGTATAAAGTTTGTTACATGCCTTGCAACTAAGTTTTCTACAATAATTCCTACTTCATTCTTATGTTCTCTGTCATGTGGTCTTGAGTAGTATATTCAGGTTATTGATGTTGCAATAGTTTGCCCCCACGCTATCTCAACTTACTTATCCCTATAATCTTGTAGCTGTAGAAAAAGTATAAATTACAATTGCAAAACTTGTTAAAGGCTTGTGCGGTAACATTTATACTTGGGTATAATTACGTGTTGCACAATATTTTATTTTATTAAGACTGTATTTTGACAATAAAAATTGTTTTACCAACTTAAAAGTGATTTTTTTTTTAAGATTTGATTACTAAATAACCTTTCAAGTGATTGTGACTGTATTGCATGTTATAATACCGTTTAATTCAAACGATTAGTATTATATCTGCACTAGATGCAGTCACAGTCATATTGTGTTTACAAGCACAAAATTATTTATTCAAATTTCTCTATGGCGGTCATACGGTGCCGTACAATACAAGGCACAAAATAATTGTAGTTTTGAAAACTAAAAAAGGACTTATGAACAAAACAACTGGCAATTTTATAGCAAATTTAATACTTAATTGTTTTAATAAAACTAATAATAAATCAAAGATGTCAGCTTGTTTTTAAATAGTTTAGCACACACCACCGTTACTCTCTCTATTTCTGAACAAACGTACATAATTTACTCTAAACCTATCCTGTCTAATGCAGTGCTACAAGAACAAATTGTCCGAAAATAGCTTTTTCACAGATTAACTATGACAAATAGTGACAAGTAGAATTATTTATTTTTTTTTTAAATGAATAAAATATAAAAACTGTTCTAATTTTTAATATATTACACATTTAGTGCAATTTAAATATTTTATGAGATTGCAAAATAATGTTTTGCCAAAAATTATGTGTAAAAATAAATCAGATATAAATTGCAATATAAAAAATGTAATATTGTATATTGTAACTTTGATATATTCCCAAATCTGCTGCAATAACAAACAAACATGTTTGTTTTACGTTTTCATTTTAAGTTCGTTTATTTGCAGAGCACCAATTTGATAGCCTTTTTGTAGATTAATAATCCAGGTTATTTTAACGTAGTAAAATTTACTCTATAAAAACAATTGAAAATAATTATTTAATTGATTTATAACAATGCAATATTGAAAATAAAGTTACCCAAACAATAATAATTAATAAAATAATAACAGGATTTCCCATATGAATTGAAAACTATTGAACTATATTTTACAAAAATACGAATGTAGCAGGTGTATCATTTATTAAGTTTAAAATATAGAACAGTAAGAAAATTGACAAATCACAACAATAGTATAAAATAGAAAAAATATAATCAATGTGGTCGCAACAATCATATATATTTTATATGTAGATTTTAATTACAAATATCATACAGTGGTTTTATCCATAACCACTTTATTTTATTATTCACCTATATTAATAAAATACAAAATAAAATTTCTTTGTTACAATAAAATATTACTCAACATAAAAAAGTATAACGATCTGTTACAAGCATAACTAATTAATAAACCTGTCAACATATTATATCTAATTTATGACCAAAAATAAAGCAAACATTATTATTCTTATTAATGATTGTATTTCACATACTACGGTTTTATTCTTTCTGGTTATAGTATTACAAGCTGTGTTTTATGAGCGTTATTTATTCTTTTCATTACATATTTTAACACTTGTTTTATATTTAATACTTGTTCCGAATTACGATCACCGTATAAAATTTTATGCTCGAACCGGCATTAGTGGAAAGTTGGAAATGTGGATGTGTATTAATACCGAAGAATTATCAAACAGGGAGCAATAAAAGAAATTGTATTATATATGAATGGTATTTGGATACGGATATTAACAAAGGATTAATGTCCTAAGAGAAATTAATTACATTTATGGTTAAAGGGTTGAAATCATTTAAGTATCTTGTAATTAATTATATATTGGTAATGTAATGAATTTCTCATTGTATAAATATGGTGAATAATACACAGAAGTAGATTTTCCCCTAAGCCAAACAGAAAATCTAAATCAAGGCGAGAGTCGGTTTGTATGTGGGGACTTTTTCCCAAGCCCTCAACACATCTTATTGTTAGAATTAATGCAGTAATGGATCGCTGAGTATATTTAACATGGAAGCATTAGTATAATTGCATTAGGTGTTGAAATAACAGACACAACCAGTGAGGACGGAAAAGTTTGAAGGTATTAGATTTGATGCTTAGGGGAAAGTGATGATTTAATATATGGTAACGTTGAACTGCTTTAACAACAAACAGTTTCATATAATTGTTTTGTTTTAAATACTTTTAAGGGACTTCAATGTATAATATAACTTTTTGCACTTTCCTAATTATTAAAATAAATGGAACGTATAAAATGTATAAATATTCAATGTAACATGTAACTCAAATAAAAATAAACAAAACGCATTGCATGCTTGCGCTTTTATCACGAATGTTTATTTAATACCATTTTATACTAGCATATTATAGCTAACTAGTAGTGGAACAAGCTCTAGCATCAAAAATTAAATTAAAAAAATAAATTGTTACATAGTTATTGAGATTGCTGAATAGATTTATAAGTGTGCCAGTTCAAAACAATTATTAGATAAAATATCAATAACCAGCAATATAATTAACATTGAACTGTTAACTGTTAAGTTTTTTGTAACTTCTAGATTAATTTTAGTATTTTTAATTTTACTTTACACAAGTTTAATTTATTATCTATTTAACTGGTGTTTCAAACATAACCAATTAAACTTAAAACAGGCTTTTTAATTTATAACTTTTACAAATAAAACTTAACGACTTGCGCTACATATGCACAAAAAGCTATTGTATTTAAGACAAGTTTGCAATTTGCGTGAACTTATGTAGTATAAGATGTTTTTTTAGAAGTTTGTTTTTTGAACTGTTTCTACTGACAGTCAATTTGATAGGTAACAGCTGAATTCTGTTCAGTATGTTTTGCCATTTCATTATTATTAGACTTACGCCAGAACAACGCTTGCAAATTGTGCAAATTTACATTAAAAGTTGTGGTTCAGTTTTCAAAACTTACCGTGCACTACACGACATAATCGTTTAACCGAGCAAGTTGTTTGGAAAACCATGGATTGTTTTTGCACTACCCATAGTCTGATTGATAATGTGCATCCGCTGTTGTACAGTGCGCACCTAAGAAGTTGTTGCAGCTGTGGAGCGTAGTGTTGAGGAGGACCAGAATTAGTTAGTTTGTTATCGTGCACAGCAATTAGAGCTGTGTCCATCCTCTTTATGAAAAATGTTGCAAAAAGATCTTGGTTTACAAGCTTACAAGATTTGGCTTGTTCAAGAGCTGAAGCTGCGTGGCCATTATATGCGTTGTACGTTCGGAGAATGGTTTGAAAACAAGTTTGTTCTTGATCCTCATTTTTACCAAAAAAAATTGTTCAGCGATGAGACTTATTTTTGGCTCAATAGCAACAAAATTGCCTGATTTGGAGCAAGGAAAATCTAGAAACCTTTATTGAGACGCCGTTACATCCACAGAAACACACTGTTTAGTGTGCTTTATGGTCTAGTAAAATCATTGGATCATATTTCTTTAAAGATGATGCCGGCCAGCACGTGACAGTCAATGAAAAGCGCTATAGATCCATTGTTACTGATTTTTTTGTTCCTCAGTTAAATGACGTTAATGTGGAGGAGCTTAGGATCCAACAAGACGGCGCAACATGCCACAATCTTGCGTAACAAACCCGTGAATTGGCCTCCACGATCGTAAGATATCACAACTGTGAACTACTTTCTGTAAGGATATGTAAAGTTGCTAGTGTACGCCAATAAACCAACGACGTTGGATTAGCTAAAAGCTAACATTTGCCGCGTTATTGCCAATATAAGGCCCCGGCTGCTCAATATAATATATAATTATATGTCTAGCCAGCAATATTTTTGCAAAATTAAAACCTAAGATAAAAATAATAGAGTTTTTAGTAAAATACAAATTTTGTAAATAAACTTGTCAAAAAATCAAATAGAATTACTTTTCAATAAAGACTCTTTTTATATAACTTTTTTGAAAAAAAAAAACAGCACTACAGACAGCCTTCTAATTTGCATAGGTGAATTTTTAAACGCAGAAAGAGAAAAAAGTTAAAAAAACTAATTAATTTTATAAACTGATGAGCAACAGCTATTTTGATGTAAATGTTTTTTGATTTTATTTGTTAAACTGTTAAATAATTACTTAAAAAGCCAAAACTTGGTTTAATAAATACGCAATTAATAGTAAATTTATGTGGTCAGCTTCATTATATGTCCAAGTCAAAGTTTTTTATTAAAATGAGAAAAAAAATAGATATAAAAATATTAAAATTCCTTATTTATTTTAATATTTTTTATATGGTTTTTTATTCGACTAGCTTAATGTAATACTTTCTGACTATTTTATATTTTGTCTATTAAAAATAATTATCTTGTATTGTAGTGCTGAAGAAGACAACAGAAATTGTCAAAACGTACACGTATCTATTTAGAATGTTTTTACTAAAAAAAATATTTTGAGTCCTACTGGCTTATTTTGTTTTATACAAAATTAATTATCTTTGTACCCAACTAAAATTAGTTTCAAAAGAATTTTAATTAATTGTAGAATTATGTAAGTCTAAATCAAACTTTTTAAATAACAACAAGAAAAACTGCTAGAAAGTAGCATTTTTTATGCAAATGTTGTGTTTTTAATATATAATTACCTAGAGAAGTTGGTACTAAACTAAATAAATGCACAAGAGAATGTATATTCTTCTTCTTTAAGTGTCGTGACCGATTCGATTGTTCACAATGATGCTGGCTAACAAATTCACTATCTTAATAAAGTTCTTAAGTTTTTTAGCCATGATGTTGTCTTTCTGCCTACACATCTTTTTCCCATTATCTTCCCCTGAATAATTAGATGCAGCAAACTATATTTTTCCGGGTGCCGCATAACGTGTCCAAAATATTCGAGTTTATGGGTCTTGATGGTGTTTACCAGTTCCGTATTTTTATTTACTCTCTGCAGGATCTCTTCGTTTGTGATTCTTTTCACCCAGCTAACTTTCAATATTCTTTGGTAGGCCCACATCTCAAATGCCTCAATTTTTTTTAGTAGCGTGTCTGTAACTGTTCATGCTTCAGCTCCGTATAATACAACCGGGAAAATGTAACATTTAAGCATTTTTATTCTTAGCTCAATTGTTAGATCATAGCGCGCGTTTCATTTTGGTAAGAGTTGTTCTTGCTATTGCTATTCTACGCTTTACTTCTTTGCTAGGATCCCAATTTTTGTTGATTAAACTTCCCAAATATATCAGATTTCCTACTCTTTGAAACTGCTTACCATTTACGACTATGTCTGCATCTTGCGTTCTACTTTTACTCACTATTAAGTACTTGGTCTTGTTGATGTTCAGTGTTAAACCATATTTCTCAGAGCATTGAGAAATTCTGATAATTAAATTTTGTAGTTGAGTTTCTGATTGTGTTAGAATAAGAGTGTCGTCGGCATACCTGAAGTTATTTACAATTTTTCCGTTGATTATCACGCTATCGATAGTGTCTTCTAAAGCTTCATTACATATGTGTTCCGCATACAGGTTGAATATTAGCGGCGAGAGTATGCAGCCTTGTCGGACCCCTCTTTTTATTTCTACATCGCTCGTCAGTTTTTTTCCTAAACACACATTTGCTCGTTGCTGCCAGTATAATGCAGTTATCACTCTCAGATCTTTATTGTCTATTTTGGTGTCCTCTAGCATCTTTAACATCGTATTGTGCTAGATTTTATCAAAGGCCTTCTCGAAGTCAATTGCGCAAATGTAGTCATCGTGATTTACCTCTCGACATCTTTGCACCAGTACTTGCGTACAAAATAGCGCTACCCGTGTCCAAAGTCCGTTTCTAAATCCGAACTGTGTTTCTCCAATTTTACTTTCTAGTTTATTATATAGTCTAAAAAACACATGGCTTATCAAACTTATAGTACGATACTCTCCGCACGTGTTCGCATTAGCCTTTTTTGGAATGGTTACAAAGGTTAAATGCAACCAATCCTTTGGTATCACACTAGTTTCATAGGTTGAATTGAATAATTTTGTCAATATTTTGATGCTAGATTCTCCCACTATCTTCAACGTCTCCGCCCAGATTTCATCTGGTCCAGCTGCCTTTATTGTTTTTGTCAGAAATATTGCACTTTCCACTTCTTGGTTTGTTATGGGTGGACCAGTTTGTGCGTTTCAATTCTTTATGCTATCTCTGTTGTCGTCAAACAGCTCCGTTATGTATTCTTGCTACCTCTCCAGTTGTTTTTCTATATCATGTATTGCGATACCCTGTTTGTCTTTTAAGGTATTGGGGGGTCGAAGCTTTTTCAACCCTGTCACTTTTTTGATTTTCTTGTCTAGATGAAACATGTCGTATTTTCTTTGGTAGCCTTCTATTTCTTCGCATTCTTTTTTATGCCATTCAGCATTAGCGTCCCTGATCTTTTTTCTTATCTTTGTATGGATGTTTTTGTATCTTGCCGCGTTTATGCCTTTGTGCTTTCTTCTTTCTTCCATCATTTGCAATATTTTGGCTGTCATCCACGTTTGCATGGCTGTTCTTTTCATTTTGTTTGCCATCAACTTTTCTTCCTGCACTTTTAGTACTATGTCTTTGCATTTGTTCCACTTGTCTTCAGGTTCGTGTTCCCACACCATGTTCATTTTTTTGTCGATTACATTCCGACTTGATTCTCTACATTCTGCATTGTTTAATTTCTCTCTATTGATATTTTGCTTTTTCATTGCTTTATTTAGTTTCTTGAATCGCAGGCGTGTTTTTCCCACCAACATGTTATGGTTCGATGGTACATCCGCGCCAGGATATGTTTTTACCGCTGTTATTGAGTTTTTATATCGTTCATTTATGCATATTTCTTCTTTATTATTCTATCTTTAGTGTGTGCGGGCAAAATCCATGTGTATAGTCTTCTCTGGGGCAGTTTGAAAAAAGTGTTGGTAATTATTAATTGTTTCTCCATACAGAATCTAGCGATTCTGTCACCCCTTTCATGTCTTTTCCCCAAACCATAATTTTCAATCTAAAAATCCTCTTTTTGTCATGTCTAGGATTTCCTCTATTGCGTCGTAAAATTTCTCTACCTCTTCATCATCATGCTTACAGGTTGGGGCATATACTTGAATAATGTTTATATTTACTTTATCTGTTGTAAGTTGTGTCATAATTATTCTGTCTGAGTGTAAAACGGTGGTATTAACAAATTTTGCGATTTTGTTATTAAGAATAATTGCTACTCCCTTTCTGTTTTCCTTTCCTTCGTCACCCGAATAATATATGGTGTGATTATCAACTATAAATTTTCCACGTCCTGGCCATCTCATTTTACTGATGCCAAGTATATCAATTTTGAGGCGCTTCATTTATGTTTCAAGTTGTTATTTTGTGTAGTTTTTCAAACTTTAATCTAGCTGATCGGGAGTTTGTTTGCACCCCTGTCACATTTATGTGACGCCCGTACTTGGGGTCGTTGTATTTATCAGCCATCATAATTAACTAGGGAATTGTAATCAGGTATTTTTCCGTTGCTTTCCTGATCCTCCTGCCGTTGACCGTCGCAGCGGTTCCTCCGTCTTTGAAGACAATTTCTTGCCTTCTGGACTAGAGATGGCCCTACCTCAACCATGGCTAAGGATGTTTGCTTATACCGGCGCCCATTCGGTCCCCTTTGTACTTAGCCATATGAATGTTTCCATCTTCTACCATGTATATTAGCGTAGTTAATTTAGCTTATATAGGCCCAAAATAAAGTTTTTGAGTAAACTGAGTCATTAAAAAAACAAAAATTAAAATACTTTAACTATAATTTGAAAATAAATAAGAAATATCTAGGTATTTGCAATTTTAACGCCAAACAAATTATTTAGTGAAATTATTCATTATAATTTTAAGTCCATAACCTGTTTATAAGCCGCAAAATCTAAAAAAAAGTTATCTGGACAAAAAGGAGTGTATTTGAGCTTTAGTGATCTAAAACTCAGCAGTTTAGCAGTGCTCAGAAGAACCTATACACTAAATATTATTATAAAAGTAAATTTTGCAGACTATTTTACATGGAAAATATTTTGTGTTGTGCTCATCGGTCCTAGAAAAGTCCATCTAGAAAGAATTTTTGTTACTTTAAAAATCATTTTTTTAAATTATATAATGATATTATTTGGTTTATATTTTTTTAAGCTTATTTTAGAAGTTTGACAAAGACAGCTTTTGTTGCTTGAACCAATTTTAGGCGATTTTATTTTTTGTTTCATAGTTTTTGCAATTGCGGTATTATTTAGATTTAATCTATTAGCCCCAAAATTTGAGAATGTTATTATTTTTGGCATTCAAACATAATTTTGCTCGGCGTTTAGTTTGTCAAAAAAAAAACGGCCGATGAGCGCCGACACCAACTATTTTCTAAGTAAAATTGTCCGCAGAATTTAATTTTTTAATAATATTTGATATATAGCTAAACGTGTATTTGTAAGACTTTATGTTGAAGAATTGGCATTTTTAGACTACTTTTGCAGATTTTTAGACCCTTAAAACCCAAATACACATAACAAATTATTTATGCTTTTCAATTAATTTACATCAAAATACTTCAATTTTGGCGGTAAAAAAATAATATAAAAATGCTCTTTTTTGCCCATCATACTGAGAACAAATTGGTTTTTGTAATTTGCGGCTCATAGACAGGGTATAGACTTTAAGTGGCAACATAATTAGATTTTACAAAAAAATTTTGATCAATTTTACTATAGTCTATGCTAAATCACGCTAGACTCAAATAAACAAATACACGCGATGTTCACATGCACAGCTCGAGGAACAGGGTTGCAAAGTAATAAAAGGGGATTAATAAAGATAAGAAAACCATTGATTAAAACAATATTTATGGAGTATAAGTTCAGGTATATTAATAAATATTAGGAAAATACAGATATTACATTCAAATTTATAAATATTTTGTTAACAACCCTAAATATTTTACTATGAAATTTCACTTTAATGGAACCTTGATTGAACAGCCGAGCCTTTTGCTAACGACCAATCGCATGCAGGTTTGCATGTGTTCATGTGCTGATCACGCGGTCTTCTTTAGGTCTTCTTTACATACGTTTAGTGTAGCGTGGATTTGAATACAGTATAGTAAAATTTCTTTTTGCGTTAAAAATGCAATTTTGGAACAAAAAATGCAAGTTATAATATAAATAAATAATAATAAATTAAAGTGAAAATGCTGAAAAATGCAGTAACTTAGTATATTAAACTTAAAAGATATTAAGCCTCAATTTAATTTATTTAATTTTAAGTTTCAAACTGATCTTACTGCTACTAGCAACATTTAACCTTGTTTGAAAAATTATAGATTGATTAACTTTTGATTGAAATTTTGCTAAATTTAGAATTTATTTAAAAACATCTTGATGCACTTTAGAAGATATGAAACTTTTTCCAAATAATTTTTACTGGCAATATCTAACAATTTGTATTTAAAAATTTAAAAACTGAATGAATGAATGATTGATTGAACATTTTATAAATTTGTGAAATAGTTAAAAACATACTGAATTTGAAAAAAGGTTTGTCATAATTGGCAACATTTAAAGTTGATTAAAAACACATAAATGCTAAATATTTAATTTAATATGTGCACTAAGTTTTACAAGATCAAAAGATAAAAAGAAGGATTGCAATGATTGACAACGTTTAGTGTATTTGATTATTAAATTTACAAATTTCAGTACTTATTTATTAAAATTTGAAGATTGATTAAAAACACATTAAAGTACAAGTGCTAAAATTGCCGTACTTAGTTTACAATATTATTATAATTATTATAAAACTTGATACATGATTTATTTAGAAAAAATTAAAGCTGGCAACAACTAACGATATTTGTTTGAATTTTCAAAGGTTATATATATAAAATCATTTTTGAAAATATATTGTGGGCAATTCTATTTCAATTCTATTTTAAACGGACCAGAACAGGAAAGGGGGGGGGGGGGGTGCCGAGAAACAATTTTGTCGTTTTTGTCGTTTTTTAACTTTGACTTTAAAAAATTGCATTTTTGTTTAAAAATCGCAATTATAACTCAAAAATTAGCGATTGAAATCAATCAGAAATTTTTTGTAGAATCCAAATCTGATGTCATTTTAAGTCTACATTCTGTCTATAAGCCGCAAAAGTATTAAAACCATTTTTTTGTTCTCAGTGGGATGCGCAAAAAACAGCATTTTTTATTTTTTTTTTACCGCTGTTGACGTTATTTGTTTTGTGTATTTGGGTTTAAGGGGTCTAAAACTCAATAAATCTGCGAAAGTAGGCCTATTCTTCAACATAAACTCTCACAAATACACGTTTAGCCGCGCTCAGAGGAACAATACACCAAATATTATTAAAAAATTAAATTCTGGGTACAATTCTAAATGGAAAATAGGTGTGGTTTATAACTTTTTCTCTCAAATTTTGGCGCCGATAAATTGAGTCTAAATTTGTGCCGCAATCGCAAAAACTATCAAACAAAGAGTAATATCGCCTAAAATTGGTTCAAGTGACAAAAGATGTTTTTGTTAAAAATTTGACATGAGCATAAAAAGTATATAAAAAAAATAATGGTAAAAAAAAATATTTAAAATTTAAATAAAGGAAAATTTTTGTAAATTTTGTTTTCTTATATGGGTTTTTCTACGTTAGATAAACACGACATTGACTATTTTCTATGTTGTTTGCAATACTCAAATTTTTAAAAATATTTGGTGTATAGTTTCTTTGAATGCTGCTAAATGTGTAAGAGTTTATGTTGAAAAATAGGCATATTTTTGCTGTTTTTTTTTTAGTTTTAAGCCTCTAAAATACAAATACACAAACCAAATTTATATTTTTCAACTAATTTACATCAAAATACGTCAACTTTGGCGGTTAAAAATTCTAAAAACGCTTTTTTTTGTATAGTTCATGGCTTTTGCGGCTTATAGACTTAAAATGACGCCAGATTTTAATTTTACGGAAAACTTCTGTTTGTATTTAATAGTTTTTTTTTTAGTTTAAATTGCAATTCTTAAACAAAAAATTGATATTTAAGTAAATGTTGAAAAACGACAAAAAAACAAAAAAAAATATGTATAATTTTTTTAAGGGTTTTTATTTTCATGAACCAATCAAAAGACCACTTACTAATAAGTTATAGAAACAAAAAAAAATACTGTATCAAATTTTTCAATGCATTCCAAGTTAATAGATTGCTTAGTTAATGATTAAATTTTTTATTAATTTTTGTACATATAAAAACATGCTAAATAATTTAATAAATGCTTACTACATTCAATAAAAAAGATATGAATGTTTTAACGCATATTTGCAATATATAATATATAAAATATAAATTGCAATATGCCTAATTAAAATGTTTGAAGTTTATGAACTTTTTAACAAATTAATTGACTACATATTTTAAATTTTTTGAATATATTATAGTAGTATTATAAAATAATACTGCTAAAAGCTTAAATCAATAACTACAGATGGTTAGAAAAATATGAGGACAATTAAAATATTCAAGTTTTTTTTTGATCACATTATATTGTTTTTCTCTAAACAATTATGTAATAGTAAAAGCTTTATAAAACATACTTTATTGTATCAGCCGTAAGATAGTAGTACAATACTAAATTTATCTGTACGCGTGTTTTTGTGAGACCGCCTTAAGTCTGAAACTGAATCTGAATTTAGATTAAATTTGTATAACAGTTATGGTATAAGTTGAATTATTTTATATTTAACCAACAGTATTTTTTTAGGCATTAGAAGTGAAATATTAGTGGGTTACAGGTTTGTCAAAACAGACAATTTACTTTCAAACGTTCTGCTTATTTGCTTTAAATGTACACAAAGACTATTATCTACACTCTTAAAACTTGTATAAAAGTATCTTTAAAGATTTGTGCATCAACTATCTGAATGAATTTTTATCATTTGTTTTTGTATCACTGTCCGATGATGGCGTTGTAAAGGTTGAAACAGGTTATGATTTTAAATATATTTATGATATAGTTCATAGTAAATGTGTTTTATTTATTTTATAATGAACTATCACATAGTAACAGCCATCACCATTCAATGAATTTTTATCTTACTTTTTTATTTTTAAAGAAATTTCTGTTTACTTCTTTATTGTTTAGTGTATAAATAATTTAAAAACGTATCCGTTGTATTAACAAATTCTCCAAGCACTCACTGGGGTTTGTATATTCATTGATAGTATATATTGAACTGTTGTCAGTATTAAATTTACTTATTTATAATATTGTTTACTACACACGCAAATGTTAATTGAATTTATACGAATAATCGAAAGTATTGAAATAAATTATGTTGAGCTCATTCCAATTGGAATTTATGTGGTAGAGTAAGTAAATTGTTTCGTATCGAACTGACAAATTGTCGAATATGTGGAGAATTGTTACATTCCGTTAATAGAAACCATGCGGAGTAAAAAAAATCGAATCAATTTGGTGAGCAATTCACCGAAACCGCCGGGCGTCTGTTGAATTAATGGTTGGGATTTTGCGAGGAGGCCTCCATTTAAAATCCCCATATTTTGGATAGGTTTAAAATAAGTATTTTTTATATGCCATCTTAAAACTGACAAGCTGCAAAGTAGGAAGGAAAAAAGTTTCAAGTATATTTTTTATAGCGAGGATTTCTTTACATTGGCGGTTGCATGCAATTTGATATTAAATTTATGTGGAATCGAGAAATAGTTGGAAGTTTCTGATAACTTTATTATTTAAAAATTGCTTTTATTTTTTAATTTTTTTTGCTAACCGCGACGATGAAAAATATGTAAGCTTATTAATAATTAATAATCCTCAATAAAGTGTTTTAGTTAAATTTACAAGAAATTTTGAATATTTTGCTGATATTTAAATAATTTAATTTGATTTTAATTTTTTTAAATGATTAATTTACATGTTAAAAGTTGAAATTAAGATTTTGAAGTAATCCAATTTTAATTAATTGAAGAAATTAGCAACTATTTGACAATGATAAATTAAAAATCATTTTCAGCCAAAATTCAGAAATTATTTTAAATCAACAATTCTATTCTATCTACCTAGTTTTATCTGGTTATGTAGTGTTTTTGTTGAATTAATTGAATACATTTTATTTAATGCAAACAATATAAATAAAGTAAAGTAAATAAATCTAAAATAAAATAAAGTTAATTTAGTTAAGCTAGAATTAATTTAATATAAATATAATTTATAGTTTTTTGTTTGTTGCAATACAATAAAAATATTATACTATTTAGTAGAAATTCTTAATTATTAACATAACTAAAAGCTTTATTAAAGTCAGAGTAGATAGTTTCAACATTTGTTTTTTTAATTATCCAGTTTTTAACAAATTTTTACAAAATTAAAAACTTTTACTTTTTTAAGGATAATGATTAAAATATTATATTGCTTATTGTTTAGAATGTTATTTTTTTTAATCATAAATTTGATTTGTGTATTTAAAACATATAATGATTAATTTTAACCATTTAGTACCTAGAATAATAGAATTGATTTTATATATATTTTTGTAAGAGATTGAAACAATTATTTCGAGTATATTATTTGTACGGAAAGGATAATACTGCTTGTCGCAAAATCTTAGTAATCATGATTCCATGTTGATCCTTTGAGTGAACTTATTTGTTTTAAGCTCCTGACATTTAAGGCTCATTGACTAGATTCGATCTTTCAACCTTCAACCAAGTAATTCAAAGTAGTATAAATTTTTTTTTACTCTTAATTTGCGGAGAAGAGGCTTTGTCGAGGATGTTTTTCGTGTGGTATAAATTGTATTTTCTTTTATATAAACCACTTTTAAATTATTCAATAAAATATCAAAAGAAACAACAATGATATTATTAATGTAAATAATACAATGCAAGGATTATTGTTATGTATTAATTATTAGAAATTGGTTAGCAAAGACGGAGCTTTAAGTAATTTATCGCTGTTCACACATGATAGGAATTGATCCAATATAGCTTAATGCATTATTAGAATATTAATTACTAGGAGGAATTCAAACCATTTGATCTTAGTATTTGTCCTAAATTATGTTATTATAAAGCGGAGAAATATGACAATACAATATAAGCAAATTATTAATAATTATGATGTTATGAAGAAATTGTGAAAGAGTTACATTATGAAAATAATTGTTATAAATATATACAGTGTGATTCTTAACCTATGCACATAAACTCCAAGAATTATAGTTTACAATCAATATTATTGATAAATGTTAAAAAAATGTAGTATAAGTTTTATAATAAGCGAGATAATAAATTATAAAGTTTCTGGAAAATTAAAATTTATTACTTGAAAAAAGTACAAAAAAATTATAAGTTTATTAAGTACAAAAATTTGTTAACAATAACTTGTAACGGCTGTTTTATCTACTAATGTACAATTGGATTTTATTTGAATACGTCTCGTTATTGATCATCACATGTATCGGTCGCAGTGGTTTAGATTGAGTGATTTTTGGCTGTTTGACGTGTCTTTAACAGTTAGTGAATTCCTCTACCATGAATCACTATACGAACGCCGAAATGACTGGCATGCATTTCATGTATGGACTTGCTAATGGCAATTCTTTTCAAGCTAAATCAAAAAATCTTTGAAAACGTTTATCGACGTCTTTGTGATACAAGCACAATAAAACAAAATGGAGAGCCAGTAAGATCAATGACAGTAAGAACGGTATAACTATAACAGAATATGCTGGACATGATAGTGGAATAAATTGCCAATACTTTGAATGTAAGTCATTGGACAGTTTGGAAAATTCTTAAGGGCAATTTGTTTTATCCATACTACATTCATCTTGTTCAGGCACCTGGTCATTTTCCTTCACTTAGTGCGGCATGTAAATAGCTTTTGCAAACATTAATTCTAATCCCTCAATTCCTGACACATATTCTTTTCACCGATGAAGCCAGTTTCACAAGAAATGCAATAATGAAAATTTGCATCAGGTATGTAAAAATCCTTTTTAATATAAGTTCTCCTTAAATGTTTGGGTTGAAATTGTGGGCGACTATCTAATTGGACTAGTATTTCTACCAGAAAGACTTACCGGCTAGGTGTATTGCAACTTTTTGGAACACTTGCTACCTTAGTTTCTGGATGATGTACCATTGGTAACAAGAATTGCAATGTGGTTAATGCACGAAGGTGCACTACTACATTTTAGTTTGGTTGCTTGTGATTATTTATCAGCAACATACAAAAATTTCTGGATTTGTCTAGGTGGGCTACACGCATGGCCTGTTTGATTTCCAGACTTAAACCCTTTGAATAATTTTTTTATGAGTCATTAGTTTATGCTACTTTAGTAAAGAACTTGCAAATCGAATACTTGGTGGGTGTAACTCAATTAGAAACAACCTTGGTGTGTTGGAAAGAGTTTGGCACTCAATGACGAAAAAATTGAATGTTTGTATCCAGGCTGGAGAAAGTTATTTTAAACATTTATTGTAGATTTAGCAACATAACATGTACTTTTTGATCATAAAATGTTGTAATTGTCGCAAATTTTTTTCAAACAAAAAAGTTTTTTAGAAATCATCATAGAACAAATTATTCTTAGAATGGGCCAAGGAATAACCTCTTAAACTTTTGCCGCTTGTTTACCTAACACTTTGTATATAAAAATAACTGACCAATATTTTGCTCATTATGAGTAAACAAAGATATAACTTGTTTGCTCTTTGGCTTCTGTTTTGTAAAAGTATCTACCAGGATAGCTATTAACCTAGCAACAATTATACTTATCAGCTCTTCCAAAAAAAAAATGTTGCCATCTTAGATTTAAATTTTAGATTTTTAGTAGTTTTTTTAAACTTTATTTTTTATTTTGTGAAATGAATATACTTTTTGTTTTATCAAAGCATTTATTGCGTTTTTTTTTTTAATATGTTATTAGGTTATTTTCTTGTTTTTTTTTTATCTTTTTGTTTTTTTCGTTTTTATGATATTTTCTCTTGTTGTAAAAGTGATATTCTAACAGTCTGTGGTACTAAGCATTTGCTGCATAATATTTTTCAACGTTTTATTGAGTGTATTTGAAAAAAGTGTAGTGTTCTACATTATCTGGGTGTTGACAATAATTACCTGTTAAAATTAATCTTACTTTAAAACTGTAGAACTACGTCATCCAATTTATATTTTCTTAATAATTTACATCAAAATACGTCAACTTTGGTAGTTTAAAAAAATGACATAAATGCTCTTACAAAATAGCGTTTTTATGGGTTTTGCGGTGTATAAAAAAAATATGAACTCAAAATGACACTAGATTTGGATTGTACAGAAATTTTCTGATCGATTTTATTAGTAATTTTTTTTTTGTTAAAATTGCAATTTTTAAACAATAAATTTAAGTTTTCAAAGTTAATGTTAAAAAACGTCAAGAAAACTTGAAAAGATTGTAGAATTTTTTTTGAGAGTTTTATATTCAAATGAACTAATAAATAGACACTTTCCCTCTCTCCCCTTGCTCTGGTCCATTTGAAATAGAATTGCCCAGATATGAAATTAAAATTTATATTGTTTTTGTCTTTAGGATTTGAACACTTCTTGTGTTTTTGTGTTCTGTTGTTTTGGACAATTTTTTAGAAATCTTCTTCATATGTGGAAAACTTTTGATGCTGTTGTGATGTCTGTTTGTTTTAGGGTTTTTCAGATGCAACCTTGCGCTGCTTGGTGAATCGGTGTTAACGCAGTGCTAGGACTTTTCAAATTGATCTTAGAGGGCGGTGTGTGCAATACCACCTAACGCGTATGGTTTACGTGGTGTTGGGAAACATTTTACTTAGAGACACAAGCGCCGGCTTTGCATGTACATAAATAGATGTTATTTTTACCGCAGTTTATGCTAGATTGACGCGTTTTAAAATTTTGCATCCAAATGTCCCTACGTTACTATTGGTCTATAACGCTCTCATCTCACTTTTGTCTTAGGAGTGACCGGCTACAGTATTTGTGTTTTATTGTAGGCACTAATCAATTGTTAGTATAATTTCTTAGATTAATAAATGCAACATTTCCTAATAATCTCCAGGAGCTCGGGCTTAAAACTGCGACCACATATGCGTCAAGATTTAAGTTAGGCATTTTACCTAACTGAGCCTTTATTCAGCGGCAATTTTTTGGTTTACAAAAAAAATTGTACTAATAAGCCTTTTTCTGGATGAGAACACAAGATTTAATATTATAATTGACGGTAAATTGATCAAATCTATTTATCTAAGTCTTAAAACAGTAAAGCTACTGCTTTTTTTGCGTGAGAGTATGGCATTTGTTAATGTGCAAGTAGTTTTTATTACTTTCATTAGCCAGTTTATTGCAGATGGTGTTGTTTTGGTTGCTGTGTTGCGGTTTGCTGCTTTACACATTAGTTTTGATATTTAGTTGGAACTTTTCTTAGAATTTCTTCTGCAAAGCTGCTTTTATGATTATGATTAATTAGTAATCTGTATTGTCATTTTGTTTTTGACATTTGCAGTAAGCCAAACTCCTGAAGCCATCTCTGTACAATGGAGGATAATTGCGGAGTTTTTGTATGATATTTCTGCAGGCACATCTTTAATTTACTGGGCTGCAGGGCAGATTATGCTTTATTCTGTTGATAAGTAATAAAAACGCTACTCTGCAGTTTGTCTGTTAGTGCAACAAATATGTGCAAATCATATCTGGAAGTTTCAAACTTTAAGACTCGTATACTTTTTGTTTGGTGATTGTATTTTAGGAGAAGGTTAGTTAGGACGCATTATTGGCAGTGCGGTGGAATTGTGGAATAAGTTACATTAGAAAATATTGAACGGTTTTCTATAGAATTATTTATTTTTGTTTCTCAGCAAGTTAAGCCAGATTCAGATTGGGATAAATTGCGAGGATATTGAAGTACTTCGGCTTTAGTTTTAATGTGTTTGTACGGTGCAAGGATACTGAGATTGTTACGATTTTTTTGTTGTTTCAGACATTTCAAGGGCTCCGACAAGCCATTGTAAAGTAAAATTTTAAAAGACATGCCGTTGTTTTGCGGAAGATTTGAAATTAGCAAGTTTTTTGCCAATCTGTGTTTAAACGTGTCATTTGTAAGTAAGTCTTTTATCTAAGGTGTTACTCAGACACTCTACAACATTGAACCATTAAATAGTAATAGTTTTGCAGTTTAGGTATGATGCTATCAACTTTATAAGACGAGAAAATTGCATAGACTAAGTTTTAAAAGTACTTTTGCGTCACACTTTGTCGAAAGCTTTTTAAAAATTGAAACAGACTACACGCAAAATTTTTGTTTGTTTGAAACTTTAAAAGGTGTATAGAAGACTGATTGGCCGGTAGTTTTTAAGAAACTTTTGGTTTTTTCCAGGTTTTGAAATGTGTATGATGTGTAAACTTAACCAAATTTAAAAAAAAAATTTTAGTGCAAAGACTTGCATTAGCAATATTGGTAAAAGCCATTATTGCTTTTTGCGATATGGGTTTGATTGTTTTCTTTGGAATTTTGTTAAGACCAGTAGCAGATTGAGTTTCTATTTTTGAAAGAATTTTTTTGATTTGAGAAGGTCAAATGCTACTTAACAATGTATTGTTGTTAGTGTTCTCTAAGAAGTTATTAATTTTTTTGGTGGACACTTTCAACGTGCTCCAGATCAATGTTTTTGTCATTAAAGTAAAGCATTAAAGTCTAAGGCTGTATTAAATGACTGCATCGACTGGTAAAAAATTGTCTTTTTATAGCAGCCCGGATGTGTTTTTACTTTTTTGATTCCGATGTTTAACGCGCAGCTTTATACGGAAGTCTAATACATGATGACGTAACTGCGTAACGGGCGACACGATCGCATAGAATGAATCCGGTTATATATGTAATCTTGACTTTTTTTCCGATTTCTTTGCTGAAGCTTGCACTGAGTATAAGTTTTTACTATTGTGGAATTGTATTGGTTTGTTCAAGAATAATACACTCAGATGCAAAAAAACTGAGCCAAAGAGTAATTTTTTGCAAAAACCCGGGTAATTTTTTTAATAAGATTTTTAGTGTTTCACATTCAAAGAGAGCATCAGGATGTATAAAAAAACAACATATTGTACATATCAGTTTATTTAATGAACATTAATAAGCAAAAATAAAATTTAAAGGTATGCGTTTTTTACTACCTGCTCATTCGACATAATGCAGGATCAAGGTGGCTACTAAGTTGATTTGTTTGTTTTCAATTAACTGTCGTTCCCAAGGCAGACGGGTGTGTTAATTATGGTTTTAAGTGCTAAAGATTGTGCAAAAGCTGTTGCTCTTGTGGCAGATGGAAGAAGCCAGCGGTATGTGTTCAAATTTTTTCCTTTTACTGTTCATTGAGCACTTGAACGGTTTAGAAAACCGGCAAAAATACTCGGAGGCCGGGATCTGGCAGGAAACAAAAAACAACTGCTATCGATGATCAATTTGTTGTTTGTACTACTGTAGGGAAGTGTCATGTGGCTTCAATGGAGACTAGAAATTAACTCCGTGAGGTTTGTCGTATAGCTGTGAGTGTGTGGACAATTGGTCAAAGATTGCAAGAAATTGGTTAAAAATCTTGTAGACCAGCAGCTGGACCAAAATTACTCCTACGTCACCGAGTCGCCAGACATTTAAATTAGACATTGGCACAATGGAAAACTGTACTTTTTACTGTAAAGTCTAGATTCTGTCTACATTTGCCAATTGAAAAAGTGCATCTTTAAGCTTAGCCATAGTGGAGGTTTCTTGATGGTATGGACAGGAACATCACTGAAAGTGCAGCGGTATATAGAGAAGGTTTTGGAAAATTACGAAGTTCCATTTGCTCTATTTATTGGCGATGGCTTTATTCTGATATCCTGCAACGAGAGACCGCATTCTGCAAGGTGCGTCACAGAATACTAGAAGTTAGAACAAGAAAATTCAACTAGCCTGCATTTACCTCAGAATGGAAATCTTATAGAACATGTGTGGGACATGCTGGGCAGGCGTGTTAGAAGATGTGCCGCCGTATGCAAGCAATAGTTAGAGCTCGAGGAGGCAATACAAAGTATTGAAATCTTATTCAACTGAAATTTTCATTATTAATCTCTGTTAAGTTTATTTTACAAAAATGCATTTTTTTATGTATACGTACATTATTGTTTTTGCTTATTAATGTTTATTATATGTTGTTTTTTTTCTACATCTTGATGGTCTCTTTGATTGAAAACACTAAAAGTTTTATAAAACAAAATTATCTGAGTTTTTTGCAAAAAATTACCCAATGACTTGTTTTTTTGCATCTGAGTATATTAATAACTAAATTCGAATGATTCTAATTAAATACCTTTAGGCGCTGATCTCAATAATACATCAATTAAACAATTTGGCACGAGTTAATTGAATCTTCAATTAAGTCTTCATAGTATCAATGCTTTACCCAATTAAATATTGATAACTATTCATCACTCAATATCTATTTAATCATAATTAATTAGAAGATTATCTTAATCACCATCTTACAATATGTTAATAATCAATAACAATTTATTTTAATTAAACATTTTACTCATATCAAAAATGTATGTGCATTTCATTTTCCATTACTTCGATTTCATTATTTAAGTGACATATTTTAAATTAAATATCAGTTTCACAATTCTTTCATAACATCATAAATAGATAAATAATATCATATAAACGTACAGCATTTCGCGTCAACAAATATTTATAAAATCTTTATGAATATTACTGGAATTCGATTTAAAAATAGAATGCCGATTCGAATACTTCACAGCCCAAGCAATTAACTTTCCACAGTTGAAGGCATTTCTTTGAAACGGTTATTTTTCCTATCCCCAAAACAAATATTTGTATTAAACTGTGCGTTGAAAGCCCTACAGAAATATATTGCACTTTCCAGAATCGACATATTTCCTATGTATACGTGAGGCAATATTATACGTTCTTATAAATATAAATCCACGACTTACACTATTTATTTAAGGAGCATGTTGAATGATTTATCCTATTGGTGTAATGGATTTATAATAACTGCATTCATTTAAATTATATTTTATATTTAAAAACTAAAATTTAATTAATAGTTTTTTATGATTATATTATTAATATTATAATTAATATAAGAGAACATATATGAATAAACAAATGACTACTTTTTGAGGAAAGCTTTCTTGCTTAATTGATAGTATATGGTTCTGAAAACAGTTTTAAGGCAAAATTAAAATAAAAAAACTTGAATAACAAATTTCAAATGTTTTAATAGAAAAATAACAAAATCTTCATTTCAGTATTAAACAAAAGCTTGATCTGGAAAGAAATAATAACTAAACACTAAAAAATTAATAATGCGTGGGACCTTTTCTAGCTCTTATGACCCCTTGGCAACGTCTTGGCATGCTGGAAATCAAATTCCGAATGTAATGCTGAAGAATATTTAGCAATTCTTCCAAAACGGCAGTTTGGAGCTGATGGTGATTGTTTGGATCTACTCTTCGTAACCTTATCAACTTTTTCAGGTAATCCATTCGATTTCTATGGGATTAAGATCTGGAGAGTTTGCAGGCCAATCCATGTGCGTAATATTGTTCTCTTCAAAAAATGCATTGATTTGCCTTGTTCTATGAGGACGTGCATTATTACCAACAAACACAAAACCATCGGCTATTTCATTGGCAAATGGCAACACTACAGGTTCTAATACGTCATTAAGATACTTGACACTATTTATTGTAGCATTTCCATGCATAGTCAATTTAGTACGACGAGTCGCAGACATCTCTCTAAACGGCAATTTCACCGCCTCCGTAAGCTTGATGGTAAGTCTTAATATAGTGTTCTTTTCTGCTTCTCAAAATTTTCACTCTTTCATCAAAGCTATGGAAACGCACTCTGGTCTCGTCACTGAATAAAAAACAACCTCAATCTTTAACATTCAATTTGCATGTTGGTGTGCCTATTCTAACCTTCTTCTTTTGTGGGCTTTGATCTACAATGAATATTTTTTAGAAAATCTGGACCTTAAATTTATTGCATGGAGCCTTCTTCTTACTGTTTGAGTGGATATTTGAGTACCTGTTGCATTCAATAAATAAACTTGAAGTGTTCTTGCAATAGAAAATCTATTCCTTTGACACTGAATTGTAATAAACCGGTTTTTCCTGACTTTTGTACTGCAAATTTGTTATCCGCCGTGCCTATGTTGAACAGTTCCAGTGTCATTAAAATGCATTTAAACTCTTCTGATCACTTTGCGACTAACATTAAAATGAGCAGAAACAGTTCTTAGCGATGCACCAGTAATAAGCATTCCTAGCGCTTGGCTTATCTCTTTAACACTTAAACGCCTTAATGGCATCTTTAAACTTGATAAGTATAAGCGTCCGCAAGCTCAGTAACTGGTGTTAGATAAACAACAATTGTTTTGAAAATGTTATTTGATAGGCTTTTGTTTGCGTTCCAAAACACAGCCTTTATTAGTTTGTTATTATTATTTTATTATTATTACTTTTACTGCATGTTATATAAGTGTACCAGTTCAAATGTTAAGCAGTGTAAATACATTATTATAAAAAAAATAAATTTAGATATTAACAACAGGTTTTTTCAATCACAATTTGGACAGTTCAGAAACTGCTCAAACTATGCACACAAATAAATTACTATGCATAAAAGATTCTCTAAACATAACAAACTTTATGTGTGTGACAGATCTATTAGGTAGATTTTAATAGACTTTATGCTTAATTAACTGTTATTATGAATGAAAAATTCAACGACTTTTTTGAATTAAATTTTTATTAGTCTGATACAAGAAAATAAATAAATAACTTCAGATTTTACAGCGTAAAATTACAATTTGGAATGCTTATTGGGCTGTTTGTTGCCGGTCAGGATATAAAGCGACTTCTTCTCTATTGCTGAGATCTACTGGCAATTTCTACGCCGCCATCACGGAGAGCTTAGTTTTTTTCAAATTGCTCTATAAGCTGTTCTAGATCTGTTACTAATCTTTAATAATTTTAAAATTTACGTAACGTTTTAGGTTATCGGGCTTTAAAGGAATATTGTCTGTGTGATCCGCATCTACTGCCTCACGAGCAGCTTTTTACTTTTGAATCCTACATTGGCTTGGTGTTCACACAAAGATATTTGTCTTCTGGAAAGACCAAGTTAATTTGTAGACTGAGGCTGAACGGATTGGCCGAACGTATTAAATTAGTACTGAAGATAGCACTAAGGAAATAACTAAAACAAATAAGGAAAAAACTGCAATTAGACATTTCACAGTAGCCCAGAACTTTATATTTTTTTTTTTATTATTATTTTTATGCTTTTTATGGCTATTTTACATCGCCACAGTAAGTCTACGACTTGTTTAAAGTGGTTTGATGGGACCAACAGCTTAATACGTGACTTCCGAACCACGCTGGTGGATAAAGAGCAAGTTATCATTTCAGTCATATTTCGGGGATCGAACCCCGGACTGCTCGCATGATATGCAAGTGCTCTACCATTGAGCTATCACACCATTGTTTATAATTCTGCCGTGTACACGTTGTAAAACTTGTGAAGAAACTACGAGTAAACCGCACCATCAACAACAAATGCGTTTTCTACACTGCAGTCGGTCCTGAAGTCAATCATGTACATTCGAGAAAAAATTGGATATTATACAATTAGGTTTAAAATTTTGCCCCCAAAGAGACTGGAACAATGAGTTCCCTTACTCTTGGAAAAATCCGGGGCGGAACTTTGCAGAACTCAAACTCATAGAAAGACAAATATGTACACTTTTTATCAGCTTTTGCGCTCGGACTCACACTGTCTACTACCGATGGTGGGCCGTCCGTACGTCTGCCGCTGCGCTTGTTATAAAAATTTGTCAGTTTATGTGTCTTTTATTGACACATGTTTCTGTTTTGTACTGAAGTACAAAACGTTTGCAACGTATGGCTAACGGGGGTGCACTTGATATGCAGCAAAGTCTTGGTGTAAAACTTGTCCGGAAAGCTCCCGTTGCATATCTTATGCCTGCTTGATCAACAGCATCCAGGGCTTTCAATTAAAAATTTTGTGCGGACAAGTATACAGTGCAGTCGTAGTCAATTCTGGATAAAACTAGAGTTTTGTATAGTTGCAAAAATACTTCCTTATATTTATTGTGTTTAAAAGGTTTCAACACATGCGATTTTTGTATCTTGCCAAAAAAGTGCGGGGTTGCAATGAGGTCGTCTGAGACAAAAAGTTAGTGAAAACTTCTTGACTTATTATCTTTCTTTTGCAAGGGAAAATATTTTATGGGCTTTTTTATGCTACTACCGCACAAGCTGCCCTTGAATATGTACCTGAAAACACAAATATATACTATTGCATCCGTTAATTGAGGGAATAGAGGCGCTATATACTAACTACTATACTAATAGATGCTATAATTTCTTATTTTTTTTTGTCAAAACTGGGATTTGAACTTGCGACAAGTTATGAGCGGTATAATAGCACAGTTATAGAGCGTTAGCGTAGCATTCTGACAATCCGGGGTTTGATCCTCGAAATATTATGGAAATAAAAACTTGCTCTTTATCTACCGGGTTGATCTGGAAGTCACCTAATAAGCCGTTTGTTCTATCAAACCCTTTCAAACAAGTTGTAAGACTTTTGGGACAATGTAAAAAGCTGTAGAACGCACAATAATGCGCCAAGATTCTAGCTATATGAACTACTAAATCATCAACATACAAACACTTTTTTATTGGTGAAACTAACAAAGTTGCAATATTGTTGACCGTTATACCAAAAAAGGTGACGCTAATTGTCGACTCTTGAGGAACACCGTTCTTTAAACATAAAATCTTAAAGAAGCTGTTTTTTGCTCTAACTATAAATGTCTGGTTTTGCATCAAAGATCCGACACATAAAAATAAGTGACATCTGAGTACTCATAAGCGCAACTTAAAAAAAAAATCATATTTGCTTTAGATCAAAACTCACTATTACCAGATGTTTTCTCTCCAGGAAGGTATCTTGAATAGAGTTCTTTAACTGTACCAATTGATCAGTTATACTGTGGTATTTTTTGAACCCTGCCTGGTGTTTTTCTAGAAGGTTAAAGGTCTCTAGGATCCACTCCAAACGGTTGTTGATTATTTTTTAACATTTTTTTTATAGCAGCAAGTTAAAGAGATTGGTTAATTGCTGTTGGCATTGTTTTGGTCTTTGCCTTGTTTTAGTAGTGGCAATATAACGGCTTTTTTTAACATGTGAGGTAGACATCATGTTCTCATATTAAAAAAAGTAGTTTTTAGATAAACTGATACATTATCCAGACTGGGTGCTTTAGATGCTCCAACGCAATTAAGTGCTTTTTCCAATTTTTTAAGTAAAAGGTAGAATTGTATGACGACGACTCTTGAGATGAATAATCTAAAAGAACTTCCAGAGATTTTCTTTGTTTTGCAAGAAATTTTGTTTATAGTTAGAGAGCTACTTACAGATTTAAGTTGTCTAACCAGAACATTGTTAGCTTCATTGCCAATACTCTGGTTGTCGACTTTAAGAATAGGTGCTACAGCCAAAAATTGTTTACCAGGCTACCGCACCAACTTTTTACTACACCTGTACAGTAAGCAAATAGCTCTTCTACGATGATTGTTTGTTTGCAAGAGTTTTTTGTCAATCAGCAATCCTCAGTTTCTTAAAGGCAATCATATTTTTTTGTGTTGGAAATTGTTAAAATTTAATAGTAATCTTTTTTTTGCTTTGCAACTATCTTTATTTTTTTGTTTCAACATAGAAAAAAAGGCCGGTCAACTGACCTCTAGACTTTGGGACAAATACATTTGCTGCTTGAACAACACAGATATAGTAAAATTTTCCATAGCGGCCTCGACATCCGCACCTTTTAAAAGAGGTGAGATTAAACTATCTTAAAAACATTTTGTTAGTTTGCGCGGTCAAAGAACCGTTTACGGAATACGCACCGTCTAATCCGTCTAACGATTATTTTAACAGCAATGGAAAAATGATTGCTGCCGTAAAGATTATCTAAAATACGAAAAAACGTTAAATGAATAAACCCTGATTATGGCACTAAAATGTGTTGGAAAACCCTTATTGGAAAAATCCGCTTTGTATTTGTCGTTGGGATTGTGGGCATAAAAGTCACTAAGCAAAAGATATAAGGGTGAAAGTTGCGCAACCAATTTGTTTATGTCTTTCAGAGTCTAATCAAACTCTAGAAGATGAAGATTGCAGATTGTAGCTTCTATTGAGATTGAAATGCGAACGGTTATAGCTTGGAGTCTAATAGCAATTTTACTTCTGGCTTGACAATGCGGCAGAATGTTATTACTAATTACCTTGTAGTCACGGAAATTAAAATGTTTTTGGGGCTTTAAAAAGCGTTTCTTGAAGATATACACAAAAAGGCATATCTTAAGATCACAGTAGTGGTTTCTGCAGTACATTCAAAAAATAAATATTAATAATTTAAATAAAACCAGTAAAATAAACAAATAAAACACACAAAAACTAAGTTCTTGAAGGTTTTCTCGGTAAACCTTTTTGCTAGGCTGGTTTTCTTTTTCTAAACCTTTTTTTTTCAATTGGGGCATTTTCTACCGTTTTGGTAGTAATTACTTCTTTGTCTGCAATATTAAAAATATTTTTCTTTTCTTTTTTGTTTTAATTGAGGATATAAATTTAAAATTTTATTAATCTATCGTAACTAAACTCGCAATGTCTACATATATATTTTTTTATTATACTGGAAGCATTATGAATTAAGGACGAACTCTAACAACTAACTTATTGTTAACGTCTTTAATTATTATTATGCTTACATTACATTACATATTTTTATTAAATGAATACATAACAGGATTATTTTATGGTCGCACTGTTATAACATTATGTATAATTAATTTATATCAAACATTGCCTAAGTTATGGAGGCGTTAGATAATTAAATCATAATATTCCAGCCTATGCGTAATTAAATTACATAGGTAATATTTTGTGTTAAACACGAAACTCTGTCAAATTAATAATAAAAAAGTGTTATTATAATTTGCTAAATTTAATCTACTGTTTATTATTGCGTTACTATACGATATATTAAGTGGGAGATAATATTAATGTTTACTTTTATGAAGATCTCTCTTTTAAATCGCGACGTAATTAAAAATGTCTGTTTACATTACATTGTTGGATTAGAAGAAGTTTAATTAACTTGGAGAAAATACATATTTGATAGCATAATATTATAGCGTCATTATATGTTGCGATGCATCTTTATATTTTATTAATAGTATGCTTTTTAGACTTCGATTATTAATTATCCTCACGCTTTACTTATTACGTTGCAATCGATACGCTTTAATGTATTTATTATCTGATTTAAGATGGAGATTTTCTCTATACATGCATTAAAATAGTTATTGATTTATATTTTAATTAGAGTTGTTACATTACATTGTAATAAGTTATCGAGAACATTTTATCAACTTAATTATTAATAATTTAATTTATTATGTTGGAATATTATCTGACGTGCTTAGTTTTTATAGATAAAGTAATAGTATTTGTTGATTGTGCTTTTTTGTTTATTAAATATTATTATTTAATAAGAATTGATCACGGAATTAGATAAAAACTAAATATTATAACAAATAATAACCTTACAACTTTTTTTCAATTAATTTTATTTTAGATTTTTACATATCTTACAAATTCTGTATTTTTTTATTTGATTGACAATAAAACGACTTGTTTATTAAATTAATTGCAATATATCTCAAGAATAATTTAATATTACTAAGTTTAACTTTATGTAAGCTGTAAAGTCAAGCACCTACATTGACCTACGTATAACAATTATTGCATAAACAATGATCATAAGCAGGTGTTTACAGGATTCCCAATTATGAAAACGATTAGTAATTATGGTTAGTCGAGCACATTCCTTGTTATGGTTTGGAAACATAATCTGTAACAACAAATGATTTCCTCTTTATATTACAACTTAACTTGACTGTATATATAATATAAAAAATTGGAGAAAAAAATAAATAAACTTAAAATATGTTAACAAAGTTTTATTGAATTTATTTTGTTTACTTTGTTTTTAATTTATTTACCTATTATTAGGACCATTCCGACCGCTACCTTGATTTGTAATATAACGAAAACAGCTACTTCGACGACATTGATAGTCTACAAATAATTTGATAATTTATTTCTTTTTTATTAGTCCATTTAGAAAGGATTGAACAATATTTGGTTGTCATTTAATCAAATTATATTTGCAAATAGTATTAAAATAAAATAAATTGATTATCAAATTTTATGTAGCAATAAGAGTGTCGCTAAAGTAGCTCTTATCGTTTTGGTACTAGAATTGAAGGTAGCGATCGGAAGCATATGATATTGTATTAAATTAACTATTAAAATAATTTTATGAATTTCTTGTTGCAAACAGTGAGAAAGTATTATAAAAAAACAATTCAAAAACCAATATTAATTTACGTAACTTGTATGTAAAGCAACTGAATATGGCATTATGATTGAAATTTATCTGTGCGTCCTGCTATGTGCATTATAAAGTTAATTTTTAATTTCTCACTTTTAAATAGATTATTGACAGAAATTTATAAAAAATGGTATGTGACGATTCTTTTCTTTTTAGTCAAATACGGCCCTCGCTTTCGACTCCATAAAAACCTGGTTCATTATAAATGGTATTTTTTTAGAGGCGGACAACTTTAAATTGAAATAAAATACAGACAAATGTTTTTAATATTCATGAAATTGGCTTTATTTGACAAATAATTTTATGGCATTAATGTTTGAATATGATTTCGGGCATGTGAACGCAGCGGATGGAGTGTACATGGCGAAATCTGGATGTCCAATTTTCACACACTGCGGTAATTCAGGCTGTATTTCGGCAATAATGCGTTGAATTTTGGCTTTCAAATGCTCAATTGTTTTTGGTTTATTGGTGTAGACATGGGACATATCCCAAAGAAATTAATCTAATGGCGTCAAATCGAACGAACGAGGTGGCCAGTTAACACGTTTATTTCGTGAAATTATTTGCTTGTGAAGTGTTTCTTTCAGTAAATTAATTGTATTGCGAGCTGTGTGGCTTGTGGCGCCGTCTTGCTGAAACCACATGTCTGCAACATTAATGTTGTCCAATTGAGGTACGAAAATGTTGGCAATCATGTCTCCGTACTGCTTAACGTTGACTGTAACGTTTCGACTATCACCATTTTTGAAGATATATGGACCAATGATTTTACCCATAAAGCGCATCAAACGGTATTTACTGAATGTAATAGTGTTTTGACAATAGCTTGTGGATTATTATTGCTCCAAATGCAACAATTTTGTTTGCCATTTAACTAAAAGTGTACTTCATCACTGAACAAAATTTTCAAATAAAATTGTGGATTAATAGCAATGTTTTCCTCAGTTCATTTACCAAATGTACGACGCGAACAATGATTGTGTGGCTTCAATTTCTGTACAAGCTGAGTCTTGTAAATTTGTAAACCAACATTTTTTTGCAAAATTTTCCTTAAAGTGGATGGACATAAGTTTAATTATTAAGCACGATAACAAATTGACACATTTGGATCATCATTAACACTACGCTGCACACTATCAATCGCTCTGATGTACGATTATGACCACCATACAATGCACGTAATGCCCAATAAGTTTCTAGAAATCATGTTTTTTAAAATAAATTTGAACATATTGCAAACGTTGCTCCAGCGTGAGTTCATTTATAATAAATTGCCAAGCCAAACTAACCTCAAAACAACCGAGATCTGTCAAATCAGATGTCACAGATACGAGTGTTGTGAATTTAAAGTTTGCCGCTTCTAAAAAAAACACCCTTTACAAGCAATAAACTAAGCCAGAATTAATTCTCAATACTCAAACCTTCTAAAGAACATATACAAAAACGCAACTTAACAAGTAAAAGTAAACAAAAAACTGATGACAAAAAAGTTTATGGCAGGGAGGTACTCTATCTCCAAAACCATGACGCTAAAGAACATTTTTAAAACACTGGACTGAAGTAATAAAAATATAAACATTTGCGTCATTTTCCTAAATCATCTGCGATTTACGGACAAAATTGTCCTCATAAGCAGCAATACCCAGGAAGTAAAAGATATGCTCAAACAACTAAACATATAATCAAACTAAGTAAACTAAGACTTAAGTCAAATCTAACATGGATTGCCTTCACCAAACTAAACCATATTTTGAAAAACAAACTGTTCCAATAAATCTTAAGCGTAAAGTAATTGACACATGTGTATTGCTTGTAGCAACAACTAACAAGGACATGCGCTGATCATCTAAGAACAATCCGAAGAGCAATAGAACTAGTTTTGTTAGGAGTCAGTCTAAAAGATAAAATTAAGTGTACATTTTTTTTACCAACAGACATCTCAGATTTCTAATTGCGATAGGTAAGATACGTGGCAATACATCACTTAAAACAGACGAACGCCAATAATAATTCAATGAAAACCAAGGCAGACAAAAAAGAGTATAGAAAGACCGCAGAAAATGTGGGTAAATAACATAAAACAACAAGCAGAAAGAAAGTAGTACATTAGCACAGAATATATCTATATGGAGAAGCATAGAAGAGACCTATGTCAAAGAGTGGATAAAATTGAGACCGGACAAAAAAGAAAAAAGTGATGAAATTTTATATTTTTGTTGATCAGAAGCAATGAAACTGGTTTGACGCAAAGTAACATTAGATTGTTTATGCCAAATGAATAGACGTACACTGCTTATCAACGTTTGTTGGTTTTGAAAAATTTAAAGGGGAACGTATAAATGACGTAGGTGTTTGTTCAATTGGAACAAACTCAAGGGAGAAGATTTATGGGTTACATTATTTAATAATGTAGTGATAAAAAAATGTTTTAAGCTAACCCAGTTTGCGTATCACTAGTACGTTTGGAATAATTATCCTAACTAACGCATGATATGTTGGCAGAATTACCTTAAAAGTGCATAACCAACACAAGCCAAGCAACTTTTTTAAAACAATGCTTCTTAATGCAATTACAAATAATTGCAAAATAGAACAAAGTAGGAGTTTGTACAGGTTAACAGCAACAAGATCATTTGGCGTTATTAGTAAAATGGACATATTTTGAAAACAAGCCTATTTGATGCGGCAACAAAGTACAAGTCTTATAGATACTGCAGTGGTAATATAAAACAATTATTTTACAAACGAGGTAGGAAAACATTGTATATTATAAAAGTCTTGATATTGTCTAATCTACAAGAAGATGTTATGCATAACAAAACGTGACACATTTTTTACATTTCTAACTAAGTTCAAAGTTAAGATTTGGACAAAATATACAAAAACATTGGCCATGTTGTATTAACTGACAAATTGGGACACTTTAAGTAATGTTAAAAAAAATCTAAAACTTGGTTACAGGCTGTAGTCTGGAGATAAAAACGTTGGTGAAAATGTAAAACAATTTGTTTCAATATTTATGATTAAAAGCTGTTGAGATTCCTAATACTCTTTACTACTTTTTTAGAGAAGCTTTTAACAAATAGCTTATCAAAGTTAGCTAAATTTAAAAATGATAGTAGTTGAGAAACGGTTGTTGAAAATTTTGTAATGTTTGTTTACTATTTTGGGCATATACAGAAAATAGACTTAGCGTAAAGTTAAATTTGTTTAATGAAAACGAGATAGTACTAGATGTATCTGCGTAATGCGTTTTTCAAAAATAGAAGATGCGTGAACAAAACATTCCAAAATTTGGTCTATACCTCTTGTAACAGGTTGTCTTGAAACTAAGTAAGTGCACAATGAACTGGTATGACTAAGTTCTTACCTAGAAACAGTAATTTTAAGTTGCTCAACTTCTAGTGATAAAACATGATATCTAAAGAAGACATAAAACTTTTGCTTGAAAAAGATAGCATTATATCTATGACAGGTTGTGTTTTTTTTATTGTCTGTATTGGTAATAGAATTTAGCCAATGGGAATGCAGACAAAAACGTAATTAGCAATTTCATTTCATAGTGTGTTGGATAACGCTTTAGTCAATCTATTTTTGAATGGACGGTGGTTTTATGTGCAATGGGTGTCGGATATTGTTTGATTTGAAACAGTTTTACAAGGGATACTGTCAAAGTTTGCGGAAAATGTAAAGCAAAACACAAATTACGTTATGTAAATTGCTTTATTGCTTTTCAAAATATTCTTCAATACAAGTGATTTAAATGCTTTAACAGTCTCTTCAGGCGATGAAAAACGCACACCACGCATTTTATTTTTAATATGTCAAAATAGGAAAAAGTCATTGGGCGATAAATCAGGCAAATATGGGCAATGAGTCATTAGTTGGATTCTACAGTTTGTCGTGCTGTGTGATCCCTTGCATTGTCATGATGATCAATGATTTGCCAGTTTATGTTGTTTCTTCTGATTTTAGCAAAAACTTTTGGCAAACAAATTAAAGTATACCAGTCTTGGTCTTCTACGCTTAAACTTTGCGAATTATTTGTAAACCATAGTTTTGGATGGTGCTTTATCCCCAAATAATCAACTAAGTTTTTCCATACATTGCTGCGGTGTTAAACCGTATCGAAAATCATAAAAAGTCATCACCCGGAAGTCACGATTCAAAATTTTTATTTTTCACACAATTAATACTCTTGTTAAATTTTGTTGCCTCTCGTATTACGCTAATGGTGAGTCCGTGACCCAAACCCAACAAAACTTTTGCCGGCACTTTAATGTTCCGCTGCGTGAGCTGATTCTGCGTCGTAACACAATTTTGAGGTGGATGCATAATGTGAACACAACGGGATCATTGATGAAAAAAAAAATGTAGGGACAGCAAAAATTGTTTGTACGCTTGAGAATGTTGAGCATGTAAACGTTGCACGTTCAAACCTCGGCATTTCTGTTTCTACGTTAAAAAACATTTTGATTAAAGATTTCAAGTTCCATCTGTATAAGCTTGCTTGATGACAATCTTAGATAAAAACAAAAATGCAGTTTTTCTCATGGGCAACGTGGCTCATTTTCTTTTGGATGGTTTTGTAAACAAACAGAACTTTAGATTTTGGTGTTCAAAATATCTACTAATATTTCAAAAGAAGCCTACACAGTACTCGAGTGACGGTGTGGTGTGCGGTAGGTAAAGTGGAAGTCATCGGGCCGTATTTTTTTGAAAACAAGCAGTTACTATTACCGCAGACCACTACTACTATTTTTTTTGTATGCACTTTTTTGTCGTTCCATAGCTATGCAACTTAATAAGTAAAAATGAACAAAAAACTAATGACAAACAACATCAAAATTGGAAGATGTTTATGTCAGAGAAGTACTCTACCTCCAAAACCATGGCGCTAAGAAACGTTTTTAAACCACTAGACAGAACAATAAAGGTATAAACATTAACGCCATTTTCCTAAATCACCTGCAATTAATAGACAAAATCGTCCTTATTAGCACCAATATCTAGAAACTAATGGACATGCTTAACAACTAAACAATGTAAAGAATAGTTAATAAAGTCAATTCAAGTGGATTATTATAAAACTAGGAAAAGAGAACCGAGATAAGATTTAGATTTAATCTAATATGGATTGTTTGCACTAAACGGAGCCACATTTTAATAAATTTTAAACGTAAAGTAATTGACATTTTTGTATTGCCTGGCGCAACACATGGCTTGGAAACAATGATTATATATTGGCCAAAACTTTCTTAAAACGATGCTTTTTAATGCATTTACAAGTGAGTAGTAAGTAGAACGGGGGAGAAGTTTGTACAGGTCAACAGCAACAATATCATTTGGCGTTGTTTATGCATTTGTTTTATGCATTTGAGTTTTTCAATATGGCGGGAACTTATTATCTTTATTACCTAATAAACTTGCCCATTCTTAGTATTTTGCTTGCGTGGTGATAGCAAAATGAATAATTAAAGTGATCGCGAGATGTGCGATATGCATTTTGTTTTTGAAGCTGCCGATGGGAATGCAGCAAAAGTTTGTCAAATTTATTATGAAAGGTTTCCAAACCGACAGGTACCAAATGAAAGAACATTTATTTGTATTCACAAACGTCTACATCAAACTGGAAGTGTACATAAAAGAACTGCAGGAAATGGGAGACCTCGCCTGCTACCTCCGCAAATTAAAGAGAATGTTCTTTAAGAAATTGAAGACGATTCATCAACTAGCACTAGGAGAATAGCTTTAAACCTAAACCTTAGTCACGTTACAGTGTGGAGGATAATAAATAGCCAGATGTTATATCTTTATCACATACAGCGAGTAAAAGCCCTTTTAGCAGCGGATTTTCCGCAAAGATTGGCTTTGTGTCAATGGTTTCAAAAAAGAATTGCGCAAAATCCTTGATTTTTATAACAAGTACAAAGCAAATTTTTCTCGCGATGCAATTATAAACTTCCATAATAATAATGTATGGGTCGACAAAAATCCTCATGACATAATGGAAAGCCATCATTAGCAAAAATTTTCCGTTAATGTTTGGGCAGGTGTTGTAGAAGACCATTTAATAGGTCTATATTTTTTGCCATTTAGGCTAAATAATTAATCATATGGTAATTTTCTTAAGGAAGAGCTGCCAGGACTTTTACAGGACGTTCCGGTTCAATTAAGAAACGAAATGTGGTTCATGCACGATGGTGCTCCTGCACATTTTAGTTTAGTTGCACGTCAATTCTTAAATGAACAGAATAAGAACCGTTGGATAGGTCGAGGAGGCCCACAGGCTTGGTCTTCTTGGTTTCCAGATCTAAATGTTTTGGATTTGTTTTTGTGGGATCACTTAAAAAGTTTAGTTTACACTTCATCAGTTAATACTGATGAAGAACTAAGAAATTGCATTATTGCATCCTGCAATACGATTCAAAACACTCCAGGCACTAAGACGTAGGAGGAAACATATAATATACAAATACAGCGCCCGGACTTGTTTGCGAGTATAACGAAGAATCCTGACGTAGGTAGTCAGAATTACATTCATATATGCATTCTGAAAAGAGGTCTACTAGAGTTTGTTTAGTGATAATAGTATGCCTGAAAATCCTAGTACAGGGTTACAAAAATCGGCGCTTAACGTGAGGTTTAAACTCATAAATAAATGTTACTCTCTTACGTCAGAGCTAGCCGGCTAAAATTGTGAAAAAGTTTTAGAACTGTTGCATTAAAGGTATTATATTTTTGGTTGTTTCTATTTGACATTGTTTTTTGTGAAGCTGTGAAGGTGTGCGCAGTTGTATTTAAAGGATTGAAAGTGTTTTGATTATGTTAAAACAAGGCGTACATAGAATTATAGTTGAGGAACGCTTTAAATAGTGTATGCAGTTATGTGTTTTTTTATATCTTAAAAGGGATTGAAATTATCAGGTTTCAAGTTTTTTGTTTGCAATTTTATCTGAGACTAAAATTATACGTTGCTGCCTATGTTGCTACTGTTAATAGGATTTTTGATGACCAGTTATATTTTTGGAATATGGTGTTGGGGGAGGACTATGCTTATATATCCGCAACACAAGTTTTTGAATAGATTTAGGTTATTAATTTGCGGTATTCTGACTTATTAGAAAAGAAGCTAACAAGATGTTTTTTCTTTGAGAGATCTTTATACTACAATTGATAAAGTTGCTACGTTTTATATTTTTAGCAGTTGTTGTATTTGTAGTCTTAATCTAAAATTGCCTTCTTTATGCAACCGTGTTTTAAACATGTTTTTCTGGAAAGTGCTAACACTGTTGCTAGTTTGACGTCTGCTTGCAAATAGGTTTCTACAAAGAAGTTTTATTTTTTGTTGAAGATATATAAATAATATTGTTATAATACTTTGATTGCATGGTAGAAAATGCTTTTTAAAAGTTCATTTTTTACACCGGCTTTGAAATGTTTCTAGAAGAAAAAAAGAAACAAGATGTAAAACTTAAACGGCAATAGAAGTTGGCAAAGATATAGTCCAAAGCTCTAGTTTTGATATAAATACGCTATTAGGATTTAGCAAAACTTGATATGTTCTATTAATTCTCATGAGGATAAAACATTTACCGTGTTACAAAAAGCCTAGAAAATTTTGTCTCAAAAATAGTTTTCCCACTCAAATGACTTTTTTTTACGCTGCACTAACAAGGCAATGGCGACCAAGCAAGCACTAATGATAAAAAGTCACATTTTTACTTAGTGCTAACGGTTTCATTGAAGAGCGGACAAGCGAGTAAAAAGTGTGGGTACTTCTTTGAAATAAGGAAAAAAATCACCACTAAAAACGGAGAAATTTTTAAGAATTAACTGTAAAGCCGAGAGAAAACCATTTTATTAAAAATCTTATAGTATCCTAAGAACAAATGCTTGGAAAAAGCGGAAAAAAACATGAATTTTTCTAAAACTATATTAAATACGGGATGTAAAATAATTTTCTATTTGGGTAGGTAAGACATTGGAATTTAGTCAAAATTGTATTGAAGGAAAAAAAGCTAGAAAAATTTAGTCGTGAAATGTTGTGAAATAAACTGGACATGATAAGAGTCAGCAAAAAACCTAGGAAAGACATAGAAAAGAAAACTGCAACAAAAGAGTAAATTTTTATTTTGTTGAAAAAAAGGGCAATATACAAGTGTGTGAGCAAAGTGATTGTGATAGGTTATTAGCACTAAAAATTAACGCGATGGTGGTGCGGTAGAAGAAGTATCTAGCAGAGTAAAAAACATCTTAGAGGAAAAAGGCCAATGTTGTGATGTGAGACTAAAATTTTAGTAAAAGCAACGGTTGTGTAAGAGGAATGGCAGTGTGGTCTTGAACAAAAAAAATAGTGGTTGAATTTTGCATTAAAAAAAAAACTGGTAGTTACAAACATTAGGAAAAGACTGTATACGATAGACGATAGGTTTAGGAATAGAGTAATCAAATGTTTGTTGAAAAGAGTAATAAGATAGTACGACTTGAAAAAACTAAAAGAAGTACACAAAAAAAATAGATGTTGAGATAAAGTAAACTTAAGGTAGCATAAGATGGAGTTTCACTAAAATCATTTATTGGGTATATGCAAGGAAAGTAAAAAACACAAGAAATGACAACTCAACTGAAAAAATAAAACTTTATTACAAAATTAAGAACAAACAAGGATAAAGCAAAAAAAGCAATAATTTGATAATGATGTAAAGATTTAAAAAAATGGTAGGCACAATCCAATAAACTATGACAGAAAATTAAGGATTACAACATAGATATAAAAGACAACAAAACAAAAATATTGAAAAAAAAAAAGGTTTTGAATAATATACATTGATCTTTATAAAGCAAATGAAAAACCCAAAGGAGTAGGATGTGGAAAAGAAAGAGCTTGTGAATAAAAACAATATAGCTAAAAGCCTTATAATAAAAGAAATAAAAATAATGAAGGTTGTGAAGGCTTTTGCATTAGATAGAATACCGTTAAAGCCTTAAAATATAAAATGCAGGAAAAGGAATTAAAGAACTTGGTAATGTGCGCAGCAAAAATCTTGTTAAGAGTAATAAATAATATACTTTTGAGAATCATGTAAGAAAATATAGCGAGAAAACAGTTTCGATTCAGAATAGGGATGAAGACAAGGTATGATTTTGAGATGCACGTTGGATATAAAGAAAAGAAGGACTAGTGCTCCAGATACAACTAAAAAAAATAAAAAAATAAAGAAGAAGATGTAAGATAACTGATGTTTTAAAGAAAATATTTAACAAAACTACAATAAAATAAACAAAAAGATAAAAAAAGTGACGGAGAAGCTCATAAGACTTGCGATAAGCAGAAGGTACACAATTTTTCTTAAAATGATTTTTTAGTTTGGCTTGAATCAAGGCCGATCCTGTAAATTTTTATGTGTTTGCAAGTCTTGGCATAGATGTAATTGCTTTTTGTAAAAATGTTGTTTTGCAAATGAAGATGTAAAACTTATTGGACAATAGGATTTAGCAAAGATAATGACTAATTTTTGTAAAATCTTATCTATAGTTTAGATATAATAACAATGTTTATTTTTTTCTCAGTCTAGCAGAAACCATACATACATAAATGCTTTATAAATTTTTATTAGGAGGATTATTAAAAAAAAAACGGACAAATTTTATTTGATCTTGCTGTTTTATATGGCAAAGTTGTTGATTGGCTTGATTGTACGTAGTTTTTTTTAATTATTGCTAGATGATGAGCCGTTAACCAGTCATTTCTTGATGAGGTTAAGGCTTCAGTATTAAACTAAGACAGTGCCAAAATAGTACAATGAAATAAGTTTTTAAACATATCTTGGTCGCTTTTGATAAGTTAGCCGTGCATGTGTCTTTAAACATTCTGGCAGAAACTTTATGTTTATTTTACTATGAAACATTTATCTTGATTAACATTTTGTTGGTTAGCTTTGGGTTGTGGTAGAATTTATGTTTTATTTGTTTCAATTTAAATTTTATCTGGGATCTAACATTAAACTCTCAATACATGCTAATCCAAGATTTGGTTTGAAAGTTGAAATTACGTTTAATTGCGATAGCAACTTGTACAATATAGTACTAAATCTTTCACAGTTTTTAATGGAGATGGAAAGGTAAAATGTAGGCTAAATTAACAAACGCCAAAATAGTGTCTGTATTTTGTCTTTAAGCTGATTCTTACAAATGTCATGTCATTGGTATTGTTAATAATTTAAGTGCGTAAATATACGTTTTAAAGGTACCATCAGTAGTCTGTAATTTTTTTCTTTGTCAAATCTACAAACTTTGGATTTTATTAAATAGGTTTTCTGAATTATATTTATTGTACTCAGTTTTTTCTTTTCTGTTTTGTTTGGATAAATTTTTTTTTTTAAATTTTTGGAAGTAGATATTTTTCTTGGTTTTGTTCAAATAGTTTGGCTACTTTTTTTACTTTTATGTTTTTAAGTTTATCAGTGACTAGGCTCACTGATGAGAATTTATTTTGCATGTTTACAATTGTCAACAGCACAACAGTAGAAGACACCGCGTAAATTTCATTTGTATTTTTCACTTATTTTTTGTATTAAGAGTCGGCTTATCTGTTCTTTTATCTTGTACGAGGGACACTTCTAAAGTTAGCGAAAAATGTAAAACAAAACACAAATTACGTTAGGTAAATCGCATTATTGCTTCTCAAAATATTCTTTTTTAAAATTTATACACTTTTGCATTCAATAAAACCAATCTTCAAAACAATTTTGCCACTCTGAGCGAGGTACCTCCAAAGCAAGTAATTTAAATGCTTCAACGGCCTCTTTAGGTGATGAAATCCCTTGCCACGCGTTTTATTTTTGATATGTCAAAATAGGAAGAAGTTATTGAGCAATGAATTAGGCAAATATGGGCATGAGTCATTAATTGAATGTTGTTACTGGTCAAAAACTCTACATTTTGTCGTGTTGTGTGAGCGCTTGCATTGTCATGATGAATAATGATTTGCCGGTCTATGTTGTTCCTTCTAATTTTAGCAATAATTTTTGGCAAACAATTTGAAGTATACCAGTTAGCATTAACTGTCCTTTAATCTTCTAATGCAACAGTTGCAACATGACTTGTTTTTCCAAAGAAAAAAGCAATCATTCTTTACGAAACACTTTGTGTACGCACCACTTTTGTGGGTTTGGGTTCATTTTGAAATACCTATACAGTCGATTGCTGTTAGGTTTAGGCTCATATGAATATATCTAAGATTTGTCACCTGTTACAATGTTATATATCGAATTTAAACGATCCTTTTCGAATTTCTTTAGCATTTCACTTGACACGCTTCCTGCTTTTGTTATTTTTTCAAATTGCGTGAAATCCAACGACGGCAAAGCTTCTTGACATGCAAATGATCGTGCAAAACTGTATGTATTTGTTTCGTTGCAATGCCTAAGGATGCCTATATCTCACTATAGGTCACATGCCAATCTGAAAAAATCATTTCACGCACAACATCAACAAAGGTGCATGAATGACCTTCGCGAAGATTGTCATCAAACGTTGGTCTTCCAGACTTGAATTCTGCGAACCATTTGTAAACCATTGTTTTGGATGGTGCTTCATTCCCAAATAACACGTTTTTTCACACATTGTTGCGGTGTTAAACTGTATCAAAAATCATAAAAAACTATCACTTGGAAATCACAATTCAAAATTTTCATTTTTCACACAATTATAGGTGAAAAAAGTCAAATTTTATAAATACGACAATTGCAGAACGCTGGACATACAGGCGGTACTTGATTCCGCAAATTTTAGCAGTGCCCCTCGTATAATTTAAAATTGAGTCAGTTGTATATAACAAATTTTAGGTACAAATTACTAGCATCATAAAACTTGAATGTATTACTTATCATTATATTTACCATTAATGTAATGATAAGTGGTAAATCACAGATAAATAGATAGATATGGTTTTATGTCTGTTTATCAATAATACATAGATTAAATCTGTCGTACAAACATGGGCTATGCTTTTGTGTATAAGTCCTGTTGTAAACTACAAATTTGTTATATTAAAAAAAAAATATGATTATATAGAACAATGCCTATTAACCGACAAAGTAATTTGTAGTCACCTTATAATGCGTGGGTGCCATCAAACCCATTTAAAAAAGTCGTAGACTTTTTTTTATAAAAGTGCCGTAAGTAACTTATTTATATCTGACAGAATAAAATATTGCATTAGTATAACATAATTTATGTATAACACATCAAAGATTATGGAAATGGAATTCTCACATCAACGTCCCTATAATAAAATCAAACGAATTATGTGAATTCTGTCTTTTCAGCTATCTCCTTTAGTAAAAAAAAGGATCAATATGTATAGCAATAAAGCAAATTTCACACAAGTACACTTTTGATCCTCTAGTCTTAAAAATTCCAATAAGGTATCCCACGAGATTCCCTTCTATTTTCCCTCACTTTTAGACCTATGCTGTTACGATATATACGACTTTTAACCCAAGCCACTCTAGCAAAATTCCTACATCTTTCAATATGCAACTGCCGTTCGAGTCTTTCCAATACTATCATCCTACACATAATTTATTCCGATATTACATGATGTATCATAATATTTTATATAAAACGATCCCATATATAATTTAAAGAATGAGCAAGCATATTACGTTTGGCTTTCACAATAAATGAATTTATTATTGATGAATGGTTAATTGGGGCTTGAATTAAGTACTTAATGCTATTGCTAAATAAATCAATATTGTTTATTTTTTTCAGGTATAATGTAATTATGCTTGAATGTTTTATTGTTTTTTTATTTTATATAATATTTATTAAAAGATTTATTCAACATTTTATTATTATGTCTCAATTTAATAAATTAGGTTAATTTTCTAATTACGAATTCTTTTATCGATTTTTATATAAAATGCGAAAGTAAGAAAGGTCTACGTATAATACCGTAAGGCAAAGAACTACCATATCTGCTAAATATATTTGTCGTAAATAAATGTAATATAATTTTAGCTAGGCCTGAAACTGAAGGAGCATTACTTAACCAACTTTTCAAGCGATGTACGTACGTGGTTGCGGTATATACCGGCATTAAATGGCAAAAAATAATGGAAGATGATAATCCATAACTAGATATTGGTCAACGGTGGAACGTGAATGGAATACAGCATTGCCTTTTCGGTCCTCGCTAGACGCTATTTGAACACATAATATTTGATTAGGTTTTTTTAGAGGTATTCATTTATTACATTCCGTTTTATGCAAGAGGAATATTTTATGGTCAAATTATAAAGTATTATTAAACAACTCGTAATAATAATTCATTTGCAGAATTTACATAAAATATAGATCAAATAAAGTATGCAAGCATGTGGTCAAGTGTAATGTACAGAAAACAATATTTATATTTATTTATTGTTACATGAACTGTTTGTAATACTAAATAATTTATTATTTTGATTTACGACATAAGTGGCTGTTAGCAGTTCATTTTATTAAAAGCTACTTTATTTTTTTATTGATTATTGCACTATATTGTTGTTTGTGCTATTAAACAAGGTATTTAACTATGAAACAATCAAATTTTGTTAAAAACATCTTATTACAATCTGATTTGAGAAGAATATAAGTGCTGAAATAACTATAAAATACCTTTTATGTGTATTACCTTGTTGTTGTGAGTGGTTGAGTAATTTTTGCTCGAGTCATGCTGACGTGAGTTAAAACTTTTTGCAGAGCATGGGTCAGCCAAAAAGCAAAAGCAAAACAAAATGTACCCAAAATCATTACTTACCTTTTCCTATTTTCCTATTTTCCAGTTATTTATATTTTCTACTTTTGACGCTTTTTTTCTCCAACCTGGCCTTAGTAAAACGCAACTTTTTTTTTTCTATGATGGATAATAAAAATGTATGCATTGAGTTTGTGCGGTTAGTTGAAACTAACAATGGTTTTAAAACCTGCACTGGTCAGTAAACTACCAAAGTTGTAGGGATTAATAGTTCGGAGGTTGGTTCAACTAATTGGTTTGAGCTAATAAATGTTGCTACCCAGTGGCCGTCCGACTACAAATTGAACTCTTTAGTTTTTTCTTCGATAAAAAAAATTCAGTTAAAAGTATTTTGCCAAATATTATTGCCAGTGATGACAAGCCGGGACCTGATTCTTGGTTTATCTTGGTCCCTAACAAGAAAAGTTTTAACTGTGACAAAGTTAGTTCTTTCATAATTCATAAAGTTTTGTACAGATTGATTGGTGATTCTAACTTTATCAAAAAGCTTAGAGATGGCCTTTTTGAGAAAATTGTGTTAGCCACTCAGTCAAAAATTTAATGCTTTTAGAGCAGAAGCTAGTTGATTCTACGGTTATAGAACTTGAAAATGATCTTAATAAAATTCATGTCAGTCTGTTTTACAAATTGTTGCGCAGACTCCGCAAAGTTTTTTAAACGTTTGGGGTTAACCATCCTGTACGAACATCAAATCCTACTCTTAGTCAACCAACCCCCCGCCGTATAGGAAAAGATTGATAGGATGGAGGAGTGGGGTATTGTGGAACAATTAAATACGCAGTTTGCAAGTTCTTTAATGACAACCTTAAAGAAAGATGGCATTTTAGTCTTTTGATTGCCTAAACTTAGTTAGTTGTCTAACACCGAGTTGCTTCGACCTATTGAGGACTGAATATTAAAATTGTCAGTTCTTTAGAATTAACTTTGTCTTACTGGCAGATTTCTATCAAAGCCAAACACCGTTATTTTACAGGGTTTAGAATAAATTTCAAGGTCTACCAGTTTTGCGTTTTGACACTTAAAACGTTTACTTGCTGTTTATCTTTATGTGAATTATCTTTTGTTTAGTTAAAGACCATCTAGATTTAGTTTTCCTTTGAGTAAAAAAGCTTGTTTTACGTTCCACTTCAAGAAATGTTTATTTTTTGCAAAAAAAGTTAATATATAAGGGTAACGTGTAACGTGTTTAGTCTTTACAAGATTTTTCTACTCCTAAAAACGTAAAACAACTGCAAAATTTTTTAGAAATTGCAAATTTTTACAGAGTATTTTTGGAAAGGATTTATACTCTGGTTGTTTTGCTAACAGATTTGTTGAGAAAAGAAATCAAAATAAACTAAGCTTTTCAGGCTATCAAGGATCTAATCTACAAAATTGAAGTGAGGTTGAATTAAATTGACCCGTACAATTGCTGCCTTGTTGAGACATATGCCCAGCAAGCAACAGGCTTCTTAATCAATTTTTATTCAATCATAACTTTTTATGCAACGGGAATCAGATGCGTTTATGTATTTGTGTATTCCAAATTTGTTAATAGTCAATTTTATCATTGCGTATTTTGAGTTCTACCAGCACTTTGGCATCTTTAAAATTTGATGTTGCTTTTAGCAAAATTTGAGGTAGTCAAATATGCATTAAACCATCAAACGTGTTCTCAAAGGTTGTGAGATGTGTCAGAAATTTTATTATTTGCAAAGTTTTTAGAAGAAATCGTTGTTCAATGCATTTTTCTTTGGTTTGTCATCTACAGGGTTATCCCGATGGACGGGTTCTTATCAAATGACGCGTATTTAATTAATATCACTCACAAAAGCACAGGATTTTTTGCGCCAGTGGAATTGCATTTTGGGGAATTTGTTGTTTTGTCTTTTTGTCTTTTTGACTTGACCTGTTGCCCTTTTTTATTATAATGAACTTTAGAATTAGGTTATTGTTAGTGGCTGAAACTTTTTTAATTGTGCGCGGGAACGTGTTTGTTGCGGCTTTTTTGAACTCCTTCCGGATTTTCCTAAGAGATCTCTAGTTTGGCTGCGTTCTTATCTATTCTTCTCTGCTTTCTCGTTTCAGACAAAAAAGTTTTTTCTAGTTTTTAAAGGACCAAAAAGCTAGTTTACCTTAAGACCTACCTGTTGATATATCCGAACTCGAGAAAACAAAGCGGTACTTTAAATGCGTGTCACCTTAAAAGTTATGTTTTTGTTCAGTCCGTGGGAATATAGTATTCCTGGCTTTTGGAAAAAGGGCAGATAAAGATAAACAGAATGAGGCGGTGCATGCAGTCATTTCTAGACGCATCCGTAACTCAACGTTCTGGTGTTATATTTGCCCGTAATAGCTGCAGCGACATCTTTAGTTACTATTCTATTTTGCTCTTGGGCTTCTCATGCCGGACATGTTTTGTGCCAAACTGTTACTAGTTTTTCTGCTTTTTGGATTTAATTATAGTATTTCCTAGAATTGACTTTTACTATGGTGTCTTTTTTTGCTCATTAAGATTACAGTTTCCGTCTTTTGTGTGGACAGCCCATCTTTTTGACTTACTTTGTAATCATAAAGGAAGCTCATTTTGCGCTATTCAATATTTTGTTATTGCCTCTGACTATCAAGATAAAATTGTTTGCAAAAGCTATTAAGGTAATTTTGTGTGGCACCTGTACCCTCTATTGACCGTTATAGTAAATAGTTTACATGATGAGGCCTAACACGGAGCCTTAGTACCTTACAGTAATATATAGAATTTTTTTGAAGTATGTATACGAGTAGCAAACGTCTACAACCAGCTACCTGCATCAATTGCGGAGAAGAACACTTTGCAAGATCATGTAACTAAAGAAAAATTTGCTATTAAAGAAATAATGACAATAAATAAAATAAGGTATTTTGAAGAACGAAAATTGGTATTAGTCTCTACTCTAATAGCCAAAATGTCATACAAAGTAGTAACTACTGCACAAAAAAACTCAGTAAACTAAAATAAATTTGTATAAATAAGTTTTATCGTCTTTTGTAGTTTCACTAAGTAGGCCTCCTGCAGCAAAGCAACCGCTAATACGGATCATTAAACTAGACATGTTTTTGCCAAATTTTCCAGTGCAACAAGGGGTGAGAAGTATTTTTATTTATTTAACCAAAAAGCGGGAAAAACTATCTTTCACACACACTTAGGTTGACCTTAAAATTGTCCTTCCAAAATACGCCAAAGTCCAGCGGCAGCAACGCACTAGGCAACATTGACTGTTAGAGGCAGAAATACGGCTTTAGTATCTCTGCAACTGCTCTCCGTTTACTACGGTCAATATACATTACAGGCAACAATCTTAGTCATGTACCACGGCAACTTAACGGCTGAATGACACTCCCAGACGTATCATATCTGGGTATTACCTTTGATACCACCTTTTAGCATTTTTGAGGTTGGATATCGTTATTACAAATGCAATAGATAAGGCGACCGTTTTTATGATCAAGGTCAACCGTCTTATATCGATTTCCTGGGTTTGTGGCAGTTAGGGAGTTTACACAACCATTTTCTGGGCCGGTAACAACTTTCACGAATGCATAGACTATTTTGCTTCACTGAAGTTGTGTTAATGGGAATGTTAAGAATGCACATGGTGTGCCAACCATATAGGCATTACATAGTGGTTGTGGAAAACTTGTACTACGACTATGTCTGGACTCAGAATAACCGAGAAGTAGTCTAGTTCTAGCTTTGCTTGCTTAAGTCAAGCAGAGGAGCAGCTGATTCTTGACCAAAAAATGATGTGCGCTTTGTGCCTGTTTTCTTGTTTTTTGTGGACAGGATTGCTATTTGCGGGCGTTGGGAGTGGTCCGAGAAGGAACGGGAGTCTGTCATTGATAAGCAGGGCCTTAGGTTAAGCCTCTGTAGAAGATTGGCATAGTTTGAGATAAGCTGGGCAGTTTTTATAGTTTGCGGTGTGCGACTCACATGTTGCTACATGCTCTCTTTTGTGTAGCTATAATGCTGGTAACGGTGGCAGTGTACAATATCATCTTGCGCTTGGTTTTCACGGTAACTGTGACCTTATAAAATTTGTCAAAAGACAAGATTTTTTAACTGGTTGCGTTGTGGAGCAACTGAACGTAAAACATAAGAAAGCGTTTTCTATCCGTTGAATGTTGCATCCAGCCTTAAAAATACTGATTTGTTCTGTATTACAATAGGTGGCAGGCGTTGTGTGTCAGCACACTGTGTTGATGCTGACTGGGAAGGGGAGGCTTGTTGGAGAGTCTAGGGAGCTGGTTGAACCAAAATTGGTTTTTTTAACTTTAATGGCTGGCCGGGTGGTGAACCTTTTGGCTGGCTGATGTCCTTGATGGCGCTTGACGTAAATGGCCGGTTGATGGCTTATTAGTATTAGAAGTTTAAAGAAACTCAAACTTTTTTTACTCATTGCCACAATGAATTTTTTCTCTGGAGGGTGGGCTTTGAAGTAAAGCGTGGTTTGCTTGCCTTAATGGAAGTATATCTTTTTGTCGACTTTGGAGGCGTTGTTGGAGTTGACCAGAAGTTCTGCAAGCTTTATCTTGTAGGTTGATCTTTTTTGTTTGATTTTTTATCAGAGCCATCATGTAGGCCTTAAAACTGGTTATCTTTGCAGGCTAACCTTTAATGAGTTTTTCATAAATGGTCAGCTGCCGGTACATTATTGAAAAGATCTGCTTGCAGTCAAATTGCTGCTGCTGACTTTTTTTTTCTAAAGAATTGTAAACAGATATTAACGGCATGGGTACTATTCCCTGTCACCGGACTAGGGTCTGCCATAGGCATGGCTTCAGCATGCATAAAACTCCGCCGCGCAAATTGTTGCTAGTCAGTTCCACTACATCAACTGACCACGCAACAACTTTTTTGGTTCCATAATGAAAACCTGGCACACTAAAGAAAAACTTCAGAGTTTTATTTACCGGAAAAAACTGCAAAGTTTTATTTACGGGTCGCGAAGGGATAACACACATCTGATCTAAGACGACTCATTATCTGGTGGGTGTTATTGCCAATTTCCGCTGAAACTTCTCAGTTTTCTACCCCATAGATGTATTGCACCTAGTGCGAGGAGGAGAGATAGATTTCTTAAGTCCAACGACTTTTGTCCAGCGACCTCACGGTAACCCCGCAAGGTAACCAATATCTCGAGTAACCCAGTTTGTTTCTCTGCGGCATTTTTTCAGGCATAACACATGCTGTAGAAAAACCGGCATATGCCGCTTCCGGTAACACTCTGCACCGGAACCAGATAACGTTAGGTTATGAAATCTACAACCATGTATGAGAAAACGGCGTGCAAAGAAGTCATTACTTTGTCGATGCTGAACCTGGCAAAAATCCAAACAACGTCAACAAATATAGACCACTATTGCTTATCTACTGTCCTAAAAATTTTTTAAAAAATATGATCAACAACTATCTGATGAGAATGCTGTGGATCTTTTTGCTAGTAATCTTAAACGACTTTCAGATGAAATCACAGTATCATTGATTATTTAATCTATTTTGAACTTAATCCGAAGGCATTTTCTTGACAAAAACACTTTATAGCGATATTTTTTGGCTTAGAAAAAGCGTATAACTTGAGATGACGTTATGAATTTTTGGGAATTATTACTTTTTTTTAAATATTTCATGCAAGATCGCAAATTTAAAGTAAGGATGAGAATCACTAACTCGAAGACATTTTGCGTAAAGAGTTGACAATTAGCGTCTGTACGATTTAGTGCACTAAATGCTTGGCTAACATCAACTGAGTTGCGCAAAAAAAGGTACTTTTGTGGTTATACATGGCTTTGGTTTTGCTCAGGGTTAACTACGCCTACAAGGTGTACTAGTTCGCCAGCACATCCTAGTTGAAAGCTCCAGACGCAGTTCACAACGCAGGCAACAGATGCGTCACCGGAGCATTTTGGACAAGTTTTGCACCGAGTTATTGCTGCAAGTTGAGTGTACCTCTGCTAGCCGCTTGTTGCAGTCGCTTTGTACTTACGTACAAACAAAATGTGGTTACAACAACCGACTCATATTTACCGTCAACAAAACGCAGCAACGCAAAAACAGACTCAGACCTACCGTCAGTGTGTTCAAGCGAAGTCACTAAAAGAGAGTCTCAGTGTTAACTATCTTATGGTTGATTCTGGCAAGTTTACACTTTGTTTGATGCAGTGGGTAAAAGCTTGTTTTGATCTGACTTCTCAAAACAAATAAATAATTTGTCCTGGCGTTTTAAAAAGCAAGTTTTTACGGACGGTTTGATAACGGATTGAGGAACGGGAGTAATCCTTTACAACTTTTGTGCAGCTTGTAATATTAAGTTTAGTTAGTTTTAGGGTTTGGCATTGAAGCATTTTAGGGCTTTAGTGTCATCTGTCATATTAAGTTAGGTAAGATTAAAGATATTAGGTTTAGTTAGTTTTTAGAGTAAGGCTTTGAAGCATTTTACAATTTACAGCTTTGGTGTCATCTGTGATAGTAGGTTCTGTGAAACTTAGTTTTTCATTTTAGAGATATTATCTTTTTGTAACTTAAGATTAATATTATTTTATATAGCGCTAATGACCTTAGTAATTGAGGCGGAAAAAAAAAATCTGTAAAATGTTTATTTCAGTTGAGACAGTGAAACTATATGACTGAGATTGCCATTATTGGTTCAAATTGTAATAATGTAAAATACATTTATTAAGAAGAAATTAATAAAAATGTTAATATATATAATCATTCAAAAACTTTTGTATTTTTATTTGAATCACATTGCTTAACATCATATTTACAGTAATATTGCCATTTCTTTCTGACTTATTTACTGTTTGGAGACAAGTAAATACATTGAAATAAATTTAATGAAAAACTGTCTCTTGTTTTAATATAAGAAAAGATAAATGTCCATCAAATAATATTTGCTGGATTACTGGGGTTATTTTTATGAGTTACATAAATACCAAATATGTATTTTGCTGTTTACGATTACGATTATTGTAGTGATGACTTACACAGCTCGTTTAACCACCGTTCAGCGTCTTATACATATGAATAGCATGCAAATGACCAAGTATAAATTATATCCAAAATTGTATTCAAGATTAATACGATGCCATGATATTACATATACGAAAACATACAGTAAATAAGTAGTATTTATTCGTCGACATGAACTACTAAATAAGTCATTATATTTAATACGGTGTAATTTTGTGGGAACGTTCTAAAGTGGGTCGCCGCTCAATTTTCCTAGATTGCGTAAAATTGTTTACCAAAAATTATCATTTTATATCCCATAACTTGTATTAATAGTAGTTCATGAGCCACCACCGTATGACGGTCTAGCAATTTCAATCCGGCTACGGTATTAATATTGAAATTATGGAGTATAATTTTTAATTGCTGTAGTTTCCTCCACATGCCGCGCTTTTTTAATTAAAACTATAAAATGTTTGTACGTTGCTATGAATTTAATTTTTTTTCAGCGGAATTAATAGCCAATTTTAATTTTACCAATGTATGTTGGCCGTAAAAAAAATAATAAAAATCAGTTACACGTTGCATAGTCGATTATTTCCATTTAGGTGTATAAAACGGTGGATTGGTTCATTAAAAAAATATTGCATGTGTGTGCGCACATGTGTGTTTATATAGCTGACGCATTACCAATTTAATATTAAATTGAAGTTTTAGACATATGTTTTACTACTTGACGCGAACGTAATAACTCTGACAATGGCCATTATTCAAATGACTTTCCTTGCCGTATAATTTAACGGGGTGTTATCTTGTTCCTAGGAATTTTAATATAGATTAATAAAACGCACTTGCCTTTGAATGCTACGCCAAGTCAGTTAAGAGTATTATGCATTGCACACATACAAGTTACACTTAATTAGATTTTGCTGCTTATTATGTTTGTACACTGAACACTTCAATCGATGTTCTATTTAAGGAAGAAGCCTTAATTAAACTTGAATTAAACGTATTCGTTAGTATTCTAAAAAAAAGATTTAGTTCATATAGTTGTTTCGGTGGAAATAAAATTAGTAAATAAAACAGGATGTTTTATATTATTTTATTAATTGAATTATTTTTTGCCATTACTTTATTTGATGTTAAAAATAATCAAAGAGAACGTTTCGTATGGGAAACAATCTTTTAGCTTCTGGCTTTGATTCTCACATGGAGCGTTCTCTTTGAATATTTCTAACATTATCTTAAGTAATGACAAACATTAATACTATTAATAAATGTATGAAGATGCCTTCTTTCCCGTTCTATAATATGTATATTTGTTTTTTATGTTATTTAAGTAATTTTTATCCATGTTAAAATAAATATTATAAAATATTTTATTGTAGAATCACTAACAATAACAAATATAACTAATAAGTTATTTATAAAAAATTTATAAAATTAAAATACTAAATAAATTTTATATATGCACCAAGTGCCTTAAGATGATGATAATGATTAGTTACAATTTATAATAACACTCATCAAGTTATTTTTAGCTGTGATACCTACAAACACAAGTATACAAAGAAATCAAGCAATATAAGCTAGCGTTAAAGGTATTATGCCCATCTATGTCCTGATTGTTAAGCACTTACGAGTTCTCTGATATTACGGAATACTAGTGTTCTTTTAATTAATTTTTGACAATTAATTTAACTGTTTTTAATACTTTGGTTATTGTATCTTAAAAAAATGAAAGCTTTGTATTTAAAATATTATTAAAAACTTTGCCTTATGGTATGGCTTATAATAAATATGTCCACATTACAAATTGGAAATTAGCGTTATTAACACATATCCATCCAAAAGAATTGCAAAGACGTTTATTGAGCGTGGTCTTTTTTACGAAATATTAAATACAAAACAAAAAAATACATAGTAAAGGTGCAAAAGTACAGAGCAAGCTGGACACTATGACTTAAAGAAACACATGGTTTGTTTCATCTGCGGAGCGAGTGCAAAGCATTCAATAAGCCAAAGTATTTTTTGACAAACAAGCCATTTTTTTTGTAAAAGTATATGGATGTTATTAAAGAAACAAAATTATTAGAGAAGTAATTCTATAAGTTATTCTTTTAGTAGTATGTTTACAGTGCTTGGACATTTTTTTTTTTTTTTTTTAATTTATTATTTATTAAGTTTATTATAATTTATTTACATATTTACAACATTATTTTTTTTTTTAATTTAATTTATTTTTTTCTTCACTTGCTGCTATGCACCGTAAAAAAACTGTTTTTTGAAAACAGTTTTTATGAAGTTTACAAACGTTCTTCACCTCTTCAGTCGATGTTGGTGTTTCCTCATGCAGTCTGGTGTGCTTGGCATTGCTCCCAAACATTACCGGTGTGTTCTTTCCGCTTGCGATCAGCTTTTGTATATTTTTTGGTGGCGGACAACCCTTCTGGGGCCGTCTCCAAACCGAAGGGTTACAATTATTAAGGCAATTTTTATTTTTGATACAGCAGATCTAAATATTTGGTTATTAATACAGCCAATCTATTTTTTGACGATCTGTATCTATGAATTTCTTCTTCTTTCTATAATTTTTTTCAGCATATTAGCTTGGAGCAGTTGATATTCTAGATTTTCTGTGCTTAGTTGTCAAAATTACTTTTTTTATTCTTTCGACTTATTACTTCTACATTAGTTATACTCCTATCTATGAAACCTTCAATATTCTTTGATCAAACGCTTTAAGTCTCTTTTTATTTATCTTTTTTAATGCACAAGTTTTAATTCTTTAATACAGTATTAATAGTATGTAACATCTTTTTAGTTCTATTTTTAGTTCCAAATTTAAGGTTTGGCAACAACCTCTTTATTTTTATAAATGTGTTCCTTTTTTGTTCAACTTTTTTTTTTTTTTTAAACTGTTCTTGTTTTTATTAATGGTTGTGTCTAAGTATACTTTACGGATAGATTTTAAAGTGTTTCAGCTATCAAAACCATACTTGTTGGCGTATCTTAGGTTAATTTTAATGCTTTTGGTTTGATCACTAAGTGCTTTATTTATTATGTCCTCTGAGTACAAAAAAAAAATGTTGAGTGTATACACTTTTGACGTACTTCTTCTTGTATTTTAATTTCTTTAAATCTGCTGTATATTTGTAGCGCCGACTTTTGGCCATAGTAAAGATTTGATATTATTTTATGTATTAATAGTCTAGTGAGTTTATCATGTCTAACTTTGTCAAAGACTTTTTTATAATCTATAAAACATGAATGTAAGTCTTCATTTATGTCTAGGCATCTTTGTATTATATAAAGAATATAAAGTACAAACAGTAACTCTCTTGTTTTATATCCAGTTTTTTGAATATTCTATTTTGGATCACATTTAGCATGATTTTTAGTGTACGAGCTATTAAGTTTATTGTGCGGTAGTTTACGCATGTTCAACCATTTTTTGCAATGGAACACGGTGTGCTGAACCTTATCCACATAGTTTATTTAGCTATGACCCCAAATTATACAACATATTACGTCTGGGATAAGCCGTCTGGACTACGCCGGTTTGCTGTCATCTTTACTTGACACGCATTCCTTTCAACTCTTTGCCATTTCCCTCATTACCACTTATCTTTAACACGAGACGGTATTTTCTATTTGCGGCACTTTTTTTGATTAGGAAAACACTACAAGTTTTGTCTTTTTTTTTGGCAAAATTTAGACTCAGCTTGTTTATTTTTTGCTCTATGAGGGAAAAAGCGCAGTTTTACGTCTTTTTTAGTTTTTTACTAGAGCGTTTTGTAACAATCACCGCCAGGTTGTTGGTTTAGGCTATTCTTTCGACCTCTAGAAGCATCTCTAAGCTTACCACGTTGTTGTAGAGGACGTACCATAACGTGAGGCCCAGAACTAATCCCTCTGACACTGCCTGTTAAAATTACCTCCTTTTTTTCTACTAATTCTTACTAACAAAACTGTCTCACAAATAGCTACTAAAAATATTTAGTAAGTATTTGGAAACAACCCTGCTTTCAAAATACATCCCAATTGGCTGTGTTAAAGGCGTTCTTTACGACAAAAGCAATCAAGACTCATGATTTACTATTTGTGTATTTGTACTTTTTGGCAGCTAATACAGCCGTTTTGGTTGACTGCCTTTTTCTAATCCCGTACTGGCTCTTGCTGAGAGCTTGGTTATTCTAAAGTGTCTTTAGCAGTCTTTCCACTATTACGTGCTCAAAAGCTATTGCACCTATCTTACTATTTTGTCTTGTCTAGCAGAACAACGCTTGCTTTTTTTCAAACTTTTGGAAAATCTTTGTTTTTGATGCATTTGTTGGCTGCCACTAGCTACAGCTTTAGACATTGTTCTACCGGGGCTTTGAAAATTTATGCGTGAATTCCATCAGGCCGTTGTGCTTTCCTAGACCGTATACTATTTTAGGCTTTTTGGAGCTTGTTTTCCGAGAACAAACTTTTCCCGCTTTTACGGGTCACCTCCTATGCATCCTTTTTTTTTATTTGAAAAAAGTTTTTCCACGGCTGCTTTTTGCATTTCTGCTTATACTCTTAGTGGCGTTCTCCCGATTTTTCTTATTACGATTTTGTATCTCCTTCTCCACTAAGATGTTCTACTTACTTCTCTTGGCGGATTTGATTAGACTTTTTTAGTTTTTTACGCAACCTTTTGTATTCTAGTGCCTTTTCTAAATGTTTTCTTCTTGTGACGTTGCCTCTGGTAACCACCTTCCAAGCTTGATTGCACTGCGCCCGCAATTATGTCATTCCACCAGTACTTAGCGCGTTTGTTTTTTTGTAGACGCCTTTTTGATATGTAGTTCGAGACCTGACTATATTTTTCAACCTTTTCATTAAAACCACCTACTTTTTTTTGTTAACCGCTGGCGCAGCCGTAATCGTGGGCCCAATCTGGAATTTAATGTCTGTGGTTACTGAGGTTTTTTTTTTCTAGCATCTTCTAACTGGTCATCACTCTTGCGTTACATAGAGTCACGTCTATGTACGACTCTGCCTTCCGTTTACCTATTGTTCAATGGAGAGAGATCCTTAAAGGCGGCACATTCTGCAAGTAGGCAATTAGCGTTGAAATCCTCTCTAATTACGGCGTCCCTGATCTCCCACCTCTCTTTATATTTTCAGCCTGTAGGAGGAGTAATCTTTAAAGACACCTGTATTCTATGAGCGTGCCAGATTCAGACTACTACTGTAGCTGCCTACCGATTAAACTTCCTCCTTCCCGTATCTTTGATTCTCTTTTGTGCGGAACTACGCACTTACATATCATCACCTCTGATTCTACTTATTATTTTTTTCTTTGTTTTTTTTTCTTCTTTTTCTGTGATCACTAATTTGATTCAGTTATGCAACCTACTCTACGTTTTTTGCCATTTAAGCATATATTGTATATTGTTTTCAGGTCTTATCACTGTGTTTATGGCTCTCTTGGTGTCATTTCTTGCTCTTTCTTATCTGTTGGATTTGAAGAAAGCATGTTCTGAGGTGCAGGTATGAACCAAACACTAAAAAACTGGCACAGGTAATAGTCGATGTTGCTATGTTTAAGTGCGGTCCATGTCTCAATGTTAGTTATGAGCAACTTTGTCCAGTTTGCTGTTCATGTAAGTGTTTTTCATTTTTTAGTCTATTTCTGCAGTCTTGCGGCGCCGTTTTTTGTAAGGAATCTTTTGTTTCCTTCATATGCTAGTCTTTTCTCTGCTGCTTGTAGTTCTATGTGGGGTATGCCAGTAATGACTTGTATCGCTTTATTAGATACAGTATTGTAGGCCTGTCCAACTCTTATGCTTTGTCCACTATTTGTCTATATTTAGTAACTTTCATCGACTTCCACCAGATTGGAGCCTCATACAGAAGTGCCGAATGAGTCACCAAGCTTATGAGTTTTCTGGTCTGGAATTTTGGTCGTTTTAAGTTGGGCATGATCCTAGCCATGTACATGGCATTTTTCTGCTCTGGCTGCGGCTTTTTCAAGGGGGGTTTTTATACTATTATTTTCCCTATTTTAATACTTTTTAATAGCTTTTTTGGTCTTTATTGTTTGTTTTTTTACAGTTATTTGCATCTTTTTTAACTTGTAACCTCCGTAAAGTATTACATCTTTTGTCTTATGTGGGGCAATTGCCAGTCTTAGCTCTTCTGTTTTTTGGATGGTTTTGTCCACCGCCTTTTGTGCTATTTCCTGTAGTAATGTTATTGTTTTGGCAGTGACAATAATAGCATAATAGCAGTGTGATCTGCATACCCAACCAGCTTTACTTTTTTGGCATTTCCATTCCAATTACGTCGTCGTACAGGATATTCTACAGCAGAAGTTCTAGGACCGACTCCTGTGGAACACAGCATGTTACTTGCCTAGTGTTGCTCTTACCCACTATTATATGCATGTCTTCTAGGTAGTTGTCAATAATATTTCTGAAGTATGGCTTTAAATTTTTTCTCATTGCCTTTAGGATTTGTTTCCAATTTGCCGTGTTAAAAGCATTCTTAACATCTAACCTAATGAGCATAATGCAATAGTTTCGGTTTTTGTATGCATTTTTCTTAGCTGCTTTTGTTGTCTTGCATACTTCTTCTATGGCATTCGTCGTACTTTTGCCTTCTCCTTTCGTGGTAAAGTTTTTCTAGCAGCTGTTTAAGGTAGTTTTCCAGTACTGTCTAGTGGCCTGTATTTTTCTTCTCGGATTTATCTTTGGGTGATTTTTCTATCAGTATTACCTGAGCCGTCTTCCATTCTTTTGGGTTCTTTGCATCAACAAGTATATTATTCAACGTATCTAGGTATTTTTGTGGGTTAGCCATCACTCTAATTTTTAAAATTTCTGCTGGGATTTTGTCTAACCTTGAAGCCTTTTTGTTTTTTAATTTTTTTACCGGTTGTTCCAGTTTTTTTTCAGTAAATGGCGGTGGTTTTCCGCAAGTTAGTGTTATCTCGGTGTTATCCTTTGCGTTATTGCTACATTTAGGAATAACTAATCGACTATGCTACTAACCTCTTTATCCTTCGGTTCAAGTGTCTGTCGCAATTGAAATTTCCTATTAGCAATCTTGTATCTTTATCCTTAAGGGTTGGTGTCTATTTTGTTTATTATTTTGTTCCAGCAGTCTTCTTTGGCTCTCAGTATTTCCAGTTTTATAGCTTTTTTTTGTCTGTATGGGTTTTCCAGACTTTCCAATGTTTGTTGGTCTGTTTTTATTTCCTCTGGCTCTTGTAAGCTGCCTTTTAGCACTGTGCTTTTTTTTCTAATTTTGTTAATCTCTGGATTCTACCAATATACTGGGTTTTGGTCCTAACCTAACCTAACTTAACCTAACAGTACGATGTGTTAAACTGACTGTCATAGTTTGATTCTGGTTATCTTAGATACTGAATTACCCGCATCTGCTTGCAACCAAGATTATTGTACTACGGTATCTATACGCCTTTGTTATGGTTTGTTTGCCGTGACTGTATCGTGTTTGCACGTTTTTTGTTGTTGCGTTTAGGATCTATGGTGTTTTTTTTTCTCGGGTATAAGCGGTTTTAAGTTCCGCCCTTTAATTAGGTACCATTTGTTACTGCTTGTACTTGTATGCAGCTTGCGTCTATGATTTGACGTTGGACCGTTGTGACTCTCAGTGCCAAGATGCTTTTGACAGCGGGGTTTGTCGTGTTAACGTTACTCTTCTGTGGAGGTTTTACTAGGAGTATTTAAAGGGTGCAGGGTTGGTTAGGTTGGGAATATTTAAAAGACTAAAAGTGTAGGTACACTCTAATGCCCGTATTACACTGTCAATAATTATATCTTGAATTATATATATAAAAATATTTAAATCTTAAAAAGTTTGTAAAATGCACAAATCATCATCAATCTTATTGTAGATTGAAATTTTAAGAATATTTTTAGGTTTTCTTTATAATTAACACATAACATGTGAGTAATAGCATTTATAATATAACCTAACTATTTAAAAAAAACTGTTAATTCGTACATTTTTTGTGTTAATTCTAAAGAAAAACTAAAAATATTCTTAAAATTTCAATCTGCAATAAGATTGATGATTATTTGTGCATTTTACAGACTTTTTAAGATTTAAATATTTTTATATATATAATTCAATAAAGAATTATAGATCAGTGTCATACGGGCATAAGAAAGTGCTTACCAACTAAACGCCACCTAATAAGTGAATGCTTGTCCTGGAAGTTATGCAAATAGCATATTAACTGTTTTTTTTTGTGTATGGAGTTTCCGTGTCTAGTTTGGCTAGTCAGGCCAGATCGGGGTTGACGTATTCTGCATTTTTTTTGTAGAAGCAAGACTTCTCGTAGAAACTATTATTGGCGGAACACCGGTGTCTTGTCTTATCTGGAGAGTGCTATTGTTTTCTATGCTAGAGTGTTTCTTATTTTCTGTGCTGGACTGGCATAAGTCAGTTGGGGGCGGATGATTGTTGTGTAAAATCTCAGTTTGTTGTCCGGTTTATTTTGCTGTTGGATTTTACTAGCGGCGATAGACAGTTGGATGTAATTCTGGCTTTGTCTATTGTTTTCTGAATGTAAAGTTTGAAGTTTAGACGTTTATCTAAATATAGTCCTAAGTATTTAACTGATTGGTATGATATTTTGGTGTTAATTTGGCATACGTTTTTGTATGGCGTAATTCTTTTTTTGGGAGGAAAGTACAGCTTTACATTTCTCTGGATTTACTTGGATGGTGATCTAGAAGAATTATGTCTTAAATTCTAGAATTAATTTTTTTTATGCACTTTGTTGAGCGTGTGTTATGAAAATCAAATACTGCGTCTATATTTGGTTAAATCTACAGCTCGGGCTACATTTAGTTAAATAATACTACTATAATACTGTACGTACATTAATTGCATAATTTTGTTTGTTTTGAGTTTTGATTATAATTAATTGATAGAATGCAAAAGCTTCAGTTTAAACTTAAAATGTTTCTCTCTAATTAATAACGCTGAAACAGGTACATTTACAGGCTCCTTGCAATGTTTTTTATTTATATAAAAAGTAAAGGAAATTATATAGTTTTTCACAAACCCAACTTCAAAATTGGTAAAACTGAACAATTTGCAAAACATGATCAATTTGAATTTGGTAAGATATTTGAAGAATATATATGAGACTTAATAATGCAGCTTAGTTTTACTAACAATTTATCAACAAAGCTCTTAATTTGTTTAATTTTTTTTATATAGCATTGCATTTTATCTTAAAAAGGGGCAAAAGAATTGTACAATTGCAACTGCACCTGCAAAACTATAGACACTAGCTGATTATTACATTTTTATAAAGTTTATGTTAATTTTTACCACATATTGGTTGTAAAGAAATGCTTATTTTTTTTCAAGCTTTTAAAATGTTTGTATAGGTTTATTGTGATTTTTCTAATTCTAATAAGAAAGCTAGTCAATAGTGGTTAGTATATTTAATTATAGAAATTATTTGAGTTTTCTGTTATTAATATTTTGGCCAGACAAAGTAATAAAACTTAAACTTATCCTAAAAAACATTTGTCATTTTCACATATTTAACAAAAAGAATTATTTAATATTCTTTAACATAATTCCTATCTCTATCAATACAATTTCATTGCATTTGATTTTAAACATTATTCCTCCTCCACATATTTTGTATTACTATAATATCATTGGGTCATTAGTCGATTTCAACCGCTATTGTCGGTGATGACATTCCAATAGCATACACATCAATTGCAATTCAAGTCGATTGACATATATGAATAGAATCTATTTACATACATGTGAACATATTTATAACAATCGTTGTCTCATTAACATTTCTTTATAGCATATTACAATAATTGTCTATCCAAACTGCATTATGATAAACTGTGCATAGTAATACTGGACATGTGAAAAATTACTATGGAATAATTTTATAATAATGATATTTTAATTTATATTATTTGAAATGTTATTTATTATGCATTTATAATATTTATGTTATATAATAATGCAAATGTTTATTGTTATATAAACGACTATTTTGCATAAGCTGTTAAGGATTGTAATTTATACTTAATATGATTTATACAAAATCTTTTTATTATTTAAATCGAAAAGTATTTTAAGTTTGTTAATGTCTGTAAGATTTTTTGGTTTGCTATTTTACTATTACAATTTATAAAAATGTCAATCAATCTTATAATATCAGTCTAATTAGTTGTTATTAGTCATAGTAGATTTGTGTAATTATGTTACAATTTATTTATTTATAATTCTATTATTTGTTTCAGGTGAGTCCACCAACTACTACAATATTAAACCATATTACATGCAGTAAGTAATGTTATATGAAATAATACCCTATTTTGATAATTAACAAAATAATTTTATAACATTTTCAGCCAGTACATAATTTTAAATTTTTAGAGGATTTTTTTATGCTAACAAAAAACAGTGATATTTCGATGCATTGAGGGCGATTTTTTTGTTTGAATTGATGTTTTTTATGATTCAGCTTTTAAAATGAATAGGTCCATAAAAAGGCAGACAAATCAATTTAAATATCCTTTCACACACTCATTCGATTGACATTTGTTAAGCTATATATTCCATTTTGTGAATTTATTCATGTTATATGAAACGCGCTTCATTGAGTGAATTTCCACCGTGATCGCGAAAATATGCTAATATGAGCAATAAATAAAAAAAAAGTCAAGCCTGTTGATGTTGTACATATTCGAGGGATATATTGAGATGTTTAAAATATCAATTGACATTTTATTGAGATTAAAAAAATAAGGACTGAATTTATTATTATTATTATATATTTAATTAAATCAAAGTCTTTTTAAAATTATTATAATTAACATATTAACTCGACATTATATTGAATTGTATGAAGTAAGATTACACATATTTAGTGTTAGTGTACAGCAATAATAATTTGTAGTTTTAGAATTAGAATTAAGTTTTATATTTGATAAACAAAACTAAAAAACCAGTTTGTATTCAGTTTTTTTTTTATATTCTCGTAGATATAAAAATGATAAACTATCAATATAGGTAACCAGTCTAGATTTGTTTCAGCTGTGATTCAATACAGTATAAAAAACCGGTCATTATTTTATCGTTCTATTCTAAAGTGAGACAGATATCTTGCTGAATTTAAAATTGAGAATTTGTTAATAATCAAAAAATAATTTTAATTTTGTATATATGGTTTTTGATGCTCAATTTTGACTATAATTTAAACTATTAATAATCTATTTTTTTATAAAGTTTTAGCAGTACATTTGGAAAGAAGTTGTCATTGTACACACAATTACTTTTTTTAATGATTTAATTTAGAAGTAGCACAGCGATATGTGCAATAAATAATTATATGCAGACCTTTTTTAAGTTATTTTGTTTGTACTATAAATTTTTTAAAGAGTTTTTACTGCTATACAGAGTTGTCAAAATTACAGGAACAACTAAAAAAATGAAATATAGTTTTTGGATTTAAACAAGCTAAACGATAGTTTGTTTAAAATATATTTTTAATAAATTTGATAAACTTAGAAAATTTTATGTCAGAATTACTTGAGCGGGTATGCGAGGGCATTCCAGAGCATAATTATAGAAGGATAGTTTGAACTGGAGTAAAGTTGTTTTAAATCTAATGGCAGTTATTGATAATAGATTTTTTTAAATAAAAATAGGTTTTTTTGAACAATATCAAGTGTAGGAATGGGAAATTTATTATGTTAGGTTTTAATTTGTTTAAACAATAACAGTTGAGAAATGAAGAATGGGTCATTTTAAATTTAATTAATATCATTTGTGTGGGGTATGATTTGAAAGTAGAAACTTTAAAAGTTTGATATAAAATTTTGTTTGAACAATTATCAATTTTAAGAAATAATAAATTTATCAATTTCAGTTTTCATTTGTATTATTTGTTTTCTAGAGATATTTTTTGACAATTGCTGATAGAAAAAACTAACTAACAAGTTTTAGAAATGAGAAATGTGTAATTTTAAGCTTTAATTTCCATTATATAGCTTTAAGGAATATATATTGATAGTTGGTTTCAGTTGGAACTTTAAAATTTTTAAGACATTTTTTTAATTTGAAGAATACCAAAGCCTAAAAATAGGTAATGTGTTATTTTAAGGCTTTTTTGAACAATAACAAGTCTTGGAAGGGTAAATATATTACTTAAGGTTTTAATTTGTCTTATCTGGTTAAAAGTAGATGTAGAGACTTCAAAATTTTAAATAAGATTATTTGTTTAAATCATAACAAAGTTAAGAAATGAGAAATGTGTCATTTAAAGTAAAAAAAAAAAATTATTTGTCTCTAAGAATCTTTTTTGACAGTAAAAATTTTAAAATTTAAAAGAATTTTTTTTTAAACAATTACTAATTTGAAGACCATAATATATCAGTTTTAGTCTTCATTTGTATTATTTGTTTTCTAGAGATATATTTTGATAGTTGTTAATAGGCAAAACTGATTAAAAAACTTTAGGAATAAGAAATATGTAATTTTAGACTATAAGGAATATATTTTAATAGTTGGTTACAGTAGGGACTTTAAAATTTTTATGAACATTTTTTTTTGAGGAATAAAAAAGCCTAAAAATAGGAAGTGTGTTATTTTAAGGTAAAGTTTATATATCTAACTATGTGAAACATATTTTGACAGTAGGTAAAAAAAAAGTTTTAAAATTTTTTTAAAAAGTTTTTGTTAAACAATAACAAAGTCCAGGAATAAAAAATTAATTGTTTTAAGTTTTCATTAATATTATTAAACTTTAAAAAATTTACTTGGATTGCTTTTTTCTTTTTCTTTTTTTCTTTCTTGAGCTTTACAACTCTAAGTGGGTTTTGGCTTCCTTTGCGATTTTGTTCCAGCTTTTCTGGTTTAGGGCGATTTTCCTCCAGTTGTTATTGGTCATTTTTTTTGAGGTCTTCTACTGCATTCTGGGTTTTGCCTCCATTGATATTCATTCTGTTATTACTTTGGCTCTTCTTTTCTCATCTATTCTGATGACGTGTCCTAACTAACAAATCTTTTGGGTTTTAATGAATCTAACTATATCTGCTTTGTTGATTAGATGTGCCAACTCGTAATTTGTTTTTATGTTCCAGCTTCCATCTTTGTTCTGCGTTGGCTCAAAGATTTTTTGCAAATTTTTTTTTTCAAAGATCCTGAGGGAATGTTTTTCTTTTTGATTTAACGTCCAAGTTTTGCTTGCGTAAGTAACAACAGGTCAAATAAGGGTCTTGTATACTTTTAATTTGCACGTTCTTCTCAGGACCTTTGAGTTTCGTAAGGATCTGTTGGCAAAATAACATTGAGTGCCATTCATAATCTTTATTTCGACCTCTTCTTTTTAATTGTTTTTTTTTTCAGTTGCGTTCTCAGGTATGTAAAACTGAGAGCACCTGCAAACTCAAAGTTTTCAACTGCCAGCTGCTGCTAGTTTTGATCATTTCTAGTGAAAGTCATAACTTTGGTCTTGTTTTCATTTATTCGATGTTCTGCTTTTATGGTTTTGTGGTTTAGTTCTTGGAACGTTTTGAAAAGTGTGTCTTTAGACCTACTTATAATTAATATGTCGTCGGCGTAAGCGCATACTTGCCGTAGTTTTGTGGTTCTTGCTTCTTTGCTGTTGACTTTTACTATTGCAGAGTGTAGTACAAGATTAAATAGTAGGGACGATAGTGCGTCCCCTTGACGCATTCTGGCGTTTATCTCGAAATTTTCAGATTGACTTTCTTGTACTTGTAGATTGGCTAATTTTCTGGGTATACTCATTATGACTAGACTTTCTTCTGTTTACCTTATTAATAAGCCTTTAAAGGCTTGTTTAAAATCAATAAATAAATTATATATATCTATGTTATGTTTATAGCTATTTTCTGCTATTTGCCGTAGCCTATCTCTGCCTCTCTTTAAAGTTCTGCTGTGATTGAGTCGGAACCAAGACTTTGTTGTTTTTTAGCTTTTGCATTATTGCCATGAATTTTTTTTTTGTTGTTGGATTGTTTGTTTAATAATAATTAGCGTTTTTGGTAAAACGTCTTTCAATTTTGGTCGATCGGTTTTAAATTGTAGATAAGGCACGAAAGGTTTGGAAAAAGTGTGAGTTTTTAGTTTTGGAACTGTTTTGTGAGATATAAGTTTAAGATTAAAAAATTAATCATTTTAAGTTTTATTTTTCATTATCTGGCCATAAGATTCATTTTTGGACAACTGTAGATTTTACAAACCATAACAAAATCTAAAAATAGAGAGTAGGTTATTTAAGGTTTTAGTTTGCTTTATCTGGCTTTAGTTTATATATTTTGATAATTGGTCACAGTAGGGAATTTTTAAAAAAGATTTGAGATATATTATTGTAGGCTGACATTTACAATGTTTGTCTCAAAGGAGCATATTTTGTTGTTGTTGATAATAGTGTACATTTTTTTTAAACAATAACGAAGTTCAAGAATAGGAAATTTGTGTTTTTAGGCTTTATTTTGCATTATTTGTTTAAAAAAAATATATTTAGACAAATTACAGTAAAAAAAATTAGTTTTAGATATAAAAAACATATTATTTTTAGCTTTGATGAATGTTAATATTTTTAGATTGAAGTTTGTTAAAAAATATGTTTTTTTTAGTAGAACGACCCCTGATTTTTTTTAAAACTGCAGTCAGTTTTAAATATTAAACAAAGCGTGGCAGAATTGGAAAGTTTGTGCAGCATAAACACGAGCGATTTTAGAAAATCCAAAGAGTAATTATAAAAAACATTTTTGTTAGGGTATACAGAACTCGACAAGCCAAAACCAAATCAATTTGAGCAATTTTATATGAATTTAGTGTAAAAATTTGTCGTTTTGTGTAATTTTTGATGAAACTTGTGAGGAAAATCGGTTTTTAAAAAATTGAATGCAACAAGTTTGAGCTTGAGGTTAACGCAATTTTTGAGCAGTTTTGTGGAATAATTAGATTTTGTAAACAATTTTATATAAATTTAGTGTAAGAAATTGTCATTCTGTGTTATTTTTTGATAAAACACATGAGAATAATAGGTTTTTGTCCGAAATTAATGTACAAAATGTAGTTTAAAGCGATTTTTGAACAAGTAGGTTTTGTGAGCAATTTTAGCTTTGTATTTTTTGATTAATCTTATAAGCAAAATGGGTTTGATGTGCAAATTATATCTAAAAAATGGAGTTCAAAGTAATTTTAAAATAATGTAAAAAAAAAACAATGTTTTGTGAGCAATTTTATATAAATTTATTGTAAAATATTGTTATTTTCTGTAGTTTTTGATAAATTACGTTAGAAAATTAGGTTTTTTGTGAAATGTTTATGCAAAATAATAAGTTTTGCGTGGTTTTAGAACATTTTAGTTTTATGGACAATTTTATATAAATAAAATGTAAAAATAATTTTTTAAGAATCTTCAAAAAAAAGGCTCAACGTAATTTTAATTTTTTTTTTTAAACAATTAGGTTTTGTGAGGTATTTTATATAAATTTAGTGTAAAAATTTGTTATTTTTAAATAATCGTATTATAATTTCACAATAGTTTGGACAATCGTCCCCACATTGACATCTTCGATTTTGCTCAAATTTTGTACACATGTTTGAGGTACCAAAATAGGAAAATAGCCGGAAAATTAATAAAATTACGGAAAATCGAGGAAAATACCTTAAAAATAACCCATCTTAAGCAATTATGTGTTAAATTTTACCCTAGCTCAAGCAAATTTAGTTTGTTAATTTTTGGGATCAAAAGTACTGTTATTCAAAATTCAAGTTTTCTGGTGTAGCGGAATAGAAAAAAATTAAATTATTAAATTTTTGATAAAAAGGTAAATTTTCAATCCTTCGCTGGAAATTTTGGAAAAGCAAGTGCTCTTTAGAATATGAATTTTGACTATTTTTTGCTTATTTACGGCACAAAAACTGAAAAATGACAAAATATTTCTAAAAATTAAAATGGCCGCCATTGCACATAGAGATTTAAAATTTTAGAATTTGTCATATTTTGGTACCCCAAACATGTATACAAAATTTGAACAAAATTGGAGATATCGATGTGGGGTGATTATCTGAAATATCGTAGAATTTACTCATAAGAAAAATAATTTTTTTTATGCAAATTTTATGAAGAAAATGAGGTTCTGTACAATTCTAATTTTTTTTTTCTGCAATAATTATGTTTTGTGAGCGATTTTATATCTATTTAGTGAAAAAATTGATATTTTATGCGATTTTTGACGTATTAATATAAATTTAGTGTACAAAATTATTGCTTTGTGAAGTTTTTGATAAATTTTATGCAACAAATGAGCGTGATTTTAGAATAATTCTTTACTTACTTTAATCCTCTTGGCTCCAATCAGAGCATAGGGCTTCTACGAACTTTCTCCACTCTTCTCTGTTTTTCGCTACTGCTTTTACTTCTTGCCATGTTATTTCCTTCATCTCTATCTCTTTTGCTATACTTCTCTTCCATGATTCTGCTGGTCTGCCCACTTTTCTCTTCCCTGTTGGTTGATAGTCTAAAGCTTGTTTTGTTATGTCATTCCCATCTTTCCTCAAAGTATGCCCAATAAACTTCCACTTTCTTCTATTAATCGTTATTGCTACTGGTTCTTGTTTAGTTTTTTCCCATAGTTCTTTGTTCGTTATACGGTTTGGCCAGTATATCTTTAAAATCTTCCTTAAGCACTTATTTACAAATGTTTGTGTTTTCTTTATGGCTCTCTTTTCTGTTTTCCATGTTTCTGATGCATACAATAGTATGCTTTTCACATTCGTATTAAATATTCTGACTTTAGTTGCTAGTGTTAGTTCATTGGAACCCCAAATTTTTCTTAACATGTAGAACGCATTCTGTGCTTTGTTTATTCTTGCATTCACTTCTTCTTCTATTCTTCCATTTTTGTCTAGTATACTCCCCAAGTAGCAGAATTTTTGCACACTCTCTATTTCTTCTTCCTCAACAAATATTCCCATCTCTCGTTCAGTGTTTATTTTTATTATTTTTGTCTTCTTTGTGTTTATGCTGAGTCCAATCTTTTTTGCTTTTTTGGACAGTTTTTCGGTTTTCTTCTGCATGTGTTGTCTTTTTTCAGATATCAAGCATACATCATCGGCAAATTCTAGATCTTCAAGTTGGCTGAAAGCATTCCATCTTATTCCTGTTTTGTTTCGTGTTGTTTTTTTCATAATCCAATCCACCAGTATCAGAAATATTGTTGGCGATAATATGCATCCTTGTCGCACTCCGCTGTCTATGTTTATTGGTTCAGTTAGTTGCCCATTATGCATAATTTGAAAAAAAAAGAAAATCCTTATTACTCTGATGTACTTGGACGAAAGTCCGTATCTTCTTAGTATGTCCCACATCCTTTCTCGATCCACTCGATCAAAGGCTTGTTTAAAGTCGATGAAGTTTATATATATCTTATTCTGCCATTCCAAGGTTTGTTCCAGTATGATTCTCAAAGTACTTATATGATCTGTACATGCTTTGTTTCCCCTGAATCCGGCTTGGTTAGGTCTAAGTATTCGGTCTATTTCTCCTTTCATCCTCTCCAGCATTATCTTTGTCATTACCTTACTTGTTACATTCAGCAGCGTTATAGCACTCCAGTACTCGCACTTCGTGTGGTCTCCTTTTTTTGGTATTTTAACAATTATTCCCTTCTTCCATTCCTCGTGTACTTTTTCTTCTTTCCATATCTTGTTTATTAATGTACAGAATGTTTGTTGAGGTTTCTCTGTCTGCTTTTAGTAGCTCTGCCGTGCTGCTATCTATTCCGGCTGCTTTTCCTCCTTTTAGTTGTTTAATTGCATTGTTTATTTCCTCATGTGTAAATTCTGTTATTGGTAAGTTTAGTTCTTCGCTTATATCTTCCTCTTTTAGTTTTTGTTCTATCTCTTTCTTAGCATATACTTCTCTGGAATATTCTAGCCACCTTGCAATTATTTCTTTTTCATTTTTTAATATTTTACCCTCTTTGTTTTTCACATGCACGGTGCTTGTTGTTCCAGTTTCACTCAATTTCTTTGTTGTTTTATATAAAGTTCTTAAATCATTTTGTCTCGCTGCTGTTTCTGCTTCCACAAGTAGATCCTCTTGGTACTCTCTCCTATCTTTCCTGGCACTTCTTTTAATTTCTTTATTTTTAATTTAGAATAATATATATATAATATTATTTTAATGTACAAAATTTTGTAACAATTTTGTGCAATGTTGAAGTTTTTTTAGATATTTTATATATATTTAGTGAACAAAATTGATATCTTGAGTAATTTTAGATGTATTACATAAAATAAACAAGTTTTTGTGCAAATTTGTAAAAATTGTCATTTTGATTTTTTGTGCAAATTGCTTAAAATTTGGGATTATGCACAATTTTAAAGATATTTTGTGCAACAGTTGGTTTTGTGAGCAATTTTAGATGACGTTTTATGTAATTAGTGTAAAAACTGTCATTTGGTGTATTTTTTATGAATCTCTCTTATTTTATAAAATTATCTATTATCTTATAAAAAAATAATTTCTATGCAAAAGTTTCGATTTTGCACGTTTTTTGAAAAATTTGAAAAAAGAGGTTTATTAAACAATTAAAAAAAATCATGCATCAAATGGCAATTTTAAAACAATTTTATTCAACATTGAGGCGTTTTATATAAATTTAGTGTATTTTTTTTAATCTTTTTTTTTAAATTACACAAAACTAAAACTTTAAAAATAGGTTTTTTGTGCAACTTTTTGGAATTTAAACCTAAATTATTAGTGTCGTCGTGATGATTTATTTTTGGTTTTGTTAGAAGTTATTTTCTTATTGATTTGAACACTTGGATGTAGTTGTCAGCATAGTCATTCAATTTTACTTGTTTTGTTAGTTTAACGATCTATGGTTTAACGTTGTTTTCAGTTTTTTATTGTTGGGGAGGACTTACAGCATGAGATGATATATAAATGGTTGTATGAAGTTACTTTGTGTATATCTAGGTACTTATTTAGAGCCGTATTTGAGCAGGTTTTGGGAGTTTACTGATGTGTCGTTGCTAATGCAGTGTATGATGTTGATTATTATTGAAGCTGTCAGTTTGCGCTGAAAATTGTAGTTTTTTACTAATATTTTGTGGTGGTAACTTGGCATTAAATAAGATTCTTTTTTCTACTTAAGTGGTTTTGTTTATAAAAGTTATGTATTATGTCATATCCAGTTTTATCATGAATTGTTGTAGTTGATTTTAAGCTAGCTCAACGTTTTAGTGAAAATCAATTGACAAACAACAAAGCAAACTTAAGATTGGTTCCGACGGCAACTTAAAGTGATTTTGTTTGGCTTCTTATTAAGTGGTTTATTTCAACGTTTTTTAGTTTTATTTAAAACAAAACTAAATTGCTGAGACTTAGTCTGAGTGCATTGTATCCGTACTTTAGAAGGACGTATTTAATGTAAATGTACAATAAGCTTATACTTCAACACCCAATGGTTTAATTTATATGATAATGACTTTAATGAGATATATAGGTTGTATATTGTTTGAAGTTTATATAATTTTGATTGATTTCAAAGTAGATTTTCCATATTGATAGGTTTAAATTTGAAATTACAGGTAAAGCAGTTTTATCAATATTTGCTTCATTGTTTTTGGGACAACTTAACGCATTGTGTTTTTAGTTGATTTACTACAAATAATAGTTTTTTAGGGGTGGTATTAATTTGTTTTTGACAAAAATCAATGGACAAGCAACAATTTGTTGCAGTCTAGCTTTGTTGGAGATAGTGTTTAGCGACTGTTCTGAGCTAGCTAAAAAGTAGTAATTAATGTGGGATTTGTGAGAAACGGAAAGGAAATAAGGGCAGTGGTTACTTTTCAAGGTACGGAGATTGTTGACTTTTGACGCAAAGTTAAATGTTGTGGCCTTAAAGCTGGCTGCGAACTTTTGGGAACGGGGGGGTTTTGTTAATTTCAGGGCTACGCCTCTTTTTGAACATGCGACTGCACAAATTTTTTTGCAGCTCTGCTTTGTTATTGACGGTGTGATTGAAACGTTGTGCGTTTGTATGGCACGTATTAATGTTTTGCACTAAAAGTGATCTTGACTACGTCCAGTAATGCTTTATATAATGAGCTCAGTTCCGGTTACTTACATAAATGTTATTTTGGATATTGTCAGTATTAGGGGATTAAGGTTTGATCAATTATAGTTTGCACGCGGTTTTTAATTACATGGTCTAGGTTTTGGGTGCTGCTTTGTTGTGGAATTGATAATGACAAAGTTTTCCGGGTGTTTTTTGGGTTGTCTAGGTCAATCAAACGTGCAAAACTAGCAAATTTGGTGCTTTTTTTTTAATAAAGTTTTTTACATTTAAATTTGTGTCTGATCAACCAGATGCAATGTCAATTGGATACTTAGTGCGGGTTGCTAATAGCTTTTCTCAAACTCTCTGTTTTGGGTCAAAGTTTTGATCAACATCGTCAAGCAGATTTTGCTTGAGGTCTTATAATGTTAAGTGTGCTATGTTTTTTTTTTTAGTTTATATAAATAGATTTATTACATTAGCAAAATTTATTTAGATTTTTTTTTGTCGATCCGTTCGATTTCTTAAAAAGCTTGTGTCGGGGATGTTTGTGGTGATGGGTTTAAGGCATCTTTACTCTAAGTTTATTGTTGTGGTCTTGCATTGCCGGAGGTGGTGGTTAGTGGTTAATTTATGTCATAGTAATGACGTAATTGACGAAATTGTGCGGAGTTTTTGACTGTAGTTTTTGTTACAGAAAGTGAAAATTGTTACGGGAATTGTTGATTTTTTAAGGCGTGTGTTGTCAGAGACACTTTCTAAGGTTAGAAATAAATGGTTTCGGCTTTTTAATAAAATTGGTGATGGCAATGCTTGGTTTTGCTTTAATCCCAACAACGTTAACTGTTTGGTAGTCGTGGTTTTTTCTAGACGTAAACCCTGTATTGTTCTATACGGTTTCAAGTTTGTGTTTAGTTTGAAGGAAACCATGTTGACCAGTGGTGGTAGTTAACTTTTATTGAGTAACTGAGTGATCTTTTAGGTTGTCTAGGTCAATAAAAAAAAACACTAGCAGATGCGGTGTTTGCGCGTGTTTATTTTTACATTATGAGCTTAGTATAGCTGGCAGATTTTTTTTTTTTTTTTTCATAAAGTTTGGTGCGGGTTGCTAGTAGTGTGTGTGTTTCTTACTATGGTTTTTATCTATTAATTGCCACAGAAAGTGAACATGTTGCGTGAATTGCTGTTTCTTTAGGGAATTGCGTCTTGGAGATAGGGCAAGATTTACTTTTAAGGGTATTATGATTGGCGTATGTTGTCAAAGATACTCTATACTAGTTAAGAGTATTGAAATGGGTCGTCTTGGCCTATGGTGGCTGTTGAATGTTTTTCAGTGGTATTAACTGAGATGTTTCTGAATAGTAATGAATGGTGACTCAGAGTTGGATGTCAGTGGCACTAGGTTTTGAATTGAATGCGGCTTATACATGATGAAACTCTATATTATATTAATAATTAAAATACAGGTGGTTTTGAGTGTCATAGATTTATTTGAACCAGGTTTGTTTTTTGAGAAGCTGCAGTTTGACGGTGTAGATGTTGGTATGTAGTGTTTTTCTGTCCTGATATATTTTTAATTTGAATATTAGACTGGTTTTTAATTTTTTTTTGTAAATTTTTTTTGGGTGCATTTTTAAAAATTGATCTTTATGCAAAAAAAGTATTTTATGCCAAATTTTAGCTCTTAAGAATAAGAAATCACGTGTCGCACTGCTTTTGAAGTTTTAAAAGTAAACCCATTACCTTATTAAAAAAAAAAACATTATTAGAATGTTACAAATTTGACAAAATAAAAAAAATACGTAAAATACGACAATTTAAAGGTTTTCTAAATAAAAAAAAAATAGACTTAAGCTTCAAATTCTAATAATTTTTGTTGACGAGTCTAATTTTATGTTCAAAATTTAAAACATAATAAAAATATGTTAATTTAAAAAATATAATTAAACAGAATATATTGATGTTAAGTTTAATGTGGAACCTAATTAGCAATTGCATTTTTGGGAAGCCAGGTATAGATCATACTCAAATACTTAATAAGTATATTAATTTTGAAAATTCAAACGTTAAAATCTTGAGCGCTGAAATTTGGCATGGTTTACTTTTTTGCATAAAAATTACTTTCTGAGGGTGGTGTACACACAAAAATTGCACAAACAACTTTTTAAGACCTATGCTAATAAATATGTGTTTGAACGTGATCATGTTGTCTTGACCTGACGATGTGATAGACAGGTGTGCAGCTAAGTATTGAGTTAGTTTTTTTTAGTTAGCAACTTAGTGGCATTGCGGTTTATTTGTCATCTTTTTCTGTCTTGCAGTACTTGTTGGTTTTGGGTTGCGAGTGACTTTCTTAAACATTTTTAAGAAAATTTTGTTTTTTTTTTGGTATGTGTTATTAGACAGGTGTGTGGGCGTTGTCAGCTTTGTGTTTTGTGTTAAGATGTTTTATCCCAAGTTTAAAGTAACCTTTAGCGTGCCAGTATAGTATGGTTTTTTTTTTATTTGACAATAAACAATGAAGCAAGATGAAAACAAACTTAAGACAAATTTACGTATTTTTTACTACTTTACTATTGACACAATTTAGCGTACGCATTTTCTAAGCAATTTTTTTCAAGTTTAGTGTTTATTTGACTATAATTTCTTTTAATATGAGAGTGTTGGTGGACCAGATACTAGGCTTTATCAGTATCTACAGCGCCTCTATTTTCTTAATTATTGGTATTGGTGTATATGTTTCATTTTAGGTATTTTGGTAGTGAAAACAAAATACATTGGCATTTGAACCATTGAGGTGTTTGAGGTACTTGATAGATGTACCATACTAGGTACAATTTCATATTTGGGGTTGTATTAGGCTGTAAAATTGATATTTCTACTATAGCATTTGAAGCATTGGGTTTGTTTGTTAACACTGTAGTTGTAGTTGCATTATAGTCTTAAGGGTTGCGTATTACTTACAAAATATTGTCAATCTTATACAGGCCAGTTAAGCTTTAAGGTTTATGCTGGGCATATTACTGTAGTGTAGATTATATATAAAGTTATTACTTATTAGAGTATACCTTTGGCATTTCTATTTAGGTAGTTGATAATTATAAGGATTCTGATATCTGGATTTGTAAATTGGCAGCAAATGACCGTTGAAATAGTCAATGAGTGATTAACTAATAAACATACAACGTAAACGCATGGTGTGGTGGATGGGTATAAAATTCAAAATTTAATAACTAGGCATTACACTTGCACAATTATTTTAGTAATTACAGATTAATATTGGTGTCTAAAATTTGATTTATTACTGACTAAAATTTTTGTTGTATTTTGTTGAGTATTGATTGCATTCTTCTATATTTGTACTTTACACACACGACTTACTAAATAATTAAATAAGTAACAATTTTATTTACAACATTCCGTATGGTATTAAAATTGATTTCAAAATACTGCACTAATTGCAACTTATTTAAATAATATTTTTTGTACTATATTAATGTGTATTTTAATGTGGTTTATTTTAAACTGGTCAGCTTTTGTCTACAACCAGATAATGTACATTAATATTTTTAAATAAAAAATAATTTATTTGATTAAAGTTTGATCATATCTTTAATAAACGCAATTATCAGTTTACAAATATAAAACAAAATTGTACATTATTAACTGATAAACCAATTTAAGTAAGAAAGTTAATCTGCAGTAGTTTGGTTTTGTTTAATTTCAAAGGTAGGTTAGCAAATAATTTTTTTTGTTTAAAATGTTGTGACCTGTTTTGATGCCTAATTAGGCTAAAAAGAATAATTACTGTTAAAAGTATGTATATGGATATGTAACAAGAAATTATGAAAATGTAGAATATTGAACAAGCAATTGAAAATAACAATGAAAAAATAAATGAAACTTTAATAATTTTGAATGAAGGTTTTAATTTACTTCCCTACCGTTCAAAACAAACTTACAATATATAACCCACATAACAAAACGCCTAAGAAAACTACAATACATAACTTTTATTTTTGTGAAATTTGCTATAATATACTTTATTTTAACATAAACAAAACTTAACTAAAAAAGTGATTAATCAGTTTTGTTTTATGTGTTGTAATATTTTAATTCTATTAATATGTAGGAATAATATATTTAAATTAATAATCTTTCTTTGGATTAAAGAAGCGCTTCAACAAATATTTCCAAGTCAAGAAAATCAATAACAGAAATGCCATCAAGTGTGTGCATAGATTAGATATACATACGTACTATAACCTAATTAAGACAATGCACTGCATGGATATACTATCGTACCTGACCTCATTTCTCTTCCCATTGTACAATTACAATGATCACTATTCTCGAAACTCATCTTATAACCCACAAAACATCCTTTGCATGGTTTAGTGCTGAGAATAATTTAATGTCTTTGTCTTGTCAGGACATCAATTTGTATGTCATCAATATTATTCTATATAACTTCTTAACTGACATTACTTTAATCAAATTATAAAAGCCCTTTCACAGTGTACGCATGTTGTTATTTCTAATAAAATAACATCCCCGTGAAATTAATGAGCCATGCCATGTCTTGTCTCGTGATGCGTGCGTTTAAAAAGATTTGTTTATAAAGGTACGTAGTCAAGTGCAAAGTGCGGGAAGGAATGTGATAAAAGGGTTATTTATATTTATATAAACCATGCAAAAATATAGAGTATTCCAGGCGAAACCGTGAACTTTTGCCCCCTTTTAAAATATGAGGTTGACAGTGGTAATAAACAATTCTCTTTATATATAAATTTTTTTCAACCAGATATTCACATTTTGTTTTATTTTTCAACGCGTACATACAAAAGGTCCAAATTGCATTTGCGAGTGTAAAAATGGCAGAGAAAAATTATAATTGGAAAGTTGTAGATAGAATCAAATCAGAAATTTAATTAGATTTTTTATATCCATGCAGAATCAATATTGATTTTCTGCATATTACCAACTGATTTATGAAAGATTTAATAAATACATAATTGGTAATAAATATTAAATTCATTTCGTGTACGGATATAATATGCATGTACGCCGTAGCATTTTATGGCACAAATAAGTTTATACTGCTCCTTCTATTCTTAATTCGTTGGCCGACCAATTTAATAATAAATGGTCTGACTTGCTGAAAAATTTGTTACCTTAGCAGTTATACAAGTAGCGTAGGAAACTTGTTAAAATAAAAAATAGATGATAAAAAATACACATTTTTTATATATGCAAATTTGGCAACTTCATATTTTATCAATTATAACTTACTGCTTGTTTTATCTGAGGTATTATGTCTAAAAATATTAAATTCCACCCCACACAAAATCCTCCACGCTCAAATTACATCAAGTTTCAAGATGGGGATAATTTTAAACTTTGCTAGTTAGCAACAACACATGAATAATAATTAAAATTGGATGTATATATTTTATCAAATCAAACTTTCTAAATAACTTGGCTTTGTTTAAAACTCTTGATGGCATGCCGTTGCCAAGTATTTTGTTTTGGATCAGATTAAGATTAAATGCTTTCTTTGAAATGGTATTTATTAAGATGTAAACTTGATACGTATACAAGTTTTGTAATGTACATTATCTAGATGGTTGGGCATGTATAAAATGGTGTAGATTAGTGTAGTTTTATTGTAATAATAATACGTTTATTTCTTGCCTTTCGGCCTTGAAAATTACATTTACAAATACAATTACAACTTCCCAAAATAATAAAACTTAATCCTTATAAAATTAACACAATTAAGAAAATTTGCTTCTCTGTTCGTATATTTCTTTTCTTCGTTTTTTAACTGCCCTCATCCATTCTACCCCTCTTCCATCCCCTTTCAATACCTCATTTTTTCCCATCTGTTCTTCTCTCATTTCGTTACACTCTTTTAACATATGTTCTATAGTTTCCTTAGTCTCTCCGCACATTCTGCACATTTTCAAATCCTCTTCCATCCAAAATCTTGTCACTTGCTCTTCATTACCACATCTGAATCTTGCAATCATCTTTTTGTCATCTTTACTATATCTATCGCTCTCTAAGTACATTGGCAATTCACTTTCTATAATATGTTCATAATTTGCGTTGTACCTAGACTCTTTCACTCGCATTCTCCTTTCTTGCCTTTGTATATCTCTATCTCTTTCCATAATTTCGTACCATGTCTCTCTCCCAGATTCTCTCATTCTTTCAATTTCTTGGCTCGCATATCCATTTCTATTGTAATAATTTTCCCTGATTTCCCCTAGCTTTTCATTCCTTGCTCTCATTTTCTCTTTCATGCATTCTTGTAATATTTTGCATTCGTGTCTCTGTCTCATTCTTTCTTCATACTTCATTGCTATAATAAATAAACTTTAGTTTTATTGTAAAATATTAATTATGATTTAACGCAGATTATATTTTTGATATAAATAGCTTAATTTAAAAAAATATAATAAAATCACATTTAATTTTATTAAGAATAAAATATTTGAATAAAAATACAAAGAATATATATAAACATGATGTTTTATTTTGTATAGATTAGAAATATGTTATGAAGTAATACTTGCTCATTCAAATGACCGTCTCTGCAATTCTTTTTAAACCGCAACTATTTTCTCAATTTTTTTTATCATACTTTTACAAATATACGGCTTTATTAGTGGTTAGGTTAGGTTAGTTGATGTTGCTGTTTTTTTTAAATTAATTGACTAATGAACAGTAACACTGTAATAATGTAATTGTTTTACTACTTGTATGACACGTGGCACTATATTAAACTAAAACAGTTAGTCAACATGACTCTATGGTGTACTTCATTGATTAAAAGTGTTCTTTTAGCATTGTTTTTAAATGAATAAGGATTAATAACACTACGCGATTAAAATTCATAGTAAACAGTTACACGTTTTTGATAGAATGATTTTTTCATTCAATTTTGAATATTAATATAGTTATTTAAATAAAAATGCGTTTTGTTACTATAAATAATTTGTTTGTAAAAATCAGCAGAATTTTTATGCTTTCCAAGATTCAATTTGTGAATACAGCCTCTTGTCGACTTAATTTGTTTTATCAATTGAACTTTATATAGACGGTAACTAAGTTTGTTTTTTTTTAATTTGCTGAAATTTGCTGCTAAAATCATTAAATTGTTAGGAACGACGGCAAATTAAGGTGTTTTTGTTTTTTTCAATACTTTTTGTTGTCACGGCAATGTTTTTAATTGATCGTTTTTAGTCAAATGCGTTTTGATGTTTTGTACTGCATCTCTTTTTTTTTATTTTTTTTATTTGCTTTTAATTAACAATTTTGTTTGGCACACGGTCAGATGGAAGATCTGTATATTAGTGATTGAAGTAAATAGTAAAATAATTGTAGGCGTTTTGCAGTTGTGTAGGGTATTCTAAAAATTGAATTTTAAAAGATTATAGATACAACCGTAAAAGAAAAGTTGGCTATGCAAAAAATGGAGGGCAATTCAAAATACTTTTTAATTATACACTTTTAATAAAAGCAAAATAATGGGTGCCGTATTGCAGGAGTTTTACTTTTATTTGCGTTGTTGATAAGACTAGGCTTGCCAAACATTTATAGACTATCCAAATCCAATTTTAGAAAAATTTAATCAAAAATTTTACCGTTAAAAAATCAACAGACTGGTCAAAAATTAAAAAAAAAACATCACTTCAACAACCCGCATTAATTTTTTACCAATTTAATTACACTAAAGTTCTCAATTGAAAAACAAAATTTCTTTTTTGTAAAACTGCTTTTGGCCACAAATTGGTTTTTTTTAATCAACGACCAAATTAAAAAAATTAAAACATTTTTGGGATTGGTTGCCATATGTATTTATTTATTTAAACATATGCCATTCTACCTTTCGGTGTATGGCTTTCTACATTATTTTGTTAGATATAGTTCTCTTCATTTTTTTTGTCCAGAGTTGTTTGTTTGGTTCCTTCCCACGGTATTCTCTTTCTTTCCGCTTCTTCTTTTACATAGTCGTTCCAGGCTTTTCTCGGTCTTCCTTGGGTTTTTTTTCCCATTTCTCTTGTTTCATATATTCTTTTCGTTATTTGAGTATCTTTCATTCGGCATACATGTCCTAACCATCTTAGTTGTCCATCCATTATTTTTTTATTTATGGGTTCTATTTGTAAGTTTTGTCTGTGTACATCGTTTCTTATTCTGTCTCTTTTTGTTTTATTTTCTATCTTTCTTAGGAATCTCATTTCTGTTGCATTTATTCTTGTTTTGTGTTTTTCTGACAATGTCCATGTTTCGCTGGAATACATTATTGTTGGTCTTATTACTTTCTTTACAATATCTGTTTTTATGTTTTTTGGTATTTCTTTTCTTTCAAAAAATGTATTTTTCATCATGTTGAATATTTTCCTGGTTTTTCCCATTCTTTCATTTATTTCGTTGTCTATCTTTTCTTTATTGTTAATTATCGTTCTTAAGTACTTAAAATTTTCAACTTGTTCAATCTTTTTTTCATGTAGTGTTATTCTATGGGTTTTGTTTTTTCTTGATATTATCATTGTTTTGGATTTGTTTATGTTGATCTTCATGTTTATTTTTGTTAATTCCATGTTTATTATGTTGATGTTGTGTTGTAAATCTTCCTCCGTTTCCGTCATTTTTGCCATATCGTCTGCAAATAGTAATTCCATAATCTTTGTTGCTTCCATCTTCCGATATCCTACTTTTAGAGTCTTCAAACTTTTCTTTGCCTTTTCTATGGCTTTATCTAACACTATTGTAAATAGTATTGGACTCAGTACACACCCTTGTTTTAGCCCGATCTTGGTTTCAAACTCATTGTTGGTTCTAACAATATTCTTATTTTCTTTGTATAAAGCTTTTAATAGATTTATAGTTTTTCCGTCTATGCCTCTCTTTTGAAGTTTTTTTTTATATAAATTTTCTTTTTATCTGGTCAAATGCCTTCTCTAGATCGATGAAGCAGATATGGATGTCCCTTTTCTTATTTAAAAATTTCTCGTTTAGTTGTCTTATTATGAATATAAGATCTTGAGTGCTTTTCTCTCTTCTGAATCCGCATTGTGTGTCTTCTATGGTATCTTCAATTTTGTCTCTTATTCTTTTTTTTTATGATTCTTGCTAGAGTTTTTTCCAGTACACTACTGATCGTGATTCTTCTGTAGTTATTGCAGTTTCTTTTATCTCCTTTCTTGTATATAGGTAGTATTATTCCCATGTTTCATTCTGCTGGTATTTTTGTGTTTTTAGCTATGTCATTGAGTAGTTCTGTTAATTGTTCTATTCCTTCCTTACCCATGTATTTGATCATTTCCGGTGTTATGTTGTCTATGCCTGGTGCTTTTCCTATTTTTAGTTTTTTTATGGCGTCTATAACTTCTTCTTCCTTTATTTCCTCAATTTCTGGCATGTTAGTATCATCTTCTTCATGTTTCTCCGGGTTTAGGTTTTCTGCTTCTGTCAGTTCTTTAAAATATCCTCTCCACCTTTCCATTATTTTATCTTCTTTCGTGAATATATTTTCTTTTTTGTCTTTTATGTTCATCATATTGTATTCTTTCTTCCTTATTATCTGTTTTAGTGTTCCATAGAATAGTTTTTGGTTTTTTTAATAGTTTTCCGCCATCTTTTTACCAAATTGATTCCATGATTTTTTTTTTAGCTTTTTGCACCTTATTATTTACTTCCTTTTTTTTAATTTTGTATTTTTTATAGTCTTTTTCCTTTTTTGTACTAATGTATTTTTTCCATTTTTCTTTTTTCTCTATAATTTTCAATTTTATTTCATTTGTCCACCATTCAGTTTTTTTATTATGTTTGTTCTCTATTTTTGCTGTTTCACAGCTTTCTTTTGCTGCTTCTTATATAGTGTTCTTGAATGTTTCCCATTTTTCTTCTACTTTCTTTGTTTCTCTAATTTTACTACATTTCTTTTCTACTATCTCTTGGAATCTATCTCTGTATTCTTTTACTTTAAGTTTGTAACTTTTTATTTTTTCTTTTACCTTCTTTCTTCTCTTATCTGTTTTTTCTTCCATTTTTCTCAAGTCCATTTTTACCAGGTAATGGTCGCTTCCGATTTCTGCCTCTCTTGATACTTTTACATTTAAAACATTTTTTCATTTTTGTTTGCTTATTACAAAGTAGTCTATTATTGATTTTTTGTTTCTAGTCGGTTCTTCTCTCGTAAATTTGTGTATCTTCTTGTGTTCAAATTTTGTGTTTGTTATAATAAGGTTGTTTTCTACGCTTAGTTCTATAATTCTTTCTCCATTATTGTTTCTGGTTTCTTCTCCTCATTTTCCCATGTATTCTTCTATTCCTGCGTTTTGGTTTCCAACTCGTCCGTTTAAGTCTCCCATGATTATTACATTTTCCAGTCTTTCATCTATTTCATTCTGTAACTTTTCAAAAACTGCTTTTTTATTTTCCTTTTTAATTTTTTTGATTTTTTCTCTTTTTGTACTCATTTTCCTTTTCATTGCTTTTCCGTTATCCGAGTATTTGTTCCGGTTTGTTTTGTTTGTTAATAGTTTTTTGACGCCGCTTGTTCTTCTTTGTCTTCTCTTTTTGTGACCCCCTTTTCTAGTTCATTCCATTCATAAAGTTCCTCATTGATTATTAATTTTCTGTATCCAATTTTAACTCTATTTCCTTTTTCCATCTCCTCTTTTGCAATGCTTCTAATTTCTCTCTGTATTTTTTTTTTCTTTCCATGTGAGATCATTGTCTATGTATGTATTTGTATTTTATAGTTTACTTTTGGCTATCATGATCCTTTTTTTCTGTTCTCAGTTTGATATTTCCAATTTGATGATTTCGTTTTCTGTATTTTTGTTTAGCTATGTTATTTTCTTAATGTCTACTTTAACTTGTAACTTTTCTTTCATCCACTGTTCTCTCCTTCTGTATTCTCTGTTAAATTCAAGCCTTTTATTATAATGTTGTTTTTATTCTTTATTTTTTCTTCTCTTTCAATTTTTTGTTCAATATTTTCTATTCTATCTGTTAGGCTTTTCACTTCTGTTTTCCAGATTTCTTCTTTTCTCTCCATTTTTACTTTTATTGACCTTATCTCTTGTTTTATTTCATTCATATTTTTATCTATTTTATTCATCATTGTTTGGACTATTTTCTTTAATTCCTCCATCGTTATGTGTCTGTAAAAATCTCTTCTGCTTCCTTATTTTTTTTTTCTTACTCATTTTTTTTTCTCCTCTTTTCTTTTGATCTGGTGATCTTATGGTTTTTTTACTTCTGTTAAATATATTATGGCTTTCTTCTTTTTCTATTTCTCTTGTTCTTTTATTCATTCCCTTGTTTTTTTTTGTATTTTAATTCAATTATGTTAATTTAACTTAAATATAAATATAAATGCGTGGCGTGACATTGTGCCGTACCACTCGCACCTGTCTCCTTTTACCGTACCCTCTTGCTATATGTCGTCCTCTCTTCTTCACTGACTGGCAATTTTTATCCGCTTGGAATTTAATGTTGTTATCGCTGGTTTTTGTCACTGTTTCACTTTTCTTTATTACACTACCGCACACTTTTAATTTATATTTTCTATTTTATTTAGGCACTTTTGGCTTTAGTGATAAGTTCCGTTATTACGAAGTGGTTATCGACTGTGACCAAAATACGTGCCATATGTAGCAAAGTTAAATCAGCGGAAAAAATTCTTTTTTTCTTGCAACTTTTCAAAAAAATTGTTTTAAGTTTGGGACAAAAATCTGGATTTTATTATTATTCTGCACAAATTTTGGTTACATTTTGGGCAAAACTCAACAATCAGTATCAAACATCCGTAACGTGATAATGATTTTTGCAAAAAACTCTTTTTTGTGATTACGACAATCCTTTACAGATTTTTAATTTTAAGTTTTTTATTTTTGGTCAGTATCTTTTTAGTAAATTTTTCTTTTTTGGTTTTATTTAATTCTTTTAGAAATTTGTATTTAGAGATACACTTAATATCTGGTTTGCAGAATTTAAAAATTAAATTTTTGTAGACCACCTTACGGTTTTTGAAATTTACTCATAATACCAAAAAAAAGGTCGCAAAATGCAAAAAAAAACTGAAAACTGCTAGTTGATGCATTTTTAAATCTTTTTAGACAAACCTCACTAGTAGTGTCAAAAAAAAATTACGTTTTCAAACCCTCTGCGCAATTGTTCAGTCAATCTATCAATGTCTGGTTGGCAACTATTTTGTCACTTGGGGTTTCCAAACTACAAAACATTCTATGCTTAAAAAAGTTACAGCACCAGAAAGGAGCAAATGTTTTGGAAATAATGCCGTCAAATTTTGCGTTTCCTTTGACGTGAGTTAACAATTGTATTTTCAAAAAAACTATAAACGCAACACTCGATAATATATATGATAAGTGTGAAGTGAAAACTTTTCTTAAACCTTAGTTACAACGATGCATTGGTCAATGTATTATTTAAATGGCAAAATGCATGCTTGTAATTTGTTTATTACGACACTTTTTACAATAAAACAATTTTATTAAACAAAATTATACATACCAACATGTAAGCAACAAATTTATTATATAAAAAACGATGCATAAGAAAATAAACAGTAAATAAACAGCTATGAACATAAATAGAAATGATGAGTTTAGAAAATAATAAAAACAATTTTTTTTAATATATCAGAAAAACTAGCATGATTATCATGCTTGTCAATAATTTTTTAAAAAAATATTTGACCGGATAAATGACGTTAAAAGCATTGTCCATAACATGTAAAGAACTGGTCAGATAAAAATCGCAATTGTCTTTTTATTTGCAACAATTTTGGTTATATCTTTGTAAAACTTTAACAATCAATATCAAATCTTTATGATTTTTATAATTTGCCACAAATTAACTCTTTTTAAGGACAAACTTTTAGATTTTGAAATACCGCTGTAAATTTAAATAAACACTGTTTAGAGTGCTTTTTTTGGTTTTTGGTCAAAACTTCTGGACTTTCTTAATTTTTTTTTACAAATTTGCGTTTCTGAAATTAAATTTAAATTTGATTTTAATTTGTAAAAATTGAGAGAAGAAACAATCCGCAAAAGTTAATGTGGTTTGTTTGTTCTAAATTTGTCATTAAAAAATTGCATTTCTAGCCAAGAAAAGCATAGTTATCGATTAGGTTATCTAAAAAAAAAAAAATTAACAACCCAAATATTAAAGATGTTTGCCGTCTTAAAAAGTTTGGCATAGAGTAGAAAGTAGGTATATGGGTGCTTAACTAACTTTTCAACTACAATTTGATTAACTAAGTTTCAATATTTATTTAGATAAAAATAGACAAGTGCCGTTTTAAAACCATTTTATCAGTGGAGATGAATCTTATTTACTTTTTGAAAATGTCACTTACATTGCGGGTGGATCTACAGTTTTGAGTGGATTTCGATACACTAATTAGATTATTCATTCATTCCGGACTAGAGACATTTTTTAGTTGTAAAATTCATTGAGGTCAAAGTGGGTTGGAGAGTGGGAGAGCGTATATGTTTTTAAAATAATCTCAGTTGTAAGATTCGAATTTACAATCTTAGATGCAGCAGTCGGATACCTAAACTACTGCGCTACGCTTCTCTTTAAAAATTATTTACTTAAAGATTATGGCAAACGCAAATAACAAATAGTAAAATGACAAAGATCAGCGTCAAGATTGACAAATCTGTGACAAAAACTAAAGCACAAGTAATTTAATATTAACAGCAACGAACGTCTTAGTAAAGCCATAAATGTGCAAATTAAATTGTTGTGCATTGCGTGATTGATTTAAAGAGATTGGATTTATTTTATTATTTGCCATCATCTTTTACAAAGGTTTACTTGGACTACAGTATTAATTGTTAAACACTTATAAACTGGAAAGCAGAAATGAGTTGGAAAGTTATTAAAGTAGATAATGATTATGTTTTTGAATGACCTAATAAGCATGTTTTAAGTGTATTTGATTGTTTTGTAGTTTATAATAAATACCATAAGGTTAATGCATAATATAATATATAATATAATTATCCGCCATTTTTGTTTAGAGTTTGTTTTTGTTTTGTAATGATTTGGATTTGAATGGTTTTGTGGTTGTCTGCAAACTCATGAGGGATACATTCAGATAATTTTCACATTGAGGTTTTTGAAATGACAAAGTTATTTTTTATAGACAAATAAAAACGTCGCAAACCTTTAACTTTTGCGCAAGTACGGTGAGCGCTTCACTTTAGGTTTAGAAGTCAATTTTTAGCATATAACCAATTTTTTTTAATTTCTTTTAAATTTTATAAAATCAAACTTTTTTTGCCACTAAAAGAAAACTACGAGACTGTATTATGCTTTATCGGTAAGTATTTTATTTTGCTATTTTATCAAAAGTTAATAAAAAAATCCAAAAAAACTTTAACTATAATATATTAAAATAGGAAAAACTACAAGGTCTCTAAAGTAACTATGCTAAACAATCATTTGGTGAGGTTAAAAAAGAACACCGTGCAGAAGGGTAATTTTTTAATATAAAAGAATATCTGTTATGAAACATTTTTTCCACTCTGGGTAGTGTGCCCACTTTTTTTGCTCTGGAGGCAATTTCTAGACGTCTTTTTTAAAGTTCAAATATTTTTATAGTCTTATGTCTAAATATTTTATGGTATTTAAGGTTTGGTTTACTCTCATATGTCAAAGATAGACAATTAACAGTATATCTTGATGAAAAATGCTCAGAAGATTATAATCTTGACTTGGGAACTCTTCAGGGTAGTGTGCCACTAATGTTTCTGCTTTATATAAATGATTTACCGTCATACATTTCTTATGGTAAGATTAATTTGTATGCGGATGACACAACTATTATTTTTGCAGATCTCAACTGCAACAAATTGCAATACAAAACAAATGTAATTATTAAAGAATTTACGAGTTGGTGTTAGAGAAATCATTTGATTGTAAATTATAATAAAACAACGTTGATAGGATTTACTGGTATGTACAGATGACCAGTATATAATATCTTTAAACAAAAGCTTGCTAGAGTAATTATACAGTCAAATTTCTGGGTACTTTCTTTGACAGTAAACTATGCTGGAACAAACAGATAAATTGAGTATGTGCAAGATTAGGTCGGTATTACTATGCTACATTGTCACTTACGTCATCATTAAATGAATATTGCATTGTAAATATATATTATGCGCTGGTGTACTCAGTTTTAAATGATTATATATTATCTTGCGGACAGGCAGTTGACATTGGTTGAGTGCTAATTGCTCAAAAACAAATTATTTGTTTAATGTATGGTCTAAAAAAGTTTGATTTTTGCAGAGAAGTATTTGTCCAAAATAAGTTTATGAAAAAATTTCTTAAATATGCTGTCATTTATTATTTTAATATGTTACCAAAGCAAATAAAATTGTTAACTAAACTGTCAGTTTTTAATAGTAAAATTAAACAAATTTTATTAAATAAATCTTTTTATAATCTACAAGAATTCGAAGAGTATATTATTTTTTAATGTTTTTATTATTTACTGTACTTATAATTATTGTATAGTGTACAGAGTGTATTTTAAACATTTATATTGTATTTTTAAATTGTGATTTATTTTTTTATTTTGTATTGACATGTGTATATGTTTCTGGGCATCTTAAAACACGAATAAATATTCTATTTAATTCTATTCTATTCTATTCATCAATTTTTTTATCTTAGGTTTAGGTTTACTAGTCTTTTGCTAGGACAATAATTACTAGATTGTCTGCGTATGCAATAAACCAACGTTTTCTGGTTTGTTTAGAACTCTATTGTATAAGACGTTCCATAGTAGTGATCCGAGCTTTGCGGAACTTTGTTCTTAATCATGTGTTTCTTTTCTGTTTTTGTGGATAATGGATCTGATCGTAAGCTTATTTATAATAATGCGGTGTTCATTGCTTTTTTGATACCTACTGTGATTAGAGCACTGTCTTTCAGCTTTTCTATAGTGTTCAGAAGACATATTGACCTGTAAGCCCTGGTTATTTACTTGTTAGGTTTTGTTTCTAATTGTTTGTGACTTTTTTTTTTCGGTGTCCTATTTATAAGGTTTAGTTTGACGTCGGGTTTTTTTTTGACAAAAATGTTCACTATTTCCGCAGGAATGTTGTCGTGCTTTTTTCAATTCAGTCTCAATCCATATAATATTTTATCTTTCTCTTGTCATATTTGGTTTTCCACCTGTTTTTTTTTGTTGGCAAAATTTTTGTTTAGCTTGCTGATTAGTATCAAGTCAGTATTCCTTTCTTTTGCCGTTGTTTCTTTCAGATTGTGACATAGTGCTCTAATCCTGTTTGTGTTCATCTGGAGTTTTTTAATAATTTAGATTTTGTTTGTTTGATGGTTATACGTCATATTTTGCTGTTTTCTATCTTTTGTTTATCTATTAGCATTTTCTATTCAAGACAGAGCATAGTTCTTTACAAAAGTAGCTTTTGATTGAAAGTTTTTTTTATGTGACCGGTTTGTTGGCATTTGTGGCAGACTAGAGAATTCAAATGTTTGTCTGTTTTACAATGTATTTATCTCTAGGATATTTAGTATTTTTTTGCAAGATCTTTCTTAAATTTTGTTTTGGTTGTTGTGCTTTTTTTTACTGCTGTCTACTAAGATTTTTTTAGTCTCTACTTAATCTTTTATTTTCTTAATAAAGTTTACGATAGTCTCTATTTTCTGTTTGGTTTTAGTGAAGTCAATGTTTCATTGTTGGTTTGAGCAGTTTTTTTCCAGCTTATTGTTCTTTAGCCTTTACTTTTCTGTTCACTTCGATTACAATGCTTGTATTTTTGAACACTTATTTTAACATGTTTTTGCATGTCGTCCCTTAGGCGTTTATTGTAACCGTGCAGGCTGTTTTTTTAAATTCTGTATGGCAGGTTTGCCAAGTTTTTTTGTCTAATTTCTTTTTAACGCAAAACTTGGAAGAATGCGACAAGAACATACAAAGTAGATAACTGAGGGAAAAAATCTACAAAGGAAAGATGTTTTAAAACTACTTGCTAAATTCAAACGGCTACGGTTTTCAAACATATAGTTACTGACGTTTGTGTCTTAAATAAATTTTACACCGGAAGCTACCATTGAGTCTTACAAACCACACTCATTATCAATATTGAAAAATAAAAATATTGAAACAGCTAAAACAACGCAATACAAAAAGGAACTTTTATTTTGTTTTCTTGTAAACAAATTTGACATGTTAAGTGTGCAGTTAAGAAGAAACAAAAAACTTAAAAATTAGCCAAAATACTTACTAACTAATTGAGAAATGCTGCACTAAAGATTGTGGGCTTAGAATTTATCTACCACTTTATAATTTGCCTTGTCAGAGTAGGGTTTATGACTTCTCTGGTTTAGAGTAGATTATTAATCTCTACAGTGGTTTGGAGTCTACTTAAAACTGTAATGTAAGTTGCTAGCATTACAAGTGAAAAAAAAGGCTTACGCGTCATTAGTAGAGTAAAAAGTGTTTGGTAGTAGATAACAATCGATCAAGGAGGTTAAAGAAGATAATTTAATCATAAAAGTTTTTAAAAACTGTTATCACAAGATAAAGCTAAAATGATCAATTTTTTTTACAAAAACGAATAAAAAGTAAGAAACCAACAAGATATTAGTGACATAATAAAGCAATACTATACTAAACTATAATGTGCAATCTTTTCAAATCCTAACAATAGGTGGTTGACAATTGTGAATTGACTGGCCAGTAAAGTTTTATCATCTACTTGAACAAGCTACAATAGGAGGATTTGGCATAGCAATCTGCTTACACTTTTGGAATAGCCAATTGAAAAAAAGCAAAGAATATAATATTTTGTTACAATTTGTTTGTAGATTACAAAAAGTTATTTGATTTCATTAAATTGTAAGCTATTTTGGCCGCAATGGAAAATGTTAGTGAATTTATTAAAATGTACCTAGGTAGTAAACATAAAAACGCCACCCTTCAAGTACACAAATGAGGACATTATAAGGAAAGCGTACGAACAAATAAACACAATGTTTTCAAATCTATTCATTTTGGCAAACATTTTTAAGAAACTATCTTGGTACACAAATGGCATCTATGTTGATGGAAAATATATGAACCATTTCTTGATCAGCAGTGATTTAAATAATTGGAAAACAAGTTAAATGAAAAAAAAAATTAGAAGATTACAAAATAGTTGAGCTGCAATTGGTTGTATGCTACATACAAAAAAATCCCAAAAAATTCAAGCAACGACAGGTATATAAAACAAACAGATTACGCATTACATAGCAAGTGATTGAACGTGCAATGTTAAGATAGAATTTGTAATAAAAAAATAACAGAAAAATAAGTAGATAAGATTACTGTAAATGGATTAGTTTTATAACTTCTTGGCAGCTAAGGGAAACAAAACCTCAAATGCGATATAGCTTTGGATAATTTTTTTGGGAAAAAAAGAATGAAGCCTCACATTTAATAACAATAAGCAACAATAATATACAAAATTAAAAATAAAGAAATTAAAAAAAACCTCCAAATAAAAAGTAACAAAGAAATTCACGGACATAACACTAGAAAAAGAAGCAATATACATGTACACACAACAAGGACAGAAAAAGCAAAACAAACAATACTAGGCAATGGACTACTTACGTACAATCATCTGCCTAAAAGTATTAAAAAAACAAAGACTTATAAAGAATTCAAAATAAAAATAAAAAAACACTATATATTAACAAGATCGATACAAACAAATGAATAAAAATATATAATATACACAACATAAATGGGCAATTCTATTGCATTGAAAAACTTGCCTATGTATTTTTTTTAGTTTCTATAACTTATTAGTAGTTTTTTGATCGGTATATAAGGGTATGAAACCCCTAAAAAAAAATCTACGATGTTTTTTAGTTTTTTTTTCGTTATTTAATCCGATAGATGGAGTCTATGTACCGCAAGCGCAAAAACTATCAGACAAAGAGTAAAATTACCCAAAAGATGTCTTTGTTAAATTTCTGAAATAAGCTTAAAAAATATAATCCAAATAGTCCAAATTTAAGTAAATGTTGAACAAATTTTTTTTTCTAGATGATTTTTTTTGCCAGATAAGCACGACACTGACTATTTTCTATGTAGAATTGTTTGCAAAACTAAATTTTTCAATAATATTTGATGTATAGTATTTCTGAAAACTACTAAATGTGCATTTGTAAAAGTTTATGTTGAAAAATAGGCTTATTTTTGCAGTTTTTTTTTTGAGTTTTAGACTTTTAAAACCCAATTAATTTACATCAAAACACGTCAACTTTGGCGGTAAAAAAATATTTAAAAATGCTCTTTTTTCCCCAGCCCACTGTGAACAAAAACATGGTTTTATGACTTTTGCGGCTTATAGACAGGGTATAGACTTGAATTGGCGCCAGATTTAGATTCTACGGAAAATTTATGATTGATTTCATTAGTAAATTTTTTTTTGAATTAAAATTGCGGTTTTTAAACAAAAAATGCGATTAAGTTAAAAAACGACATAAAAACTTTAAAAAATTGTAGAATTTTTTTATTTTTCATATATCGATCAAAGAACTACTAATAAAATATAAACACTAAAAAAAAAATACATAAACAAGTTTCTCAATGCACCCCCCCCCCCCAGCTCTGGTCCGTTTGAAATGGAATTTCCCAAATATCAACTAAGATAATTGGAAACATAAAATGCTGCCCGAAATACAAAGCTCTGCAGCCATCCATATGTAGACGATGTAGAGCAGCAAGTGCAAAAAAACAAAAAAAAATTAATGATCAGCAGTCAGCTTTATTCACACAGCAAAAAAAAACTAAAAACTATAATAGAAGGGGTTTGCTAACGTTAATTTAATGCTTCAAACAAAGAAGAAGAAGTAGGAACCTTGAAAAGTGATTGTTAAAATTATCTTAAATAATAACAAGATTTAACGTATTTCATTTTTGGTGCATTGTGGAAATTAATTGATAGGTTTGAGAAAATGCTTTTTGTGTGAGCGTATTGTATATAATATTTTAGATTAAATATTAGTGAAATAGACTCTAATTGTGTTTGTCTAATTGTAAATGATTTAAAAAAGACCGTGAATAAAGTAACACTAAATACACGAACTCAAATAACTATGAGACGCAAGTAAAACAGAAAATATTTTTAATTGGATGTTAAATATGCAGTCAGGATAAAATGATATTACAATAAATTACATTCATTTATATTTGGTTGTTTAAAAAATATTTTCCTTAACTTGTTTTGTTTTGAATCATTTTATATTCATTAATTAAAAATAAAACATTACGGTGCCCGGCGCCTTCACCATTGTGTAACGATACATTTTCCTACATATGTATTTTCCACCTGTTACAAAGCTAGATTTTTTTTAAATAACTAAATTATATATTCAATATATGTATTCTGTCATGATGATTGGTCGAATTACTTATTAAACTTAGTAACAAGTTAATATTCCGAAAATTTATTATTCAAATGAAAACATTGTCATCGTTAAATATTTAGTATTAATGAGCGTAATTAGTGTTAGTATGCCAGAACAACTTGCCTATGCTAAAAAGTACAACAAAAAGTAATATTCACAAACACATATTTACATATGACGAATTAATGAGATTGTGAAAATGGGAGTTGTTTGAAACAATAATTAATTCCCGCATTATATGTAGGCGCAGTATCAGGGCTGTGATATATTACGTGAAAAATTAACTCGCAAAGCTAGTTTTCTCTTTTCATTCCGACTTTATGGAAACAACATAAAGATATAGTAACGATAAGAAGAAAACTTTTGGCGGGTAGTTAGTAGATCTATTGTTTGATGGCAAGTTCGACCGTTAATGGCTCTGTCAAGGCTTTAGGATACGCAGTGTTTGTTCTAAAGACAGCTTTTATTGATGATAGTTCATTATTGCGAGTTACCAAGAGCGACACCGACTAATTGTGTTTGCTTAGAAAACTGACCATAAATAATATTTAACTTTCCTTCCCTCTATTATTTTTCCTACAACACGTATTTTTTCCTATATTTATTTACGTGATGGCTTTTATTGGCTCCTCCTTTGTGTGCGATATAACTGTCAAAATGAATTGATATCGTAAAAAAAGAAAAGTTTACGATGTGGATATTAAACTCATAACTTCTTTGCAAACTGGAGCTTCCATATAAATTATCAATTATGTATGATGTATGGTGACCGGCGAGTTTATAACATGACAATTCAATTAGTTTGAATTTATATTTTTGCCTTGTTAAATGTTCTGCTCAAACTTAATTAGTATAATTTATTTTGCAAGTTCTGTAGTGAAGTGAGAAGTGTTCTGCCACCGCTAGTGGGATTCAAACCCGCACAAACTGCACACAACGGACTGGAAACCAGTGCTTCAATCCATCACTGAGCTACAATCGCTTTAATCAATGTTTGTTTATGGGGCCCGGCTCCAAGCAATATATTTCAAAACTTTTCAAATTGAACCATATCTGAAATTACTCCTCCAAAAATAATGAACTCACAAACTATAACATATCTACGAGAGAATCGGACTAATGTCGTTATAACTTTACAATATTAATACCTGTCAATGTGTCAGCGTGATAAATGAATCTAAATACACGCATATTTAACACAATATTATATTCATGGATTCATGGAAATTTTTAAATTGATTTTTCAATTTAATTTGTTTTGATGTTTGTTTGGACTGATTTTACATTTATTGATTTGATATTTTTTATACAAATTTAATGGAATTATATTACTGATGTATTATGACTAAAAACAAAATTTAAATTCAATTTTGAAACAAATATATTTTAAATTAAATTCTCTCTTATTACTTGATATTTTTTGCAATATCTTATATATATATATATATATATATATATATATATATATAGAGTTTTTTTTAACAAGTTTATAATAACATTTATATATAAATATATTATATATTTTGTTCTTCTACATCCGTTTAAAGCTTTGTAACTGTAAATAATATATTTTGGTAGTGTTATTATATTTTTTATACAATGTAAGTATGTAAATTATATTATTTATTTAATTGTTTTTATTTTGGAATTAGAGAGCTGTAAAAAAAAGTTTTTGTATAAAAGTACAACAAAATTGAGTTGAGTTGTGTTTAATTAAGAGCAATAAACATAAGATTGATAGTGGCTTATATTTAGCTATTCCGGCACTATAAAGCTCTCTTTTGGACTGCAGAAAGCTTTTGTTAGCGTTTTTTCTTAAAACAGCAAACAATTGGCGTATTTTCTTGCTGCTTGCAAACCGTTTTACCTGCTCCTTAGTAATACGTTTTTTGTTGATCATAAGTTGCAAGTAATGGCTGCTTGGTCCAAGCGTCAATTTCAGAATTGTCATTTTTTATAAAATGGTGGTGTAGTAAACACATTGATTGCTGTAGAAGTTGCAAAGTTAATAGTATGTTTGTCACAAATTTTTTTTTTTGGTAGCAACGGAGCAGATGTAAAAGTTAAAACTGTTGTTACTGTTTTGCGTAAAACTTTTTTTGTATCGTTTCAGCAATGTTTTTGCTAAAAAAAATTAAAAATTGGTTGAATCCCTATCTGAACACTTTTTAGCTTTTGTCAAGTGGACAGAGGTCTTAATAGTGTTAGATTTTTTAGTTATTAGATACGAGCACTAAAAGTAATTTTTATTTTGACAATTTTTTTATTATGTGCCCCTATATTTTAGTTTTTAGTATAATTTATGTATGTACATCTTGGGAAAATAGAAATATTATTATTATTTTTAATATAAAGTTTTTATACCAATCATGTTGTGGATGTTTGTTTGAAGAAATTTTAAAGAACAGTTGCCCAAATTTTTGCTTTTATGTTTTTCTTGCCGTCAAATTTTGTCGAATAGCCAGACCGTTGTAGATCGTCAGTTTGTTGGTCAATTTTCAATCTTACAAATTTTTTGTTTAATTCCTTTACGTTTTAAGTCGCTTTTGAACATAGCCAATGCGTTTTTTCTTGGTAAATGTAATATCTTTGTAGGAAACGCTGCCAACTACTGTACGTCACCGTGTTGCCTACATAATTCACGTACTGGACATTTTTTTTTTAAACATTGAATAATTTTTTGCATCTAGTCAACATTTTATTTTTTCAAATGACTTTTGATGGTTGTTGCAGCAATCATTTTTGTGATCTTTTTTCTAGCACGCATTCTCAGGAGTTTTATTTGTTCTATGTTTTGCAGTAATACAATTTTACTGCTATGTTTTAGACTTCAAAATTTAATCAAAAAGATGACCCCAAAAATCGTCTAAAACTTGCGGTTTTGGTAAGAACTGTCTCTTAATACTAGCAAGCCTGTACTCCTCGCATTTAGTATGACTTTTTCTTTAGCTGCATTTTCTATTGCTATATTGGCGACGGTTATTGCTGCTTCTAAAGTGTTAGAACAAATGTTCTGGTATGTCTGCTGCTTTAACGTTTTTGGTAGGTCTATTAGTCTGCAAAATTTCTGCATTGCAGCAGAATCTATTTCAAATAGTCCAGACACAAATGTGATTTTGTTATTAATGTCATAAGCTTTTCTAGCAATTAACGGACATAAATTTAAGATGGTTGGTTTACAGGTTTTTATACACAGATTAAATCCAAGACCGCGGATACTTGCTTTCTGAAAAAGTTTATGAATTGATATTAACAAAACATCCATTGCAGCTTCCACCGCTTAATTTTTTTTACCATGCTGCTTGCGGTCTCCTGTTTAGCTTTTATACATGTTTTGCGTTTTTGAACAAATTTTTACTTGGAAAACTGATACATTAACCGTGTTATGTACGCTTGCGATAAACTAACATCAACACTATCTGGTGGGAGAAAAGGATCAGTTTGTTACTCATAACGACAAATAAGTAATTTTAGTTTTAGAAAATTGGGGTCATTATTATAAAAAAAAATGTTGATTTCTTTTAAACTCAATAGCTTGTTTAATTATAATGAATAAATTGGCATAAGTACAATAATTTATAACGTAAAGGAACACTGCGTACTTGCGACGCAGTGTTTTTTCAGTTTTAGGTTCAAGTAAAAACTGTGTTTTAAACACTGCTTCGCACTTTTGCGCCGCCCTACAATGCATTTTAATTTGCTCTTATAGAGTACTAAAATTTGTATTGTACTATCCTGCGTTGACTGTGTTGGCTGCGTCTCAATGTGCGCTTGAGTTTAAGCTCTTGTACGTGGTTTTGATGTCTTTAGACTACTTTTTAAACAACATTTGTATACAATTTATTAAAAAATAATGAATTGTTTAAAAACTTTTTTTTTCTTTTTTTTTTCTTGAGCTCTAAGTGGGTTTTGGCTTCCTATGTGATTTTGTTCCAGTTTTTCTAATTACGAGCGACTCTCTTCTAATTGTTTTGAGGTTTTTTTTACTGCGGAAATTTATATTCTGCGATGCCTTTCTCTAGGTTTTGCTTCCATTGGTCACCATTCTGTTATTATTTTGGCGCTTCTTTCCTCAACCATTCTGATGACGTGTCTTAACCAACAAATCCTTTAAGTTTTAGTGAACATAACTATATCTGCTTTGTTGATTAGATGTGCTAACTTGTAAATTGCTGCGTTGGCCCAAAGATTTTTTGCAGGATTTTTTTGTCAAAGATCTTGAGAGAGTTTTTCTCTTTTTAATTTTGCGTTCAAATTTCACTAGCGTGAGTGACCACAGGTCTAAGGAGGATCTTGTAGATTTTAAGCTTGCATGTTCTGTTCAGGATCTTTGAGTTTAGTAGGGATCTGTTGATGAAATAACACCGCGTGTTTTTTATTATCCTTATCTCGACCTCTTTTTTTGTATGTTTTTTTGTTTAGTTGCGTCGTTTTCAACTGCTGCAGGTTCTGACCATTTTTAGAGAAATTTATAACTTTGGTTTTGTTTTTATTTATTTAAAGCCCTGCTTTTATGGTCGTATGATTTCGTTCTTGGATCGTCTCGGCAAGTGTGTTTTCAGACTTACTTATAACTATGTTGTCGGCGTAAGCGCACACTTGCCGTAGTTTTGAGTTTATTGCTTCTTTTCAGTTGACTTTTACTATTGCAGAGTGTAGTACAAAATTAAATAGTAGGGACGATATCTCAAAAAACTCAGATTGACTTTTTTGTACTATCACCGCCGACTTAGTTTTGTCTAGCATCATCTTGATTAGATTGGCTAATTTTTTTACTAGACTTTTGTAAAGCTTTCTTCTATATACTTTATCAAAGGTTTGTTTAAAATTAATAAATAATTTATAAATATCGATGTTATGTTAATAGCATTTTTATGCTGTTTACCGCAGCATATGTAGTCTGTTGTAGATTGGTTAGGACTGAAGCCACATTGATATTCCTCCAATGTGTTTTCAGAGTATACTGAGATTATGTTGTATATAAAAATTGATAGTATTGTAAACGCTACGTTTAGAAGCGTAATCCTCCTAAAATAATCGCGGATAGTTTTGTTGCTCTTTCTTTATATTGGGTGAATTAATCCATGATTCTATTTGTCGAACATTTCTTTTTTTTGTCAAATTATTACGTTGAGGCAGTACAATTTCTCATGTAGCCTATCTCCGTCCCTCTTTAAGAGATTTGCTGTGATTGTATCGGAACCGGAAGCTTTGTTGTTTTTTAGCGTTTGCATTATTGCCCTGATTTTTTTTTTTTTGGTTCTTTCTGTTGTTAGGCCTTCTACCTTTCTATCATCCGTCTCTTGATGTAGCAATTTATAAAAGTATTCTTACCACCGGTTGAGAATATCTGTTGTCTCGGTTAGTAGTTTGCCGTCTTTGCTTTTACAGCCTTACTGTCTAGGTTTAAATGCTTTGGTAAGTTTGGCGGTATCGTTGTAAAATTTTTTGCTGTCTTTGACGCTGTGGTGGATTTCTAACTTTTTGATCTGCTTATTTAGGAAGTTTCTCTTCTTTCTACGACATAATTTGGTGACTTTCTTTCTTAATGCCGTTTATTTGTTATATTTAGCCTTTGTGTTTTTACGTATGTATTGTAGTCTTGCTTTGTTTTTTAATCTTATGGCTATCCGACACTCTCCGTCAAATCAATTTTTGTTTCTTCATTTTGCTAACGGTTTTTTCTGCCGCTTCCAGAATGCTGTTTATGATGTTTGTCCATTTTAGTTAAATGTTGTTGTCTAGGGTTCAGTGGGCCAGTCTTGAGTCCAGTGTTTTCTAGTATTTTGCCTTATCCACTAAGCATTTTAGTTTACGTGAGTTTCACTTTGTTTTTCTATGACCAAGAAGTGGTCACAATTTGCACCTCAGCACGACCTAACGCCTAGCACTGACAATGCTCTCCTTTTTGGAGTTATTACATGATTTATCAAGTTACAGCGCGTTGTCCCTGGAATTTGCCAGGCACCTTATGTATGTTTTTGTGTTGGAAACATGTGCTACTGACTACCATTTCCTGCATTTGTGCCAGCTAACATATTCTTGATCCGTTGTTGTTTGTTGAGTTGTGTAGGCTATGTTGGCCTATTAAATCGGCGTAGGTTCTTTTCTTTCCGATTTTAGCATTAAAATCGTCATTTTTTTTAGTAGTCTCACTAAAACTAGTAGTCTTGCCTGGTCAAGTCTAGACTTGTCTGGTGGTTAACTTTGAGATAGTAAATTTTTAGTAAGGCTGGTTATACGTTGTGACAAAGTCGTAGTTCCAAGCATAGGCATGTGTAGTTTGTGCCTATGGCGGAAAGTGCAATGTTGCGGGGTCAGTTGTTAGTATGCATAATGGCCTGGTTACACAATACAAGTTGCTGATCTGACAATAGACAGTTACTGCGAGAGGCGAGTAAAAACAAACAGTGCTATAGTAATTGAGATGAGAAGTATTGACCAACTTGCACATAACAGTAATGGAATCACACGGTGCAAGTACTTTTACTGCAGTAACTGATTAGGTCAGCTTGCATACTAGCTTGCACTGTGTAACCAGGCCTTAAAGGAGGTTTGCATCGTTAGTTGCAAACGGAGATTAAGTGATAGTTGCTAAAATTAGAACTGGGAGTAACGGTGCAATGAATTTGTTGTAAATTTGGTTTACAGCTTAGTCAAAACCGGATTCATCTCTTTGACTGAGTGTAAGTTGTAGTTTTTTTAGAATGATGTTGGCTGGTTCTTTCCTTACACTTGACTGCCTAGAATTTTCTTAGTGGATTTGTTTTATGCGGCGCACTTTGTTGCGATTGATGGAGGTATAGTGGTCTTGGAGCCCATTTAGCTGTAAGTATTGATTGAGCACTAGAGTCTGGAAAAAAACTATTGTATAAATAAAGATTGTTTATTGAACGTATTTTATTTTATTTTTATGCTGGTTTTTCCTTTTTTTTGTTTTGAGTCATTATGATTCGTTATTCAATTAGTTATACTCGTATTGCAAAAAAGCGTGTGATAGGGTAGATAGCGCTACTAAACAGCTATAACAATATTGGTTTTTCAAACGCATTTTTGTTTGAGAAACTTATTTTGTAGTATTAATGTTATTTTAGCTTCAGTATAGTTAACGTTGTGGGTTAATTGAAAAATAAAGTAAACGGTTGTGGTTATTGCCTTTATTGATCTGAAGTTGTTTTGAATGGTTTAGAACACAAAAGTGCTAAAGCTGGATACTTTGGCATATTTGTAAAAGTTCTTAAACGCTTTGCAAAGCTTTAATTTATGTAGTAAAGTTTTAATCTTAATTGTTGAAATTTTTTAAGGTTAAGTTTAAAAAAAATTAACGATTTAGCTATTATTGTTAGGTTTTTTAAAACATCAAATATTGTTTTTTGTTTGAATATGTTTTCAATGCTTTGGCTTGTTTTTCATACTTCAAACACATTTTCCAAAGCTTTGGCATAACTCTAAAAGCGTTTATTTATTTCATAAAGCTCTTAAATAACTTAAACTTTTTTAAATACTGCCACATTCACTAAAGCATTATTTCAAAGTTCAAACAAATTCTGAGATTTTATCAAATTTTTACACATTTTGAAAAGTTTTGTCGTTTCTGAGAGCTTTAGCTTATTTTCTAAAGATTCATGTTTTTTTAAAGTAATTTAATTTAAAATTGTAAGAAATTGCAAATAAGGTTTTATTATACTACATTTTTAATACATCCAAATCATTATACAGCAAGAAACATAATTTAATTCAATTCAAAATTTTATTTTAAGAAATTCCTATTTTTATCCTCAGATTTTATTATAATAATAATTTAATTTCAATTTATTCAAAATCATTATAATGCATAAAACAATTCGATTTAATTCAATTCAAAATTGTTTACTTTACTTTAAATAATTTACTTTCAGTATATTTAAATCATGACAATGTAGATTAAAATAAATCTATTTCTACGACGCACATTAAAAAAAAAACTGCATCTAAGACGGAATGATTCAGTACTAAACTGATAAGAGCGCTCGCTCACATTACCTTGCTAGGGCAATCGGATGACTTTTTTTGCAGATATGGATGCGTTATCGCATTGTTATACTCTCAACAAGACATTAATATTAGTACAGTGGAAGAGTTCGCCTGTATTTAACGTGAGTGTGCATTGAATTTATTGTGTTAATTGTTGCTGAATTGAATGTGATTACTGGAAACTACCAAAGGAAGGACCGTGTGGAGTTTATAAGGTAGATCGTAATAAAATTGTGAATTTAAACAATTTATAGAATATTTGATGAATCTATTAATTGCTTAGGTTGAATGAATTAATTTAAATCTATTGTATTATTTAATATATGTTTGCAAACTACATATTCTGAAAGACAGGTAGCAATTCTGTGATATGGGGACATGAAGGGGTAACAATTAACTATAAGCAAAGCAAGCCAAAATTATATTTAAAAAAAATAATTTTAGTTTGAAAGCTAAATTAGGACAAGCAGAAAATGCAATTTGAATGATCAATCAAACGATAAGAAATTGTTTCTTGAATAAATATGTAAGAAACAATTTTTAATAAAGAAATATTAACAAAATAATTATAAAATTTGTGATTCATTCATAATTTTAATGCTAATTCCATATTAATTTATTCAGAATGCAATGGGATTAAAAAATGCTTAAATATGTGCATTTTTTATAATTACGATGTATTATTGCACGTATTTTAAAATATGTTTTTCTATTGATATATGTGGAAAAAATCTATTCAGTCCACATTTATGAGAATTTGTACAGCAAATTGCAGAATTACATTCTCTGGATCAGTGGCGTAACTTGAAGAAGTTGTCCGATTTCCGGATTTTTCTTTGTACTAAGAAATGAACTAAAATTTTTCAGTACAAATGACTTGTTTGTGTCAAAATGAGTATTTCTTGTCAATGTGTAATAAATTGTTTTAAAATCTTTTAAGTTATCAATGATTACTTTGTGTCAAAATGTTTTAAGTCACAAATAACTAATTTGTATCAGAATGACTCACTGTAATTTGGTTGAGTCATAAAAGACTGATAAATTTTTAGCAGACCTAACAATTCTTGATTGACAATTGTTAAACTTATGAGCAATGTTGAAGAAGTTATAAAATTTTGATCACATTCACTTGGGTGGTGGGCAGGACACTAAATTATATTAACAAAATTCAACTATATTTATGCTTAAAGATTAATTTTTACAAAAACAAGTTGTGTTTTCCTACCAAGTTATTTTTTTGCAAATTTTAAGACACTCTTTTTAAGCAAACTTTATTACTGAAATCTACATACTTAAATTGTGCATAATTTGAGATTGATTTGGCATTGCTGAAAGCAATATTTGGTTTTCAAACAAGAGTGACAAACTCAAAAATGCTTTTTGACAGTTTTTTGTATTTTACTTAAAAAACGTTTAACTGATCTTTATAAAGGATGGTTTATTTAGTAGTCCTTTTTTAAAAATTCAAAAAAATGAACAAAAATCTTCTTTTTTTGGTATATTATTGGTTTATTCGATAGAGCAAACATTCCCATTATTTATGGAACACGATTTCATTAATGTGGCTACTTTGGCTGGCTTTGCAACAGCGCATCCTCTTAACCTAGTTTTTTAAAACCTTGGTGACGGTTTTTCTCACGAATGACTTGCTCGTTATTTGCCTTAAAGGCCTAAATTGTCAATGAATTGCTTGCATAACATCGGTCCTTTTCGTCACCCTGCAAAAAAATGTCTAACGGCGCAAATAACATAACATAACATGATTACCAAACTTGGCGCCAAATGATCGATTGTGGCATGGGCTGTGTGGCTTGGCGCGCTATCCTGCTAAAACCAAAGATTGTCTAAGTTTATGTCTTTAATTTCCGGCCACAAAAAGTTGTTTATCGTGCCTCTATAGCGCTCACCGTTGACCAAAATAGCGTTTCCAGCAGCAATTAAAAAAAAACGCCAATGATGCCACCGCTCTAAAATCCCCACCAAATAGTCACTCTCTGAGAATGCATTAGCTTCTCGATAATCACGTGCGGGTTTTCCGATCTCCAAATCTCGCGGAGATATGGTACTGACTTTCAGTCAAGATTTCCTACGCTAAAGACCCGTTACTGTCAAAATAACTAATGATTAATAAAATACTACAAGATAGACCACTATTTATAAAATTGTTCATTTATGTAAGCCTACACATCGTCATGACTAAATCTTATGTTTCACATCTTTTAAAACTAGCTATATTTTGTTAAGATAATAATTGACATAAAGTGTGACACAAAATTGCAACTTTCTGACAGTTTTGCACTTTATACTAAAAACTTTAACCTAGGCTTATTTAAGCCAACATGACCTTTTAGATTAACAATAAGTTATGCATTTTTTGAGAGTGACAAACATAGAATTTGCACCAAAAGTGTATTTTACAATTTATTTAAAAGCTGTAATTTTGTTGAACTGGGCATATAATAGACATATGATCACTTGAATTTATACATTTTTTTAATCTTTTGACAATAGTTTAATGTTGCTAAAGCAATAAATATTTGATTTCAAGCAAAAGTGTCAAACAACAAACTTGCAACAAAAATGTTATTTTTTGACAGTTTTTTGCATTTTATTTAAAATTGTCGAAACTATATAAGGTAATTTAACCTCTTATGTCTACATAACATTTGCAAAACTTGCTACAAAATACAAACAATTTTGGTCAGTTTTTTATTCACATTTTTGAATAAAACTGGTCTAAGCCAATAGAATTACGTAAATTATTGCATCTTTTGATTTGATAAAATGATATTTGACTTTTAAGCGAGAGTGATAAATACAAAGTTTAGAAGAAAAACGCAATTTTTTGACAGTTTTTTGTATTCTACTCAAAAACTTTGAACTAAGCGTTTAGAAATTAATGCTACTACGCAAATCTGCATTAAGTTGTATTTTTTGAAATTAAATTTACTTTAATAGTGAATATGACAAACACAAACCTGAAACATTTTACTCAAAAACTGGGTCATTTTTTGACAAAAAATTGATTTTGTTATACAAAATTTGGTTTCCAAACACAAATAAGAAACTCAAAACTTGCAACAAAAATAAAACTTTTGTCAGTTTTTTGTTTTTTTCCAAAAACTTTAAATTAAGTCTTAATAACATTACTACGCAAATCTGCATTAAGAGGTGCACTTTATGAAATTAGTTTTGCTATAATAAGACAATATTTTACTTTCAAACATGAGTAACAATCACAAAATGCTACTCTGACTGTTTCTGCATTTTACTTGAAAACTCTGAACTGAGCCCAATTAAGTTGCAACAAAAATTAAACTTTTTGTCAGTTTTTTACATTTTAGGCAAAAACTTTGAATAACGTTCTTATAAACTAACAATATTACACTTTTTGAAACTAGTTTTACTATAATAAAACAATATTTGACTTTTAAACATGAGTGACAACCACAAAATGCAACTCTGACAGCTTTTGCATTTTACTCAAAAAACCTATCTACGTGAATCTACAATAAGTGAAGTGAAGAAAAGTGATAATAATAAATTTTGCATCAAAAATGGAACTTTTTGGCAGTTTTTTTTGCATTGGTGTGATAGCTCAATGGTAGAGCACTTGCATATCATGCGAGCAGTCCGGGGTTCGATCCCCGAAACATGACTGAAATGATAACTTGCTCTTTATCCACCAGCGTGCTTCGGAAGTCACGTATTAAGCTGTTGGTCCCATCAAACACTTTAAACAAGTCGTAGACTTACTGTGGCGATGTAAAATAGCCGTAAAAAGCATAATAAAAATAATAAAAATTTTATTTGAAATCTTTAAACTGGGTCTATATAAGCCAACTTAACCATGTGAATCTCTATTACATTGTGCCATTTTTTAGACTTTATTTAAGGCAAGTGTGACAATTACAAAACTTGCTTAAAAAATGCAACTATTTAAGTTTTTTGTATTTTACAGTTTAGCTTATAGTATAAGCAAAGTGAAATAAGCAAAATTTTACCAAATTGCGTAGTTTTTGTATAGTATCAATCTTAGACCATACACACTGAACGTCTTTTGCCAGTGCAGTGAAGCCAACTTGATTGATGCATGTGACGTCAGTTGTGGACAAAAACGCGTACGTAGCAAATACTTGACGTGTATAAAAACACATTTTATTAAAATGTTAACAAATCATGTACTTGGTGAATTCTTGGTGCTAGTATACACTACTTGCTGCTAAACTATTTAATAAACAAACATTATTTATTTCATCAAAAACAAATTTATTTTGTGAATAATAATAAAATTTATTATGTTTATTAATGGTTACTAAAAATTGTAAAATTAACTTAACTACTTATAAGGCACAATATCTACAATTAGTGCGTGACGTCAATTGTGGGCATAGAACGTTGTTGTGTTGGCTTCACTATACATCAAGCAAAAAATAACACACGACGCGTTTATAAGTGTATATGGTTTTTTTAATTTTTGAAATGTGCATTTAGCTTTTTACTAAAAACAAAACCGGTAGCGTAGTGATTTGTGATGATCCTGCTGTGATTTATTTTTAAGTTGATGTGTTGTAGATTATGTTGGGTTTTGTTTTTAATTTATGATTATATTGTTAAAAGTGTGTTTTTATACTGTAAATTAAAGGCAGGGTTTTTTTGAGTTTTACCTTAAAAGCGAATAGTTTTCAGTTAAGACAGCTTTTCCTGATTTCTTTAAAAATCATCTTATTTTGACTTTGAAGCTTGAAATTGTTGATTATTTAAGCTACAAATGAACCATTGTTGTTTAGTTTGAATTTTATTGGACGAAAGATGACCTGCTCAAGTGTCATGTCATAGGATGACGCTGCTGCTTAAAAAAAACGTACAAAGTATGGGTAGCGTTGCCTGTAAACAAGAGTCTGCAATTTGGAAAGGTATACTAGCACAAGGAGCATTCTTAACCAAAGTTAAGAAGGGTTAAAAGATAAAGTAAAAAATAAATAAATAAAGTTTTTTTTTTCAAATTTGTTTCTGAACGTACTTTTTTCAATATTTTGTAGTGAAGCAAAAATCTTAGCTCTGCCACTGAGATCAAAATATAATTTGATAATTTTAATACTTTACTTTACTGAAATTTTGACAGTTTTAGAAGATATTTTGACAGTTCGAATTTGATTTTTTTGAAAATTTTCGTTATTATTAATGTTTTTGCGTGAAAATGGGAAATCTGTACTGTTGAACAGTGTCACTCACAGAACACTTATAAGTTTTCTTTTGTTTTGCGGTTCTGCTAAACATGTTGTACACCTCAAATGTTTTACTCTATTGGTCTTTGTTCTTTTAGATTCCAGCTTTAATGCTTTTAATGACATATGTTATAAAATACAATTAAATACATAACTGTTTTAGTAACTTTTGGCCAAATGTAGTAACTGTTTTGCAAATGTATAATGCAATGCAGTTTAGAATAAATTTAACAGATCTAGTACATTTTTTATAACAACTAATGATATTTTTATACAATACTGTAACTTTTTTAATTTATTATTTTTTTTATATTTTGAGTAGTTTTTTGACAGATTTAGTAACACTGTTAGCAGTTTAAAATACAATTTGATATATTATATTGCTAAAAACTGCTTGACAGTTTTAGTAACAGTTTAGATACAATTGTATTTAATTTATTATTTGAGAGATCTAGTAACTTATTGAAGTTTTCAGTAACTTTTTGAAATTTTTGATAACTTTTTTACAGTTCTAGTAACATTTTGAAAAGTTTAAAATTTTTAAATGTTTATGCTAACTTAATTACATTGCTCTAAACTATTGGACAGTTTCAGTTACTTTTGACAGATCTAGTAATATAATTGACAGATGTAGTAACATTTTTCACAGTTTATAATAACTTTTTGACAAATGTAATTACTTTTTGGGGCAGTTTAGAATATTATTTGTTTTTCTGCAAATATAAATTTTAACTGTAAATTGTTTGACATTTAAAGTTTTTCTTAATGTTTATTTTTTGTCGGATGTAGTAGCATTTTTGACAATTTAAAATATAATATAACATATCGGGAAGATTGTTTGCGATTCATTACATTACTGTAAACTGTTTGACAGTTTTAGTAAATGTTGTAGTTTTTAGTAACATTTTTGACAGTTTAAAAACAATTTTAACAAATTTATGCTGATTTATCTTATTACATAACTATTTGACTGTTTTTGTAATTTTTTGATAAATATTTTTAACAATTTAATAACTTTCACAGATGTACCTTTCTGAAATGGGTTTTGTTCTGCGGTGGAGAAGTCAAAAGTGATTTTGAGTTTTTCAGTTACTAATTGGATTTTCAATGATATTAGTCAAGTACATTTTTTTAATGATATTGTTTTGTATTTGTTCTTATGTTTAAAAAAATAAAAACTATGCCCGTTTTGAAAGATTTTCATAAGTGTCATCTAAGTTTCAAATTGATGGATATTTTTAAATTGAACTAAGTACGATACAAGTCTTGATAGATGAGCTTTCGTTAGAAGTTATTCATAAACTTTGTTTTTTGTTTTATTTCAAATCTTTGGCAATTTATTAAAGTTTTTTAACACAAGTTACAAAACATGTTTTTTAGATTTTGTTTTTGTTATTTTTGGAAATATTTGATAAGTTTGTCTATTCCAATAATATAATTGTCAAATACCAAAATCTTTTTTAAGCAATTATTTGGACGCAGTTAGATCTAATTAGCTTGCTAGGGTTAGTACAAAATATTTGCAACAGATGTTTGGTTGGCTTAAAAATAAGAAATATATTTGGATTGATCTAATAAATAACGGGTGGGCAAGGGGTAACGGCAAGAAACACCAAAATAAGTCTGGCCTAAATGTCAACCTCTCCTCCACGCGATGCTTGCTGCTAGATAACAAACGAGGCAGCGCCGTAGCTAAGGCCCCGCAGACATGTTTTGGCGTCCCTAAGCCTCAAGAATTAAATAACCAAATTAATTAAATACATTGATCAGTGATCACTATTGTTATTTAATAAAAGTAATAATACAAAAATAGGCTTAGCAGCCCGCCGCTTTTGGCAGCACGAACAAGCAAAACGAGTGAAGGCTGTTAAAGCGAAGGGTTGCTAAAGCCTTTTGGCACGAGTTACACTCGATATTTTTTTGCCTGCTTCAATTAAAAACATTATTTTCAATGTTTATTATAATTTGTTACTACTGTCTACTACTTATCGCAAATAACCGAAAAGGCCAATGAGCACATGCGGGCCGAAATTGTATATAGTGTATCAAGAGCCAATAATAGGTTTTAGCAGCCCGCCACTTTTAGCAGCACAAACGAGCGAAGATTTTAAGGTAAGACATGAAATTATAATTCACAGCCAATCAAATACCGCAAATAACCGAAAAGGCCAATGAGCATATGCGGGCCGAAAATTGCCTTTTCGGCCCGCATATGCAAGCCGAAAAAGATGCTTTCGGTAGAAGCAGGCAAAAAATTGTTTTTTTGGCCCGCATAAGCTGAAAAAGATGCAGGCAAAAAAAGGTATTTTAGCCGGACTGATCGTCGCCGTTGTCTTTGTTTATTCGGCTGCTATTAATGCTTCTGTTTTTACACGTAAGTTGTGTTGGTTTGGTTGCATGCTTCAGCCAATGAAGAACTTGGTTGTTCCATGCTCTCAATTCTTTAATGAGCTGTTACCATACATATGAAGCGGTATTTAACCGGCAATAGTGAAAGTGCAAGTGATGTTATAGCCTACAATAACTTCAGTTTTGCATTTGTGTTGTTCTTTATACTGTCGCTCTCTCATTCTCCTATTTTGTGTATTTTTTCTTGTCGAGCATAATGTTGTTTAGTATATTTAAAGTAATCGTTAATAGTGCCAACTGATGATCAATCCAATCATGGGAGTACCTACATTTTCATTATTTATTTTATTTAAAAAAAAACGTTTTTTTATGTATATGTATTTGTTCGTTTCACACGTATGCGGTTCGTTTTCGGTTGCAACCAAAAACGATTGAAACTTTTTTACACATACACGGTTCATATTAGCTTTTGTGTTTTTTTTTTGTACACAGGCTCAGTAGAAATCATAATGAAAAGAAGTCAAGTTGTTGGCATATTGTTTCTTTATAGAAAAATTAAAAAAACAAAGGAGAAATACTAGAATTCATTGGGAGCACCTTTCCATCCATCACTTTACGTAGGAATATTTGATGCTATACTGTTTCTATTAGGTACCGAATACAAACCAAAAAAGAACCGAAAACAAACCGAAAACGAACCAAATCGATTGGAACCCCATAATTGTGAAACAAGTCTAAGGCGTTAAAAATTTATTTTGAAGTATAATTCAAACACGATAGGGGCCCCAAGAAAATACTTGCCGGGGGGCCTAGAAATTGAAGCTACGCCACTGAAACGAGGTTCTGGCAACCGAGTCGTCTTGCTATTACCATTAAAAAAAAAATGGGAATTATAGAAATGTAATTTTACAGAGCAGCGTCTGACCCAGAGTGGGCGGCTACCAACAGCGTCAAATCCAAAGTGGGCGGCTGACACAAACAAAAATTAACAAAGAAGAGCAACTATTTTAAACTACAAATTTGAACATATAATGTACGTTTACTACTCTCGGAAGAGAGACTGTCAGAACTAGAAATCAAATTTGAACACATAAAATGAGATATTATCGGTCTCAGTGAAGTCAGAAGGCAAACTAAAATCCGGAAATTCTTTCCACTATGTTGGCAAAAACAGCAAGTCTGTAGGTAGAATCGGCTTTATGATACATAAACAACACAGTGCAAACATTGTGTCAGTAAAAAGAGTTTCCACTAGAATAATATATCTGATATTCAAGTTTAATATGAGATACTCCTTAAAAATTGTACAAGTATATGGTCCTACAACAAGTCACATAGATAAAGAAGTCGATGTTTTCTATGACGACATATCCTTAGCTCTTGCAACTGACTTTAATGCCAAATTAGGCCTTACAGCCGACAAGACAAAAACATCACTAGGAAAATTTGGTTTAGATGGCAGGAATGATTGAGGAGAGACGCTGCTGGGTTTCTTGCTGCAGAGTAATCTGTACCAAATAAATAGCTTTTCCTACAAAAAGCCAAACAGAAAGTGGACATGGAAAAACTCAGATGGCCATACCTACAACAAAATAGACTTTATAATAATAACTAACAAAAACTATATAATTAAAAACGTGACAGTACTAAATAAGTTTACAACCGGAAGTGATCACAGAATGGTAAAAGCTAACATCAGAATTGATATAGAAAAAGAACGATACAAAATGGTGAAAAAAAAAACGATCAAATAACTCTGGACAAGCCCAGTCGATGTAACAAGATTCCAACAATGCATTACTGGATGCTTAGAAAGTTTTGATGTTTCTGGTTTAGATAAAAATATGGATAACACAAGTGATGCAATAGTGACCGCCTTGATGGAAAGACAAAATGCCCATTGTCCAAAAACAAATTGGGAAGAAAAAATCAGCCAGACAACATAACAGTTATTGCAAGAAAGAAGAGATTGAAGAAGCAACAAACTTACTAGTAGCCAATATTTGAAAGAAATAAATAAGCAGATTTTGAAAGCCATAAAACAAGATGTCGGAACATATAACTTTCAAAAGATTAAACAAACCATAGAAGACAATAAAAGCATAAAAGTATTGCGAAAAGGACTAGGCAATAGAAATGCAAGTAACTAAAGTTAAAAATAAACAGAATCAAACAGAGCAAAAATACTGAACATTGTCAAGGAATTTTATTAATAGCTGTATAAAGTCAGCGCCAGGACCTAGATCCGACATTTGATCCAGATACAATTACAGCAAGCAAGGACATTATAAATCAAGGAACCGAGGAACTACCTGATATTACAGTAGAGGAAATAGAATTAGCTCTAAGAAAAACATAAAAACAATAAAACAATCAAGATTGGGGGTCCTTGCTTGCTGAAAAAAATAAGGGTTCTACCTAATCTATGGCACTGAACCAAGCAAATAGTTAAATGCAACCATAATCCTGCTCTACAAAAAAGGAGACAAAGTCGACTTAGAAGACTACAGACCGATTAGTTTCTTAAACTATCTATATAAGCTGCTTACAAGAATAATAACCTCTAGACTAGAAAACAAACTAGTTTTTTACCAACCATTGGAACATGCAAGTTTTTGTACTGGGTTTGGAACCAACACTTATTACATAGATAAATCCAACGAATACAACAGACCAATTGTTCTCACGTTTATTGATTTCTATAAAGCTTTTGACACCGTTGAGATAAATACAGGTTTTGCGTCATTAATAGAATGCCGGATCAACTATCGGTACACAAAGCTTATTTTCAACATCTACAAAAACGCAACTATGATAATAATACTGCACAAAAACACGAGAACACAAGCCATATCTCAATCGGCAGAGGTCTACGGCACGGTGACATAATATCACCAAAACTATTGCCGTTTTAGAGCATGCATTCAAAAAGCTAAATTAGAAAAACAGGTGTTTGAATATAGATGGCAAAAACTTCACCAACCTACGCTTCGCAGACGACATCGTCATAGCATCCAACAATTTATTAGACGCGAAACTTATAATGGAAGAACTGCAAGAAGTCTGTGCCCAAGTTTGTTTGAAAATAAACTTGTCAAAAACAAAATTCATAACAAATTTTGTACTTAGTGAAAACATCAAAATTGGTAACAACAAAGTGGAGCTGGTGGAAAAATATACATATCTTAGTCATGAAGTAAGAATCTTGAGAGACAACCAAACATGCGAGATAAACAAAAGATTTATCCTCTTTTGGGCAGCATACGGAAAACTGAGCGAAGTGTTTAAAAGCGAACTACCAACATGCTTAAAATGTAAAGTTATTGATCAATGTGTTTTGCTCGTCATAACTTAGAGCGCTAAAACTTTGACTCTAACCAATACATCAGCAAGGAAGCTCAAAATAACCAACGCAAAATGGAGCGGCCAACGCTTAGGGTATTACTGAGAGATCATATTAGAAACAATGACATATGCGGAAGAACTGGCATCACGGATGTTATCAAACGAATAGCCAGACTGAAGTGGAATTGGGCTGGACACGTAGCACGGATGAAAAATGGAAGTTGGACAAAAAGGTTCTTTGAGTGGAGATCATGCGCAGACAAACAAAGCAGAGGAAGACTACCTACCCGGTGGACAGATAACTAAACGAATGGTCACCAACTAGATACAAACAGCCCAAGATTGGAAGAAGTGGGCAATCATAGTGGAGGCTTATGTCTAAAAGTTTACGCTAAAGGGCTGATTGATGACGATGATAAATAAATAACTCATTTTTAGTAGAGATTTGCATTGACAAAATGAATAAAACAAAAAAAATTGAAATCTAAAAAGTAAATCGTGTGTTAACAATAATACATGACTTAATCTCAATGATTTTGTTTATAGCAAAGGGATTACTAATAAACTTTAAAATAGCTTCCTATAAAACATAAATTTTCTTTGAAATTAAAACATTTTCGCTCTATGAGCAAAGAATTTACTAACTTACAACGACGGTTAATACAAAACTTAAGAAGATTTTAAGAGGTTTCAATACTAGTATACAGTTATACGATAATTGAAATTTATATAACATGCGTCAGAATACATTACATATTATACGGTTTATATCAAGAAATATTATAGTTATCGTTATCTAATGCATTGAAGTGATACAAATCTAACAAACGGGCGTCGACTTCTACCGTTATATTTGTAAATAATTAACTCCACTCAATAGAAAACGTAACATCAATAACGAGTGTTGTTCACATAAAGTGCATTATTATAATGTTCCACTTCACTGGTCCAATAATATACATCAAAGTGCATAGTTATACGTTTCAAACGCAGTTTTAATATTGAGAAAATAATACATTCAAACAACTACTGCCAACCAGCACAGGTGAAATTGACGTCAAAGAAATATCTAAAGAATAAAATTGGATGGTGGCTATTACTAAATAATGATAAAAAATATCCTTTGCGCAGGAAGGTATATAATGTTTCTGTAACGTCAGTTCTTTGTTTTATAATTTTATACGTTAGTATATGTTACGTCAGTAAATTTATTTATAATAAAGTTATTATTAAAATATTAAATTCATTTAAAAACGTAATATTTTATAAACTTGCCAGCAAATTTTGCTACTTATATAAAATTTTACTAGTTGTATAGGTTAGGCATTCTAGGTTTCACTTAAGATTAAAAAGATTTTTAATCAAATTATTTAGGTTATTTTTATAGAATTATATTAATCAAAATTTAAGCTTATGGTTTACAGAAGATTAAATAGATTTGTACTAACCTTGCATATAATTGATTAATTTCTAACCAACCCAGAATAAATGCTATTTATAATTAATTAGTAAACACTGCGTGAGTCAATATGTTTCCATTTTATATTGTTCTGAAAAACGTGACATTTGTAATAAGTACCAACCATTTAATCTTTTAATTGATACGTTTGTACATGCAAACGTTTTAAGAAAAATTTACATAAAGCGTTGCCTATCGGTTTTTGTTTCTATATGTACAAGATGTTTAAAGTTAATAAAATAATCGTTTTTTATAACTTTAAACTTATTGATATTTACAATATTTTTTTGTATATTAAATTTAATTTTACATTAAATAAAATATTGTTAATAATTACTAAGTACTACTTTTATTATTTTATTAATTAAACTATCAAACAATTACAATTAACTGAAACAAATCTTTTTCTTCTTTTACTGCCTATCTTATTCAGGATGTTAGCGTTCGCATTTGTAATTTTATTATTTATTTATTGTTCCTGTCATATGCTGTCCGTATTAGTTGTACAATTCTAATTTTTAGTTCTGTCTAATTCTTCATGTTTCTTAGCCAGGATCAGAATCTTATTAATAAGTTAGAACCGATTGAATTAATTAGTAGTAATTTATTTGGTTACTAAAAAATTTATAACAGTTTTGTGTTTATGTATTTATCAATAGCTTTTATCTTAAACTAATAATTCAAATCTAATATTACAGTTTTTGTTTGTAAAACTATGCATTATAAATTACATTTATCATTCGAGGGTATAATTTATTTAATGTATTGAGAAATATCGTGAACATGTCAATATAAAAAGCTATAGTTACATAAATGTAAAAAAGCAAACTAACATGATTTTTTTTCATAATTCAACAGAATAAATATGTTTGACATACATAAGTAATCAATTTGTTTCTATAACATAGTAAAACTTATATACATAAAAAATGGTAAAGAGTGTTATTACTGAAAATTAATATAATTATTGTCTATTGTCTGTCATGTAAAAAAACTATAATTACTATTCTTAATAAATTAAAATTATACATTTCTTGTTATATTGATTAATGTAATTACGTGTAATGTGGGTCAGTCATTAATCTATCAATTAATCTCAATTAAGTAATGATATCGATTAAGAAGGCCCTATTATTAACTTATATAAATATTTAATTTTTTGGGTAATAATGGTATCATTAGGCATTTTTTGTTGTTTTTGTCCACAAATTTGGTATTGAATTTATTTGTTAAATAAGAAAATAGAGAATGAAACAATAATTGTTTATTAAAAAAATATTGCTTAATTACTTATATGTATTTAGCTTTGATTTGATTTATATTTAGTCAATAAACGGACTTATTATGTTCTGATAACTTATTATACAAAAGATAAGAAATTAATCAAAGTTATATTTAAATATAAAATTTAGTTTTAATATTGATTTGATGCAATTATTTTCTATTATTGCACGAATGTAATTAATCTTAAATAACCAATTACAATTTACCTGATAATTATCAAGCAGCTGAAGCAAAAGCGGACAAAATACGCTAGCTTAGTTTGTTTTAATAGTCATTTACAACTTTAGCAGATATGCATGTTTTTGAATCCAGAGACACATTTACATGTGGATTTTTATACTATTAAAATGACAAACAATAGAAAAACAAAGTTAAGTAGTTTTTTTGTTTAGATAAGTCGTTTACAATGATTTTTCGAAGTTACGTTGAATTATTTTTAATAATTAAGATTCTTACTACAGAAACTGAAAAAGTTTTGCAATTTTAACGGGAGTTTTTTAAAACTTGTCAGGTGATTATTAACAAAGTTGACTACAAAACAGCACAGCCAATCATAATCATTATAGTTACATGATGTTTAGAGACAATTAACACCAAACGCCACAAAGAACCGACATGCTTCAGTTTAAGCCTACAAGTTTTACTGCAAACATTAAACCACCAAACGTATCCAAAGATTATTTTTTATCGTTTGACATCTGTTTTGTATTGGAAAAAAGATTAAATCTAAGCGGTCACACCTCAAACTGGGCGGGCATCTTATCAATGTTGAAAATAACTGATTAGTGGGACTTAATACTTGTGATTAACACTAGTGCACTTCTAAGTTGCTTATAGAGGATGTATTTTTTGACGCAATCAAGTTGCTATTGGTACAACCGTTACTACAAAAACTGAAGAATTTTTGCGGTTTCAACTGTAGCTTATAAAAAAAAAATTTAGAAGACTATTATCAAAGTTGACTACTAAAAAGCACAGCCAATCATAATTACAAATATCACATGCGGCTTAAAGACCTTCAGAGCAAACTGCCACAAAAAACTGACTTGCTTCAGTTTTTTGTATTTGACTTGAACACATTATAATAGGCTTAAATAAACTAAACCAACTACGTAAACTTTCTTGGAATTGCTAATTTTTAAGGACGCAATACAAACTTTGAAAACTTTGCAACACTATAGTGACTTTCTAGTAAACAATTTTTTTTAAGTTTATTGACTTTTTCCTGTGTTTTTCTAGTTACAGTTGTTGTTATTAGAAATTTGGGCAGTTTTTGGGTCTGTAGTTTGTTCAGTTTGGTGTTTTGTTTTTGGTTTTTCTATCGGTTTAAGTTTTATGTTTTTTTTATTTGTATATTAGACAGGAATTATCTTCTACATTAAAATCAGTTGGAGGCATAAAGTTAAAGCAAGTGCTAAAATTGGGAACCAAACTGGCATGGTCAAAATTGTAATTTTTTTTGTTTTTCTTAAGATCCAAATCCAAAATATTTTATCTCTTGAAGTAGCGTTCTAATAGATTTGGGCATTTTTTTATTTTTTTTTTATTTGGGTTTGTTTAGTAAGAATTGGTTACATTTTAATAGTTTTTTTTTTCAAAATTTTCTAGAAAGCTGCCTCGTTTTTAGTATCTCTTTGAAATTTCACAACTTTGGAAACTATCAAAAAAATATCATTGTTAAAACAAAAAAGCTTATATATCTAAGCCATATTATAAGAAAAAAGCAGTTATCAGTAACCATTTGACAAGAAAATAATCTAAAAAAAACCCTTCGAAAAAAATCGTTGTAAAAAAACCTTAGAATTTTAGTAAGATTCAACCAAATTATTCAAAGCAGCGGTCGACAAAATAATGATAGCCAAGATAGATGCCAACGTTTAAATTGGATAGGAACCACAAAAAAAAACTTTTAAGGCTTTGCTGGTAGATTTTAAGTCTAAGCAACATATTTCAAAGTATCAAAAATTGGTTAAAAAACTTTTAGTTACACATTTTTTTTAAATTTACTACTTTAGTAGTAGTAATAGGTACAACAGTTTAAAATAAAGTGGCTTACTCACCCAACCAAGTTTTAGTTATTAAAAGATATGATAACAAATTTTTTTGTGTCAAAATGATTTCTGACGTCCGCACAGAAAACAAACAATATTGTTTTTGATGACAACATTTGGGCGGGTGGGTGGTTTACACTAAAGCACAGTAACGACCCAATAGTTTGGAATGGAGTGGCCCACTTACTTACCCAAGTGTTAGTTATCAAAAAGTTGATTACGGTTTCTTCTGTGATTAAATGACTTCTGACGTCTACACAAAAGTTAAACAATATTTTTTTAATGACAAATACTTGGTCTGGTATAGGCGAGTTACTTTAGAGCATGTAACTGGCAAATAATTAAAATGTACTAGCCTACCCACCTACCCAAGTATTAGTTATCAAAAGGTAGGATCACGACCTCCTCTTAAGGCAAAATTATTTCTGTCGTTTACACAAAAGGCACAACAATATTTTTAATGAGAAACACTTGAGCGGGTGGGTGAGTCACTCACGAGCATAGTAAGGGGCCAATAGTTTGAAATAGAGTAGCTCACCCATCTAAGTGTTAGTTATCAAAAAGTTGGATTACAACTTCTTCTGTGATAAAATGACGTCTGACGTCCGTAGGTGGGTCATTCCGAATCATAATAATAATAATAATAATAATAATAATAATAATCTTCTCACAGAAGACAAACAATAATTTTGTAGATGGCTTACACTTAGGCGGGTAGGTGGGTCACTCCAAATTATAATAATAGGCCAACAGTTTGAAATAGAGTAGCCCAACCACCCACCCAAGAGTTATTTATCAAAGGGTTAAATTTTTGACATAAAATGACTTCTGGCGTCTTCACAGAAGACAAACAATAATTTTTTTGATAACACACACTTAGGAGGGTGGGTGGGTCACTCCAAATTTTAGTGACGGACTAATAGTTTGGAATAAAGTGGTTCACCCATCCACCCAAGTTTTAGTTATTAAAAGATTGTATCAAAACTTTCATTTGTGATAAAATGACTTCTGACGTCAGCACAGAAAACAAACAATAATTTTTTTGATCATTCCAAAGCATAGTAACGAGCCAATAGATTAGAATGAAGAAGCCTAACTACCTACCCAAGAGTTAGTTATTTAAAGATTGACTCGCAATCTTTTCTTGTGACAAAAAGACTTTTGACTCCCACACAGAAGACAATGTTTTTTTTTTTATGAAAAACACTTTGGTAGGTAAGAGGGTACCTCCAAAGCATTGTAACGAGCCAATAGTTTGGAATGGAGTGGCCCACCCACTCACCTACCCAAGTGTTAGTTATCAAAAGGTTGGATAACGACCTCTTCTTCTGACAAAATTACTTCTGACGTCCGCACAAAAGACGATCAATATTTTTTTTTAATGACAAACATTTGAGCGGGTTGAGTGTCACTACAGAGCTTAGTAACGCGCTAATAGATTGAAATGGAGTGGCTCACCTACTCACTTAAGTGTTAGTTATCAAAAGGTTGAATCACGGCTTTTTCTTGTTACAAAATTACTTCTGACGTCCGCAGAGAAAACAAACAATAATTTTGTTGATGGCAAATATTTGAGCGGGTGGGTGGGTCACTCCAGAGTATAGTTACGGACCAATAGTTTAAAATAGAGTGGCCCACCCGCCCACTTACCTAAATGTTAGTTATTAAAAAGCTGGATTACGATCTTTCTTGTGACTAAATGACTTCTGACACTTCTGACATTTGAGCGGATGAGTGGATTACTCCACAGCATAGTAACTAGCCGTTACCTTGAATTGATGCGTATCACAAGCGTTGACAAAGTTTGAATTTCAATATTTATCAAAATAATTTCTTTGGGTTTTTTTTAGAGTTGCAATGAATTGCATCAGTTTGCGTTTTACTTTCCTGTGATCAACTAATAATTTTGGTTTCTTCTTGCGGTTTATCTTATTGGTGGCTTGTCAACTAACTTGAGATTATTCTCGAAATTTTTGATGAGTTCTGTATAATTTGTCCGTAGATAATGTGATAGTCTCAAAGTGATTTTTTTAGACTGAAATGCATTTGGCTCAGAGAAGAAATTGGTTTTAAACTTTTAAGTTTTAATGCATTTTATTTTTTTATGTAAATTCTATTAAAGTGTTTTAGTACTTAATCTAAGATCACAGCGGTTAAGGGTCAAGCACAAACAATCGTTTCGGTTCTACAAACCTTGTAAATGTGCTTTTTATGACAATAAATAATCAAACAAACGATTTTGGCTCCAGCTAGTGCAATTTTATACTAATTGTCCGCATTAATTGGAATAATAAATTTATTGGCGATTTAAAATCGATCAAACTTTGCGAAACTCTTATAATTACTTGTAAGATGCAACCAAGTTGCTATCAGTGCAAGTTTAAGTTAATATCGTTGCCATCATCAAAGAATGTAGAAAAATTTTGAAATTTTGAAATTTTGAAGTTCTTTATTATCTGCTATGTGATTATCAACGAAGTTGACCATAAAACAGCATAGTTTAATACAATCACAAAAATCATTTGTGGATTAAAGATTATTTGAATTAAAAACCAGTAAACAATAAACTATGCACCCTTATGGGTTTTGAAAATATCAAATTGGCAGGATTTGCCGTCTAAATTAACTTTTAGCGCATAATAGGATCAAAAGTGAACTGCGAGGTTGCCAGACGTACCACCTTAAGAGAAAAACTCCTTAACTTACGCTATAACTTAAAAACAAATAAAAATCAAGTAACAACATTGGAGTTTTTTCATTATTTTCACATGTACAATATACTCCTGGAGTTTGGTCCGTTCCTCCTGTATTAATGTGTAGTTAAATATAAATAAGCAATTTATAAATGTATATTATATTCTAATTATATCAAATTTGATAATAACGTTAAATTTACACAACCACAAAATATTATGTTACATTTAATTTTACTTTCTAATAATAATATTTTTACATTATTCTACATTAATTAATTTATGTCTTTTATCTATATTTACTCTGTAATTTCCAAGGATGTAAATTAGTATGACATTCAGTTTTTAATTAACTGAAACAACATGCTCCTTTATAATTACAAATAATGTTAACGAATACATTTATCTTTAAAACATCATCAACTTGAATTATAATTATAACTGTTAATTTCTAATTCATTTTTAAAATATTATAAAACACTGAATTATAGCAGACATTGAAATTGTCTTTAAGATTTTGTAGGACGCCGCTAATGAAAAAAAACCAAAGGTCCGCGCTGCGTTAAAATTAATTCTATAACGGCGACAGAAAAAATATGTATTCCCTGCTTTTCTCGTACTTTGTAAAAGTTCACGCATTGTAGGCATATAAATCAAAGCGTGTTCTTTTGAATTCTTTTCACTATATCGCATAATATAACGCGCATAAAGGACGAAACAAAACGGCCGACAAAAATCTGAAAATTCACAGCCCCAAACACATTGTGGGCCATTTGATTCATGTGCGGCACAGTTTTGTTCGTTCAGCTAACAATAATCGCGACAAATATTACCTCGCCTAGTTAATTTCGAGCGCTTTTAATTCTTTTTTATTTACTCTACTCATGGGCTTTATAAATTGCAAATTTAATTGAATGTTCGTTTTTGCATGAATCAATTTAAAATTGAATTCAATTATTGTTTCATCTTGATTTATATATTTAATTTAAAAAAAATATGTTTTCAGGTGATTATACACGTTTTTAAATTTCTATTTCCATAAAATTACTCAGCGAAAACTGGGCAAATCATGTCCGGTTAACCCGTATATAAGTTTCCGCATTCACTTAGTAGAGTAAAATTTTGTTTTGATATACGATAAGTTCGTGTCGGTTGTGTTATTATTTAAAATTATACTGTGTTAATCTTGACCGTCGATCTTTGCATTCTTTGCCGGTGTATGTATATGCGTCACAACTTTGAGAAATGAAATTGATCATGTGTACTGATTTTTGTTGTTGATGTAATGGGGAAAAGTTTTGTGCATGAAGACACCGACAAACTAGACTGTATACTGATGGAATACTTAAAAATGTCGAGCAATCGTTTGCATGTTAGATTTTGCTATATTTTATGTTTGATGTTACAGTATGTTTAGTACAACAATGGCTAAATCCACTTTTGAAACGGTTTATGCATATTATAATGATAAAATTAATTGATAAGTATGGAGAGTATAATGAAGACTATAATGTAAATAATAGACTTAGATAAGAAGATGCGAAAGATATTAAAAACTGTATTCAATCAATTAAATTGTATTAAAAAAAACAAAAATAATTTTATAACAATAGTGTTTAGTATTTTACAAATGATATATAAATCATTATACAGGGTGCTTCAAAAATAGTGTATTAACTTAATGATGCGATGTTGGAGGATACTTCTATCAATTTTTGTTATGGAAGTTCTAAAATCTATTTCGGAACACTAAAAAATGCAAAAATGAATAATTGTTTATACTTGTCATTCTTGCATTTAATTGGTATTTTTAAATGCCTTATTTTAAATATTGCAGACTTAATTTTAACACGAATATTTTACTACTAGCAATAATTTCAAATAAAATGGTTTTTATGCATACATTTTTAATTTGATCCATTGTGTTCAAATAAATCCGCTCTCTATTTAATATTATAGTAATATAATTCAGTGCTTAGTTTGATTATAATATTTACCGTATAATTCAATTTATATTTTCTTGTATTGTAACTATTCATTATTAAAACAAGGTAGATCCTTATTAATATTTAAACATTATAGATTATGATAATTTAATATTACCAACACACATTTACAGCTTTAATGATAATGTGTTCTGAGGAATTAGTTATAAATATTTTATGTTAATCGGATAACGCCCTATTTAATTCAAAATTTATGGGTAAGGATCTCCGACTACCCTTTGAAGGTCCAAATCCATTCATGCCTACCTCAATTAATAGATTAACGTACGGTGCATCTAACCATTGCTAATGTATATTCTCTTTTGTTTTAGGTGAGCAACCAATTATTATTACATCTGGTAAGATCATTCTTTTGTTATTAATTTTACTTAAACGTTAATTAATAATAATTATTTTTTATTCTTATTGACGGTATATATTTCAAATTTCGATTTCAATTTATCAATGATAAAATTTATTATAACTGAAACCAATTAAATTTATATACCGTGAAATGATTTCATCAATATAATTCGCACAAATCTGCTTTGTGTATTTTTGAAAGTCAATTAATCAATCAAATGGAGCTTTCGCGAAGGATCAAAAAAGGTTAAACCAACGTAATTATTTATACGGAAACTCCAGTTTGGAATGTATAAACAACGATTCGCATGAATTAATTACCATTTGTTGTGAGACAGGGTTTATAGCTTTTATATTACTATAGTAATAGGGTTTAGTGACCTTTTTCAAATTGAAAGAGTATATTAAAGTGGCGATCGTGTATGTAAGTACTCTAACAAATCAACTGTGACAACATTTGCATGGTCAATCTTAAATCACATTAACCATAATGCAGTGTGTTGTAAACATACAATTACTTTTAATTGTTCTTTATATAGAATTTATTTTATTTTCAAATAGTTTGATTTTATGGAAGCATTATTTTACAGAGAAATGAGTAATAAATTTAATTAAATTATTGTTTTTTAATTGTTGGATTTATATATTTTAGTTTTCTAGTTTAACTGAGATATTTGCTTATCTATTAACTGTTTCTTCTTTTGTATTGTTTTAATACTACGCTTTTTTTAAACAATTCAGACAAGATGTAATATTTGTGTCGTACTTGTTTGTTGTTACTTTTTGGTTTTAATAATTTATTGTAAAATAGCAACAATGTTCACATCTGAAACAAAGTTTCATTAATGGTTATTGGGAGTTAAAAAAAAACATAAAATAATTAATAAAAATATTATTAATAACGTTTATTACCTTTTTATTTTTATTAAAAATTACGGATCACATTCTTCTTCATTTTTTTTAATTTTGCAATAAAAGGCCATATTCTTGTTCATAGTGATCATAAATAATATAACATAATTTATTAAAACTTTTGTAATATATTTGTGTGAGACCCGTAATCAAATCTACTGCAAAATTGAAGTTTTTTTGTCAATATAAACTTGAACATCTTGACGTCTATTTGACTTAATAATTCTTTATTTACGGTATAAGTAAAACCATTTACATCTACATAAAAATACAATGAATATAAACAATATAATACATATATAAAATAACCAATATAAAAAACAGAAGCAAAAGATCGACATAAAAAACATAATATAATATAAAATACATAACATTTAATCAATATGACTCAATTGAATCTTAAACATAGATTTAGAACCAAAAAAAATGTTATTGATTGTTAAACAGTTTGCAAATCTACAAATTCTACCAATGAAGTTGTGAAATCCATAATTAGTAGAATGTGTAAACTTTCTAACTAATGAAGTCTGCCTGGTACGTCGTTCACTAATAGGAATGTAGAATGAAAGAGATACAAGTAACTCAGGACAATCTACTTCAGACATCACTAGACCACGCAAAAATGAGAGATCTGATCTTTTGCGCCGAAGTTTTAGTGACGGTAAATTGTATAGTAAAGAAATGTAATTGCGATCAAAATTAACCGAATATATACCAGACCTATAGGACAATAGACGAAAAAATTTGTTTTGAACACGTTCAATATTCTGACTATGGATTTCATAGAAAGGATGAAAGACTGACGGAACGTACTTTAAATGAGAACGCACCAAGGCACAGTAAAGTAATTTAAGAGTACTTGGAGAAAAATTAGCTGACATCCTATATACAAACCCCAGCATTTTTATAGCACAATTACACATGTAGCTGATATGCTCAACAAAAGTAAGTTTAAAATCAAAAATTGCACCCAAGTCTTTAATTTGTGTAACTTGTTGTAGCACCTTGTTATCGATAGTATAATCGTACGAAATTTTGCTTAGCGTTTTATTATAACTGATTGCAAAACATTTATTAACATTAAACAAAAGGTTATTAATAAGACATCAAGCATTAACAGAGTCTAAATCTTGTTGTAAAAGATTACAATCATCGATAGATAAAATACTTCTAAAAATTGTTAAATTATCTGCAAATAACAAAAATGATGATGAACTAATACAGTCAGAAAGATCATTGATAAAAAGTAAAATTAATTTGGTCCGCAGTGAGATCCCTGAGGAACACCTGATGGTACTAAAATAGGTTGTGAAAGAATGTTATTGATTTTTACACACTGCGTTCGGTTTTTCAAAAAGCAAGATAACCAAGAAACCACTGCATTATGAATACCCAAGGCCCAAAACTTAGCAACCAAAATATTGTGGTTCACACGATCAAAGGCCTTTGAAAAGTCGGTGTAAATAGAGTCATCTTGAGTTTTGCTTTCAAATGCGTTTAAAATGTAATTTTCGTAAGAAAGTAGATTGGTAAGTGTAGATCGACCTTCACGAAACCCATGCTGTTTATCTACTAAAATACTTTTGCACATCCAATGTATTTGACTAGTTATAATTTGATCAAATAATTTTGGGATAGCAGATTGAAAGCAAATGCCTCTATAGTTTTTAATATTTTCTTTAGCACCAGATTTATGCAATGGCATAATATAAGTTTGTTTCCATACATCAGGAAATTTAGTTTCATTTAATAAAGCGTTTAAAAGTAAATGTAATGGTTTTGAAATTGAATAAATACAATTCTTTAAGAGCATAGAAGGAATAATAGCGTCAGGTCTTGTGCTAAGATTAGATTTAAGGCTTGTAATTCCATTAAAAATATCTAATAAACTGACTGAGAAATTTGTATGAATTACTTTTTTATCAAACTTAAACAATGGAGTTGGATGAATTTGAGAATTATAAACGGAAGAGAAAAAATCTGCAAATTTGTTAACAAGATCGTCACCATTATTACAAATTTGATCACCATAATACATTGTAGCTGGAAAAACATTAGTTTTCTTAGTTTCATTTACAAACCTCCAAAAATGTTTTGGATTAGACCGAATCGGTGCGTAAAATGTACTGCTTGTAAACACGTGCGTTCAGATTTTTTTATGAAGTCCGAAGAGAATCAAATTCATTGTAATCAGAAAGAAGTTTTGAAAATTTAAATCTATTTAAAGCTATTTTTTTTTTTAGTTTAGTAAGTAAAATTAATTTCTTGCTAAACCAAATAGGAAAGTTGTTGTCATTCCTCACTTTTTTAGGTACATAACAATCAGTTGCATAATACAAAACAGAATAAAATAAATCAACACATACATTAATATCACAGTTGTTAAAAAGAACAGACCAATCAACGTTCAACAAAAAATTATTGATTGAAAATATCTCCACAACCACTACAAGTAATTCTAGATTGTGCTATACTGTTACACTTGCAAAGGCCAGTCATAGTAAAAAATGCAAATGTAAATATAAATGTGAATAAAATAAAATATGTAGGAAAAGGTTTAAAACAATGAGACAAATTTCACACCATAGAGATAACAGGATAATTAAAAACAAACTTTAAAATAAAATTATAATATAAAATCACAAATTAAAATTCTATGTTACGCCACTGGTACAAATAGTACGAAAATATGCCGCAAACGGCGTGGATGTTGCAACAATAATTAAAGGTTAATTTATTAACAACAATGCACATCAAGAATATTGCTGCTATAAGGAGTTAATAATTAGCATATATAACTACTTACACAGTCAACACAAGATGTGCCAAGAAATTTTTAATTAAATAAACTTAATAACACAAAAAATCACAATAACACCAAAATAATTACAACACACGACACAGTGGCGTTACAATTTTTGAACTTTTGACTTATTGTATTAAAAACGTAATTTATCCGAGATCAGTGAATTGTTTCATTACGCTAAGTGATTTTTGGCAAAACCTGCAGGCAATCCAGTAGCACGGAGCTTGCTTCTTATACTCTACTAACATTTGCAGAATTTTTTTTGTTGAATTTGCAGCAAAACCTCTAAAGATGTTTTAATTTGCAAACTTTCATACTAATTTTCTTTTGCACTTCTAGTTTTCTAGTTGTCAAGCCAGTCTCCTAGTGACGGTATACATTTTGTACAACACAAAGATTCTTACATTGTATGCAGTTGAATTTCAGGGATACAGCATCTAATTTTCTTTTTTGAGTATTAGGTGGTTGCAAGTTTATTAACATATTCTTTTGTTTTTAAAAATTAATTTTTATTACCTAAATGGCAGACTACACGACCAGGGAACGTCTTGTGCATTAATGGGTGCGTACATGAACGTTTAAAAGCTCTTTTCTGAGCAAGAACACTTGCTCCTGATTGGTTCCGCTTTGCAAAATTTCAGAAATAAAGAATAAAATGTCACGTCCCTGCAACCGATTTGCAAAGCTTAACCAACCAGGAGGAAGCGCTCTTGCTCAGAAAAAGAAGCGTACTCACCGTCCTGTACGCACCCGTTGGCATTATGTTACGTAACGTTAGGGAAGTTGTATTGTTCTGTTAGATACATTTTTTTTTTAGATTCTATTGAAACAGAAAAAAACTGTACTATTATTTTTTAATACCGTTTGCCAATGATGCGTCTAGTTTCAAATCCACACTAAACAGTCATGCATTTCTTCCTCATAGAACAAATTTTGTCAACAAAAATATGATTTTGTTGAAAAATTTTGTTTACTTCTTATAGTTCAATTAAAGAAATTTTGTAGCTGTGTTGTCTGTACACTTGAGTTGTTAAATAAGTTAGATTTTGCATGAATAATGATTTTTGTGAAAATGCGCTGCATGGTGTTTTTTCAAACTACCTTACTACAATAACCTAACCTAACACCATATATCTTACCACAATTTAGTCAAAATTTGTAGTTTGTTTTATTATTTTTGAAATAATGTTTTACAATAAAAATGCAATGTTAAATAGAATATTGGTTTAATTTAATAAAGAAAGACTATCGAAAGTCATAATAGTTATCTATCAAAGTGCAACAGCAAAAATGGCTATAATTTAAAAAAAAACGTTTGTTGTTTTTTAATTACGGTATTTACACTTGTATAATCAAAACTAATACCTTAATAATTTGTTCAAAAGATTTTTATGGTAAATTTTGATTGGTAAGTTTTTTAGATTAATATTTTCTGGTGGTACTTAAGTACTATCAGTTTTTTTTTGCAAATGGTTCTAATATCTTTAATAATAATATCTTTATTTTATTTTCACCTAAGCCACTTTTTGCAAGTACATTACAATGTTTTCATGTACATTGAAGCGGATGTGAATGTCAAACCTAATACTATATACACATACATACTTAAATTAATAAAAATATAATATATTAACATTAACTGTTTGCAAAAATTTAATTTTACTTCATCTACTTTATTGTTCAAATCTGGCTATTAAAAAACCTTTTTAGCAGAACATTAAATCTAATAAAGATATATTATTATTATTATTATTATTGAGATACTACCGGTATCACCGGAGAAATATGGAAAAATAAAACAACATATTTAGAAAAAGATACGTTTTTGAAGAGCATAAAATTTAAAAAAGTAATTGGCAATTAGAGCTTTAGTGATCACACAAAAAACGTTTTTTTATAAATCCCTAATTTTAAGTAGAAAACTGTTAAAAATAACAAGCATATTTTGACTTCTGGCTTTTGAATTCATTTAAAAGTTTTGTATATAGAAAATTCTTTTTCAAACAGACTAGAGCAGGGGGGGTGCATTGAAAAATTTGCTTTAAAACGTTTTTTCAGTTATAGAAACTAATTTATTAGTAGTCTTTCTTTTAATCGGTTCGTGAGGGTATGAAACCCTGCAAAAAAAAAATATACTTTTTTTTTAGTTTTTAAACTTAATCGCATTTTTTTTAAATTACAAATTTAACTAAAAAAAAAAAATTACTTATTAAATCAATTTTTCCATTTTAAGTCTATACTCTGTCTATAAGCCACAAAAGCCATAAAACCATGTTTTTGTTCACAGTGGGCTGAACAAAAAGAAGCATTTTTTTACCATTTAAATTGTTGTATTTTGATGTAAATTAATTGGAAAGTTTAAATTTTAGGAGTCTAATACTCAAAAAAAGCTGCAAAAATAAGCCTAACATTCAGAGGATCTATACACCAAATATTACTAAAAAATTGAGTTTTGCAAACAATTTTACATGGAAAATAGTCAATGTCGTGCTTATTTAGCGTAGAAAAGCCCACCTAAAAAAAATAATTTTGTACAACATTTTTTTTTTATTAAAAAAAAAAAAATTTATATATAAATAGTTTTTGCGTTTTTGGCGCAAATTTAGACTCGATCTTTTGGCGCCAACATTTGAGAATATTGTTATTTTTAGCATTCAAACCTAAAACCATCTGGCGCTTATCAAAATTTAATTAAAAAAAATTTTAAACCACACTCTAGTGTGTTTATAATATTTTTAGTAAATATGAAAAAAAAAAATTTAACGTATTTTTTTCCTAATATTTTGTAAACATTTTTTTCTAAATAGACTTTTTTACTGCCGATGAGTACAACACTGACTAGTTTCTATGTAAAATTGTCCTTAAAAGACAAATTTTTAATAATATTTGGTGTATTGTTTCTCTGAGCGCGGCCAAACGTGTATTTGTAAGAGTTTATGTTGAAGAGTAGGCCTACTTTGCAGATTTTGTGAGTTTAAGACTTTTTAAACCCAAATACACTAAACATATTTATATTTTCTTATTAATTCACATCATAATACGTCAACTTTGGCGGTTAACATTTTTTTTTTAAGTTTTCTTTTGTCCAGTTCACTGAGAACAAAAAAAATGGTTTTATAGCTTTTGCGGCTTATAGATTGACTTGAAATGGCATCAGATTTGGATTCTACAAAAAATTTCTAATAGATTTCACTAGTAAATTTTTTTTTTTAGTTAAATTTGCGGTTTTTTAACAAAAAATGCGTTTAAGTTCAAAAACTAAAAAAAAAGTATATATATATATATACTCTCATAAACCGATCAAAAGACTACTAATAAATTATAAAAACTGGAAAAAAATACTAAAGCAAATTTATCAATGCACCCCATCCTCCTGCTCTGGTCCATTTAAAATGGAATTGCTCATATAAAATGTATTAGATCATTTTTTTAATTATTCTTTATGTACATTGCTAGAAGTAATCAAGATGTATATTGTTAGCTAAAGATTTTTGTGTTAATTTGGCAAGATTCTTTATTATTTATAATTTTTACATATATTGCTAGCAATAAAGAATAGCGTTAAATAAAATTAATTGCAATCCGCTAATTAGTATTTTGAGAATCAAGCTATGTTTGCAGCACGCCGCCGATGTTGAACCGCAAAAATTTTTTAAAAAAATGTGTACATTGTTCTGCTATAGAACATTTTAGTTGATTTGACTTAAAACTATACAATAGTTTATGTAAGTGGCTGTAGAAAACTCTTTTTAGAAATATTTAGAGCTGAAAATAAGCTTTAGCAGCCCACTGAAGCATTTTTTGCCTGCCTCTACTAAAATTATTTGTTTTGGCCCTAAAATTTGGGCTTAAATACTGTATAGCGTATCAAGGGTCGAAAATAAATTTTAGCCGCTTTTAAAGCGAGTGAGGGCTGCTAAAGCTTTTTGGCACAAGTTACACTCAATATTTTTTTGAAAACATTGTTTTCAATGTTTATTATAATCTGTTACTACTGTCAGATTTTGATGACGTCATCATATACCGCAAATAGTTTCTTTGCATGCCTCTACCGATAGCATCATTTTCGGCCCGTATATGCGGGCCGAAATTTGGCCCGCATATGGTCATTGGTATTTGCGGCATTTGATTGGCTGAGAATCACAATTTTATATCTAGACGCCATACCTTAAAATCTGACAGTAGTGACAAATTATAATAAACATTGAAAATAATGTTTTTATATGGGGCAGGCGAAAAAATATCGAGTGTATCTCGTGGCATAAGACTTTAGTAGCCCTTTGCTTTAGCAGCCTTTTCTTGCTTCGCTTGTTTGTGCTGCTAAAAGCGGCGGCCTGCTAAAGCCTATTTTTGGCCCTTGGTACACTATATACTATAGAGGCCCAAAAGCAGAAAAAACGATTTTTGGCCCGTATTTTAGGGCCAAAACAGATGCTTTTGGTAGAGGCTGGCAAAAAAAACTTTTGCGGTATTTGATTGGCTGTAAATTACGATTTTACACGACGTCATACCTTAAAATCTGACAGTAGTGACATAATATACTTGGAAATTTCTTTAAACAATGTATTTATTTGGGCCAATTTTCGGCCCTTGATGCACTATATAATAATTAGCAAGTAGTACACTCAATATTTTTTCTCCTGTCTCAAATAAAAACATTATTTCAAAAAATTTATTATAATCTGTCACTACTGTCAGATTTAAAGTATGACGTCATCCTGTGAAATTTACAACCATCATCAAATGCCGCAATTTAGAGCCGAAAGAGATGGTAAAAGTAAGCAAAAATAGCTAATAAATAGACAAAATTAGTAAATTTATGAACTTTAAGAAGCTTTGATAAGCAGTACATAATTATAATTTTTTTTAAATTTCATTTTTAAATTCTTTAAAACTAATAAAAAATCAAAAGAATTTAGTAAAATTTATGATTAATTTGAAGAGTATCAAACATATTTTTTTAAAATCGAAAAAAAAAAAATTTAGACTTCTAAAATCATTAAAATTTATAATTCAATTTTTTTTAATTGTATTTTTTTAAAAATTCTATAAAAAACTATTAAAAAAAGTTTATTAAATTTTTAAGTACATTGGGAGCTTTAGTAAACCGAGAACAGTTTTTATAAATTGAAAAAGATTAAAAAAGATAATTAAAATTATTAAACTTATTTTTAATTTTTAATTTTTAATTTTTTAAAACTTTAATGAAATCTATTAAAAATACTAAGAAGATTAGTAATACTTATAAGTATTTTTGGGATCTTTCGTAAACAGAGGATTTTTTAATGAAATGACAATCTACTAAATATTTTAATATAATTTTTATTTTCTCTAAAAATTCAAAAGATATTTATTAGAAAGACTGAAAGACGCAGTAAAATTTATGAGGAGTTGAAAATGTTTTAGTAATTTAAGGAGAATTTTTAAAAATTTAAAAAGTTTGAAATGTGAGACCACTGAAACAATCGAAAATTTTTATTTAATTTTTTTAATCAATCTAAAATTAAAAAAAAAAATATTAAAGAGACAAAGTTGTATTTATGATTATTTTGTGAAATTTTGAAATGCAGAAGATAATCTTTAAAAAACCTAGTAAAATGTTTTTGTGAATCTTTGTTAAGCCAAAAACCATATTTTAAAAAAATTAAAATGTTATCGAAATTTTTAATTTATTTGTTTATAAATTTTTTTATTTTTTAAAAAATTTAAAAGAAAATTAGTGAAAATTCGAAAGGGCCGAAGATAATGATTAATAATTAAATTAAATATCAAACCACTGAAATCATTACATTTTTTTTTAATTTTTAAATTTTTTTAAAAATTCTAAAATAGCAGAAACGCTTAGTAAAATTGATGAGTATTTTGAAAAACTTTGGTTAGCCAAGGGTTATTTTTGTTAACAAAAAAAAAATATTTGTTAGACCAATAAATTTATTAGAATTACAATCTATTTTCTTTTTTGATTTATTTTTTTAAAACATACTAAAAAAAATATCCAATATCACATTTAAAAATTTTAAACAAATGTTAAATAGGATTAATAAAAATTATGAGTTTTTTTTGAAAAGTTGCTTAACCAATCATTTTTTAAAATAATTTTTTAACTAAAAATATAATTAATTTTTTTTTTATTTTTATATTTACTAAAAATAAATTATTAAAAGGGCAAACGGGTTTATTAAAATTTATAAAGTATTTTTTAGATCTTTATTAAGCAGACGATTATTTTTAAAACCTGAAAAATACTAAAACGTCATACCACTCAAATTATCAACATTTATTTTTCTTTTTATTCAATTTTTTTAATTTTTTTTAAATCAAAATGAGAACTATTAAATAGATAAAAAAAATTGCTAAAATTTGTATTTTGGGGAGGTTTTGTAAGCTATGGCATGAATTATCTCAGGGCGGTGAATGGTAGGTTTCGGGCTCTGGAGTGCAAAGTTAAATTAAATTAAATGCTTTCTTAAACTTCTTACATCCAAATATTTGTATAAATATCTTTTTATTTATATTAGTATTTTCTAATTAAACGTCCCAAACATATATCAAATCCTACAAATAAAAATACAAAATTAATTGATTTGCTCAACCAAACATTTAATAACATTACTTACCAGCAGGTAACAATTAACAACCTTTTGAGGCTTGATGCTACATATTTAGAGGCACATATAAAAAAGACCCGGAATGGATTAAGTTGAATCTAAATCCGCGCAGGTAACACGTGACATACGTAAGTTATGCGCGGGAATCCGAGAATATACGCGACAAAGCTGAGAATAATAATTAAAAAAAATACTGGAATTATTGGAATTAATAATTCTTAATTTCTTTACACATCCAAAAATAAAAAACTATTAAATGGGCAAAAACGCTTAAAAAATTATGAATACTTAGGAAAATTTAATAACGGAGAATATTTACAAAAATAAAAAAAAAACTAAAATGTCAGTCTTTTAAAAGTTTCAATTTAAGATTTTTGATTCTTTAATTTATAAGAAAACAATTAATAAGACATAAAAGTTTTGTATAAAAAAAAATGAATACTTTGGGTAGCTTTGTTCGAGAATAATTTTGGGAAAATAAGGAGAAAATAAAATTGATGGGTAAGAATGCTTTTTATAGGAAAGGGAAAAGCTTTAAATGACACTCAATAGCCCGTAATATTCAGTAGTGTCAGGTTTTTACTGACTGAAAACCCATCTTTCTTCTTTGTTTGCTTGGCTTGTCTTACTTCTTCAGTAGTTGTGTTTGTTGAGACCACAGTATCCGTTTATTAACTTTGTGAGCCTTTGCACATTTGTGTCAATTCCTTACAGTTTTTTCAGGTTACTGTGTTCCGCCTGAAGTCTGATAAACAATAATAAAATAATGTGTTACAAAACGTCAGGTACAATTTCTGAATAAATATATAAAAATAGATTCTACAAACATCAATATTAACAAATCAGTTATTATTCAAAAACATAATTTAATTTTTTTTTTATTGCAATGGACTAGATACATTTTTATTGACGATAATTTTTGTTAGAATACATTAGGTCTTTTCCATTTGAGCGCTTCATGCACTCGGTTTATTTTTTAAATTTTGCGGGCAAGAGCGTCTCACACTTGATAAACTAGAACTAAAAAATATTTGGCGTTTGTAGGGCGTGCTGTAGCTCAAAAACACATCAAAAATGTAAGACAAATAAATTCAAAAATTACTGAGTTAGTCCCACTAAGTGCAACTATTTTGTCAAATAGAAAACAGCTATTTTAGTTTATATTTCAATTAGTTTTTGTTAGTTTGCAGTATTGGAAATAAATGTTTTTGCTTGATTTGGTAAAATAATTATGCAGTTTGTTTTGAAACTTGTAATTTTCGGTAATTATTCTTTTCTTTGCATGCAATAAACACGTATTAACTTATAAATCAGCAACGGTTATAAAACCCAACTTTTTAAAATGAGACCTACAAGAATCTTTAAAGCAATTACACAAGCAGCATTTGCGGTACTAAAATTTTAATTCTTTGATGGGAACTAATATACAGCAGCACCTTGTACTGAATTCTAAGAAACAAATTAGTACAAATGTATGCTATTTAATTTATTACATTACATATTAATTTTTAAAATACTTTGGCTTTGAACTGTTAGGTTAAGACAAACCTAGAACGTCTAAAAAAGTTGACAACAGTAGATTTAAATATTGCTTTGTAAATTTTTTCTTCTTTTTTTAAAAAAGATTGGATATTATTGTAGCTAATTTAATTCTGTTGACAGTAATTCTAAACAAATTGTTGGAGATACTTTCTTAGGTTTTGTAACCATAACACTCTTCTTTATTCTACAATTCTTTGCTCTTTAGTTTTGCCTTGCATTATATTTCTTAGTTATGCATATATTTTTTTTATTGCGTGGCGATTGCATTTTTTGTTTAATGATGAGAAAGACGTTGTTTCTAATTTTGCACTATAAAACAATCCACTGAAGATATAGCATAGCATCATTCATTTATATGCAATCCATTAAATGTTAAGTTGTCAATTTAAATTTGATTTTTTATTTGTTGGATTTGGTTACAAGAACCATTAATCCATGCTCCAAGTTACCTGTATTGCGTTACTTTTTTAACCAATTCACTATTATTATAGATGTTGTTTGGTGACTTTTGAGATTACAATATATTTTTAACGTTTATTGTGAGACTGTAATTAAAATGTCTGTTTCATATTTTCAACTAGATGTTGGAGGTATCTGCATTTTTAGTCAAGAACACTGTGTCATTTGCGTACTTAATGGTGTTAATAGTTTTTTTATTTATTACTATGCCTTTGGTATTCTCTAAGAGTGTCTCTTGACATATTGTTTTGTTTATACATAAGAAACATGAGTGGTGCTGTGCGTACTGTGCACTTCACAAACTTCCCGGAAAATTTTAATTACTTTTGATATTTTTTTTTTAAATTTTTACTTTGGCATTCTGTTTGCAGTATAAATTAATGATTGGTCGCAAATCTCTATTATCGATTTTTAGAGATTTTGGTAGCGTACTTTGTTAGATGTTTTCTTAATATCTACAAAACAGGCATAAATTTATTAGTTCATGTTAAGGCATCTTTGGGTTAGTACGACTTTTACTTAATCTTTTTCTAAATTTTATTTGTGTGTTACTGATATGGGTCTTTAGCTTTTGGTAGATTCTGTTATGTATTATTTTAAAGAACATTTTGAACAAGTGACTCATTAAGGATGTTGTTATATGGTCAGAATAGTTTCTCATATTAGTTTTTTTGCAAAGCATAGTAAAGGTGGACAAAAACTACTAGTTTGGTATTAATGCTAATGATATACACTGAATTGTGGAAGTTTATAGAATAGTGATAGAGTTTTATTATCAAATTATAATATATATTATTTCTTATATATTATCAGTTTTGGCGGGATTTTGTCTGGTTTCAGTGTTTTTCTGTTTTTAGTGTTACGTATTGCGTATTCTACCTTTCTCTCAAAATGCTTGGTTTGGTTTGGTCTATGTATTCTGCCATATTGCCTGTTTTTCATCTTCAAAAAGTTAATTTATTCAAAACACTTTAAATTGGATTTAAAAATAGTCACTTGATTTGTTGTGTTTATTTGGTAAATGAAGCCTTATTAAAAACTACATTTACCTCGAAAAGTAATTGGTTAAATTTAGTAAGCTAAAAAGAACCAATGAACTTGAACTTAAATAAAGTTGGAACAAAAGTTGGTTGGTTGTTTCTTCATGACATTTTTGCAACTTATAGTTTTTTTAATTAATTTGTAAATTTTGTTTAATATTTAATAAAATGTGTTTCTGATGTTATTAAAATATATTAAACTATTTAAAAATATTTTTAACAACATTACGCAGCTGGTTTTGTCATATTTTGTTTATGCTTACATGCAATTTAAAACCCAATAAAAGTTCTGATTTTGTTCTAGACACGCACAAACAAAGTTGTACTTAGTCTGTTGGTTGTACAACTTGAATGAGTGTTGCATGTTTAGGCAGTCTAAATAACTAATGGATTAGGCCTAGAAGAGCTTAGTAGGGTATTGAAAAACCTAGTATGGTTAGTTGAAACAACCAACAACAAAATTTGATAGTACTTTGAAAAATAAGTCTAATATTTTAAAAGTTTTTTTGAAAAACACCATCAATTGATGATTTGATAAAGATTTATCATTATCATTTAAAGCAAACCTGAGCTTTAATAATTTTGGTTTAATTTATCTTAAAATAAATATTATATAGAATAGTTTTCTAAAGTTTTTATTGTTTTAGACAATTTTATCTTAACAAATGATTTGTGTTTGAAATTAAAACCAAAATATTGAAATATTATTATTATAATTATAAATATATTTTTAAAAAATATATATATGCTATATATTTGGTATAGTATTTATTTTATTTTTATTGAATTTATTCAATTATATAGACCAATTACCTTTTTTGATGTAAGGATAAAATAATGATTGTTTGATTAATGAATGTTGCTATTATGATGGTTTCATCTAGGAAGGACTAAATTGATAAATTATTTATAGTTGTGTGGGCAAAATGTCTGATTTCACTTAGCATTATTATGAAATTACATGAAATTGTTGAGATAATTTTTGCTATATAAAATTATTCAATAATTTGTTTACTTGAATGAAATTGGTTGTATCCTATTTACATTCCGAGCTCAATGTTTTGGATAAAATATTTACTATTTAAATTGGAATTGGTTTTAGTGTTTGTACGTTCTAATTAAATAATTAGAAGCGCAAATTGAAGACGATTTGAACATAATGGTGAGAGTGGTGTTATGTTAACATATGTAATTACATCCTATTATGGAATCTATTCCATCTTTGAATAGAGGCAGCAGTAGTATCTAGTCAAAGGCAATTACAGTAAATCACTGCATGTAACAGACGTCGCAGTGATTACAGATATATGAATTAGTTCTGTACAATTATAGGTGAGCTTCGGGGAGTTAGATGTGTAATTGGCAGCATCGCAGTGCTCATTTGGCATCCCGGTGCCGGCGATAGCAAATGCGCGAGGGCATACCGAAATCGGTGTGTTTGTGACGTCACCCGTCCTTATCCAAGAAATGCGGTTTGTCATGTGGTTTTGATCTCGGTTGTATCTAATGAAGATAGTTGATTGTTTGATTGCCTATTGTAAGTTACTGTTGAACCATTTTGACCTTTGTTAAATTGTCCGTGAGTTAGGCTGATATTGAATAATTTATATTATTTTATCACGCATTAAATATATCACCAGCTCAAAACCAAATATTGTTATTCATGGCTATATTTAGTTTTATAATTACATTTTCAATATATCTACATGAACGTGTATGAAAATTTAATTAACTGCATTTCCTGAATAAATCCGCGCATTCCACAAACGGAACTAATTAAACGTATACATATTTTGGTTTATTTCTAAGGTTGGAATATTTCACTTAATTAAATTAGTTTATTAGCAATAATTTACATATTAAATTATTTACTCAAATAAAATATTTTATTATATTGAATTTGGTTTTAACTAAGTTAATAGAAAGATAATAAAATTGGTCTTAATAAATATTTCCTTTGTGCATTCGTCCACTGAATGAACCAAAGGAAAAGATCAATGGGTTCAAAGTTTAACAAAGTGATTTTTTCTTTGTTTGTCCATTCTTGAATTGAACAATTTAAGTCTGCTTTTAACAAATGAAACATTCTAACCGAAAATCATTTAATTACAATAGATTTTAATCTACTAAGTAGAGATTCGACAAAATATGAACCCACTCCAATCTTAATAAGGATAACAAAACTTTGAAGTTAGTTCTTAAATCTTCATTAGTGAAACGCTTGAAATCCTTAAACCAGATCCTGTTCGGCACCGGGATTATCTGCGTCGTTATTTGCGCCGTCTTACAATTATAATTAACTGGAAACTGGAACGGCATTTGCATAAACGTGGGTTACTCTCGCAGCTACACCGATTTTCATATTTACGTCAAAACACATCGTTCTACACTTATTTAATTACCCGGAATGAATCACGGATTTTAATGGGGCGCAAAGGGGGCGGTTTGTTTTATATGGAAAAATATTAAAATATGTGTATCTGCGAGTAATGCAAACTGTGAATCTTCTTATTTACATTTCTGAAGTGGTGGATTTGAATAAAAAAGAGTATTCCATGCGGGTTTGATAGCTTCCAGGCAAACTAAGCCGGAATTTAATTAAAACTATTTGTTTTGGAATTGTGAAAGCATTATAAATATCATGGAAACCGCAGCTTATTTTTTATAATTTATTTGTTAGATTTTATAATAATATATTTACTTTTATAATTGTATTAATATAATAGTTTTTAATAAAAGTTTGAGTTGTATTATGGGCTAAAAAATAAATCATTAATAAATTATAATAATTAATTATTAAATTATATGTAGAAATAGAAATTGCTGTTATTATAACAATACTACTAATTAAGCGAGCGGTCGGAATGATCTCAAGAATAAAACGTATACCTTTACTTAGTCACGTCGCGCCGTTCCTTTTCGGAGTAGGCAATTGAGTTGTCGGGCACACCGAGTCACAGAGAAGAATGTGTATGTATGTTTAGTTGCCTATATGAGGTAACGGATCCATTTGGATAGAACGCTATACGCTCTGCATCTACATATACATGTTCTCTCTTTCGTACTGCCGACCTTAAGAATAAAATAAATAATAATTTGAAATATTTAAAAAAATAATAGAGTATTATAAACAATCTATGAGAACCATTAATATTATAACAGTTTAAACTTCCAGAAGATTTTTCAAATATTTTCTGCATTCATTTATAGTTTCTTTCATTTTTTAATTTTTTTTTTTTAATTTTGTTGAACTTATTTAGAGTCACGCCGTAGGTTGTAAACTCAGTTAGATTTGACAAAGGTTTTATAATTTGCTCCTGTAAGATAACTACCAAATAAATAAATAATAAATGCCCAATCACGGCGTTCCCTTATGGGATAAGCAATTGAGGTGTAATTAAAAAATTTAAAACATTCATATTCCCCGTTGTACTATATGGTGCAGAAGCCTGGACACTTAAACTACTAGAGAGGAAGAAAATAAATGCCTGAAAAATGCGGTGTTGGAGGCGCATATTCCAAGTTCCCTAGACGTCAAACAAACAAACGTGTCTATCTTCAACGAGATCAAAGAACCGCAGCGACTTTTACAAATTGTATATTTTCGAATTCTGAGATACTACTTACTAAGGACGCCAAACATTGGAGCCGCTGGCGTGATATAGTTTGCAGAGCTACTGTTCCTACTCAGTAGCAAAACATGACCACGGCTCCTCTGCCAAGAGGAAACCAAAGAAAAAGAAGAATCGAAGTGTGCGTATATGAGGTAACGGATCCATTTGTAAAGAACGATACGTTCTGCATCACTTTGTTGGGGACATTTATCAAACTTGTGACCGCACCATGTCCTCTATACCGTACTGCCGACTAACTTGTTTGAAATTGATATAGTTTTAAAATTAAGATTTTTTTTAATGCTTAATGAAAATGTATTTAGATACATTGTTTATTAAGTAACATCAAACCTTACAGTTGATTGGGACTGTTTGTCCGACGGTTACGGTAAAAAAGGAAATTGTGTCGAGTATCATTCTGGTATTAGTTTTGTTTTTTAAATTTTGAGGTTTTGGCACTAGACACTGAAAAGTCTTGAAAACATAAAAAAAAATGTAATAATTTATTTAAATTTGATTTTTTTTAATTTTTAGTTTTGTTGTTAGAGTTTTTGTGTCATTTGTGATAATAGTTTGAAATCTACAATTTACGGAACTAATTATCAGAGCTTTTATTTTATAATATGCAATTTGTATTTTTCAGTGTTTATACAACTTCATTTTTTGGTGAGCAATTTTAACGCTCACCATCCGTTTTGGTGTTTTTCAAAAATACATGCAATATTGTCTAATAGAGGATATTTTTGATCACTCTCTGATTACCTCGTTCCTGATTTGATTTCTTAAGGAGATTTCAAGCATAGAGCGTTCCATTGCTTGCTGTGATGTTCTTAGTCGGTTTGAGCTCTATTTTGTAAAACTCATTGTTTCTAAGCCATATGTAGCTACTTTTTTTTAAATTTATTAGTACTTTATTGCTTGCTAATATATATTGTAATTTTCCACCGCCCACGTGAGACTTATTTGTCTTGTGACATCTGCTGTTTGATTTTCTTTTCCAAGATTAATGACGTGACCAAGGTATGTATAATGGTCTACACATTTAATTTTCACGTTGTCTAGCAAGATGTGGGGATTATCTGGACTCATTATTTTTGTTTTTCTTATGTTTATTTTTAGCCTTATACTTTTGATTGCGGCATTTAGTTGTTGTAGCATTTCTCCCAGCTCTACGGGATTGTTTGATATTATGACTATATCATCCGCAAAACGGAGGTGATTGTGGTATGTTTCATCGATCTTAGTTTTTTTTGCTCCCACTGAAGTTTTTTGAAGACGTTTTCTAAGCTTAAGGTGAATAGCTTTGGTAAGATAGTAGCTCCTTGACGCACTTCTTTTCCTATGTTTATTTTATTGGTGGTTAGTTCTTTTTTGATCTTGACATGTAATGTAGCACTTTTATATATATTTTCAATTATGGCAGCATATCTTGAGTCTATTCTTGCATTCCTCACAGATTTTAGGATTGCCCACGTTTCTACCGAATTATTCAACAAGGTTTGTATTGATTTTTTTACCGTGTTTACACCCAGTTTTAACATTTCGGCAGTGATACAATCTCCGGAACATTTGCCATTTTTTATCTTACTCAGAGCAGTTTTAATTTCTTGTATTGATATTTTTGGCATATCCTCTGATCCCACGTTCAATACTTTAGCTTCTGCCGGTTCCTTATCTGGTGTTTTTGATGCATGTAAGTCAGTATAGAAGTCTTTCCTTGCTAGTTTTTGAGCTTGGTTATTTGTGTTCTTCTAGTTGAAATATGATTGTTGTTAAGAAATAGCTTGTAGCTTTTGTGGTTACACTTCTTAACAAATTAAACAAGCAGATTAGCGTGAGCCACCTTTAGTAAACAAAAGAATAACCTGAAAAACAAAAAAATACTAATGCATTTCAGAATTCGTCTAAGTATATGACCAATGTGTGCTACTTATTGCGCACAAACCATGACGTGGTCGGAAAAGTCAATATGTAAAAAAAGCAAAAGCCAAATTAAAATAGAGTTTTTCCAAGCACGTTTCCAGAAACTAATAAGACTAATGAGCAAAAATCCTAATCCAATAAAGACCATCAATGATTAAGAGAAAAACCACAACTACGCTGCTAAAGTTTGTTTATTAAAACTTAACCTAAATTTATAGCCGCCGCTCGCGCATTCTCATCCGCGCAGCACAAACCAATATTGTTACCAGTGGCGTAACTTGCTTTCTTTTAATTTGTGATTTTAAATTTTAATTTGTGATTTTATATTTTAAGCTTGTTTTAAACACTCCTTTGTTTTCTTGTGTTATCCCAACCGTGGTTTGCTTTTGTTTGTTTTGTAGTTAGTCACCAGATGAAGGACCGCACCGGTGTGAATTGTGTATCCTTGTATCATCCTTGTATTATTTTTTATTCCTAAATATTTAATCACTTTTATAGTTAAATTTTTATATTTTAAATTTTAATTTATTATGACCGGTCAAGCGTGCAAATGCAAAAATGTTGCACAATCTGGCGTAACATGTACTAGTTGTGGAATTATATTTCATAACAGTTGCGCCATTCGCCATAAAAAATGTCATTGTGGTACGTCATTCGAACATGACGATTCCAAACTTCCCAGGCTTTATAAAGAGATTATCGTACTGTATCAAGTTTTGTTAGATGAAGTTCGGTCTAACAATAAAATGCTATTAGATAAAGTATTGTATCTTGAAGAGAAGATTGCAGACAAAGATAAGGTAATACTTGAATACAAAACTCGTGTTCAAGAATCTATGCTTTGTGTAGTTACACCAACTATTAATGAGGAAATTCAATTGCTTCCATCTGCAATTAATTCTGTAATTAATAATTCTTCTTCTTCTTTTGCAACCCTTACTGTTCAAACAAAACCTAAACAGAAAGTTCAACCTAAAACCCCAACAATTTTTGGTTGTGGTCCAAGTAACGATAAGTTGCAGGCATATGTGCCAAACTCATATATACATTTTTTTTTTTTTTTTTTTTTTTTTTAGGACGTAGTGAGTTGTTTGGCTCTCAACAAGTGGCCCTTAAGAATAACTTACGCATGGTAATACCTTCCGGTTTTCTTCTCTGCGCAAATCCTGTTGTTTTAATGTCCCTGTCTAAACTAACCTACATTTGGTGCTAGTTTGAGGCGGGCTGGTTTTTGCTTCGCGGATTTTCACGCATCATCTGCGGCACGCATGCTGTCCCCGGCCCCTCTCTCCCTATAGCCCCTACCTTTGTCTGTCTCTTTATATTCTTCTATTGTCAAACTCTTCAATTTTTTTTTTTTGTACACTTGTTGCAAAGTTTTTTAACGCTCTCCATTTATTTTCATCTTTTAAGCATTTGTTAATGATTGTTCTTTTATCCACTTTGCTTTCTAGTATATATTCTAGTTTTTTTCTATCTTCTTCCCACGCCTCGCATTCTACTAGAGTGTGTTCTGCGTTATCGTGTGTTTCTTCCTGACAAAATGTACACCTTTCTTCTTCATTTATTTTTTTTAATTTTTTGCAAGAATTTTCCAAATGCTCCGTGCCCGGTCAGTATTTGTGTTGTATAATAACACGTCTCGGGTTTCTTCTCTACCCATTCTTTTATGTCTGGGATTAATTCTCTCGTCCATTTCCCCTTTTCTCCTGTATCCCATTTTCTCTGCCATCTTTCCATAGTCTTCTCTCTTGCTCTTATCTTTGCTTCTTTTCTACTCGTTCCTTCTTTTACAAGTTTTTTTATTTCTATTCTTTCCTCCACCATCATATCCGCGGGAGGTGTTGCCGCAATTACCTTTACTGCCTCTTGTGACACTGTTCTGTAAGCTCTACAAATCCTTAGCGAGCTTGCTCTTGTGGCTCCTCTTACTTCCTTTCTGTTTTTCTTTGTTTTCATGGCTTTTCCCCATGTTTCTGCGGCGTACAGCAATTTGCTTCTTGCTGCCGTTGCTATTAGTCTTCTGCTTTCTTCTCCTGGACCTCCGTTGTTTGGCATAAGTCTACCAAGCTTTCTCTCAATTTCCTTTGTTCCAATGACCGCTTCCTTAACCTGTTCATTCCATCCCTTTGCTTCGAGTGTCACTCCAAGGTATTTGATTTTTTTCCCTATGGTTATCTCTTGATCTCCCACCTGTATCTTACCTGTTCCTCTATTATTCCTCTTAGTCGATAGCCATGCTGCCTCAGTTTTTTGTGTTGCTAGTTTTAAGCCTTTACTTCTCATTCATATTTGTATCATATCAATTGCCAGCTCTAATCTTCCTTTTAGTACTTCTATTTCTACGTCTCTACCTACTACTGCTATGTCGTCCGCAAAGGCTGTTATTGACACGCCTTCCGGCATCTTCATTTGAAGTAACTCGTTATAGACAAGGTTCCACAGTTTTGGTCCCAGTGCTAAGCCCTGCGGTACCCCTCTAGTAAGTTTGAATCTTCCATTTTTGGTCACTAGATTTCTGTCCTGTAAGTAGCTCCATATAATCTTGATTGTTTTTCTGTTCAGTTCTTTCTTCTTTGCCGCCACTATGATTGCTGCCCATGATACGCTATTAAACGCGTTCTGTATGTCCAACGCTATCATTACACAGTGTTGCCTTTTCCTTTGCGTTCCGCTGTTTGCTTCTTTTGCTATTGCTTTCACTTTTTCAATAGCTCCTAAGGTTGTTTTTCCTTTGGTAAATCCGTATTGTTCTTTTTCCCATCCTCCTTTTTCTTCTATTTCTTGTTCTATTCTCCGTACAATAACTTCTTCCATTATTTTAGCCAGTGTGTTGATTAAACATATTGGTCTGTATGATGTTGCTTTTCCTGCTTCTTTTTTTTTCTCAATCAGTACCAGAGTGGCTTCTTTCCAACATCCTGGGAAAGTTCCTTCTTTTAGGCACCTGTTGATTATTTGAGTTATTTCTATCTCGTTTCCGTCTAATGCTGCTTTAACAATCTCTGTTGTTATTTCGTCCGGACCTGGTGCTTTGTTGTTAGGCAATTCTTTTATGATCTCTTTGATCTCTTCCACTGTTGCCATAACTGTTGCTTCTTCTTCTGGAAATAGTTTTTTAATTATGACCTCTTCTTCTTCGTCTTCTTTTAAGCAGATTCCTTTTGTTCTTCCACCCAATTTGTCCATCACTATTTTGTACGGTTTTCCCCAAGGATCCCCATCTATAGATTCTATCATTTCTTTCCAGCATCTTTTTCTGCTATCCCTAATTGCATTTTTTAAAAATTTTCTGTCGTTTTTTAGTTTATCTTCTATTTCCTCTGTGTTCTCTCCTCTTCTTCTCAGCCTTTTGATTTTCCTCGCTGTTTGTATTGTGCTTTTCCTGCATTCTTTTATTTCCTCACACCACCAGTATGGTCCTTTTCGTCCGCCTTCCCTGTACCTAGGAATTGCTTCCTCCGCCGCTTTTCTCAGTTTTTCTGAGTACCTCTCGCATCTTTTCTCAATATTTTCGTTTTCTGTCACTTCTTCTGTTTCCATGCCTCTCTTTATCTTTTCTTTGTCCATTCTTCTTACGTTCCATTTACCTTCTCTCGTATGCTCCTGTTTTCCTTTCTCCTTTGTATTGTATTGTATATGTTTATGTAGACTCAGTGATTCTTCTTCAGTCACGGTCCATTCATTTATTATTTTTGCCATTTCCCACGTTGCTATGGTGATGTCAATATGCGATTTTGAGCTTCCTCTTACAAACGTCGGTTTGTCTCCATTGTTGCAGATTGTAAGATTTAACCCTGCTATCATCTCCTCTAAGATTTTTCCTCTTAAATCGTTCTTGTAGCCTCCCCATCTCGGTGATTTTGCGTTGAAATCTCCTCCTACAATAATTTTTTTGTTTTTCTGTTTTCTTAAACTTCTTTCTAATTCTTCTATCCACTCTCGATAGTATTCCAGACCGCAGTTTGGGCTGATATAACAACTGTATACTATCATGCTTTGTACTTCTGCCCACACTATTCCTTCTTTTGGTGTTCCCCATCTTTCCACCTTGTCCCTACACTTCCCCCTAGCTAAAATTGCTGCATCTGTTCCTTTGTCTCTTATCCACTTACCATTTAGTTTGTTTTTATTAGGTTCACTCACTAGCACTTGGTCTATTTCCTCTCTCTCCGCTGTTGCTATTAGTAAATCGTGAGCCTCTCTTCCCCTCCCTATGTTTATTTGTATAAACTTATACATTATGTGATACTATTTTTTCCTCCTGTTCTCTCCAGTTATCTGGGTTGTTGTCCTCCATATTCTTCTTTGTTTTCCTCATTTCTTTTTTCTTTGTAGCTGGACATCTTTTCTCTCCCGTTCTGTGTCCTAATACTTTGCATTCAATGCAGTATTCTTTGTTTCTGCATTCGGCAACCTGATGTCCCTCCTTTCCGCATTTTATACATAGCGAAGACCTGTCTTCCCCATTGCATTCTGCCGCTACATGTCCTTTCCTCCAACATTTATAACATTTTCTTTCATTTGCTTTAACTTTCTCTACTCTGCATCTTATGAGTCCTATGTTTATTCTTCCTTCTCCTATTATCTGTTCTGCTATTTTTTTGTCCATTTTGACTATAGCGGTTTGTATTTCTCTATAACCTTTCTTTATGGAAATTATTGTACTTCCTTCTGTGTTCACTTTGTTCATAATTTCTTCCAGTATTTCTTCTCTCTTAATTTCCGGGCTAATATCTTTGATTATCACCAGTTCTGTAGTTTTGTTGCTGGCTTTTCGTACATTGCATCCTTCCATTCCATTTTTAATTTTTTCTATCTCTTTCTCCGTCTCATTACCCTTTGTAATTAGTAACAACTCCCCTTTTTTTGTTTCTCTTACCTCCTTGAACGTAGATCCTTTTATCTGGGTTTTTGCCTGTCTCAGCAAATCTGCATATGTGACACCTTGTTTGCTCACTACTATAGCACCTGTTTCCGTACCTGTTTTTTTTTCTCTATGTGTCTCCGCTACCTGTCCCTGTGTTGGCACGCACAGTCTTATTTTTGTGTTAGTTCTTCTTCCTGCTATTTCCATAATTTTTTTTGCATTTCTTGCCGTAATTGCCGTTGGTATTGGTATATTTATTTCTTCAATACTTAATGTTTTTGTTTTGATAAGCATTTTTTCGATAGCTATTAGTATCTCCTTATTCCCTGCCGTTTCGATTTTCTGCTTAATGATGTGTACTTTTCCCACATTTTTTCCGCTTAGATTTTTAACAATTTCTATATATGGCGTTTCATCTTCTCCTTCTTCCTTCATTAGTTCAGGGTATTTTATTTTTGCTTGTTGTAAGATACCACCTTCTTTGCCTATTTCATCTTTATTTATTAAAAGTTCTGTATCCATTTCCTTTCCCATTATTGGTTTTTTTTTTTCCACATTTACATATTTATAGTCTGTATCTCTCCATTCTTTATTTATAATATTTTTTATATCCTCTTCATTAGCCACTTTTAATATCTCCTCGTCCGAGATGAAATGGTTTTTACGGTTTTCTTCCCTATTATCTCCAGTTTCCATTGTCTGTGTCGACATTTCTATACCTATTTTTGTTTTATTTTCATTCTCCTGTTCTTTTTTTTGGATTTCTTCAAATTCCATTCTCTCCATATTTGTTTCTAGTTGATTCGCCACCTTTTTAATTTCCAGTTTAGTGGTTGTACACTCACTGGTTAAGTTTTTTAACTCTCTAATTAATTTTCCCATTATTTGGATTGTTGTGGGGTTATTTGCTCTCTTTGCCTCGTTGTTACCTCCTGGCGAATCTATTTCTCTCCCTCTTTTTTGTTTCGTTTGACCTAATTCTTTATCTTTATTTTTATCCGGCGGTGTTCTTTGCAACATCCCGCTTTTTAAAAATGCATCCATCTTATTACGTTTTTTGACCCTTGGCCTAGTTTCACTTTTAATTAATATCAAATTGCTGTTTCCGCGTTTATGTTTTATTATGTAACACTAGACGTGTCGCGCGTCACGACACGAGTGTGTTTTAAAACACGACCGCACCTTTATTTTTTGTGTGTCCAGTTTTACACTTTTTTGAACTTTCACAATAAACTTTTCACCTTTCCACTGTTTGTTCTAATTCACAGAATTTTTAATTTTTTAAATAACGTAGATTATTCACCATTATTTAAATCGCCTTTATGCACATTCGCGAGCGCGTCCGTTCTCCGTCGGATATTGACCGCGACATATATATACATGTCTCAAAACTTAAACGCGGAACTAAAAAATCCGATGTTATTAACTACATTAAATTGAAATACCCCGATATATCAATCGACGCTGTAGATCTAGTTGTACAATCTGAAAGCTACAGTAGCTTTAAAGTCTTGGTTCCAGCCGACCATGTTTGAGCTATTATTTGCAAAGACTTTTGGCCAGCTAACATTGCTGTCAAAAAATGTGTGAGTTATGGTCGTTCACAAAATGTTCCTGCTTCATCTCCAATGGATTTTCGGAGCCTAAATTCTGTCAACAGCTTGAACCCATCTTCAGGAATGATAACGGCTTTTCCATCTACTACCAGAACGTCGGGGGTTTAAAAACTAAACTCAGAAAACTCTTGCTAGCTGTAGCCGTATCAGACTACGATGTGATTGTTTTCACTGAAACCTGGCTTTCTACAGACATCTGTGACTCTGAATTAAATCTAAAAGACTATCATTTATTTAGGTGTGATCGCTCGGCCCTTACAAGCCCTAAACAAAGCGGAGGTAGTGTTTTAATTGCTATCAAAACTCACCTCAAATCTGTATTACTTTACCCCACGTTTATTAGTGTTGAACATTTGTTTGTAGTTGTTAAGTTTAATCTTGTGTCTTATATAATTTGTGCGGTATATTTACCACCTAATTCAACTAGTGACAAATATCTTGACCATTGTTATTCCGTCGAATCTATTGCCGACGAGTTTCCAAGCAGTAAACTAGTTTTATTGGGCGATTACAATCTACCTGCAGCTTCTTGGGTTAACGATGATTTAGGTATAGGAGTAATTTGTAATGATAGTTACCCTGCTCATTTAGTAGCTAATTCATTTGGGTTCTTAAACTGCGTACAATGCATTTCTATTCCTAATAGTGAGGGTGTGTTTTTAGATTTATGTTTTACTAACGATCGTGATATTTCTGTGATAGAAGCTGTAGATGTTTTGTTAAATTTAAGCCAACACCATACTGCGTACTTGTTAACTATAAAATCTGATACTACCTGTGATATTTTAAATTGTAATTATGTTTTTAATGATTTTAAACTTGCCGACTACAACGCAATCAATAATTATTTGTTGAATGTTGATTGGACTGCACTATTTTATAACTGTGATATTGATATGTGTCTTGATGTATTTTACTCTGTAATCGATAATGTTATTGATTGTTTTGTCCCTAAAAAACTGTGGCGTGAAAGCAATTTTCCTATTTGGTTCAACAAAGAATTGATATCATTTACTAAACTCAAGAAAACTATACACAAACGTTATAAATCTTCAAAACTATTGTCGGACTATAATGAATTCCAATCTATTTGTACTACGTGCAAAAATCTCAGTGCTCATCAATACGTGCAATATATTTTACAATCTGAAAGTAAAATTCAAAATAATCCAAAACATTTTTGGAGATTTGTTAATGAGAACAAAAAAACTAATGGTTTTCCAGCCACAATGCATTATAAAGATCAAACTTGTAATAATGGGAACGACTTTGTAACTAATTTTGCAGATTTTTATTCTTCAGTCTATGATAACAAAACTCATCCAACTCCATTGTTTAATTTTAATAATAACGTAATACATTCAAAATTTTTTATTAGTTTGTGTGATGTTTTTAAGGGAATTGAAAACCTTAAATGTAATTTAAGCGTTGGACCCGACGGCATTTCCTCTTTACTGTTAAAAAAGTGCATTTATTCTATTGCAAAGCCATTGCACTTACTTTTCAATGCTTCATTGAATGAAACTAAATTTTCTCAAATATGGAAACAAAGCTATATTACGCCTTTGTTTAAATCTGGAGCCAAAGAAAATATCACTAACTATAGAGGCATTTGCATTCAATCTGCTATACCTAAATTGTTCAATAAAATTGTAACTAGTCAGTTGCAATGGATGTGCAAAAGCATCTTAATAGAAGAGCAGCATGGATTTCGTGAAGGGCGTTCCACACTTACTAATTTACTCTGTTATGAAAATGATATTTTAAATGCATTTGAATCTAAAGTACAAGTTGACTCAATCTACACCGATTTTTCAAAGGCGTTTGATCGTGTGAGTAATAATATTTTGATTGCTAAGCTCAATGCTCTGGGATTTCATCATGATGTGACTTCTTGGTTATTCAGCTATTTGAAAAATCGCACGCAGTGTGTAAAAATTAATAACTTTTTGTCACAGCCCATTCTTGTTCCATCTGGTGTTCTTCAAGGATCTCATTGTGGACCAATCTTATTTTTGCTTTTCATTAATGATATCCCACAGTATATCAATTTATCGTCATTTCTTTTATTTGCGGATGATTTAAAAATGTATAAAAGAATATCATCTCTCAATGACTGCCATCTTTTACAACTGGACTTGGATTCTATAAATACTTGGTGTTTTATTAATAAACTATTTTTTAATGCTGATAAATGTTTTTCAATAAGTTTTCATAGAACTTTAAGTAAAATTTCTTTTAACTATATAATTGACATAAAGTGTTAAACAAAGTCACACAAATAAAAGATTTAGGCGTTATTTTTGATCATAAACTAACATTTGTTGAACATATAAACATCATGTGCAATCGTGCCATAAAAATGTTAGGATTTGTATATAGAATGTCCGCGGATTTATCAGCCAGTACACTTAAACTTTTATATTGTGCTTTGGTGCGTTCGCATTTAGAATATGCTCCGTCAGTTTGGAGTCCTGTTTATGAAATTCATAACCGTAGTATTGAACAAATTCAAAAAAAGTTTTGTCGTTTATTGTCTTATAAATCCGGCATATTATCTGTAAATTATGATTACTGGCTACATTGCTTTATTTTACAATCTACCGCCATTGAAGATTTGCCGCAAAAGAGCTGATTTGTCGTTCTTGCGTAATTTAATTATGTCTGAGTTTGATTGTCCGGAGCTACTTGGTACTCTTCCATTCCATGTAGCACCTAATAATAGACATAGCAGACATTCTTCTTTATTTCGCGAGTCTACTCATTCTACTAATTATGGTTTCAACAATCCACTCGGTAGAATGTGTAGATTTGCAAATAATTTACCAACTGATATTAATGTATTTTGTGTCTCTAAATCTACGTTCAGAAGTCAGCTAAGTCATGCTGACTAATGTCTAATATGTGCGCTTTTATGAATGGTACACTTTGTATTTTTTATTTTTGTATTGTATAACATCATTGTTTATGTATATTTGATGTAGATGTAAATGGTAATATTATACCGTCAATAAAGTATTATTACGCTGGACATCATCTAGAAAACAGCATGGGTAAAAAAGTATGAGGGAGACTTATGTTTAAAAATGAAACAAATAAAGTTAAAACAAAATCATACATAACACGTCAACTACAAATTACTGTAAACAAAGTGGATAAAGAGGCAGAAGCAAAAGCTTTTTGTTTTTCTACAAAAAACATCTTTCAACCGTTTCAGAAAATCTTTCCATAATTCTACGCTTGTTTTGCGTAAATTTAGAAGTGTTTGTATCAAAACAGTTTGGTTTTTAATTGATTTTTTTTAGCAAATATTGTTAAACAGGTTAGAAAATGCTAAAAAGCTTTGAATGTGATTAAGTGTCTAGTTAACTTTAACTGTGGTATATGGAGAGAAATACTACCGCCCGTTTAGGTGGTGTAGTGGTTATTGTACTTGACTGCTACACTAGAGGTTTCGAGTTTGAGTTCTTTATCTGGAAGGTCAGTTTTTTTGGTTTAGCAAAATTGTTGTAATAAGTATGTCTTTTTTCGAATAAAAAATAAACTTTAGTAGGTCTTCTGTTGCGTGCACGTTAAAAAACTCAATAATTTAGGTCGGTTTTTAAGTTTTTGGCAAAAATTTTAGATGTGGTAGTCTTCTGTGATTAGCACTGACAACATAAATAGACCGACGTTAAATAAATGAACAAATTAATTAACAGAGAGAAATATTGTTGTGATTGTACATGGGTTTGGTATTGTCCAAAATTGACTACGGCTGTACTTATTTGCCAGAAACTTTTGGTTGAAAACACTAGACGCATTTTATATAGTAGACATTAAATACGCCATTAAAGCATTTTGGACAAGCTCTGCACCGAGTATTGCTAGCTGTTTTTTGTTGTAGTTGCTTTGATGCAAGCAAACATGACTCACAAAACCAACTAATATAACAAAATTTAATAATATAAGTACACACTTGCTAAAGTTTCTTTTTCAAAAAAACCCTTTGTATATACATATGCGTTACATAAAACTCTGCTATACTGTGAAACGCCATGTTTAAATTTGTTTTGTGCCATCCTGAATGTAAAGTCTATGTATGTGGCCGATTTGCTAACTCAGTTTATACAAACCGCTTGGTTTAGTTTGGACTAGCGATTATGTTTGTTTAGACGCCGAAGCAAGCGTATTTTATGGATAACATTTATGTAACGCCTTATGACTTTAACGGATACGTAATTGAAAGGTTATTGAGAGTTACAAGTATAAATTTTTTTTTTAAAGCAATCTAAAGAATGGTGGCATGGACGTTGCCGGTAGCTGTACGCAAAAGAGAATAGGTTGCCCTATGTTGCTTGCTCAAACAAACTACATGCCAAACATGTCACCACCCTCTGACAATATAGAATATTTTGAAAAAAATGACACTAGAGTGTGTTCTTAGAAGTTATATCTTTTAAATCTTTTTATAAGACGTTAAAAACTAAAAATAAAATAAAAATGTTACTGGCGCATCTTCGTCTTGTTGTTATACTAATTGAATGGTACTTAGGAATTCAGTTTAGCAAATTTTAAATACACTAATGATAGTTTTAATTTAAATAGTTACTGAAGTGCCATCCAACCATTTCAACATACAAAAATATATTTTATTTATTTACAATAAAACAAAAATAGCAAAGAAAAAATGATAAAAGAAATTGAATAAATAGAGAATTAATACTCTTCTAAAATATGCAGGTATAAAATTTTAACATTTCTCAATACAGTATAAGAGCAATTCATTGAAAAATTTGCTTTAGTATTTTTTTTTAGTTTTTATAACTTATTAGTAGAATTTTGATCGGGTATGAAACAAACCCTTTATAAAACTTAATAAGCGTTGGGCGGATTTATGTTTGAATGCCAAAAATAATAATATTCTTATATTTTGGGGCCAATAGATCGATTCTAAATTTGTGCCGCAAACGCAAAAACTATCAAACAAAAAATAAAATTGCCCTAAATTGGTTTAAGCGACAAAAGATGTTTTTATTAAATTATTGAAATGAATTAAAAAAACTATAAGCTAAATAATCTTTAAAAAAATTAAAAAAAAAATTTTAAGTAAAGAAAAAATGTTTTAATTAATTTTTTTATATGAGTTTATCTACTCCAGATAAGCCTAACACTGACTATTTTCTATGTATAAATGTTTGCAAAACTCAATTTTTAATGATATTTGGTGTATAGTTTCTCTGAGAATTGCTAAACTTGTATTTGTAAAAATTTATGTTGAAAAATAGGCCTATTTTGGAAGTTTTTTTTAGATTTTTAAACAAAAAATGCAATTAAGTTAAAAAACGAGAAAAAAACCGTAATTTTTTTACGGGTTTTATACTCTTTTGAACCGATCAAAAGACTACTAATAAGTTATAGAAACTGAAAAAAAATACTAAAGCAAATTTTTCATTGCACCCCCTCCCCTTCCTTGCTCTGGTCCGTTTGTAATAGAATTGCCCATAAAATATACCCCCCCAGTTGAGAAACTTGCTTTAGTATTTTTTTTTTCCGTTTCTATAACTTATTTGTAGTCTTTTGATCAGTTAATGAGAAAATAAAATCCTTAAAAAAATTATAAGATTTTATTTAGTTTATTGTTGTTTTTTACGTTTAATAAATTGCATTTTTTGTTTAAAAATTACAATTTTAACTAAAAAAAAAACTTTACTAGTGAAATCAATCAGAATTTTCTTGTAAAATCTAAATCTGGCGGCATTTTAATATATAAGCCGCAACAATCATAAAACCAGTTTTTTATTCTCAGTGGGCTGGCCAAAAAGAGCATTTTTTAGATTTTTAAAAAAATTAAAGTTGACGTATTTTGATGTAAGTTAGTTAAAAAATATAAATTTGTTTTGTGTATTTGAGTTTATGGGGTCTAAAGCTCGAAAAATTTGCAAAATTAGGCTTTTTCTTTAACGTAAACTCTTACGAATACACGTTTTGCCGCACTCAGAGGAGCAATTCACCAAATATTATTAAAAATTTAAATTCTGGGGACAATTTTATTTGGAAAAATATTAGAAAAATCTATAGAAAAAAAAATTTACAAAATTTTTAAGCAAAATATACGTGATAAGCGCATTTATGTTTGAATGCCAAAAATAATAATACTTTCACATTTTGGCGTCGATAGATCGAGTCTAAATTTGTGCTGCAAGCGCAAAAACTATCAAACAAAGAGTAAAATTGCCCAAAATTGGTTGAAGCGACAAGAGTTGGCTGTGTTAAACTTCTGAAATGAACTTAAAAAAAATATAAACAAACTGATCTTTAAAAAAAATCAAAATTAAAAGTTTTAAAGTAAAGAAAAAATATTGTAAAAACTTTTTTTTTAGATGGTTTTTTTACGCCACATAATTACGACAATGACTATTTTTTTGTAGAATTGTTTGCACAACTTAAACTTTATATTTTCTAACTAATTTACATCAAAATAAGTCAACTTTGGCGGTTAAAAAAACTTAAAAAGCTCTTTTTTGCTCAGCCCACTGAGAACAAAAAAATGATTTTATGGCTTTTGCGGCTTATAGCCAGGGTATAGATTTGAAATGGCGCCAGATTTAGAATCTACATAAAATTTGTGATTGATTTCACTAGTAAATTTTTTTTTAGTTAAATTTGCGTTTTTAACAAAAAATGAGGTTAAGTTAAAAGACAACAAAAAACTATTTTATGGGTTTCATAACCTCAATCAAAAGACTACTAATAAGTTATAAAAATTTAAAAAAATACACTAAAGCAATTTTCTCAATGCACCCTCTCCCTCCTTCTGCTCTGGTCCGTTTGAAATGGAGCGCCTATATAGAAAACCTACTTTTTCACTGTTCCAACATAATCCTGCCTCTCGTTAATGACAACGATGACTGACAATATTATTTGACAAATCATTTTACTGCATCATATATCATCCTTGCATACATGCATCTTTTTTACATTAATGATTTAAACTAACCTTATTTTGATGACAAAAAGACTAGGGTCGATAGCCGTTTGTACAAAAAAAAAATTATGTATTATAATTGTTTAATAGTGCTGTCAGTTACTTTTGCAATAAAAATGTTATATATACAGGGTGTTTTCTAGCTGGAGACAAAAAATGAAACTTTATGTCCATTTAGTAATTACAAACAGAAAATCTAATTATCTTTTTTCTCTATCTTCCTTAGTTTTAGAGATAAATATTGTGTATTTTACAATATTTAGAAAACGTTCTGTTTAGTTTTGTAAATTTGAAATTGGAAATTGCCGTAGTAGGGTCCACATTAACAGCACACCGTGGCATAAGAAAAACAAATAGTTGACGCAGTTTTTGATAAACCAAACTATCTAAGAACTTTGTCTGAAAAACCTTTTTTTAACCATGTGATTAGCAAAAAATACAACACAACCAGACAATTCAATATTGTGGAGCGATGAATCTATGTTCACAAGAGATAGCTAAAACAATATACATGAGTATGTCTGGTTATTAGGAAATTTGTCCGCAATTAGGGTACGAGCTTACCAACAAAGATTTTTAGTTAACACACAGTGTGGGGTTTTTAATGGGCAACTACTGCTAATTCAAATCTTACCACTTTGTTTATCTGCACGATGGAAGGCGATATGTAGTTTGGTGGCTCAACAATAATTTTAATGATAGGTAAATTGGTAGAAGTGTCTAGTGAACTGGCCTGCATGATCTCCTGATTTAATCTATTGAACTTTTACGTGTGAGGACACATAAAACAATTGGTTTATGCAACGCCAATAAACAACGTGGAGCAGCTACAAGAAAAAATTGTAAATGATCCATTGCACATTCAAAACACAACAGATTTTGAAACAGTTTATAATTCTCTTTTAGTGCGTTGTCAAGCTTGCATCAACGCTCATGGTTCTTTTGAGAACTTATTAAAGTAATATTGTTTTGCTTGTTGTTACCATTGTAACAAATGTTTTGTTTTACTTAATTTTTACCAAATAAAAAGTTTTTTAAATAATTTGTGTTTTTAGATTACCTCGAAAACAAAGCAAGATAGACAAAAAGTTATTTAGATTTTCTTTTTGAAATTATAAAATGTACCTAAAGTTTTATTTTTTGCCTTCAGTTAGAAAACACCTTGTGTAAGACTATTTAAAAAAAAAAAAATAATTAATGTGTGCTTATCTTCAGAAAGTGATTTTTTTGCAAAAAAACTAAACCATGTTAAATTTCAGTTCTCAAAAATCAAAATGACACGTCTTCCACTTAAAATAATGAAGGTAAACTTTTTTCTTACTTAAGAAACAAATTTGACAAAATTAGTACAATATATTATTTAAAAGGTTATCTAAATTTTCTAAAAAATTAATACTCAATTTTTTTTTATTTTTGTATATCATTCTAATTTTAATATAAAATGATAAAAACATGTTAATTAACAAAAAACAAAGTATATTGATGTAAAGTTTTGCGTAGAATCTAATTAAAAAGTGAACTCAACTGCTTTTTTGAGAACCCAGGGTATGTGCCTAGTTCAAATTTGGAAGCTATGATACTTTTTAAGTATATTATTTTTGTAAATTATTTATTATACAAAACAGATTAAAAAATACGTGGTTATTATCTAAAAAAAGAAGGTTTAACTAATAGTTTTAAATATTGGGGAATATATTGAATCTATTTGGTCATTTAAAAGGGGTCCGACGTTACTTTTTTGTTTAAATTTTTTTTAAGTTTCTCATAAATTTAAATTAAGTTTTTTTTTGTGCATTATGTAGAAAATGTGTAGTTTCGACTATGTAAAATAAAAATTTGGCTACTAGCGTGTTTAACTCTATTGACAAACTAATAATCTAGTTGCTAAATTATAAAACTATAAATTGTAAATCCGGCTTTTAAAAATGTAAAAAAATTTAGTTACTTTTGTGTTAATTTTGCTACCAAACTGTTAGTTTGGTTATTTTGGCTGTCAAGTTATGTTAAATAGAAAAATTTGATGATAAACTGTTGAAAAGTGCAAAATTCTATTCATAAAGTCTAAACTAGCTATAAAATTCTATTTATTAAATTCTAAAAATATCAAAATCCAGCTTTGAAACATTAAAGTATTGTTACAAAGTAACAAATTTGACTAATATTATGCAAATATAACTGCAAATTATTTTTTATGAAATGTTAAAAATTTAGTCATTAACTATTGAAAAGTGCAAACTTTTTTAAATATTTTCAAATAGAATCAAATTCTGTTCAAAAAGTCTAAAATTATATTTATAAAATGTCAAAAATAGCTGAAATTAATAAAACCCAGCAATGAAGTGTCAAAATACTGTAAAAAAGTACAAAATTCTATTCATAAAACGTCAAAAATTGTAAAATCCAGCTATAAAGTATAAAAATATTTGCAAAAAGTACTAAAGTTTAATAAAAACTGCAATATTTTACTTATAAAAAGTTATTTACACTGTACGGAATTGAATAGTACCAAATTTTGTTGTCAAAATGTCAAAAATAGCTAAAACCGGCTTAAAAAATTAAAAAAAAAATGTTGAAATTACTAAAATTTGGCCATAAACTGTTAAAAAGTGTACAAATTTTGTTAAAATCTTAGCAAAAAGTTGTTATAAAATATTAAAGATATAGTTAGAAAAAATCAAATTTCTGCATAAAGTTTCAAATATAGCAAAATCAAAAAATTTCAACTTTGTTGAAAAAAACCAAAGGCTGGCATTGAAATAATAAAATATTGTCAGAAAGCACTAAAATCTGGTCATAAACAGTTGAAAAGTGCAACATTTTTTTATAGATTGTCAAAAATAGTAAAATACTTGTTAAAAAATTGGAAATTTAGTCAAAAAGCAACAATATGTAATTATTAACAGTTACAAGGTGCAAAGTTTTGTAATATAACATTAATCGTTAAAAAAAATCAGATCAAAATCTTACCAAAAACATATAAAATTTAAAACATAGCAAATTTTGGCCATACAATATGAAAATATTGTTAAATAGCACCAAATTTTGGCCATATACTGTTAACTGTTTTTATGATATTTCAAAAATAGCAAATTTCGGCTATAAAATAATAAATGATTATTTTAAAAAAGTAAAAAGAAGTGAAGCAATAATTAAAAAAAATATTTTAGAAATAAATGAATATAAAAAAATATGTGTAAAAAAAAGAAAGAATTAAAAAAAAAATTAAAAAGTATAACAACAGAAGAAGACTTATGGAAGTACATTAAAAAAAGTAAAAACAAAATTAGAGAAGTGACAAATAACATATTAGTCAAAACATTTAAAGATTATTTTATGATATGATATGAACAATATAAGGAATTGAAATAGAAAATAAAGAAATAGGTATAGCGGCAACACAAACGAAATATTAGAGCAGGACAGCAAAATACAAAAAGTAAAATAGATGACCAAATTAAATTAATAAAAAAAAGAACGGCGTCAGGAGAAGACAACATAACAAATCAAGCGTGGATATAAGAAATAATTCATACTATGCACGAAACCATAAACAAAATATGGGTTAAAAGCATACCGGATGAGAATGGGACTACTAAGACTAAATTTTAAAAACGGAGCTAGAAACGAACCTTACTATTATAGACCTATTACCATAATGAACACAGGAATAATTAAAAATAGATTAGAAAATGAACTGACGGAAAAACAAATACTAGCAGATACACAAATGGGTTTTAGAGAAAAGCGAGGTGTAAATGATGCGACATATACGCTTAATTGGTGCGTGGAACATAATATGCAAAGAAAACAAGGCAAAGTGTATGCGCTCTTTGTTGATTTATAGGCAGTTTAAAGTTTGATTCAGTTAACAGAATAAACTTTATAATAGTAATAAGAGACAAAAACAGACAGAAGACTAATAGAAGCCATAGCAGACATATATAAAACAACAAATAATAAAGTAGAAATAGATAGAAAAAGCTTGTCAACTTTTAAAACAGAATGAGAACTAAGGCAAGGGTGCCTTTTAAGCCCAACCAAAGAATTGTGTTTGGGAGAGGAAACATATGGAGTCTGAGCTACGCCGATGATGTTGTGGTAATGTCACGAGATTACAAAAAACTGGTGGAAGTAATGAAACAACTTAAAACTTATTTGGAAATAATTAATAATTATGCCAATAAAGAATTTATATATATGGGTAATTCCATTACTTTTTGACTAATTTGAAGGGATTTTCAAGGATTTAAATATGGATGAAAAAAATGAGTTTCTCAAAATTTTGGACCTTAGAATATTGCCTGTTCAAAATGACACACATTTGAAGGTCAAAAATATCACAATAAAACGTCTTTTTTAGCTTATTTTGTATCTTAATTTTTGGGCTTCTGGAAAAAGATAAAATGGTTCACGATTTCTCAAATTATTCCTTATTACATGTACTTTAAAACCCATATTTTTATGTTTAACATCGTGGCAGTGATTTTGATATATTAAGCTTCAAACATTATTCTAAAAAACCCGCAAATTTAGCAAAATCAAAAAATTTTGCATTTTTTATACCGTTCTAACTTTGTCAAATCTTAACAAAATTTGATCCGCGAGGTCTAGATTTCCTCGTGTTTATTCTCTTTTTAAAATAATCACACAATACTTATAGAATCAATACGTATACACCATTATTTTGATGCAGGAAGTTGCACATGTTTTCGAGATCTTCAAAACTTGTAATTTTTAGGTCCCGAAAAAGCGCTTTCACCCTATGTCAATTTTAGTCAAAATTTCAGTAAATACTCATTAGAACACAAGAAAAAAGGTTATCTATATGAGAAATGGTATATCGGGCATTATCAAGAATTTTATAATTATGAAAAATTGTCAAAATCAGCAAACGGCACATTTTTGTATCTCAATTTTTGGGTCTTTGGAAAAAGATAAAAAGGTTCACAGTGGCTCAAAATATTCCTTATTGCATGTACTTTAAAACCAATATTCGTATATTTAATGTTGGGGCAGTCATTTTGATAAATCAAGCTTTAAACATTATTTAAAAAAAAAATCCGTAAATTTTGAAAAATTGCAAAATTATGCATTGTCAAATCTTTAAGAAATTTGCACACTTTATCAGTTTTCATATAAATAATCTCTTTTTTTGTGGCCTGAAGAGTATTTACTAAAATTTTGACTGAAATCGACATAAAGTGACAGTGTTTTTTTGGGACCTAAAAATTACAAGTTTTGAAGATCGTGAAAACATGTGCAACTTCCTGCATCAAAATAGTAGTGAATATGTAATATTTCTATAAGTTTTGTGTTATTACTTTAAAGAAAGATTAAACACAAAAAAATCTAGACCTCGTAAATCAAATTTCTTTAAAATTTGACAAAGTTAGAAAGGTTTCAACAAACCATAATTTTGCAGTTCTGCTAAGTTTACGGGTTTTTTTGGAATAATGTTTGAAGCTTGATACATCAAAATGACTGCCTCAACATTAAATAAACAAATATGGGTTTTAAAGTACATGTAATAAGGAATATTTTGAGCCATCGTGGACTTTCTTATTTTTTTCTACAGGCCCAAAAATTGAAATACAAAAATGTGCAATTTGTCAATTTTGATAATTTAATAATATTAAATTTTTTTTATAATGCCCGATATACCATTTCTCATATAGATAACCTATTTTCTTGTGCTCTAAAGAGTATATAGTGAAATTTTTACTGAAATAAACATAGGGTGACAGCGCTTTTTTTAGACCTAAAAATTACAAGTTTTGAAGATAGCAAAAATATGTGCAACTTCCTGCATCAAAATAGTAGTGTATTGATTCTATAAGTCTTGTGTGATCACTTTAAAAAAAGATTAAACACCAAGAAATCTAGACCTTGTAGATCAAGTTTTGTTAAGATTTGACAAAGTTAGAACGGTTTAAAAAAAGCAAAGTTTTGCGATTCTGCTAAATTTACGGTTTTTTTTGAAATAATGTTTGAAGCCTAATATATCAAAATGACTACCACAATGTTAAACATAAAAATATGGTTTTTAAAGTACATGTAATAAGGAATAATTTGAGCCAACGTGGACCTTTTTATCATTTTTTAGAAGCCCAAAAATTGAGATACAAAATAAGCTAAAAAAGACGATTTATTGTAAAATTTTTGACCTTCAAATGTGTGTCATTTTGAACAGACAATATTCTAAGGTTCAAAATTTTAGGAATCTTATTTTTTTCATTCATTTTTTAATCCCTGTGAATTTGAGCAAAATCAAAGAGGTCTACTTTTTAAGTTAGTCGAAATGTAATAGATGTACCAATTTACATATATAGAAAGAAATTTAATTATAAACTGTTGGAAAGAACAACATTTTATTCATAAAATTTCAAAACTAGCAAAATCTAGCTATAAAGTATAAAAATATTTCTAGAAAATACTAAAAGAAACTGTTAAAAACTACAACATTCAATTTATAAAAATTGAAAAACATTAAAAAAAAAAAATTTGATTAAATCAGTTGAAAAGTGCAAAATTTGCATTCACATCTTAGATTATGTATTTTTGACAGTTGATCATTTTTTAGTGGTTATATTTTGACAGCTGCTATGTAAGATTTTTTAATTTTAGACATATTAAGTTCATTAAAATCAGTTTTGTCAGATAACATTTTAGATTTTGAAAATAGTAATGCTACATACGTTTTTAGAAAAACTGCAAAATGTTAAAAATAGTAATATCTCATATATATACAAAATCGACGAATTAAAATGCTATACATTTTAAAATTAAATTCTCTCAATTCTTAACTTTACAAAAATTTTGAGATCTAGCGTTTTTTGTTTAAACATCCGAGGGTGTGGGTGTAGGACCAAAAAAATACTTTTTTTAAATTTAGTATAGAAGGGTTAAGGATTTAAAAGTAAAAGAGTTAAAAACATCTTTTACTCTTTTTTGCTTGTAAAAATCTGGTTATGATGATAAATTTTTTTATAAAATTGAATTATGAAATGAACCCTTAGTTGGTTTTGGTTTATCAATTTTTGCCTTTTAAGTTTAATTTTGTTCCATTATTTTGTCATTTATTAGTTGGTCTATAAAAAAATTATGTTATCAACTTTGCTAGATAATGTTTTTTAAAATATTTTATATAAAAACGTTTTTTATAACTTTTTTAGTCTTATATAACATGGAAATTCTTATCACTTGCTCCGACTCGCTTTGCCACACGGAGAAGCCAGCCTTAAGAATTGTTTTAATATGGAGCATTAGAATGTTGATATATGTGTAGATACTGGATGTTAAAATTAAACCGTTGGTATGCAACAAGCCCTGTTGGAACGCCAGCTATATAATACCCAGTTTACCTCACCACATGAATGATATAAGGTGTGAGGGTGTGTGTGTGTCAACAAATGTCTATAATATCTATTATATCATTTTTAGAGGTACTTTATTTGTCTAGTGAAGTAACTTCTTGATCAAGATTTTTAAATTAAAATTTTTCATTTATGGAAGAAAAAAGTCTAAACGATGAGTTTTTCAATCAACTGTTATTTTAAAATATAAAGTGTATACAACCGTCTATACATTATTGCCTTCTAGCAAAGAATAAATGTTATTTTTAACTTGCAAATAAATAATTAAACAAAACAAAAGTTTTAAAAAACTAATTATTAGATTGACTTTTTTGTAAATCTGCTCATAAAATGGTAGATTTTTTTTAGTGTTGGTTGATTTTATAAAATACATTAGCAATTCTGCAAGTTTTTTTTATTTGTCCTGGCTTGGGTAAAAATTTATGTTTTTATTTTGTAGATGTTATTATTAGCATTATTGTTCTGATTGATCCAATATATTTATATTAGACCAGAACAATATATAAATAGATATTTGAAACATTTTTAAAATATTAGGTTTAGCAACCCTACTTTTAGACTAAGGTACATAATAATTATAAAAATATTACTTGCTTTAGATTTGACAAAAGCATGTATGTTATCGAATATTTACAATAAATTTCAATTGAATGCATAAGAAGCTTGTTTATTCAACATGCAAAAAAAACTGTTTTGTTAGACTTTAGTTTCGAGTTTTAAGATTTTGCTGCTGAATTTGAATGATTATTTTATATTAAAAATAAATATTAAAATCTAGTCTGCTGTATTGAGTTCAGAATAGGTCAAATTTTAATTTTAACTGTACTGACATAAAATCGATTGTGGTTAAGTATACACATTTATTATTTATACTAAACTCTCAATATGAATGTATGTTTTTTTTTTGTTATTGTATTGGAATGCTAAAATACTGTTATACTTGTTTGAATGTACATTAAATATTAATTTATCGATTGATTGATTTACGTAATATACACTGTTATCATAAAACAATACCAATTTATGTTTACCTTTACTTAAACAAATTAATGAATACAATATTTAACGTTTTTATTTATAATGTAATAATAATTTAAATTAATACTAGATGATATATATTAAAATGGTCACATTTAAAATGATGTAGTACGTAATAACAATGAAAATTCAAATGAATTGCATGCGAATAAAACGCGTTATATCAATATTTCCTCATTAATACCCCTTGTCATATAAGTAATTTATCTGTGCTCTGTGTTAACGATACATTATCATTAAGTCGCAATTTATGTAATTGCGTTATATTGTGAAAACAATTATAATAATGGTGAATGCGCCGGTATTATGTAACCTAGACACATTTTAAGGCCGAACAATAGGGTCGGGTAGATCATGACCCACAAGAATAAATTGTATTGCAACTACACTTTGGAGCCACTCGCAAGTTGTGGAATACAATACCCGATACTTAAGTGTAGTGTGTTATAGTAGTGCACTGTATATGAAGTGCCGTTTTGAGTGTGAGATGGTTTTTGTAACTTAAGAGGACTACTAGATATAGTAAAGTTTTTAAACGTAGAAATTCAAGGATGGAGATAAATTATAAGTGAGAGCTTTTGATGCATTATTAAATTCCAGCAGAAATGCAATATGTACCATATATATTCTAAATTAAATTATAGTTGACTATAGTAAATCATTTTTATTTAATAATGTAAATCCTGAATATTTGAATAATTTTATTGTAAAGAAAGTAATTGATTTATTAATGTATTAAGTCGGAAATTAAAGAGACTTGTTCACTGTCTAACTTACATTGATGCTTCTCGATTACATCATCCGATAACAATTTTATTTTGGAAAAGATAAGTTCTATGGCAAACATTATTTTAATTTAATATTTCAAAAATTATAATTTTAAATTATAATATTTACCTACTGACAAAAAATTTATTTTAAAAATTATTTTAGCGCTTTTATATTAAACTCCAGTAACTAAAATTTACCTTTAACATAAGTCATAACAATATAAAAAAACAAAACATATAACAATTAAAAATCATGCTTTAAATCCAGGTAGAAATAAAATGGTATGCAAATTTTCAACTCCAGTCATGCAACAAAAAATTGTTTCCCTGATCACTGACATAAACTAATCTACATTTCACTCATATTCACACAAACAGCAAGATTTTTTTTGTAACATCATGTAACGCTTTTTATGCTAAAAGACAACGACCGATGGTCATTTCATAAATCTTTTTTTATTCATGTATGTACATTATGTTAAAATATATACATATTGTTTTGATTAGTTAGTATTGAGTAGTGCTATAAATTCATGTTAAAAAAGGGTAAACATTCAAAAGAACGCGTATATCTTAATTATTAGTTAGACAAAGTTTGTCGTAGAATACTTTGAAAAGTTCGACATTGTCATCCATCTTGTCCACCCTAATTTCAATTACGATGGAACACAAATGGATAAATTATGTTTAAGCTGAGAAAGTTTCTTCTATATAATTGTAATTTATTTTTTGTGGAACCCTGTAATTTATTTTATGAAAATTTACATTTAGACGTTTCATTAATTATCGTCATTTATTTAAGTATATTGTAACATTTATAATGTTAATAAGTAAAGAAATGTCAAAAAAACTTCTTTATTTTAAATTATTAATGTCCTGTCTTGCACATTATAATTTGTTTAAAGTGTGGTTAAATTGAGATAAACAAATAAATCTTTTAGGCTTTCTGAAAATCAACAACTGTCGATTGTAATAAATTAAGCAGTTCTTTTGGTATTAAAACAAAACATAAAAAAGTACAGAATTGTTCAACAAGTATGACCCAGTTTTATTGCGTTGCTACGTAATTAATAATTGAAGGGGATGATGGATAAAAGTGTAAACTAACATTTTTTTGAAATGTTAAATAATTATAGGTGCAGTTTATTATCTTATGTTAGTAGTTTTTTATACATGTTTCTATTAAGCTAATAAATTTCTAACTTTTATAAAAGTTAAGTATTCTACATGAGGTGAACTTTTAAAGCTAATTATTATATGCAGTAGTCCTTTTAATTTACTATTAATGGTACAAAGTGAACACGTTAAGCATAATAGATACATCTGTATAAAATGTACCAACATAATTATTTAAATATTTCTTTTGTGTTTATTTTTCTATAAAAAAAATAATAAAATAATTATAATAACGTAATTGTATTCTTTGTATACAAAACGTTTAGATATAACGTATTTATAAAGGGGCCATCTTTAAGTTGAAATTTTATTCATATAGGATAAAAAACAAACGGCTTATTATTAGGTTATTTTTATTTTATTTTAGAGAGTGTATATTCCGAAATATGATTTCATTTAGATAGCTGCCGCGGCAGGCTTGGCAGAAGGCCATTCTTGAGGACCAATTATCAAGTATTTGCGCCACTGTTTCTAGCGGTATTTTGACGATAGCTCTGCGAATGTTCTGCTTTAAGTGGTCAATTGTCTGTGAATTGTCAGCATACACCCTATTCTTCAATGCGTCTTACAAAAAAAAAATCAAATCGCAGCTGCGAGGTGTCCAGTTTGCATCACAGAAACGGCTAATAACGCGGTTGTTGAATTTGTTGCGCATAAGATTGATTGTGGCATGTGCAGTATGGGATCTTTTCCCATCTTGTTGAAACCAGAGCTGCTGTAGATCAAGTCTCTTTAATTCGGGCTACAAAAAATCAGTGATCATGCTTCTGTAACGATTTCTGGTAATAGAGATAAATAGCTCATTAACGCCACTACTCCAAAATCCGCACCCAAACGCTAACTTGCAATGAATGCATTGGTTTTTCAACTATAGCATGTGTATATTTTCTCCAAATACAGCAATTTTGTTTGTTCACATAACCTCCAAGATAGAAATGGGTCATGTTCCACTTTGTACGCAAACATATCAAAGTTTTTGTGAAGAATCCGCCTTTAAGTGGTTTGCTGAATATCGAGTTGCTGACTTCTTTGCCGAGTTTTGGCAGAACGCTTTGGATGAGGATGCTTGATGCGTAAATTGTCTACCAGCATTCCAGTTTTACACACTTTTTTTACAAACTTTTGTATTCCTTTGATCGAAACAACGTACGCAGTTTTCGCGCTGTTGCAGATAAATGACCCAATTTTAAAATAAATTTGTAGTATATCAAAACGTTGCTCCAAAGTAAAACAATGCATCTTTTGTCTTTGGAAGTATCTAACCACACTTTTCTTATGTATATGTGTCGCAAAAATTTACAGCGTTGGTAGAAACATGTGATTCAAAATTCAACTAAACCATGGTCTACTTTTTATAACCAAAAAAATAAATTTGTTTGGGTTGGGTACTTTTGACTATTTTTGTAATTACCAAATTGATCATATTGGTTGTTGGTAAACCAAACTAAATTTGAAGTGTTGGATTTGAACATCTTACAATATATACAGTTATGGTCATTTAATTTATCTGATGCTGTAAATTTATTAAGAAATTGACTTTCAAAACCAACTTGAAAATTATTACATACACCTATGACTCAGTAAAGCTTAACAGAATTTTTTATTGTAACAATTTGAAGTATAATTTCAAATACATTTTATTTATACATTATTATATTGAATCCGAATTTTAGACTCAATATTTGTACGCAAATAGGAATAGAACAAAATTGCAAGATTTATTATTTTTAAGTAATAGTAAGTTTTAACTAAAATCTCTATGACTTTTGCAATTTACCCGCAAACTTAGCTTCTAATGCAAAAACTGCACGACGTATACTATCCTCTGATCTGCATATCATAATCAATCAGAAACAATGTTTTATTGCAAATAGCAAATATTTGATCTTTACTTTAATACAGATTCTTTGGTTAAAAATTTTACTGTTTAGTTTTTATTTGTAAAAAAAAGTTATAAAACCACAAGTAAAAGTTTTTTAGTTTGTAAAATTTATTCACAATCTTTGGTGCAGCAGTCAGTAAGATTTGTATCAGATATCTAATAGAGGATACTATCAAAAAGTGGGTTGTTAAAATTATTTATATTATTGATGAAACATGGTCGATTCTGAATTCAATTAAAAAAACCATCTGGTAACTAATGAGTTTAAAAATTACAATGAGAACGGAGGAATTTATATAATGGAAAAGGAAGGACCGAATGTTGCTTAGTTTTAGTTTTTTAAGCTGAAATAGCTGCGATTGATGAATGCGCTAAAAACATGATTGAAACAACATTTCAACAGAACGATAACCGTTTTTATGGACAGTTCAGCAGCACTACATCTAATATGCTTGCAAATAATAAAATCTAAATCATTGATAGATTGCCTTGCCAGTCTGGTAGCATTAGCCATAATCAATTGGGTACGCTTAATCTTAATACCAAATAATTATGGTATAGAAGATAACTTTAAAGTAAACCAGTTTATCAAAAAAAGAACCACAAAGACGTTTATTAAACCTAAACTTGCTTTTGGAATCCTATTAATAAATTATCAGTAATAAATTTAACTCGGGTGTTCTGTTCCAGCAATTTGTGGAAATATTATTAAAGAATGAAGCACTTAAGACTATAATGAGACCATTACACATTACTCAAACTATGGTAATGTTATTAAGTAGATCAAAACCAAAAATGCATTAAGCACACCATGTAGAGCTTTAGGTTGCACTATAACTTCTAACTATATCCTTCTAAATTAGTGGAATTAACGTTGTATTTTTAACTTTCTATTTTTGGCTTCTAAGTCTTATTCTCCTTACTTTTTTTTTCTTTTGCTATAATTTTCTTTGTACTTTTATCATTATCCACTATAAGGGGTCACATAATTGACGGTTAATTCTTTTCTGATTTTACTCTGAAACTCTATTTTGATATATTTTTAGCAAAAGCTTTTTATTAGTGTATGCTCTGTGTTACATTTTTTTTAGGTATGACCTAAAGCATTCATGTCTTGTAAATTGTGTAATATAGTAGTTTAGATCCATGTTTCCAGTTTACCCACGGTGTCACCAAGAGTATAAGAGTCTGCGTCTATTTGAAGACATTTTCCTTGATCTGCTTTTTTTCTATTTTTTACCGTATTTATTCTATTAGTTTTTTATTTCTTTAATAGTTTTTTATGTATGTATTGGGATAATTTTTGATTGAAACTGTTCTGCTATTCTGCCACTGCCATATTTTTTTCTAGAATCACTTTGTAATTTTTTATGTTGCTACTTTTTTCCTATATAGGCAACAGTATTAAGTTTACCGTTGCATCTATTAATCTACGCTTTTTTGTTCTTAGGCCTCTTACGGTTTGAATGATTTGATTTCAGTTATGTGGGGTCCAATGTTCTAGTTTTTAACTATCATTTTAAGTATTTAATGTTATCTTGAGATTTGACTGTAGTATTTTCTAGATTGATTGTGACTGACTATGATGTATTTCCTTCTTTCCACCAGTTTTTTTTCTTTTGTGTTGCCAGCTGTAAGTTTGTCTTTATGATCTACTTTCTAATTTATAGAACGCCCATGTTGCGTTATCCTTTATTTTCCTTATGTTAATACTCCAGACCAGTATAGCGGCAAGATCGTCCGTATAAGCTATTGTGATAAATTGTTGTAGCATCTGTACTTTTATGCTTGTATTAATAGTCAGAGAATAAATCTCGGATTGATCCTGGATTTATGAATCCGAGATTTATTTTGCTATTCGTTGATTGGCTCTAAGTCAATTTACTGATATTGTGACGGCAACTTTAGTTGCATTTGGCTTATGTATTCCTTGCTTAATTTTCGAATTAAACTATGCAACCATCAATATTCAAATAATTTTGGGTGGTCCCTAGATTATTTGAATCTAGGATTATATTGACGGTTTCATAGTTTTTAACTCGTTCCGAGAATTAAGCGACTAAAATCGCCGTCACAATATTCGTGAATTAGCTTAGAGGCAATCAACGACTATCAAAATGAATCTTGGATTTATGAATCTAGGATCAATCCGAGATTTAATCTCTGACTGTTAGTACGGGCATTAGTAAATTGTCATAGTAAATGTTCTATAGGGTGGGGTTGCACACTGCAGTTCTATATTATTGTAGATAATTTTATATTATCTTTCTGATATATGTTGATTTTTTTTTGTAATTTTTTTATTAGCACCGATATGAAAACGTTTTTTATATTGTAGGTGATCAGCACGGCGTATTTTTGTGAATAGTGCGCAGATACTTATTGAAGATATGCTCATAGGTTGATTTTTTAATTATTGCTAGTTTTGATAAGTTTTTTAAATACTTTCACACAGAGCTGCGATTTTTGTATTGCTTTCGTTCTGATTGTCTCATGGCACAGACCGCTAAAGTTCATCCTTTTAATTTTGCCGTCTGTACTTCTTTTTATGTGCATTCCAGTATTATATACACGTCTACTCTTAGCTTTTTTTGTTATTTTGTCTTGGTTTAGAAATAGTTTTATTGCTTTGGCTATTATTTTATTCCTTGTCAGTGTTAGCGGGAAATTTTGGCTTATTGTATTAGTGACATACTTGTACCTTTAGCCCAACTAATACATTGTTTTGTAGTTTACCGTTCTTCTTATATTGTTTAGTGTTTTTTTTTTGCAGGGTTTAAACAAAGTTTTTTTTAGATAGTTTGCTAAAAAATTCTTTTCTTAATCACTGCGGAAAACTTAGTCTTTTTGTTTCTTTTTTTTCCTTCTTGGACTTGATTTCTTTGTGTATGTTCATGGGATCACTCAGATTTTTTTCTTGTCCACGTGCCAGTTTCTAATTTTTGTTACTATCTTAATTGTGCATAAACTGACGTCTATTTTGTTTTTTCCCAATTTAGGCTTGTTTTTGTTCACCTATTCTGTAAGCAAGTTTTTTTTCTGGTGAGCTCCATATAACCTTGCTTTTTTTGTGTATTTTTTTTGGTCTTTGTTTAATTTTATCAGACATTTTTTAAACTGCTCAGTGAGAATAAATTGCAAACTACATAACTGCTTCTTATATTTTTATTTAAGTGAAGTCTTTACCACTTTTCGATTTTGCCTGAATTTTGTATTGACTGGGATGTATAATGCCTGGTTTTTTTGTTTTTCTATAATTTCTCTTTTTTTTTGTTAGCTGCCATTTTCTCATTTGGTTTTAAGACTTTTTGTTCCTGTTTTTTGGAACTTTTATTATAGTAGGTCAATTGTCATTCTACATCTGTTTAGGTTCACCTGAATTTGTGTTAGTTATCTAGATATTTGTAAATATGCCAACATTTGTCGTATTAATGAGAATTGTCGTTCAATCTGTCCTTAAAAACAGCAGAAGTGGTGCAAGTGTAAGAACAATCAAATTTCTTGATAACAAAGACTTGGGCGGGTGGGCGGGAACACAGTTTATGAATATTTGACCGGTGATTTGATATAGTGTTCCCGCTCACCCGCCCAAGTGTTGGTTATTAAGAAATTTGTTGTTATGCCTAAATTTGACGTATTAATGACAATTCTCATTTAATCTGTCATATTAAAAACCGCAGAAGTGCAGCAAGTATGAGAACAATTAAATTTCTTGAAAACAAACACTTGGGCGGGTGAATGGAAACACAGTTTATAAATATTTCACCGGTGATTTAATATAGTGTTCCCGCTCACCGGACCAAGTGAAGAAATTTGTAGTCTTATATAGTGTTTTTGTCTAAGTGTTAGTTTCAAAAAGTTTGTTGTTATGCCCAAATTTGACGTATTAATAACAATTGGTATTGGTTTTGTAGTCTGATATAGTGTTTCCGCCCAAGTGTTAGTTATCAGAAAATTTGTTACTTTTGACGTATTAATGACAATTGTCATTCAATCTGTCATAATAAAAGCAGCAGCAATGATGTTAATTGCTAGTCAAATAATAAGTCATAACTAAGCAGGTGTTGGGGGTATATTTTTATTTTGATCTTTTAATATCCGGATATCTTCAATGCGATCTACCTGCTTAACAACTAAGTTTTAAAAATTTTACACTATTTTTAATTGTACTTTATGGCATTTTTTACTTTGTACTAATTTTTGGTTTTGCATTCTGTAGTCTTTAGTTAATATTTGGTCTAGGTGTCTAGTCGCTTTAGTTGAACTGCACTTCTCTGTTAGTATTTGAAATACTGAGTAAAATTTGAAATTATGAGTAAAATTTATCATCTAGAAATTCTGTTTTGGAAGATAACAGGGCATTGATGTTTGATTTTTGGATCAACGTTGATTTGGTCAAAGTTTGTTCCGTTTTGTATATATTGTCCTCTGTTTGGTATTTTCAAGAAAGATTGATTGAACATTAAATATTGCCTTAAATTTTAAAGGTTTGCTAAAGATCGGTTTTTAAGACTTTAAGAATTTACTTAATTTTGTTCTTGAATTTTTGTGATTTTTTAAAGGATGTTCTGCTTTATTTTGTTTGTTTTATTGTTAAATTTTCTTGAAGTATTGATTTAAATAAATTAAAAAAAAAACTTTTTGATATATTATTTTTAGTTGTTTAATTGCACTGGCCTTATTTTGAGAGGGTTTTGCAAATCTTGTTGAGATTATTAATAATGATATTATGTTTTCTGAAAAGCCAGACTTGTTGGTCAGTCTATAGTTTCAGTAAGACTTAACTTCTATTTTGAATTTATGTTTTAATTTTAACTTTTTCTATCTATAATCTGACATAACGGCTGACTACGTCACATGCTTGTCTTGGATTTTATTTAAAATTCTTATGCTTGCCAGTGCAATTTCTATTACAGTCTGGCTGTATTATGTAACAAACGTTGGTTTGGAGTTTTGGTTTAGTATTTTTAAATTAGTACTGTTAATAAAATGATGTAATAGCTTAATCCTGTTATTTGTGTTTTTGCTTCTTAAAAATTTGGTGAAGTGCATCACTTCAGTGCATTGGGGGTTTAGGTTGCTTCTTGTGCTATACTGCATTAAGTACTCCGGACTTGTAGTAAGAAATGGTGCGTTATGATGCAGAGTTTAGATAGAGACGAGCACAACGTTTTGATAGAAATCATAAAACTTTTTTTCTTTGGTTTAATTTTGAAGCACTCTGTAAAGGGTTAGCAAAGGTTGCTAGCTCAAGACGTGAGATGTCCGCTTTGCTGGATAAGGATTTTGTCTGCCCAACAGCAGCCAAATGTGTTTATATTTTTGTTTTTTTTTTTCTTTTTCAGATCCGGTATCGGCCAAGTTTATAAAGTTGTTATCTCAGACAAATTAGCATTTTAGAACGTACTCACACTAATTTTATTTGTAGACAGAAGGTTAATAGACCTGACAGGTCTATTAACCTTTTTGCTGAGTATCCAAAAACACATTCTGTTTAATAATTTATGAATTCTTATTTTAATGCTTGTAAGTGTATTATTTGTTTCTCTAATTCTGCATCTGCTATAAATCCTGTTAATATAGGGTCTTCGAATGTTGATTGCAAAGGCTACCAGAGAAATATAGTGTCTGGAGGTAGATTATACACAAGCGGGTACCACACACTAACCATGACTATGTCAACTATTTGATTGGACTTAGTGTTTAAGTAGCAATTTAAGACAAAGTGGATTGTTTGCAATTTCTTGAAATGCATCTCTATGGTGACTGAGTTTGAAACCTTGCCTCCTGCCGATTGTTGGCTAAAACTAAAGGAATCTTTCTTCTCTTGCTTTAACATATTTTTTAATAATGCTTTGCATTCTAGATATGAATGTGTGAATAAAGAAGGAAGAAACTTGATTTAGACTTTAGTCTATTCTCTATAAATTTGAAAATCAGATATTTTACAAACTTTCTATTTTTATTTCTACTAACTTTCTTGACTCTTTTGTTTTTAAACCAAAAAGATTGTTTGATAAAATATTTAGAATCTGTTTGACGTTACTGCTAGTATGATGCAGTTTCTTACTGAACTACATATGTTTTATTGACGCAATTTTTGCAAAAAATAGCAAAATTAACCTGTTTTGCCAAATAAATAGTGTGTTTAAAGTAACACTTTCTGAAGCATTGAAGCTGCACTTTTTCCCGATTCTTAGATGTATGTATCAAACTCTGTATTGCGTTTTGTGTCCACTGCTTAATATTTTGAATTCATAACATTTTTTTATTTAGTTTTACCCTTGACTATAAGTTGGATATGCTGATACTTTTGGTTGCGGTATCTTTAAAGTTATGCGATAAAACCACATTTCTGTAGCTTCTAGTTTGTTTATTGTCTTAGCTTTTAGATGAGTATCTGTATAAAAAATGTCAGAAGTGGACAAAATTTAACTTCATAAGTTTTGGGTTATTAATTGGGTTAAAACAATAATTCAAACTGCAATTAGTTATTTTCATTTGTTAAATAAACTATAAAAATTAAATTTATTTTTAACATTTTATTATTTTATTTTTGAAATTTTTATTTAGTTTCAAAATTTTACGAAATTATTATAAATAGTTAATACTAGATTTATTTTTTTAAATGTTATTAACAATAAATAGTATACTTACATTACTTATGAAATAAACTAATAATTAATCTAATGACCACAGCAATTAAATTGCACTAGATAGAGTCACAGACATTTGTTTCATTATTTATTTATACATTACATATTTAGTTAGAACAGATTAACGGCTATGTAGACCTCGTTTTACTATATAATTATCTTGAACTGTAATATGCTCATACTACATCTTATACTATTCTATAATATTAAATACTTAACTAACCACTTTTAGTTTTTATTATTAAGTACAGTTAAGTTCAGTTTGAGCTTTATGCATACATTTATGTTGTTTTGTAGTAAGCAAGGATACTGACAAGACCTTCCGCTTAAAGTAGGAAATAAATGCTAAGCGTCTTACTCCGGATTTAAAAGCAAGATGTTTATCATACATGTCAAGTGTTTTAACGGAAAAAATAGTCACTAAAACTAATCCTTAGGATCTGTGCTAGCAGTTGATTTCTATAATCCAACATGATCCATCATCTTCAGGTTTGGAATACTCTTTAAAATATTTACTATTTTTTAAAATTATATTTTATTGATTTTGATTTTTATAAATCAAATATTAAAACAGTTACATTACAATAACATACCCAAAGCGTACACTATTAAACTATTTCTAACAATTCAAACTGAAAATCCGAGATACATATCTTTATAGAAACATGTTACTTAAATTCCTATTTAAATGCTTTATTTACGTCAGTGCCCGCCTTCTGTATCTTATTATATCAAAGTGATCATCTGCAAGATTAGCTCTAAGTAAATAATCCTCTATATAATTGGTACTCATTAGACAAATGCGTTCTTAAAATAACTTCCAAGAAAATGGCTCGTTGAAGATGGTGGTAGAAGACGATGCACTGAACTCGGGGCGGGCGTATACCGAAATAACCCTCGATCAACGAACACCTTAAACGTTTAACTAAATTGCTTTTAACTTTGAGCACAACCACAAAGCGAATATAAACTTTGGTCGCTGCACTTTTTTCACGCCCAATTGAATTCGGATCTGGTTATCACGGATGCTGCTGTGAAAATCGATAATTTTAATTATAATACATGGTTTACATTACATTACATTACATTTTAAATGGAATAGTATATTTCCCAGGTGTATAAAACTACATTTATATGATTAATTATATATTTAATTTGAGCCAATTATTAGCTCGAGTATTATATTTCTTACCAAGTTTTTAAATTACCCCCAAATGTACAATTATCTTTTATAATATTGCACCATTAATTACAAAGAATAAGTGTTATTTTATTAATTTTAATTTCAATTTGCAAAATGAAATTATAGCTAGTTTTATTTAAGATAAGAATTTGTACTTTATTCAATTTAATTGAATTTAGATATTGCGATGTAATGTGGTGTTCGCTTTCTTAATCGAATTTAATGCATTGTGTAATTAACAACGAATTGCATTTGGACTTCAGATTACGGCTAAGAGAACATTCGTAATTACTTGCGAAAACAGATTTAAATGAGTTTAATTAGAACGGAATGTTGCTGTGATGAGCATTTAGTTAAACAGTATAGAAAAAGGTAAAGATCTAATTTGTGATTATTTTATGTAATAAAATTATTGATTGAAATTGTTTAATAATTTTATTTTTAAATTGTTTCAGGTGAGTGAATAAAATTCTACAAATAATAAGTAAGTAAATAATTTAACAAATATAAAGCTTGGCATGTTTGGATTTTTATTGCGCCACAAATTTATCAAAACTTTTTTACATTGTATTTATAAGTTGGAAAATCTGAGCACATTTTAGAACAACTCAGAGGTAACTTCAACAGTCGACTTTTTTAATAAAAGATGATATAAAAAGTAGTTTTAGTCTATTAAGTTTTATTTCATAAATTCTCAACATTTAGTCGTTATGTTTTAACAAGCATTTTGTTGAAAGTTTCGCTTTAGGAAAAAAATTAAACTTTTCACTTTAACCGCATGAACACGAACGGATCTTGTAAATTTACCTGGAAAAGTGAAAATATTATATTTTATGAAATGCATAGATTTTGTATTAAAATTAATTATAAAATTGTGAGATATTAAAATAATCCTATTTTGATAAAACTATACGGGCAATTTGTTTTCATTTGTAAAACGTCAAGTGTCAAGTATACAAAATATGGATTTGCCAGTTGGTATTTTTTTTTTTTTTGAAGTAATAAAAACGTTTTACAAAAAAAACATTGCACACCAAATGTATTTTGTATAAAATGTAATTACAAAAAAAATGGTATTAATTAGCAGTGTCGTATCAAGGCATGTCTTTCCATAACCGTAAAGCTTTTACTATTGTTCTTACACTTACTTTTATAAGCAAATATCAATTGCATAATATGTGTTTTATAAAACTAAAAGAATTCCTTGTTAACAAAATCACTTGGACATTGACTGAATTTGTTGATGCAGTTTACTTACTCAAACGCTTCTACAATATTTATGATCCAACCTAGCTGCACATATTGTACACAATTTTGCGTAAAGAAGTAGTGGGTTTAGACACCGATGCATGATGACGTTTCTGGCTTTGGCATCAAACAGAAAGCAATGACATAAATATCTGCTTAGTTCATGTTTATAAACTTGGAAATACTAAACTATGTTGCGTTAATTTTATAAATTTTGCAATATTTTATTATTTTTATTTTTTTTTAATTAAATAATATGGTAGCATTAAGTTATACTTTAAATAAATAACAAAAAACTTAATAAATTAAAATTATTTATTATTAAAAATTAATTATTACTGCTATTTTTTTTTTTAATTAAATAAAATATGTTGAAAAGATATATGCCAAGCGTCGTCGGGGAGTTCAGCAGACTTAAACGCTGTTTTAAATCGAGAAAAAGTTTTATTTTTATACGTATTTTGCCAAAGAATTTTACATTCACACAGAACTTCCAAGGATTGCAAGGCTCCGCATGACTACGTTTAGTCAGCGATTCACGTGTCACCGCCTTTCGGGTCCGAGAACGACCGGCGGAGGTGGTGACGTTCGGAAGGCGATGCAGCGATTACCTTGAATCCGGCCGACGGGCGTCCTTGGAGTTGTGGGTTTGACGGCGTGACGCACTGGGTAATCTCCCAAAAAGGGTTTCAGGGTGAGAAGTTACCTTGGGCGACTTCCCGGAAGAGGTTAGGTAAGAGGTTGCTTTGCGGCTAATGTGCGTGGTTCTCCAGCATTGCGTGCAAGTATGCAGTCGAGTTTCCCGGGGATCGGAAGCTAACCGATTGGGCAACTAGGGGTTGCGTAGAAGAACGGAGTTGAGACAGTTGTTTTATTGTTCTACTGGCGGTATTTCGCGTTGTACAAATTGCGCACTTTCCGGGTGAACATTCCAAACTTCTTTCTGCTTGGAAAAATTGGTTTCTTATACTAAACTACAGCCATCCATAGGATTTTCTTATAATAAATGTTGATTGGTCGGTTTGATGAGCAATGGGGAAGAAGCCGCTTTCCTATTGGCATATATTCTCCTAATTTTGTCATTACAGGCAGCATCTTTGTGAATTCAGTCAGGTGGTCCCTCAGATGGTGCAGGTCGGATGTCACTTAGATGGAGCTTGGTAAGGTTGATCTTCTACCTAGTAGCAGTTGGGGCTTGCTGTGGTGATTATCTTTTTATGGCCCATCTATTTATTTGCAAGGTTTTTTGCTATGACTCCTGGGGCGTAGTTCTGTATATTGGCCTGTTTTTGGTATGAAGCCTGACATTTGGTTTTAGTTGGATAAGGGTTTATTTAGGGCATCCCAGCTTCCGGGCTCCATAAGGTTGTACTTGAGAAGAAGTTCGCTAAATGTCATGCCGGTGGCAGCATTGGTCTTGAGGTTGTCGGTATTGTGGTGGTACTTTAGTACTTCTTGTTTTGCTTTTGGTGGTTTGGATAATTGTTCCCATCCGGCATAAGTGCAAAGCAGTTTGCCGTGGTCACCTAACCGATACCCCATGTCAGTGTCTTTAGGGTAATCCGGATTTGCTAAGCGTTCTTGGTATTTTTGGATTATGCCTTGAGTTTTTAAGCATATCCTTTGGCATTCGCGTACCATTTTTCTAAGATTTTGCCTTTGAGTAAATTGGCTTGTAAGGATCTTTTGTGTGATGGATGAGCGCTGGCAAGTATTCTTTTTATGCTGCTGGTATTTTTGAACGGCAAGAGCTGGTGGTTGTTTTTGAAGGGCTGAATCCACTATCTTGTCCCCTGAGTTTCTAGACAAAAAGTCAAGTAAGATGTTGTTGTTCTCTGGAGTATGTTCTACTGTAAACGTAAATTCCTATAAGATCAGTGACCATTGAGTCAATTTTGCTTTGGCGTCGATATAGTTTTTCAGCCACATCAAGGTTCTATTGTCAGTTTTTAGTTTAAATGGTTTGTATTCTGGGTATGTTCTAAATTTTTTTACTGTCTATACTGTATGCATTTTGTCTCATTCGAATGAAACTTTTTCTGCTGCTTTATAGGCTTTACACTGGCGTAAGACAAACGGTATGCTTAGGTCGGACTTCAAACGCCTGTTGTATAGCTTTTGTCTGTACAAAAGTTTTTTTGCTCTTTGCAATTCCTTGAGTGAACTGGCCATTATGGAGAATTCTGGAACATATTCCCTTAACCAGGTGCAAATTTCCATAAGTTGGATAGTCTTTAACTGCATCCAGATGATGCGGTAGGGGTGTGTTTCCGTTAACACTTACTTGATGTCCTAAGTACTCTACACTGTCTTTGTCAAATTTACATTTCAGCATTTTAAATTTTAATCTATACTCCTGAAGTCTTTTCAATACTCTTTGATGATAGCCAACAGCATTATTGAACCGTACTACAGTGATTACTGCGCGCAAGCGGCTATAGTTAAAAAAAGAATATAAATTACGTTGTTACGTAGATTTTTGCAAACTCAACGATGCTACCAGCGATGAGGCTGCAGTCTTACCAAAGACCCTGCAAAAATTGAAAGATTTTTGCCAAAAAAACTAGATGGACCTAGTCCCAGACTGCAGTTTATGTTGCAAACTGATGCGAGCAACGCAGGAATGACCGCTGTACTCTATCAGCAAGAAGGAAAACTCCGTTATATAATAACTATGTCAATTCTCAATTTAACAAGACGCAACGCAAGTTTTACATCAACGAGCAGAAATTCTTTTTTATCACACCAAAGCAAAATTTACGCAATGGTTACTGCTATTAGCCAAAAAAAATTATACGGTAAAACACACACCAAGAACTGAAAACCAACTAGATTACCAGACGGAGAGGAAGCAGAAGAAAAAGTGATATATGTGAATCAGATAGTACCTACCAATGTGTTTGATCAACCTATCATCATAAAATTTACGTACAAAAGTGGATAAAGCCAAAAGCTGCTTAAAAGGCCGCCAATCTGCAGTTTTTTTCTGACTGGCAATTGTGGGAAAGAATTTTAATTAAATGTGTAGGCCTATTGGACATTACTTTTGCCGATTTTTTTTTTAAATTATTATGGATACTTGCACACGCTGGCTTGAAGCGTTTGTTACTAGCAACGCCACAAGCAAGACCACCGTTAGAGCAGCATATCGTTTACAAGCATGGTTATCCAAAAGTCATACTTGATGTGATATTTGCCCCCAATTTGTCATCAAAGATTCCAAGATTCCAAGACACCAAAACGCTACGTTAAAGTCTTGTGGGTGCAAATCTTGTAAAACTTTGCGCATGAGAAACACAATAACTCTGGATGCAGAATGACGTCAAAGCTAGAAATACAAAACTGGATGGAGTTAGGCCAGAGAGCGGCGCTATTCTTAACAACGCAACTATTGTTCTTTTAACTAGGCAAACGAGTTATGACGAGAGGTCTAGAAAATAGTTTGGCAGCTAAGTGGATGAGGCCAAACGGTTTATCACAGAAGTCAAAGGACATTGTTACTGGATTGAGGATAATCTATATTGCTAGTAACGGTTTATCTGGATGACCTGCGACCAGCTTTGCAAAAAAAAATCTGAGCGAGAACTGGAAAACAAACTGAAGAAAGCCCACACACTGATTAAAACGCACTTTTATTGAAATGTGGTATTCTTAGGCAAAGATAATTTAATTTTGCACCAACTTCCAAAGAATGCTCAGTTAGGGGTGAAGTCAGACGACAGACAGCAAGTGCCAGCAGCTCAGTATACGACAAACCGCTAGCACGGATTTATTGCTTTTTGACACGCATACGCAGAGAAAGATTCATTGATTTTACTGAAGTAAAATTAGTTAGAAGTTGGAAGAAGCTACTTGGAGAATCATTATCAAAAGTTTTTATCTAGTCGCTACATCTAATTTACTGCCAGAGCAAGAACAAGAATGAATAAAAATACTGTTACTTTGTAAACAGTTGCGGAATCTTAAAGATGCAAATCACCAGTGCTCATAGTACGAAAGCTAGCAAAGTTTTTGAGAAACCATTTTAGTTTGGCTAGTTTTTGAATATTTTCCATCCTAATTGACGATAGGTTGTGACGCGCTGCGTCTGGCAGCTGAGAGCGGTTGCGTATACCTGGTAGCGCAACCTCCCTGAAGAAGTGAAAATTGAGCATTTTAAACACCTTTTAAGACAAAAAAATTGTTTTTATAACTTTTTATGTTACGTTACCATTCCAAGTCTATCTTACCAGACAGTTTTGCCATTGTTAACATCGTGCCCCACACAATTTAAATTATTAAAAAATAATAATTTTAAAAACAATTTAAAATGTCTGGCAATTTAATATATTGTAATTTCATGATAAAAGAATATACTGTTAATTTGCCAGACAGAAATTTGGGTGTTTAATAAGCGAATTGATCATCCAGGAAAGAATAGGTGAGTTAGAAGAGCGCGGCATGTAATTCTTTGGGTGCGTGACAGAAATAACAACCAAATTTTTGTCTGGCAAATTAACAGTAAATTCTTTTATCATAGAATTACAATATATTAAATTGCCAGACATTTTAAATTGTTTTTTTATTATTTAAATTATGTTGGGGACAATGTTAATGATGGCAAAACTGTCTGGCAAGATTATGAAAAGATATACGTATACGTAACCGCTCCCAGCTGCCAGACGCGGCGCGTCCCTACCTTTTTTGAATATTTCCCATCCTTATTGACGATATAAGGATAGGAAATATTCAAAAACTAGCCAAACAAATATGATTTTTTTTGCAACGTTGCTAGCTCTTATACTATCAGGGTTATCTGATTTGCCACACTAGAGGCAGCCGTAATATACTACAAGACACATTTTTTTTTTAAATTATTATAAATACTAAATCTGCGTTCATTTGGCGACATTTTTTTTGCTTTCTTTAGTTTTTTTAGTTGTTTTTTATGTTTTTAGCCCGGTCTTGCACAAAGACTTATAAGAAGATTGTTTTTGTTGTTCTTGTACAGCTTTAGATAAGACTGTTTTGTAGGTACTGGTTATTTTGATTGCCATTTATCTCCTGACCATTTTTAGAAGTAATTTGTATTTTTTATTAAATTTTTTTATTGGTTTTCTGCTTGGAGTTCACGCTTATTAGTTAATTATTATTCTTCACATTTTCTTTCACGTTTGCCATGAATTGAGCCAGAGCCATAGCTAATCTTTCTGTTTTTTGTTTAGTCTCTGCTTTGTGGAGTTATATATTGCAACTTTTACCTATCTTTATTTTAAACTATTTAATGCTACTTTGGGAACTGATGCAACCTAAATTGATTTTGACTACAATGTCCTTTTTTTGCTTACCAGTACAACAACTTTAGTTTTTTGTATTGCCAGCTATAAATTTATTTTCTTGATTTACTTCCTAACCTTAAAGGATGCCCATTTTGCGTTTTTTTCTATTTTTGTATACTACCGGAAAGTGGCTCAGTTGGGTGAAACGCCTAACTTCAGTCTTGGCTTTAATTGTGGCAGGTGGCACAGCATTTTAAAAAAATGTGGCACTAATACATGATTTTTGTCCATGTAACTATAAGTACATTTAATATGACAGTGTAGGTGGAGTAAAAACTAATTTATCCTGAATGGGGGGGGGGGGGGGGGCTCTGGCTCAAAGCATACCACATCAATTAAACATTTTGAAGACAAAGTGAGCTTTAGCATTTTTTTTTTTTTTTTTTGAGTAACACAATTCATATTGTTTTAGTTCAACTTGCTGGAACACAATAAAAGATAACCAAAAGGATTTTAGTGCTATTTGTTTGTTAACTAATTGAATTGTTGGTTGGTACGTCCAAACCAATCTCGGAGGTTGTTCAGCCAAGATGTTCTTCTTCTCCCAACAGTTTTCTTGCCGGTTATCTTCCTCTGAGTTATGAGCTGCAAAAACTTGTAACGGGCACTAAGGTATTTGAGTTTTTTGGTTTTGATGGTTATTACTATTTCTTTTTCTGTTCCCATTCTCCGCAGCACGTCTTCATCGTAACTCTTTCGGTTCATGGTATTTTCAGAATTCTGCGGTATATCCACATCTCAAATGCTTTTATTTTGTTGCGTTTTTTACGCGTACAAGCCTCTATACCATTTATTCTCTAAGAACTTTAAGACATTATTGCAGTAAATCTACACTACGATTAGTTTATTTTTCCTATTTTAACTCAATAGTTGAGTATGGAATTCTATTGTGGGGAAACGAGTTAAATCTTAAAGACTTCCTTAAGACACAGAAAAAAGCTATTCGAATTTTAGCAAACATAGGTTTTAGAGATTCTTGTAGATCATATTTTAAAAGTCTAAGTATTTTGACGGTTCCATCAATTTATATTTACTATGCATCAAAGTATATTTTTTCTAATAAAGCAGACCTCACTACAAATAAAGACATACATAACCACAACACACGAAATCATTTTTTATTAACTGATATTCCCGCAAATAAATATGTAAAAACATCGTTTTATATTGTAGCAAGAAACATTTTTAATAAACTCCCTGAAGACATGAAACAGATGAAATTAAAAATTAGTTTTTTAAAAGTACTTAAACGTTATCTGATAGAAAACTCTTTTTATTCTTTATCTGAATATTTTAACAAAGATCACTAATATTATTTATTATTAATTTATATTTCTACACCTTTTGGTATTTTTTTGAAATAAACATTATTATTATTATAAAAGTACGGAAAAATGTAGCATTGTACCATTATGATCTTAAGAAAGTTACTAAGATATTTGCTGCAGAAAAATTGTTTTATTCTGATAAAGGTACTGCGGGCTTGTTCAATTCTGTTTTTTATTTTTAGCTCAAAATTGTTATTATTGTTTACCCATGTACCCAGGTATTTGTATTTATGGATTCTTTTGATGTTGTATTGGTTGATTGTTAGCTGTGTGTTATTGTTTGTTGCGTTTTTGTTTATTAACAAGAATTTAGTTTTTTTAATATTTATTTTAAGTTCATAGCAATCACTGACCTTTTGGACGCGTTTTGTAATTTTTCGTAGATCTTCTATATTACTAGCCAGCAACACGGCGTCATCGGCGTAGCGGATGTTGTATACGGGACTACCATTAACTAAATTACCAGCTAATTTATCTTCTAGAGCTTCCTGCATTATTATTTTAGAGTACAGGTTAAAGAAAATTGGGTAAAGGACACACCCCAGCCGAACACTTCATTTAATTAGAATATTTTTTGATGTTTTTCATTCAATGCTTATGGTCGCAGTTTGGTTGTAGTAAAAAAACTCTATAATTCGTAAATCTTGGCAGTCCATTTTGTTCCTCTGTATTAGTTTAAATAATTTTTTGTGTTGTACTTTGTCAAAGGCCTTTTTGTAATCGACAAAACATGCGTAGATATCCTGATCGACATCAAAACAACGATGTACTAGTTAAAACTAAACAGAGCTTCAAGTATTCCTATTCCAATCCGGAAACCAAACTGGGTATCACTTATTTTATTACCCACTTTATTGTACAATCTTTTGTGTAATACTTTTTTTTTTAATTTATGGTACATCAGGTTTATTGTACAATGGTCTTTACATTTTTTTGCGATGGGCTTTTTTGGAATTGCAACAAAAGTTGATACAAACCATTCTGATAATACCGATAATGTATATGATGTTAAATGAGTTAACTTGTATTCCATATTGCTCTTTTTATATGAGTTTAAGAATTTTTGCCGGGAAATTATCAGGACCAAGTGCCTTTCCGTTTTTTATATTTTTGATAGCGTATATGACTTCTTCTTCTGTTATTCTTGGTCCTGTGTCTTCTTCTGTTGATAGTTTATTTTGTTTTTCAGTTCTTACGTCTTTGAAAAGTTCTTTAATATATTCTTGCCACCAATGTAATTTGACTTGGACGTCTGTTATAATACAACCATTTGTATTGATCAGGACATTGTATACTTTGTGTACTTTTTGAAGTTCCAGCAATTTTTCTATTTTTTGTGTATATTAAAGATATATGATTTTTGCAAACTTTTTATTTTTTTACACTCTTCATTCAACCATTTTTTCTTTGCTTTGCAAGTCTTCTTAGTAATTTTTCTTTGTAATTCTATATATTTTCTAGCATCTGTTGATTTATGACTCTTTTTTCTTCTATCAAGTCTATTATTTCTTTTGTCATTTTTTTATTTTGGTAGGTGTTAAGCAGTTATCCTCAACTTCTACTATATTTTGCTTAATAGTTTCCTATTTGACATCCGGAATGTTAATATGTCTAATTTGTTCTTTAGTTTTTTTTAGTTTTTTGTTAAGAGTTCTTTCAACAATTTCTTTAGTTGTCTGGTTTTGAAGTATCTAGTCTGTTTTTAGGTTTTAGTTTTGTTTGTTTTTTGAATTTTACTTTGAAGTTGGATACCACCGGATTGTGGTCTGAGGAGACATCTGCATCTGGATATGTTTTAGCTGATGTTGTACTGTTTATATATCTTTTCCAAATTAGTATATAATCAAATTGGTTTCTTACTATGTATTGTTTTGTGTGTTGTGGAGATGTCCAGGTATAAAGTCTTCTAGCTGGTAGTTAAAAATATGTATTTGTTATGATCATAGCATTTTTCTCTGCAAATTCTACCAAGCGGTTCTGCGTTCACTTCTCTCGCTTAATCCATAGTCTCCCACTAGATCATTGTATTTTCCTTTTCCGATCAAAGTTGCCTATCATAATGCATCTTCTGTTTTTTAATTGTTTTAAGCAGGGTTTTGATAAAGTCATAGAAGGCTTCTATTTTCTTGTTGTGTGTGTCTAATGTTGAAACATATACCTGGATTATACTTAGTTTTTCAATTTGTGTTTGTAATTGTATGAACATAACACGTTCAGACAAAGGTACGAAAGTTATTACTGATTTTTGGGTCTGCTTGCTTATCATTATTGCTACTCCATGTCTATGATCAGTGTCATCTTCATTAGCTGCAGAGAAATACATCGTGCCGTTCTGTGTTTAGCATTTTCCTTTACCATTTCTACAGCTACATTGTACATTTTTTCTGCTTGGAAAATACTTTTTACGTTCCATGTTTCTATTTTCAATTTTCTTTCGGTGATTCTTTGCACCTCTTAATCACTTGAGATCTGCCGAAGACTGGGGGCCTATTTTTTGTGTTGTTTGTCATGATAATTGTACTAGAGGTTATAATGTAGTAGTTTCCCGTTGCCTTCCCTGGTGAGTTCTGGATTTAAGCCGTATCGAAGTCCATCTTTTTGGACTCAGTCCAGTTGTAGTGGTTGCTGCTGCCCTCTATCATTGGAAGTGCTTACTTACTGGCGGCACGACTTGCCAAGTTACAGTATTGTCTTTAGAATAAGTATTATTTCCTGACTTAGTCTTATCTTAGGGTTAACCACTACATTCTGTTGACTCTACCGCTAAATTGTACAAGATTGCTTATTCGTCGAAAGTTTTTTGCTTATTTTGCAATTAACCATTATATCTAATGGTTTTTCCACTATCCGCAACTTGTGGACGCGGCTTGTAGCTTATAGCTCAGTCCCAGCAAGTTGCAAGTTGGACTTATGAATAATAATATTTTTTGACTGTCCACAATAAAAAATATTTTTTTGTGTTTTAGATTAGAGTGATTTTTTGTGTTTTTATTGCGGGAATATTCTTTACAGCGGTTAAAAAAATGAACTGGCAAAATAGTATATAATACAATTAGTGAAGTATTGTATGAGTAAAGTAACTACATATACTAAATAGGATGTACACATATTTATTACTTGTGCTGAAGCAATTTTTTTTAATAGAGTAATTTTGAATTTTTTGTATCGTTTGAGTGTTTTTGTAACTTAAAGAATATCCTGACTTCGGAATCTACGGGAATGGTTTGGATGCACTTTCATCAAATTTTTTAGGGCAGCGGTTTTGAAAATAAGAATTGCCATGATGATTGCCAACGTTTGGTGGGGCCACTTTTAGAAAAAGTAACTTAAAGTATTGTTTGATATGTCCAACTTAAAATTGAAACATTATTGCTAATATAGTCAGTTACTATATTCTGATTGATACTATGTTGTCAATGAACGGTTGACACATATTAGAACAACATTACTGTCAATGACGATTTTTACTCCTGAGAAGGAAAACATAAAAATTTGAATTTTATAACATTTATATGGATTGTTGGTGCTTAGAAACTAGCATGCTGTGTCTGTGATACTACATGGGTAGCTTCTTTTGCAAAACTTTACCACAAGAGGTGTGGTCTGATTTTAAATAAGTAAACCTGTAGATTTAATTTGAAAAGAACTTTAGTTAGTCGAGTATCAGATGTTACAACAAAAACTTTAAACCACTTAAGGGTAAATTTTATTTTGTTTGTTTCATCTTTGACTGAAAGAATATTAGTTAGTGGCGCAAGGCTAGTACATTTATGCGTACTTGTGTATAACAATTGTGAAAAGCAAATATAAAACTCAAAATACAAACTGAGATCTAAAGAAATTAAATACATTAATAAATAATTGTAAGAGGTATATTATTTACAATAACAAATTATCTAAGTTGTGTTTTTATATAACATTATTTTCATGCTGGGGAAAATTAGCTGGATTTATGAAGAGTAAATATGGGTCATGTGCGTCCTGTTAAGTACGCACTCTTAAAGGAAGACGGACTTAATACACTAAATCCAAATAAAATCCCGAAATTCGTTGGAATGACAGCAGCAATAAAATACATGTGGTTAGAAGGACCACCGACTAACTGAAATAAATCCATATATACTATCCCCATTCAAGCTGTATATTTAGGATAAGAAAAAAAATAAGAAAAAAGTAAATAAGTGGATTACGCTAAAAAAATACCGCATGGAAAATAAAATAACCGGTAACTGTTTTCGTGCTTATAATAAAGTTTAAATTATTTAAATAACGTAGTAATTGAAAATAATTTGTTGAAGTACGGTGGTTATAATTTTACAACGTTCTTGGAAAAGATTTCCTTCATGTAAATTAGTAATTTTTTTTTTTAATATAGTGCAAGACATAAAGCACACACGTGCAATATTGCAGTTTACAAACAGCAAATACATGCAGCAGGTGCTGCAATTTTGAATAATAATTTGCCCCTTAACAAAATTAATAACACAAACATATTAATTACATTGTCGGCACATTTTAATATATAAATTATGATATTTATACAGCCGACTTCTAACAGATATAATTATAGAACGTCGTATATTATCATACGGAAGAATAACCGTTTGCCGGTATTAGGCAGTTCGTGTAATGTGTGCATGTCACGGAGTATTTTCAACGGACTAAATATTCATATAGATAAAGTAGAAAGTTCCTTTAATCTGAGCACATTAAACGCAGGAAATTTGCGGTTTTAAACCCGGCGCATTTTCTAAGCTGCACCGAAGGGGAAGGAAGAACCATAAACGCATCTGATCAAAGGAATTATAATATTAATATACGACGCTTTAAATTTGCCAAAGGGTTTAATATAGAAAGATTTTTATTTTATTAATCTTCCACCCCTTTATAAACAATAAATAAATAATTTAATTGAAATTATCTCGCGGCCACGTTGGTGAACGGAGTTATCGGATGACACGCTTTGTGAGTTAATGCGAAAAATCCAATTTTAATTTTCCTATTCGTATGGAAATTTCTTTTGTTTCATGAACAAAAAAGAATTTTTAATATAAGTTATAATTGAAAAACTTATTGGCTTTAATTATTTTGTGTTCACTCAATAAATTAATCCGGAACAACAAGGTGTTGATAGGATATCAGACAACGAATAAGAAAGGAATCATTAGCAGTAACGGTTCCACTACATTTAAAATATAAAGTTAGGCGAAAATCTAGCCTATAAATAGGAAAACCTTTTAATGCCTGTGATCAAATTAAAGTAATTATAGAGCTGAGCGAAGTTAAGCTCTCTAGTGGATTTATCGAAAGCCATTTAGGGGACATAAATGTATAACTGAAGTAGTTTCTTACGTATATAATCCCCCATTTAACTATATCGTGCTGCAATTATGCACGTGCAATTTCTTTTAATGCATTTTTATGCCTTGCTTACTAACCTTATCTTGCCTAATAAGAATTGTTTTTAAAAATTAAATCAAAGTATAGACTGTACAATTGAAGTCGAAATGTGCAAGCACAATATATTAGTTGCACTTTATTGTTATGACAAATTATATTCATAAAAATCGATTTTATTAGAGTGAAGTGTTGGATTAGCAGTGGGAAATTAATAATTACAATGAAAAAACATTGACGAATTACCTAAATACAAGCAGATATATTAAAGTGAAGAATATTATATGAGTATTATTATATGCACGCAATACAACAGTACATGCTGGACAAAATGTTATGGTCGTTTTGAGGTAGTAGTACCTATAGAGGAGAACAGCGATACGCGTCTGTAACTAAACTTTAAAATACTTATTATGTGTCCAATTTGCTTTTTAAGAAAGCGCTTTCCTACTAAATCAATTTGTCAATGACTGAAAGTTTGGTACAAGTAAGGTTAGGTTAGGTGCCACAGGGATCAGTTCTGGGCCCCAAGTGGTGGAACGTCCTCTACGACAACGTGGTAAGCTTAGAACTGCTTCTAGAAGTAGAAAGGGTGGCTTACGACAACGATCTGGCAATAACAGTTACAAAACGCTTTAGTGGAGAACTGGAGGAGACGGAAACTGCTCTCTTTCTTCATAGAGAGGAATGTAAGCAAGCTGGGTTTGGAATTGGCTCCAGAAAAGACTAAATTTGTGGTTTTCCTGCTCAAGAAGAGTGCCGCAAGTAGAAATTACTGTCTCGGACTCCATCGTCAGATTAAAATGGCGGGTTAAATATTTGGGGGTTACGCTAAGGCACAGTTGGTTCTGGACTCAGAGGAGGTGTTGCCAGTGGGTCTGCAGCACACACAGGACAGCGCGAACGGTAAGCTTTTTAGTTGTGGCTCGCACAAATCTTTTAGATCTTAGGGTGCAAGTGAAGACGGCGGTTTGGGAGGGACATCTTATTAAGTGTGAAGCAAAAAAATGGTTGTGGGAGGCAAAGTAGTTGGGAGGACTGCGTGTTGAGTGGGGGTGGCAGAAAACTTGCATGGTCCAGACGGCTCATTGCAGACGTGAGGCGTTGGCTGGGTCGGGGCTATGGCAAGGTAAACTACTACCTCACGCTGGTACTAACGAGACATAATTGTATTCGGGCGTACCTGCATTAGATGAAATTGGTTGAAAGTGAAGAGATACGGTGGAGCCCACCGTGTTCCATTGCCAGATATAGTTGGAGATGCGTGTAAGAGCAAGAATTAAACTTTTGGGAGAGAGATTGAACCAGGATAACATGGTGTTAGTAATGCTGTTTTGGTGTGCAATTGAGAAGTTGTGGCCACTATGATAGGGTCTACGCTACGTAAGAAAAAAGAAGAAGAAAGTGAGCTAGTTCCATAATGTGAATGGAACGGGAAGGAGAGTGGGGCCGTAGATGCTCATTAATGTTTTTGTATGTTGGTAAAATCAGTTTTATTATGTATGTTTTGTAAACTTTTCTGATCAAACAATGTGAAACCAAAGAGAAATGTGTAAGCACAATTAACTGGGTGAGTAAAACGTTAAAAAAAATAAAAAGAGATGTTAAAATGTGAATGAATGTTGTTTAGTGTTTCTTGAAAAACTGTGTGCGCGCTTGCAATCTGGCGCACGGATTTTTCTACCTTGTCGTAATACTTTAAGGTTAGGTTAGGTCTAGTAGAAGAGTTTTTGGATAGACTGGAAGATTTTTAGGAGTCGCCCTAAAGGCTGGTATAAAAGTCTCGTTGTTTACTCCACAATGTTTATGCATGTTAATTGGACGTCTGTGTTTTGAAGAAACAACGTCCTTGTCTGGTTCAGCAAATGTGGCCAAAATGTGGTTTATTTGCTTTGCCAGTTTTTTTTCCATACCGACGACGCAAAAGTGAATTGTCTTGTTAAGACAAATTTGATTGCTAAGCCGGGATTTAAACAGTTTTTTGCCATTTTTGCTGATTGTACATGCAATCTGTATGTCAGCCCTTTATCAAAAAGGACCCTGAGATATTCCGCGGATTAAATCTACAAAATTGGAGAGTCGTTACAAAAAAAAAATTGTGTGGTTTGGTATGTCGCCGCAAGATGAGAACAGATTTTTTTTTCAGGATTTCAGTTTGTTAGCTCTTCTGTAGCTTGTTGTGTTCTTAAGGTAACCACTCTACAAAACTTTCAGATGTAGATTAGTGCCGTATTGTCGGCGTACTGTGCTGTTTTAACTTTGTTAACGATGGAGGGCATGTCAGAAAGCTTGCAGTTATACTGCGTGGTGTAAAGATGAGTTCGCTAACCTTGACTGTTAAAGTTTGTTTTTTCAAAAAGAAAACTTGCAATTAATTTTACCAGACAAATTAGAAAATTAAACCAAAAGAGTTTTAAAAGATGCCTTTTATGCGACAACACTCCTACTCGCTTTGCCCAATCTTTAATGCTGCTTCTTGATTGGCAACATTTCAGAAAAACAAATGTAATTTTTGATTGTTAGCTTTTGTAGATTTTTAGTGAACATATCAGCTATGCTTTTTTTTAACTTGTAATATGAGCTACTTATTTTCAGACTTTTTTTATTTAAAACCTCACAAATATAGTAGTAACTTTTGTCAATATTCTTACTTTGGGCATGAAAACCCAGCGTTTTCTAAAAGTTTTAATGCACTAAAATTATTGTTAAAGACTACAATATCAGCCAGATCTTTAAAATTTAATTTACCCAATAAAGCCTTCTAATACATTGCTTGCTTGGTTTTTTCTATAATACTCCGATAAACTTTCTAATGTTTGCGAGTATGTCAGCAAAAAAGGCTTTTATTTAGCTTAAAAACGTACATTGTTACCGGCATCCTCGTCGATGGGCGATGAGAGGTTGCCTGACAAGTCGGGGTGATCCCAGACGATGGTTTGTACGTGTTTGTACTGTTGTTTTTTAGTAGTTTTGAACCGCAGTTTCGACTAACGCGTCACACAGACGCCGAATCCCCAGCTTCCTACTCGCAGATGCCGCACAGGCCAGGGGTAGACTTGGATGTCAGCGGGGCCGCCTCGGATGAGCCGGGGATGGGCTTTACTGATGGAAATCCTGGTGTCGATACGGAAGCTGCAGCTGGTGGTAGATCCTCAAGTGGCACCCAACCGGAAGAAGCCAGTCGATCGGTGTCTTGATGATGTTGGTCCTGATGTCGTCTGCTTGGGCTCTCGATCTCAAATGAAGATGGAAGTCGAATGTTCAATATTTCAACCCGCGCAGTCGCGCGCGCCGCTGTGATTGGTGGACGGGGCTCCGCTTACGTGCGGCAACAACATTGAGTACAATCTTTGGTTTTTTGAATAGTTTTTTTAGTCATGGTCAACGTACTTTGTAAATGCTTTCTGATCAGCCACGTAGACTAAATTTAAGTTTATGGTTTTTTTCAAGTATTAAAGAAGCTTTCTTGCTGCAGACTTGTAGAACTTTTTGTAAAAGTTATTAAACAAGCTCACCACACGAGATGTTTTTGTATAATTCAAATAGTTATTTCTTAGTTAGTTTGTGTTAACATCTATGGGGGTGCTTATTGGCTTTGCATCCGCAATGTTGAAATAATTTAGTAGATTGGCTATATAACTTTGTTGGTTTATCACAATTTGGTTGTTGTTAACACTTAATTTTACTTTTGAAAAGTATTTGATTTGAGTTATGGATTAGTAGTTTCTACTGCAGTTAACGCCTACCCACCAAGACGTTACTGATTTAGAGATTGGATTTTCTTCAGAGAAACAGATCTAATTTCTTGATAACAAATAGTTGGATGGATGGGTGGGACACTCAGTTTATTAATGCTTGGTAAGTAGTTACAACTGAGATTACCGCTCACTCATCTATGTGTTAGTGATCTAGAGGCATAGTCGGTGCGTCATTTTTGCTGCTTGTCAGATGCAGTAGTTTTGCAAGTAGTAAAAGTTCCTGGTGATACTAAAAAAAAATTAAAAATTATTTTTTTTTGGTTTTTTTCTTTGTCTTTCAGATTGTCTCTGTTTTTTTTTTAAGGCTAGAACCCAAAGCGTTATTCAGAAACCCAGTAAAAGTTTACTCCCTAGAACCCTTATCTATAAGCAAAATGATTTGAAGACTTGCTAAGTCTTGGTGTTTGAGGTGTCTTGCATCTTTAATACTTTTAGGAGAATTGCTGGTTCCAACTGTAATTTTGCTACTCATGTCTTTGCCTTTCTTGACTTTGGTAATACCAGCATAAACAACAAATCAGGAAAAAGTCAATTTTTAGATTTTGATGATTAGGCTTTTTTAGCGGTTGTGAAGGGAACGCACTATCAATCTACAACTGTTTGTCAACCCAATTAACTTAAAAAAAGTGTAAAAATTATTATTAAAAGTTTACGGACTACTAAAAGGCCATCTAAGTTAGTTTTTTAATTACCAATTTATTTTAGAAAAATAACCAAATCCCAAAAACGGCAATTAATTATGTATCGATTTAATATATACAGGGTGTTCAAACAAAAATGTATAATATTTAAGGGGTACGAACCATAACAAACAAAAAATTCTTAACAAACAAGGATAATGATAATGATAAAGCAACGGTTTTGGAGATATAGAACATTATTTATTTTCATAAATTTTTACAAAGAACAGAGTCTTAGAAGATGTTTGAAGTGCCTTCCTTCCATTTTCAAACAGGCACGACATCTTTGTTTAAAGGACATTTGTACTCTTTCTAAAACTCTTTCATTAGCTTGGATTTCTAAACACTTTTTATTAATTTTTAACTGCAGTTCCTCGACGCTGTTCACAACAGTAGCATACACTAATGATTTTAAATATCTTCAATGAAAAAAATCAAAAGGGTTTAAATCAGGCAATTTGGATTGCCATAAAACTGGGCCGCCTCTTTCTACCTACTTATTGGAAAAGTTTGGTTTAAAAGCTCTCTAACGGCAATTAAAAAATGAGCTGGAACACCATTATGCTGGAACCACATTTGTTGCTTGTTGGCCAAAGGAATGTCATTCATAAGATTATAAAGGGTTTTTCAATAAGAAGTTTTATTTTGAATAGCAGGCTAATTGGGCAGCTATCAATTTTAAAGGTATTATCTTTTGACATTTGACAAGTAAATACTACACCATTATTAAAAATAGAACGATACTCGCTTTAACAACGCATTGAAATTATTAAAATTCACAAAAATAGTGAAAATATTTCAGTCACAGTTCGCAAAACTAAAGCACTTTTTTGTTGTTGTAAAGCACCATTGGTGGAAAAATTTGAGCTGTTGTGACAAGTTTGTGATGTGAAGAATGACAACCGTGTGCATCGCTCAAAAACACATGAGAATATTGCTAATGTAGCCCGTAGTGTTGAAGAAAATTTAGGTTTGTCGATTCCTTGTCGATTCAACGTATTTTGCATAAATACTTAAGTCTTAAGGCTTTTAAAGTTTGTTTAACACAAAAACTCAAACCGGTCAATTACCATAAACGTCGTATCTTCGCTGATTGGGTCCTCCAAATGCATCAAATTGATCCGGAATTTCATCGAAAAATCATCTTTAATGATGAGGCCCATTTTCACCTCGAAGGCTACGTTAATAAGGAGAATTGTTGCATTTGAGGCTCAGGAAATCCAAGAATGATTGTTGAAAAGTCTTTGCATCTTCAAAGTGTCACTGTTTGGTGCGGTTGTTGAGCTGGCACTCTATTTTTCAAAAACTGAGGTTGGTGCAACTGTTAGAGTGAATGGATGGCGCTACTAAGCTATGATTAATGATTTTTATGGCCGAAATTGGAAGATATTCATGTGAACGACGTTTATTTTTAGCAAGACGGCGCTACATGCCACACAAGCAACAAAACAATCGCAATTTTGCAAGAAAAGTTTTCTGACCGTGTTATTTTTTGAAGAGAAGATCACAATTGGCCACCAAGATCTTGTGATTTAACACGTTTAGACTTTTTTCTTTGGAGTTACGTAAAATATAAGGTCTATGCCAATGCTCCACAATCGATTCAACACCTTAAAGATAGAAAGTTATCGAGGTCATACAGCCGCAAATGTTCAAATTGGTCATGGAAAATTTCATAAAAAGAATGTGGTACTGCAACCGTAACCGTGGCGGCCATTTAACTGATATCGTTTTCAAATGTCAATGACATACCTTTCTCTTTACATTGAAATAAACATTTATTGATTTTTTTATTTTTTTTTTTTTAAATATTAAAATGAAATCTCTTATTGGAAAACCCTATACATTGTTTTGCAGAAGGTTGAGGTAAGCAGCGCCTGTTAATCGGTTTGGTAAAACAACAGGACCTAGAAACCTGTCGCTTAAAATACCTATCCAAATGTTTAATAAAAAACGTGTCTGATGTCCTCACTCAATTACAGCATGGGGATTTTCGTCGGCCTAACAATGTGGATCATGAAAATTAATAACTCCATTTTGTGTGAAGCCGGCTTTATCAGAATTTTGACAAGAAATTGCGGGTCTTTAGCATCCTTGTGTAGAAATCAGCAACAAAAAACCAATCGTGCCTGATGATCAGTTAAGTTTAAGGCCTGTACTTGTTGTACATGGTATGGATATAGCAGCTGCTTGTGGAGGGTTTTTCAAAAAAGGGTAGCACTAATTCCTACCTTGGTTGATACTCTCCGCACACTCGTTCCTGAAATATGCTCTTTCCTTGCTATAGTAATGTGAAAGAGTTTTGGCAATTTGGACAAGCTTCTACTTAAAGACGTCGCGCTTTGATGGCAAAATCATTAGCACAACCATACAAAAAATGCATGTCGGATAGTTTTGCATTAGAGTAATCAGCAATAGCAATGAAAACTTGCGCACTAACAACAACTGTCAAATACTGAATGTTTATTTCACAAAACGTCAGCCAACTATGATAAGAAAATGCACGTTTTTGCAAAATAAAAAATGGAAAAGACTAATAAAAATAAAAATATTTCATATCTCCGAAACCGTTGCTATGACAACTCATGTTTATTAAGACTTTTTTGTTTGTTGTGGTTTGTACTACCACCCCCTTAAATATTTTACATTATTTTTTGAACACCCTGCATATACAAAGGTGGCATTTGTAAAACATAACAAACGTTATTTTTGATTAAAACAAAAATAATTTTACTAAATTTTTACATTAATTTGAAAAAACACTAAAGATAAATATTCTCTAGGTAGCACTATAAATAGATTTATTCTTTTTGCTTAAGATATCGCATTTTCAAAGTTGGAAAATAAATAAATGTGGATTAGAAAATCCTTTTATAAAATAATTTCAAATATAATACATATTAACATAATGCTCTAAATTTATATGTTTACGGAACTAAAAGCTTATGCTTGATTTATATATTATTGGGCACTTAAACCTAACCAGCTTGTTATTATATTTCCGATTTATTAATCCTATGAAGTTTTCCTTTTTTACATTCCCTGAAAGTTTCAAAGTTATAAGGGTTTCGATCCCATTAACGATTGACTCTTCTATTGCCTTCACTTTTATCATATAGTTCCCATCATCCGCAACACGTTTCGATCAAAACTTATAACATATATTTCCACGAGTTAAATTGGATTGGTCTCACATAAAATTATAGCATACTTTTTTATACATCAAAGCTATAAATTAAGTTAAATAAGTTGATTATTGAATGGAATTATTTGATATGATTAAAGCGATAAAATAAAAATGAATTTAATCTTTGAGGTCTAGTAATGTAATAAAATATATCTTATCGCGTGGTAGTATAAAATTTTATATTACAGTCATCGACTTCAAATTTCAATAACATATAAAATTGTTTTATAGTAAGTAACCTGCTACATAAGATTTGTTCAGAACATGAATCTATTCAATTTTATTATAACATTTATTAAATGAGGATTGTTTAATAGTTATCAAAACTGTAACCAATTAAGCAACATTTTAAGTTAGTACAAATTTTTTAAACTATATTAGAATTTAAACTTTTTTATCTATTTTTACAAACATTTTGCTGTGCAGTCTAAAGTAGACCCTAAAAAAATAGATTTTTTTATTTATAAAACTTACTTAACATAAAGGGCTTTAAAGTAATACTTTTTAAGTACAAAATTTATTATCATATTTTATTCAAAACTTGCTTTTAATTTACATTTATTTGTAATTTGATCACAAATTGTTAATTAATCTACAAACCGGATTTTATAAATATAATAAATAATAACTTTTTTTTTGTAAGCATTCTATAGACATGCTGTATATTTTTCTAGTCTGGAAAATTAATTATCTTACAAGGAAATACTTATTTGTTTACTTCATAATAAATCAGAAAACATACGGACGCATTAAGGAAATTATATCGAAAACTTTTTCAAACTAACTTTTCTACTCCAAAAACATTGTTGTTTTATAAACTATTGGCAAAAATGTCTCCTGCAAATATTATGTGGAGAATAAAACTTTCAAGGTTGCTTTTAGCGGACAACTTGATTGTCTTATTATTAAAAAAGTAACGATCAAACTCGTATAAAAAATAATATACTTTATTAAGGGTGTTTGATAAGTTTGGGTATCTTGAAACTTTGCAGACAGATTATCTATCTATTGCAACAACAACAACAAAAAAGATATAAGCGCATTTCTGATAGCGGACTAATAGACATATTTTTGGTTTCACACTCAATGAGTTTGCAGACTTGTGTATGCTCATTTAACATTTAACTGTCGTGTGTAGTTCATCCAAAATAAAATTTTATTTGAAATTTTAACTAAACCTCTTGAGTGATATTGCTGCAAGTTTATATAAAATAATATTGATTTTATATTTTTAAATGTTTGTGGATAGTTTTTAAATTTTTTATGTAGGCAGTTATATATGTTTGCACGTTTTATTAAAAGTTAATATTGTTGATTGTTGTTTATAAGTGTAAGTTGTACTGCAATTTTTATAGATAGAAAGTCAATTACAAAAAAGATAAAATAATAAAAACTTTTGCTTTATATTACAGACAAAAAGTATCAGTCATCAGCACGTTTGGTGGACGTTTGAAGTAGGTACTGTATTTTTCTCCGCAATACGTAAATGTTCTGCACTGTGTTAGCCTGCCTTGCACTGCGTCTCAATATGATATGATGGCTGTTTACATTTTGTGTGACTGACTTTCTGGGTTAGTAGATCACAATGTATAGCATTCTGGCAGTCTTTTGTAGTGTTTTCTGATGTAAATTAGTCTTTTGGTTATTTTTTCTGATTTCTCTATTATCATGTAGTTCTGCTTTGTCGAAGAATGTTTTGCTTGATGTTTTGATGTACTCTTTCAACGATGTTATCTTCAGGTCTTTTCTTAAATCCTCATTTCTTATGTACTATGGAGCATTGGTAATAATTCTTAGACAGCGAGATAGTCTTGATTCTAGTAATTTCTTATAAATTTTTGCGGTTGTTTCTCACATTGATGACGCGTATGTCAGTTATGGGCGTATGGTGGACTTATAGAGCAGCATTTTGTTTTTAGTGTTATGTTTTTGTTCGTCAGTAGTAGAAAGTACTTTATTGTTGATCCGATGTTTAGATTTCTTGTTTTTTTTGTGGGTTTTCCATATCAGTAATCTGTTCATGGTGATTTCTAGATATTTTGTTTCCTAGGTTTATGGTGTTGAAATATCGTCTATTTTGATGTTGCCATATGGAAACTTTTTTCTATTGGTGAAGAAAATAGTTTGACTTTTGTTAGGGTTAATTTTGATGTCCTATTTTGTTGTTCATTCGGCGATAAGTTTTGCAGCAGAATGTAATCAGCTTGTAATTAATTTTGTTGACGTTGATCTGTATAGGATGGCTGTGTTATCTGCGTATTGCGCAGTTATTGTCCCGTTGTTACTAGTTAGCATATCTCCTACATATATTATATAGGATTGGAGAAAGAGCTGATCCTTGAAGAACTTTACGGCTTTTTTGTTTGACAATGTTTGTTTTATCCTTATTTGAAAGTGTTTTTCAGTTAGAAAAAGTTTATTAGCTTACATAGTTGTTTTTTGTAGCTTATTCTGTAGAGTTTGACAATTAATCCATTGTGCCATACCTTATCAAACGCTTTTTCAATGTTGAAGAATATGGCTTACGTCAATTTTCTCAGACAGTACCTTTTGCTGATGCAGTCTGTTATTCTTGCCAGTTGGTGAGTAGTTAAGTGGTTTTTAGGAATCCATATTGGTGATCCGGGATTATGTTGTCGTGTTGTTTGTTGTTTTGGTTTATTAGTAATAGAATGATGTTTTCAGCTATTTTGCTAAAGAAGCTGAGCAAACTAATTGGTTTGTAATTCTGCAGAAATGTTGGATATTTTATTGGTTTTGAGAAGACTATGATGATCGCTGTTTTCTATGCTTCAGGAAAATGTCCGTTTTTGAGCATGGCATTAATGATGTTGGTATAGCCCACAATAGCTTTTCTAGGGAGGTGTTTGAGGGCTCTGTAAGATATGTTATTTTGTGTCAAGAATGTTATATGCCGGACTGCATTGTTTTTATATTGTTAAGGCGATGGTTTTTGCTTTTTTCATATTGGTGTAATCTATGCCGTTGCGGCCATAGAGTATAGGAATTGAAGCGTAGTTGCTCCTGAGTCTTTTTATATTTTTGGGAATATTACTGGTGCTTCCTTTAAACATTTATTGTCATTGTTGGTTTTTAAAGATTTTAATTTGATCTTTTACACTTATCTGATGCAGTTTTAGTTTGTCTAAATTTTTGTGTTGCTTTAATTTTCTTCTTATTTAAGTCTTTTAGATGTGATGGTAGACCTAGCGGAACCTTTTTACTAAATTTATAAGCTGCAGTTGATTTATGTTGTGCAGATTGTATTGTTGATGTGAGTGTTTGTACAGCATTATCAATATCTTGGTTTGTTTTCAGTTTTTAAAGCGGGCCAAGTTCTTATTGAATTGTTAAAATTAATCTAGTTAGTTTGTTTTTGGCAGTTGTTGTTGTTTGGGATATGGACATTTGCTAGTAGTAGATGTCCGATTCTATTTCATTATTAACCATTAATGTGATGTTGTTATTAATATGCTTGGTTATAGGTATGTCTAGTATGTCTGGAGTGTGGTTTTGAGTACTGTAGTATGTGGGCGTGTCAGGACAGTGTATGACTATTTGTTTTCCTTCACTGTATTTTAATAGTCATTTTTTTCTGACATTATTGGTGTTGTAATTCCACGCCTTATGTTTGGCATTCAAGTTCCCGGCTAAGATGATTGGTATATTTTCTAGTATTTCAATTTCTCCAGCAATAACTGAAACTTTTAAATGTTACAAAAACTTAATATTGACTAAAGTTTGTAAAGAAAACATTTTTTTATAGATGTAACTTGTTCAAAGCAAAAAAATTAAAAGCATGCCAAAAATGTAAAATATAGATAAGGAAACTACAATCAAACATATTAACATATACTTTCAAATAAAAAACAAATAGAAAACAAAAATGAAATAAAAACATATGCTTGACTCGGACGCTTTCAAAGAACTAATTACTTGGAATATTCATCTACTTGATGATGCCTCTGCAAAAAAGGTACATCAACTATAAAATAGAAACAGAAAAAAAAATAGTGGAAAAAGTTATGCGAAGGGTGAAACAAAGATGTATGGAGTTATGCGTACAAAATAATCTTACAAAATATAAACTAACTGCGGAGGATTATCAGAAAGTAGCAGAAGATTTTATTTTTAAATGTACCAAAGAGAAGTGGAAGTGGTTTGTACCAGTTTCTTTTCTTTTTCTTCTTTTTTTTTTTTTTTTTTTATTGTTCTTTTTCTTCTTCTTAATGTAGGTCTTGGAACTATAGTTACTGCTTCTCTTGGGATATTGACGACCAGTAATCCCCCCCATCTTTTTGGAGGTTGTGCCGTGGGGTGTGATGTGGTTGTTCTATCTTCTTTGACGTTGTCGGACAATCTGACTATGTTTTGGGTGTAGCATTCTTTTCTGATGTTGGTGCTTCGCACCCGATTGTGTAGTGTTCTGCCTGTGATTGTCCTTAGGATTTTCATTTTTGTTGTTCTGAGGGTTATCTTTGTTTTTGCCGTGTCGGCCTTTGTTTTGACGGTTTTATCGTTTTGGCATCGATGTAAAGCTTGCATTGTAGGGAGTCTTTTGAGGTGGTTAAGCATTTTGTTTTTTTGACCAAGATTATCATATTGCAGTGTTTGGCGCTTAGGTTAAACGTATGGAGAATTTTTGGAGGTTGTTTTTGTTATCTGTTGTTTGTATTTTATCCACCACAAGGTTAAATAAAAGCGGGGTAAGGCTATCTTCTTGGCAAATTAATGTTCTTATGGGTATTTCTTTGGTGAGGTTGCTATTACATCATATTTTTGTGGTGTTTTGGGTGTTGAGTTGTTGTACCAGATTTATGATGTTGTTGGGCACACCTTTTTTCTTACATTATGTTTATAACGTCTTTCACTCTCACTCTGTCGAATGCCTTAGTTAAGTTGACAAAACTTACATATGTTGGTTTATTGAAGTTGTGTTGTCTAATGATATAGATAGCGTCCGTCGTGGAGCGTATTCTTTAAAATTCCTGCTGTTCTTTACTGATTAGTATTATGTTGTTTATAGCGGCTGCTAGCAGATGCGTAAATAATTTTGAGAATGAGCTGAGTAGTGTGATGCCTCTATAGTTGGCCGGGTCTTTTTTCTTTTTTTTTTAAAGATTGATTTGGTCACGCTTTTTTTTTCAGTTGTTTGGGATAGTTTGATTGTGTAATCTTTTTGAAAAGCAGGGTTATCTTTTTTACTAAGGTTGCGTCTCTGTACTTGATAAATTTATTAGGTATCTCTTCCGCTTCTGGGGCTATTCTGTTCTTTAGGTCCTTGACTGCTTGTTGCACCTGGTGTTCGTCTCTTGATTGGGTTGCCATATAGTTTTTTGAAGTAGGTGATCCATTTAGATTTTTTGAGTTTACAGTTTCATTTAACATATTAAACTCAAAAATTTTCTGCGTTAGGCAATATCCTACCCAATGCTTTATCAAAACTGGAAATGTAGAAACAAATTGGCTATTAGTTATTATACATGGTAAACAACTTTTTCAAACTTTTTACTTTTCATGGTAAGCGGAAAGGCAAAACTGATGAGCTTATCACCTTGGTTGATACTACTCCTATATCCACTTTTGGGAGCTTTGGAGCTGATGATTCTAAAATAATAAACTATGCGTTTGTTCTATATGTCTTTAAAACAATTATTGTTTTGAGTTACAACCGTTTTTCTTACTTTTAATTGTTTTGTCTTTTATCCATATTTGTTTACGTTTTGTAATACTGAACTTTTTTATTATACAGAGGGTTTCTTAACTATAGGCAAGAAATGAAACTTTATGTACATTTTTTAATTTTAATCAGAAAATCTAAACTTTTTTGTCTGTCTTGAAAAAAAAAATAGCAATATTTAAGTAAAAAAAGTTTATAAACAACAACCAAACAATATTACTTTATTAAGTTTTCAAAATGGCCACCATGAGCTTTGAAGCAAGCTTGACAACTCAGTAAAAAAGAATGATAAACTTTTTCTAAATCTGTTGTGTGCAGCATTTGCAGTTCTCTCTTGTAGCTGCCCCACGTTGTTTATTGGCTCCGCATAAATCAATTGTGTTATATAAACACATAAAATTCCAATAGATTTAGATTAGGAGATCTTGCAGGCTCGTTCACTGGACTTTATCTACCAATCCACCTATCATTAAATTTATTGTTGAACTACCAAACTACATATTAATGGGGCTGTGCTCCATTGTACTGGTACCACATCTTGTTTCGTTAAGCAAGAGGGACATTGTTATCCAACAAATTTACTATCTGAATTTTAAGAAATTCTATAAACCTGCATTTAACAAGGTGGTAAGATTTGAATTGGCAGTAGTTTTCCATTAAAAACTCCACACTATGTGTTAACTAAAAATTTTTGTTGGTTAGCTTGTACTCTAACTGCGTACGTACTTCTTAATGACCAGATGTACTCATTATGTATATTGTTAATGCTATCTTTCGTGAACATAGATTTATTGCTTTACAATATTAAACTAAAAAAATAGGATCTTATTGGTGTCGTTCAAGAAGCTATTGAGAAAGTCGTTGTTTTGCGTTGCCTGGTTGTAAGTGTTGTACTTTTTGATAATGATATGGGTAAAGAATTTTCTTATTTAAAGTTCTGTAGGCAAATTTTTTAGATAGTTGTAAACAAGCGGAAAGTCATCTAACGCTGACCTTTGGTTTATCACTTACTACGGCGATTTTCAATTCCAAATTTACGGAACCTTTGAAATGCGTCCTAAAATGGTTATGTTATGTTTGTATGTATGTAAAATAATTAAAACAGTAAAAAAAAGTAGGACGCACAGGGGTCCTTAGATATCAGTCTTTGAAGTATTATTATTATTCTAAGAAGAAAAAAAATTAGAGAATAGTTTAAAAACAATAGCTTTTGCAAAAGATTTTGCCTTAATTATCTAATATTTGATACCAAAAATTAGTATGAATTAGTTAATAAAACATACAACGCAATTAACATAGTAGGTATATGTTTAACACAACTTAGAGCCAGTTTTACAAAGAACAGTGGCAATAGTAATAAAAGATTTATGGAAACAATGTCTTAAAAACAAAGTTAGTTACTAAAAAAGCACAACCATGCGGAACAAAAATTAATTATTTTGGTATTGTAATCAATAATGCATTTACTTTTTTAAAGCACATTAATAAACAGTACACAAAAGAAAACAGGAAACCTGATGCTTATGTTAGGCATAACTTTTAAATAAAGTTATAAAAAACAGCAATTGAACTCAGTTATTTAACCAATAATAATATACTGACCAATATGGTACAAAACAATTAAATTTAAAATCTACAAAAACCTATTAATCGTGGTTTAAAGAAAACGTTATGCAGAGTAGCAAATTTTTATAAGAAGAAACACTTCAAAATATATCCTATTGATCTGCAAGCAAAATAGAAAAAAATAACAACTGTTTAAAACAAAAACCGCACTAACAACAATTAAAGAAAAACGTTATTGGTGGTAGCAAGCGCATATAAGACTGTGTCAGCTTGTGAGGTAGTATCATAAATATAAGCTTTAAATAAAATATTGACCCTTGTACTTGAAAAAAAGTGTATAAAAGAGACTGATGTTTGAATAAATTTATAATAACGGACCGCAACGGACTATTATACATAATGATCACGCTTTAAAAATAAAAGACCAAACAAATTATAATTATCAAAAACTTTATTATGCCATCTTGTTCTGTGTATGAGTGAACAAATCATACACAAAAAAACAAAGAAACTGACATTAAATATTTTCGATTTTGATCAAAGATATCCACTTTTTGGGTAATTACTCGCCCATTGGCAACGGATAGATAAAATTATGCGCATTGCCACACCTATTTACTCACACCACAATACAGAGTGCGTACAACCGTGATAAGGAAGAAGAGCGTATTTATTTTTTAGAGGTTTTTGCGTTTGTAAGAACTTGTTTTAATAAGCATGTTGCTTGTTGGGTAGCAGGTTGTTCTTCTATTTTTTTCTGGGTCTTTCTATTGTTCTTCTTTCTACGGGGAAACTGTCTAAACTAACTGTTTTTTCTTTATTCTCTTGATGTGAGCTTTTCATTTTATTATTTATTTATTCCACGACATCTTTTATGTCACACGCTGTTTGGACTTTTTTTTTTATTTGGCCTTCAGTCGATTTTAGGACTTTTATTTTGGTGTTTGTTGGGAGTTGTTGATTTTAAATTGTGTCTGCGCGTATTTTTGCTGTATATTGTATATGTCAAAATTATTTTTGAGACAACCTGCGATTTTTGTAATTGTTTCTATTTGGTTAATATATTTTTATTTAATGCGTAGCTTGATGTAATTAAGCTTAGACATTTGAACTTTGTTACCTGTTGGATTACATTTCCATCTACTTCTACCTTGCATCTTACTGGCGTTGTAATATTGCCATGCATTTTGTATTGTATACATCTATTTTTATGTTTAGCTGTTTTGCTTTGGTGTTGAAACAACGGAGAACTTGCTGTATGTTCTCTTTGCTGTTTAATACTGCGCGACTCAGAGTAGATTTTAGTTTTTAACACGTTATAATAACAGTATATAAAGTGTTGGAATATTTTTAATATTAAATTAAGAAAGTACAGAGATGCGGATTTCATTTTTTAAACACAATGTTGTCTAAATGTCGACCATCCTTCTCATAGCACTCCTCCAATACTGCTCTTAAATGTTTAAATATGGGGCGACGGCACACACTGCAGCAGCATCATTGGACACTATACGTGAATTGTTTCCAGGAACTGTTATTTCGAGATTTGGGGATATCTCTTGGCCGCCAAGATCACCAGATCTTACGCCCCTTGACAACTTTTTGTGCGGATATTTAAAGAGTGTCGTCTACACCGATCCTCCAGCCACTACGGAGCAGTTAAAAAACAACATTCGAGAGGCCATTAACAATATTCCTATTGAAATGTGTCGGCGGGTATTTAAACATTTAAGAGCAGTATTGGAGGAGTGCTATGAGAAGGATGGTCGACATTTGGACAACATTGTGTTTAAAAAATGAAATCCGCATCTCTGTACTTTCTTAATTTAATATTAAAATTATTCCAACACTTTTTATACTGTTATTATAACGTGTCACCTCTGAGTCACCTTGTATAAGTTGGTTATTTTACTTGTGCCCAATTTGTACTTTTTGCATCGTTTAACATTTTTAATGATTTTGTTTATAACTAAGTTGAAAAGTAGTGGATTTAAGGAATCTGCTTGTCTTACTTTTGCTCTCACCTTGATGGGTTTGTTAGTTTATTGTTTATAATTTCTGTATTGCATTGTTGATATATGTTTTCAATGCTTTGGATTAAGTTTAGTGGAATGTTTCTGTTGTCTAATATGGTGAAAACGACTTTTAATTGCACTGTGTCAACAGTTTTTATTTTAGGTCTGCAAAACATAAGTTTATTTTATTCATTTGTTGCACAATAAATACTGCATCATTACTTGCCGCTGCGGAATCCTGGTTGTTTGTCAGTTAGGGTAGTACATTCTAGTATTTTCTGCAATATTACTTTTGTGGTTAGGTTAAGTAAAGATATTTCTGTAGTTTGAGGGCATTTGTTTGTCTTCTTTCTTGAAAATCATTATTAGCATGTTTAGTCTTTAATTGACTTTTGAGTTTGTTTAGAGTTTCCATGGTTTGAGCTAAGTTTAGCTTTTATGTTTGTCGCTTTAGTAGTTCTGTGTTTGTTTTTTTAAGCTATTTGTGCTTATTTTTGTGTACATGTTTAATGTTGGCCACACATATTTTTTTTTATCAATGTGTTTGGGTTTTATTAATTTTTGTGTTCCGTAAAAGTTATGTTTTATCTGCTAAAAGAATATTGCACATAGATTAATTGGCGTTTCCGATTAGATTTTGTTTTTTATTTTGGATTTGTTAATAGTTGCGGTATGTTTCAGGTGTTTATTCTACAATATATGGATGGTATGCATATCTGTTTGCTATGCTTTTTTTAATTAGTTTGGTGATTTTTTTTAGGAAAACAAAAGATTGTAATTTTTAATTGTCTTCACCCCAAGTGTTTCATCTATTGCTTCCGTTATGTTATTTCTAATTTTTTGCTATGCTCTGTTATGTTGTCCGTGATATTGATGCTTTTTTTCTTTGATAATTTTTTTTTGTTTTTATGCTTTCAAATCTGAGTTTACAACTAGAAGATTCTTACATTAGCACCTCACATCTAGGATAATTTTTTTTTTATTCTTATTTATTTTTCAATTTTCTGGAGCATATTTACATTTATTCCAATTTTGTATAACTTCTTACATTTATAGTTGATTTATACAAAAATACATAAGATTAATTATGGATCAAATTAGTTGTAATTATATTTTAAATATACGTTATTATGGTTTCAACAACAAACAAACTCACAAACATTATTCATCTTGCTTTATTTCTTAATTCATACTCGGAAGAAATCTGCTGCTTGGACCAGGTTGGGTAAGGTCTATAGTGTGTAAAAATTGAATAATATATTTAAAGCTTCTTATTAAATCTCATAATAATTACTACTCGACATTGTTAGAACAGATTAATAAATAAATAAAATAATATAATTTTAAATTGCTTCAAACTAATTGTATTTAAGAAACAATTTAATTGAAATTTATAATGAAAATTGATGATTTATTAATTATCCACAATTTAACCGAATTTGAGAAACTCCATGCGTAAATCGTTTAGAGAGTTTTCTTAATTTAAAATTAAAATACAAAAGTTCGCGATGAGAAAAAAAACGAGAATTAAGAAAATTAGTTTAGGGGTAAGTTTCCATTATGTATATTTTAATAGGATTACGAAGTCCGTGTTATTCTGCGAGGGACCTAAGAAGGAATGAGTGGACGGAATCGTGATTCTTTTAACGAACCAATTAAGTTGTATGTGTTGGATGGTTCGTGAAGTAAAGATAACGGGACCGATGCTGTGATATCCTCCGGCTAAAGGAAACTTTTGCCGCGATTACGTTACACGGTATTATCCCAACTGCGAAAATCTATATGTTAAAGTCATAAACTTCTCCGCGATTATTTTAAATGGCTTCTTTTAATGAATTCCTCCAGTCATCCCACTTCGTTTTTTATACTTCGTCAAATAAAATATTTATTAGGGGACGTGGCCTGAAAGGAAAAATCTTGTCTCTGGTAAAAACTCAATTCCGCTTTCCCCTCAACTAAAGAAAAATACACAAAAGGAAAAATGTAATTATGCATCAAACGTTTTCACTTTTAATGATCCCCATTTAAAACCGGTGATTTATTAAGTAGCGAAAAACAAAAGTAAGCCAACAATTAGTTGGCTATTTCCTTAGAAAAATTGAAGCTATTTAAATTAATTCCAATTAAATTAAAACAATAAAATATAAAAAGTTGTTTTATAATTTAGATATTTTGCATATTATGACATAGCCATCACACATAAAATCGTTTACTGTTATTATAATATTTTATGGTTACGTTTTATTGAGGGAATATTTTACTGCAAAATAAATAAACAAATTTTACTGCCTTTATGTTTGCTTTTATAGCCATATCACGGTGAAATGTTATAATTACCTTTATAATTTTAGTATACTATATTTTATAAAAATAAACCGATTGTGTATTATAAATTTAATGCACATTGCTCTTAGAGTAAAGCCGATTTTTTTCCTTTTCAAGAGGGTGGAAGTCGTCTTTATGTGACCCAATTTAATGGTATTCAGCAGGGACTAAGTCAACGATCTCTTTAAAAGGGACCATCCATTCCGTTTCAATAAAGCCCTATGCTCTATTTTTAGGGGCCGAGTTTTTCTCTACGTCCTTATTTATTTATGTAATAATAAACAAGGTGGAGGGTTCTGTGAATGTCAGGTCGAGAGTGAATACGCTGTGTTTGATCTGTTATGCAAACTATTTTATTAGGAAAGCATTTATGAAATATTTTAGGATGAACGTGTTTTTGTTGTGGAGTGTCTGTGGTGTGAAGTATGGGGAAAAATAAAATTTAATATAGAAATGAAGTGCGCTTGCATATTACCATAATGTAATAATTTTAAAATTGTTTATGTATGTGCTTCATGATAATAGTATGCATAATAAAGTATGAATTTTGATCGGCATTGTGTACAATTTGTACCCAAATGAGTACACCGCGTGGTAATGTTACTTGATATGTAAGATTAGCAACAGAAATTGTCTAGTTTCAACGTTCATGTTGATGGAACTTTGGACTAAGTGAACCATCATTCTGATAATGTCTGATACTTTTTTCTTGTTTTTATATACAAGTGGAATAATTTGCTTTTAAGCATGTGTACACTATGCATAATGTCTTTTTGCGGGCTATGCAAACAGTATCAAATTAATTATTTCATTCTTTTGACGTTTTAAAACGTTTACATAAAACAATGTTATTAAACCTTTTATATCAAATAGCTATTTACGATTCTAGATCGGTAGCAATGCATTTATGGCTAAGCTAGTACGTAATGAGGGGCAAGCCTATTATTAGACAAATCTTTGTAAACTAACAAGGCTATAAATGCAGTTAAGAATTGCGTGTCATATTTTTTGAATGCTTAATATTAAACTATTTAAAAAGCATTTATTAAATTTAAATTAGTTTATTAGTTAATCAAAACGTCAACAGTCACATTTTAGTGACGGTTTAAATTTATTTTGATTTGATTTTGTTTCAATACTTCCCGGACTTCACTAAGAGCTTTGTTAACGCTACCAGCCTGAGTAATAGAAACGTACCTACTTATTGCTACGATGATAGATAGATGCTACAAAAAATTTAATCCCAGCATTTACATTTTTTATAAAAAAACTATAACAACAATTTCCAAATATGGTAGCTTATGCAAAATTTTTAGAATTGCATGCTGTGATCTTTTATTTTGTTATTTCTCAATGAGATTAATTTGGTTTTTATTGCACGATTAACAATGGCCACGTTGGTTAAAGTGTGTAGTGCAATTCTACATACTTTGGTGGTGTTTATAATGCTAAATTAGTAGTAAGTTTGAGTTGATTGACTTTAGCTGTGAAACTGTGATAATAATATATTTATTAAGTAACCTGGATTGTTGAAGCTATACAATTTGTTTCAGTTACAATATTGTTGATGCTTACCTACGCTGAAACAACTTTTACCAAAAAGTTGTTTTGGTTTGATTTATACATCAAACACTAGGAATATGTAGATGCAAAGTAAGCACCACTTTGGGGCGCAAAACATCAAGGGACGCCGAAGCTCATGATGACACATTTGCGTCATATTATTGACAAAAAAATTTTAAACAAAAAAAAATATGTTTAGTTCTTGCTTAAAAATATAACGAGTCATAGTATTACTATGAGATCAATTTGGAAGTAGTAAAGAAACGACGGGACACCTGTAATACCAAAATAACAAAGAAAGTGATCACCACCTAGGAGGAGTGGCATTGTTGATAAACAAAAGACATCAAATAGTTAAAATGCAGGCTATATCACCCTGAGTCATCTGTATACTGTTACGACTCAACAAAAGATATAATCTACAAATAATACAAGTATATGCTCCAACTCCATCAGAGGACGAAGAAGTAAAACGGATGTACAAATACAACAACAGCAAGACTAAAGAAAATCGCAAAATTTGTAATAGTAATGAGAGACTTTTAACGCAAAAGAAGGACAAAACACAGACAAAGATAGTCCAAACATAGGTTGGTTTGCATTAAGAGAAAGGAACACTAGAAGAGAAACACTAATCGATTATTGCAGGAACAAAAATCTATACTGCATGAATACATTTTTTCAAAAAAAAAAAACACATAAAAGATGGCCTTAGAGAAGCCCAAATAACAAAGTAAATTATGAAATAGACTACATCATTACAAACAGAAGAAGCATCTGCCAAAATAAAGTATTGAACCGGTTTGATTGCAATAGCAACCACAGACTAATCAAAACAACTATACACATCAACACAAGGAATGCGTGAAACAAACTAATAAAGATACTAAAGTACACAACAATCTCAGTAAGAAACTAACAAAAAAGGAGGAAACTTGAAGAAATGGGTATAGATGAATTCACTGAAAACATAACGAGCAGCATACAAATAGCATCAAAAATAATATGCGCAAAACAAAAGGAAATAGTTTGTAAATTGAGCTCACAAACAAAAAAAATTGATGAAACAAAGAAAAAACACTAACAGAAATCTATAAAACTATAAAAAACTAAAACAAAGGCTTAAGTAGGAACATACGGAAAGACATAAGCGGCCACAGGACACAACTTATAACTGATACTATCAAAGACAACAAATATATGAAGGCTCTAAGATCAAAATGAGCTCTAGGAAGGAATAAAATATCAAAAATAAGGAACAGCCAAGGTAGCAGTGTTAGCAACAAAAAAGAAATTAAAATCTTGATTTAATTCTAGGTACTCAAACCTCATTAAGTATACTTACAAAAATGCATCTATACGCGTTAAAGTTGATGAAGATACCAAGACGGAGCAATACCATTTGGAAGAGAAGTACGCCAAGGGACACGATATCTCCGAAACTGTTTACAACTGCGTTAGAGCATAAACTGGGACCAAATAGGAATTCAAATTGACGGAGTGCACCTTGTGTACACCTTAAGTTTGCAGACAATATTGTTATTATCAGCAGCTCAACCAATGAACTAAAGACCATGCTAAAAGAACTCTACCAAGCATTGTTAAAAATCGGACTACAGATGAACCTCAATAAAACAAAAAATAATGACCTCCGAGTACACTCAGGTGACCATTGAAAACGAAATACTTGAAATCATAGACGATTACATTTACCTAGGCCATAAAACTTAAGCAGCAAAATGAATAGGTCAATGCTGGGCGGCGTTTGGGAAACTGGGATTTATACTCAAATCACGCAAATTTCCTATCAACATAAAAAGGAAAGTTTACGAGGCGTCTATCCTATTAGTGCTTACTTACGGTTTTGAGACCATAGCAATAACAAGCAAAACGGCAAAGAAACTACTTACTACCCAACGAGCATTAAAAAGAGCCATGCTGGGAATCAGCATCAGGGACCAAATCAGAAACGAGATAATTCGAAAATGGTACCCAACGTTTTTAAGATAATAGTGAAATTGAAATAAAGATAAAGCTGGCTATGTAACAAAGCAGGACTATACCAGAGCGATAGCGCCCGAGGAAGTCGCAAGAAAAAACTAGATACAAACTGCCCAAGACAGAAAGATATGGAGAAATTAAAAAAAAACTTGAATCTAGGAGTGGATAGATAAGAGCTGAAAAAACAAAAAGAATCAAATGTTTCACAACCTAAGGGGTTAAGCAGCTTTGGATGTTGAAGTTCTATGACGTTGTAGTTTTTCTTGCGTTTTAAAATCTTGTACAACGTTTGTAATTGTTTTCCGTCATACCCGCTTACACAGATTTGTGTTGTGTTGCTTGAAACAACAACAGAAGCCGTGCGGAAATGTCCTGACGGAGTGTGCAAGCACATGAACTTGTCGGTTTTACTATCAAAAGGTCTGAACTGGTAGTAGAATCGACGGCACCAGGCTGACGTTGCAACGTTTATGATGTACATTAATAGTCTTTTTATGGTTATATGCCTTAAACTAACTGTCTATGATATGATCTAGGGTGTTGTTGTGTAATGTATGCTTTGACCTTAGGATTTAATAAATTGTTAAGGAAAAAAAAATTTATATGGGCTACGATAGGCCAAAACTTTGTGATTCTCTGGAAAGAAACCGCTGCATTTATCCTTAGGACGCAATTATCTGAAAAGGATAGCCAACCCCGCACTTTTACCTTTATTTGTGGTAATTTTTAAAGAGAAACTACAGTAAGAAGCTTAGCACAATCCTTAGAATAATAAATTTATTTTAGAAACTCCAGCCCAAAACCGTTGCTTGCTTCCAACAAATTTAGAAAATGACAATTAGCGCTCCCCCACTGATTCATCACTAACTCTCCTAGAGCTTTTCTAAGAAATTGGAAGAGTTTTTAGCCAACAAAAAATGTATATTTATAAAAACTATATTCCTAATCTCTTTCAGCTTTAGATAAATCGAGCAACAACTCCTTTCTAAAACCGGGTCTGCAAGTGCTTGATTTGATCACATTTGGTCTGTTCGACTTAGACAGCCCAGAAAAGCACTCAGAAACTGAACCCAAACTTAAATTTACTACCACTACTGAACAACATAGTTTATTTACGTCTAGACGCGGACTTTATGGCTCAACATTTATACGACAGGTGCTTACGTTTAGTTAGAACCACCTGTCCGAATTTGGCCGTAGTTTGCCAACTTCTACCCTAGTAGGTAACCGCTGCCTCCATCTTCATGACGTAATTCCCTGAAGCGACAGTCACCTTTGCAATCGTTTCCACTTCTTCCTGTTGCAATTTTTACGAAGAATGACTTCTACCAAAAAGTTGTTTTGATTTAATTAATTATTTTTACATAAAACACTAGGAATATGTAGATTGTCAGAGACGGCGCTAAGTGGTACGCGCTTTGGAGCGCAATACATCAAGGAGCGCTGTAGTCTATGATAATATACATTAGTACTGGAATCGACGGCACTAGGCTTAAACTAATAGACTATGACGTGACCTAAGGCTTTGTTTGTGTGGTGTCTGCCTAAGACTTGAGCAATGAAAAATGTACTGGTTGTATTTGGCCAAGACTTTGTAATACTTAGGAAGGTAACAGCTGCCTTCAATTTTAGGACGTAATTTCTTGGAGGGATAGTCACCCCAGCACCCCTATTCATTTTTGTTGTAATTTCCATAAAAAAAACAACAGTGAGATGTCTTTTACATACCCTTGAGTATTAAACTTATTTTTGGGAATCAACACCAACCCAGAACCGTTGTTAACGTCCACTTTTATCAAAGCTAGACTAACACAAATGGAGCTCAACCTGAGGCTTGGAGTAAAAGCACTAAGTCTCTTTAAACTCAAAGACATTACAATCATTACAAATAACTTACTTACACTTTCTTTAAAATACCGGACATAATTTTTCTAAAAAAATTCAGCCGTGTCTTTTCACCCCAACGGAATGACTTTTAAACGTTCTGACCACAAAGGTAACGGATAACTCTTGCAGCAAAAATATTTATACCTATAAAAATTGTACTGCTAATCATCACTAGCTTTGGATAAAACCAACAATTTCTCCAAAACCGGATCTGCAATAGCTTGATCTGATCACAATCTGAATAATCTAGACAACACAGGAAAAACTGAAGTTAACCACTACTACTGGACCACATTCACATTTAGACGCGGAGCTAGAACCTTAATTTCTGTTACTGCAGTGTAGCTACTAGCACCGTGTGACCGCATCATACGAGTTACTGTCCCTTGCCATTATTGTATGATGGGGTTACACGGTGCGAGTAGCTGCACTGCAAGTAACTGACTAGGCTAGCTCGGATGCTAAGTTGCACTGTGTAACCAGGTTTTTATAGCATAATGCACTACTCACGTCTAGAAAAAATCACTTTATTAGGCATACGTTGTCAGCGGAGAGCCAGCAGTTAACAACACCAACTTATTAATGAAGCAGCACAAAATTTAGACCCAAACGCGCAATGCAAGTCAGACGTTCGCAAATCACTATGGCCTAGCAATTGTAAACCTAGAGCAAACTATAGTGAATAAAACCACAACCATCGTATAGTGACTATACTAAAAACGAATATCGGACATGACATTAATGTGAATAACCTCATCACGTAATTCATTTCTGGATGTAAGTTTTCAGGAGGCTTGACATTTACTATTTTCTATCAAAAAGTGCAATTAGTGCGTGCCATAAAGACACATTTTTTTTAAGTTAACCAAACTGTTACGGCCGCCAAACGGTGCTAAAATCTATAAAACACGACCACTTTGCAACGCGTTTGCCGTAGGCGCATGAAAGGAATTAGTTTCAGAACTCTGCAGTCAATCCTGATGCAGCAATAGACGCAGTTACATTGATTTTAGAGACAAAAAGTACGTCATAACTAACGTAGTACTCCTACAACTGCTTCTATCAAAAAATTTTGGGGCTCAAACCTGCGATAAATTATGCGCCGAGATTTAAGTTAGACGCTTCACTCTTTGGTAGGTTAGAAATCATTTAGATTAAGCTGCATACAGTAGCAATCTTCTCTATTACACACAAATACATATTGCTCCGGTTAATTGAAAGATTGGAGGTGCTGTACCGAGGCCTAGTATCTGGTGTACTCACACTTTTATATTAAATGTAATTATAGTTAAATGGACATTAATTATCTATTAGATTAACGTCCTAAATTAATAAACGCCATAATTTTTTTGAATTATTTGCAAGAGCTGGGGCTTGAACCTGCGACAAATTATGAGCCGAGATTCAAGTTAGGCGCTTCATCCAACTAAGCCACTTTTTGGTAGGATAAAAATCATTTAGATTAAACTGCATACAGTAGTAACCTTGGACTCTTTTATTGAAGTTTACTATCCAACAAGCAAACACACCGACTCCTAGACTTGTGAGGACGGTATTTTCTTTAACAAAACTCCGTTTTGATAACAAAACCACGCGTTTAAAAAAATCCTAGAGTCAGTTCCACCTCTAGCTTTGAGGCTACAGAATTTAACTTTACATCAGTAAATAACCTCGACAGTCACTCTTGTAACTATTTTCACTTTTTGTAGTAATGTTCAAGGAAAAACAATAGCCAGCAAATATTGATTTTTACCTTCTTAGACTTGGACCAAAACGTAACGGACGACACGATTGCATAAAAAAGAACGGTTATTTTTTTTTTCACTTTGAGAGATATATGTAATTTTGACGTTTTTTTGTTAATGCAAACGCGAGCAAATTGTGTGAATTTACAATTTTTTAGAAATATTTATGATTTTTTGAAATATAAAAAGACGAGGGCATTATACTTGTAATTTGCAGGTAGTGCTTGCACATAATACTCTATATGTGGAGTAGCTACATGAATGCAGCGGTCTTCTGCAGTTCTGCGGTTGATTATAAATTAATTAAGTAAAGTAAGTTTATTTTATTTAAACTTCTCAAAGCTCTTCTCAATATTTGAGTGGGGCTCAAAAATTCTAGTTACATTATTGAACTACACAATATGATTGCTTGGCGGACACGTTTTGGTTTGTACTGCGTTGGTTTGTTTACATCATCAAGTGCGGGCATTTTTAAATTAAAAATTGTTATCTTGATTGTGATTGACATGTTGATTATGATTCAAATAAAAATTTAAACATCAAAAACAAACTCAGCAAAAAAGACAATTCGGAAAGCGACACACACGGACTCAAATAGTAAAACATAAGAAAACAAAAAAAAAAGAAGAAAAAACACTACAGAATTACATTGGCTATCCAAAGAATACAACCGACTCTACTGCAAAAAAATGAGGCCTTCAAACCTTTTCCGACGCCGATGCTTAAACTAATGTTTTCTTAACGAATTTTTTTGCAACACACTTGCAATAACAGAGAATATGCTAAAAAACTAGTTATATTTGGGGAACCTTTTATAGAATTATAATATTTGTAGTTATTTTGAACAGAATAATTTTCAAAGAGTAAGATAAATGGCAAACATTTAGATAATTGTATACTTAATGAAGACAACAAAAAAAACTTTTATCCATTAAAGTAATCAGATTGTCCGATTCTAGCTTTCTAGTATTTCTTGGTACAACGTCTTGAAATGTACATTATTTATCTTACCGCAGCACATAACGTTCCCTAAAAGATTTAAAAAAAAAACAACAAAATAAACGCAAAATTCTGGATGAAAGTAGATCAAACCATGTTAACAGACCAGATTAATTCATTGATTGATAACGGATCTTTGGTAAATCAAGTTGTCTGCAAAACCGAAAAAAAACATTAAAAAACTATAAGTAAAGTAAAAATACTACCAAAACTCCTATCAAAAACGACGTCAACACCGTCTAGTGCTCGTTGTAACATACAATATACTTTGCTTAATCAAATTAAAAGTTTTTGTTGACGCTGCTTCAGAACCATTACCTAAAAAAGCAGTTGATAGACAACTTTGCTATCTCCAAAAGTTGATTATTAATTTTAATATTTGCAAACAAAACCTATCAAGCTGACTATAACATGATGGCATGTATGCTAGTTGTTTTTTGCTGATTGCTTTGTTGTGCTTTACGTGGCACAATGAAGTTAATCTTGTTTAGATGCCAAATAAGCTTAAAACACAATTGCTTTACGATTAACCTATTAAGAAAATTAGATATAAAAAATAGCAAAAACAATCAACTGGTTAATACAATTTAAATTAGTTAAGATGGATTTGATTTGACTAATAATTTTGTGCAAAAATCTTACAAAAAAATCCTGGATTACTAGATCTATTACAATTTAAAACTAGAAAACTTTCTAGAAAAAGTTGACTTTTGTCAACAAGCAGAAAAAAATGATTTTAGAAATGTTATTTCATACTACATTTAAACTACATTTTAAGAAGCAAAGTCAATGTCAAGCAAAACTCAAATATAGAATGCCGTTTTTGAAAACTCAAGCTCCAAAAGAATTTATTACACAATGGTTACGGATAAAATGAGGGTGTAATTCACAGCTGTTAAAGGTTATTCACACTTAGAGCCAAACTGTTCTACTGCAAAGAAAAACTCTTGTCTTCCTCTCCTGTTGCAACAGTTTGACTTTGTCTACTGCTCTCCGTTTCACTCAGCCTAGTTAATTTTGTTTTTTGCATTTTTTTGTTTGCTTAGTTTTATATCATTTGTTATTCTTTGTAATTATTAATATAAAATGTGCAATGAGCAAACATCTATTTACAGTACTTTTAGGTCATTGTACAAAATATCTGCAATTATACAACTTCAAGGCATAACTGAAATATCAATGTAAATAAAAGCTTTACTACTATTGCGTAATTTTATTTAAACAACTCTAAGTGTACTCTAATACCACTGTTTTTATAATTGCTCATTACTAATGTATTGTGCAATGCCTACAAACTTAAGGCCTAATTAGCTTCTCGTAGTTTGACAAACTATGGTGCAAACACAGTACTTGAAATGCCAGTGCACAACATGCTCTCATTGGTTATTACTTGGTCTGGCTTTAATTTTAACACAACCCCGATATTTTAATTTCTTGAGAAAGGCAGAATAAAAACAATCACATTATTTTCAAAAAAAATATTACAAAAATCAATAAACTTAAATCAGAAAACTGTTAAAATCTACTCATAATGTTTATAAAAATTAATCTATTTGATATACAGCTAATTAGGTTAAATAATAATTTCAAATAAACTATGTAATTGTATAAATCATTTAAACAAATCATGACTATTTAAGAATATTATATTACAAATCTATGTAATATATTAATTGCGTATTAAAAACGTATATTAAGTGAAATTCAATAACAACAATATTAGCTTTAACGCCTGCTAGCAGAACACGTAATTCATTAAACAACCGTTTAAATACTTCTCTTGACTTGAAAGCATTATAAAACCAAGACAGTTGTTAATAGCATTAATTTATTTTTATATATAATTATATTGACTATATAGTAATCACTAAAATGGACATTTTTACTTAACTATATCACGTTGTGTTTACTAATTACATATTAGCAAAGTTTAACAGGATAATATAATAATCTCTGACATTGACAAATACAAACTAATAATCATGTAAGTAACGTAATACAATGTAAGATAATGACAGCTCCATATACATATCCAAACCATTACCTTATATAAGCATTCGCTTGTCGTTTTGTGTGGAGATATTCAAAGCAATTTAGGTGGAACTGAATCGAGAACGCGCCCGATATGTAATAGATAAGTATCTTAGATCCGCTGGATCAGTGGTGGCGTTAGGAATTGATTCTGTAGCGGGTTTGTCGTTCATTCCTTTATCCCTTGCTCTCTGCCTACGTAGTTTATATTGCCATCGTCATTTGACTAAAAGTAAATCGCCCCGAGACAATTTATTTCATAACCGAATATGCTCGCGAATTGCGTTAGACTGCATCAACTTGAAACTAGATTATTATTTTCAATTTAATCTGAAAGCTTGTCATGGAGACATACAATGCATGGAAAATATATTTGAAAATATCTATTTTATGTGTAAAAGGTTATTATTACATTCTGCATATAGCATTTAAATTGGTTATATTCACTTACGTATTGTAAGGGGTTGGTTCTAACTTAACTGGACTGTAAAGTTGGTTAAAGCAGAACTTCGGATCTCTAAGCTGACAGCTCGTTTATTAAATTTAATTGAAACAGTCCTTAGCTGCAGTTGAACATGTCCGAAAACAGAAATAGACTAAATTGCAAGCAGTAAATATTATTGAAGAAATCCTAACTTTATGCTTAATAACCAAACACAGATAGATTATAATTAATTAAGCTAATTACTAAGCGTCTTGGTGGGCCGCCGCACGGAATATAAGGGAAAATCCTTCTTTATGTAAATGGTTACATGTAATATAACTTAATTAAATATAAAGAATCACCTATTTTAATTGAGATTTATCTTTAACACGTTCAAGCGCTATTTTTAACACTCGCATTTAACTTTAATTGCAATATTTATATGCTCTCTTAAGTCACATCAATAAGATATATGAAGCAAATATAATAAGTTACAAACTAATTTTAATTATTGCATCATACTAATTAATATAAAAGCAGAACGAATGCTACTGTGAGATTCAGTAATGCATACCTAATAAGCTTTAGTTTCTTGTGGCAGAGCGCATCTGGACCACTGTTATAAAGTAGACATTTTCAATCTAGCTAATTAATTTATTCATACAATAACTCATACCATTTCCTTGTACTCAGGTCATAAATGTTAATACGAAAATAATACATACAACAGAACACAATGAAAACATAAACATTGCATTAACACGGAGTAATATGATTACACAGGGATTCAATTTGTAATCAATATTTCCCTATGGAAATTCACAATCATATAGATATACAATGTACTACTACTGAAATTGTATATCATTATTTTTGGTTATTGGTGTATTGTTTATTCAAGTCAAACACTATATACAATGATCATTAGCATTCTGATTTCTATATACATTGTTATTGGTGGACGTGCATTGATAATGATACAACATTGTAAGTTTAAGTAATATTTGTGTACGCATTTCTCAACTTACAATATGTAATTATATAACAAAATTTAATTTGCTTTAATTGTATAACAAAGTAAAATAAAAAAAATATTTTGTGTACGTTGTATAACAGACTGAAGAAACTCGAAATACTCATATTTATTAAGATTTTTTTTAAGAGCGTGAGTTATAAAAAAACAAAAATTACGCTGCAGAATAATATGCAGTTATTATAATTAGCAAAAATTTGCAGGTGTGCAGATGTTTAGAATTACCTAGGTCACACGGTTAGGGATAGTCAACTTGCAAGAAAAATAACTTTTAAGACGGAATAATTTGCTTGTCTTGCTCTTGATGCGTTGGCTAAAGGTGATTTCAAAACTTGGTGTTTTTTAGAGAGACTGTTTAGCAACTGAAAGTTCTTCTATGGTTTATGGTTAGATGAATTGCCCAAAACGTTACATTTATTTGGAAAGTTCTGAACTGATCAAAGTTGCTTCTATGTTGTGTTCAATTTTGAAAATGTTTCTAAAGCGGATTGGTTATAAATAGCATCGTAAATTATTTATTTATTTTTGTTCATGTTTTTGTCTTAGGTACAAATTAGGTTTGACGTAATTTTTGCTTTGCTGTCAAAATAAAAAAAAAACATGTCTAAGTAAAGTGCCTAATAATATTGCTATGAGTACACGTCTATTCATTTGTTAGTAGTGACTGATACAATACACAGATCACTTAGCCCGCTAGTAAAAAATAACAAGAAGCTGTTTTGATTGTCATGAAATGATTGAAAATATTGCTCTGAAATTGTACCCCACAAACAAATAACAACAAGCAGTACTACTATAACCGTATTACTAAAAAGTTTTTAACTCTGTTTTACTAACAAAAATATATAGCTATTCTTTTCTATTGCAGTTAAAAACTATTATATACTCAATATTTGATACTGTGCTTTGGTTCTTAAATATTGTTTGGTAAACAGAAACCACTATCTGCTTACCAAACAATTTAAACAACGTTTTTATTAAATAAATGTAGGAACAAGAGTGCGCGTATAAGTGCTATCTATGCTTTTGTGAAAGTGCAACACTGGTGTTTAAAGTTGTGATTCTAGAGTACAGTTTGCGCTTAATTTCTAGTTTGAAAGTTTTGTTTATAGCATCAAACTTAAACAAACTGTTTACTTTTTATAGAATGTTTTTTGTTTGCTTTGAGACTTAGGAGGTATTTACATCTTTTCATATAAGTTTGTCGAGCTAATTTGCCATGAGATTGTATATGCAGATCATGAATTTAACTACTCGCGATTGCAGGGCCTGCAATACCTCTTGACTATTTGAGATGTTAATTATCAGTCTGTCAAGTTTTAGTACCTTCTTGATTATGTTCCTGGCGCACAACTCGATGTCAGTCATCTTTGCCTGAAAAGTCAAGACCAAGCATAAGAGTAGCAAAGTTTGCTTTTTATGATATTTGATTTTAAAGATTCAAGTCTCAGTGCTTTTTTGGTTTATGGCATCATCTACTAAATAGTTTTTTTGACTGTTTTTAGATATCTATTGTTCAAATTTCTTACTTATGCAGCTCCTCTTCATGAAGTCCGACTTTATCATTAGAGTTTTTTTTATGCAACACATTTATTTTGCTAAGTCTGTTAGTTTCGGGGTTTGCAATGTGTTCCTTCGTCGTTCTTATTAACTCCGTTATCAGCAAACATACTAGCTTTTGATTTTTTTCTAATTTGTTGGCCGTACGTTTAAGAGTGTTTTTTTTTTTCTATACAAGTTATTAGATGTTAATTTTTATATTTGTTTAACTATTATTTTGGTCCTAAAGAGCACTAGAACGGATTTTGATGTTATATTAGGCAAGTATGTGTTAAAGTTTAGCCTAGTGTCAAGTGTTAGTCTTTTGACTTTGGGAACGTAATTGCTTAGGTTTTTTAGATCTTTGTTGTTTTGTCATTTTGTGAACAGTAAATCGTCGTTTTAATTGGGTTTGCTTGGCTTTGTTACGGTATTTGGTGCAGTCTGTATTATGTTTGATATGGTTTGCAAGGTTAGTGACATTATCTGTTTAGCCTAGGGCAAAGATGTCCATGTTGTTCAGTAACTATAGTAATTTTTTTTAATGGCTGAGCACCACAGTAATAGTAAATGTACACTTTTTATAAGCACTTAAAGAAATTATGGCTTCTAAAGTTTTTTCATGTAATGTTATAGTTACAGTCCAGTTCTTGATCCTAGAGAGAGATTTGTTGTTGGATAAGAGAGTTTATTTGCAATGGATTTAAAGGTAATATTTTCGAATATTTTTTTAATACCAGAAAAGCAAAATTATTTTATTGCATTGGATAGTGATTTAAAACTTGCTTACTAGCTAGAGTATAGCTAGTTTGCAGGATTTTGCTGTTTGGTAGAAAAAATATGTTAAGCTTATTGGTCTGTACAATTTAGTTAGGGCATACATGGGTCCCGGATTTGGTGGAAATACCATTTTTTCTGATCTCCAGCTGCTGATCTTGCATATAAACTTTTTTGGCAATGCAAATCCTTTCTGTAACATGATAGAATAAATTTTATTGGTTTCTGGCGACTTGAATGGTTTGAATGTGTTAATCCCCTATTTTAGATTGCATTGATTTATTATGGTTTATTACTTTCCTTTTTTTTTTTTTGGCCGTTTTGTTTTGGCTTTCCAAGTTATTTTGATCAAAAACTTCCGTCAGCATAAAGATCAGAAAGTGGGTCTGCAGCACTATTACGTCCAAAAAATTAGAGAAAGTTTAGAGAGTAGTTTGTTTGCTGAAACGTAGGCAATGAGATTGACGCCCACAGCAGTTGTAGAAATCTTATTATGGTTACCGTTACACTACCTGATAATAACGGCAGAGGCAAGACAAGCAGCATACGGACTGCGTATAAGGAAACACATTGTAAACTTTAGGATTTACAGACCTAGCATAACAAATGTGTTGCATGAAGGAAAAATTCTAATGATGAAGTTAGACTTCATGGAGAGCAGCTGCATTAGTAAGCAACTTGAAATACTAATACTATAGCAAAACAAATAGATAAACCATAGATAACTAGAAACAGTCCAAAAAACTATATGGTAGATAGGGTTAAAGACCATAAGAGTACAGGGTCTAGAATCTATGAAGAAAAATTTTGCTATTTTTGGGAGAATATGTTTTGACTTTTTAGGCAGAGGTGGCTGCCATCAAGTGGTGCGCAAAAAATCAATTATTATGCCAAGTAGTCAAGCGGCATTACAAGCTCTGTAACTGCTAGTGATTAAATTTATGACCTGCATATACAGTATGGAAGCAGTGGCTACAACCTTGTCTGGTATGGATACCAAAGGATCAGAGGATTCTTTCAACGCCTTGTGGTTGTATGCCTTAAAATGTGAGTCAAAACGACGATTTAGAGATTTAAAGGCTAAAAAGTCATTTGCAGTATTTGATTATATATATTATATACCTTAACATCTGACAGTTACGACAGTTTATAATAAAATTTGGAATTTTTTAAAACAATGTTTTTATTTAGAACTGTTAAAAAAGTATTGAGTGTAACTTGTGCCAAATTGCTGCTAAAAATGACAAGTTGCTAAAGCTTATTTTGGCTCTTAATTCACATTTAACTAATTAAGCGCCATTTAAAGGGTGGGCTATGTAACGTTTCGAATTTGAACTATATATTTTGTTCTTCAAAGGTATAATGACATTTATGAGTTGACAAAAATTTAGTTTTATGTTTGACATTTATTACGTTTTACACTTGAACAAAGTTAGAAAATAATAAAAACTTACTTCCAAAGTGGTGACTCAAACAGTAAGAAATTTACAAAACAAATTTGATACAAAAGAAGTGCTTTCAACGGCAGTTTGTAGACAAATTTGTGAAGCAAATTTGCAAAACTCGTTAGTGGATAAAACAACGTTCACGTTCTTATCTCTTGCGCTCAGCCAAAAAAAAAATTAATGCTGTGTCTTAGAGTGTGCGTGTACATGCATCAACATTAACTTGTCATTGTTCTCAGGAACTGAACATTTTTCGCACTTTTCTGAGGACAATTTTGCATAAAGACTTTGGTTTAAAAGCTTACAAAGTTCAATTAGTCTAACAAATGAAACCTCATGATTATCTGATGCGTTCTTAGTTTGCTCAATGGGTTAAAGATCGTTTGCGTACTATTTTTAGAAATCAAATAATCAGTCAAAATGTTGATGTCAATTGGCTGCCTACGAGCTGTGATTTGACACCGTTGTCTTTTTTTTTGTGGGGAGATTTCAAGGATAAGTGTTACGCTAACTATCCATTGACAATTGATGTCTTGAAACACAAAATCGAAGTTGCCATTTATGCGATTGGAGCCGAAAAAAACTAAAATATACTAAAAGAAATGAGTTAATTGGATGGATTACTGTCAAGCTAGCTTTGGCAGTCATTTAAATAATGTTGTGTTTTACTCCTAAATAAAAATGTCCAATATCTCTAATAAATTTATAATTTTGAAAAAATATTGATTAGTTTTTTTTTATTTATAGCCAATTCAAATTTTTAAAATTAGATGCTTTACCTTTTAGAATGTCTTTTTGCTTGAGCAATCTAATGACTTAGGTCGTCCAAGCCTAATTGTACGTTTTGATTTTGTACAAAAATAAAATGAAAGCCTAGTTATATAGGCATCAAGATCATCAAACTTGCACGGATCTTATGTACAATACTCTCGTAAGTCAAATAATAGTAAGGAATACGGAGTTAATAAAATTGTCGAGTAGCAGAATGCAATTACTTTAAGCAGTTATAATGACGGAATATACTACTGTAATGTTCTAGTTTGCAACATGTACTATAAAATACATAAAGTACAATAATTCAGTTTCAATAATTTTTTTTTAGTTCCTTTAATTTAATAAATAATAAAATTTGACTTTTATGAATATAATTAATTGCGTTTTTAAGTAACCAAAAAAATTCTATACAAAACTTAAAAAATTCTTTACTTTCTTTTTGTTACACTTATCTAATTTCTTAACTTTAACTATTTAAACAATATAAACATAAATTTCAGTATATATTGTAAAATATTTTTAAAATCTTTACTTTAGCCAACAGTTTCATATTACCATTTATCTTTCAGAGGCATTCAAAGCTAACAGAGATACCGCAGAAATCAGGCCCAGCCAATTCACCCTTCCATACTTATTCTTTTGTCTGCGGTTTCACCTACATATACTTCTAACCCCTTAATGTGGGGTTCTTAGTTTATTATGGCTGCTACTATGTCAAAGGCTGTTATATGAAACAGAGGTATAATACACAACACCGAGTAAATGAAAGTCTGCATTAGGTAACACGTCATGTATAATAAACAATAAAAATACCTAATAATTACAATAATTTTAATTTTTATAAGTATTTAATAAAAAATTACGTCAACACAATAGAATTGTTATATAAGATTTATAATTTTGATAAGTTATCGAGTTATTGCAGTCAAAATGTCAAAAACTATAATTTTTAATTTTATGATGAAATTAGTTTAACATTCAAAACATTCATTGCTAATATTAGACTAATTGTTAATAGATTTTATTTTTAAAGTAATTTAATCTAAATAGTTGCTAATACTTTACAAGGTTTTATATTTTTATTTTATCTTGATGAGACGTTTATTTAATGTGCAAAGAATTGCTTATTTGGATCTTTTATATATAAGTAAGTACGAATGATATAATTAAATTGATTAAGGGCCGTAATATCCAACTCCTAATAAAACACCTAATAAACTATTAGCTGAATAACCTTACATTTTTAAAACTTTAATTTGATTTATTTTTTATACACTTCTGAGCGGCCAATAAATTATTTGCTAAATGTTTTTATTTGTTATAAATGTATCTGTTAAGCATATATTTAATTGGCTATTCATAGGTTTTAACAAAATAAATAAAATTAAAAGTTAGGTTATTCAGCTAATAGTTTATTAGGTGCCTCATTAGGAGTTGGATATTACAGCCCTAAATGTAATGTAAATAATAATTTAAACAGCTAATCATTCTGTTATGCTTGGAAATATCTTGAATATTATAATCACATTAAATACAGTAGCGTGAAGTGAGCTCAGGGCAAAGTTTATTTTATAATTAACTGGCAACACAATGATGTCATGCCGTAGTGTTTGTATGAAGTCATACTTTCTAGTATTTTGAAATTCTTTCTAACAACTTAATTCCTTTTAATTTTAACATAAACATCTACGCTAGATGGAATAAATACATTTTTTTTTAAATTTAAGAATTACTTAATATGTTAGAATATCATAAAAATATCTTTGAATTTTAACGATTCGCTTAACTATCACATTAAAGACCTGATTTAAGCAGTCTGTTAACATTGACCTTGAATTCAAGAAATACTGAATTTGAAAATTTATTTCATGTGTTGATAGTATGATTAAAAAACTCTCTTAAAAGTTTCATTTCTACACCTCTGAACTGTCAGTGAATATTTGTTAGAATTTTTAGCAAGCTTTGTACTACTGGTAAATATTTGTTTAGATGGCAAAATGTTTTGTATTTTGTTTGAACAATGTTCATTAAAATATCTATAGAAAATCCAAATATCTGCAACATTACGCCTGTGTTGTCACTTGTCAATTTTAGATTGGCAATAATCTGAATAGCTCGTTCCTGAATAGAGTTTAGAAAAGATAGTGTAGTTTTTGATGCTGTTCTCCATACTTAAGAACAATATTCAATACAAGGACAAATATAAGTTAAACGGAAGTATAACAAGCTAAGAATAGAATGGCCGGTATAATAGGCAACTTAGTATACACATTATGTTTCCTCTTTTGCACTTATGCTTTTTTCCGTTTTAGCATCCTATATTTGCGTTTACATTTTACATATTTCATGGGCCACGCTATTCTGGGATTACTGTAAAAAACTATTTACATCTATTAAGAAATCTTAGTTTTCTAGATGCTTTCGAAGTTTAGTCAAAAAAGATTATGTGAGATTTTAACTCTTAGAAGACAAATTGAAAAAGATTTAGATAAGGATGCGTTGTTTAGTTTAATATTTGATACTGATAATATCTTAGATTTGAATTTTGAAACAGTAAAAGTTGAGTTTCTTAAAGTTAAAATTGACCATGTTGGGAGTGCTTCATTCAGATATTGTTTTAAGGTCTTTGTTTATAGATGTTACAGATTCTAACCTAAAAATTTTAAGACGCTGTGCCATATTTGTCGGTATGATCATTATAAAGTATGAAGAAATAAAGAAAGGATTTTTAGTTATTTGAAGAAGTTCATTAACGTAAATCAAAAATAAAGTTGGCGAAAGAGCAGAATCTTGAAGAACCCCAACATTTATGATTTTGGGGTTAGAGTTAAAACTAGCAATTCTAACTATAATTTTTCTATTGTCAAAAAAACTATTAATGAGATTTACAGTTTTTTATCAAGACCTATACAATAAAGCTTGTTAACAAGATTAAGATGCCATACCTTATCAAACGCTTTGAAAATGTATAGACCTACTGCAGAAGATCTGTTATCAAATGTTCTGATCGAAATCCATATTGAGTATCTCAAATTAAGTTATTTTGTTCTAAGAACTTGGCAATGTAAAAACTAATATATTTTTTAATTTGTTTGACAGATCGGACAATAATGCAATTGGTCTATAGTCTAATTTATTTCATATCATATGAACTTTACATATATTTGACAAACTTGGTATTTGATTAATTAAAAAGTAAATGTAGCAGGGTTGGACCTTGGGGTTTGCCAGTTTCTTTATTAGTGCTACCCTGTGGGAATTGAAATATCTCGCCAGCTTTCCGGAAAGAATTGGGGAAATAAAATATCCGACGTGAAACAAAAACTGACAATCCTATAGCGTTTGACCCAGATTGAATGTCTGTAAACTTTATGGGTTCTTAGTCTTATATGTAGCACTGCAACGTCTGACTCAGAATGGACTGTGACAGACACAAAATGCAACCGAATGTGGGATTGCGTTGTAAGTATGGTGGCGGATGACTTTAAACATAGACAACGATAGCATATATAATCTTAGCTAGTTATATAACATTTGGACTATGAAAAACAAGAAACGACTACTGAAACTAGAAGAAAAGCTGAAATTGGTCAAATGAGATTGTATGGGCTTATTGGAGACAAGACTGCACGGAGAGTAATGTATTTTGCTAAATTTAAGACACATACTCTACACGAAAATTCTAAAAGCATATTGGCGGAGTCACAATCTTAGTTAACAAAAACTAAAACATAAAACTAAAAAAAAAATACAGGTTATACCAAAGCAAATAATTTATATTTTAAAAATTTCTAACTGATACAATCTCCAAATCATACAATTTTATGCACCAAACGCACCAATGAAAACACAAAAACACAACAATGTTACTATGCTGTAAGAAGAATCAATAATGCACAATTTTTGATTAATATAGACAACTTTAATGCCAAACTTAAAAATAGCAAAAACAAACAGCTGCAGAACATTTACAGCTTAGATACAAGAAACCCACAAATAGGATACTTAGCAGATGTAGAAAAATATGCAATAGTCAAAGAAATTACTTCCAACTTATAGACTAGGATCTAGATACACTTTCAGCAAAATTAAAACTAATGTACTAACTACAAACAAGAATTTATTTGCACGGTTAAGTGAGAAGAAGGAGAAGAAAATAAGCAATAACACCATATAGCTCATGGAAAAACTGATAACAACTAGTTGCGACTCTGCACAGTTTATACTTTTGAACAAATAAATCAACCAAAAAGTTTGAGACAATAATATAACATACAACAGCAAAAAATAAATGATCATATCAAAAACAACAAGAATATAAAAGTTCTAAAAAACAGCAAATGGAAGAACGACATGCTAGACATAACAATCCCAGAAGTCAAAGAAGCTTTAAATCACATAAAAACGCAAGGGCACCATGAGAAGATCAATTATTCTGCAAATTGCTAAACTTTTTCTAAAGAAATGTCTGTAAAAAAGGAAAATTTCTAAAACATGGCAAAACGCGCAGGTAATTTTTACAAGCAAGAAAGCAGAGAAGTAATATACAAAACTACCATTCTATAAGTTTGCTAGCACAAATGTCAATTTTTTTACCTAAATCATCAGCAACAGGATTACAATTAACTGTTTTTTTACCATGTTAGCAAACAAAAGGTTTTAGAAACGGTCTGTAGCCCTTTGCAGCATATCAGCAATTGATCCGGAGTCTAATATAAAAAAATGTCGAATACAACATTTTTTTGACTACGAAAACAATGCAATAAATGACTTGAGATAAACCAACCTTTTGAGGTATATATAAACAAAAATGCCACATTACAAGTAAAGATCTGAAGATTTTGATCTAACAAAATGAAAATAACTTTTTCCAAAATTAAAATCATGAGCAGCAAAGATTGGCAGACGCACTAAAATGTTATTGAATTTTTTGTCCACACTATAAAATTTGGCAAAGACAATCAGACCGCCAAAATCAATCAACGTATCAGAATGAGTTAGGAAAAACTCGGATTTATTTTGAAAAATCCAGAGGTACCTAAAGATAAACATATAACTTTGAAACAATGACTATTACGCAGCAATCAATGGAACGTTAAATGAATAAGTTTAAGTGATTATATAAGAAACACAAAAGAATTGGCAAGGCGGACTTGATCAGAGGCATATGCTAACTTAAATAGAACTGGATACGTCATGTCTCCGGCAAAATTTTACAAGATGAACAAGACGGGTGGTAAAATGGCGTTTCAAAAAACCAAAAAGAATGTACGACCAATATAAATGATATTTTTGAAAAGCACTGGCGCTAAATCTATAAAAGCCGCAAAAGTTTGTCTGTAACTTAAAAAAATCATCATTTAATTTTTCATGTTTATGCAGAAAGTATACTTTTTTATATCAATGTGAGATCAATTTTTAAAAAGTTCAGACACATATATTCCTCCGTATAAGATTATAGTTTTTTTTTGGTAAAATTAATTTATAAAACTACTTCGTTTGCAGAAAACTTCTTAAGATTACATTTTTAGGAAAAAAATATGAGAAACTTTTTTTTTCAAAATTATCCAAAGAATAAGTTATAATAGCCAAAGTTTTTTTTTTCTTATATTTTGAAAGTTTTGCAAAACATTAAGAGACAGTTTTTTTTAAGATGAGGGATATTTTTTTTTCTCAAATATGGATAAAAACGTGCTTTTATATGTGCAAAAGATATCCTGAAAATTTCAGAAAATGTCGTGTGCTACGCTCCGAGATATCTTATTCACAGAAATACTTAAAAATAGCGACAAGGACTTAAATTTTGAATTTTCTGAAGATACATTCTAAGATACCTTGGAGCGTAGTGCACGGAACTTCCTCAAATGTTTAGGGTATCTTTGGCCGCAAAATTTTTAAAATTAAAAAAAAAAATTTGGCCGTGGAAATTTATTCTTTAAATAATTTTGAAGAATAAAGTACCTTAAATTTTTTCTTTAAATGCAATCTTGAAAAGTTACAAACGATCAAAAAATGAAAAAAGAATTTTAAATTTTTATGTATTTCTGTAGATACATTCTAAGATATCTCAGAGTGTAGGATACAAATTTTTTTGAAATTTTTAAGATATTTTTTGCATGTATAAAAGCAAATTTTTATCTATTATTGAAAAAAAAATTATTTGTTAATTTTTCAAGAAAAACTGCTTTTTAAATTTCTGCAAAAATTTTAAAATTTAAAAAAAAAAAAATTTGGCTTTAAAAACTAATTTTTTGAAGAATTTTGAAGAAAAAAATTTTTCAATATGTTTTTCCTAAAAATGCAATCATCTTACAAACGATCAAAAAAAGTTTCAGTTGTACGGCCAATGTTTTAGGGCTTAAGTTTATGCTAATACCGCACAAACTGCTTTTTAATATGTACCTGAAAACAAATATATACTATCGCACTCGTTAATTGAGAGAATGAAGACGCTGCAGATACTGACAAGCCCTAGTATCTGGTCTGTCCACACTTTTATATTAAATGTAATTATGGTTAACTGGTCATATATTAGACGTCTTGAATTAATAAATTTTTTAAGATTTTTTTGCCGGAGTTGGGGCTTGAACCTGAGACAAATTATGCGCCGAGATACGAGTTAGGCTTTTTACTCTACTGAGCCACTCTCTATAGTTGAGAGTGTACGCGACAATTGTGATGAATTAATTCAGCGCCGTTCTCAACAGCTTCGTTTGTTGTATGAAAGAATTTTTCAAATTTTACAATTACAATTTATACAAAGTTCAACTTGTGCAAGAATTGAAGCCTTTTGAGTTGTCACCGTTTTAGTTTTTGGGCTTATGAAAAACTTGAAGAAAATCCACTGTTTTTGAACACAATTTTGTTTAGCGATGAGGCTTAGTTCTGGCTTAATGGCTACGTCAATGGGAAAACTGACCGTATTTAGACTGAAGAGCAACTAGAAAAGTTTAAGTGCTGCCATTACATCTATCTAAAATAAAGGTTTAGTGTGGTTTATGTGTTGGTGAAATTAATGGTTTATATTTCTTCAAAAATGAAGCCGGCCGACTGTTTGCTGCCTGAAATTGAAAATTGTAATCTTGACGACTTATGGTTTTAACAAGACCCATTTTGAAAACAAATTAGTAAATTTCTATCTTTTGACCAATGAATACATTTCTATACATTTTCTATTGGGGGTATGTAAAATCCAAAGTCTACATGGATAAGCCGGTTGCAATTAAAAAAATAAAAACTAACATTACTCACGTAAATCATCAAATATCACTCAAAATGTTTGAAGAACGCGCCATCAAAAATTTAAACTTAAGAATGGACTTTGTTAGCCGCAGGTACGGCCAACATTTAAATTAAGCATTTTTATAAAAAAAATGTCTTTTTTGATTAAGCTCATTTTCATCTCAGAGGCTATGTCAATAAGCAAAATTGTTGCATTTTGAGATCAAAAAATCTACACATGATTATTGAACAGCCTATGCATCTACAACAAGTAACCGTTTAGTGAGGTTTTTGGTTCGGCGGCATTTAGGCCATTTTTCTTCGAAAATGAGCAAGGAGCCGCCGTTACCGTAAATAGTGAACGTTACTGTGCCATGCTAAACAAATTTTTGTTTTAAAAAATTAAAAAGTATGAAATGGATGACATTTGGTTTTAACAGTACGGGATCACTTGCCATACAGCCAACGTAACCATCAATTTTGCGCACTGTTATTGGAAATAAAATAATCAACCAAAATGCTGATGTCAGTTGGCTGCTTAGGAGCTGTGATTTGACTCCGTTGGATTTTTAAGGATAAGTGTTACGCTAACTATCCAGAGACGATTGATGCCATAAAACACGAAATCAAAGTTGCCTATCATGCGATTTGAGCCTAAGCAATCGAAAATATACTAAAAAATTGTGTTAATTGAATGGGTTACTGTCAAACTAGCAGTGGCAGTCAGTTGAATGAATGTTTTCTTTTTAAATAAAAATGTCCAATCTTTCTGATAAATTTATAATTTTGAAAATTAATTTATTAGTTTTTTATTTATAGCCGATTCAAATTCCAAAAGTTAGATGGCCCACCCTTTATAATAATAAAGATTATCTCTAAATGAATCACTTATTACTTTGCAGACAAAAATACATCTTATGGTTCCTCTTAAAAATAAAATAATTTTCAATAAATTTATTTTTAATTTAATTATAAATATCTACTTTGCTTTCTATTTAAGTATTACTAAATGTAATAGTTACTAATTGTGTTATTTTTTATTCCAAACACTCCACCGTTTAAAACAATCTTTAATAAATAATTAGACATTCTTAAAATAGAATAATTGATTCTTTTAAAGTCATTTGTAATCTATAATTTTATTAGTTGAAGGGTTGTAAAGGATATTTTCAACACGCTAAATGCTAATCTATAAATAATTACGGATGAGTCAAAGTGTTAAATAGTGTACAAATTTCAGATCAGTCTTATATAAGTGAACTACGCCCACGAGGAAAACTATTAAACTATCTAAGATCCACGCCTACAGATAAGCCTGATACTATATGACGGTTTTTACTACTCGTAGGCGGAACGGCATTTTTAATTAAGGGATGGAAGCGTTAGTGCGGAAATGTGTATGTATATACATTTGCAACACTCACTTTGCCGCTGTCAACTCGTAAATATGAACAGTACTTGCCACGATGTAAACGCAAAAACTCTGCTACTAAATAATTACAAAGTGCAAAGTTGTTTACTAATTGTTCAACAACACCTCAAGCCCCACCAAATTATACACGTGCGTGTTACAGGAACTGTTTTAACAGTGGGAATGTATGTCCAACTTTTCTTATTTACATTTGTATAAAACAATTCTTTTTTTTCTTTTCAATACGGGTTCTAAATGGAAACGAAAATATACATTGCGGACGCGTTCGCCCTTATTGCAACAAAAACATTTATTGCTTTTTCAGCTATGAAATTTTTATAAACATTTATTCATCAATTAAATCGGTTTAATTTAACGTTTGTTAATTGATTTGATACGCAGTCAGCATTTCAATAATAAAAGCTTGTATAAACTTTCCCGGTTTTGATATGGCTTTGTTTATATTTTCTCGAGTCCATCCTGTTTTAAGTGCGATGTAAAGTAAATATTGATTTATCGAATACTGAATAGAATCAAATATGTCTGCGGAGTTTTAATTTCAAATTTTTATTTGTTTCAGATAATTGATATTGCTTTTCAATAAAGGTGAGTGCTTTTTGATTTTATAAGTTTTGTTAATAATTAATAAACATCAACACAACCAATTATGTTTAAAATTAAAAACCGCATCAAGTTTTCTAAACTAGTTTTCTCGTAAGAAATGTTCAACCATAATTAAGAAACTTTGTTGCCTGCTTTACAAAAAAATAGTTTCAAAGTATTTCAGCTTAAACACCAATTTTTCCCGTAATGAATCTTTTTACAAAGTTGAATTATTCCTTTTGTGTGAACAGATTGTCTGAATTAACCGTGCCTGTCCATTCCTTTAATTTATTTATTGAGATAGATTCCTTTAGGTTTGCCCCATTTTCACGCCACACTCAATTTCTTTATTCGTTGCCATTTCACGTACATTATCTATTCCAATTTATGATCAATTTGAACATCCTTCTACGATTAAACCTTTATTTTCTTGAATAATATTGACCTTATCAATCATTTTTATTATGTTTTAATGAATTGGTTTTCATAATAGATTTTAGAAGAAGGATTAGATCTAAATTGAATTTATAATCAATATGGATTATCAGTTTACATAAGAATAAGCGTTTGTTAATAAATGTTATGCAATTAGTTTTTTTTTTCAATACAAATGTATGTACACGCAACTGCATCTATAAAAATAGTGTTACGAATCTCCTCTAACACTACTGGGTATACAAAATAATGATTTTTTTTAATGCTAGTAGGTTCGCTAAAAATAGACTAAACATCTAGTTTCAGAGCGGGGCAATGTCTACATTGTTTCAAAAAGTTACTTTGAATGAATGAATTTTGTTTTTAGTTTTGTAAACTGATAACTGACATACATGTATGTAATCATGTTTAATGTAAAAACTTATAGCACTGTTACAACTGACTGAGTGTTTGGAGGTTAAATGTAATTTTACTGTGCTTGAATTTTCAACTAAAATAATAGCGTATAATTCAGTGTTAGGTATTGCACTACGTCAGTACAGGAGATGTAAGTGCTTATAACGTTTTCATAGTGTCTGTAACAAAATACGGCTTTTTTTTTTCTAAATCAAATCTTTATTTATCTTAATATTGCTAATATTAACTAGAAAAAAAAAGTTTGGAAAATAGAGATTTTACCCACGACACATGGAATAAAATTCTAAATTGAGTGTTTCCCTAGACTTATAAACTACAAATATTTAATCTCAATGTTTACAGAAGTATTTTTTATTGTTTTATGTTGTTGTGGCATATTAAATAATTCATAAATGTCACATTTTAAAATTTAATAGTTAGTTTCAAGATAGCAATTGGTTTTTGTTAACAACATTACTTAATTGAACAAACAGATTTAAAAAGTTTGATAAGAGATTTGTCAAAATCTGGTGCAACACGTTTTTAAAGTAATATGTATTTAAAAACATAGCAATGCTATTCTTTTATTATTTGGGAGTTTACAGTCTTTGGTTTTAAGGGAGTAGATTTCTTATCAGTGTTAAATAAATGATGTCCTCTTGGCAGCAAAAGTCCAAGCAGTTTGGATTCGATATTGGATTAAAATTCTTCTTGAATTAGAAGTTTTGTTTGATTTTGATCTATACTTTTTAGGTTGATGTGGCTTTGCATTGTGTTTTGTGGTTGAGTTTAGTTTGTTACCGTTTTCTGGGCCTAGAGGCAGTCTGTCAAAAATACAATTCTTTGTAAATGATGTTTGTGACTCTTTATATTTGCTTATAATGTTTCCTGTTCTATGTGATAGAACCTTGATTTTTGATTGTCTTGTTTGGTGGTGGTTTAATTATTACATGGGCAACTCGCTGGAACGGTCATTTAGTTGTGAAAAAGCCTAGAGACATTTGTTGTTTGTTGATTTTACGTGTTAAGTTGTGCAATGACACCGGAAGAACCCCGGTATTGTTTACTATAAATAACTGATTCTCTTAGGTTTAGAGGTTGCGCGGTAGATTGGCGTTAAGTTGGCACATAGTTAAATGGTTGTATTGAAAAACTACACTAATGACATTTGCTTTGAGTTTTAAATCTGTTTTCTTAACACTGCACTGAAAAGAGCGGGACAGTCTTTGTTGTAAAATAAGAATCTAATAATGGTTGGTACCAATTTATTCTTGAAGTTGTTGTAGTTAAACTGGTATCTTAACGTTTGTAAAGCATTGTCACTGTCTTAACGCGTTGTTTATTTTGTTTTTTATTTATTAGCTAAATCTGATGACCAATGGGCACAATGCATTGTGGTATTAGATTAAACTGATTTTTTCTTTTGTTTGTGCGACAGTTAGTCAGGGTACATGAACCCTTTACAAACCGCCATTGCAAAGCCTGTTTAAGTGCGCAAGAGCTCTGTGTGGTTTGGCTTGTTAACTAATTAATTAACAAGATAAATATTTCCAAGTTTAAGCAAAAGATTTATTTTAATCTTGCACTGTGATTCATTATTTATTAATGTTACTTTTAGTAGTCAAGTTTGATTTAATTATAAGGTTTATGCATAACTTTTGCCGTTTTTGTGCGAAATTTTGTTGTTTAAATTTGGTTTTTAATTGATATTTGTCAAAGTATAATTTTTTAATACAGTTGGTTAATTAAAATAAGCATTGTAAACCATACACAAACGCAAAATCATGCTGTATCATTTTAAAGGAGAAAAACAATGAACAAAGGAATGATTAGCAAATGGGCATACCAGCTTAGAAAACAAGTTAGGAAAAAATTATTTTTTGTATTTTGATGACCAGCCCCTTCTGACGGCTGTGGAATAGAACAAAAGTTTCAATACTAGGACTCTTGATGAAAACTTTAACACCGATTAGTCTACGATTGTTTCTTATCTCAGAAAATTTGAAAAGTGTGGAAATACTCTAAATGTGTCTTTTGTGAGTTTTCAAACAACTGCAAAACCGTTCAAATTTATAATTTTTTATTTGTTTTGGAAAAATGAGTCAAACCTTAATAATAAAAAAAGTGAATATTTTTTAGTTTGCGTACTTTTAATGCTTTTGGAAAGTTCTGCATTGTGATTTACTATTTGTTAATGTTATTTTTTGTAGTATACTTTAACTTTGATCTGAGGTATTATCTTTTAATGTTTTTAATTTTTTCAAGTGTTATTTGTTTATGGTTTGTATTTTTTTACACTTTTATTTCCGTATTCTGGTGGGGTAGTAGTTTATCTGCCGGTGGAAAGCTCAGGTTAGGTTAGGTTAGTTTTAAGTGGCAGATAACGCTCACATAGGCCTCAGATGGGCCCGTTGTGTTACCACAGTACTTAAAAGTACAACCCTTCTCAGGGGATTTTGTCAAACTATTTCAAGCCGTGAATAAATCTCATGAGAGTCTGCGCATCTAGTGATGCAAGGTCCAGAGGTCATCAAAGAAAGGTCGGCCTAAAAAAAGCAATCGTGTTGCAAAAAGAAAGGGGCATTGGCATAAGTAATGCTGAACACTCTCCTCTTCTTCCTTGTCCAGGCAGCCTCTGCAATAGTCCCGCTTCGCTATACCCAGTCTCTCAGCGTGCTTGCCAATGGGACAGTGTCCAGTGATGACTCCCACTGCCAGTCTGATATCGTTTCTTTTTAGAGAGACGATGTTGGTGCTTTTTTTCTTGTTTTGGTGAGGCCATACTTGCCTGGTTACCTTGCAGGTGTCTATATCTCTCCACTTTTGCTCCGCTAGGTTTGAGGTTATTTTGGCTATGGTCTCCTTGCACGAAGCAAATGGAATACCAATATTCTGTAATACTTAAGTTGAGTGCAGGCTTGTGCTATTCTTTGCTCATCCGTTTCTATGTTATTTGGGATCTTGCTGTGGCTTGGTACCCACATGAGTTTCAAGTTTGTGTGTGCTGTCAGTTCGTTCAGCTTTCTCTGACAGTCAGAGACCACTGTTGAGTTGGTGCACACGCTAGATATTGCCCTTAGAGCAGCTTGGCTATCGGTGTAAATGTGGATCTGCTCACTAAGGTTCCTATTTACCATCAGCCACTCTGCTGCTTCTTTTATGGCGGTTACTTCCGCCTGTAGAACGCTGCAGTAGTCTGGCAGGCGTAAGCTAATTTTGAGGTTGGGGTCGTTGGAGAAAACTCCGCAGCTCACTTTGTCCTTCCTCCGTGTACCAAATTTTCAACGCAATGGACGATGCTTGGATGGATTCCAGGTACACAAACCTTTTAAAAATATATATAAAATGCTACATTCTAAGTCAAGTTAAATGAAGACACTAATACAGATAAAATAGCAATACAAAAGGAAGTTTGACAAGGTGACACTATTTTCCCAAAATTATTTACGTTAGTTTTAGAAAACGTATTTAAAAAACTGCACTAGGAATCTAAGGGAATAAATATCGACGGAAAGAACTTAAACTATTTACGATTTGCCGATGATATTGTAAATAAGCAACAATCTGAACGACTTGAGAATGATGATGGCAGAATTAAATATTGCGTCAAAACAAGCAGGCTTAAAAAATAATCTTGATACAACAAAAATTATAAGCCGCAAACAACCAGTCATAATGCTCAAAAACTAAATAATAAAAACGGTAAACGAATACATCAACTTAGGCCATGCTATAAAACTAGGAATAGACAACCAACCAATTTGCCTAAAGATAGAAGTCTTCAACATGTGTATTCTTTCCGTTATAAAATACGGCTTAGACACTATGGCAATAACAACAAAAAGTGCAGAAAGATTTAGAACCACCCAACAAGCAGTAAAACGGGCAATGTTAGGAGTGAAAGACCGGATACAAAACGCAGAAGTACTTAAGAGAACCAAAGTAGAAGACGTTTTGGCGCGTGCTGCACGCTTGAAATGAAGTTGAGCCACATGACACCGACCGCTAAACGCACAGATTAACACATTGGCGACCAAAACAAAATAAACAAGGAGTTAGAAGACAACAATGAAAAGATGATATTTGCAAAGTAGCCGGAAGAAAATAGTACATGATTACCAACAATCGAAAAGAATGGCAAAAACTAAAAGAGGCCAACGTTCAGCAATGAATAAAATAGGGCTAGGGAAGAAGTAGAACTATCATGTTTGACACGGATGCTTCAAATTTCCATTTGCAAAGATAATAAAATCACTTGCGTAGCCTAAGGCAAATATACATTCCCTGTAGGCATCTGCCGGCAACAGTGGTTTTTATAGTTTTTTTATATAATGTTATGGTTACAGTCCGGTTCTTGAGCATAGAGTTGATCTAATGTTGGACAAGAAAGTTTATTTTTTGGCTCTCCATTGTACTGTCAAATGCTTTTTTAATATCCAGAAAAACACCCAAAGTTATTTTTTTTCCATTGGGAGGTGTTTTTGCACTTGCTGAAGGATTTTCCCGTTTTGTAAGCATACTGATGCTAGTGCAACAATCGGGTTTTTAGCGCCTCGCCCCGTACTAATATACTAGTCAACTATTTTTTCTAATAAATAGCATAAAAAATGTAAAAGTTGATTGGTCTGAAGGATTTCATTAAGCCATACGTGGATTTTCCTGACTTTGGTATACATACTACCTTGGCCAATATTTAGCTCTTTAGTATTTAGGCTAAGCTTGCTTTGAAGATCTTGTCTAGAAGCTGTTTTAGCACTGCAAACCCTTTCTTTAGCATGATAAGATACATTCTATTAGCTTTTTTAGTATTTGATCAAATTGACTAATTCTAAATTTATTCTAAACCTTCTAGAATTAGTTTGTAGTACTTCTCAAGAGTTTCTAAAGTTTGGTAAAAGTTTATTGAATTTGGTAAATAGTTTCTAAAGTTGACAAAAAGTTTTAGAACACTAGAGTTTTTAAAATTTAGTAAATGTTTCTAAAACTTTTTAGAACTTTCTGCAGTTATTCAAAAGTTTCAACTACTTCTTAGAAGTTTCTAGAATTTGATAAAAAGTTTGTCAAAAATTTCTAAAACCTTTTAAAGGTTTCTAGAATTTGATCAGTATTCCTAAAATTTCAGGTTGGCCAAAAGTTTCTAATACTCCTTATAAGTTTCTAGAATTTAGATTTAGAGTTGGCTTAGATTATCTTAGAAATTTCTGAAATACATTATTACAAAAAAAAAGTTTGTATAATTTTCCTTAAAGTTTACACACATGCAAGAGACATAGATTGTTTTCACCCGTTAAAAAACGTATTAAGATATAAATGTATTTTTTGACTCACCACTCAGGAAGCAACTTATGCTCCACACTTACTCTATTAGTCTGAGCTTGGAGAAGAAGAAAAAGAAGAATATGCTGGTATCCATCTCATCCAGCAACTTTAACAAGTTGGATATCTTAGCGGTTGTGTAAACAACGACAAATTTAAAGTTTACAGAAAAAAACGCATTCTGAAGACCAACAACTAAGTCTTAGTCAGGATAAAATTCTGCAAAAATCTAGTGTTTGCGTGGGCAGATTTATGCGTTGCTTAAAAATCTGAAGCTGACCAGCAGATCGCTCTTATTCAACGTCAAGGCATTTCCATTTCAACATCTAGAAAAAAAACAAAAACCATCTTTGCTTGCAACAATGTTTATAACCATTTCAAACCCGTCTTGCATTGTTCACAACAAAACTTGTCTCTTTTCTGGGCTCCACTAGTATTTTGGATAATCTGCAGAACACTGACGGCATCGTTCACAAAGTTACACCAAATTCTCGGCACAGTCACTTTTATCACCAAATGGCTTCATCAGCGTCACTCTGTTTATTACGTCAAGAACCAAACGCTCGCCCGTCCAAATGTTTGTAATCAAAAAAATAAATTTTATTTATTTTTTCGTAACTTAATAACCGTTGACGCTTGCGGTACAAAAAAACTAAAAGCTGACCATATTACCCGAGTTAGGTTTAAACATAAAACTTCTTTTTTTTTTAAATTAATTTATTGTTTTTTTATCTATTTTGTAAAAAAATGTGTTATTAACACGTTTAAATTGATTAATTGCTAATAAAGTGATTTTCTAAGCGATTTATTAATTTGTTTTGTGGAAAAACTTTGTTTTATAAGCAAGTTTTAATTGATTACATGCTTTTAAAGCGTTTTTAGACACTTTTTTCTTTGTTTAATGACAAAATTGAAAAAAAACCTTATGTTTTGAGCATATTCCAATTGAATATATGCTATTTAAATGTTTTCTTTGCGCTTTTTACTTTATTTTTTTACAAAGCTGTGTTTTCTTATCAAATTTTTAATGATTTTAGACAACAGTTTTCTACGCGATTTTTTTGTCTTATTTTGTAAGAAACTTTGTTATGAGCAAATTCCAATCGATTGAAAGCATTTTCAGGTTGTTCTGATTAATTTTGGTCTTTGCTTTTTCTAGTATTTTTTGTTTGGCAATTCTAGGTTCTTTTGATTAGGAGCATAAGCATAAAGGCTGGGAAATGTGTTTGCAGCAGGTTTTGCAAAGTGTCCTTGACCGACTTTGCGTAATTCTTGTTTTTAATTTGTAAAAATCCAATGTTCCCCGTACGGTCTTTGCTTAAAATTATTTGGAAGCATAAACATGTGGGACCGTTTTGAACGTCCTCACAGTATAACTTTTACAATTCTATTTTGGTTTTTTTGAAAGTTTCATTGTGTGCCGTAAGACTGGTTCTATATGTGGCACAGTCACTGTTTTGTTTGGCTTTGTTAGGAAGCTTTCTAGTGTTTGCCCTTGCTTTGTCAAGTTTTTTGTTTTACTTAATAATCTAGAGGCAGCTTTTTTCAAAACCGATTTTAATAGAGTTGACAAATATATCTGTCATTATCTTCAGCTTTTGTGATGTGTTTGCTGTTTTTGAGCAAACTCTAATTTGGTTTACCAGTTTTTTGTTGTATAAATCACAGCAAACAAAAAGTTTTGATAGTTTATTAATCGTATTTTAAACTTGCTTATCAATTACAAACAAACAAACAAACGTTATCAAAACACTGTTTTATTATAAACTACAAAATACTGCACAAACCCACAGAATTAGACAGTGCAAAGTAGAGGATTTTAAAGAACATGTAATAACTAATCAAAGAAATTGGTCATAGGCAAAAAACACAATTAGTCATGTCAGTTTTTAATTTACTGCCAGATTAATCTTACCAGTACACAGCATGCTCTCAACAGGTGTTACGTACAAGGCCTTAATGTCAAATGCAATATAAACACACAATCTCAACGCTACAAATCTTATTGTGTAAATAACAGATTTAAAGATTTGTTTAGGCCTAGTACTTTAATTTTAGCAACGTTCTTATCAAACATGTCACAGCTATAAAGTTTTGTTTTGTGCACCTTCAAAACTTTATCTTTATGTGAATAAACTTATTAATTGCTGTCAGAAAAAAATCATTAGAAACAAGCAATATGTAGCTCAAAAAACATTTTGATATTCTTGAGCTACATGATTAGGAAACAAAAAGCAATATTCTCAACTTGTGCGGGCGGTTAGACATAATTAGACAGTACAATAAGTATTTCAAAATAACACAAACATGGTAGGGCACTATGTCAAAGATTGCACAATCAAGCTTAACTGTATATTGTTTAAGAAACGAGATCCACAACTTTGATTGCTTAAGATATGCATGCCAATGCACAAGGGTGACAACAAAAATAGTAGAAACTAAAGACGATATAACATGTTTAGCAATAACAGAGTCAGTCAAACAATGCAATGGCAATAAACTGCTGCAAATTAGAATGCTTGGTGCAAAGCAACGACGACAGGTGGGTGATTAAACTTAGTACTGCAATATTGCATGGGAAGAGGTTAGCTATTAGATTAGATAATAGCTAAGTTGAAAAAACTTGATTAACCTAGTAGTGTCGGCTAAAATTTAAGTTTAGTGGCCAAGTACAAGTTAAAAAAAAAAAAATTAGAAAAAATGCTTTTAGATATATTTTAGGATTTAATTACCAAAATAAAAGAATGACAATAAAAAAACCATCAAAAGTGGGCATAAACCCTCACCAGATCTTGTATTTAATGTAAAGCACAAACTCATCATCATCACAAAAAAGTCGACTAAACAAAAACTGGAAAATCCGCTTAGCAAGTTATAAATAAATGCTTTTGGATTTATTGAAATATTTTAATCTTAGTTTTTATGTTTTATAATCTCGTAAATTGTTTTAAAATGTGTGAACTAGTAGATGAATTCAATGTATTTTGTCAGATTATAATTACTTGTTAATTACAGTTAATAAATTCTTCAATTATTTTGTTGGTTTGTTTTGATATGTATGCATTTCCTGGTGAAAATTATTTTACATTTTGAACACATTGTCCACATTATAATGTAAATTTTCTTATTTAAGGAGAACAATGTTGATTGCTTCTGTAAAGATATTCCCAGTAAGACGTTTCGCGACGAAATGACTTTTGACAATTTATTTGCAAAACACTAGAAGGATTCTAATTAGAGGAAAGTTCAAGAGACATTACAATGTAATGCATCAGACTATACTGCTGTTGAGAAATGTAAACAGTTGTTTGTTGTTGCAGTATTGTATAACTCCGGTGACCCACAGCTCTATTTCATTAGATTTAACTTTCTAGCTCCGCCGTAATGAAATACGACCGCAAAAACTTTTATCCGCGTATACTACAATATATCCGACTCAGTTTTACACAATGCTAGGTATTTTAACTCGTAATAATAACATCGGTATTGCAACACAACAATTTTATTTATTACTGACAACTGCTGCATTCATATTACCTTCGGGTGAAATAGTGCAGTCGTATCGCATATATAATTTTGCTTTTTTCACTAAAACCCAACAAATTTTCAAAGCTAATAATTAAAGGGTTGTATTAAATTTTTCGGAAACTAGAATATGCAAGCCAAGCTTATGTTTGTTGTAGAGATAATGGAGGGATCCATCATAATTTAATCCGAAACACGTAGGTTGTGGTTTACGAGTGTACATTTTAAAATTATGTGTTTGGAACTGCAACTAGGCCTGACATATACATATCTGTCACGGCATGACTAGTCAATTAATATTGTTCCGTCGAACCAAATCCTGGAATTATATTTCGACCCACATGCAAACATATGAATTTAAATTTAAATTTAAATTGTAATAGAAAATATAATAATTTTAAATAACTTAAACGATGTTTTAGTAAAGTTTTAAATTGTAATATTATTTTGTTATAATAGATAACTTATGTTGCTTAATGGAATTTTTCAATTATTGAGTACTGATCATATTCTACAAATTTGTTAAATTTAATTTAATTTATTGAATAATTTGCATCTAAAAATCTACTATTATAAAATTTTAAATTATATTTAACAAATTGTATCTTTCTGTAAACTATTTAAAAAGGAAATTTAGTTTTACTTCAATTTAATCTAAAACTTTTTATGTATATTTTAATAAAATTTCTGACTCAACCTTAAATAAATTTCTGGTTTGATAGTAGTTTCTATCCTTTACAATACGGATTTTAACTTCAAAGCTTTCTAGCTATTAACTTATAATCTGAATTTAATATCATTAAGGGCGCGATATTTTGAGTGTCATAGAACTTCGAGCACAATTTGCGCAATTTAATTCTTTTTTCAAAGTCATTTTTTTAATAAATTTTGACAAGATGAAATTTGCGAGTTATGCTGGAAGTTTTATGAAACTCAAAATACCGCGCCCTTAATGTCTATTAATTTTTTTGTAAAAAAAAATTAAAAAGTTAGAATATTGTTGCTTCTTCTACAGACTATTATAAAATTGTTCAATTAATTCTTCATCTCCGGAGTATAACATTTTATAATTACAATGAAAACAAAACTTTTTGTTTTCATTCAACTGTAAATAATAACAGCAAACAACAAAATTTTACGCTAATTAGTTTTCATTTACAATTCAATTATAATTTGGAAAAGCAATAATATTAAATTATGTGCAGATAAAATAATAACTTTGTATCAATGCTATAATTTTCTATTTTAAATCATAATAAACAACAAGGAAACGCATGGTATTTTACGACATGTCGGATTTGGAATGTGTTTAAATTTGGTTTGTGCGTCGGATGTGAAAAGTGGATAATTGGTCCTTGGGATGGCTCATTCTATGCGGATAACTGCCATAAAATACTTCAAGCCTGTCACATACACGTCCGAACCTGAACAATTAAAATTCCATCAGGCCTTCCCACCACTGGAAAACGGCGCCTTTCGTCTCGCTATCCGCGCAATTTTCGTCTTGAAATGAGAGCGTAGTCCGCATCTCGTCCGTAATCACTGTTACATAAATTGAATTAAAAATAATTCTAATGAAATTTATTTTTTTAGTGGATTCAGCAGGATTTAATTCAAGTAAAAGGCTCGTGGCCTTATTACAATGCAATATCATAACTTCGGTGAGTTTACCCGCCCTAATTTTATCAGAAACGTCTGAAACTTTGATGATATTACTGCCAAGTCGAATAAAGACATGCCGTGCCCCTCGGTCTTAACCACCAACAATCTGGCCCCTCAACCCTATCGTATATCATATAAATAACTTATAGTATACGTGTTTGCTGCTAAAATTTTAATTAGGTTCCTGAAATATTATAGGTACTGTCAGGGTATCCGTTTCATTTACGCTCATATAAGCGACCAGACTTCATTATTAAGAAAAAGGAGATGCCTAATTGCGGGTAAAATTACTCATAAACGTAAACTTGCAGAATAAACTCGGCGAGAAATTTCATTGGGGGGTCTTCGTCTGTAGTCTTTCAGTATTAAATTACGAGGCTTTAAAAAAGTTAATTGCGTTTATTCCATTCATTTGTATTCCGGATATATATGTTAAGCGTTACATTTAATCTCACTTTTTTGATGATTTATGTTCTGTAACATATTTTCGTGCCTGTAAGCAAAATGTTGCAGACGGATAATTAACAAAAAGTATTTTAAATTAGTACTGGAAAATTAATTTAATTTTCAAATATTCAAAAACATAAAATTTTAGTCCGTGGTTTTATTTAAACGTTACTTAATGCAATAAAAATATATACAGGGTGTCCGGAAAATACGTGTACAACGTTTGACGACAGACTCCTGACGTCAAAATAGGTCGATCTAAGCCGACTTTATATCCAAAAATGTCTCGTTTAGCCGGTAGAGGGCGTAAAAAAAAACAAAAGTATAACAAAGTTGAAAGTATCTATTGTAAGAAACTAAGTAAAACAAAAACATTACTTAAGCAAATGTGTAAAATGACCGCCATCTTGCTGAATACACTTATTAACACTCTTTAAAAAATGATATTGGACCCTATCTAATGTCTCGGGATTATTAAAATGGTTGCCTGCATTTAAAATCCGCTGCAATAAATCATCGCGTGTGTTTACCGGAGTCTTGTAAACTTCTGTTTTAATAGCGCCCCACAAAAAGAAGTCACACATATTTAACTCAGGAGAACGTGGTGGTCATTTTACTGGTGCATCATTGCCTCTTCCAATCCATCGGTTGGGATATTGATGATGTAAGTATTGCCGAACGGCAACGGAAAAATGGGGCGGGGCACCATCATGCATATACCACATTTCCCTCCGAAGTAAAAGGGGCAAATTCTCCAGAAGAATTGGTAATGTGACTTGCAAAAAATTTTTATATTATATTTCCATCTAACCTGTCTGGAATAACAATGGGACCAATAAGGTAGTGATCAATAATATCTGCCCAAATATTAATTTTAAATTGATGCTGATGATGTGCAACTTTAATGGCATGTGGATTTTCATCGGAATAAATATGTTCGTTGTGCAGATTGGTTACCCCAGATCTTGTAAAGCATGCCTCGTCAGTAAACAAAATTTTTCTACAAAAATTTGGAACAAGGATTCTTTTGTTTCTAATAAATTGACAAAATGTAAGCCGCATGGGGGGATCAGTCGGTAAAAGTTTCTGGACTTTTTGTATGTGGTAAAGATGTAACAACTGTTCTCTTAAAACCTCATTGACAATCGTTTTAGGAACATTTAACTTACGTTCTAAGAGACGGGTACTGGTACTTGGTTCTTCTTCAACTCTTTCCAGAATCATCTCTTCTGTTTCCACAGTTCGAGTTGTTCGCATACGACCCCTGCCTTCAAACTTTTTCTCAAAACTGCCCGTTTCCCGAAGATGACGCTCAATATTGGCAAATGTTTGGTGGTTTGGTATTCGACGGTTAGAAAACCTCTACATGTAAACCCTAACACTCTGACGCCCATTTCCTTGACAAAACCCGTATACCAGGAGCATGTCAACTTTCTGAGAGTTTGTATAATTTTCCATTTTTAATGGTAAAATGAACTTGTAATTCAAGAATGTTGATCGTATACTTGAGTAAATTTCATAGAATGGTGACAATTTGTCAATAATTGTCAAATTATTAAACGCCATAGCAACAAGGTCACTTAAAAAATTATTGTTACAGGTAATTTCTTTTTAATATTTACAAATTTTTGACGCCCTCTACCGGCTAAACGAGACCATTTTGGATATAACTAAGTCGGCTTAGATCGACCTATTTTGACGTCAGGAGTCTGTCGTCAAACGTTGTACACGTATTTTCCGGACACCCTGTATAATGCATGCTAAAGGACGCCAAATAAATTTGTTGTGTACATTTTATGCCATAAATAATTTTTTTCTGTACATTTAGTATTTAGCACAAATTTTAAATAATATATAATAAATGGGTTTTTATATTTCTTAATATAAATTGATTTTCTGTATGCAATTTAAAAAAAATAATTTAATTTTTGTTTTATAATTGGTTAAAACACTTAAGGTGTTAACTTTGTGGCTAAATACTTTTTTAAGACACACTTGAAAATAGCCGTTATATGATAAAATTATTTGAAAAGATAGTACACGCGAAAGCGAGGGAATAGAAGGTCGTGGTTGATGTCATTTGATTTAGGAGTGCTTATTCATCACAATGATAATTTTGACAAGAAAGTATCTAAAATCAGGCGAATTTGTTATTGTCGTGCAGCGGTTTCAATATTGGTCATAACGGTTTAGTTCTGAAACGTGACACAATCAACAGATGGGTGCAGAATTTAACCTCAAAGTCGTCCGTGAAGTATAAGGACCACTTCTGTAGAAAAAGTGAAACAAGCAGTAATTCAAAGTCCATAGCGCTCTAACTGAAAACGAGCCGCAGTACGCTGACAGAGTAGTCAAACGCTTTGCAGAATTTTAGACGAAACTCTTAACTTTTATCTTTATATTGCGACGACAAACACAAGACATGTTTGATTCCAATAAGATAGTGCCACAGCACATACAGCCAGAATCTCAATGGAAGTTGTGCGTTTTATTTTTTCTGGACATGTAATATCTCATTTTGGTGAAGTCCCCTTGTTTCTAAAACTAGAGGTTAGTGATTATTTTTTTAAAGTTTTTCATTAGTAATATTTTTTAAAAGTCAAAGAAGTTTGATATTAGTATAACAACGTTATTAGCAATTTATATTTTGTTTATTAATAACTATTGTTACGCATAGTTATTAAATTAATGTTTTTGATATAAATGACACAACAAACACTTATTCACCTAGATTTGTCTTCTCACATCAGCATGTTATTACTACAGCTTGTTTGCCTTTGTTCTCGCTTATTTTTTTATGAACTTTACCTGCACATAATTTTTAATATATTTTGTGCAAAAAGCATACATAAAATATTTGTCTCTAGCGTAGCGACTAATAAGCCGTGATCCCCATTATAATACAAGATAAGGTTTTGTTTTTATGGAAAAAAGGTGTAATATTGATGACATAAAGTTGAAAAAATAAAATCAGTCAAAAGAGCACCTCCGCACATTTGTGCAAAACGTCTGGCTCCAAATTGGTGATTTCTTCTTTAATGTTGGTTTTCAAGACTTTGTGGTTTGTTGTGGTAAACGCAAAATTAAAAAAAAAAAAACCTTAAAGAAAGAAGTTTGGCGCCGTCAGATCTGGTAATTTGACCGGCCAGTTCAAATTGCAAAAACGGGAAGTAACACGGCTTGGAAATTGATGTTTTAAAATCTACATGGTTGAGGAGTGTGAGCGGTTGCTTTGCATTATTGGAACAAACAATGCTTTAGATTCAATTCAGCAACTTGCGGTAAAAAACTCGTTTAACATCTGTCTGTAGCGCTCACCGGTTACAATTATAGAGGTGCTGTCAGCGTCTTCAAAAAAATAAGAACCAATTTTTTTTTTACTTCAAATGCCGCAACAGTCATTTTCAAGGGATGCGATGGCTTTTGTGCATATCATGTGGATTTTTTGTGCCCCAGAAACGCAAATTTTGTTTGTCTACATAACCATTTAAGTGAAAATAGGCTTTGTTGCTCATTATGATTTAGGATACAAAATCATCATCTTCTTGCACCAGGTTTAAAGAACATGAGAGTATGTTAATTTTATCTGACTTAACGGTCAGCAGACAAAAATTGGTGAATGGTTTTTACTTTATAAAAAAAACATCTTCAGGTCACTAAAATTTGATGCAAGATATTTTAAATTGTGTGCATTGTTGTTTTGTCAATGTTTGTGGACTTTTTTGGACGTTTTTGGCTCTATAGCAGAAATATTTTTGATCAATCAATCACCGGTCCTTTCTTGAGACTTCTCTATTGGACCCAATTTGCACAAGACGCCAAACGCTTAATTATTTGCGCACATGATGCAGGATGACGAGGAAAATAACATCAAAATGTACGCTGCGTTAAAACAACAATCCGATTAGTCAAATAAGAAACAACAATAGTTCCGCGTTCTCTTGCTTTATTGCTTGTTGACTACTAATACTCTATTTGTTCAACATAAATGTTACTTTTGCCTTACTTAGTATATAATATACCATAATACAAACCAAGATCTCAAATGCAAGTGCACACAACATTCTCTCAACGGTTCAACGTATAAAACTTTAATGCTAGATACAGATTAACACATAACTCCAAGGTTTTAAATGCTAGTGTATGAATATCAATATTTTACAACTGGCAGCGTACTATTCAAGTGCTTTTATGACCCAAATGCTAATATACTTTCTTTTACACATTACTGAGGCCTTTCATGGCCCTAAATGAATAACTTAAGACAATTGTAAAGTACTTTAATGATTTTATTGTCAATGTACTTATTCTACTTTTTATTGTAATATGTTCATTGTGTAACTGGTTTTATTACAAAAAAGTTTGCAATTTTATACAATTTATTACACATGAATGCGAAATGTAAACATTACGCACTAGGCCTTCAAAAAGTGACAAAAAATAAAGTTTCTGCATTTTCACAAAGTTGGTTATCAATGACCATCAAAATATTAGCGGTTAATATTTTTGTGTCTGGAACCCAAAAAAAAAGAAAAATCTATAAAATTTAAAATTTAAGCATTTTATTAGCTTCATTGATTACAAAACCAATTTTGAGTGGTTAAGTTTAGTTTTCTAAAAGTGGCATTTTTGCATACCAAACTTTATTATTCTGGTTTCTAAATACATACTTTGTTTTTATTAATCTCAAACGATTACAATTACAATTTTTTACAATAATGACAGGTTGAAACAAGTTTTGTTAAGCTAGCTAACGCAAAAGTGTTAAGCAATCTATCTGCTAAGGAAACTATGCAATAGTGTTTAATACAATGATCGGTCATTACGTAACGTAGTTTTTATGTGAGCGTGGTTTTATCATGATCACTACAATTGAAGTTTTTGCGAAATGGTTCTGGGAACAATTATTGCAGCAATGTACTGTAAAACCCTTAATTGTTTACGAAGAGCAATACAAAACAAACAAAAGAAGAAGCATGTTGTCATCAGAAATTGTTTTTTTATGATAACGCACGATTTCTTGCAGCAAACACAACAAAAAAACTATTCAAAAATTTTGCATAAGAGTTGTTATGCTTCCCGCCCTACAATCCGGACTTAGCACCAAGCGACTTCTAGTTGTTTAACAAGATGAATAAATTATTGGGAAAATAGCAAATTCAACAGTAACAAAGAGCTGAAAACCTGTATACAACATTGGTATAAAGAGAGTATAGAAAAGCTGGTGCTCCGTGACAAATTTAGTGACGTACCGTTATCTTGCATCAAGACAAATCCATCTCTGATAAATAGCCACCGTAAAATGTAAAAATCTTAACTTTCTACAACATTTGGTTGTGTTGCCAAAATAATTCTTTTAATATACTAATTCTATGCGAGCTTTTAAAGATATACCACCTCCATAACTTACATGAGATTTAAAGGTACTCTGAAAATTGTTCCTTAGGTTATCACCAAACTTGTTCATTTAAATCTGGCGAGTGTAGGCAAAACCTGGATTCATCGATGAAGAGTATAGTAGCTTTATTTATTTAAAACTTAATTAGCATGGTTTTGAGAAAGTTGCAACTTTATTTTGGGATGACGTGAGAGCAGCTTGAGCCCAACTGCTTGTTTATAAGCTTTTTTCTACCATTTGTTGCCAAACTGTCTATGAAATGAGTTTTTAATTGCAGATAAATAGCGATTTTATAAAGTTTTTAATACGACAAAACAGTTAAAGTATTTAATAGTAGATTTGAAAAATCTAAACAGATAACTTTGATTTTGTTTGTTTAGTTTAAGAGATACAACTTTTGCACTATTTTCAGCACTCAAAGATAACACACAACTTTTAAGCCCTGTAACGGTTTAATATAAAATATAAAACAAATAAAGTAATTGGGTATTCTAGTATTTTTAATCAGGTTTAAAATTTACATTTTTTGATATTAAAAAGGTGTCACACATATACAGCTTATTTGGGTATTAATGCTTTTTTCTTTCAACAAAAGTAATAATTTTTTTTTTAAATTTCAAAATGTAATATTTATGTATAACATAATATGCTACAACAGCATAAAAATATTTTTGAATTTCAATGAGTTAAACTTTTGACGAAACTATCACTTTGAAGACTAGATTTAAGAAATCTGTGAATATTGAATTAGAATATTTGTATCTTATAAGTCTCAGGAAGTACTGAATTTGTTTATTCTATTTGATGATAGTACGGTTAAACAAATTTCTTTTAAAATTTTGGTCTTATTTGTATGTATTTTGTAAATATTTGTTAGAATATATTTGTTATTTGTTTAGATGGCAAAATGTCTTGTATTTTGTTTAAACAATGTCCATTAAAATATTTATAGATAAAGATCTGCAACATTGCGCCTGTGTTGTAAAGTATTTAAGTTATTAGTCAATTTTGGATCAGTAATGATCCAAAAAGCTCGTTTCTGAATAGAGTTTAGAAAAGATAGTGTTCAATACAAGGACAAATATAAGTCTTATATATATATATATATATGGGTAATTACTTTACTTTTCAACTAATTTGAAAAAGTCGACCTTTTTGATTTTGCTCAAATTTTCAGGGATCAAAATATAGATGAAAAAAATGAGATTCCCAAAGTTTTGGACCTTAGAATATTACCTGTTTAAAATGACACACATTTGAAAGTTACAAATTTGACAATAAAACGTCTTTTTTAGCTTATTATGTATCTCAATTTTTGGGCTTCTGGAAAAAGATAAAAAGGTTCACGATGGCTTAAATTATTCCTTATTTTAATATAATATAATAATAATAATAATTATTATTTTAAAACCCATATTTTTATTTTTAATATCGTGGCAGTCAATTTGATATACTAAGCTTCAAACATTATTCCAAAAAACCCCGTAAGTTTAGCAAAATTGCAAATTTTTTCTTTTCCTCTTTAAACCGTTCTAACTTTGTCAAATCTTAACAAAATTTTATTCGCAAAGTCTAGATTTCCTTGAATTTAATCTTTTTTTAAAGTGATCACACAATACTTATAGAATCAATACGTACCACCATAAACATGTACAACATCCTACATCAAAATAGTGGTGAATATGTATTATTTCTATAAGTTTTGTGTAATCACTTTAAAGAAAGATTGATCACAAAGAAATCTAGACCTCGTAGATCAATTTTCTTTTAAATTTGACAAAGTTAGAAAAGTTTAAAGAAAACATAATTTTGCTGTTTTGATAAATTTACGGTTTTTTTTAGAATAATGTTTGAGGCTTGATATATCAAAATGACTGCCCAAACAATAAATAAACAAATATGGGTTTTAAAGTACATGTATGAAGGAATATTTTAAGCCATTGTGGATCTTTTTATTTTTTTCTAAAGGCCCAAATTGAGATACAAAAATGTGCGGTTTGCTAATTTTGCTAATTTTTGAATATTAAAATTTTTTTGATATTGCCCGATTTTTCATATAAATAACCTTTTTTCTTGTGCTCTAAAGAGTATTTACTGAAATTTTGACTAAAATCGACATAGAGTGACAGCGCTTTTTCGGGACCTGAAGATCGAAAATATGTGCAACTTCCTGCATTAAAATAGTGTTGTATACGTATTGATTCTATATGTCTTGTGTGACCACTTTAAAAAGAGATTAAACACAAAGAAATCTAGACCTTGTGGATCGTATTTTGTTAAGATTTGACAAAGTTAGAACGGATTAAAGAAAGCAAAGTTTTGCGATTTTGTTAAATTTACGAGGTTTTTTGGAATAATGTTTGAAGCTTAATATATCAAAATGACTGCTACGATATTAAACATAAAATATGGGTTTTACAGTATATGTAATAAGGAATAATTTGAACTATCGTGGACCTTTTTATCTTTTTTCAGAAGCCTAAAAATTGAGATACAAAATAAGCTAAAAAAGATGTTTTATAGTAAAATTTATGACCTTCAAATGTATGAAATATAAAAAGGACTATCATCTGCAAAACAATATAAATAAAAAATAGAAAATGAATGTTAGAATTAATTATTCTAAAATTTAATGTAATCGAAATTTTTACCCTTTTTGTCTGATTGAATGACAATATTGTTGGCAAACGTAAGCTGCTGATCTTTTTTGATCTATTTCTAGCTATTATTAATAGGCGATATAATTTTTAAATAATTTATAAAAGCCTGTATCTAAAACTTAAGATCTACAAAATCTTTAAATGGTGCTGTTGCAATTTAGATTTGCAAGGTGGAAGGGAAAGTTGTCAAATTTGTTAGTATTTAGCTTGAGGACGGTATTTGTGTTACTGCATGTTTATGCTCTTGCAAACATGGCAAATATTAATCAATCAACCTCTAGAATTTAACTGAAGTTTTAAGATATTCCATGTTACTAAGCGCTGTAAGGGTCATCTTATTAAAATGTGATCTCCTGGATTGATCTTACATGTATGATATATAATTTTTGTATCAATATCTTTATACTTGTAGGACATGTCGTAACTAAGATAGATAGTTTTTGAACCAATAACAAGTGTTATTTTATCACTCGACCAAAAATTGATTAAAACGGTTACTAATGTTTCCTTAAACTTTGTATTTTACATTTTTTTTAAGAAAATTGGATGATGAATTACTTTATCGTAAAAAAAGTTCATTGTTTTTACGTTGTAATTAAGATTGGTTTGCAAAATGTTGTTTCAAATACTTTCAAATGAACGAGGTGTAGAAAAAATCTATATTTGTTCCGGTTTGTCGCTTCTAATTTTTTGCTCTAAGCATTTAAGAAGAACTGATATTTTCGTCAGTATAGTACAATAATAGAGGAACAGTAATTTTTTTTTAGAAAATCCGTGAATGTATAAATTTTAATTTTTTTCTTTGATTGATTTTTTTTTTTTTTTTTTTTTTTTTTTTTTTTTTTGTTTTTTAGGACGTAGTGAGTTGTTTGGCTCTCAACAAGTGGCCCTTAAGAATAACTTACGCATGGTAATACCTTCCGGTTTTCTTCTCTGCGCAAATCCTGTTGTTTTAATGTCCCTGTCTAAACTAACCTACATTTGGTGCTAGTTTGAGGCGGGCTGGTTTTTGCTTCGCGGATTTTCACGCATCATCTGCGGCACGCATGCTGTCCCCGGCCCCTCTCTCCCTATAGCCCCTACCTTTGTCTGTCTCTTTTGTCATTTTGCCTTTTCTTATCTGCACTGGCATCTACCTCTGCATTCTCTTCTTTCTCCCATCTTTGTGTTATTTACTCTAATTATATAATTTGTTCTCAGATGTGCTCTTAGCTTACTAAGGTCTTCGTTCACTTCTTCTATATCATATCCCCTCTCTTTCATGAATAATTTATGCAGTTCCATCAGTTGTATTCCTTTTGGCAGTCCTAGATTTGTAAGTTTTACCTCCAGTGATATCCTTGTATCTCCATCAGGAATTACTTCTTCATGTCCTCTCGTTGCCAGGTATATTCTGACTATCTGAAAGGTTGCGTTCTCAGTCATCCTCGAGATAGCATATCTACCATTTGGTATATGCCTTGTTATTTCTGTTATTCTGCTTTCCTTCAATATTTCTTTTCTCCTTCTCGTTATCTCTGCAATTTCGTTTGGTATCGTAGTCTCTGTAAATGTTCTTCTTTTTTCTTCTGTTTCTTGGTATGCACAATTGTCATATCCTTTCTTATTTTTTTCTTTTTGATCTTTTTCTCTGTTTTCTTGTTTCCATTTAGCTTCTCTCATCTCTTTCCTTTCTCTTCTATGGCTTTTAGTTTGTGTGTTTGTTTCCATTGTTTGTTTTTCTATATTCTTCTATTGTCAAACTCTTCAATTTTTTTTTTTGTACACTTGTTGCAAAGTTTTTTAACGCCCTCCATTTATTTTTATCTTTTAAGCATTTGTTAATGATTGTTCTTTTATCCACTTTGCTTTCTAGTATATATTCTAGTTTTTTTCTATCTTCCTCCCACGCCTCGCATTCTACTAGAGTGTGTTCTGCGTTATCGTGTGTTTCTTCCTGACAAAATGTACACCTTTCTTCTTCCTTTATTTTTTTAATTTTTTGCAAGAATTTTCCAAATGCTCCGTGCCCGGTCAGTATTTGTGTTGTATAATAACACGTCTCGGGTTTCTTCTCTACCCATTCTTTTATGTCTGGGATTAATTCTCTCGTCCATTTCCCCTTTTCTCCTGTATCCCATATTCTCTGCCATCTTTCCATAGTCTTCTCTCTTGCTCTTATCTTTGCTTCTTTTTTACTCGTTCCTTCTTTTACAAGTTTTTTTATTTCTATTCTTTCCTCCACCATCATATCCGCGGGAGGTGTTGCCGCAATTACCTCTACTGCCTCTTGTGACACTGTTCTGTAAGCTCTACAAATCCTTAGCGAGCTTGCTCTTGTGGCTCCTCTTACTTCCTTTCTGTTTTTCTTTGTTTTCATGGCTTCTCCCCATGTTTCTGCGGCGTACAGCAATTTGCTTCTTGCTGCCGTTGCTATTAGCCTTCTGCTTTCTTCTCCTGGACCTCCGTTGTTTGGCATAAGTCTACCAAGCTTTCTCTCAATTTCCTTTGTTCCAATGACCGCTTCCTTAACCTGTTCATTCCATCCCTTTGCTTCGAGTGTCACTCCAAGGTATTTGATTTTTTTCCCTATGGTTATCTCTTGATCTCCCACCTGTATCTTACCTGTTCCTCTATTATTCCTCTTAGTTGATAGCCATGCCGCCTCAGTTTTTTGTGTTGCTAGTTTTAAGCCCTTACTTCTCATCCATATTTGTATCATATCAATTGCCAGCTCTAATCTTCCTTTTAGTACTTCTATTTCTACGTCTCTACCTACTACTGCTATGTCGTCCGCAAATGCAGTTATTGACACGCCTTCCGGCATCTTCATTCGAAGTAACTCGTTATAGACAAGGTTCCACAGTTTTGGTCCCAGTGCTGAGCCCTGCGGTACCCCTCTAGTAAGTTTGAATCTTCCATTTTTGGTCACTAGATTTCTGTCCTGTAAGTAGCTCCATATAATCTTGATTGTTTTTCTGTTCAGTTCTTTCTTCTTTGCCGCCTCTATGATTGCTGCCCATGATACGCTATTAAACGCGTTCTGTATGTCCAACGCTATCATTACACAGTGTTGCCTTTTCCTCTGCGTTCCGCTGTTTGCTTCTTTTGCTATTGCTTTCACTTTTTCAATAGCTCCTAAGGTTGTTTTTCCTTTGGTAAATCCGTATTGTTCTTTTTCCCATCCTCCTTTTTCTTCTATTTCTTGTTCTATTCTCCGTACAATAACTTTTTCCATTATTTTAGCCAGTGTGTTGATTAAACATATTGGTCTGTATGATGTTGCTTTTCCTGCTTCTTTTTTTTTCTCAATCAGTACCAGAGTGGCTTCTTTCCAACATCCTGGGAAAGTTCCTTCTTTTAGGCACCTGTTGATTATTTGAGTTATTTCTATCTCGTTTCCGTCTAATGCTGCTTTAACAATCTCTGTTGTTATTTCGTCCGGACCTGGTGCTTTGTTGTTAGGCAATTCTTTTATGATCTCTTTGATCTCTTCCACTGTTGCCATAACTGTTGCTTCTTCTTCTTTTGTTTCTGGTTCTTCTACTGGTTCTCCCTTGGGAAATAGTTTTTTAATTATGACCTCTTCTTCTTCGTCTTCTTTTAAGCAGATTCCTTTTGTTCTTCCACCCAATTTGTCCATCACTATTTTGTACGGTTTTCCCCAAGGATCCCCATCTATAGATTCTATCATTTCTTTCCAGCATCTTTTTCTGCTATCCCTAATTGCCTTTTTTAACATTTTTCTGTCGTTTTTTAGTTTCTCTTCTATTTCCTCTGTGTTCTCTCCTCTTCTTCTCAGCCTTTTGATTTTCCTCGCTGTTTGTATTGTGTTTTTCCTGCATTCTTTTATTTCCTCACACCACCAGTATGGTCCTTTTCGTCCGCCTTCCCTGTACCTAGGAATCGCTTCCTCCGCCGCTTTTCTCAGTTTTTCTGAGTACCTCTCGCATCTTTTCTCAATATTTTCGTTTTCTATCACTTCTTCTGTTTCCATGCCTCTCTTTATCTTTTCTTTGTCCATTCTTCTTACGTTCCATTTACCTTCTCTCGTGTGCTCCTGTTTTCCTTTCTCCTTTGTATTGTATTGTATATGTTTGTGTAGACTCAGTGATTCTTCTTCAGTCACGGTCCATTCATTTATTATTTTTGCCATTTCCCACGTTGCTATGGTGATGTCAATATGCGATTTTGAGCTTCCTCTTACAAACGTCGGTTTGTCTCCATTGTTGCAGATTGTAAGATTTAACCCTGCTATCATCTCCTCTAAGATTTTTCCTCTTAAATCGTTCTTGTAGCCTCCCCATCTCGGTGATTTTGCGTTGAAATCTCCTCCTACAATAATTTTTTTGTTTTTCTGTTTTCTTAAACTTCTTTCTAATTCTTCTATCCACTCTCGATAGTATTCCAGACCGCAGTTTGGGCTGATATAACAGCTGTATACTATCATGCTTTGTACTTCTGCCCACACTATTCCTTCTTTTGGTGTTCCCCATCTTTCCACCTTGTCCCTACACTTCCCCCTAGCTAAAATTGCTGCATCTGTTCCTTTGTCTCTTATCCACTTACCATTTAGTTTGTTTTTATTAGGTTCACTCACTAGCACTAGGTCTATTTCCTCTCTCTCCGCTGTTGCTATTAGTAAATCGTGAGCCTCTCTTCCCCTCCCTATGTTTATTTGTATAAACTTATACATTATGTGATACTATTTTTTCCTCCTGTTCTCTCTAGTTATCTGGGTTGTTGTCCTCCATATTCTTCTTTGTTTTTCTCATTTCTTTCTTCTTTGATTGATTTAACATTAATCTAACACTCACAATTAGAATCTACTACTATTTATCCGTTTGAGATATTATATAATAATTTATTATTTAAATCTGTTTCTGTTTTTACACTAGCATTAACTATCTAATATTAAGTTCGTGCTATTGATAACTACAGTTAATTTGTTAGCAGCGTCAACATTAATTGTTTTTTCAAGTCAATCAGCTGCCTGGAAAAAGTATGTTTTAATGAAATTTGTCAAAATATTTTTATCTTCTAATTATGTACAATGAAAAATAATATGCTGGAAAGTAGCATATTAAGTCAATTTATAATTAGACACAGATAGTGTAGGTGAATCTCCGGTCAATATTTTTTTGTAATAACCTTTGTCCAAGAATTGTCTAAAAGTGACAGTTGACAAAAATGCGTAAGGAAAAAGAAAATATAATTTCATTAATCACATAGACTTGGGTGGGTGATTTGGTTACAAAATAAATTAGATACGCTCAACTGTTGTACTACTATGGCCCACCTACTCACCCGACTATTTGTTGTCTAGGAATTGTCTAATCAATCACTGCTAATGTCTAAAGAATAAGTTTTTATAACCCAAAATTGTTTTTCTCAAATTTTGAAAATTTTAAGACATTTTTTTTTTTAAAATTAGATTGGTATTTTTTTTAATATGGATATAAACTTGTTTTTATATGTGCAAAAGATCTGTGCTACGTTCCGAGATATCTTACAATATAAGTATTTCTGTGGAATGAAATTTTTAAGTTATTTTGTGCACATATAAAAACACGTTTTTATCTATATTTGAGAAAAAAAATACCCGCAATCTTTTTTCTTTTTTTAAACTGTCTCTTAAAATTTTGCAAAATTTTTAAAATTCAAAGAAAAAAAAACTTGCCTATAAAAACTTCTTTTTTGATAATTAAAAAAAAAAATTATATTGTTTTTTAAAATGCAATCCCGAGAAGAAACAATCAAAAAATGTAATAAAGCTTAAAAACCTCAATTTTTTTAAATTGATTGCTTATTACTTGAAAGTAATTCACTGGAAAAATCTAAAAAAAATTACATAATCAGGATTCATATAGAGGAAAGCATTTTTAGTGGTTTAAGCAAAAACAAATTTTTATTCCGTCCACTTGACTCATACGTGGCCATATATATATTTTAAATTTCTTAAGTAAGTTTTCCTATGATGTAATATAAGCCAAATAAAGCATTCAATTCTAGCAAATTTACATGCCGGATAAAACTGATTGATTGGTATTTAAAAGCTTCACTCTCTATTTTTTCATTTGTATTAAGTAGAATGCTGATTAAGTTAACTCTAAAATGCAGTTTCCAAACTTGCAAAGAAAGTATTTACTTTTTTTGATGCTGCTTTTACTATTCAATGCTTATAAATGTAATTTTTTTGTTTAGAACTTTTTCCATAACATCGGGTAGTTCCGCTTATAACAAATATTTTGTAGACATGGATGCTTCTTATAGTATGAAGAATTAGAATTATAATTTTTAATTTCAAATTTGGTATACCAGGGTCAATAACAATAAAAAATAATACGTAGCGTATTTGAGTAATCTGTAACAAATTGATACTAATTTGAGTTTTTGGTATAATTAGAAAAGAAGAATATTTAAGCCTAAAAATTTAAAATAGCCTGCTTGCAGATCAATGAACAAAACATTGAACACTTTTTGTAAAAGTAAATAAAAACCTAATTTTTTTATTACATTTTTTAAGAAATTTATTTTTTATGGGTAGCTGTAAATCTGGTTACTATATTACAGATAAGTTGTGAAAAATTTTGTACACAACTATATTGACGTTTGTGATATCTACATGATGATCATCATTGTGAAATAATTTAAAAAAGCAATATTTTTTATTAACATTTGAAACAAATACATTGAGTATTAACAATTGTTAGGAATGAAACAAATTTGTTGTAATTAATTATTTATTGATACTTTGCAGTCATGAATAATTTATTTTATATGCATTTAAATAAATGATTTTTCTGCCTATTGAGTAATATTTATATTGTAAAGTTCCTCTTATCTCAATTTGAATATATAATTTTCATTTGTTATGTTGTATTTATCAGAATTTATTAGATTCTTTTGTGATTTAGACAATGGCCAAGTGTACTTAATATTTTTGGATCATTATTCACTAAAACCCAACGTACGATTGAAATTGGTAAGTGGGATTGTGCAAGGATTTGAATTCATACAAAAAATTGTTTAGCCTGTACAAAAATATGAAAAGATTTTTTCAAGTTTTAATATAATGAGATCCGCTTATAATAGGAAAAAACCGCATTCACTCTAAAGTCCTGGCAGTCCATAAGAGTATTATCATAATATAAAAGTTCTCATATGAGTGATTTATATGTATTTTTAACGTTGAAATGAAAACAAAAAGGAGATCATATTTAAATATTTACCTTTGATACTTACAAAAAAATCCCACTAGTAGAGCTACTAACATACTATTTCTAGAAAGGTTTTTATAAAATATTTAAATATATAATAACTTTTATGTAGTATGTTAATATTTGTACCAACGTATAATAAAATAATATATGTTTAGTTTTTGAGAAAGTTTTTATAAAACTATATTACCTTCTTGGTCTAACAACTGGGTTAGTATATTGTTTATTTTTTAGTTTTTTTTAATAATTTTTATTAAGTAAGAAAATTGGTTACATCGGGCCATTTGAGGAATCGTGCTAAGATGTTTTAATAATTTTTATATTTTAATCTTCAAATGATTTATAAACTGTTCATTTCTTATACTTGCTACTTTGTTGAGCTTGTTTTATTGCTTTTGGCTGTCAGTGTATTAATAAATAATCAATTGTTTTGATCGTAGTAAAACTGGCGACACCCAGAGAGCAATTTTATTGTAGTGTGCTTAAATGATCCATTCATATATGTTTAACTTAGTAATCTATTTTCAATTATGTATTTTAACAATGCTCTAATCTAATATAATACATATAAAATTGTGCGTTCTTTTAAACTGTCCACTTGGTCTCGGATCATACGCTGTAATTATATTGTAAATAATTTATCAAAAGTTGTGCAGCGTTATTACCAAAGTTCAATTAATTAAAACAGCTATTTTATATTTCATTATAAACAAATTGAAAATATTTTGAATGTTTTAATATAACAATTAATGCTTTTACGTTCATTTGATGTTGCTATATAGTTTTGAATTAATCAAAAATACAATTAATACAACACACCCTTGCTCATCGAACCGGATATAATTGTATTTGTAATATCTATTGGAAAACATCGTCGAGTTTATAAATGTGGTCGCAGTGTAGTGTCATATTTCTAATGAGTACGTGCGGTCGCCGTTAGTTGGTTTGCTTCATTAAAATGTACAAACTGTCATAAATAAAAGGACCGGAATTTATGATGGTATCCACTGGTGCCGCTAACGAGCGCGGTCCCGAAAACTTTTATCAATAACATATTTTAGGGCGTCACCAGATACCCGCAATAATTACAATTAAAATTAACCATGCAATAAATTATTTGTGCGGTTGACTTTGCAATGACCGCATCAATGCAGAGCTGAAATTACCCGTAATAAAATTGAGCGAGCGATGAAAATTTTGCAGTTTTATTATTTTACTGCCACAGAATTGGGGATAAAGCGATATTTTATATAGGCACAAATATACCCGAAACAATATAAAAAACTTTTTTATATTTATATAAATTTATATCGTGGAGATTTTTATATAGCAGCTTTTTTATGATAAAAATTCACGTTTTAAATAATCCCATATATTATTAAACAGGATAACTACCAGCGAAGCCATTTATAACCCCCATAAAACATTAAACGAAAATGTCAGGGCGAAAAATATTGACCATTAATATTACGAAAACCATTATTATTATCAATATTCAATCAAAAATTTGTTTATACGTGCAGCCCGACGAATTACATTCACGTTTCTGATTATGTAACGCGCTCATAAATAATATGAATTAATGTTTCTCGTTTATCAAAATTATTATAAAATTAGCATGAGGAACATGTGCTGCTTGTAGTTTTTTTTGCGGTACACACCTCTATTTTGTCATGAATTCGTGTCGTGTTTTATGTTTGTAGAAAAAAATTGTGCGGATATGTAGAAAGCTTGTTTACCAGTATGATTACACTCATCTATCTCTTTGCTGCACAGAATGTAATTACTAAATGAAAACCATTTGACCGTTAGGTTTTTCCAGTAACGGTTTTAATTAGATTTGCTGCGTTATTTTCCAATTATTTTCATATATCGTGAGCGGAATAGAATTTTTATAGTTTACAAAATATGATATGCCAACATTGTAATTTTATTGCATTCTATATCTATCTTTTGCTTATAATTGGATTTTTTTTAAATATAATTTGTAACAATAGGTATTGTGGAATCAGAATAAGATACAAGATATACGAAAAGGAAATAGGATTACTATCTTAACGCATACCGTTACGCATTTTATTGACAAAGTTAAATTGGATAAATATCCTGCTAATTTTCTATACCTATAAATTTCCACCATTAATCGTATTTCAGCGTAAGCATTTAGATTTGTTTTTTTCAATTTAATTTTATAGACATTGTTTGGTTGTTTGTTAATAATCAGAATGCTTATTTCTGGAAGCAATATAAAAGTAAACATTATGAATGTTTTAAATTAAGTATGCTAATTGCATAAAAGTTATGCTATGTATATATATTGTGGTAAAAAAAAACAAAATTTTAACTTATGGTCCGTTTTCAATAGATTTCAAAGATTACGCAATGTAGCAATACTAATAATTATTATAACATTATTTATTATTTAAATTAATAATAGATGGTTTCATTTATATTTATTTTATTATTTATTTATTACAGACTATAGTTTAAATATATTGAAATAGCTTTGTTAATGTAATATGAATAATATTATTTGACTTATCACATCTGATCATCAAATGCTTTATTTTATAGCGACCTAAAGTCTTAAACAAATTAATTGTTATTCTCTTTTCTTTGATTTTGCCATGTAGAAACTGTATTTTTTTACCTTAAATAATGTGGTCAAGGTGACATTTTTTTCTTTTTTACAGTTGTATACAGTTAGCGGTGTTTCAGCCCCAATATTCGAATTACCTATCTGTTCTCCTTACTCTGTCGACCCAGGATAATTTGAGCATTTGTCGCAATGTTTACATTTTGAAAGCTTCCAGTTTATTTATTGAATTAGCTCTCCGCGTCCACGCTTCTGTATTTGATGTGGAGGTCAAAGTTGATGTTAGTTAAAAGTTTTTTAACCAAATACTGATTTTGTGTGTTTTCTACATTAAATTTGTTAATGATACCTCAAGTATTTGAATTTTGCAACTTTCTCTATTTTTTCACTATCAATTCTCATATAAATGTTATGCGAGTGGTTCCTGCAGATTTTTTTCATTTTAGGTTTATATTTAGACTCAGCTTTTTATATCGTAGTTTGCATATTTTATATTATTGATTGGATTGTCTTTAACTTTAATGCTTATTTGGTTATACAGCCTTGCATAACACTTTTTTGGATCTAAAATTCTTTTGTGATATTGTTGTTTGAAAGTCTTATATCAAAAGCTTTTTTGTAGTCTATGAAGACAATATAGATGTCTTTTTACTAGTTGAGGCAGTTTTGTACAAGTGTATGCAACCAAGCCACTAAGATGATATAAATTTTCTGGTTGTCCACATTTTTTGCATTATTATTCATTTTTTTTTTAGATAATTTTAATTTGACGTTAGAACATAGAATATTGAAGTTTGTTTCAATATCTGTTCATAGTAATGTGGCAGTTTTTCAAACAAAATTTCTAAATTTTTGGTTTATTATGATAAAATCTATTTGGTTTTAGACCTAATATTCTTGAAAGTTTTTGGGGATTTTCAAGTAATTAATTGCGTATTGGATAATTTATACTAAGTATTTGTTATAACTAAGTTGTTTTTGCAAATTGTTTATACTGCTTTTTTTTGTTGTTACTGTGATTGAATAGTTAGACAACAATTTGTTTTAAAAAGTAAATAAGAAGACAAATTTTGGTGCTGTATAAAAGGCAATCCATGTAACGTTTGAAATTTGAACTACCGTTTATTTTATTTTTCAAAAGTATAATGACATTTGTGAGTTGACATAAATAATTTTTATGTTTGACATTTACGAAATGGGACGCTTTACACTTCAACAAAGTTTGGAAATAATAAAAATTTACTTCTAAAGTGGTGAGTTTTTTACTAAAACGGTAAGAAATTTACGAAACAAATTTGATAGAAAAAAAGTGCTTTTAACACAGTTTGTGAAGTGAGTTTGCAAAATTAGACCATTAGTAGATAAACAACACGTTCACGTTCCCGTCTAGTATGCTTAGCCAAAAAAATTAATGCTGTTGCTCAGACTGTGCGTGAACATACATCAACATCAACTTGTCATCGTTCTCAGGAACTAAAAATTTCTTGCACTTTTCTCAAGAAAATTTTGCATAAAGACTTTGGTTTGAGGGCTTACAAAGTTTGATTAGTCCGAAAAATAAAGCCTTACGACCATCCGATGCGTTTTCAGTTTGCTCAATAGGCTAAAGATTGTTTGGCTGAGGATGAGCATTTTTACAAAAAAATTGTGTTTCTGATAAAGCCCATTTTCATTTCGGAGACTATAAGCAAATTGTTGCATTTGGGGATCAGAGAATCCACACATGACTATTGAATGGCCTATGTATCCACAACAAGTAACCGTTTAGTGTGGTTTTTAATCCGGTGGCATTATTGGACCATTTTTCTTAGAAAATAAGCAACGAGCTGCCGCTACTGTCAAAAGCAAATGTTACAAACAAATGTTTGTTTCCAAAAACTATAAAATGGATAACAATTGGTTACAACAGGATTTGCCATACAGCCAACGTAACCATCTATATTTTGCACACTGTTTTTGAAAATCAAAGAATCGGCCAAAATGCTGATGTCAATTGGCCTAGGAGCTGTAATTAGACCCCGTTGAAATTTTTTAGTAGGGAAACCTTATGAATAAGTGTTACGCTAACTACCTAGAGACGATTGATGTTTTGAAACACAAAGTCAAAATTGCCATTCATGCGAATGAAAAATGTACTAAAAAAATATGTTAATTGGATGGGTTACTGTCAAGCTAGTTGAAGCAGTCATTTGTGTTTTATTCTTAAATAAAAATGTTAAATCTTTCTAATAAACTCATAATTTTGAATTCAAATTCCAAAAGTTAGATAGCCTACTTTTTATATTGCTAAAACTACTTTTAATAGACTGAGATTTAGTAAAACAATTTATGATTAAAAACAATTACAAAACTGAATAATTACTGCTGTACTTTAGTTCTAAAAGACTAAATTATAATATTGTAATTCAAATTTTATTACTGTTGGTTTACTTTTAAAAAGTATGAGTAGTATAATTTTTTTTTTGTGCAATTAAATAAAGTGAGGTTTTTGGTTAGTTATTATTGGTACTAGTAATAAAATTATTTATATCTACGTAGTTACTTTTTAATTGTGGTGAGCGGGTTGAATATATTTTGTTTAAAATTCAAAGAATATTAAACTTTTGACAGGTTCTTTTAAGGAGGTTATTGAACAAAAAGAAATTTGCTTAGTTATCTTTGTTTACTTAGTATATCCTCTTAGTTTATTTTATATTTAATCAAAACCAGAAATTTTCTTGGTAAAGAAAACTCTTAACGATTTCTTTCGCCTTTTACGTATTAATAGTGCCGAGCTTGAACTGACTTTTGCTTTAAAATTGTGTCCCAGGTTTTTTAAGCGTGTTTGCTCTTTTGCTTCTTTTGCATGTTTAGTGATGATCTTATCTTACAAAATGTTTTACTTGGATTTAATTAATTCTAATACTAATACATCCAGGTTGATCTGGTTACCAAATTTTCTACATGCACTTTATTTTGTTTTACAAACAAATATGTTCTGGGTTATTAGTAAACACACGTATCTGTTTTGGTAATATTTATTTGCTTTATGTAGGTTCTAAAAGATCTGTATTTTGTCAGCACTTGCGTTAACCAGTAGTTAAAGTTTCTGTGATCGCATTTTATCAATTTTTTCAAACTTGGTATAAGCTTTTTAGTTTATTGTTTCTTTTTAGTACTTCCAAACCACCTCTTTTGCTACACATTAATCCCATTTTTTTCTTATTTTTGTTTTTTTTAAAGCAATTTTATCTGGGTCCGTGCACTGGTGTTTTTCTTTTTGTTTTTTGATTTTTTACCAACAGAGCTTCTGGAGGTACTCTCGTAATAGATAATGCCACTGTCAATTTTGTTCTGTACGCTTTGCTATTTGTAATTTTATTTTCTTCTGTATACCAATTAGCATATTTTTTTGGTTCCAAGCATAGTACCAGATTGGAGCTCCATTCAAAATATTACTTTACACTGTTAAGCAAAAGACTTTAGTAGTGAGTAACCGCGGCTGTTAAAGTACACTTTATAGTGTTTCACCCAGTTTAAAAGTTTTACCACGTGTCCAATTTAAATGATACATATTTTTTCTTTTTTTTTTGCATTACTAAAATTTTATTTGGTTGCCAATGTCAGTAAGATGATGGTCATGCAACGGTTTTTTTATATATACATATATATGGCCTTTGTATGAGTCAAGTCTGCGGAATGAATTTTTTTTTCTCAAACCATTGATAATGCCCTTTTCTACATGAATGCTGATCATGAAATTTTTTAGTTAGTCTTTTTCGAGTAATAAGCAATCAAAATTTGAAAACTTTGAAATTGAGTTTTTTACGTTTTTTACATTTTTTGATCGCGTGTAACTTCTCAAGATTGCGTTTAAAAAAAACTATAATTACTTTTTTTTAAATGTCCAAACAAGTTTTTACAAACAAAAATTTTTTTTCTTAAATTTTGCGCTACTTTAAAATTTATTTTTTTCAAATATAGCTAAAAACGTGGTTTTATATGTGCAAAAATTAAAAATTTCAGCTCTGTTTTGAAATATATCTTTTGTACATATAAAAGCACGTTTTTATCTATATTTGTGAAAAAAAACACTTTTTATCTTTTTTTTAAGAAAAATTGTCTTTTAAATTTCTGCAATATTTTTAAAATTTAAGGAAAAAAAAATTGGCTGTAAAAACTTATTTTTTGGACAATTTTGAAGAAAAAAGTACCCAATATTTTTTTTTCAAAGACAATCCTGAGAAGTTACAAATAATCAAAAAAACTAAAAAAAACGTAAAAAACTCAATTTTTTTCAAATTTTGATTGCACATTACTCGGAAATGGTTTATTAAAAAAATCTGAAAAAATTTACGTATTCAGAATTTACGTAGAGAAACGATTTTTTAGTGGTTTTACAAAAAAAAATTCATTCTGTACACTTGACTCATACATGGCACATATAGCACTTTCAAGACGTCGTCGTACACTACATTCTAGGAAAAATTATTTTTTCAAAATATTATCATTAGAGTGCCGAGAAATGTTTTTTATGTAGCCTATTTATTGCCACTCAGGAGGTACAGAAAAGTTAAGTTAGTATGTTTTCTGCGCAGCGATATAATGCAATCTATTTTATCCTGCTAAAATCTATCGATTGACTAAAATTTATTTTTTTTTTGTTTTATTGGCTAGCTTGTTGCTTTGCATGATCTAGTGCCGCGACTAGGTACAGAGAACTTTTTGTAGAAATTTTATAAAACAAAATACCAAAGCTTGTACGAGCTGTTACATCAGATTAGTCAAGTACATATTTAAAATGGATTTAACGTGTTTTCCAACAATAGGAACAATTTCAATGTAACGCATTACATTCTACGGAATACACCTATTTAGGGAGATTTTAGATATTTAGCAACTGTATAAAAAAAAACTTGCCTCTAAAGAGTGCAGGTTTTATGTTAACTTTAAAAAGACAAATCAAAGCTTTAATCTCTGTATCAACTAAGCAAAAACTTTTTTTTTAAATTATAAATAGATATTTAGACTCTCTTCTAGCTTCAACACAAATCAGCTTAATGGTGTTAGGCCTGAGTTTGTATTTACATTTCTGCGTTTTGTTGGCGGTAATTAATGGTTAGTTGTTTGCCGAGAGATACAAAACTTGTTGCAAAACCAAATGCTGTAGAGCAACTTAGGAATTTAACAAAAAAATTTGACGGACGAATAGGTACAGCGCAAAACTATTGGCAATTCTCGACAAAAACAGCGTTTTTTAAGTTATGTTAGACAAGAACTTGATCACTTTTAAGGTTTTTTGGATTCTGTGACTTGTTTAACGATACGCGCTCAAAATAAAAAACTTTTATTGAGATGCATGATTTTTTTTAAATTCTTGAAACATAAATTTTCGAATTTTTTAAGGGACATAACATGCGGGAAAAATAATTTAAAAAATCTAGTATTATTTTTTATTGGTGAAAATTACAACAAACTTGTTGTATCAAATATGATACACCATGTATAAAACGTTAATATATTATCTAGTTATGAAAAAGTTTAAAGCAATTGGATGTTCGGTTAAAACATAAATTAACTTTACATTTGGTACAAAATACATAGGTTAGTGCCTTGCACGTCGGTAGTTTACATCTTCCGCGTGTTTCCAACCACTGTGGCCAATGATCTGTTGAATCCTTTTGTACATCAATTGGTGGAATCATCACATTACGTTTCTTTTTCTGCTTCAGTTTTAGTGCTTCTTCTATATCAGAAGATGGGCGACCTCTTTTTACGGCAGTTTTACCCAGTTTACAAAGGCACTGCATAATTTCAATACGGAATTTTTTTTGATTCAGGGGTTTTTGGTTATTTCTTACCAAATAAACTTTTCGATATAAAATCCAGGCATTTACAGTAGCTACGTCTAATAAATGGTAAAACAATCTAAAGTACCATTTTTTTGATTTTAACTTTATTCTATGGCGACCAATATGACTGTCAAATAAGTCAACACCACCCATATGCTTGTTGTATACTGAGACTACGTGAGGACACTTGACTTCCTTATGTTTTTTATGTTTTCGATCATACCTTACCACTGTGGTTTCTGGTTGTTGGCCACAAAAAGTTGACATCAAATTAACAATTTTGTTATCTTTCCAAGCTAAATTTGAAATTTCCACTTCATCAATAGTTGCTACAAATTCAGATGATGTTCCTCTAGGTTCTTTCTTGAAATCTCGCTCAGAAGGTAGTTTGCATTGTGGAATTCTATTGCGTCTTACAGTGCCTAATGGTAATATGCCTTGTTTATGAAGGTATATCATAAGAGGTATGGATGAAAAATAGTTATCAAAAAAAAGTTTGTAATTCTGATGTTTTGGGATATATCTTGCTTGTCGTACAACCACATTTGAACTTGCACCAAGATCTGGTTCGTTAGCAGGTCGCGCAAGAGGTTCGTTTTCTTGGCCAGTATATACTTTGAACTTGTACGCATAACCGGACACGCCGCATAAAAAGAATAATTTGAATCCCCATTTATGGGGTTTGTTCTGCATATATTGTTTTAAATGATGTCTAACTTTAGTAGCACAAATTTGTTCATCTACTGACAAGTTCTCATCCATAGGTATGGACAAAAATTTTGTTTGCAAACTATCTATTAGCGGCCTTATCTTATAAAGTTTATCAAATCCATTTTCGCCTGCTCTAATTTGCTGGTCGTTATTATTGAAATGTAATAAAGACCGAATTTTTTCGAATTTATTTATAGTCATAATTTCTTTTATAAAATCACTCCCAATAATATCTGACCAATAATCTCTCAAATTAGTGCAATATGATACTGAAGTAAATATGCAAATGCCAAAATATTTTCGAATATCATCCATGCTTATATTCTCTGCCTTATTTGGATTGCGCTGAGTACTATAAAGGGATGTTTCGAATCGAATTTTTTCTATGAGTTCGTCGTCGATAAAGTATTTAAAAAACTGATATGGGGTTTCTAAATTCAGTACTTCTTGCGAAAGATCAATATTTGCCATAAACTTTTTATTTTCTTCCGGATAATTCAGATTACTCTTTCTCCAGGTTATTTTTTCCTTTACAATTTTTTTCTTACCTGGAAGGCATGATTTCGTTGCTAACGGTCCAGCTATTGAAATACTTGAGCAAATTGGCACTTCGGGTTCTAAAACATTATTATTTTCGTCATCGGAGGACGATTCAGATACATATTCCGGATTGACCGAAGCATCAATATAATCGTCATCAAAATCATCATCATCATCTTCTTGATCATCCTCACTTTCCACCGGTATATCAAAATCAATCAGTTCTCTTTCTATTTGTAATTCTTCCTCGGTAAGAGGTCTCTTCTGTTCATAATTTTTCCAGAAATTACTCATTTTGTCTGAAAACCAGTTTCATATAAATAATATTATAAGAAGCAAAAATACTATTACAGCGCATGGTGTATCAGATATGATACATAATACAAAACAGCATATACAGACAAATATTTTAGTTGCTAACAAAAGTGACTCAATAATATAATTATACTCACATTGAGAAATATAGACAATTTTTCTGGAACCCGACAACTATTCACATAACCAAAAAAGTTGCAGTCAAAACACGCGGTGTGTAGCGCCTGACGCCGATGCTATTTGTAACGGAATAAATATAGGCAACAACAAACACCAGTTTGAATTTTTGTTTTTACTTTATTCTACACAGCCTGCGTCACATATGATATAAGTTTTAGTACTCAATTGTAATGATAGATGTCGCAAGTCTCTAAATTTCTAGTTGTATCATATATGATACTCTATGCATCTAAGGGTTAAGAAATGTATTGTTTTGATGCACATTAGTCTAGATCTCTGCAAAACAAACGCAAAATTGAAGTGAAATTTTTAAGACAGTAAAAATGCACGCACAAAATGCTGCTACAAGGTATTTTTGCTCGCAGAAGTTAAGAGTACTATAGTTTTGACTAAAGCCCGTCTGATTTTTAGTTAACAGGCCGCGATTATTTAGCATTTACACAAAACGTTGTTTTTTTTTTCAATACGGTTTTTACTTTTTTGATCATGCACTTATAATCATACATTATATAAATTTTGAACGTTTAAAAAAAAAAAAATTTTGCTGCGTTAAGGTTTTCTTAAAACAATTGAAAGTATTTTTTTGCTTTTACAAATACTTGTATTTTGTCATTATACCAAAGAACCTACGGACTGGCCAGCTGATTAGACTTTAGAATAAATGCTTTTGCTGTTTAGAGTAATAATGTTGTAAACATCATGGCGGTGCAATCAACATATACGGAGTACGGATTGTTTGACGCAGTGATTTAAGTTGTAATAAAAAAAATTATTGATGCTGCAAAGGTTGTCTAGTACATGCAACAACAAACGTGTAGTTATATGTGTAAAGAATAAAAACAAATCTGCCAATAAATTTGTTTTCTTGCTACTGAAGCGTGTTGAGAAAGGCAGCGTCGTTTTGATTAACGCTTACATCTATATTGAAAAACTCTAAAGCGGATAGTGAGCATTAACATTGCTCACCATCAAATAAGCTTGTAGAAACTGCAATATAAGTAAAGAACCTTAAATCCAATTAGAATTAGATATGTAAAAATTTGAAAGGTTAAGTGGGAGAACAGACTTTTAAATGTATTCATATATGTAACAGAAATAAAATTTATTATTATTATTATTATTATTATTATTATTATTGAAAGTCTAACCAAATAATAATAAATAATAACAACTTCAACCAAAACCTGAGAAAACAAAACAACAAATTAAATGATTGATTTTATTGCTAAGCTTATTGTCTCTTACATGATCAGGCATCTATATAAAGATAGACTTTAGTCCAATTTGTCAAGAAAAATGCTAAAACTTGTACGAGCTTGATTGATTACATGGACTAAATACTTAAGGTAGCATTCATTAATTTCAAATTCAGATAAAAACTATAAAAGAATTGTGCATTCAATAATTGAAAAAAAAATAGTTTTTAAAACCGTTTGTTTACAAACGCGGACAAGTGTTTTGTTTGCTTTAGAAGGTCTGATAAAAATAATGTAAAATTAGCAAGTAGAAATACTTCCCAGAGTCGTCTTCAAATACCATTAGATTTGTAGTTTGACAAGCGGTTAGCAGTAGTGTTTACAATTTGCAGCAATAACTTGGTGCTATCTAATAGTTGGTTGGTTGAAAGCTTTAAACTAATACTTTTAATAAGAATTTTTTAACAAAAAAGTACACCGCGCAGCCGTAGTCAATTTCAGATAAGATCAAATATTTGTACAAGTTGTACAACCGCAACAGTATTTTTTATGCATTCTAGTTGATGTTGGCCATAAATTTGATTACTTTTAAAGTTTTTTTAGTTTAACGATATTGCTTTATTAAGCCTTAAGACATAGATTGTAGGACGTACGTAATTTGGAAACCAAGTGCAAGGTCTTTTTAGGCGGCAAATATTTACGCACAAAGTTTATGTTGCAAAAAAATGAGTGTCACTTCCTTTTGCTTCATTTTCTCTGTCTATAGTATAAGGTACGTTATTTGGTTTTAGTACAAAAGTTGTACCTAGCTTGATAGCTGTTTTCAGCTAAAAAAAATTGTAGGGCAAATAGTTTGAGAAGCAGAAGTTTTAACGCTTGAATTGTTGACTATAATTTTTAAAAAGTTACTTGCAGATGCAAGTTATGTTGCCAATAGGTCTGTTCTAACATTTAATATAGACGGTTAGCAACTTTTGTTTGTATTTACAGTTTGAACGGTTTGCAAACCTTACAAATCGTTTCTTAGAAATACTACTGCGATGTTGACATTTTTATTATTTGAGTTGAATACTTTAGTATCTAACTACAAAGAAAGGACTGTCTAACCCTGTTAGCAATAGTTTGAATTGCAATATATTTGTTGGCGTGCTAAATTTAACATACAAAAAAATATAGTATTAGTTTGCTGAGATACAAGAAAACTGCAAAAACAAAAATATAACCAATTAATTTTTATATTATTTCTACTGTACAATGCGTTGTTAATTGATAACGGTCTTAGGCTTTATTTGGATACAAGTTTTAAAATTAAAACGAGTTTTTTGGAAATTTAGTTTTTTTTATTTTAATGTATTCTCTCGAATAGTCAACCCAAACATTAGATAACAAAAAATTAGACGCACCAAATCTCTGCTCTTTAGTGGATGTACTTTTGGATGATTAAGTTGGTTGGAGTATTTTATTTTTTAAATATTTTTTGAGTTGTTATGTTGGCTTTTCTATTTTGGACGACGGTGTGTCTTCTTCTTCTTTGCAGTACAAGCAGTTTTTAACTTATCTTAGTTAAAATCTTTGCAACTATTTGTTGCAGCTTTGCACTTATTCTTGGTTAGTCTTGATAAAAAAAAATTATGTACTTTTGATCTGCTGGCTTAATTTTATATTCTGTTTTGGTTGGTTTGGACATAAGATCATTGATAGATTTTCCTACTAAAAGGCCAACAAAAATACTACGGAAGACATCTCTACAAGGATCAATAATCTTAATGTTATTTCTAATGTTATGAAGAGTTAAACTTTTTTGAAAGAAGCCGATAGATTTAAGCAGCAGGAAGGAAGTTTCTTCATATATTTGTGCATAGGCTTTATCAACTTATTGTATTTTCTGCAAACCAAAAACAATATGCTTAACACATCCTGACCTTTGTTGACAATAAATGTATTTTTAGTTTTGATACTGAGTATTTGACTTTGATGCCATTTTTTTTGTGGTGTCTAAATTGATATTAACTACTTTATATAATTATGTTTCTGCATCAAGGCACAACCCTAATACTATTTTCGGTCAGATTTAATTAAATATTTATTAATTGAATTTGGCACGGATGCTTTTTACAACTTTATTGTAAATTCAAGCAAAAAAAATCAATGACTTTAACAATTAAAAAAACAATAAGTGAATTTTAAATTTTGTCATAATAAATCAAAATCATTTTGGAACATTAATTTAATGATATTAATATACAAAAATACTTTTATCTTGAATTTCATTTAATTGATATTGCTTTACGATGTGTTGCTGTATTTAATACAATTTATACAAGATAATTAATCATATTACTTTAATAACATTTTAATTAAAGTATAGATGTTATGATCAATGAATTGAACGCACGTTACAGTAAAAGCGTTTGTGTCGGTATGTCAGTCACGCTCAATTAGTATGTTATTGCAGGGATATATAGAATGATGTTTTGATCAAAGATTAATTTTGGCAAATTTAGGGATTAATGAAATGTTTATCATGCAATTTGTAAACTAGTTGATAGTATAACAAACTACATTTTACAATTAAAATTGTTGAATTTAAAACTAAAACTGTATTCAGGCTGTGATTTTAAATTAATGTTAATCCTATTAATACCACTAGTTTTATAGATCAATTAAAGTTAGTATGAATTAAAAATATTTTAATAAATTTAACTTGAATAATATTTTGATGTTTTAATTATTATTAGCAATAAAAAAATTTTATACGCTATCGTAAAACTTTAATCAAGCAACTATATAAAACTAGTATACTAGTTTATTCAAGTAAGAATATGGCGGCATGACATGAAAGATTTAGAGCTGTTTGAGTTTTGTTAAAATAGTTTATTGTGTAGTTCCACTTTATAAGTTGCGCGGATATATTTATTGTTTAAATAAGTTATGCTGTTTTACTTAACATTTGTATAAGCGCCGCGATATGGTAAAAGTTTTATTGCCATTATTTTTTATTGTGGAAACTTATGCATGTTAAGTTTGTGTGGCGGTGTGGTATTTATGTTTTGCAGCCGGAAACATCCTAGCATTGGGAGTGTAGATAAGTTTGCTAAGAAGCGCAATTAAAATTTTGAATAGGAAGTAAATATTTAGTGTTTTGCAAAAATAGTGTTTAGCTGTATCGCGCATATCACAACAGACAAAGACAATAATTTTACATTCAATACTTATTGTATCTAGACTATTTCCAATATTTTATAAATGAAACTGTTTTATATTTATCATAATTATAGATTAATATTATATATTTAGTTTTCCAATAATTTTTATTACTTACATTTTCAATTGATTTGATATGTACATATCATTTACATAAGTTTCTGATAAATACATATTGAAATTAATAGAAAATTTAAATAAATAATAATTATTGTAAAATTAATACGTACTATGATCATAATTGTTTGCTATTTAATATTATCAGAATACTTTATTGAATATTCTCCCAAAAAGTATAGTTTCATTAATATTTATTGCTTGGTATACACGAATCTGTAGAAATAAATTTTAAATTTATAGTTCTAAGACTTAGGTCAAATATGTATTGTAGGTAATTAACATTAATTTTAATATCCATGTCATTAGGTCAGTAAGGGTAGTTACCTTAATCCTTGTAGCTCGGAGGCTGTTTATTGGGGTCTTGGGCTAACTGATACCAAATATGCTATGTATCGATTACCTAATTGCTGTAGATAAATTTCATTATCCAATTAAAGGCTTTAATCTAAGATTCCCCTGATACTCGTATGCTTATAATTATTTTTCTCTATGGAATAATTTATTATTATTTTTACTTGTAATGGATTTATTTTAAAATAATATTAAACAAATAAATCGTAAAATTTAATTTATTTAAATGAAGTAGTAGTGCTTTTAAACTATAATAATTTATATCAGTGTAAAGCTAAAATTAGAATTAACATATATGGTCGAAGTCACGTTCAATGCGTTAATCTGTAGTCTAGACTGTCGGTTCAAATTCTCTCACAAAGTTTATATTACGAACAAATAATGAATCTTCTTGAGCTGATAAACTTCTGAGATCATATATGAATTAGAAATATTACGCACATAGAGATTAATAATTTATGGAACAGTTTATTATTAATTAAGTGGTTTTATATTCAACAACTGACTGTATTCAGTTAGATTACATAAATAAAAAGCATTCAATAATTGTATGTATATTATGTAAACCTAATTAATATAGTACAAAAAAGTCTATTGGTGTTTGCTAATGCGTATGTTGTTGATTGTAAATAAAAACATATCATTAAGTTATATTAAAAAAAAAAAAAATACTACGTGTATATATGTGTGTTATCGTGAACTTTACAGTTTGCAGATCTTATTAATTTACAATATACTTACTATACTTTTGTTTGAAGACCAAGCAACTATTAAATTTCTAAAGGTGTTGCTTTTTTGTAACGCTACCACTACATTTTTTGTAGTTGCTTAATTTACTTTAGCTAAATTTTAACATTGTAGCAAATGCGTTTAAAACCCATTTTTATACTGCCAGCATGACCGGAATTGCCTTTTAGCATATCTTCAGTCATGCGCTGTCCATTTTGTACTGCTGTGTTTGTTTTGCTTTTATGCTCACAATTTTGTTGATGTAGCTGTTAATCTTTTCATTGCTTTTGCTTTTCAGAATTTTGGTTAGCGTAATCATCTACTTGAGATTTTCTTTAAGCTTGTTGTGTTAGTTTTTTTTTTTGAAGTGGAATACCGTGCGTGCTGTGGTGTTTTTTCACTGTAGTAGGAACAGTATCCGTTCTATCTAGAAATCTTTTCAAGTACTTGTTAAAGCTTTTGTGCCCTGTTAGTTAGTACCTGCAAGAGAAAATCATTCTTTTTTTGTGTTTCCTCCCATAGGGTGTAAAACCAATGGTATTAGTTTTTTTTTTCTACGCTTGTCCTTTCTACAATTTTTTTTCTCTCGTCTGCCATGAGGTTTAGCGGTATCACTTTTTCAAATATCTTGTTGTTTACCGTCGTTACATTTAGCGCAAGTTTTCTTTGCGTGCTTTCCAATTTATTTTTTTTTCTTGATTTATGGAATTTTGGGTTTTTTGCTTAGACAGATGTGGCGTATAGAATGGTCTATTTTGCCGCGGTTGTTAATATTTTTTGCTCTTTTACATATTGTCTATGTGAGTACAGAAAGAGAGGTTCTTATTAAAATCCATGCTTAGGTGTTTGGTGGACTCCTGTCTTATTAGTTATTTTTAGTACGCCGTTGTAGAAAATATTTTACAATTGTGGTCCTAGCACTGCGAGATCCCTGTTGTAACTTTTTACTTTCCTCCGTCATTGTACATAATCTATCTGTTTTTCTTTTATTATTATGACGCGCTGTTGAATGCGTTTTTGGTGTTGATGTTATTCATTGAACAGTATCCTTTGGTCCAGCGGGTATATTTTTGGCTATTGATTTTACTATGCTTTGCGGCTGTAGGGTACTTCTTCCTTTTCTGAATCCAAACTGGTTTTTTAAGAGGTTTTTTTTTATCTAGTCTAGCCACAGTCGGTTGTTTCTGTATTTTTCCTTTTGTGTCAGGCTAGTAGACTATGTTGCGCGATTTGTTTGTAGACCGTCTAGAGACACGGTTTATAGACCGTCTAGAGACACCGTTCTTTGTCTCGTCTAGTGTCCACACTACAATGTGAGTTTTGCAGTCGCATCTTTGCTGTCCACCATAGAGGACATTGTTCTGTGTAAAATGAATTCTTGTTTAATGTTTATTACAAGTAAAAGAACGCAAAAATGTAAACGTTGGTTGACGCGCGCAGTGCTCGCAGAAAGACCTCAGGTCTTTTCTTTGGTAATGTATTATTAAATAAATTAAAACTGGAAGACGCTAACAATAAGACGCATGGTAATCTTCAATTAGTTTTAAAACTTTTTGTTAGACCACAAAAAAACTGTAAAACTAGAAAATAACTTTAACCCGCTAACCACACTCAGTAGGTGGAGACAGACTGGGACGTCTTGCTTCTAGACGCCGAGTGACGTCCACACTGCTAAAATGTTGCGCAACTTGTCTAACGTTGCATAGACATGTCTACGTAGACAACTTGAGACACGTCTCCGAGACCAAAATTGCGCAACATGTCTATTAGTGTGTACTAAACTCGTCGTTATCATTGTTTGATGTTTTTTTTTTATCAAGTATCAGTTTTGCTCTGCTAAGAGCGCAAACATTAAAGCCATGCTACTTTATTTTGTATTTAAAAGACCTTTCAGTGCACACACACATGAACATCAAAAGCAACAAGCGAATAAGGTCAAATCAACACCGATGGCTCAAAATCTTATTGACACTCTAAAGAGAGAGAGTTTATTTCCAAAATCTAAAGATCTTGTTATCCTTAGCACTAAGAATATATACGACTAATATCTAGTGCAAAATAGTCTATGGGGTAATAAAAATAGTAAGAAATATCTGGTAAAAACGTGCAAATCGTAACAGACAGCAGAATAGCAAATTTTTGCTAAAAAAAAGTCTTAAATTACATAAAAGCTTGCGCAAATAGCATTGAGTTAAGAGTGAAAGGGCACTTTAACATATAAGGTATCGTAAAGGTTGATGGATTTGCATAAAAAGGTTTAACCTTTAAAATGTGTAGATCTAAACCTTAGACCGCATTACTACTAAAAAACCTCATTATTATACTAAAAGCAAATACATACAATGGATTTAAAACACGATAATAAAAACCCTAGTTGTGAACTGGCAAAAGAGGCAATGATCTTTTATAATAACTAAACACCGACTACTACTTAAGACTAAAATAAACTTGAAAATTATAACAAAAATTCTGACAGGGCACTTACAGTTATAGAATGTGAAATAAACTACGATAAGGAATTAATAATTTGACATGGCCATTATAAGCAAAATTGCTCCAAACATTGTCCTAGCATACATCAACCACATAGGTAGAAAGCTGAAACAAAAAAGTAAGATTTAGTACTGGAGGTGATACAAAATGCATAATGAAACCTAAGAACAATAAAAAAGTTTTTTCTTTTTACTGTAATTCAGATCTACGTCCAGTTCATTTTTGTTTTATTTTTGTTCTCTCCTGGACAATTTTAGTTGTTTTGGCGTAATTTTTTAGGCAATTTTGTATTATTTTTTTCTTATACATCGTTTTTTATTTTTTTAGTTTGTTTTACTTGGTAGTTTTTCCTTTTTTGATCATTTTCTTTAGTTCATTTTTTTGTTGTATATTTCGTATCTGTTTTTATTTTCTTCTGTGCAGTTATTTCTTTTGTCCTTCAATATTTTTTCAGATTTTTTTGCAAACTCCGGGGTTTATTCTTTTATGGTCTCTTTTTTTAAAAGTTTTATGCATTTATCTTTATCTATCTTATTTAAATGTCAGCATTTTTTATCTGTTCCCAGTTTCTGATTTTTTTATGTTTATTTTTTTTTAGATTTTTTTATGAAATTGTCTAGTTTTTTTAAATTTTTTCTTGAAGCCGTTTCATATTTTTTGCCAATTTTTGATAATCTTAGAATTTACGTATCCTTTGAGGCCATTGGGTCTTACGAGAATGTTGTCTGTAGGATTTGCGTCTGCCGCCTGTCGGGCGGCTAGATTGGCTAGCTTTTTGCTCTTGATACCCACATGACCATGCGTCCAGACAAAGATAACTCTTTGTCTAAACCAGGCCAAACGAGATATTGAAATTTGTACAAACTGGGCTAATGGATTGACCGAGTACATAGACTGTGTACTCAGGAGGGCACTTGGCAAGTCGGAACAAAAGAGGAACAAACTGTCAAATGACGTCTTACAGTATAACAGAGCAATATAATTATGCGATGTATACGGAGGCATTTTCTAGTCCCCGATCCGTTTGCAAACCGTGACGTCGGGGCAAGTTTTTTGTTTGCTCAGGGAGGTTAGATTGAAGCAAATTTTTTCCTTGACATAATCTAGGGTGAGAACTTGCCAGAGCCGACCTCAAATACCTTTGGATAAATTACATTAAGACTCCTCCAACTCTTCCGCTCAGACGCACACTGGCCTACTGACGGTAGGCTTGTTTCAGTCTGTTTTTGCGTTGCTGCATTTGTTTGTCGGTTGTTGTGACTTTTTTTTTACAAAGCAACTGCGACAAGCGTTTTGCGGAGGCGCACGGGTGACTTGCAGCAAACTTGGTGCATGTTCCCGTAGCGTATCTGATGCCTGCGTTGTGGACTGCGTCTAAAATTTTCAAACCGGAATTTTCTTGCGGATGAGTATACAACGCAGCCGCAACAGTACCTTTCTCCATGCCGCCCAGTTGATGTTGTTAATTACGTTAAAGGCTTTTTTGCATTTTGTGACTGCCTCTCTACTTTGTCTATGGTGATCTGGAGTTGAAATTGCTTGCCATGTTGATTTTCAACCACTAATGCTGCAATATAATTTACTGCAATCGCAATAAAAAACGTTTCCTACTCTTACTTTAAACTTGCAGTCTTGCATAAAAGATTGATGAAAAAGAGGCATGCGGTCCCTGAATCTCCAAGCGTATAGCATCTGCAAAATTCCATAACGCCAAGTCATGTCATACATTTTCTCTAGGTCGAAAAACGCCGCTACAAGGAGTTTTTTTTTCAAGAAGGCGTCTTGGATAGAATTTTTTAAAAAGAAATAACGGTCAACGGTGCGGTCGTTTTGTCTGAAATCTGTCTAGTGTTTAGCTAAAAGACTGCGATTTTTCAGCATCTACAACAAACGGTTGTTGATCATTTTTTCTAAAATTTTACTGTGACAACAGGTAAGCAAAATTGGTCTGTAGCTGTTTACATAGTTTAGATCTTTACCCGGTTTTAACAACGATAAGAGAATGGTCTTTCTCTAACATTCCGGGTAGACGCCTCTTTTCCATATTATCAGGTTGTAGATTTCCAGCAACCGCTTCGCCATGCAGGAAAGAACTTGCTGGATAATCTGATAAAGCGCCTCGACTAAATGCGAAAGAGGTGTCCATGTTTGATAGCCGTTTTGAATTCTTTTGAGGAAAAAAAAGAGTTGTAGGGCAAAGACCCGGGGAAAAGAGTTCTAACGGAGTTTCTAATTGTTCTCTTTGACGCAAAAATGTATCACTATAATTTTGAGAGCTACTAGCAGATGCAAGTTGAGTTGCCAACGCGTCTGCAATTTTGGCCGTTTTGGTGACTTTTTGTCAGTCGACAATTAGGATTGGAGCCACAGAAAGAAAATTCGTTTCCAAACTGATCTTACCTTTTTCTACACTTTGCCGACCGAGTTGGTATATAAAATCAACTTTAGAAGCAACTAACGGACACTTAAAAATACTAAGAACATAAATAGAATATGCTTTAAAAACTATGATATCAGGTACTCTTTATCAAGGACATTAACTTAGACAACGTTAGAATAATCAGTAATTTATATTGGGATTAAAAGACAAACAGAAAAATTAAAAATAAACCAATAGAAGATATACAAAACTTAAAAAAAATATCAAACGATTAATGGACCGAATACGGCATATAAAAAACTTTAATAAAATTAATACTAATGGTATTTGTAAAAGTTTCTACAGCACCAGAACAAGATATATTTAGCAATAGTACTGCACACCCCAAGCTTTTAAATCACACCAAAAGATTGTACTAAATAAAATTTATAAAAAGTAAAATTTTTAACATAAAAAAAAGTTTCATATTTAGACCACATGATGTGAGGCCTCAAGGTCTCAAATACAAAACTATTTTGAGCTGCAGTCAATAAAGTCTGAATAGCTGATTGAAAACGCACTCATAAAAAAAAAGAAAAAATACGCATTAAAGCGCTGTGAGACAAAATATAACTGAATTTGTTTAAGAAAAAAACGTTTACAAATAGCTGGACTTTAGGTTTTCGAAAAATTTTCAAAAAAATTCTTAAATGCAAATTGGTCAGGTAGAAATTTTGGCTTAACATTTTTCTGCTTTTTAACAAAAAACACAGATATGTATTTTTTTTTAAATTTTGCAATTGCGTTTAATCTAAAACCTATTTGGATGTTTAGCTGTTCGAGGCAACGAAGTTGGCGTTGTCTGTTTTGGAAACGCAAATTTGGGTTTATTAAGTTACCTAGCATATCTAATATGGTTGATGAAGTGGATTTATAATTTAAAATTTAGAGATTTGATATGAGTAGATGACAATATTTAACCTCACATAATAAATTTGTTTTTGTTATTTTAAAATTGCAGAAGAAATTTGCTAACATTATTTTTATTGATCCCATATTAAATAAATGTTAGGACTAAAACTTCTGATTACGTGCGTGACTGTGTGGTTTGCTTGTTCTTTTGCATCTTAAAGAGGAGCTTTTTATGGTCTAGCCTGATGTGTCTTCATTGATGTCCATCTATTTAGACTCCTTGTCGATTAAGCCCACTTTTAAGGAGATCGTTGTAGTTCAATTGCTTAATTAATTAATTCAGTTGAATTAATTGTGTAGATGATATTGATTTGTAAATTAATGCAATCATTTGCATTTTTAAGGCTTTATTTTTGTCAACATAAAAATTGTTACGGCACTGCAGTCTACACGATTAGAAACAGTACATATGGATAATCCGGCTCTTCATATACCAATTGTTTAACCTTGTTCAAAGACTTCAAAGTCGCCTGTCACTCATTTTTTTCTATAACTTTATCATTGAAATAGTACTAAATTAAATAAACTAGCGTGAATATGGTGTTAAAAGTAAATTATATCATTAAAAGGTTAGCAAGTAACAAAGATAAACTAAATATTTGAGTTTATCTATTCTGTTGTTTTAAACTGTGTAATTTAATTGTTGAATACGATCAATCTAACAATTCATTAGTATTACTTTGTATGTGTAGCTGATGACAATTCATCTTTGTGTTTAAATCTAATAAATGGTTTTGAAATAATAAAATTATTTAATTGAAGAAGCAAAAACCGTTAACAAGTTTGATAGTTATTTATTTACAACCAAAATTTGTGAGAGATGTAAAGTTACCTTAAAATAATTAATAGTTATTATTATAAGTTATTTAATCTAAACTATAATAATTTTAAATGCAAATATGATGATTCCATTAATTTAAGAACAAAACTTATGTGATGTTATAATTTGCTCAATCTGCATAACGTTATTGTTATAGTCTAAATCATTACCTGCACGTAATCCACAAAACCATCTATATCGTTTAGTAAATGAGTTTATTGGCTATTACAGCCAATGATTGTATATTTCATTGCCAATACTGTTATAAAATTTATGAAATAGTTTAGAATTAAATTTAATATTATTATTTATTAACCTTACATTTTTATTTACAATTAATAGAATATTTTAATCTTGTTAGAAGAAGTGTATAGTATGTAAATTCAAATAGCAATTTATTGTTGATTTGAGAGGAATCTAAAGGATATGTACTGCTTATTTACTGACCTAGACATACGTAACTTTATCTCTCTGCAACAGTATCCACACTAACTAGGACTCGGGAAATATGATAGTTATATGTGTATATGACACTAGCATATGTCTACGACTCGTGAGAGCCATTCATATTTGCACAAATTTATAGATGAAATGTAGTCTGTAGTTGCAAACTCGTAGTTATAATAAATTTTGGTTGAACAATTATATGTGTTGGTTGTTTATGAATTTATTAGATACTTTAATCATATCGAATAATTAAATAGTTTATATTCTTTGAACTAAATTGGTTATCAGTAGTTGTTGAAATAATACATAAAGATTTAAAATACATTAGATTTGTAAGTAATTTAATTACGCTACAATTTTCTAATGGAAATCTGAATTAACAGGCTTTCACTGTATTTATGCATTAAACCGTGCTTGAATGTGCAGTGCATTCAATATTGAATTATTAAGTTGTTTAAAATGTAATGTATATAATTTATATAAATAGTATATTGTGTGATTAGTGTAATGCTAATTCCATCAATTAATAATGCAAGAGTGTTGCAAGCTGATAGAAGATGCCGTTTAAGAATTATTATTAAAATTAAGTTGCTTGATAATTTTATTACTTTTTGTACTTTTATAAATTCTTACAAGTTATTTGATATCTAATTTTTAACTACTACATATTAAGAAGCATTATTCAATCTTCTTTAATTTAATCTGAATGCGAAAAATTGTGTGAAATAATTTTTTTAGCTTTTGATAATTTGTATCTTTGTTGTATCTTTCTATTGAGATGGTACATAATAAATTGTAACACATTTTTTATTTACATACGTTATAGTAAATTGCTTTTTTTAATTTTTCAATATATTGAAAATGAGAATAACATTTGCAAATTTTATGCTTCAGATCCATCCAATTTAACTTTGAACTCTTTTATAGTTACTGAGATAGGTTGAGAAATGTAAACCCATTAATCTGCCAATCTTCCTTTCCCCTCGATTAAACCATAAGCGATTTTTTCTAAACTTTCACTTTAAACATTCCTTCCCAGTTTAAAAATTCTAGTAACATTTAAATAAATTTTATTATGACAAAAAATTAATATTTTATAATTCTAATAAATTATTTTGTTTCAGGTTAGTCACAATTTAGTTTTCCATTTATGGTGAGTATATTTTTAGTTGGTTAGTTTTAGTTTAATTTATTCTTACCTTGAAGGTAACTTTAAACTTGCTACCTAATTCTGTATTTCGTTTCCATCTCGATACTCATCAAGCTCAGTGAAACCAACCGCAATTGCTAAAATGTCAACGTTGCCGCATTTTCAAAATAGGGTAGTAAAATCACGATTACGCCAGTACGTGCGGGAGAAATCAATCGGCCATCGCTCAAATTAATCACTGTATAAACATTAAACTGAATTATTTTTTCTCTCTTTCTCTTTTTACTGTAAAGTGTTGCTTTTATCACAAAAGTGATTTGCTGATTAGCACATATATCACAGGTAATTTCCACTCAAACTAATGACATTAATTTAATTTAAAAAATAATTTGTTTAAAGATTTATTTGGTAATTTACTTGATATAACATAAATTTATTTTATACTAATCATAGATATATGTTAATATTATCATATCTTATATTCAAATTTTTGGATGTATATTTTTTTAAATTAAAAATTAGTGGATATTGCTTTGCATTGTTATTTAATATTTATTATAAACATCATTATCATAATATATATATGCATTATAAAGATGAAACCACATAATAGTTATATTTGATTCTATGGCATAAAATTACACAATTGAAAATCAACTCCAACTCCAAATCTAGATTTATTATTTCAATTGGATTTACATCGAAAACGTTACAATATAAATATTGATAGATATATGCATGTGAAATATATTCATAAAAAAATGCATAAATAAAATTTATGTTCAAACAATAAATACGAATCGAATAAATTCAATAAAATAGGGTTATGAATGGAAATTAACCCACAATGGTGCTCTGCAGCAACTCAGTAAACACTGCAATAATTTTCAATCCGAAACAATAAAAATTCACCGTTGCTTGTTTTGTAATATAGAATAAAATCAATTTGATATTAGTTCAGTGTACAAATGTTTTTTACAAAAGATTGAAGCGATGAGGTTTATCAACTGACCTAGTTTTGCATATTTACACTAGGTTGGTATATATAAAATGTAAATACATTTTATTGCATGATTGATAGTTCATTTAGATATAGAGATATGAATTAACTGATATTCGATTTTTCTATCAAATAACTATAAATAGTGGATTTGTATAAAACTTTTAAGTTTATCAGGATATTTATTTTACGTACATATACAGTGTGTCCATGGGCTTGTCATAATAATACGTTGAGAAACTCCAAATTTGTTGTAGAGGGTGCTTAAAAAATATAAAAATGCAATATTGACAGATAACATTTTTGTAAATCTAAATTTTTAAGTATTGTAAGAAATAGTCGATTTTAACAAAACGCGCCATTTGCGAATCGAGTATGTAAATATGAGTTTTGGACTTTTCAACCGAATTTTGCTACTTTGAAAATATTTTAATATTTTTGCTGTTACTTTTAAAGTTGCAATTTTTAACAGTTTATAGTGAATTTTGGTACTTTTTGATAATTTTTTATATTTTATAGCTAAATTATGATATTTTTGACAATTTATAACCGGGTTTTGTACTTGACAATATTCTGGTATTTTATTTTTGATGACCGGATTTTGATTCTGTCTGTTTTATAGTCGAGCTTTTTGATAATATTTTGATATTTTAAATCCAGTTTTTAGTTCTTTTCAACAATATGTTGATATTTTATAATTTGATTTTTGTATTTTTCACAATTCATTAAAAATTTATTTTGCTATTTTTAAGATTTTATAAAAAAAAAATACATTTTATGTAGTTTATAGCCAAATTTTAGTGATCTCTGTCAATTTTTTGAAATTTTTAAGCTAGATTTTTGACGTTTTGTAAACAAAGTTTTGCACTTTTTAATCATTTTTGTTGCAATTTTTAACAGGCTTAATGTTAAATTTTGGTAATTTTTTACAATATTTTCATACTTTTTGGACAAATTTTACTATTATTGTCATTTCATAAAAAGAATGTTGCACTCTTTAATAATTATAATCGTAAATTAGAGCTTTCTGACAAAATTTTGTTACTTTAAAGACAATTTTCAGTTTATTCAACAATATTTTGATATTTTATGATTGGATTTTACTTCATTGACAGTTTATGCCGGAATTTGGTTATTTCTAAGAATATGATTGATATTTTATGGCTAAATTTTGCAATTTTCAAGATTTTATAGACGTGTACAATTTTTAACAGTTTATAGCCGGATTTTGATGTTTTGTTTTTTTGCAAATATTGTAAGATTTTATGAAAAAATTGATTTTTTATAAATAAAATGTTGTAATTTTTAACAGTTTATGTTGAGTTTTGCTACTTTTCAACAATATTTTCATACTTTTTGGCCGGATTTGACAATTTTTTATATTTTATGAATATATTTATGTATTTTTTGACTAGTTTTGGCTATTCTTGACGTTTCATAAACAAAGTTTTGCACTTTTTAATTGTTTTTGTTTATATTTTGTTTATTTGCTCAAATACTGTAATACTTTATAACTAGTCCCTTCAAATTAGATATTTTTCAGAGAAATTTTATCCACAGTTTAGCGACCTGTATACTTAGGTGTATTTGAACTGTCTGAAAACTATTTTCACCCAGCGCACGCTGAAAAAAGGTGGTTTTAGAGTAATTGACATATTTATATCAATTTTTGCATTTTTATATATACAGGGTGTCCGGAAAATACGTGTACAACGTTTGACGACAGACTCCTGACGTCAAAATAGGTCGATCTAAGCCGACTTAGTTATATCCAAAATTGTCTCGTTTAGCCGGTAGAGGGCGTCAAAAATTTGTAAATATTAAAAAGAAATTACCTGTAACAATAATTTTTTAAGTGACCTTGTTGCTATGGCGTTTAATAATTTGACAATTATTGACAAATTGTCACCAGTCTATGAAATTTACTCAAGTATACGATCAACATTCTTGAATTACAAGTTCATTTTACCATTAAAAATGGAAAATTATACAAACTCTCAGAAAGTTGACATGCTCCTGGTATACGGGTTTTGTCAAGGAAATGGGCGTCAGAGTGTTAGGGTTTACATGGAGAGGTTTCCTAACCGTCGAATACCAAACCACCAAACATTTGCCAATATTGAGCGTCATCTTCGGGAAACGGGCAGTTTTGAGAAAAAGTTTGAAGGCAGGGGTCGTATGCAAACAACTCGAACTGTGGAAACAGAAGAGATGATTCTGGAAAGAGTTGAAGAAGAACCAAGTACCAGTACCCGTCTCTTAGAACGTGAGTTAAATGTTCCTAAAACGATTGTCAATGAGGTTTTAAGAGAACAGTTGTTACATCCTTACCACATACAAAAAGTCCAGGAACTTTTACCGACTGATCCCCCCATGCGGCTTACATTTTGTCAATTTATTAGAAACAAAAAAATCCTTGTTTCAAATTTTTGTAGAAAAATTATGTTTACTGACAAGGCATGCTTTACAAGATCTGGGGTAACCAATCTGCACAATGAACATATTTATTCCGATGAAAATCCACATGCCATTAAAGTTGCACATCATCAGCATCAATTTAAAATTAATATTTGGGCAGGTATTATTGATCACTACCTTATTGGTCCCATTGTTATTCCAGACAGGTTAGATGGAAATATTTATTTAAATTTTTTGCAAGACACATTACCAATTCTTTTGGAGAATTTGCCCCTTTTACTTCGGAGAGAAATGTGGTATATGCATGATGGTGCCCCGCCCCATTTTTCCGTTGCCGTTCGGCAATACTTACATCATCAATATCCCAACCGATGGATTGGAAGAGGCAATGATGCACCAGTAAAATGGCCACCACGTTCTCCTGAGTTAAATATGTGTGACTTCTTTTTGTGGGGCGCTATTAAAACAGAAGTTTACAAGACTCCGGTAAACACACGCGATGATTTATTGCAGCGGATTTTAAATGCAGGCAACCATTTTAATAATCCCGAGACATTAGATAGGGTCCAATATTATTTTTTAAATAGTGTTAATAAGTGTATTCAGCAAGATGGCGGTCATTTTACACATTTGCTTAAGTAATGTTTTTGTTTTACTTAGTTTCTTACAATAGATACTTTCAACTTTGTTATACTTTTGTTTTTTTTGACGCCCTCTACCGGCTAAACGAGACAATTTTGGATATAACTAAGTCGGCTTAGATCGACCTATTTTGACGTCAGGAATCTGTCGTCAAACGTTGTACACGTATTTTCCGGACACCCTGTATAATATTAATTCTATTAAAAATTGTAGAGTGGAAAATTTCCAATCGATATAGGTTATTTGAATTTTCCTATAGATTTCCGTTTTTCTTCTAGAAGACGTGGAAAATAAAGTTTTTTTTTTGCACTTAGAGCCGAAACTATGTAATTTTTGCCCAAAATGCATAGTTTTTGCTAAAATTGCAATAAACCATTCAAAAACTCAAAAATTGATATAAATATGTCTTTTACTCCAAAACCACCTTTTTTTATTCGTGCGCTAGGTGAAAATAATTTTCAGACAGTCCAAATACACCTAAGTCTACAGGTCGCCAAGCTGTGGGTAAAATTTCTTTAAAACGTCAATTTTTTGTCTAATTTAAAAGGACTAAACTAAGTTTTGCTGTTTTTGATTTTATATAAATAAATTGTTGCAAATTTTAACAGTTTATGCTAAATTTTGGAACTTTTGAACAATATGTTTATGCTTTTTTGGCCGGAACAATTTTTGATATTTTATAAAATGAATTTTGCAGTTTTCAACAGTTTTTGGTACTTTCTGAATATATTCTGTTATTTTAAGGCCAAATTCTAGTTATTTTAAGATTGGATATTACTACTTTGACGTTTTATTAAAAGAATTTTGCACTTTTTAACTGGTTATGCCGGAGTTTGGTTCTTTCTAATAATTTCTTTGATATTTTTTGCTAAATGTTGCTATTTTAAAAAAATTATGGACATGTGTACACTTTTTAACAGTTTATAGCTAGATTTTGATAATATTTGACAATTAGCTATTTTTGATGTTTTGTGAACTAAATTTTGCACTTTTTAAACGTTTTTGGCCGGATTTTATTTTTTTTTCAAAAACTTTTATTTTATAAATAGAATGTTGCAGTTTTTTACATTTAATATGCCGTATTTTGGTGTTTTCCAACAATATTTTGATAATTTATGGCCGGAATGTGCTAATTTTGACATTTTATGAGTATAATTTTGTATTTTATTACCATTTTTAGCTATTTTTCACGTTTTAGGAAAAAAGTTCTGCATTTTTTAATCGTTTTTTTTCAAATATTGTAATTTTTATAAGTGTTAATAATTTTGTAAGTGTTGCCATTTTTAACAGTTTATGTTAAATGTTGATACCTTTTAACAATATTTTCATAATTTTTAGGGTGATTTAACAATTTTTGAAATTTTATAAAAATATTTTTTTAATGTAAGATTTTTGCACTTTTTAACTGTTTATGCCGAAGTTAGATTTTTTCTAATATATTTTGAGCAAAATTTTCCTATTTTTAAGATTTCATAGACATGTGTTATTTTTTAACAGTTTATTGCCGGATATTGATGATTGACAATGACAATTGTTTGAAATTTTTTTGCTAATTTTTGCTCTTTTTGACGTTTTATAAACTAAATTCTGCACTTTTTACCCGTATTTGACCGGATTTTAATTTTTTTCAAAATACTGTAATATTTTACAACAGGATTTTGTTGTTTTTTACTTTTTATAAATAGAATGTTGCAGTTTTTTTACAATAAATGGATAGATTTTGGTGTTTTCCAACAATATTTTGATAATTTTTGGTCGGAGTTTTTTTTTTGCTATGTTATGAATATAATTTTATATTTTTGATTGTTTTTTGCTATTTTTGACGTTTTAAGAACAAAGTTTTGCACTTTTTAACCGTTTTTTTGCAAATAATGTAATATATTATTACTAAATTTTGCTATTTTTGATTTTTCATAATTAAAATGTTGCAATTTTTAATAGCTACATGTTTTTTAAAAATATTTTTATACTTTTTGAATTTTTTTATTTTACAAATTTTGCTGTTTTTGGTACTTTCTGACAATATTTTGTTATTTTAAAGCCATTTTTTAGTTCTTTTCAACAATAATTTGGTATTTTATGATTGAATTTTACCATGACGTTTTATTAAAACAATTTTGCACTTTGAAACAGTTTATGCCGGAGTTTGGTTTTTTTTAAGAATATCTTTGATATGTTTACCTGAATTGTTAAGTTTTGCTATTTTTCATGTTTTATGAACTATATTTTCCTCTTTTAATCGTTTTTGGTCGGATTTTTTTTTTTTTTAATTGTAATTTTTTTAGCAAAATTTTGCCATTTTTGACTTTTTATAATTAAAATGTTGCAGTTTTTTTATAGTTAATAGCTAAATTTTGGTATTTTCCAACAATATTTTTATGATTTATGGCCGGAATTTGTTTTTTGACATTTTATGAATATAATTTTGTATTTTTGACTGTTTTTGGCTATTTTTGACGTTTTTAGAACAAAGTTTTGCACTTTTTAACTTTTTTTTGCAAATAATGTAATATGTTATTACCAAGTTTTGCCATTTTTGATTTTTCATAAATAAAATGTTGCAATTTTTAACAGTACATGCTGAGTACATATGAGTTTTGAAACATTTTAAAAATATTTTTATACTGGCCGGATTTTACAATTTTTGATATTTTATGAAAAAATTTTTTGAGTTTTTAGTACTTTTTGACAGTATTTTATTATTTTAAAGCCAATTTTTATCTTTTTTTAACAAATTTTTAATATTTTATGATTGGATTTTATTACGCTGACGTTTCATTAAAAGATTTTTGCACTTTTTAACAATTTATTAGAATTGTTGAAATTAGCTATTTTTATGTTTTATGAACTAATTTTTTTTTTAATTGATTTTGGCCGGATTTTAGTTTTTTCAAAATATTGTAATGTTTTATAACAGAATTTTGCCATTTTTACCTTTTTATATATAGAATGTTGCAGCTTTTACAGTTATTAGCTAGATTTTTGTGTTTTTTTAACAATGTTTTGATGATTTATGACCGGAATTTGCTTTATAAACAAAATTTTGTATTTTTGACCGTTTTTGGCTATTTTTAACGTTTTAATAACAAAGTTTTGCAATTTTTAACCGTTTTTTTGCAAATATTGTAATAATTTATTACCAAGTTTTGCCATTTTTGTATTTTTATAAATAAAATGGTGCAGTTTTAAACAGTAGATGTTGAATTGAATTGAATTGAATTGAAACATTTGGCACTTAAAAAAATGTATACTTTTTATTTTACAATTTTTGATTTTTTATAAAAAGAATATTGCAGTTTTTGGAACTTTCTGAAAATTATTTGTTATTTTAAAGCCAATTTTTAGTTCTTTTCAACAATATTTTGGTATTGTATGATTGGATTTTAGCACTTAACATTTCAATAAAAGAATTTTGCAATTTTCAACAGTTTATGTCGGAGTTTGTTTTTTTCTAAGAATATCTTTGATATTTTTAGCTGAATTTTGCTATTTATAAAATTTATGGACATATGTACACATTTTAACAGTTTATAGTCAGATTTTGATAATTTTTGACAATTTTTTGAAATTTGTATGCCAAATTTGGCTATTTTTGATGTTTTATGAACCAAATTTTGCAGTTTGTAGCCGTTTTGGCTAGATTGTAATTTTTTGCATTTTTTACATTTTTTGATTGTAACTTTTCAGGGTTGCATTTTTAGGAAAAAACTGTGATGAACTTTTTGTTTCAAAATTGTTCATGAATCATTTTTTACAGCAAAAAATTTTGCAGAACTGTAAATAACATTGACAGGTATTTTTTTTAATATGGTTAAAAACGTGCTTTTATATGAGCAAAAAATAAACTAAAAATTTTCAAAAATTAAAGAAAAAAAAATTGTCTGGGAAAACTTATTCTTTAGACAATTTGAACAAAAACATTTCTTATACTTTTTTTCTAAAAATGCATTCCTAAAAAGTTACAAATAATCAATAAATGTAAATTTAAAATTTAAGCTTTTTTGCTGTTTTTAAGTTTTTCTGTAGATACATTATAAGATATATTGGAGCGTAGCGCACGGCATTTTTTGAAATTTTTAAGATATTATTTGCACGCTTTAATCCATATTAAAAAAAAATACTCGTTTAAGAAAAAATGTTTTTTAAAGTTCTGCAAAATTTTCAAAATTTAAGAGAAAAAAAATTGGTTTTGAAAAAGGTTTTTTTTACAATTTTGAAAAAATAATTTTATTTCAGTTTTTTCTTAAAAATGCAACCCTGGAAAGTTACAAACGATAAAAAAAAGCAAAAAAATCAATTTTTTTAAATTTTGATAGCTATTACTCAAAAATGGTTTATTGGAAAAATCTAAAAAAAAACTCACAAAATCAAGACTTCTGTAGAGATAGGCATTTTCAGTGATTTGAGCAAAATCGAATTTTTGTTCCGTACACTAGACTCAGACATAGCCATATATATATAATGCAGAATTAATAATTTGGTAGTAGAACCACTTTGAAGACTGATATTACTGTTTTAAATGTACAAATGCTGTTTATTTAAGTTATAAATTAACGTAAATATACTTTTTTTAATAAATCTTAATATTGTTAGCTAAATTGCCAGTTTTTAATGCCCAATTTACAGTTTTATAAGACGGAATAACAGTATTGCGGAAAATTTAAACACGTTGGTGGCCGGATTAGCACTTTTAAAAGCCGGATTTACAATTTTAAATGCTAAATTTATAATTTTGAAACCAAATTAATAGTTTAATAGTAAAATCTAATATTTTTTGACTCATTTACACTTATAAAATACGTATAGTTTAAAGATTTGATTTATAGTTTAAAAACTAGATTAACAATTTATCAGTAAAGTTTAACATGTTAGTTTTTGGATTTATAATTTAGCAGCCGGATTAACTGTTTGGAAAATAAATATATTACTTTAATGGCCGGATATACACTTTCTAAAGACGATTTATTGGCCGGATTTATAATTTGCTGACAGGTTTTTTTCCTGCGTACGTGACGTTCTACATAAACACATAACGACCTTATACTTCTCTACTTACGCATAAATCTTACTCTACTACATTACTACTAAAAGAAAAAACATTTTAAGCCGTCAGGTGGATTTATTCCCTGTGTACTGTTGACCTTTTTTTTTCGTATTATATTTGAAGGCCAGGCGTTGTGTTTTCAAGAAATGATTGCTCACACTTTTTCTACTTTTATGGGTTAATCCGAATTGAATTGCTGTATCAGGTACTGATGTAAATAGGATTTTTCTATAGCGCTTTGACAGATAAAGAAAGCTTCTACTCCAAATCATTACCGGCAATGGCACCCGTGCTGCATAAATGACTGCATATTTGAGTACAGCCACGACTGTTGCATAAAAGGCAGAAGTACGCGCAGATTCTTAAATTGTAGTGCAGCAGCCGATCTCTTACCTACTTGAGACTTTTATAAAACCCTTTTTTTGGGGGGTTAAACTTTGGTGGGTAAAAAAAAAAAAAAAATAAAAACAACAAAAACGGTTTTGTATCCATCACAAATATGCACGTTGCCATCAGAATCTGGTCTATCTTGAGCCATCCTGTTTCCAACTACTTCTTTTATGTTGTCGAACCTTTTTTTTTTTTGGTTTTACGTCCTTCTTTTTGTTTCTCTTAGGAGCAAATTACGTTGTTTATCTGCCCATTTTATGTCTGGCGACGACTTCTACTCAGGTTCATTTGAGCTTGGCAATGCGTTCTGCAAGGTCGGTCATTCTGGTTCTTCTACGGATTTTTTCATGTCATACTTATGTTCTCTTAAATTCACTTTAAGTGTTTTATGTTTCATTTTGCATTTTGAATTTATGTGTGCTCTATTCTTTTGTTACGATAGGCCAACACAGTTAATATACTTATGTTGGGGCAGTTTAATCTCTTTTTAGATCCTCCTACGTTTCAATTTTTTTTAAGCGTATTGTTTTTGTCATTCGTTGATAACAAAACCATTTTTTGTGTGTAAAATAGTTTTAAACATTTAGGTGCAAATTTATACGCAAAAAACTTCTGAACATTGGAAAAACGCAGATTGCATAATCATACCAATTGGTTTGGAAGGTAGTCTACTACATGTTTTCAGCGTAGATTGTAGAACTTCTTAGAACTGCTGTTTCCAACTGTATTTTTATCACTAATATTAATTAATTTAAGTTATTAATGTTGACTAACACTTCGGTTTTTGTCAGTTGATTCATATTTGTTGATCTGAAATAAAACTTTCGTTTTTTTTGTAAACTTTGGACGATTTGATTGATTAGTGACTTAGACAATTGACATTTTTTTTTGAGGATTACATTGTTGTTCATGGCATAAAACCTTAGAAAGTTTTTACGCTGACACCATTTTCCAAAGGTAATATTATCTATGTTAATTTTTTGTACAAACTTTACAATATTTTGAATTAGTTTAGCATTTCTTTGTTGGAATTAAAATTAATCAGTCTATCACTTCAAGATTGATTTAAAGAAACTATCGTGCGGTGGCTATATTGTATACTAGTAGTGGTTGAAAATAGTACCATTCTGTATTATGCATTTTAGACATTTGTTTCACAATTTTTTTTTCTATTTTTTTAAAACTGACTATTTTTGATTTTCTTTTTATTTGTCACTAATTTTATTACCATTTTACTATAAGTTTTATTATAATTTCAATTTAATGCAACGTGTACTATATTATTTACGATGTTGGTCAAATATATCCGGCCATTAATTTACAAATTTCTTTGGCCATTAAAGTTCTATTTCTCTTAGGAAATACCTTTTATCTAAATAATTTACCTAGCTATCACCGTACTGCAATGCTACTTCTAGCCTAGATAAATGTGTACATTCAAGTGTTGGATTTAATGCAGGACATTTGTTTTCCTTTCCCGCTTGCCACTATTAAAAAAAACAAAACAGATTGCAGCTCATAGCATGAAATCAACAAGTAAAAGCAGCTTTTAATTAAAAATAAATATATCACTTGTATAGATAATAACAAGACAATTTTCATATACAAATTGTTTATTCATTTTCAATATACCGAATATAATTTGAAAAAAACTTAAATAAAGTTATAGACGTGGAACTTGTTGTAGTTCTTAGTTGCGGATTTTTCTTTGGAAATTAGAATGTAAATATAATTGGAAAAGCGTTTCTGATTTCGTTTAAATTTAAAAGTTTTCAAGCAATATGCATGCAACATTTTAGAAAATTAAAATGAATTTGTTATTATTTGTAACATAAGTTATCATTTTCAGTGTTTATTTTCATAGATTTATAAATTTAATACATTTATTATTTCTATCAATATAAATAAAATGCAATAAGATTTTAAAGCAGAGATTTATTTTTCATGCAAATAAAAATAAATTTACTGAACTAAAAAACCCGAACGTTGAAATAAACAGTTTTTTTTGCAAAAGCGATAAGCTAATGCATTTGCATTGATCGACATCGGTTAGTTGAGGCTGTGTGTCAGATACGTGCGCACTGCTTTGCTTCTGCCGTGAAATAAAATAATGTTAATATGATTACGTTATTAAATTTAACTATTACGTCCGCAAAGCGATTATTAAGGTAATGTGTAGTGTAGTGACATAATGTGCTTAGTTTGATGAAGATTTTTATTCTCATGGAAGGAGGAGGAAGTTGCAAAAAGGTATAACATATAAAAATTTGTTATTAGAATCAATTATATTACAATATTATTATGAACGGGTTGGGTATTTTAATGTATACTAATTTCTAAACATCAAAATAATACGTACTCAAGCTTATATAAATATATATTATGAAAACGTGTTATTATATATAGACATCAATATTTTATTTAAGTAACAAAACTGACGTTAAATACATATTAAATTTAATATATGACTTTTCTTATTTTCTTACGTTTATATTGCAAGTAACAGGGTAAATGTTATTTTTCTTGATTCGTATATAGGTAGAAACGTATATTACGCTTAAATCGTTGTTATTGTCTCGTATAAATAAATGTATTTAAACGGGTATCTAGCAATAAAGCTCCTGATACTAGTCTAAAATTGGACAGCATATTTTTGTTCACAAATTCTAAAGGAAAACGTATAATCCTTGAACTTTTTGGTTTTGCAGAGCATACTGGGAAATTATAGTTTTTATATTAATTCAAAATTGAAATAAAAAATGTAAAAATGATCCAAAATTAAACTTTTTTAATTTTAAATTTAGATTTTGCTAAGTTGGATACCAACTAGACTATTTTACTAAATTATTTAATTTTTTATTGGAGTAAAGTTGGTGACTATCCCGAAGAAAGATTGAGTCTCGTTGCTTAAGCAAGAAGTGCTGCCAAAAACATAACTAACTGTTATGTTTTGGGCAGCACTTCACTAGTATTTTTAATGATTAAAAATCAGAGCAGCCATTGTATAAATTAATTTATTTGAAAAATAGTAATTGAGTTTGTTTCAACTTAGTAAAAGTTTATAGTTTGATTTAACGATTTTACATATCAAAAGTTAAGTTTATATTTATCTGAAAAGCGGTGAAAGTTTTTAAGATTTGGTATTTTTTATATTGTTTTTTCTTTAATTTTAGATTATATCTCTGAGCATCACATCGCTCTTTAATTTAGATTTATTCTGTATGTAATATATGTTGGGTACATTAGTGGACCTGCAATTTAAATAGTTATTGATACATTTTTTATTGCCGTTGGTGCAATTTACTTAAAGTTTAACCGATTTTGTCTTTTTTATTATATAAGCAGAACTGGATATTAAGTCATGAGCAATTCCATTTCAAACGGACCAGAGCAGGGAGGTGCATTGAAAAATTTGCTCTAGTTTTTTTTCCGTTTTTATAATTTATTAGTACTTTTTTGATTGGTTGATAAGGGTATGAAACCCTTAAAAAAAATTCTACGATTTTTTTAGTTTTTTTGTCGTTTTTTAATTTAATTGCATTTTTTGTTTAAAAAACGCAAAAAATTACTAGTGAAATCAATCAGAAATTTTCCGTAAAATCCAAATTGGGCATCATTTTAAATCTATACCCTGCCTATAAGCCGCAAAAGCCATAAAACCATTTTTTTGATCTCACTGAGCTGGGCAAAAAAGAGCATTTTTAGATTTTTTTTAACCGCCGAAGTTGACGTATGTTGGAAAATGTAATTTTTTTTGTTTATTTGGGTTTTAGGGGTCAAGTTTTTTGATAAAAATAATCTCTTCTTTTAAGACTTTGTAGGTTGTGAGCTTAACAAAGTATTGACTTAAAAAACAACCCCAGAAATAGAAGGCGATAAATTATAAGACTTAAGCAATTCTGATTGTCCACACTGGATATTACACGACCAAAGAATGTCATGTGCAAAAATGTTATTGTTTTATATGATGTGTGTGAAGTTGGAACCACATGTCTTTAAGACCTATATCATTTATGTAAGGTACAATAATCTAGGTTAACACTTTGTATAGTCTGCATCTAATTCTTTAAGCTAGTTTAAGCAAATACCGTATAAAGACAACAGTTGTTGCAAGTAATGCTATGTTAATTGTCTATATTTGAAAAACATGCGTAGCATTTACGGCGTTTTAATTCTTTTTTTCTTTGAGCATTAGAAACTTCTCTTGTCTTGTCTTTGCATTTTAGGACTTTTCGGATGGTTGAACAAATTTCCTTGCGGAACCTTGATTGTATCAGACCTTGTTTTAGTTGTGGTTCTATTAGTAATTGCCCTAACTCAATGACGTAATTACGTCTAGGAGTAACATTATTGGTACCTGTTTTATAGATAGTAAAGAATTGACAAAAGCTATATTCATTAGCAAACTTCTTGTTCTTCGAACAATGTCATAATTTGCATACTTTTGATCTAACGCGTCTACTTCGGCTTTAGTGGAGTTGTAGTATAGTATCATATAGTTTCTTGGCTTTTTCATCTATTTTTTTGTCGTGGTGCATAAAAGATACTAATAGAACGTATTTATTTGGTTTTTAATAGGGCGTACTTGTTCTCGTTCTTTATAATGTGGCTGAGATATTAAAGTTTCCGAGTTTTGATGGTGTCTATGATTTCAGTCTCTCTGTTTTTCCAAGATATTCGCAAGATGCATCGATATAGCTACATTTCAAAGGCTTTCAGTTTTGTTGTTGTTGTTTTATTGAGTGTCCAGGACTCGACTCCGTATAGTATTGTGAATATGTATCATCTCAACATGCGTATTTTGGTATAGAGATGGAGTTTGTGGTTTTTGAAGAGGTTATTCATTTTACTGTGATAGTGTTTAAAGTGCTTCAAGAGAGTTAGCAAATATAATTGTTTTGTTGGCATATCTGATGTTATTTAGCTTAGCTCCGTTCAGTAAGATGTCTTCTTCTGTGTTTTCTAGGGCTTTTCTAAAGATTGGTTTGGAGTATACATTGAACAAAATTGGCAACCCCTGTCTTACCCTTTGCGCTATTTCTATGTCTTTTACTTGTTTATTTTCAATTTTTAGGGATGTTGTCTGGTTCTAGTACAAGTTGGTAATGATTTGGAAATCTATGGCGTCGATCCCTACTTGTTTAAATATTTCTATCATCTTGTGATGTTGCACCCGATTAAAAGCTTTCTGGTAGTCAATTAGACATACGTAGATTTTGCAGTTTACGTCTCTGCTTCTTTGGAAGAGCACCTGTACTGAGAAAAGTGCTTCTCTTGTGCCTACAGCGTTGATGAAGCCAAATTGGTTAAGAAGATGACTCATGATGCTGATACTTCTACATTTCTCACATCTTTTTGCTCCCACTTTCTTTGGTAATGCAATACATTTTGACTTCAACCATTCTTTTGGTATACTACTCGAGTTGTATATTCTATTAAATATGTTGGTGAGATTTCTGATGTGCTTCTCATTTAGTAGTTTTAGGATGTCGGAGTTGGAACTGATAATTTACGTGGATTAGGTTAAGGCGTATTTGATTTACCAGTATACAAAAGTGTGTGTCTGCATTACAAAGACATAAAGTGTTTAACCCATATTTATTAGGCTTATTTTTTATGTATATTTGATAGGCGCATCTAAAACCTATAAGCATATTATCTATAGTAAGACATTCTCCAGGAATATAGTACTTTTTACAATTTTCTATAAAATTATAAGAAATTGGGTACAATTTATCGGCATTCCTTTTATCTCTATTACTAAGACTATAAAATCGTAAAGCAACTAATAGAAACAAACCATTTTTTATTCACACTGTAGCTCAAAAAATATCTTGACCAGTTCCGTCAGTAGCAAATAGGCCCAGCGTCTTCGTGATTGGAAGAAAAAGAAATTGAAAACAGATGATATAAAGTAACCCAAAAAAACTTTTTATTTCAATTTTATCCGAATAATCAACAAATGATGCCGTTTTCCATAAGTATGTGACAAATCAATTTTTTCAATTGGTGCACTTGACAATAATTGTAGTTCATTTATCGATTATAAAAAGTGACCAGTAATTAATTGATTTTTTTTTTCAATACATTTTCTACATTACCTTTTAGGCCTGGAAGGTGCATAATTATATTGCAACTTATAGTACGACCTGTGGCCGGAGGCTGTTTGGACTACTTATATCTATTTTTCTATAAATATATTTTGAGGATCAACGGAAGAACTTGTTCATATAAACTACTAGATGATGAACTATCGTTGTCCAAGTGATCATCTATTTTGCCATTTTTGACATTATCATTATTTTCTATACTATATTTGTCATCCGAATCATGATCACTATTTATGGTAGGTGCATCACTGATATCACCATCATCTTCATTATTTTAAAAACAAATTTTTACTTGTTCTTATGAATATCGTTTACCATCAATAGTAATGTAATTTATTTTGCGGTAATAACAACACAACTGGTATGATCGGGTATAATTTGACCCGAAGACAGACAATAATGCTCTTTGAAAGATTGTATTGCACTGACGCTAACGGTGTTGACTCATTTTATGAGAATTCACAAAGATGTCACTATTTGTGCGCCGTTGAGAAAAAAGGGATGATATTATATGGGTTGAGTAATAAGTAAACGTCAATATAAGATGTTGTTTGTCAAGTTAATAATATTTTGAAACAGTGGTTCAGCTGGTGTTTTAAATTTTGATACAACTGGTTTTTGGTTTTTGGGTATTATTAAGTTGGCAAGTATTTTGTGGTTGTTGGCAATAAATTTTGTTTGAAGCTTTTTGTGACGTTGGTTAAGTGGAACTACTTTAGTTTAAGCTTATAGCAAATTATTTGAGGGATTATTAGGGTGGCAGATTTTGGTAATGAAGCGTAAGCAAATTCTTTTTGCGATGTACAAGTTATTAAGGGTAGGCTTACTAGAATTTAAAAATAAAATGGAAACGTAATCAAGTAGAGGACGACAGTTGGATTTATATATAAAAGTTGTGCATGCGGTAGTAATGCCAGCATTTTTATATGTCAGTTAACAAAATTGTTTGGCTCTGTTGACTATTTTAAGTTTAAGGAATTGGGTATAGGTAATCATTTTATTTTTCTTCTGTTGCCTTACACTTATGTGGTTTGGCAAATTATCATTTATTGTAGAATTGTTAAAGTTTTGTTTATTGCTGCTTGGAATTTGTCGTCAAACTTTCTTATTCCGGTCCAGTTTTTGATGTTCCTAAGCCATGATAGCTGTTTACGTCAGATGCCTCTTCTGCTTTCTATCTTTCCTTTGAGTATGAGCTGGGGAATTCGATATTTTGGCCCCCTTAGTATGTGAACTAAGTACCCTATCTTGCGCTGCTTTATGGTGTTGAATAGTAATCTGTCCACTCCAGCCATTCTCAGCACTTCCTCGTTAGTAATGTTGTTTACCCATAGGATATGAAACATTCTTCTAAATGTCCACATCTCAATCGCTTTGATCTTATAGTATATGTTTCTGATTATTGCACAGTTTAAAATATTTGAGGTTAGGGTTGATCTTGTTAATGCTTTTATTGTCCAGGTTTTTGTTCCATACAGTGGAACTGACCAAATGTACTATTTGACCATTTTGTGGCGGATTTCTAAATTATGGTTTTTATTGCATAGCAAGGGACGTAGTTTGTTGAATGTCTGTTTGGCTTGTTCTAACCTACTCTTGATCTCTTGTAGTGGGTTTCATCTAACGTTTACTATACTAAAATCAAATCCACTGGACTAAAAATAAACAAATACACGCGTTGTTCAATTGTTCACGTGCATGGTTAAATAAATAAAATCTCACTTAATGGGGTTTGGATTAAACAGCTAAGCTCTAACCTGACGAACAAACGCATGCAGGCTTGCGTGTGTTCACGTGCTTATTAAGCGGTTTTTTTACATAGTTTTAGTTCAGCGTGGATTTGAATTTGGTATAGTGTGCCTAAGTATTTTGTGTTTGTAGTTTTTTTTATCGTTTCTCCTTCTACTATGATGGATGCCCCTGCCTGATTATTACGGCTTATAACCATGAATTTTGTTTTGGATTTATTGATTTTTAGTCCGGCATCCGTCCCATTTCTGTTTATGTTATTCATTACTACCTGTAGGTATTTTATATTGTTTATTGTAGTACCGTTCACCTTTATTCCAATTTCTATATCATCAATAGCTTCTGAGAATATTTGTTAGACGTAGAGGTTAAATAGCATTGGTGACATTATGCATCCTTGACGTACCCCTTTTTTATCTCGATTTTTTCTGTTGTTAATTGGTTGTTGATTCTAACATTGGCCGATTGTTGCCAGTACAGGTTTTGGATTGATCTTACGTCTTTTTCATCTATACCAGCTTTTTTTAGGTATTCGATGACACGTTTGTGTTTTATACTATCGAACGTCTTTTCATAGTCGATGAAGCACAGGAAGATGTCTTTTTTTTGTTAAAGCAGTTTTGTACCAATGTGTTTAGGCAGAATGTTGCTTCTCGTGTACCGGTGCCACTCATGAATCCAAACTGAGTGTCTCTACTTAGCCTTTCACTTAACTGTTAAAAAGTGTAAAATTCTATTATTAAAAAGTCAAAAATAACAAAATAGGGTCATAAAGTAAAAAAAATATTGTTAGAAAGCAACATCCGGTTATAAACTGTTGAAAAATAAAAACATTTTTATTTTATAAATTGCAAAATCTGGCTATAAAAAATATCAAAATATAGCGAGAAATAGCAAAATTTTGCCATAAACTGTTAAAGAGTACAAAATTGTATTCATAAAATGTTAAAAAGAGCTAAATCGGCCTCAAAATATTGTTAGAAGGTCTAAAATCTGGCCAAAAGTTTATGCATAAAATGTCAAAAACAGAAAGTTTTGTATTGAAACATAAAAATATTGTTAGAAATCAGTTAAATCAGTTCATAAACTGTCGAAAAAAGGAATATTATATTGGGTAGCCAAATTATTAGTAACTTTTTTTAAATTTTTGTTTAAAATTCTTAATACACATATAACTCACAGCACATATATCCGGTGATAAAATCTTAAAATATTGACACAAAGAACTCATTGGTAGATTGAGCATGCAAAAGAACCGCGTTACTAAGTTTTAGAACTTTTAAATTTTAAAGTATTTCTATAAAATCATTTTTATCACCAGTTCCCTGAACATGCGTGGTGTCCACTGAATTGATGACAAACACTGGGATAGGAATATCTTTTTGAACCAATCGAGTGACCTTATCAAGGAATTAGTTTAATCATTTTCTTATGTTTGTGATCTACAGGAACGCGACAAGAAAAAGTAACATTTAACACTCACCAAAGTGTTGGTCATCAAGTAATTGGTTTGGTCCGCTTTTTTTTTTTAACTTAAAGATATTTGTTAGGAGTGGAACATTTAGATGTAAGGAACCTAAAGCATTACCAAATTTTAGTACTCTAACAAAAAATTTATAATAATGCTATAATACTATTTTTTTACTAGTTTTGTAAGAATTTCTAGACACGCAGGGCTTGAGACGGCTATCTCATCTGAATGTTGACAAATGTACCAATGAATAATTTGTTAAAAAAAGTTCTATTTATGAAAAGTTTAAAATGATAGAATTGAAATTATATTCATAGAATGACAAAAATAGCAAAAACCGTTTATAAAGTATAAAAATAACGTAACAAAGTAACAAAATTTACCATAAACTGTTAAAAACTGTAACATTTTATTTATGAAAAATCAAAAATGACAAAAGTAGTTATATAGTATTGAAATATTTTTAAAGTTTGGTCAAAAACCGTCGAAATGCAAAATATTGTAAATAATAAAGAAAAAAAATAAAATAATAGCAAAATCCGACTATAAAATTTCAAACAATTGGCAGATAACACTAAAATCCGGCAAAAAAAAGTAAATACTTTCAAAGAATCCCAAAAATATCAACAATTAGTTAGAAAGAGCTAAAATTCGGCATTAACTATTGAAAAATGCAAAATTCTTTTGATGATATCTTAAAAATAGCAAAATCCAGCAATGAAATATTAACAAACTGTTGAAAAAAATTAAAATAAGGCTTTGAAGCATTAAAATGTTGTCAGAAAGCACAAATTCTGGGTATAAACAATGGCAAAATTTTGCCTTGAAGTATGAAAATTTCTCAGAAACCACTAAAATTTACTCATTAACTGTTAAAAGGAGCAACATTTTATTCATAAAAAGTCCAAAATAGCTAAATTAAAATCCTGCCAAAACTAAATAAAATCCGGTTATTAGTTATTAAAATATTGTCAATTTGTCAATTTTGGTTATAAATTCTCCAAAAATGTAAAATTCTAAATTTATTTCTTTTTTAACATAGAAAATAACAGAATTTTGTCATAACATAAAAATATTGTCAGAAAGTACCAAAATTTACCATATACTGCTAAAAATGCAACATTCTTTCATAAAATATGGTTTTTTTTTAAATAAACCAAAACTTTGTTTATTATTTTTTTTAATGCAGTTAATAAGTAATGGATAAAGCAAACTTAATTATGCAGCAAAACAACTTTTTTTTTGTATAAGGTATTTTAAAATTAAAAATTTGAACAAAATTATGACAATAAACTGTATATATTATCTAATTTAATATATTGTTATATAAAACTTCAATTATTTATTCATTAGTATTAAGGTTTTTTAAATAATACTCAATTAAATTTATTCTTAAATGTGACAATTGCATAACAAATAGATATAATGTAATAAACGGTTGGCATTCTCATTGAATTTTGTGACGTCATGCGCAAGGCAAACCAAAACGTGTCTATTGTACGCACGTATTTTGTATTTATAGAATCATAGTTGGTAACACGACATCCTATGCAAAAACGTTGCAAAACATAGTCAGAGGAGTTTGTTTTAAACATCTTATTTTTTTTTTTTTTTTTTATAAAGTGTAGATAAATTATTTCCAATTTTTTTTTTAGTTTTTGGTCATTAGAATTGTGTATTGTCTGGTAGAATAGTAGAAATTTATAAGTAAATGATTTAGTTCCTACCTACTGCATACTTATTATGTTTACTTAAGATGTTTTATTCAATTTTATTAATGTCCAGTACAAGTTTTTTTTTTTTAATTTTTTATTTGTGCTATTCCATTTTAAACAGACCAGAACAGTGGGGGGGGGGGGGGTGCATAAGAGATTTTTTTTTCAGTTTCTATAACTTATTAGTAGTCTTTTGATTTGTTTTGAGGGTATGAAAAAGAAATATTTTTTTTAGTTTTTTTGTCGTTTTTTAACGTAATCGCACTTTTTATTTAAAAATTGCTTAACTTAAAAAAAAAAAAAATTACCTGTGAAATTAATTAGAATTTTTCCGTAGAATCAAAATCTGGTACCATTTCAAGTCTATACCCTATCTGTAAGCCGCAAAGGCCATAAAACCATGTTTTTGTTCTCAGTGGGCTGGGCAATAAAGAGCATTTTTTAATATTTTTTTTATCTGCCAAAGTTGATGTATTGATGTTGATGTATTTTGATGTAAATTAATAGGAAAATATAAATTTGTTAAGTGTATTTGGGTTTTAAGGGTCTAAAACTAAAAAAAATCTGCAAAGTAGGTTTATTTTTCAACATAAACTCTTACAAATACAAGTTTACCCGCGCTCAGAGGAACAAAACACTAAATATTATTAAAAATTTGAATTCGGGGGACAATTTTACATAAAATATAGTTAGTGTTGTACATATCGGATGTAGAAAAGTTTATCTAAAAAAAAATTTTTATGCAAAAAATGCAGTAAGTAAAAGTAAAAGTAAAATGGCCTAAAATTGTTTCAAGCAACAAAAAATGTCTTTGTTAAACTTCTGAAATGAGTTTAAACAAAATTAAAATATTTGGCTAATATTTAAATTTTTTTTTTTAAATATTTTTTTTTTTTTTTAGTTGGGTTTTTCTACTTCAGTTAAGCACGACACTGACTTTTTTTGTGTAAAATTGTTTGCAAAAACTCAATTTTTTAATAATATTTAGTGTATAATTTCTCTAAAAACTGCGTATGTGTATTTGTAAGAGTTTATATTGAAAAATAAGTCTATTGTTGCAGTATTTTTGAGTTTTAAACCACTAAAACCCAAATACACAAAACTTTATAAAAATTTATATTTTCTAATTAATTTACATCAAAATACTTTAGTGGTTAAAAAAAATTAATAAGAACTCTTTTTTGTCTAACCTACTGACAATAAAAACTTGGTTTTATGGCTTTTGAGGCTTATAGACAGAGTATAGACTTGAAATGGTGCCAGATTTGGATTCTACATAAAATTTTTGATTAATTTTACTAGTAAATTTATTTTTTTTGAGTTAAATTTGCGATTTTTAAACAAAAAATGAGATTAAGTTAAAAAACAACAATAAAACTAAAAAAAAAAAATTGTAATTTTTTTTTACACAGTTATATACCCTTATGAACCGATGAAAAGTCTACTAATAAGTTATAGAAACTAAAAAAAATACTAAAGCAAGTTTTTCAATGCACCCCCCCCCCCCCCTCTCTGCTCTGGTTCGTTTGAAATGGAATTGCTCACTTAGTATTTTCCATTTTTAACAAAACATTTTAAGTTTTATTTATTATATTCTATAATTTATACACTAACTGAATTTTATATGGAAATATTTGCAAATTGTGCAGAGCTGAGTATTATTATTATTATATTGGTCATGCAAGTTTGATCGCTTATACGACTAACCCTGACTAAGATCTTGCAATCAACTGAAGATTGCGAGAGCATCAGCAACCATTGTAATCATTGACAATTCTTGCATTAAATGAATAAAAAAACATTTATTTGAATCAATGTGCTATCAAATATAAACTTATTCATTTTAAAGTTTGTTTAAATAAAAGCATTATATTCACGGTTTAATTTTAAAAACTAAACATTGGTGTTGTATAAAAAATTAATATGTAACCACAATCTATACATTTCTACAACAAAAAAAAGTTGTTTAAAACATTGTAATAGCGAAATGAAATATCAACAATGTTCTATAACAAAATAATAAAACTTGCAAAAGGCGGAATTTACATTCAATACATAGCATACATTTCAATATATTTTATTTATGTAACAAGCCTTGATGTAACTATTACTTGGGTTACGAATAAGGAAAACGAAAATAAAATTTGGGTATTGTGCAGATAAGCTATTTATATTCCAATAGGAAGCATATCCGTTCGTTCTTTTTTTCAGCGAGGACGCAACAAAACCTATAATAAAGTCCCAAACAAGTAAATTGTGTTCTGATGTATCCGCACTGCCATAAATCATAGGATCACCAAAATGTGAAGCCCTCAATAGGACACTAATGACGATACCCGTACCCAGTCAGCAGCCCCACGCGAATAAATACCCAGTCACCCCATCGTGACGCAAAGCATGCGAATAGTAGTGATCAAATATCCATTGTTGAAATGTCACTGCATTGATTAACCTCCTCTAAAGCACTCTCGCAACTAATTATTTAGATTGCGCTCCTTATACATAATGCAGGTGAGAATTGAATGAAGTATTTTTTAAGAAAGTTTAATGAGCTATTAAGAGGGGGGGTTTTAAACTTTGCGAATAAATATACACAGTGCGGATTGTATAATGCAATGTGCTGTTTTATTGTAGGGAATGTTTATCTCGTTTTATTTACAGCCTATTGTCTTTATATTCTCTTTTACTTCAACATTCCATCCCAAAATTGTTTTACTGTAAAAGACAAAATACATTAAGGATTTATTAATAAACAAAAATATTTTTAATCGACAGAATTCCTTTTGTAGGTTTTATTATAAATATAAAATTATTATCATTAAATACTTGGTAATTATAAAAAAATATTTTCATCAATTTAATTAATAATTTTCGAAGGAAATATTTAAAATAAATATGACAAAATAAACAAATAATAAATACTGTGGTGCTAGCAACAATCAAATGTCATAGATTTGGAATAGAACATATTTGATGATTGAACTACATTGTATTTAAACTGTTGCAGTGGTATGTGATGTCCCAAAACATTTTAAAATTATTGTCTACATGTCGTTATGAACGTTACGGACGTTAAACTCATATTATTTTCTAAAATTTAGAAATAGTTATATACAATATTAAACCGAGTCAAGTTTATTAAAAAGTGACAAATATAGTAACAAGGCTATAAATGCAGCTAACGGCATTAAGGGCATTGTTACCTGTTACCGGCTCAGGCCATAGAGATTTATCTACCGGACGTGTTGTTAAACTAGTAGATAGATATTACTAGTAAAAAAATATTTATTAGAAAAAATTAAGTGTTGCGTTGACGTGAAGTTGTTTTTAAAAGTCTTGTATGAAACATGCAGTCATGGGGATTTTTGTTTTGGAAATTGATACCCACTTCTAAATAAGTACTTAGAGTTTTTTTTAATTTTTGTTGTGGAATCAGTTTTTTATTTAATAATAAATGTGGCAGTGTTTTGAATTAATGTCATTAACTGTACCTTGATTGTATAAGATTTAAAAGCAGAAACTTTATTTTACAGTTTGTGGTGTGGTGAAAAAATACAATGTTGGTATCTAGAAAATAGATATCACTTTAGTTATTTTATGACAAAGTTAATAGCTGAACTATTTTGTTAAATTGCATGCATTGTTCAGTTTTAGCAACTATATGTTTGATTCAAAATTTATAGGCTTTGTCAACACGAGATTTGCTACAGCTTTGAGTTAAGTAGCTATATTGGTCAAAGTTGTTTTTATTTTTAGGGACTTACTTGTACAACGTTTGTTTATTGGTTGTGCAACCATTTTAAGGTTAGAGAAGAGCATACTTTTTTGCTAGGTTATTGTTTATTGTGCTTATTGCTACGTCCTTTGTTTATTTAGTAAATTAAGGTTCAAGGTGAGATAGACTGATTTTTTTTAATGTACATACGATTTATTTATAAAAAAAATTATGTCGTGTTATTTACTGTAACATACGTCTCCTTAGCACAAATTGCAAGAATAAAATCACACTTTTTTGAAAAAAAAACTTTAGTCTAAATGGTGAATTAGCATATAAAAGAGCAACCTTGGCATCATACACCAATATCATAAGCGTACAAAGAAAAGAAGGCGAGCAGTAGCAAACTGGCTTAAAAGACACACTACTACTGGTTTTGCGGCAGCTTAAAGGGCGTTGTGTGTGCTGACTGTAAAGTAAGAACTTACATTGGCAAGAAATAGCAAGTAGAAAGCAAATATAAGTTGTGTTTAACTGGCTTGGTGCAAACACCCAAAGTAACTACTAGCTTTGCGTTTGCATTAGGAACTACGGAGCGGACTGTAAGGGAAATAGTTACTATTGGTTTAAATGTCGATAGCGAGAAGCAAAGTTTACGGATCACTGTCAGGCTCATACGTTGGAAGCAACTTTTATTAAAACAAGTGATGAAAAGGAACGCATGTGTGGCAGCACAAATTTTTACAATTGAGAACACCATCAAAGTTCTTACGGGTAGTGGGTAGAATGGATAAAGCTTGATTTGGTTGAGGTTGAATGAACTTCTTACTTTGTTACTAGTGAGGACCTGCAAGAGATAACATTCAAGATTTTAAAGAATGTAATAAAATATTATTAATACTTGAACAGCAACTCACTCGTAATAAGTTTCCGTATTTTTTAGCTAGTTTTACGGCAGCAACAACAAACGCAATTATATAGAAAATACCGTTTGAGGAATACGTTGTAACAAATTGCATATCTGGTTTCACCTGATGCAACACCTAATTTGCCGCATGTCATACTTAAACTAAAAACAATAATTATTAACAAACTCACTTTTAAGATTGACTTTAAAGTTCGATTTTACATACTCTTGGATTTGTAACGGTTTGGAACTTTTATATCTAGAATAACAAACCAGTAACAAATGGCGCCTAATTAAAAGGCACAACTGGAGCAATGATGCTTTAACTATACGGACAACATAATCGGTCACAAATATGTCGGTAACATATTTTAGGGGTATTTTGCACTTTGGCGGATCCTTTCCTAAGTTTTAAATACGAACTTAGTGTTAATCTTTGTAAACGGTTTGTGGTGTTAGTTTGTTTACGATGCTCAAAATGTTTTTCAATTTAGTGTCCTTTAATTTTGTTTTTTCTGAGGTGTCTATGTCGTTGATGATGATGCATAAGTTTGGGATGCAAGTGCTCTATTGATGGCTAAATTGGGTTTAGATGCAAGTTTTGCCGGTAAGCTTTTGAGCTGCTTGGGTATTTAGTACTTTTTTTAAATTTATTTGTTTCAATGATTGATAGATAAAGGCTACATTTTTATTGGTTTTGTCATAATTGGGGGTTGCAGACTATGTTTTTGGGTAGTCAAAGTATGCTTTGTGGTGCTAACGTTTGTTTCTTAGTTTGGCCATGTTTGGGGTTGTGAACGAGTTTATGGCTTATGAGTTACAGGCTGAGCCAAAATGTTTTACACTTGAAGCTTACGGTTTTTGAACCATGAGTGGCTTGGATGATTGTGACCGTTAGTACTTTAGGTTTTTGGTGGCGATTTATTTATTTATAGCGTTGATTTGGGTTTGTACCGTTACCAACTTGGTAGCCTAATACTGAATTGATTGCATTGTAAGATACCTGGAGATAATTGTTGATAAAATCATGTATTTTTGTTATTAGATTTGAGGTTAGTTTAAGTAAGGCACTTAGTTGGTATGTGTTTGCTTTGTTTTTTTTGCATAAGAAGGAATACTTTTTAAAAAAGCACTAAGCAGTCTGTACTGTTCTGTTGGTTGTGCTGTACACATTTGTTGTTTTTATTTTTTTAGCTCTGTTTTTTCAATGAAGTCCTACATTTTCTGCCAAAAAATTAATTTCAATTTTGTTTTGGTAAGGTTGTGTTTGCTAAAAGAGGCTGTGCGTTGCAGTTTATAAGCTTGACATTCACTTGTCAAGTGCATTGGAGTTTCATCTTTTTCTATACACCCGCGACATAAGGTATTTCTTTTTGTGTTTATTTTTTATGCGTGTGCTTGTTATGACCATAATGTCCGTGTATCAGTCTTGTGAGTCTTTGCAATCTTATTTGACTTATTTGTGTTACCAAAGTGAGTAATATGCGGTGGTCTTGTTAGGAATACTCTTGAATGCGCTAATCTGTTACAAGTTGCTGTGTTTTAGATAAAATTTGCTGCTTTCTATTCCCAAAAGCAGATTCTGTTTCAGTAAACGTTATATTTGGCATCTTTTATCTTCTTGTTTTTTGGTTTCCAAACCAGACAAATACTGCAGATTGTGACTGCTGCTACCAGACTGTTGATACAACCTATAACCAATTTAGATTATATTGCAGTGCGAACAATGCCGCTTGACTATTTGAGATGATGGGTACTTCTGCTTGAAAAATATTAGGCATATTTGCTAGGATAACTATGTTGTTTGTTGTTTTTTAACTTCATCTGTGAACTAGATAGTATTTTTGACTGTTTCTAGGTATCTTTTGTGTGTTAATTTGTTACGCTGTGCTATTATTATATTAAATGTCTTTCTAATGCAATGTTCTTTTATAAAGTCTAGCCTTATTATTAGAGTTTTTTTTTTTTTTTCATGCAACACATTTGTTATTTTACGTTTGTGGCTACTGAAGTTTGCAGTGTTTATTTATTGCAGTCTGTATGCTGCTTGTCTTACAATCAAATGAGGTGGCGGTACCAATAGTAGTACTTCTATAGCTGTTGTGGGCGTCGTTTTTATTGCCGCCTTCATCAGCAGGCATGCTAGCCTCTAAACTTCACTTAGTTTGTAGGCCATACATCTGAGAGTGTTTTGTTTTGCTCATACAAGCGCTACATATGTAATAATGGGTCTTACTAGTACCGTGTGTAGCCATCTGGTCATACTAGGTATTTTCATTTTGTTTATTTTTTTTATTATTTTATCATCTATACATCTTTAGTTTTTTTACGTTTGTGAACGCTACAATCTTTGTTTGCTTGGATTCACTAAAGTTCTTTATATTTGCACCACTTTTTGACAGTATACTCATGTACATAATTTTTGACACAATTGCACCAAACTTTTTGTGTACGAGGATGGAGATTATTAGCGTAGCTTATGGCAAAGGCGCTCATGTTGTTAAGTATTTGTAGTAGATCGTCCGTAATTTTATCTTTACTGTGTTGTCTAGTACATGAAGGATGAAAGTACACCTCCTTGTGGGAAGTCGGCGGCAACTTTAGTTTTTACAGTCTTTCTATATAGTGTTATAGTTACAGTCTAGTTTTTGAGTTGATCCATTATTGGACTGGAGCATCTATTTCTTGGTTTTCCAATGCTTTTGCGATAAATTTGAAGGTAGTATTGTCTAATGCTTTTTCAATATTTTTATCTAATGTTTTTTTTGGTGTGTAGCTAGTTTGCAGGATTTTTTATATTAAATTGGCATACTAATGCTGGTACAGTAGCTGAACCTTTAGTACCTCATTTCGTATGTACGTTTTTAACTTTTTAAATAAATCTTTTATAACATATATCATTGGTCTGTAATACTGAGCCATGACGTACTTGGGTTGTTTTGGCTTTGCTATAAATACCACATTAACCGCTTTCCAGGCTCAGTATGCGGCAAAGTTTGTTTGAACGTCTTGCATAAAAGTTTATTTAGAACTGTAAAACTTTTCCGTTGCATGATGGGATAAATTCCATTGCTAGTTTAAATGGTTTGAATGTGTTGATCACTTATTTTAGGCTGCTTTGGTTGATTTTGATTTTGATTTTAGTTTTGCCTAATTTTTGTTTATTTTTTTGTTTGGTAATTTTAGATTTTTTGAATTAGAGAGTGTGTCTGCAGCAGCTCTCGACCGATTTTGCAACTTTTTCTTAAAGTTCTTTTATTATCTACTGAAATGACGTTTTTGCTGCTTTTGGATAGATCTGAATTTGACTAACTAGTATTTTGTAGTAAAATTAACAGGATCAATTTTCTTATGGTTCCTATACTTCAAATAGAGCGTTCCGTCAGATTCGATATTAAATGGAATGTATGTATGATTAGACTATAAAGGCTTCTCTAAGCTACGTGGTGAGTACTAGCGTGGCAACCAAAGATTTTATTGCAAATTTAAGGCTTTTGGATAAAGGCGATATTAATGTTGTGTTTGACAATATACGCACTGAGGGCTGCAGAAACCCTAGTGATGTAAATCGAGTGGAAAAATGTTTAACATTGAACTTAAAGTTACTGTTTTTTGGCGACTGGCATCGGGTTTTGATTCATGGTTTTTTAATGCTCTTTGGTTCTTTTGGCTTATCTTTATTTTTTTTTTGGGAAGGGCCAGTGTCCAGAGGATTATTGTGGAGAAACCTAAGAATAGTTTACCCTTCTAACCTAACCTAACCTAACCTAACCAAAAGCAGGACATGTTAGGTTTCTTTGGATTTTTTTTTTTTTAATTGACCATTTGCTGGGTGTTGGTGTTGATGGTGTTTTGTAGCGTCAATCTATTAAAGAGCGTTACTGGTTCTAACTATGTTCCGGTACCCATAGCATTATTCTTTGGTCAGGCAAGTCTTTCAGATCTATGGTCTGGAGTTTTTTGGCTTTCAGTAGATTATTTTTAGTTGTTGTACAGAGAAGACACTTTTTGGTTAAAATGGGAATCTTTTTTCCAAATAAACATTTCTGAATATTTGCCTGCTCTATTTCTAATTTATCAATCCTACTGAAATCAATAGTCTTGATAGATTTTGTTTCATGAAAGTTAGTCAGCATTAATAATCTTCTTAGGCTAATATGCCAAAAATCTAAACTAACTAACTAACTTTATCTAAGTTAGGATAGCAATTGGGAATATTTTTGGAATTATTGATAAGGCAAGTTATTTTTTGTGGTCCCTTCACTGTCCATACATTTTTTGCTTTTGACTTTGTTCTATTACCTGATGTCTAAGTTGGTTAAGTTGTCTGAACAATCTTTGTATCTTTCAGTCTTAGGAGCTTATGCTTGGTTGCTCCCGAAAGCCTACGTTTTGCGGTTAAAACTTTTGCTTTACGTCTATAGTTATTAGTTTGCTGCTCTTAGAATCCGTGGAGCAGACTATTTTTTGGGTAGTGGAGGATTGCCCGTTACCGCAACTTTTATGGTGTTTTGCATATTTTCTTTGACTTATCCATATTGATTTCCGAATCTGTGGTATTTCATTATTATCCTCCTGACAGGAATGTGTGCAAGTGTTGTCATCGTAGTTCCAATCCTGACTGATATTGTTTTTCGACAGGTTTCTTCCGGCAAACTGACGAGAATTTTCCGATTGCTACGCGAAGCACCCATAGAGTAACTGACAAACAAAGGTTGCTATGCTTGCTCATGCTACCTTCATGTTGTGTTTAACCACTGAATGTTGCAATTTAGAGTTATGTCACGTCAGAGACTAACGGTGTCGGATGCTGCAACATACAAATATTTTAGTTGCAGTGCTTAAAAATCACCAGCAAGACAACTCCGCTTTAATACTTTTGCAGCCTAGTAAATCACTAAATTACCAATTCTGTCACTATTGTTACTGATTTCTTTTGCTAACAAAAACGTGTTTAGCTTGAACCGCATAGTCGGTAAACTTACTAGCGACACATAAAATACCAAACAAATATATGCTTACACAAAAACTTACTAACAATTATCAGTTATTGACAATAGATTTTAAGTATTATATGAATTTGATAAATATGTGTATATAAAATGTGTTGTATAATTGTCACGCTATTAAATTAAAAAAGTTTAAAATTGCTCATAACTGAAATTTAATTTTTTGTCTTAAGATCGAAAGTCGGTTTATAATTAACTTTATTATAACAAATTAACGTATGTAATTCTTTAAAATTGTAATATTTGTTAGTGAATTGTTTGTTAAATAACATAGTATTGTTCTGAATGTAATAAGATTTTCTATTTATTTTATTCTGAAGAGTTTAACCACTAATTGAATTAATTTGTATAATGTATAATGAAAGGTTATAACATTGTACATATTATAAACAATGTTTTTCTAAACGACCTCTTTATAATTATAATAAGGTTTTTAAATATCATCTGCTCTACATTGTGTTTACTCACAGGTTATAATAAAAAACTACATAATTTACCAACTCGACTAAAACAATCATTTTAGCTAACGCTGGATACTATTATATTAAATAAATTTTGATAGTGGCTTGCAGAAGTTTTAATGTCACATAAAACTCCAAACATTTTTCGTTGGAACGTGCTGTAAAATTATCCACATAGCTCAAAAGCATATATCAACATTAGAACTTTGCGGGTGAAATTATAATAATATTTTCAAGTGTTTAGTTTGAAATATGATTCTGGATACGCTTGTTAAGTTTTGTAATAAATTTAAATAACTTGGAATTAAGTATTGTAGAAACTATTACTGTAATCGCTTTATTGTTATTATTACAAATTAAATTACCAACATGTTTTAATCCAACAAAGCAAAATAATTTCCACATCCCTTTTAATCTTATACCGGAAGCGCGATGTTTGCAAATAAGGATCATAATATAATAACCATTCCTTCATTAAAATTTAGCAGGAAATTATTTGAACACGTTTATAAACAAGAGCACAAGAATTTAAAATGATTAAAATTACCTTGAGGCATACTTCCTAATGAACTGAAGTAGATGATAAATGTTGTTTTCTAATGTGCATTTCAAAGGCATGAGATAATTATTATAATGTAAATATGGTAGTAAAATGTGGTTAAAATGAATATTCTTTGTGAGTTTAGCTAGGGAGCGATAGATGAAAAGGTTTTTTTATTAAAGTTTATTGAAAATGGGATTTAAGGATTTGGATCAGTGGAGGATTTTCAAAGCTTAACTAGAACAGCTTGAAAGTGCTTTTTCTATGAATTTTGTCTGGAATTAAAGCATAATGTACTAAAATTTAATTTATTAACGGAGTAAATTTTTGTCATAACATTATCGTAAGTGGAAATTAATTTTGAATTTTAAAGCAGTATTGAAGTCAATCATATTAGTTCAATATTTATTTCTAATTAGTTTTAAAGTTAATTCAAAATTAAACAAAAATGTTACTAATCTGATGCCAGATTTATGCAGGCGATATTTTATGGTAAATTGTGTTTTTTTTTTTTCTACAGAATAGCGCATGTATTACTTGGGTTGGTATTTATGTAGTATGGAGTCAATTATTTAAGACGTAATAATAATTTTTACGCTTCAACTTGCTACTTTGAAACCATTTTAATCTCTATTTTATTTTTTTAATTATTAATATAAACAAACGTTGCTATACAAATATGGCTTTAAACAAATTTTTGTCTAATTAAGTAGTTTTTTTTTTAGTACTACGAGAGTTTGACTGATTAACTTTTGCTATATTTTGTTTTGAATTTGATGGAGAATTTTAGTGGTTGAGTTTTTCAACTCAGCTTTTTTGTACTTGTTAACTGCCTGGTTTAATTAAAACGCAACTATTTTACAAAAGTGATCTTTATTATTTTTAGTTTTTTTATGCTACCTTGTGATTTATAAAGCTGAATTTTAGTTGATTTTTTTTGGCTTGTTATATCTGCCCGGTTTGATTATTGTATTTATTCTATGGCTTATTTCAACAGCTTTTTGTTGTATTTACTTTGTTATCTGATTCCGAATTTTGTTACTTTTGCGGATAGGAATTGGTTTTTTGAACATTTTGCTAAATACGAGGCAATTTCTGGTGTATAACATAACGATCGGTGTTTAGTGTCTTTCTAAAAAGCCTGGCAAAAACTTTCATAAACATTGTCACAATCTTTTGTCTTATTTATATCGTCTTTTTCCTGATTTGTCATATTTTTGGTAGATTTGGAGATTATAAGTAATTATTGGTAGGTTGAAGGTTTGGTTTGGATTAGTTAGAGGTTGCTTTTTGTTTTCTAATTTTTGCTCGGAAGTATGTTTCCTTGCAGGTAACAAGTCAACTTTTACTTTTTAAGTTTAGTTGTACCCTTCACAGTTAATTGTGCTTGCTCAGTGATTTTAGTGTTTCTTTTGTTCCGGTATCTGCTTGTTTTAATCAAAAATCAAATATTTTACCAAATGCATTTTTTTATTTAGGAACTTGTATTCTTTTAGGAAGTTTTTATGGTCAGTTATCTGACTGGTTTGATTATGATATTCATTTTCTGGTTTATTTGAACAATTTTTTTGTATTTACGCTGTTATTTAATTTTAAAAACCGCTTTATTTGTTACTTCTGCGAATGGTAATTGGTCTTTATATTGCTAAAGGTTTTTAAAATGAAGCGCTTGATTTAGATATCTATCAGTTTATGCTGAGATAGTTATTTTATTTTTTGTTAAAGTTATACAGTTTGAAAAATAGTTTGCTTGGTGACAAGTTTGTGTTTTAGTTTTTGTGTAAACTATTATCTAAAATTGGAATTGAAACCACCTACGTGCGAGATTTAATTTTTGTGTAGATTTTTGTTACAGTTTTTATCAATTTCTGAGTTGCAGTTTGCGTTTTGCTGAGGTGGAGTACAGTTAACTTTCAAGTTAGTGTAATAGTTTTGTCTAGTGCATGGTTTACTTTCATGAGTGATAGGATTTACTAATAGTTAGTTTACAATTTTAATTTTTTCTTGGTTTATTAAAACTAGTCATGTCTGGCACTTTAATAGTGTGTTGCCGCTGGGAAATAAAGTTGCTTATTCTGTGTTGATTGAGCTTGTCTTTTTATTAACAGAGGTCAAGTTGGGTTAGATTTGTTGCACAAAGCTTAGCAATGTAATTGCATTTATGTGTTGCAAGATCTTTGGATTGTTTTATGTCTCAAAAAGCTTGTTTTGGTTTATAAAAATATAAGATTATAAATCATCTCGTTAGAAGTTGGTCAAACAATAACTGATTTTAAAGAAGCCTTAATAATGTAGTTCAAAAAGTATGATATATCAGAAGATAGTCAAAACAGATTGATCAAAATATTTAATTCCAAGAATAATAATGATAAAGATCTTTCCTGATGCGTTTAAAATTGCTGATTACTATACAAAAAAATCTTCGTATTTTTTTATCAAGTGTTGGGTGGGCTACGAGCTATTGATGTACCTTATACCGTAAACAATAACTTAGTTTGAGATCTAGATTATTAATTACTATTATTGCTACACAGTGTTAGAATTTGTTACTAAAGATTTAGATGCATAAGGAGCTATTTTTGCAGAAGGTAGATAAGACAAAGTTTTTGAATTTTGTTAGGTAATCCGGTTAAGTCAAGTCTGGGAAACTTCTTAATACTTTTCAAACGGAAACGGTTTGATCTAGTTTTTTTTTTGCAAGCAATTGCGTACGTCATAAACATTGCTCACATCTCCTATTAAGAATTGATCTGACTTTGGATTAAATTGCTTTTTCTTTTGGTGCCATTTGCTACCTCAAATATTTTCAACAACGCCTTTTTTTTTGTCCAGTGTATTTTTTGGGAAGCTTTTGACTCTTAAGCATAGTTTAGATAAACTTTTGATGTTTGAGTATAGTTTTGACAATCACTTCTTTTTGAGTGCAATGACAATATATAGTATTGAGTACTTTGTTAATTAGTAAACTAATTAAGATTTATAGCCCGCAATATTGTTACCGGTTAAAGGTTCTCTATTTCCTTGGAAGATAGCATTTTGTTAAACGTATTAAAAGAGTGACACACACGTTCACTCAGAATGCTGAGATTTTACACACACACACACACACACACTCAGCATGTTCTCACACCCATTCTTTAAAAGTGCAAATACACTAAGGGCTAGATGGTTTTGCTTTGAAACGACGTTAAAGTGCATGTAGCAGCTATTAGTGGTTTTTTTTGAAACTCTGGATAGGTGTGCAAGCATAAAGTGTACGTTTGATGGATTTTACTCCTAAATTTCTAGCGGTCAAACGAGGTCAAGGTTGGCGGCGTTGTGGTTATGTTGACAAGGTGTGCAGGTACAGAGTATAGGTTTGATGGTGTTTGTCCCGGAGTTTATAGGTGTCGAACGCGGTGGAGGTTGACGGCATTGTGGTGGTAATTTTGAAAATTGCAGCACTAGACGGTGTGATTCTAAGTGATAGCAGCAGACGGAAAATCCAGCTTATGTTGCTCTAGTCTTTTTCTGGTCCAATGTTAACAGCTTGAATCCTGGCTAATTGTGTTTATTTTTGATGGCCTGGAAGGAGAATTTATGTGTCGAATTTACTATCGCATTCTGCGCCAGCCTTGAATACGTTGATTTAGTGTGGTTGCAGTTAAAGAGCTACGAGCTTCTTTACACAGAGAGCATGTTGCTTGGTTGCTGGTATAGTCTATATGATTAATGACTAACTATAAATGTGAAAGTTTAATATTTATAGTAGCAAGAATTGATGAGATGAAACGTTATTGGTGGAGTTTAACAATAGCCACTTGCTGCATTAATTTTTCTTATTTTCTGAGACTGAGTTTTTTTTTCCAGCTTGATGTTTGGTGATGGAATGGGGACGGGAGTAGTCTATTGTAAAAGAAGTGTCCACAGGGGCTTTACTAGGCCTGGATGGGGCGGTGGTTTGGAAAGTTTAAAACACTTGCAGCACGGGCGGTCTTATACATGATCTAGGTACAAGCGGAGGTCTCTACGTCACACTGTCTTGTGGTGGCATTGGCTCAGAAGTTTTCTTATTTTGCGCACAAGTTTTCCCACTCTTCTAAAGTTCTTTGCAAACCAACTATGTGATGGGTTGCCAATGTTTATTATTAGGGTCGGGCTTTTGGCGGTTTCTGCTCAATTTTGTTTTTGTCTTTGAAATACATGTGTGGGCCACACGTGCCGTGTTTGGTTATGTTGTTGATGGTAGAGACTGCAGTTAGGACCAAACCAAAGCACACCTTTTTTTTTTGAGGTACTTGGTATTGACGGTTTTGGTGATGTGGAATTCTTGTGCGGTTTTGATTGGTTGCATGAGATTATCTTTAAAAATCTTTTTGAAGATCGCGGGGTATCAGGTATTTCCGTTTTTTTAAGTTTTATTTGAATACTGTGGTAATCTTGCAGAAGATTGCAAGTTAAATTTGCAATTACTATGACAGAAACTTGATTACATTCCACAGGCAGATGGTTACGTTGTAAGCAATTTCTTGCGCTATGTAATAATTGCCAGATTTGATTGTGTTCAATTGCGCTGATGCTGTATGGATTAAAAGGTGGACTTAATTTTGATCAAAGGCTCGTTCTATGTTACAATCTAGTAATTCCACTTGTGATGTAGTCTGTAACATTCCTAAATTGCCGGGAGTTTGGCTTGGTGACGTGACTTAAATGGCTTATTGGTTGGTAGTCAGCAATAAGTACATCGATGCAGTCGATCGGCTTGCTGGTGTATATTATCTGTATGTCGGAGCGCTTGAAGTCAGCAACCATATCATTTGAGCGATTGTCGCAGAGTTTTTTTCTTGGGTTTTTCTAGATAGATTTTTGAATTGATGTGAAATTAAATGTGTGAATCTAAAAGTTTTGGCTTTGCTTACTTGCGGTGTCACTATATAACCAAATATATAAAGCTTTTTAAAGTTGAGAAAAAAAAAAACGATCCAGTTTTAAGGTCAATGTTGCAAAACTTTGGTTTGTAAAGAAAATAAAAAAACATTATTGTTAGCCAACCCGGAAATCTAAAAATGAAAAAAAATAAATTTTAAAATGTGGCCAGTTTTCCATCCACAAACGCTCCTGTGTTTTTCTATCATAGAGACTACTAACGCTAGTTTTATTAAAGCAATACTTGTATGCAAGATTGTAAGAATATGAAGTTTAATGAATAGTTGGTCAAAAAGATCCGTAAATGCTCCGGAACAAGTAGAAATTTTTTAACTGGTTTGCAGTACATCTAAAGCTCTAACTTTGCTTGTTTTGGAAATTGGTTTGTTTAAAGTAGAAGCTGTGTTATGATTTAGGGTTTTTTGACATTTTGTTTGTGACAGGTTTAGTTTTTGCATAAAGAATGCTTACAATCGAACTTTGATAGTAGTTGGTAAGACACAATAAAATGACAAACACAAAATTTTGTCAAGAACATGATTGCAATAAAAAAATTCTTGTGGTTAACTAACTTCTTATTGAAAGCTAATAATATGTTTTTGATATATTAACTATTCTCCAAGTTGCAATTTGGGTTGTCTGCGATTACAACTACTGAATAATTATTGCGTTTCAGACATCAAATTATTTGGAAGTAAAAGGATAAATTACTTTGTGCCAGCTAAATTTTGTCTATTTAATTTAGAACCATACTTTTGTAGAAAATACAGGTAATTACAGTCTTGCAAAGACGATTAAACCTTATTGTAAATGTTGTAAATTAGTAGTTTTTCTTGCTTCACTGTGCATGCTACATTTAACTAGCAGAAGAAGGTTTTTTTTTTAAAACGTCCAAAGTAAAGTGTGTTTCATTAAGAGAGACTCATTTTGTTTTGTAAAATAAAATACAGATTTTATAAAAAAATTAATTATAATTCATTGTAAATACAGTCACTTAATCATTTAAATATTCTTCATTAAAGCGTTGGGAAAAGTAAATCCGTAAGTGAGTAAGTAAGACTTGTTCATTGATGGTCTGTAAGTTGTAAAGTGTTGCTGATTAAAAAAAGGATAATTGACTGGGTTATGGGCAAGTAGTATCGTCTAGCAAAACAACATAATGTTTAAGTTGAGAGTACTTAATTAATTAATTTTTAATTTGAACTAAAAAAAATCAGTCAACACTAAACGATTGCAAGCTCCAATAACGTTAACAAGGTTGGCTTTATTAAAAAAATACGGTTTAATGACAATGCTTTTTTGTGAATATTTCTTATAGTGTTTGTGTTTGCTACGAGTGTGAGCACCCCTTTTGTATGTTTGTGGTGTAATAGTTCTACACAAACATGCGGGACCTACAGTTTAACGTAAAATTTAACCCACACTTCTAGAAGGGCTTACTAAGCAAATACTTTGCTGATTTGCCATTGACGACCGCATTAAAAAATATTTGTTGAATTAGATATTGCCGTTATTGGGAATCGAATCCAGGCTGTCTTCTTAACAGTTTTTGCACTAGATTATTGCACTACAGTTGAATGCATTGCTTCTGGCTAATTTTTAAACAAAATACGCTAGTTTTGCTTGGTTATAAAACTGTTAAGCCAGAAGTGAGCTTTGTCGCTAAAGGTAGGTAATTTTCTTACAAAGTTTAAGAATATTTTCAAGAATAATTAATCTGCGACGAGACAGTTGATCGTTTGGTTTAAGTGCTTGATTTAAAACAATCTTGTAGGCACCAAACATTGCTATAAACTGGTGGTGGAAATCAAAGTATGATATTGACAACGAATTGATAAATTTAAATCTTCATAAACACTCTGACAGCTATAATATGATAACGTTATGTGTTGATTTTAATGTTTGCACAAGTCTTTTTATTGTTTTTTTAACTTGGAAGTAAAGTGATCGATATTGAACGTGAGTTCTGATAGATTATCTAAATAATTTGTAAACGATTTTAAAGCGTGTACCGTTCTAAGATGAAATGGTAAGCTGTGCTTACAAGCACAAATGTCACCAGTAGTGGTGCCAGCGTGTAATATATGTAAGAATATTTGTTAAAAAATAATTAATCAAATTTTATGTTTTGAATGCATATTTTTGGATTTTGTTATAGGCGTACAGTTTGTATATTATTTTTAATGTTGTTCTTAAAAAAGAACAGTTTTGGTTTATGATGTACATCGTGATAGTGCATTAAGCAACTAACAGTGGCCGTACATAATGTTTCTTAGGTTGTAGTATTAGTAGCATATGCTACAGGTTTTTTGAAAAGAAGCATAAGATCTAGCTTCTGTTGCATTTTTTTTTAAATTTTTGAGTTGCGGTTTTAACCTATCGAACAGTTAAAATTAGCAATAAGCAATTAGTTGCATTTTGCTAAGGTAAATTACAGTTAACTTTTAAGTGTAATAGTTTTGTCCAGTGCATGGTTTACTTTTATGAATGATAGGATTTATTAATTGTTAGTTTAAGTTTTTAATTCTTTTTTGGTTTATTAAAACTGATCATGTCCAACACTTCAAAAGTGTATAGCCGCTGAGGAATAAAGTTGTCTATTCTGTGTTCATTGGGTGGGTTTTTTCATTATCAAAGATCAAGTTGAATTAGGTTTTTGCACAAAACGTAGCAATACAGTTGCAGTTATGTGTCGCAAGGTCCTCAATTGGCTTATATCTCAAAAGCTTGGTTTGGTATCAATTATCATCATCATCACCCAGCTATATGCATCCACTGCAGGATATAAACCTCCTCTAAACTTGTCTAACTTTTCCTATTTTGAGCAACTTGTACCCAATTTGGTGCTATTCGTTTTATGTCGTCTGTCCACCTGGTCGGGGGTCTACCCCTGCTGCGTGTGTCTGTTCGTGGTCTCCATTCCAGTAGTTTTTTGGTCCAACGACCATCTTTGTATCGGGCGAGATGTCTTGTCCATTTCCACTTGATTGTAGCAATCCTTTTTATCACATCACATACTCCTGTTCTCTGTCGTATGTGTTCGTTTCTGATGTGATCTTGAAGTGAGATCCTTAACATCGCGCGCTCCATCGATCTCTGTGCTACCCTTAATTTCTCTGCAGTAGATTTTGTTAGAGTTAGGGTCTCTGCCCCATATGTGATGACTGGTAGCACGCATTGATCATATATTTTCCGCTTCAAGCACATTGGTAAATCGTTTTTTAAGATGGTTTTTAGTTTACCGAATGCAGCCCAGCCGAGACCGATTCGACGCTTGATCTCGCAGGTCTGGTTATCACGACCGATTTGTAGTTCATGTCCGAGGTATTTATATACATATACCTGTTCTACGATGTCGTTGTTTACTGAGATATGTTCGCTCAGTACAAGGTTTGTCATGAATTTCGTCTTGGTCATATTCATGAGTAGCATAGATTTAGTGTCTGTGATGTTATCAGCTATTAAAACTATATCATTCATTGGCAAACCTTAGGTGATTTAAGTTTTCACCATCCACTCTTATGCCTATATTCTCCCAGGAGGACATCTTGAATACATATTCCAAAACAGCTGTAAACAGTTTAGGTGAAATTTTATTACCTTGTCTGACGCCCCTGCCAATATTAATTCTTTCAGTGAGTGCATGAATTTTTACACTGGCTGTAGCATTTGAGTATATGTGTTGTATTAGTTGTGTATAGCGGTGGTCAATTCTACACTGTTTTAAAGCTGTTATTATTGCAGGCAGTTCCACTGTATCGAAAGCTTTCTGGAAATCAATAAAAGTTAGTATTAGGGGCTTATTGTATTCAACACTTTTTTCTATTAGCGTTTTGATGGCTTGTAGATGATCGTTTGTTCCAAACCCTGCTCTGAAGCCAGCTTGCTCCCTAAGTTGGTAAAGGTCGAACTTTGTCTCCAGACGCTTCGTTACAATCTTTGTGAATAACTTGTATAAGTGTGACAAAAGGCTGATGGGTCTGTAATTTTCGAGGTCCGTTATATCACCTTTCTTATGTAGCAGAACGGTCACAGCATTATTCCATTTGGCCGGAATGACGCTATCGTGTAGGCACATATTAAATAGGTCTTTTATCCGTTCTAGTAGGACGCTTCCACCCAACTTCACAGATTCAATGACCACATCATCCTCTCCCGGGGACTTGTTGTTTTTCATAAAGGATAGTGCGTTTTTAATCTCATCGATTGTAGTTTCTGGCATATCTTCGGATCCCTGGTTTAGAACTCTTTCCTCATCTGTTTGTCTTGGATATTGGTCCGGTAATTGGGTTTTATATAGAGCAGCATAGAAGTCTTCAACTATTTTGAGAATAACTTCCCTATTTGTTGTTATAATTCCAGCTTTATCTTTTAACTTAAAAATTTCAGCTCGTCCATTCGATAGTGCCTTCATACTACTTTTTTTCTCTATAGTTACTTTTGTCAGTTCTGTGAAGTACTTTTTTATGTCTTTTCTAAGGTCTTTGGATATATCCTTGTTTAAGTCTCTATGTTCTTTGGAGTTTGAATTTCCTTTCGTTCTTAACTCTCGTCTTAAATTTATCTTCTTTCTGGTGTTTTGATTGATTTTTTCATCTTTTCTCTTGGCAGATTGGCCGTGTTGGTTGTTGGAAGTTTTTATGACGTCTAGGATGTTTTCATTTATCTCGTCTATGGTGTTGTTTCTGGGCTCGAGATGTTTAAGACCATTCTCTATGGTTTCTTTGTATTTTTCCGTTTCTTCCGGGGGAGCCCAGCCTGTGTTTATTTTCTTTCGTATCATTTTTTGACGTTCCCCTTTGAGATTTAGCATGATTGCTGCTCGTACCATTCTATGATCGCTTCCGGTGTTGAATTTGTTCAGAACGGTAACATTTTTTACTAGTTTCTTTTTATTTGTTATAATGAAATCTATTTCATTTTTTGTCTGTCTATTTGGACTCACCCAGGTCCATCTTCTATGGTCCTTTTTTTGAAAAAACTATTCATTGCATATAAGTTTTCTGATGCTAGGAAATTTAGTAACATTTGGCCCCGCTTGTTTCTTGACTCTATTCCATGCTTTCCGATTACCGTTTCAATAACAATATAATATTACAAAACAACTCCTAAAGTGATGTTGAAACAACTGAGTATAGGGAAGCCTTGATTTTGTACTTCAAAAAGTATTAAAGTTTGTCTCAGAAGATAGTAAAAAAAATCAAAAAGCTTCTCAGAATAATAAATTTTAAAGATGATAAAAATAGTTCAATAATTTCTGATACGCCTTAAATCAGTGGTTACGATGCAAAAAATGTTGTGTATTTTTTTGATTAAGTGTTGGATGGGCTACGAGCTTATGACATACTTTATTCCGTAAACAATTAATTAGTTTGAGGTTTAGACTATTATTGCCTCACACTGTGAATTTGTTACAAACAATATAGGTGTACAAGGAGATGTTTTTGCATGAGGAAAATATGATAAAGTCTTTGAATCCTGTTAGCTAATTTGGTTTAGGAAGTTTCCCAATATTTTTTAAAAGGAAACGGTTTGATCTAACAGTTGTATTTTGCCTGCTTGGACACATTGTTTGTTAGTGCTTTTGTTGTAGTATTGAATGTGTGCATCTGCCGGTATAACCAATAAATTTTTGATGTTTGAATATAGTGTGGACAAGCACTTCTCTTCTAGTGCAGTGACGATATGTAGTATTGAGTGTTCTGTTAATTGATTAACTTATCAAGATTTGCAGCTTGCAGCATTGTTACTAGTCCAAGTCCAGGAGCGGTTCAGCTGTTTTTGAGGAAAGTTTTTTGGTTATCGGAAAATAGCATTTTTTTAAACGTAATTAGCTTTTTGAAACACGTTTTCTTAGAACGTTGAAATCTCACACAGCTCAGCGTGTTTTCACACACACACACATACTAAGGACTAAATGATTGTGCAAGCACAGAGTATAGGTTTAAGGGTGTTTGGCAAGAACACTTGCTGATAAAACTGCCGCAACAGACCGTCCTAAAACCCGCAGACTTTAAAAGGTTAGTCTGAGAATTTCCGACCGTTTTCCGAGAAGATATGACTCTTAAATTACGACGACGCAAATTATCAAACATTACATTGAATATTGATAGTAGCCAGTTTGATAGGCACGCTACGCGTACAACGTGCAATAAAAGAATGATTTTCTTTGAAGTGGTCAAGATGGTTACAAACACTTTACCGTTTTTGAAAAGATTACAAAAAGCACACAAAGAGCTATTTTGAACCACAGCCGGTCCCGATCAACTGGCCGTACTTTCTGATACAGCAGCAGGTAATTAAAACGCACTATTCAACGGTCATAGCAAAGCATCTCGGGAGAGGAAATTACACCCGCCATTTTCCGAGCTTACCGTTGAGCAAACGTTTGAAAGATTGTGCAAACGTTTATTTACGGCTGCCTGATATGCTTGAGAGTCAAGACTTGACCAATACAGCCAAAGGCTTCTTTCATACTCAACAAGCAAAAATGTGTAGCCTTTGCCTACATTGGCCTTATGAACGCAACACACAAGGCAAATCGGTATACCTTGATGATGCTGGACCTCTGCACAAGGTGGGTCAAGGAAGTGCCGGTATGAGCGGCGACCAGCAAAATAAGCACCCAACTTTTGGAACAAAGGTGGGAGTTACCCGAAGGCCATACTGTCCAATAACGGAACCCAATTTACGAGTTAACACTTTAAATGGTCAAATACCATATCACTGCAACCTACTACCCCAAAGCTATCCAGTTCTTCTGCAATTGCAGGATCAACGCAACGACAGGGCAAACATTGAGCGAGCTGTTGTTAGGACAAAACCTGGTAAATCAAAAAGTTGGGACGCTTTTTAATAAGCATTCCAAGAGAAAAACCACCGTTTACATGAAGCTGGGCAAACGTTTATACACCGAGAACAAGTTTCGGCGCTTCTACAGCAATTCTATTGTCTACCTCTGGCAATCCATCGGGGGGTGCAATCTCTCGGCTGCGGGTTTGTTCCTAACCGAGCTGCATCTACCCTCGCAAGTTATGGAACAACTCCATACATTTGGTAGGTGTAATCGACCTCTGGAGGACACCTTCATCACAATGTCGCTAGGCACAAGGAAAACACCGGATGATCAAACCTACCGAACATTGTTTGGACCGGTTATAGTCTGCATGACAGCAGAAAGAGTTAACTACAACCAATACTAGGTGGAAAACTACGGTTATTCATTCCAAAACAACTGCACTTGGCGGGACAGGCGCCAGTAACAATAAAGTTTTTAGAAGTTGAGGAAAAAAACACCTAGTTTAAAAAGTGTAGCAAAACTTTAGTTTGAAAAAAATTAAAGTGGAAATTTATAGACAAAAAAAATAAAATTTTAAAATTTACTCAGTTTCCTATTTACGAACGCATTAGTGTTTTTTTCAGTATTATAGATAAACGCTAGTTTTATTCAAGCAATACTTATATGTAAGTCTGTAAGAATATGAGATTTAGTTGTCACTCGGTCAAAAAAATTAGAAAGCTTTAAACTGGTTTGCATTAGATGTAGCCATGGAAGCTACCAAACATATATTCTTTTAGAATTATCAACTCTTCTACAAGTTGCAATTTGGGTTGTTTGAGATTACAACAACTGACAAACTATTGCGTTTGAGACGTCAAATTATAAAAACAACTTTGTGCCAGCCAAGTTAAATACTTAGAATTAGATTGTGCGTATGTAGAAATTAAAGTACTATGCTATAATTGTCGTAAACTAGTTGCTTTGCTAGCTCTACTCAAACTACACTACACATAAACAGCGGAAAAAGGTTTCATTTTTTTTTTTTATATCTGAGGTAACAGATTTTGTAAGAAATTTAATATTATTTATAGTTTAGTGTAGTACAATTAATACTATTATTGATGGAACACAATTTTATTCAACTATTCTCTACAAAATTGCTTGCAAGAGTGAATCCCAATTATCTATGACTTTTACATAAATTAATGTTGGCCCGCAATTTGTGTAATGTTGCTGGCTTATTTGCGTAAACTAAAAACTTAACATAACCATAGAAAAAGAAGTCTACGGCTTTAAAATAGCACTAGCAAAAATTGACTGGATCATTTTTTAAGCTAATTATTTCATCAAATCTTTAATTGTTTAGTTGGTAGTTTTGCAAGAAGCATCGTATTGCTGAAATCATAAGTTGTTCAAGCCCAATTTGAGGTAAAACAGTCAACATTGAACGATAGCGAGCTCTATAAACAGTAACGAGGTTACTAGCGTTATTGAAAAAAAAAACAATTTAGCATAAAATGTACACTAGACTGTCAGTTTAGGTGAATGTAATGCTTCTTTATGCAAACTTGTTATAGTGGTCGTCTCGTATGTTGTGGAATGAGATAATAGTTCTACACAAACATGCGGGACCTACAGTTTAACGTGGAATCCAAACCACACCACTAAAGGGGTTTACTAAGCAAATAATTTTCTGATTTGCTATTATCTTAAGAAGAAGACGACGATTGAAATATATTTGTCAAATTAGGTGTTGCCGCTGTTGGAAACCGAATCCAGGCTGCCTGATTAAAAATTTTTGCACAAGATTTTTGCGCTACGGTTGCATGTATTACTTCTGGCTAAATTTTAGACTAGATACTTTATGCTTGTTATCAAAACTGTTAAACCAGAAGTGAGCTTTGTTGCTGAAGGTAATTCTTTTACAAAATTTTGGAATATTTTCAATTTTTTTTAAAGCCCAACTAATGAATCTGCCACGCGACAGTTGATTGTTTAATTTGAGATTTTGATTTAAAGCAATCGTAGGCACAAATTTTTTTTTTTTGAATTGCTCAAAGTATAATATTGACAACGAATTGATAAATTTAAATCTTTACAAATACTCTGACAGTTTTAATATTCTTTTTGGTGTTGTTACTTGTTTATCTAACTAGCGTGAGAACGTTATGAAGTGAATGTGTAGATTTGAATTTTTGTACAAGACTTTAGTAAAGCGGTCGCTACTAAACGTAAACGTTCTTGAAGCGTGTATCGTTCTGAAATGAAATGGTAAGTTTACAAGCACAAATGTTATAACAACAAATTCGAGAGGGTTACTGCTTGAAACAAATATTAATTTAAAAATATGATATTTTTTTCTTTTGTTTTTAATACATGACCAAAAACCTTAGCTACACTATTAATGATATTACACACTCTACAAGTTTCTGTAGATTGCAGTTTATTTAATTTTGCCTTAGATAGTGTTGTAGAAAAGAAGTTTGGCCAAGTACCAACTGAAACCAGTGTTGACAGTAAAGGTTGTAAAGTGAATAAGCCATATTTTTTGTGATGTGAACTTACAAACTAGTTTATTGTTTTATTGTGGCAGAAGGAATTATTTTATTATAATTAGCTTAAAGCAAGCTATGCCATCAAAGCTTTCTTTTTACTAGCTTTGAAACTCTTAAGACAGAAAAGCGGTGATTGCTTTTGTTTTGAGTTTGTGGTTGTTATACATTGTTGAGTTTTTTTTTGATATTTGAGTTGTATCAAACATTAGAAGCACTAACAGTTGAGGTTTTCAATTGGTTTTGTTTTTTTTTTTAATATAAGTTTGTCATTAAAAGCAGTTTGTTGATAAAAGCTGATGATTAACTGCAGCTTAGTTTAGGTTTGTTGGGTGCAAGTCTCCGAATTCCGCAGTTGTTACGTTAGACATATCTTGGTGACACTGTCAATATGGTGATTGACCATTGCGCAATTTAAATTTGTCTGAGAACAAATCCGTTGGTGGGCAGTTTTTTTATTGTTACGCAGTTTTGACGTTATTTAATTATATTTTGAATAGAAATTTTAGCCAATATTGGCACAAAGTTGCATTCTGGTACGTTTAGGTTAATTAAAGTCTTCTTTGAAGTAAATATCTGGCTAATTTTTGGAAAACATCAAATTGGCGCAGTCGGTAGGCTGGTGCTGTTTTTGTTCAACAATGTCGTTTTATTGATGCGAGGGAAAAGTAAAAGCTGCTTGAAACGTTTTGTTAATAATGCTGTGATGGATTTGCCTGCGTGATCATCGCCAATGCCAGTTGTTTGTCTGTGCTTTTTTATAAAATTGAACATATTTGAGACGCGCTCTAGCATTGAAGGAGCGCGGACGTATTCTATATATCGGATATATAAAACCGTTTATTTAAATATTAAATTTTATTAATTTTATTATTTTAATTTTAATTGTTAAGTGCAATTAAATTGAGATATTAATTGCAAAAGTCAATTTTAATAATAAGGGACAAGCCCTGCTTGTCCCTTAAGAAGTGTTAAAGTTGTTATGGAAGATAACACAAAAATAGAAAATCCAATAAAGCCCGCAAATAAATCAACAAAGAGGCAATACTCCACGGAGAGTGAGAGAGAGGGAGCGATATACTCTAACGCGTCGACGGAGATGAATACATCTAGAAATAAAACCGGGCGAAAAACAAGACAAACAACAACAAAGAAAACTCGCGCTGCACAATCGCAGGTTAAAAAGGAAAAAATAAATAAAAGCGACCAAAATTTAAAAAGATTACAAACGCTTGAAAAAGATAAATATAAAATAAATACAAAATTTATCACAGATAATTTAAATAAAGGCGCAAGTACATCTACCAATACACACACACAGGACTTAATTAATACAAACAATTTAATTATCCCTACGATTATTAATGACAATTCATCAATTAACGATTTGACAAAATTACCAAATAAACCACAAATAGAAACACAACAAAATAATATGGCTTCACTACAAGGTAATCAAAACGATAATTATAACTTTGTATTTAATGCGCCGGCAATACCTGCACAAAATACCAGAAAACGTACAAACGTTGCGACAGTTCCGACAAACAACAGCTACATAGTCTTGTCGGATAACAAAAGTGAAGATATGGAAACCGAAGACGATATAAACGTGATACCTCCAACACCAGAAACAAGAACAATGGCAATGAACAACAAACGCATACCGCCTATAATAATTCAGGGGACAACGGAACACAAACAACTAGTAAACAGAATAAAATCTGTAATTTCGAACGATTTTAATATCAAACACACTCGCAACACTACTCTAATTCAAACCACCAACTATAATGACTGGTTAGCGATGAAAGAAGACCTCAAGAACAAAAACGTCTTTTATTACTCTTACACAGCTAAAAACAACAAAACACATTCTTTTGTAGCAAAAGGTTTTGCCATAGATACGAATTCCGACGAAATATTAGAAGCTTTGAAGGAAAAAAACGTTAGTGTAAGCAAAGTTTTTAAAATGCATACACATACAGGCAACTACTTTCTAGTTATCACTAACCCAACTGTTACTGAAAAACAACTTAATGTATCATGCAAATACTTACTTCACACTAGGGTTGAATGGGAAACGTATATTAAGTCTCGAGAAATCACGCAATGTCGCCGTTGTCAAAGATGGGGACACTCGACGTCTAATTGCAACATGCAACCACGCTGTGTAAAATGTGCGCAGAACCATTGGACGCACGAGTGCACAAAACCAATAGAAGACAAACCAAAATGTGTAAATTGCAATGAAGAACATCCAGCAAATTACAGCAAATGTTCAACATATCTAGAAAAACTAAACAAAAAGAAAATGGATCAACCACCGCTAATACCAAGAACCGTCAGAGGAATAGATACAAGCAGCAGACGAGAGTTTCCTGAGCCGCGCTGGACAAACTCTCAACCACAGCAATACCCACAGCAACGCCAAACCCTGCAGTCGCAGCAAGCCCAGCCCACAACACGTTCCACTAAATATCAACGCACCGTACCCGCATGGAGTACACCAAAGCAGCCAACTACCGTCCCTGGCAACAACACGTTCTTTGAACTGCAAAACGAGTTCAATGTGCTACACGGTAAAGTAGACTTAAATTTTATGTTGTGCGCAGTAAAAGAACTCAATCGTATTTTGGACCACTTCATAACAGTCACAGACAAGTTCCACGCTATGGCGGAATTTTATGCAAATCTAGAAAGAAGTCATGGATAATTTACTTGTCTGTGGCTGGAATGCAAACGGCCTAATGACTAAAAAAGCCATTCTTGCAGAGTTTTTAACACAAATGGACATAGACGTTATGACCATATGTGAAACAAAACTAAAAACCACGCATTCTTTTAAAATACGTGGCTACACAATTTTCAGAAATGACAGAGCAGACGGTGCAGAAGGTGTGGCCATTCTTGTTAAAAACTCTGTACCACATATACATATAAATCAAATCATTGACACGACAATAGAAAACATTGCAATTCAACTTGCCGACGACACATTTATTATATCAGTGTACAATCGACCGTTAAACAAATTTTCTGACAAGGACGTACAAAACTTACTTGACATAGGACAGAAAGTTATTGTAATTGGAGACTTTAATGCCAGACACAACACGTGGAAATGTCACTGTAACAACACCAACGGCAATACATTATTTCGTTTCACTAATCATTATAATTGTATCATCAATCACCCTAACGGTCCTACTCATTTTCCGTCTAATGGCACGACACCGACAACGATTGACATGACATTAAATAAAAATGTTGACTGCTCACAGGCGCGGACTGTGCAAGAGCTGGACTCAAATCACGACCCCATACTGTTCTCTTTAATAAAGCACATTAAAAACAATACGACGAGAACAGTATTTGACTACAAAAACGCCGACTGGACATCTTTTCGAAATATTTTAGACACAAACATTTTAATTAACAATGACATTCAATCGACAGACGAACTAGACGTTGAAACGGTTAAGCTGACAGAAATAATTAAAAGTGCCAGAGACAGAACAGTACGAAAAAAGAAATTTTTTCCGTACAAAATCATTATTTCTAGTGAAGTTTCAGATCTCATTAGAGAAAGAAACCGAGCCAGAAAGAAATGGCAAAGGACAAAAGACTTGACTGACAAACAAAACCTGAAAGAGCTTAACAAACTCATTAAGGTGACTATTAATAGACTAAATAATGACAGATGGACTCAAAAACTAGAAAACCTGACAACACGAGACAATTCTTTGTGGAAACTGACAAAGTCAATGAAAACAAAGTTTGACCCGATACCAGCGCTCAAACACGGAGGCTCAACTGTCATGGCTGACAAAGGCAAGGCGCAAGTAATGACCGAAGTTTTTAGAGACGCTCACAAACTAGATTTGACTGACAACGACGAACATAGACATATAACAGAAACAGTTCAGGAATACCTGGCAACTGTTAACATCTTACCGACAGACTGCCATAAACAACTTACTACGCCTAGGGAAATACGGACAATAATTAACAGACAAAATTCACGTAAAGCACCTGGACCGGACACTATCACCAATGCTGTACTAAAAAACCTCACAAAAAAGGCCATAGTACAGCTGACACACATCATTAACAACATGTTAAAGCTTTCATACTTTCCCAAAGTATGGAAGTCAGCAACCATCATCCCCATATTAAAACCTGGTAAGGATAAAACTTTACCAATTAGTTATAGGCCTATTAGCCTGTTAAATGTCTTGGGTAAACTGGCCGAAAAAGTTATACTGGAACGGATGGACCAGTATGACCAAAAGCACAAGATAATCATTGACCACCAATTTGGATTTAAAGCCAAACACAATACCACTCAACAAGTAGTACGCATTGCACATGTAATTCTTACTAATTTCAACAAAAATAATGTGACAACAATGCTACTACTTGACATAGAAAAGGCGTTTGACAAAGTATGGCAAGTGGGACTCATATATAAACTCACTCATTATCATTTTCCAGACAGTATTATCATCCTCATAAACTCATATCTTGAAGGGCGCTCGTTCTCTGTCAGAGTTAACGATAGCTCATCAAAATCACAGATCATTGCAGCAGGGGTACCTCAGAGTTCAATTCTGGGCCCCAAGCTGTTTAACATCTTCATTAATGATATACCGACAAAATTTAAAACGAAAACAGCTCTTTACGCCGACGATACAGCAATATACGCTCACTCGCACAGTGCAATTGTAGCCAGCAAGCAAGTACAAATACATGCTGATGTATTAGTGAAATATTTTGAGAGATGGCAGATCAAGCTAAACGCTGCCAAAGCGGAAGCTATCACATTCTCTCGGAAATTCACATGTTCATCAGTGTTTGTGCCACTTAAACTTCATGGCAGGCCTGTGGTAGAGTCGGCTAGCGTAAAATATCTAGGCGTAAAGATGGACAAAAGACTGACTTACAAGACACACATAGACGGGACTATACAGAAGTGTTATGGCGCACTGAGAACACTTTACCCACTGATGAGCAAATCCAGTAAACTCAATCAGACTAACAAGCGACTTATTTACACAGGACTTATAAGACCCATCATGACATATGCTGCACCAATCTGGTGTGGTGCAGCAAAGACACACATTAAGAAGCTTCAAGTTTACCAAAATAAACTTTTAAGACTCATTCTGAATAAAGACAGATACACAAGAATTGATGACCTTCACGACTTATCCAACATACCCCGAATCAGTGACTTCGTTAACGCGCAGTCACAAAAATTCTATATAAACCAACTGAGACACAACCGACTAACAAGGACAATCACTGACCAACGATCATCAGAGATTAATCCCAAACACAAGCTGACCTACCAAAGGCTGCCCATTTTCACCCAGCCTTTGTAACAAAGGCACACAAATCATTACCTTAAACAGGGTTTTTTAAAAGCTTTCCCTGTAATGTACATATAAATGTAAATAAATTGAATTGTTATAAAGTGATATTTGTAAATAAAAATGTCCTCACCTATTGTAAAGTTATGTATGTAAACATATTATATATTATTTTATTATTGAATGAACCGACCTGTCGGTAGGAGTTAATTATTTTATGATTTTTTTGTGCAAATTTGCTTTTCTTGTAAATATTGTAAATAGTAGAAAATAAAAAAATTTTTTAAATTGGAACATATTTTACTTTTTTAATGGAATTCTTATATTCAGTGACAAAGTTATCTTAAACCAGTAGCGTATACTACAAAAAAATCCTGACAAATCAATACAAATTTCTGTTTATAATTCTTTTGTAAAAGAATATATCAGTCAAATCTTTAGTGAACTTTACTGGACTTCAATGTTTTTTGGATCGTAGACATGTAAACAGTTATTTTACAACTATTTAAATCAGTTAACCAAATATAAAAACAAGATAGATTGCAATATGTTAGTATCCGCAATTTGCTAATTTTTTAAAAGGAAGTTTTATTTTAGAATTAATTTCATATTTACTATTTATTACTTATTTATTACTTTCAGTTTTTTGATCTAGCTATGGTAATGGTTTTAGTTTTTATCTTATTTTTAAATCATAAATAATTTGGAAACTATTGATTTTTCTTTAACTTAAACATTTTGTATATTAGAAACATATATTTACTTTTCGCTAATATTTTAATACAATCATAAATATAATTGATTTTTTATTTTGTTTTTATATCTGGGTACAGAAAATGTTCAACCTTATTTCCTTCTACTTAATTATAAGTAATATGTGTTGCAAAAACTTAGTATTTATATGTTTTTGAAATAAATGTATTTAATATATTTTTAATATTTATTAGAGACTAGACAGATAATTAGCTCTTATGCAGTACTTCCAATCAAGGACCAATTATCACCCTATGCAATTTGACTTTGCCATCCAGTTCAAACCAGTAGACTGTCAATAAGATAATTGGCTTGTTAAGTGACCAACACGTAACATTGTAGAGAATATACAAACAACTAATGTGAAGCTAGATTGATGCCTGCATAATAAAATAACAAACTCAATATGTAAATAACGTTGAATAATAGTACAAGTTAATTAGAAATTATTATGTAAATTATTTTAAGTTTGCAAATATACAACAATACAATAGTAAATGTAAATTAAACACTAAATAAGTACAGTCCGTGAATGAATTGTTTTATGTCTTCCGCTGTAGTTCATTGATAAAATTTCATGAATGCAAACAAACTATGTTAATTAAGTGCACAACCTAATATAAATTTGCAAGTAGACAATCATAAATACGTCCCCATTGAAAATGATTTCATTTATATGCATATATATTTAAGCGTATTTAGTTGCGACATTTCAGTATCTAGTAGGTCAGATAAGGGTTGCTTACCATAAGAGACTACCCTTGTCAACGGTAAATCTACCCCTGTAAGCGGCATGCGATATTTGTGCACGTCTGCAGAAATAATTTCAGCGATAGTGGGGAGCATTATAAATACGTAATACACATTAACATATTAAACAATCCTTGCAGGAGCAGGTAATTGATATTGATACGACACGAGCTTATAATATACCGCATATACATACATTCGCTGTATTTCCGATGTAATTTCACTAATGCATCTACATTGTATCTTGTTTATATGCAACTTTTAAAAGCACTAAATATAATGCTATAGATAAATGCCGCGGAAATTTAAATGCCGTTGCATACATTTCCTCATCTGCGGGTTCACCCGCGAAATGCTCAACAGGATAATGCATGTTAAAGAGTTTCATTTTAATTAAATTATAAATTAATCCACTTAATAGTGTCTGCTTTTATATGTCCCTACATCAACTTGCCATTTAGGATACATATAAAAATAAATATGTAATTAAGAGAGGGATTAAAACAGCCTGATTATAAACTTCAATATTAAAAAAAGTAGTAACTAACATTTTAATTGGAACAAATTCAATTAACAACTTCTATTTAGTTCGGAGTTCTATGATAAAGTGTGACGGCGTTTAGTACGTACGTAATATTGCTAATTGAAATAATCAATTTAATGGAGTTCTCTACTGTGCATTAAAATGTAGTGGACTCCACAGTTCTGATATTTATACAAGAAAGGGTCAACTAGTTAGTTTAAGGATTGCAGTTTTCTTTTGTTTGGTATTGGAGCTACTTCAAGAGTTTATCCTGGAATGATCGTAAGTTAGAAGGGAATCCGGGTTTCGTTGACAGACTGTGATCCTTTCGTGAAAGTGAAATGGACTAGCCAGTTTAAGATTGAGTAGCCGAATTGCTGAAAGGGTAAAGGGTTGTGTTTTGGTATTAAGTTGTTAAGTTGTACGGTGAATGTATCATCAATAACAGTAGTAGAAGAAAGATATTAAGATAAGTTTATTTTAGTATAATAAATATTAGTAAAATAGATAGAAATTGTTTATTATTAAATTTATAATTTTTAATATAATCAAAACTGCAAAATCTGATTACATACAATTACATTTAAAAAATTAAATTTTAATTTTGTTTATAATCCATTAGTAATTATAAAGTATTAAATTTGTATGTTAATTTATTTGATTTATTTTGTTATAGATTGGCTTTGTTAATTAATTTTATAAAATACATTATTTATATTTATACTACAAGTTTTTAAAGCACTAACAGTTTGTAATTAAAAACAAAAATAAACTAGTCAATACGTGATTAACGAGATGGGCTCTATTTATATTCTTTTGTGTTAATTAGATAAAGTATTATTTTAAACATACACAAATTATTAGTTAAAATAGTCATACACAAGTTTTTACAGATGTTATTAAAGCTATTTATATAAATCATTACAAATTTGCCAAAAATTTTATTTTGTTGTTTGGGAAAACACAGTTTTTTACTAAGACAGAGTTAAATTGCCTACTGTAACAAACAGTTTTTTTTTAAGAAAAAATTATAAAACTGCAAAATAATATTATTTTGTAATTATTTTTAAAACAAAGTCCCTGCAGATATGATTGTTCTATTGTGCACCTCTGACGTCTGAATCCTTTAGCAATTCTGTTGATTTTCATTTTTCTTTTAGTTAGCTTGTGTTTATTAAAGTTGCATATTGTTTGCCTTACGTTCACTTAACAGATATAGCGGAGTTTTTATTATTATTCTATTTATGTGTTTATTGAAGCTACAGTGTCCGGTTATTAGTCTTGTAAACTTTAGTACTTTGATTTTATTTTGGTATTTTGCGATAGTTTTGTTCTAACAAGTTTTAAAAAGTCTTGTGATTTTAAGATAAAGTAATAAGTTTTTTTAACGATATGATAAATATTAATATATTAAAACGACAGTGGTCCATCTGCCAAAGGAAACAATATAAAACATATTTCTAAAAGTTTAAGTCAATACTTTTTATAGTTGCTGAGAAAAGTTATCGACCAGCACAAAAATGTGGTTTTGAAATAAACGCGTTGAAGTTTTGACATGAGTTTTAATCATTTTTGGGAGTTCTTACCTTTAGTCAGCGATGAAACCGTACAGTAGGCCTTCCTCTTTCTCAAAATACTGTTGGTGGACCATCTCGAGCTTCCGGAGTCAGGCGTTGCTCCGCTTGCCGCTCTCGGCAAGCCATGCAAATTCTCAGTGTGGCCATCGTCTTTAATACTGCCGAAACCTCTTGTTGAAGATACTGGTGGCCAGATGAGTCGCGATGATGACCGTTTTTGCTCCACAGTTGATATGATTTGGCGTCAGTTTTCAGACGCAGGCATTTGAGTTCTGCGTGTTGTCCCCGAGGCACCTACTCATCAAGTTGTTGTCGGAAAAAGCTTCATCAATGAGCCGAATCAAGGTTTGAACTTTATCTGTCAGCGCTGCTTTGTGTGTGTAGGATTCTAGGTTCACCGCAGCCTTTGCCGCTTGCCACTTGCACCAACTGTCGCGTCCTGTCGGGCAATTGTTGTGTTGCGGGTTATCGTTTGAAAGAAACTTATGCAGAAATGTAGCTCACACCGCTTTATTTATATTTTCAATCGATTGGCAACTCCTTTATAAAATTGTCGGTCAGCTTTCCTGCCACCAATACTTTTGTTTTGTTTTTTTGCTGCATGAAGTCGTGTACTCATTTGTTTCTGTACAGAAACAAACACAAAGTTACTCACAGATTCTTCAATTATAAGATCAATGAAGCGCTACATTTTTTTTTTCAGCTCAGTCAAATTGTCGTAGGAATCTATGTCCAAGGGAGCTTTAAACGTTTTTGTATCGTTGTCCCCGATGTAGTATTCGTACATATCGCCATGGATATTATTAGACCTGGCAAACATTTCTTGAACTGCATCGATCTCTATTTTCCTCGCACTTCTTTTGTGATTGCGGATACAGTTCTTTACATGCTGCTCTTTTTTTTAGGTTGCATCGTTGACAAAAGGACAATTTGACGACAACGAGAACTTTTTAGAAATAAGTCCCAATGAGCGACTACGCTTCTTCTAGGAGCCGTTGCCTGACACGGACAGATGGTTGGTGTGTTTTTGTGCTTTTTGTTCTTCGAGTTTTTTTTTACAGTTTTACTGCAAACACACTTGAAAACAGCCTTTGAAACAACGTACAAGTTCCCCTAAGTTGAATTGCCGAATCCCGTTGGCGGTCCATCAGCCCGCAGAACAGATTCCTCTTTGCTTTCCAACTTCGAGAAGACGCATGACAAACATGAGGCGACGATTGACTTTGTACGCCTTGTCAATTAGAACACAAGAATGCACAAATCTTGAGAGGCATTTACATCAGATCTCAAGCTTAAATTCAAGGCTTTGATCTGCAGCCCGCGAGAAAGTGACGTCTCTATCACAAGTTTTGCACTTCAAAGTTGTCAAAAAAAAGTTGAAAACCATCATAAAGTTTCTCAACACGTAGCAACTGTTGGAGTTCGTCGCAATTTTTTGGACGACGTGCCCACTCCTGCGGTATTGTTTTCCATGGGGTGCTAATTGGCCGAGAATCTTCTTTGTTTTTTCTTAATATAACCCAATGACACTTTTTTGTCTTTATCTCGGAATTTTAGCAAGTTAGGTTATACAAAACTCACGTGAAAACTGATTTCAACCGTAAAATCACAAGTCTCAGATTGCCAACCACACAGAATTTATTATAAGGTACAAAAAAGAAAAAAAAAATTTCAATTCAAAATTTTAGGCGGAGGTATCTATCTTTTTCTGAGCGTGTGTCTCTTTTTAGAGTTTGGCTATCATCAAGGTAGTTTTTTTTTTAAATGTTGCTGTTCTGAACAGATTTCTTGATGTGCATTGGAAAGATTATTTGATGTTTTTTAGACACGAGATTTTTCTCTTTCTTAATCAGCTCTTTCCATTGATTTTTTTCTGGATTATCAGTTGTAAAACTGATCCTTTTATGACGTGTCTCAGATATTCTAGTTTTTGTTTTTGAATAGTAAAGATCAGTTTTTGTTTGTATATCTACATTTTAAGGGCTTCAATTTTTTTAATTTTTTTTTTATAGCGTCCACGTTTTTGCTTCATATAGTGCTATTGGTAGAATATTGGAACAGGCAAAGCAGCAGCTGATTTTTGTTGATAAACTGTGCGCTTTGCGCAGGTCTCGCCGCTTGTGCATAGGATTATTTTTTTCGTGCTTTGGGTGTGCTCACAAGTGAAGCGGTAGTCTGCTGACTATGAGCAGATGCATTATTGTGGGACTTGCCGTAGTGACTAGCACGCAGTTTTACATAAACTGGGTAGCCTTTATAACTGACAGTGTGTAACCAAGCGCATGTAGCTACATGCCAGGACTTATTGGAAAAGGTGCAGGCAAGGTTCGGATGAGTCCCGACGCACTTAACACATACATACGGTGCGTTGCACCGAGATACTGTGTAGTTATGCCGCTGGCAACAATGGAACTGAGCAATTTTTGCCGACTTTTTTTGTACTGGACGGTACAAGATAGCACGCAGATCTTGGTAAGTGCCATAATCTTTCGGTTTTAAGCTTTCTGGTGGAACTGGACATACAACATTTGGTAGGATTTTTTGTTCTATCCCATGCGCGTAGTCGAGGTCGGTTCATACCCCGAGCGATGAGCTTGGTTTGTACCACGTTTGCCGTGATATAATCAGGTATGTTTCTGATGACAAATTTTAGAGTTTTTTAGCCTCTGATTGATAGGCAAAATGCACCACATTATAGGTAGTGCAGTGCTCGGTCATAGCACAAAAATTGTTATTTGATTTGAAAGTCATTAACACCCTGTAAAAAGAGCTTTTTCCCGGAAGGTTATGGGAGGTGGTCGACGTGAACCAGCGCGCTCTGTGCGAGCCGGAGGGATAACGGGACGAGATGGATGGCTTAAGGATAAATTAGCCGGACTAGAGTTTGCCGACTGAGTCTTAGGGACTGGCCGCCGGGTTGAAGACCTTGATTAGGGTTATAGGTCTAGGATTGCAATTACTTAGGGAAGACTCACCCGCATTCTTTCTGCGCTTCTTTGACTGCTTGAACTCTGTTTTCTTGAAACTTGCTTCTGGAGGCGTGGTTTTATTGTAGGCGGGGACATTGCTTTCCAGCTGGGTGTCCATCGGCTTTTCGGCGTTGGACGGTTAAGCGAAAAAAAAATCAAGGGTGAGTTACCATCTTTAAAAATCATTAAAGGGCAATCAACTACTCCACAGCTGCCTTAAGCTTTTCATTCTTGCAAAGACGGCTTTCATTCGTGGGCGCAATCCGACAAAAAATGCTTTGAAATTGTAATCAAGCATGTCCCGAAATTGGTCTCTGTTCAACTTTCTAAGGAACAAAAAACGCTGAGATAATGGATCTTGACGTTCTCTGCAGCTTTAAGGTGGCTGCTGAGCACAAAAAACGCAGTGGCAGCATTCCATAGTGCCATAAGTGTCAGAGACACGGCCACACAGCTAATTGCTGCTACACAATGTCAGTCGTAACTGCGCAGGGCCCTATCAGTCGGCGGCCTGCACCAGAGGCATTATGCAATGGACCTCATCCCGCAAATGATAAAGGTTGCAAAATATATATTCGCATGTTGGCCTCGCAAGGCAAAAACTCGGATGACAACCCGCGCCGGTCCAAGTTTCAACATCCCCTCAGGCTTTTTCTCAGTCTTCAGGTTTTTGCAGACCTGCAGCACCATCAGTGAACACTACGTTTGCTAACGCAGTTGCCCCCAAAAAGCAACAATTGGTTTTCAATGACAAACTTGCCGCTATTTTAAAGGAAATGAATGAGTTTCAAATAAGGCTCATTGCAAATATTTTCAATTAACTTAACAATTAAAATGGATAAAACAGTTGATGTATTATGCCGCAAATTAAGTGAAGTAAAGGCGTTCTTTATCAAACAGGAACTTGATCATGCTAGTGTCCGAGTTGCGCCACACACCTAATCAAACGCTGAGAATCCCAACTCTTGCATCAGAGAAATTATCAAACGGTTTAAATTTTGCACGGCTTCTGGCCCAGACAATATTTTAACAAAGCTCTCAAAGTGTTCTCGCATAAAGCTATAATGGCGCTCGTTAACATTGCTAATGCGATTCTTTGAACAGGGCATTTTCCATCAGTTTTGAAAAGGTGATTCAATCACCAAGAAAAAACCAAAAGTTTCCTCAAAACTATTGTCCTATCAGTCTTTTTAGCAATAATTAAGGTCATCAAACGGGTGGTTTTTAACGAAATCCAGGATCACACTGAATCGAACAACATCTTCCTCTTTCCACTAACATGCTGCGTTTTTCTTTTACGTCGAAAAATCTCTTTCACTTGGGAGATAACGGCATGGGTTCTTCAAGGCTCTATTCTCTCTCCGCTGTTATTTCACTTTTAGTTTGCTGACATGCCTTTTAGAGCAAAGCACGGGGCTAGAATGGCACAATTTGTTGATAATACAGTAAAGCACTTCTATACTCTTTAAGGTCGCCTAAGATGGTCACTTTAAAACTTCAAAATGCTACCGACAATCTCAAAAAATGCTTATACAAGTGGCAAGTCACAATTAACCCAGAAAAAAGCAAAGCTGTACTTTTCACACGGCGGCGTATCACACCTGATGCGAACGTTTTTTAGAACGACGTTTTTATACATTGGACTATTTCTGCCAAGTATCTGGGGGTTATTTTTGACAAAGGACTTACGTACAAACTCTACGTTCATTCTCGATAAAGCCAAAATGGCAAAAAAATTTCTTGTTCCGATGGCGATTCAGAACAAAACCCGACTCTACACATCTATCATCAGACCTATGCTCACTTACGCGTCTCCAATCTGGGGAACTGCTAGCTGTTATCTTAACAGGCTAGAAGTCTTTCAAAACAACATTCTGAAGATTTTCTACAGAGCTCAATGGTGTCTCCGAAACAGAGAAATTAGGGCAGACTTTGGGTTACTCCCGCTACGTCGACACATTAAAACATTGGTCGCAAAATATTTCGACAATTTCGCGAATATTTCAAACTCTGATCTAGCTCGACTTGCCGAGCCAGACAGGGAAATCTTCAAGCTGAGAGGAAATAAATCCGATAGTCTTTTAGAAAATTTTACCGCCTAGCCCCACTCCCCCTCCCCCCCCCCCCCAAAAAAGGGGTGGAGTTCATTGGATTTTTGGCCGGCTTTTTGAGGGAGGCAACTTGGTGCTCTGGGGTTTTGGAGGGAAGGTTGGTGGTGACTTTGCAAGCTTTTTGGGGAAGGCTTCGGTTGGTTTTTCTGCGGATGGCCGGGCAAAAATTTGTTTAATCAGCAAATTTGTAACTACAAAAAGAGCGGAGGCTTTGTTCTGCCTTAGAGCCAGCTTATATTTCTTCCGAAGCTGTGCGAAGATTTTAGCATGGTTTGTCTTAATGATAGCCGTGACGTTTGACACGGTCTTGGTCTTGAAGATGTCATCCGCGACGCAGTCAAAACGGTATTCCTTTTGCGTTTGTATTTGTCGGTTTCTTGCACGCGACTGGTGTGGGGGGGGGGGGGGGGGGCGAGTGTGCAGTTATTGTGCAAGCCCAAGACTTTATCTGCTAGTGCACAGCACGTTTTTAGATATTACGTTTAAGGTCTTAATGTCAGATACGGTGTTAGCACACAACCACAAAGCCTCAAACGTCAGTATGTGAACAACATTTGTTTTCATTGCCAATCTATTTTGTATAACACATCTATCTTTAGCCGACAGTACGGCAAGGAGGTATGTATGATTAACAGCGCTAACAAAAATTAAGCAACGGCAGGAGCGATCACGAGTTGGATGGATGTCCCCAACAAAGTGATGTTGACCGTAGCGTTGTTTCTAAATACCTCATATAGGCATCCACACACATCCGTAACACTTTTTTCACGTTTGTTTTAAAGAGTTTTAACTGCTATTTATGCTCTGTAACATATATTATTGCTAATAACAGAAAAAAAGCAACGTCAACATTGTAGCAGTCCGAAATTTGCCTAAAAAAGTCATTATTTTTGTATTCTGCCTTTGACAAACATTGATTGTTGTTCATTTTAGAGGTAGAAATTCTTCTAAAACTGAAAAAATATGGTTGTCTTAGGATCACCAGTCCTTAAATAAAGTACGGTTTTTTGTGGCAGTAAAGAGGCCGAGAACATTTACATTTCCACAGCAACTTTAATATAGTTTGATACGCAACTAGGCTTCTTAAATGAACACTGTTAAATAAACAGAGACGTATGGCTAAAAGCACGGCCAGTTAGCTGTTTCTTTTTTTTCTGACGACCAATAGGCACACTGCAGACTGATTGCACCCTTTACAAAGCGTCGTTGTCGTCGTCCTAATAGCAAAGAATTTTTCTGTGGATTGATGGTGTCTTAATTAATTAATTAATAAAATAAATCATTTCTGTTTTTGGGAGATTTATCCAGGTCTTGCACAGTGATTCACTATTTAATGTTACTTTTTGTAGTCACGTGAGATTAACGAATTAAAACGATCAATATATTTGAGCTTCTCCACTGTCAATGCTTTTGGGAGATTTATTTAGGTTTTGCACCGTGATTTACTATTTGTTAATGTTATTTTTGGTAGTCTAGTTTGACGTAGGGTGTTTGTGGTTTTATCTACTAATGTTTGTTACTTTGGAAAGTTGGCTGGTGACCGTAATTAGAAAGGCAACAAGTTTATCTTATCTTTTTATTGCACTGGTGAACATTGGAAAGTAGTTCTACAGCTTTATTTTTCTTGGCAACAGATTTCATCTTTAAATGTTGTTTGTTGTTGTAGTGGTTGATTGACAAGGTTGGTTAGGTTTTGTTTAAGATTGTTTTGATGTGGCTACAAATGGTTTTTCTTGGTATTTTAGTTGTTGGGATCAGGCTTCTAGTTATTCGGTAAGCTGCCGGAGACGTAGTCAGGCACCGAGAAAATAATAGGCTGTATTGAATTCCTTGCTATAAAGACCTTGGTAGCAGGTGTTAAATCAGTTTTTAAAAGAAATTTTTTGTCTGTAACTTTAAAGTAATAATCTATTAACACACTAGTTTTTGCAGCAATATTAACAACTTAACGTTTTTGTTAGAAAAAAATACAGTTTGGCACAGTGCTTTTGATGCTGGTAAAAATGTTAGTAAATGTTCTTTGTCTTTGAAATCGATTAAATTGGGTATAATTGTTAGATTACTGGTAGTTAATATATATTAGGTTTAGAACTGCAGGTGTAGTGTAGTTACTGTTTGAAAAAAGATTGTCTCAGTGCAAGACTCTACGACTAAAGCTTGATTTTGGGTTTTGGTGTTAAATTTGTATAGTTTGTTTACTATGACGGTTTTAAATAGTAGATTAATATTGCTTTTTATTTAATTTTTATAAAATTGTTTACAACTTAGAAGGAAAAAAAGTTTTTATTTTCAATTCAATTTTGCTTTTGATTGGGCAAGGGTATTATTTTGTCAAAACCGCACTTCTTCTTGTTTAGTTTGTGGTTTTTTATGAACTGTTGTTTCCCGTTTTTTAATATTGTTTTATATTGCCAGATTTATTTGCCAGGAATCACTTAATAAAATTCTATAAACTGTTTAATAATATTAATAAATTCATTACTTTGTTCTTCTTTGAAAATATTATATTATATTTAGTATCAACATTATTATTACTATCTTATATGAATGTTTTATAGTATATAGTGTATCAAGGGCCAGCCAATAGGCTTTAGCAGCCCACCGTTTTTCTTTTAATCGTTTTCTTGTTTCGCATTTTAGGGTCAAAACAGATGATGATGTATATCAGTATTCTACTTGAAACTAATTTATTTTTGAAACAACAACGAAAAATTATCACACGTATATCAAATATTACATTAAAGTTCTAATACACAATTACTGATATTTTGATTTTGTTACAGGTGAGCGAACTCTAATCTCCAAAGTTTAATACGACTTGTAAGCACTGAAAATTTACATGTTACATGATTGTATACAATCACACACAAAATAATATGTATGTATAGTTATTTAAAATATATTCAGGCGGCAATATCAAGTAATGTGTAGGTAAATTATATTTGTTACGTTTAATTAATGCGGATCGACGCTCACATTTTCGCACGCAAATTTGAGTTTATTTAATTAGGTATAAATTTATTACAATATGTCGTCAACAATAAACGTGTAAATATTAATATTTATTAATGGCAATAAATGTTATCCAAATCATAAAATTCGGCTTTCCGCTTGAATTAATATAAAATATAAACTGTTTGTATGAAAATTTATATAAAGCATAAAGCCATATTTCAAATAACAACCAAATTACTTGTTGGTAAACTCTGTTTATTCAAATAAGCTCAGTAAAATTATGTTTATGGCAAATCAATAACATTTTGAAATTAATGCATTATTTAGTATTGGTGCAGTAATTATCATTTGTTTAATTAATTACGGAACGCACTAACCAACTGGACATTAACGTTGACATTTTAATTATTCCAATCAATGGTAATTAAATTAATTTTTATTTTTTGTTTTTTTTTTTGTTTAAATTACGTTGATTGATTATTTCAATGTGTAAATATTAACCGGGCCATTAAAGCGGATGAAAGTTTCAAATTAAATTCTTTTGCGAGTATGTGCGGATGCAACTATAAAAGCGGATGCCACATTAAATGGGTTTAATGCTGCACAAATATCATGAAGTTGCATGCCATGGAAAGAACTCGATTTGCATAACACTTACTTTCTATTTGCAGGGGAATTTATTTGCGAATGTGCAATATTAAAAAGTCTAGGGTTTATGAACTATGTTACTTTTATCAATTTTAAGGCGAAATTGTTGGTTGCACAACATGGCATTAGTGATGGATTGTGCCTGCTATATTAATTGCATTATATAATTGAGCTGTGTCAGCAAATACTGTAATTGCGGATATATTAATCTTATAATATTAAGGTTATTCCAGTAAGGGGATGTATAATTGAGATAAAAACAATTTAATTCTATCCAGTAGCTAACCGCACCTTCAGAAAATTTAATTAGTTTCTCGTTATACAATTGATACTAAACTTCATTAAGCTTAAAAGGTTTCATTTTATAAACATTAATTGGTTTTATTATTTATAAAATAGAAATATAATAACAAATATTTGTTTTAATTAAAAGTTAAAAGCGGAAGCTTTATTTGTTCAGCTTTGATGATTGACCTGCATATATTTGTAAAGAATAAATGCAAAACTAGTATATTGCTACATGAGTGATCTCTCGTCTACGTAATGAAAAGAATATTGTAGACAGCAAGTGGTCCGCGAAACAGATGATAAAGTTCTGGTTTTTCATTACAGCAGCACAGTCCTATAGTATGATTAATGAGGTAGCAGGTCAGCTGTAAATTTGAGAGTCGAATGGGTTTTCACTTTTCCGCTAAAGGGGCGCAAATGAAAAGATTCATTCGGCCGATGTGAATTAGAGAACGTTGTTTATGCATTTCGTGCCTTCTCATTCTTGTTTTTGTTTCTTCCGAAAACAAAATATGGAACAATTATGATAGCATTAATCTCAACTTGCCTTTTAGCTGAACAAGTAGTGCCTTTGTAAAACTGTAGCGAGGTTAATAATAAATCTCGGAATAGTCGCGAAAGAGCATTTCTAACTTTCTACTCCAGTCAAAACTCTAAATAACCGACCCGACTTCTGCTCAGACAATAAAATACCCACCCCTCGAGTGGGATTCGAAGGGAATTTCAAACGACATTTTAAATCAGGAATGACTTTTACCGCTACTTTTTTTAATCTTTATCTATGGTTTGAAAATATCATTCAAATGCAACAGTTTTATGTTATGTTAATACAGTTTTAATAATGTTAATACAATTAATTTAATACACACGGGTTTATATATAAATTATTTTAAATTATGTTTGATAGATTTGCTATTTATTTGCGTTATTTGAATATTTACACAAGTTCAGTACAAAAATGGAAAAGATAATTTTGTATAAAAAATAACTAAATAAATATAATTGATTGGGTTAAATCTTAATCCAAGGATAATGACTGGATATAAAAATTGTATATAAAGTTATTTATTACTAATTAATCACAAGCAAACGTTTTGGAATTTTATTGTTTTTTTTTTCAGTTCACGAGTATATAATTGTAAAAAAAATTAAATTAATAATTTCTTGTGGTATTAGTATTTATGTATACTATATATTGGAAAAGTTGACGACTGTCATTCATCTACGGTTGAAAGTGAAAATTAATTTGTATACTAAATTTCTCAATATATAATTCTTTTATATATTTTTAGTTTGTTGTTGTTATTGTTTTACCAATACTTTGTGAGTCAATATGACATTATATTTTAAATATAGAGTTTTATTTATCAGATTAGAAAAGTGCAGATTTGTCAATTTTCTTACATATAAATAGCAAATGTGAGATTATTCTTTTGTTTGTATTGCATTAGAGATTAACCAATTAACATATTTTAAAAACGAAGTCATTTGTTGGAAAGTTATGGAATACGCAACATAAAATATTCAAACAAAACCTAATAATGGTTTTTCTAACATTAACAAAAAGTAATGAATTAATTATTTATTTTATTTTTTCTTATTTATGTGATATAGAAAAAAAAATCTATTGCTTAATTTTTTTTAAGTTTGCATAAGCAGAGCATTAAACTAATTAAAAAAATCTTGCAGAAAACTTTTGCGTAATAAAAATATTAAAAAACACAACAATAATCACAAGAAACTTAATGTTGTTGCTGCATTAGCCTAACGGGTTTTTGGCCATACACTACAACCGTCTTAAAGTTTTTCTTAGTGTAACATCACATTTTAGCCTAGAATTACTTGTAAGCTATTATATTGTCATAGTCACCGTTCTGTGTTTTTGGCATTTTGGATCAGTGTTATCAAAGAGATTTGATATTACGCCGAAACTAAACAAACAGTTATCCCAACGAATGTGCTGCTACAATTGTTACCATCCATAGATGGTGTTTCACATTGTTTGTGTGGTTCTTTTCACTACTCTTTTTTTTAACACGGCTATGAAATAGAGCTGAATTGCGTGTTTTGACCTAGTTTTATGTGGTTGATTGTAATGTTTGAAAGTGGCTTTAGGGATGTGAGCACTAACTTCAAGGATGCGTTTCGTATTTGTTTTTTTAATGCAAGAAATATGACCAACTTAATGAGACATGAAAAGAAATAGTTGAGGACACTATGTCTACCGTATGGTAGAGGTTTTGTAGACCTCTTCTCTGATTTTTTGCTGCAAGCATCTATAACTACTGTTATAAATTTTTGTATGTTGTCGATTTAGTTGGTAAGAGGTATTGTTTTTGACATTGCAGTGGCTAATGTGTACTTTTTTAATTACCATTGTTATGTCTTGTTATTTCTTCTTCTTTTTCCTTTTAAGTTAGGATTAAATCCTGTTTTTCCTTCAACATTTATAGTTGCAGTTGGGACGCTGAGCTCCATCTTTCATACCATCTTGTTGGTAGTCTTTCCGGAGGTCTTTTTGATCTCGTTAGCTCTATTTTGGTAATTTTTGGCAGTCTGCTTTTGTTTATTTTGTCCACATGGTCTATCCACTTTCGCCTTCTGTTTCGGGCCCATCTTACCGCTTCTTGAATGTCGCACTTTGTTCTGACGTCTTTGCATCTTATGTGATCCCAGAAACTGCATCCTTTCATGCATTTTAGGGCATTCATCTCCGTCTTGTTATATAATTTTTTAACAACGACAACAACAAACGCTCAATTACTGAACCTCCCCGCCACCACACCAAACGTTTATGTTGTTCTTTATTTGGAGCTTTTTAATTTTAGTATAACCATTGTTTTTTACTGCGTCAGGTAAACTGTTTACTTTTTTTGGTACGTTTACGCGTAACATTTACTTTCCAGTTTAGTTAATTGCATCACGTTTTGATTTGGTTTTAGTTTTTTAAATTTAACTTCCACGTAGTTTCTCTAGCATAGAACTATCAGGTTGTGAATCTTCAACATATCACTAATACAGGATGTTCTATAAGACAGTAAGAGAACTTTGCTTCCAAGTCTTTCTTAGTTTATGTGTGACAACTTTTAGACAGTTGTAAAGTAACTCAATGATTTCAATGCTTATGAATTTTTTATACATACTTTTAAGACTTTATTTGTCTATGTGCAAATAACTTAAGACAGTTATAGTAGTAGTATATCGATGCATTTTATTCTACGCAACTCCAAGCGCTCTTTTATCTATGTTTGAGTATTTTTGGTCAGTTATTTAAAGAGTGATCCATTTAAAAAAAAAACTAAAAACAAATATTTTTATCGGGTAATGTTTATAATCATACGAAAAAACTATTTTGTACATTTATTTTTCAACGAATACTTTTTTAAAATGTTGGCTTTAACTACGGCTAACATGGTCCATTCAAAAGTTTCAATTTTTGATGACGCGTTTAAGCATTTTGTGTGGTATTTGGCAAATGACTGAAGTAGTGTTAGTGTCCAATTTCCCAATCGTAGTCGGTTTAACCATGTAGATTTTGGACTATATTTAGTTTAAAAAAAAAATGTCTAGATATTACATGGTTTAGGCGGTTAATTCGCCGATTTAAGACATAAAATGAACTGTTTACCAAATCGTTCTTGCAATAAAGCCATGGTTTTGCGGGCTATGTACTAAGTAGCGCCGTTTTGATAAAACCAAATGTCGTCGAGAATACCGGTTTTAATTTTAGACAGCAAATAGTCTGTTAACATTGTGCGATAAGGAGTGCTATTCACAGTTACGTTTCGGCCGGCCCTTTAAAAAAAATTATGGACTAGCCTATAAATCACAACAAACCGTAGTTCAGTTTGAATGTTATGGCAGCTCTTGAACCTCTGTTGGTTGCTCTTTAGCTTAAATACTGCAATTTGGCTTATTGACTAGCTATTAAGCCAGAAATCGGCCTCATCGCTGAACAAATTTTGGTCAAAAACAGTAGATTTTCTTGAAGCTTTTCAAGAGTCCAAAACCTGAAACGGTGACTGTTTGGAAGGTTGGCCGGCTTCAATTCTTTGCTTGAGCTAAATTTTGTATGCTTTTAAACCAAGATTCTAACGCAAAATACACCAAGTTGTTCCATACAACAAGCCGTTTGTTGAGAATGGCGCTAAATCAATTTATCACGGCCATTGCGTACACTATCAGCTACCGCCCCTATATTTTGAATGATTTGTAAACGCTATGTGGGCTAATTTTTTCCATGATGAAATGTCGAAACATTTTTGAACAAAAATACCATAACAGTTTGACTCACACGCTTTATCTAACATAAAACTCTTAGAGACTCAAATTACAGATATACTCAAAACCTGCAACCTTATCTGTTTTATTTTATAGTATATTCTATTTCTGTACTTATTTATTATGACAGCAAAACAGGACAGTTCTGCTTTACACAACTAAGTAGTTAAAAAAACTTTTCAAAAATTTATAAGCAATGTTGTGGCTAGGATTTTTGAGCTTATGTGAAAAATATTGAGAAAGGTCTTTGTCACAGTTTTAAAAGAAGCATAGATAATTTTGTCATTTTTTTATCTGGTTATAAAGTATTAAAAAGTGCAACGTTCATGTTATAAAAAAATAAAAATCAACAAAATATTAAAATACTGTTAAAGCAATTTTATCAAAAAAGGTTAAAAATGGCAAAACTCTATTTATAAAATGATTAAAAACATAATCCAGCCTTAAAACATAATAATAATAAATTGTTAAAAAAATGTAAAAAAAGTTATGAAATCTTAAAAATTGCAAAATCCGACCAGCCATAAAACCGTTGAAAAATGTAAGTCTATTAATAAAATGTCAAAAATAGCAAAACCCAGCATAAAATATTAAAATATTGTTGGAAGAAACAAAATCTGGCTATTAACTGTGAAAAAGTTTAAAATTAGTCAGAAAACCCTAAAATCAAGTTATAAACTGTAGAAAAGTGCAAAAAAAAACTTTTTTTTTTAAATTAGCTAGTTTTGGTCTTTAAAATTAATTGATTCTAAATTTGTACCAAATTTTGGCTATAAAACTAGAAAAATGTCAAATTTTACTTATAAAATGACAAAATTATCAAAAGCCAGCATTGAAACATATAAATAATGTTAGAAAGCACCAAAATTCAGCCATAAACTGTTGATAAGTGTAAAATTTTGTTTATAAAATTTCAAAAGTAACAAAATTCGGTCATAAAATATGAAAATTATGTTAGAAAAAACCAAAATTTAAACAAAAACAGTTAAAAAGTGTAAAATTTCATAAAATGTCAAAAATTGCAAAATACTGCCAAAAAACAACAATTTTTAGAAATTTAACTATTAAAATGCAAATTTAATAGAAAACGGCCCCGTCTTGGTTTTGAAAAAACAAACGTACACAATTTTGTAATTTTAATCTGTTTATAACCGTTTATAACTATTGAAATGTGAAAAAAAAATTTAAAGTAAAAATTAACTAAATCCGGTCCAAGAATATTATAATATTTTCAGATAGAACAAAAAATACGGTTAAAATGTGTTTAATTCTATTAAAAAAATGTCAATATCCGGCAATGAAATTTCAAAAAAAAATAGAAAGCAATAAATGCAAAAAATGAAAAAAATGTATTGACAAAATGCCAAAAATAGCAAATAACCTGGCCATGAAATATGAATTCTAGTCATAAAATTTAAATATTGTCAGAAAACATCAAAATCAGGTCATAAACTTTAAATTTATAAATTATAAATATCCGGTCATGAATTATTAATGTAAAAATGTACCAAAATCCGGCCATAAAACTGAAAAATATACAATTTTACTCATAAAATATTGAAAATAGCAAAAGCCAGCATTAAAACATATAAATAATTTTAGATAGCATCAAAATTCAACCATAAACTGTTTGAAAGTTGAAAAATTTATTTATATAACGTCAAAAATAAACGTCGCCAAAGAACACCAATATCAGGCCAGAAACTGTAAATTTATAAAATAGCTAAACCCGTCATGGATTATCAATGAAAAAATGTACCAAAATCCGGCCACTAAATTTGAAAAATTTACAATTCTACTTCTAAAATGTCGAACATTTCAAAAGCCAGCATTTAAACATATAAATAATATAAAAAGCACCGAAATTCAGCTATAATCTGTTGAAAAATGTAAAATTCTGTTTATAATATCTCAAAAATAACAAAACTAGGTTATAAAATATTAAAATTATATCAGAAATAATCAATATTTGACCAACAGCAGTTGAAAAGTGCAAAATTTTATTCATAAATTGTCAAAAATAGCAAAATTATGTCAAAAACAACGATTTTTAAAAATATAACTATAAAAATGTCTATCACAAAAAGTCAAAAATAACTTAATCCTGTCAAGGAACATAAAAATAATTAAAATATTTTTAGATAAAATCAAAATTTGTTTAAATACGGTTGAAAAGTGTTGTTAACAAAATCCGGTCTGAACATCAAAATACTATTACAAAGCGCCAAAATTTGGTATAAGCTGTTGAAAAAAGCAAAATTTTTATTTATGAAAAGTCAAAATGACCTATATTCAGTTATTAAATATCACAATATTGTCTGAAGGAACAAAAATCCATCTAAAAAATTTAAAAAAATACAAAATTTGATTTATGAAATAACAAAATCTAGAAACTGTTGAAAATTTGAAATTTTATTTATAAAAATTCAAAACTATTAAAATGCGGTCTTAAAATGTCAGAAAGCTCTAACTGCGGCCATAAACTGTTGAAATATGTAAAAAAAATGATAAAATCTCAAAAATTGTTAAAATTTTGTTAGAAATAGCAACATCCAGACATCTGTTAAATGGTGCAAAATTTTGGTAACAGAATGCCAAAAACAGCAAAATCCGGCTACAAAGTATAAAAATATTGAAATTGTTGCAATATCAGACTTTTTCAACAATTGTCAGAAAGTACCATAATCCCTTAAATAATGTAAAAAAAATTATGAAATCTCGAAAAAAGCAAAATCCAGCCATAAAATTTAAAAATATTGTTAAAAAGTACCAAAAATCAACACAGAAACTGTCAAAAAACGCTAAATTTTCATGTCAAATATAATAATAATAACAAAATCCGGCTTTCTAGGTTAAGAAATAGATGTCAAGAAGGCTATGCTTGGAGGCCCTTACGCATTGCAGACTTGTGCTTATATATACTAGCTACGCCACTGCTGGTGAGACGGATTTTGGCAAACTTTTTTTTTATACTCTATTACCTTGGATTTTGGGCATTTTTTTTTAATCTATGTGAATTATTTTCAACACTCATTATACTACTTGAAATGGACTTCTAACCTAACTATCTCAATATAGACATTTTGTGAAGTATATCGTTCTATTTTATTTTTAAAGCTTTTTTTAATTTTTTTTTAAAGTAGGCATCTTTTAGATCTTCAAAAAACAAATTTAATATTGAAAACGCTGCCGTATGTCTATTACTGTACGGTTTTTACTTTGCTTTTCTCTGATTTAATGGCATGAAATATCACTCAAATATATTAATATTGCCATCAACTTATTGACATTGAAGCAATCAGCGCAATTGTGTTTTTTATTATCTGTCAAAAATATTTTTATTTTTATTTTAAGAGAAACTGCTCTGAACTTACGAACTGTAATAAACAGTACTAACAAGAAAATACTTGTAAAGTGACATGACATATATTTAAGTTATATCATCAAATATATTAAAAATACGTTGGAAAACGAAAATTTATCTTTAAGCTATTTAAAGGTTTTCCGCAACCCACCCAAATATCTTTGACTTCGACCCATTTGAGTCGAGACTTGAGGTTATAAATCAATGCATTAGAAATGCCTATGTATTTTAATATATGCATTTCCAAGCATTCTTCAGTTTGTTATACTCACTTTTTTTTTTTTTTTTTTATTTTAAACTTCTTTAAATTTTCAAAATTTTGTAGGTTTTTTTGTCAACATTAAAGTGGTAAAATTGTTTGTATGTTTGTATTCTTTTGGTGCTGTTTGAGAATTTTTCAAAACTAAATTATTGAATTAATTTGCTGTAGATTTATTTATTTTGTATTTTAACTGCTGCAGGTGATTTTTGAGGAAATGTAGTTTTAACAGATTCTTTTATGCTGTGAGCAATGATGCTAGAAAATTTTAGATAATACCGCTAATATTGTGACTAACTTTTGAAGCTGAACTAGATGTGCATTTTTTTTTTTAACTTTGTTGTTTATATTTAGAAAATGGTCTAGGTTTAAAACTGTTTAGATTACAAATTTTGTTTAAATAAGGTTATTTTTATTTTGAAAGCTTGCACAAACCCGAGCCAACTAAACGCGTACGGCACGCGCACAGATCCTGTTGGGGCAGTTATTCTGGTTAAGAAATATGTGTTGTGATAAAAAAGCCTATTTTTGGATACAAAAAAAAACTTTAGTAGGTCCGTGTACTGCTTTAATGTTGCGTGCACTTTAAAAAACCTAGCAATTTAGGTTGCATTTCTTGAATTTGCGTCAAAATTTTTATATGTAGTACTCTTAACTTCTAGCGTTGGTGATTAGCCCTGGCAGCAGAAATAGACCGATTTCAATTAAATGAATTAAATAATACACCTACTGCGGATATGGTTCATTGCACACTACCTTTAATTTACAAAAATGTTTGTTTTAATACGTACTTTTCTTTTTTGAATGCCATAAAGCTGAATTTAATTTATTTGTGGTTGTTTGGGCCTGGATCCTTACTGTTCTACAATTAGCTAGAGGTGGTGGGCATACTAAGATTTTTACTGTTTGATTTGTAAAAGCTATGATTAGAAGCGGCAAATTCAATCGAGGCTGTTTTTTGCGACTGGCGGAATGAAATCTGATTTAAAGGTTAGTGTTGCTAGAATGTTGTTGATGTACGGTTAAGTGGTTTGAATGGCGGCAAAGAGTGTGGTCAGATCAAATAATTTGTTGAGCTCAACACAAACCAAATTGTAATTTTTGCCGGGAATAATAAATTGTGTTGTTTTTTATCATTTGCGCCCTATCACTAATTTTATGATTTTGTTAAACTTTTTTAAGCATACATTTTAATGATGACCGTACAACTTTTGGCGTTTTACGTGTCTAGCGGCAAAACAATAATGCAGGTCACATGGAAAACGAATTTTTTTTAATAAGAAAGTAAGAAACCTGTCGATTTGATTTTTGGTGTTTAAATTAAACATCAATTCTATGAGGTACTGGTTCTATAAACAATGATGAGTTCAGTGAGATCTTATCTGTTGGTCCATTCTACCGTTTTTTTTTTTGGTGGTGTTTCAACTCATTGTATTTCAAAATTTGTCAAGATGGAACTAAAGTTTTTATTGTCGAATTACTGTGCATTATCTGCAATTATCTTCTTTATTCATTTAGTTTAATAGAATATATGGTCTTGCATCACTTTATCTTTATGACAAACCATAGTAGGTGACACTTTACTAAATAGGTAAAACGATCTTGCATAACAAACAAAAAGTATTTACTTTTAGTTGAATTGATAAAAGGGTTATGACCCGTTTTCTGTCGGGATTTTGAAAGAATATCCTGTAAGTATGAGGGCATTTTCAGAATATCTTTAACAATAGCCAAACACTTTTTCTTAGTCACAGTGTAATTTTGTTATGCGATTCTTAATGTTTGGTTCTTATAAGCAATGCTACTCTGACATTTTCTTTGATGTCAATTTGTAGTTGGAGACTTCAACATGTAGAAAACAAACAATTTAAAACACCTAGCCACACCATTCCTTTTGGGGTAGAAAATTAAGGTGTTGGGCACACCGAGCTACTGAGAATGTGTATGGTATGTTTTGATGCGTATTTGAGGTAACTAATCCATTTAGAAAAAAACGCTACGCTCTGCATCAGTTAGTTGGAAACACCCATTCAACTCATGACCGCTTCAGCCGTTGCGTAACTGTTGTTAGCGCTGTTAATCATACATGTTCTTTTTGCCGTACTGTCGACATAATACCAGAGTTTTTCAATACCGGTATTTTAGTCAGGTTTTCTAAACTAGTTTGGTAAGGCGTTGTTCAACTTTATCTACTTTCCTTTTAATAGACAAGTTAAGGGCGCGGTTGTTTTCAAAAAGAATTTTTTTATCAAAATCCAAATCCAAAAACCGTTTTTATTTCTAAAGTTAATGTGAGAACCAACTAGTTAAAAATGCTCAATCCGTTCTGCCGCACCCTGTATAACAGTTAAAAATGATTTAATATTTATTAAATACAGTATTAACAATTTTAATATAAAACTCATTTAAAATAGTTATATTATATAGAGATGATTTTTATTCATGATTTATAAAAAAGTTAAAATAATTTACTGAAATAAACGAAATATCTTGTTGAGACGTATAATCCACAATTTTATTATTTATACACGATTCTGCTTTAAAATTAATTTCATTTTACTGCTTTATTTATTTCTTTGAAAGCTTCAGAATAAAATTCCGAGACGTGAAATCACGAAATCTAGTACGCAATTAATGTCACCACAAGAGAGATAAATCGATATGGAAATAAAGTTCTGAGAAAATATATTTTCAGTATTTGCGATTTAAACGGAATCTAGTATAATAAATAAGTTGTAAAAGTAAATTTGACTATTAGTATATAATAATTTATACATCAATTAAATATTGTGAATTAAAGGAATTCTAACTTTATTTAATCAGTTTCTTAAATGTAACAGTTGGTTTTTCTTATAGTTTATATGAATCTGACTGCAATGCAATACATTTCTAAAGTAACAAGTTACGTAATAATGTTTACTTGAATTTGAATAAAATTTAAGCATCAATAGATAATAAAATTAATTCCTGAATAAAAGTTTAATTTATTTCATTGGTTTCAACAAATTGTTCTATAATTGTATGCAAATTAACTATACATCATTCCGAACAATTGGAAACATTTATTGAATACTTAAGAACCCCTAACTTTTATCAGCTCAAAAAATACACCGTTTATTTATTATTACCATCCATCAACTTCACAGCATTCATTTTTATTCTAAAAACTTACTATTATTATTGCATTCATTTTGCTTATTTCATGCACGCTTTGACGGAAAAAATTAAAAGTATTTACGTTCCTATCGGAATTTTAAACGGTGCAACCACCACCCCGTCCCATCGGAGCGCAAAAAGCCATTTCTACATGTATATCCATCCAACAGAGCTTTTGTAAGTGATTTTGCATCGCGCATTTATTATTCATGGCATTTCATTCACTAATCGCACATTGTTCACTGAATACGTGTCCATGAAAAATTAAAAGCGACGTGCACGTGGGGCCGCACAAATCAAGCTTTCAAATGGCCGTCCGTAATTTTACATGAATATTATCCATTATATATACTGAAAGAGAAGTGTGTTCCCCGGATTGGAAATAGCGATGCATGTGGAATAATTGTAGAAATTTACATTTAATAAAAGTTTACCGATATTGACTAATTGAGTTAAAGTTTTATTTGATACAAACACATTTTTTGTAAATAAAATTAATAAAAAATTTGGTAATTGTGTATGACGTAATAAGTATTTATATTTGCAATATTATTACAGCATATACGTGTCGTCTGAGACTAAGTGCCAGTTTAAGAAATGCACAGTATGTATTAGAAAACAATTAAAAATACAAATAACTCTTTAATACTCGAATTACTGTTATTACGATTAAATAAACGAACAAACATATTTACACTATATATTTACAAAAAATATGCTGATCGCCACACAAAGAATGGCAGAATTTTATAATATTTTAAGCTTAATATAGCATCGATCCAATGTCTTTCTATAAACTACTCTCGCAAGTGACATATCAGGTGATTTTGTCGCCCTATATCACTTACTATTCAGATACTGAGAAATTTCAGTCCATCATTATTCTCATGTTAGGTCATGTATATCAAACTATACGGAATACGTTTCTTGTTCCATCAATCATACATTAAGGTATGATGTATAATATTAATTAATTTTATCATGTTATTGTCTTGTTGCTTTCAGTAGCAGTTGTGAAATCTATTGTTACTACCTGTAGTTTATACAGATTGTTGAATATATACACAAGATAAAACTGCGTTTGTTAGACTTGCTGATCGTTTATCGTAACTTATCTACATAATTTTTATGCACGCTCTAAATAACGCAGTGTCTGACATAAATTTCATCCCTGTCGAATACTAATACCTAAAATTTATTACAGTTTTTTTGATGTTATATTTTATGAAATATTTCCGCATAAAATTACAGTTAAACATATTTTATAACAATGGCAATTTGCTTAGCATTGTAATAAATAACGAGTTTAAATAGGAATTTATAAATAATTAATCGATTATAAAGTTATCAAAACTTTAATGATATTGTGGATACACTAATGGAGGGAGAGGCAATTTCATTTTGGAAACACAAAACTTTCTGACAAGTTTCTTTGCTCATTAACGCCGATTTCCGTTGAATTATCAGCAACTTGTTCGCAAGAGAAATAATATTTATTAAGAATAAGACGTTAATAGGTTTTGTTAATAAGTTGTAATGAAATTAGTTCAATCTGTACTGAAAGTATGCCGGTGAATTTGATGGGTTGTTTATTAGAAGACAAGCAGAATAAAGTCATTTCAGGGAAAGCTTTTCGTGCTTTTGTGTTTTATTTTTTGTTGATAAAGTATTATTGAAGTTATATTTAAATCAAAAATAATAATAAAGTCACTTATAACTAGATATTAAATATTGTAAAAAGTAAAATTAAAATACTATAAAAATAAATTGCATTGATTTTAAAAACAAAATAAAATTGACATAATTTAATTGCAATGGTAACTGATTTTGTGTGGTATTTTTTCATTTTATTACTTATTACTATTATGATTTTATCTTATTTAATACTCTTTTTTTTACAAAAAAAAAGTTTATTCTATATTTGTCAGTTTTGATATGTTTGCTTGTTTATTAAGAGTTTTATAATTAGAAGTTATTTTTAAAATAAAGTTCATTATCACTGAGACTTTATTTAGATTTTTTTGTAAACACGATTAGTTTACGACATTATTCTAGTACATCTGGTTTTAAAATATGAACCACCGTAAAGGAGTTAGTGTATGTTGATATACTATTGATTACATTTTTATAAAAAAATAATAATATTTGCTAAGAAAAATTAATAATGCATTCATCAATCATACTAGGCATGTTAGAAATCAGATGGTCTAATTAATTCTCAGGCTTGTGTCAAGGCATCTGAAGCTGATGACGCAAATCATCTATCTTAAGTGTTTTCTCTATCATATTCCAGACATGAATGATTTTGATGGCCAAGGTAAACGAACAACAATACAACTTTAGTATTGTTTTAAAAAAAACTGTAAATGGATGGAAATTGAAAGTGTTTTAAGATTGTATCAATGTAACGGCGCACGTTTAATGTGCACGAATTGAATATTTAAGGAGATTTTTTAGTAGCGTATTGTCCTCTTACATCAGGAGTAAATGCACACTGTATATTGTAAATTTTGTCTTTGATTTTAAAGTTGTTTAATTTTTAATTGTCTGCCAATAAACAAAATTTGGATTTGTCACTAAAGACAATTTTTTTCCATTTATGAACTCAGTCTTGTATGTCTTAGCACTACTGCAGCAAGTAAGAATGATAAAAATGCAATTTAAAAAAGCTTCTTTGCCTATAAATTGTCCTTATATATGTTCTTTGGGTTGGTAGTATGCTTGAGAATGTTAGGGGTTAATAATGTGGGTGTGCAAGTCTAGTTGTTTCGTTTTTTCTGGGAATTGCCTTTAATTTGAAAATTATGCCACAGGGGGGTTGTTGGTTATTTATGGGTTTTACGAGGTCACTAAGCGGAGGTCGACGGATATAGTTTACTATTTTGGCCTGTCGCTCAGGTGGTTGGGGGCTGCAAGATCTTGGTGGAGGTTGGCACCTTCTAGGAGATTATTTGTTCTGGAAGAGGTACGTGGTTACGGACACTGAAGTATACAATGCAATAAATCTCTTAAAAATGACCAATTCCGCAGGATATGATGAAATAACTGCAAATATTTTAAAATCATGCGCAGTGTAAATAGCAGGTCCTTTAGCTTCACTAATTAACAAATCTTTGAATCAAGAGATATTCCCAAATATTTTAAAACTTTTGAAAATTATACCTATATTTGAGAAGGCAGGGTCAGAAAATGATTGAAGCGACTTTTTTACATATGTAGATTATATTCAAAAATAATTTAAAAAAATTTTGCTGAGAGAATTATAGCATTTTTTAATAAATTTGATTTATTCAACGAAAAACAATTTGGTTTTTGTGAAGGAAAATCAACAACATCAGCAATATATTAATTTTAAATTGCTTATATACAACTATAGACAAGGAAATTCAAAGCCTTGCAATATTTCTTGACCTTAAAAAGGCTTTTGATTTGGCCAATAAAATATGGAATTTGAGGAGTTATATCTGGCTGGATCAAAAGCTACTTAACAGGGAGACGTCACTATGTTAAATTAAACAACATTAAATCAGATGTCCTTATAATGACTAAAGGTATCCCGCAATGATCAGTTTTAAGTCCTCTTCTTTTTATTATATATACATATGATATTTCCACAAACCTGAACTTGTACATAAAATAAATGAACATCACAATAGTATATGCCAATGGTTTAAAAATAACGGTTTAATATGAACAAAAATAAGTTAGACGACTTTTTATTAATAAAATGTAACAAAACTTATATAAGAGAATGTGACTATACAAAATTTTTAGGATTATTTATTGACATGTATTGCAAATGGGATGTACATATAGATGGTATGTGTAAAAAAGTAGTTTTATTTTGTTATATAATTAAAAAATTAAAACCTATTGTAAATTTATATGTTTTAAAAACGTTCTATTACAATAAATTACAAGCTACAATATCATATGCCATATTAGCGTAGTGGAAACTCTCACATTTGTACAACAGACAACATGGATTTAAGTTATAGACTCTAATGCACAAATTAACGTTATTTGAAAAAAGTCTTTTATATGTGGCAATTCAATGATTTAATAAAATGCCAGAACAAATTAGAAACCTAAACTTATTTTTTTTTTTAAATTGTAAAATGAATTTTAATTTGTAAATGTTATTCTTCTTCTTTAAGTGTCGTGACCGATTCGATTGTTAACAATGATGCTGGCTAACAAATTCATCTTAATTTATTAACTGCTGATCTAAACAGCTGTGCTGTTGTTTTGCCATACCATGTTTTTAGGTTTTTTAGCCATGATGTTGTCCTTCTGCCTTCACTCCTTCTTCCCATTATCTTCCCCTGAATAATTAGATGCAGCCAACCATATTTTTTCGGGTGCCGCATAACGTGTCCAAAATATTTGAGTTTATGGGTCTTGATACTGTTTACCAGTTCTGTATTCTTATTTACTCTCTGCAGGATCTCTTCGTTTGTGATTCTTTCTACCCAGCTAACTTTCAATATCCTTCGGTAGGCCCACATCTCAAATGCCTTGATTCTTTTCAGTAGCGTGTCTGTTACTGTCTATGCTTCAGCCCTGTATAATACAACCGGGAATATGTAACATTTAAGCATTTTTACTCTTAGCTCAACTGTTAGATTGTAGGTACATAGCGCGCGTTTTATTTTAGTAAGAGTTGTTCTTGTTATTGCTATTCTACGCTTTACTTCTTTGCTAGGATCCCAATTTTCGTTGATTAAACTTCCCAAATATATCAGATTTCTTACGTTTTGAAGCTGCTTACCATTTACGACTATGCCTGCATCTTGCGTTCTACTTTTACTCACTAATAAGTACTTGGTCTTGTTGATGTTCAGTGTTATACTTCTCAGAGCATTGAGAAATTCTGTTAATTAAATTCTGTTGTTTCTGATTTTGTTAGAATATGAGTGTCGTCGCCATACCAAATGTTATTTACAATTATTTTGTTGATTATTACGCCATTGTTAGTGTCTTCCAAAGCTTCATTACATATGTGTTCCGCATACAGGTTGAATATTAGCGGCAAGAGTATGCAGCTTTGTTGGACCCCTCTTTTTATTTCTACATCGCTTGTCAGTTTTTTTCTTAAAAGCACATTTGCTCGTTGCTGCCAGTATAATGCAGTTATAACTCTCAGATCTTTATTGTCTATTTTGGTGTCCTCTAGCATCTTTAACATCGTGTTGTGCTGGATCTTATCAAAGGCCTTCTCGAAGTCAATTGCGCAAATGTAGACATCGTGATTTACATCTTGACATCTTTGCACCAGTATTTGCGTACTAAATATCGCTTCCCGTGTCCCAAGTCCTTTTCTAAATCCGAACTGTGTTTCTCCAATTTTACTATCTAGTTTTTTATATAGTCTACCGGGTATTATGCGCAGGAAAACTTTGAGCACCTGGCTTATCAAACTTATAGTACGATACTCTCCGCACGTGTTCGCATTAGCCTTCTTTGGAATGGTTGCAAAGGTTGAATGCAACCAATTCTTTGGTATCACACTAGTGTCATAGATTGAATTGAATGTCAATATTTTGATGCTAGATTCTCCCATTATCTTCAACGTCTCCGCGCAGATTTCATCTGGTCCAGCTGCCTTCACTGTTTTTGTCAGAAATATTGCCTTTTCCACTTCTTGGTTTGTTATGGGTGGCCCAGCTTGAGCGTTTAAATTCTTTATGCTATCTCTGCTGTCGTCAAACAGCTCCGTTATGTATTCTTGCTACCTCTCCAGTTGTTTTTCTATATTATGTATCGCGATACCTTGTTTGTCTTTTAAGATATTAGAGGGTCAAGCCTTTTTTAACCCTGTCACTTTTTTTAATTTTCTTGTGTAGATGAAACATGTCGTATTTTTGGTAGTCTTCTATTTCTTCACATTCTTTTTTATGCCATTCAGCTTTAGCGTCCATAATCTTTTTTCTTATTTTTGTATAGATGTTTTTGTATCTTGCCGCGTTTATGTCTTTGTGTTTCTTCTTTCTTCCATCATTTGCAGTATTTTGGCTGTCATTCACGTTTGCTTGGCTGTTCTTTTCATTTTGTTTGTCATCAACTTTTCCTCCAGCAATTTTAGTATTATGTTTTTGCATATGTTCTACATGTCTTCAGGTTCCTTTTCTCACATCATGTTCATTTTTTTGTCGATTACATTCCAACTTGATTCTCTAGATTCTTTATTGTTAAATTTCTCTCTATCGATATTTTGCTTTTTCATTGCTTTATTTAGTTTCTTAAATCGCAGGCGTATTTTTCCCACCAACTTGTTATGGTCCGATGGTACATCTACGCTAGGATATGTTTTTATCTTTTATTTATGCATATGTAATCAAATTGGTTCTTTATTATTCTATCTTTAGTTTGTGCGTGCAAAATCCATGTGTATAGTTTTCTCTTGGGCAGTTTGAAAAAAGTGTTGGTAATTATTAATTGTTTCTCCATACAGAATCTAGCAAATCTGTCACTCCTTTCATTTCTTTCCCCCAAACCATAATTTCCAATCGAAAAATCCTCTTTTTTTTACCAATTTTTGCATTCATGTCTCCCATGATAATTGTTATTTTGTTAGCTTTTGTCATGTCTTGGATTTCCTCTATTGCGTCGTAAAATCTCTCTACCTCTTCATCATCATAATCACATGTTGGGGCATATACTTGAATAATGTTCATATTTACCTTATCTGTTGTAAGTTGTGTCATAATTATTCTGAGTGTAAAACGGTGGTATTAACAGATTTTGCGAGTTTGTTATTAAGAATAATTGCTACTCCCTTTCTGTTTTCCTTTTCTTTGTCACCCGAATAATATATGGTGTGATCATCAACTATATATTTTCCACGCCTAGCCATCTCATTTCACTGATGCCAAGTATATCAATTTTGAGACGCTTTATTTCTTTAATGGTATTGTGCACCTTTCCTGCTTCATGCATACTTCTGATGTTTTAAGTTGCTATTTTGTTTAGTTTTTCAGACTTTAATGTAGCTGATCGGGTGATTCTTTGCACCCCTGTCACATTTAAGTGACGCCCGTACTCGGGATCGTTGTATTTATCAGCCATCATAATTAACTTGGGAATTGTAATCAGGTAGTTTCCCGTTGCTTTCCTGATCCTCCTGCCGTTGACCGTCGCAGCGGTTCCTCCGCCTTTGAAGACGATTTATCGCCTTCTGGACCAGAGATGGCCCTACCTTAACTATGGCTAAGGATGTTTGCTTATACCGGCGCCCATTTGGTCCCCTTTGTACTTAGCCATATGAATGTTTCCTCTACCACGTGGAGGTGTACAATAGGGTATATCACTTCATCAAGTTTGCGACCATTAGGCATTTCATCAAACTCTCGGATTATTTAGAGGGCTAAATGGTTTTTAAATAACTTTTTAATAATTAAACTTAAACTATTTTTATTTTATTTTATACGTTTTAGATGTGACAATACCAATATCTAAGATCTAATGAAATAAATAAGTTATTATTATTATTATTACGTTGCTTGTCACGGATAGTAGATACAGCTTTGCAGTCGTTTCATGGTGCGTTTTTTTGTTTTTTTTTTAAGACGTAGTGAGATGTTTGCCTCAACAAGTGGCCTTTGAGAATGACTAGCGCATGGTTATAACTTTCGGTTTGTTTTTCCGCGTTGGTCCTGCTCTTAATTTGTCCTTGTCATAGTCACTAATGTGGTACTAGTTAGAGATGGGTTGATTTTGGCCTTGCGGAATTTACACTACACTACTTCTTACACTGATATTCATTTCTTTTTTCTCCCATTATTGCTTTATTCAGCCTAGATATTTGCTTTGTCTTTCAGATTCTAGAATCTTTGTTTGGAATTAATTATTTGTGTCTTCTGGTTGCCAAATATACTCTGACCATTTTAAAAGTTGCATTTTTTGTCAACCTTGAGATAGCGTTTTAGTAAATGTTCTTCTCTTGTGTATCCTTTCTTAGACCATTTTTTGGTAGGCATAATTGTCCTGCCTTCTTTGTTTTTTATGTCTTTAATGGATTTTGATCTGTGTGTTTCTTTCCATTTTGGTTTGTCTAAATCTTAAAGCTTTAAACTTATCTATTTTTTTTCTTCACGGCTGTCGAATGATGTAGAACTGGCTAGCGAGAAATTGCGTGGCGGAGTTTTTTGTGCATTCACGCTTATAAACTTTTAGCCCGGTAATATAGAAGCTTTAGGACCAATTGCTCTTACCTAATTTATAATAATTGCTCATATTGGTTCTGCCAGATCTTAAATTGTACTTTTTTTCAGTTAGATTCTTTACATTCTTGTTTTACTCTGGGACGTATACTTAGTAAGAACAGAAAAAATAAATTAAAAGTTTATTTTTTTGGTAAATTTCTTTAAACTTGACTTACACTGACGATGGTCGACCCGTCTGTTAATGTCATAAAATCTTAAACCACTCTCATGCATTTTTATAATTTGATTTTTTGTAATTTGATTTTATTTAAATTAAAAAAAAATCGCTCAAACATGAAATTCTGGATCCTTGGATTAGAAGTTCAATGCTTTATCGACTGAGCTACCCCTGCTTTTATATAATATTTACATTCAACAATAATTGTTACAGAATATCATAAGTTAAATAAATTTAATTTAAATTAAAAATAAAAAAAAAATTAAGTTAAATGCTCTACCAACTGAGCTACCCGGGCCCTTATCAATTATTTACAATTAACAATCAAATTAATAGTTACAACATTTCATAAGTTAAATAAATTAAATTTTAATTTTAAGCTGGGACTTGAACCCTGGATTTTTGGATTAAAAGTCTAATGCTCTACCGGCTAAGTTATCCGGGTTTTTAACTGTAATATAAATCAACAATCAAATAGTTTGTTACAACATATTATAAGTTAAATAAATTTAATTTAAATTTAAATTAAAAAAAAAAGTTTAAGCAGGGACTTTTGGATTAAAAGTCCAATGCTCTACTAACTGAGTTACCCGTACTCTTATCTGCAATTTACAATCAACAATTAGATCAAACAAGAAAAAGACTTCAAACTAATACAATAAATAAGTTTAACGAAAATAGCTATTGGATGATAGGAAAGAGACAGAGATAATTTATTATGGTTTTTTGGCTATCCACATAACAAATTTTACTTTATTAGCAACCGCACAAAACAATTGTTGTACTGAAATACGTTTTAAGGATTTTTACTTTTCTTTTGGGCCTATTTGTATTATCTATCTTCCACTGAAGTATTTGTTGTAGCAAACCAAATTTTTCTGGACTTCTACTTTTCACTCTATGTATAACTTTTGTCTTGATTTTTAATCTTCTTAAGATTTTTTTATTGGACACATGTTCTGTACATAGAATTTTGAGAATTCTTCTACAATTCTTCTACAACCACAATTTAGTTTTTTTGTTGTAACTTTCGCGAGAGTCTAAGATTTGACGGGGTACAAGAGTACCGGAAATACATAGCATTTTACAGTTTAATTTTAGTTTTTAGGAACAGTCTTTGATGTTTTAAGACTTTACCAATTTTTGTAGAAACTACTATAGCTTTTTTTTTATAGCGGAAAAAGTTGAATAGCAATGTCTTTAGAAAAGAGTGCTTGAACAAGCTGGGTATGAATTAGATGTAAACGTTTTAATGATTTCCAAAATTGTATTTGGGGTACATTTAATTGTATACATATTGGATGTTTATTTAATAGTTTTGGAAAAGGTCCATATTTGCATACTTATTGAAAAACTTGTCGATCTATTAGTTACTAATTTGCTAATTTTAATCCATATTTTAAGGCAGCTGCTACTGAATTTCTATTACAAAAACTGTAAATGTAATGGATACCGGCGTACTTTCTTGCGTTGTAACACTGTTAATAAACTCAAACAAAAAAATGAACGTTAAGGTGCTATACAGTTTGACATAGAAATACATATTTTTATAAAAACCTTTTTATATCCCTCCTACACATGCAGAAATTGTAACATTACATTGTGGAACATCTTGTATATGGGTAATTCCATTACTATTCGACTAATTTGAAAATGTGGACCTCTTTAATTTTGCTCAAATTTTCAGGGATCAAAATATGGATGAAAAAAATTAGATTCTCAACATTTTGGACCTTAAAATAATGCCTGTTCAAAATAACACACTTTTAAAGGTCAAAAATTTCACAATAAAACGTCTTTTTTAGCTTATTTTGTATCTCAATTTTTGGGCTTCTGGAAAAAGATGAAAATGTCCACGATGGCTCAAATTATTTTTTTTTTACATGTACTTAAAAACCCATATTTTTATGTTTAAAATTGTGGTAGTCATTATGATATATTAAGCTTTAAACATTGTTCCAAAAAAAAAACCGTAAATTTAGCAAAACTGCAAAATTATGTTTTGTTTAAACCGTTCTAACTTTGTCAAATCTTAAAAAAATTTAATCCACAAAGTCTAGATTTCTTTGTGTTCAATCTTTCTTTAAAGTAATTACACTAGACTTATAGAATTAATTCATATTTACCACTATTTTGATGCAGGAAGTTGCAAATGTTTTCGCGATCTTCAAAACTTGTAATTTTTAGCTCCCAAAAAAACGTTGTCACCCTATGTCGATTTTAGTCAAAATTTCAGTAAATACTTTTCAGACCACATGAAAAAAGGTTATTTATATGAAAAATAGTATATCGGGTATTATAAAGAAGCCATTGAGTAAATGCAAGTCCTTGTGCTGCGTCGCCTGGTTGTAGGTGTTGTATTTTTGATAATAATATAGGTGAAGATTTTTACTAAAAAACGCCTTGAAAAAGTTACTTTCTGTCTGGAAATCTCAATTGCTAGAACATTACCATTACAGAATCCGTAAATAAAAATAATATCTGCGTATTCTCCGTTGTTGAACAGCATTTTTATCAAATTTTACTTACCAAACCAAAGGAAAATGTTTTATTAAGTGTCAAAAGCATCAATGCACAATTGTTAAAGTAATGTTGTTTTGTTTGTTTTTTTTTTTGCTAAATAAAAAGTTTTTTAAATATTTTGTATTTGTTGACTATCTCAAAGCAAGATAGACAAAAAATGATTTAGATTTTCTGAAAAACTATACCGATTTTGACGATTTTTGAATACAAAAAAATTTTTTGATAATGCTAAATATACCATTTTTCATATAAATAACCTATTTTTTTTTGTGGTTTAAAGAGTATTTATTGAAGTTTTCTAGACCTAAAAAATATAGTTTAAAGATCGCAAAAACATGTGCAACTTCCTGCATCAAAATAGTGGTAAATATGTATTAATTTTATAAGTCTTGTGTAATCACTTTCAAGAAAGATTGAACACAAAAAATTCTAAACCTCGTGGATCAAATTTCTTAAAAATTTGACAAAGCTAGAACGGTTTAAACAAAGCATAATTTTGTAGTTTTGCTAAATTTATGTTTTTTTTTTGAAATAATGTTTGAAGCTTGATATATCAAAATGACTGCCGCAACATTAAATAAACGAATATGGGTTTTAAAGTACATGTAATAAGGAATGTTTTGAGTCATTGTAGACCTTCTTATTTTTTTCTAAAGGCCCAAACATTGAGATACAAAAATGTGCGGTTTGCCTATTTTGACAAATTTTGAATATTAAAAAATTGTTGATAATGCCCAATATACCATTTTTCATATAGATAATTTTTTTTCTTAAGTTTTATAGAGTATTTACTGAAAATTTGACTAAAATTGACATAGTGTCACAGCGCTTTTTTGAGACCTGAAAATTACAAGTTTTGAAGATCGCGACAACATGTGCAACATTCTGCATCAAAATAGTAGTTCTATAAATCTTCTGTAATCACTTTAAAAAGAGATCAAACACGCAGAAATCTAGACATCGTGGATCAAATTTTGTTAAGATTTGACAAAGTTAGAACGGTTTAAAGAAAGCAAAATTTTGCGATTCTGCTAAATTTACGGTTTTTTTTTGGAATATTGTTTGAAGCTTAATATATCAAAATGACTGCCACGATATTAATCATAAAACTATGAGTTTTAAAGTACATGTAATAAGGTACAATTTGAGCCATTGTTGACCTTTTTATCTTTTTCCAGAATCCCAAAAATTGAGTAGCTTGTCATAAGCAAAAGCCACAAAAATGGTAGTAAGAATAAAATATAAGGTTTTAAAAACAAATGCGCATGACACGTTTTGTTTATAGTATAAGAATAATATATTCTGCTAGCTGGTACAACAAAGCGTTTTGCTGGTATCCAGAACATTTTTTGTATAAAAAAAATATTTTTTTGGAAAAACTTTTAAGTTTTGTTAAAGTGTTTACCAACTTTTGGAAAATGGATCTTAGTTATCTAGTATTTATCCAAAAAATATGTAAAGTAGCATTTTTTTTTTTAAATTTAGAACTTTTTTTATCTTAACATGTAGTAAAACCGGCATATTTTGCTCTGTTTCATTTACACATAGAATTATAGCATATCTTAGCTATAGAGAATATAATAGTCTTCTTTTATAAAGTTTATTATTTTGACTTCACTTTCTTGTTATATATTTGCGTTGCTTACATAGTTTTAAAAAACTCATTAAGAAGTTCATAAATACTAGTTATAGTAACCATATAATTTTAACGTTTATTCCTGCTAACAAATATGGAAATAATGCAAAATTACTATGGTTCAATACTGTTTAATTTGTTTCCACCTAACATAAAATCTTTATCTGGTAAGCAATTCCTATTAAAAAAGCTTTTTACAATTTAAATGAATGCTTTAAATGTTTTGCTAGTTCTCCTAGATTTTAATTTTTTTTTTATAAAACTACTATTTTTTGTTTTAAATGTTAAACTTAGAAATGATTTATATCTCATGCTATCTATTTTATTTTTGATTACATTTTGAGTTATTTTAATAAAAAGTTTTAATCTTTTTGACGTCTAATAACAGGAAATAACATTATTATATTATTAGTATTTTATAAACATAATTTTGCAGTTTTCAATAATTTTTGGTCAAATTTTTATTTTTTTTTTAATATGTTGACCGGGTTTTACTATTTTTGACACTATATAAGTAAAATTTTGCATTTTTAACATTTTATGACAAAATTTTGATGCTTTTTCATTAATTTTATACTGTATGACTGGATTTTGACAATTTTGACATTCTATCAATATAATTTTACAAGTTTTGACAGACTGTGCCCGTATGTTGCTGTTTTGAACTGTTTTAGGCCGGATTTTGGTTTTTTATGGCATAATTTTATTATTTTATAACTGTATAATATATAATTTTTTTTATTTTTGACATATTATAAATAGAGTTTTGCACTTTTTAACAGTTTATAGATGGGTTTTGGTTTTTTCTAACAATTTTGTTATATTTTATAACGCATAATGCTTTTTTTGATTTTTATAATTAAAATTCTGCATTTTTTAATAGTTTATGACAAAAAATTTTTATTTCTAACAATATTTTGATATTTAATAGCCGGATTTAGCTGTTTTGAAATTTCATAAAAGTTTTTTCATTTTTCATTAGTTTTGACATTTTATTCGCGCTATTTTACATTTTTTAAATACACACATTTTACAATATTTTATTATTACTATTATTGATATTTTATAAAAAAATTTTTTGCATTTTTAACTAGCATTTTATGACAATTTTGATGCTTTTTGACAATATTTAAATTGTATGACTAAGTTTTTTATGGCCAGATTTTGTTTTTTTTTTCAACAATATTTTAATATTTTTTTGAAGGATTTTTACATTTTTTAACAATTTTATGACCGGTTTTTATGCTTCCTAACTCTTTTTATACATAACTAGATTTTTGAGATTTTTTAAAAGTTCTTACTTTTTTTAACAGTTTTTGGTTGATATTGATGATTTCATTGATGTTTCAAAGTTAGTTTTTGATCTTTTTGACATTTATTAAAAAGAGTTTTGCATTTTTTATCTGTTTCTGGCATGGATTTTGAATCTTTCTGAAATAATTTTAATATTTTATAATCGGATTTTATATTTTTTTACTTTTTATGAATAGTTTGGTATTTTTTAATAATTTATGATTGGACAAAAAAATGACAATATTTTGCGGTAAGGCCCAACAACCTGCTCAAAAAATGTTGGGCAAAAGCTCTGCTACCATTTCCAATTTTTTATTTTTGTGAAGCAGGATTTTTTTGTTTTGATGTTCATGATAAGTTACAGGAATAAAATTAATTTGACTGGCATGCGGTGTACACTTTCTATAAACTTAACACTTTATATAAATCTTCTTTTGTTTAAAAATGCAAGACCAGAGTAGTCACTAATTAATGACACTAATGATAATTAAAATAATAAATCAAAAAATACTTTTACTTATATTAATTAGTCGGACTTTAACTTTAAGTTAACTCTTTATGTGGCACATTTTTATAACTCATAAATTTTGTAAAAAAAAAGTTTTTAATTTTTATCAATTTTGAATTGAATCATCGTTTAAAGAATTAAATAAATTGGTTAAGATTTGAAATTTCTTTTTATTTTATAGGATTTATCAGTGCAAATATGTCGGGAGATTAATAAAATTATAATTAGATATGAGTGGTTTGTGATTGATTATATTCGCACAAACGTTTTTTTAATGCATTTTTGATATCTCATATTATCAATAGCCTTAAACACATTGATTTTTAAAACAAAAGTAAAATCTTTAATAATAATTATCTCGATAACAAACTATTTTGAGAAATAGGTTTTTTTTTTTTAATTTCGATTTAAGTTCCTAGAAGAATTTCTTGCAATTTTGAATAATTCTGTATATAATACATATTGTCTTTTTGTTTAATTTGGTAACATATTTATTTATTGGAGTTTAAAAAAAGAAGTTATTTTAATTATATTGTTCAATATTAATGTCAGTTTAAATTTAAATCAATTTTTATAATTTATGTTTAAAAAAAATATTTAAATACGTATACAGCGAATACATTTTGCTTTTTGTAATACTGCTACGATGAAACTACTTACAAAACTTAAAGTTTGATCTAAATATACAAGACATATAAATTTATAAAGACGCATTTCTAAGAAAATGTTTGTTAGTTTAAAGTTATTACTTGAGTAAAACTTCTGTCCACAGATTATTAAAAAACTAAGCAATTGACATTAAAGTGCTTAATATAAAGTCTATTAAAAATTTTCAACTTATATATACTTAGGTGAATTAAAAAATGCTAATTTTATTAATTTTTTTGTATTGTTGAATAAATTTGAACCAATTAATTATCTTTTCTATTCTCAATGAACTATTTATATGTCATAACTCCACTAATTAAACACGGACAATTTGTTTTAGCCGAGTTACGTTCTTTCATTTTATTTGTTGTCCAAAATAGAACATCATAAATCACTAATAATACGAGCAGTCTGTCGGTAATTATTTTTAAAGTGGATTGGTGTAACTTAAAAAGGTTCTTCACCAATTATACACATGGGCAATAATGACAAAAATACACTAGTTAATTAATATACATTATATGACACATGATAATGATAATCAAATTGTGTTATTTTAATAATATTAGTTATTTTAATTAAATTGTTACTTTTGTGCACATACACATACAACATATAAATGATGTTTTTAATTTAACAAGAATTTTCCAGTTAGTCAAAAGCAATTAAAACCTTTAGTTGACTTGAAGTGTAAAAACTAAAGAATAATTAGAAACAGCAAAGTTATTTCTAGCAGAGATGACACAATGCGTCAGCGTTGTTAAAAGCTTTTCATACATGCTATAGACTTCTATTTATATTTAACACGGGGTGGTATTTGCACTATATAAAGTTAACAAGTTACGTGCTTAGTATGACAAATCATCATCAAACTATATTGAAGGATTGTGTTCAGGGACTTATTCGTATAATATTTTATAATAATGTACATATTACTCATCGTTGCTACTAATTAAGAAATCATTCATTCATCAACAATCTTTTTTTTAGTATTTACAACTAGATGTAAAAAACTGAAAGCATTTCAGTATTTAAGTGTTTCCCTCTTATAAAAGAAAACATGTCACGGTTTGGGTTGTGTTTCATGGGGCGACCACTTAATCTCGACGTAGTTGCTTTTATTGCAAAATTTTTACATTTTTTTTTATCAGGATTTAGATCTAGTAAAGCTATAATCGATTGAGTATTTTGTATTTTATTCGTTAAATCGATCACATAAATCATTGGTATTTAAGGATGTTAAAAGTGTAATTTTTCAATTTATCTGAGTGATAAATTTACAAATACAATACCTTTACTATTTTATTACAAACTTATTATATTATATTTATAAGACATTTTTTAGATAAATAATTATCAAAAGAGAATAAAATTAATTATATTTATAATAAATTTGGTTGCCCAAGCTATGATAATATAAACTCCGCTTATTGTAAATATAAATTTAATAATATTTAATTAGTTCCTTTGATATATTTTTATTTAATATTTCATGTATATTATACATGCGATTAATTGTTCGTTTAAATTGCTTATTAATAGACTGAAAACCCTTTGCACAAAATTATAATTAACAATGGCAATAATTGAACAATAGTCTCATGTTGGTGGTGCATAGAAGTCTATTTGTCCTGTTTCCATTAAATATTTGATTATAGTATTATTTACTAATTTACTCTCGAAAGTGGAATAGTGGTATTGTTGGCGAAACGAAGACTATAATGCAGTGTGTTTTAATTATTTACTTCAATTAATTTAGAATTAAATGTAAGTATTAGATTCTTAACAATTTAGTGCTAAGAACACAATTTTGATTAATCAATGAGAATACAATATGCAATTCTTTAAACTTTCTTGAGCCAAAATACAATATAGAATTTAATATGTTGGTTTATAGAAACTAAGGATTGTTGTCATCAACAGCTTTAATTGCAATTTTGCTAATAATTAATTAATATAAAATATGTAATGAATTAAATATTCTTTATCTAAAAAGCTTCCTAACTGCAAGATTGCATGCTGCTGAAATTGAATCAGCCTTAATGTTCCACGAGAGTATATCAATTTGATAGCAGCAAATTTATATTGTTCCAACTAGTTTAAACTTTTTGCTCATCTCGTATCTCCTTTGTTCTACTTTAGATAGAAACTTTATTTTATCATAGATCGAAGTAAAGTATCCTTATGTGTTTATATTTATAAACGACTATACTAAATACTAATTTATTTAATAAATAGTCAATTTTAAAATAATAATCTTTTAAAATTGAACAAATAAACGTTTGCATAGTTGTTGTTAACGTTGAAACTATAATGATATTTATATTTGTATTTATTTGTTTTTAAAATTGTACAATTTTTAGATGATTTAGTATTTATATTTTCATATGCAATTTTAAACTTTTCAATTGAAAATTTATTAATTGAAATATTTGCAACCACATTTTTGTGTTTGAAATATTTTATGATTTTAAATAATTCTGGTTAATATTTACTAAATTACTACTAAAATTTATGATGGATTTATTTGACTTTTTATTTTGTTTAATTTGATTGATGATTAATTAATGAAACATAACTTATACATTACATTCAGTATCAAAACAATGATCTCATTTTATTTTTATTATATTACTGGCAATTTGTATTATGTATAAAAGTTATGTTAGTTTATACAATATTAACTACTGGTCAATTAAAAATGATTATGTGAATTATATGCTTGCGATATACATTATAGCGTGCTCTCATTATACCATCTAAAAATGATTTATGGGTACTTAAATCGACTGTGAATGTAAGAAATTGTTTTGTATTTGTTAATTTCCGGATTAGAAATGAGTTGTTAGTAATTGTTCTTTTTCATAATTATTTACAAAATTTGTCGTTATATTGAATTAATATTTTCTTTCTAATTTTGAAATTCGCAACGTCTCTCTACAAGATTAGCAACGATGTCAGTAGGTAAAGCTTTATGGTCTACGTCAATACAATTAACGATTCGATTGACGATGTATTAAAAAACAACAAAGTTTTTTTGTAAAGTGTCTATTTGTCACTTCTACAAAAGTTCTTATTAAACTTTAAACATTACTCAAATATGACTGTACGCATTTCTTGATTTATTTAATAAATAAAATATTTTTGAAATTAAATAAATGATTTCTAAAGAGTTCAATAATTTGAATTCAAGGACATATCTCCTCTTTTCTTTCTAAGGATATTGGTCACGTAATATAAATGAATTAAATCCAATTATTTCAAAATTTCTGCAATTGATCCAATTTTTTTCTTCATTAATTTACTTATTTTCCAAATGATCAATTTAACTTTTAAAAATAAATCAACTACTTTTTTTATATAAAACACCCAACAACTTCTTATAAAAAAATGAAAGTTTTTCTTTTTTGCAAGCGTTAAAAGACTTTTTGTCTAAGAAGGAGAAGGATATCCAATCTTTTAATGGCCAAAACTTGGGCCACCCCAAATAATAACAATCAACGAATAGGTTGAACTGAAAATCAAAGAAAGTTTTTTCTTTCTGCAAGTCTCTAAGTCAGATGAGGAAGAATTGATACTTTTTAGTTTGGGCGGGTGATTGTTTGCTTTAAATCATGATTACTAACAAGTAGTTTTGTTTGCAATGCCCAACGTGCCTATCTACCTGCTCAAGAGTTTGTTGTCAGGAAATTGCATGTTTTTTTTTTGGCAAACGTTAAAAGTTTTTTTTTTCAAGAAAGAAGTAGATAATCTTTTGATGACCAACAAAGTTTAGCGGGTGGGTGAGTGGGTCACTCTAAATCTTAATAGCCAAAGATTAGTTTGAACTGGAGTGTTTATCTACGCGCCCAAGTGTTGAAAGTTTTTTTATCCAAGAAAGAGGAGGTGAAATTCAATTTTTTTATAACTAATACTTGGGCAGTGGAGTGTTAACAAAAAATTGGAAATTTCTCTTTTCTGCAAGTGTAAAAAGTCACTTAGTCAAAGGAGGAGAGATGAGAACAGGAGATAATATTTAATCTTTTTATGATCAGCATTTAAGAGGGTGGGTGGCTCATTCCGAATTATAAATAACATCCAGGAGGAAATCATATCCAACTTTTTGAAGAACACTTATGCGAAGTTGGTGGATTATTTCAGTTATGGTTATCATTAAGTAATTTAAACTGGCTGAGCCACCCGTTTTAGTTTTTGTTATTAAAGAATTGAAAGTGTAAAAAGTTCTTTAGTCAAAGTAGTATAAAGTGATATATAATCTCTTGATAACCACCACTTAGATGGGAGGGCAGATTACTTCAGATTATTATTGCTATCGAGTAGTTTTAACTGGAGTGCTTACCCACGCGCCCAAGAAATTGAAAGTTTCTTGTCTTTGCAATCGTTAGAAGTCTCTTTATTCAAGAAAGAAGAGGTGAAATCCAATTTTTTGATGACCAATACTGGTTGGGTTTGTAAGTTATTTCAAATCATTATTACTAATGAGTAGCTTGAATTGGAGTGTTTACCTACCCGCACAAGAGTATGTTGTCAGATCATGATTAGCATTGAGTAGTTTGAACTGAAGTACCTACACACGTGCCTTAGGATTTGTTATTAAGTGATTTGAAGTTTTTTTTTTGTAAGATTTTGAAGTTTAGTGAACACTTTGGTAGTTGGGTCATTCCAATTTATGATTATCAACCAGTAGTTTAAATTAGAGTAAAGAATTAAATAAAATTTATTTACATTATGATTTACTATTTGAAAACTTATTCACATCATTGTCAGTGTTTTCTTGTGATTTTTTTTTTATTTTCTGTTTTTTATCAGAAGCTACATTAAGTTTTTATTTTCAATGTCTTTTTAAACACGTACAGTTTGCAAAATTTCTTTAAAAATTACCGGTATTGGTAAAACTAGCGTCTATTTTAACAACAAAAACCATTTTTGCTTTATACAGAGCAAGTTTTGATTTTTTTGTCTCGCAATAGTTAAAGAAATGTTTAACTAAAGGTAAAAATTGCATTTAATAAAACTTAAAACAATTAAAGATGTACTACATTTAAATCTTTTAACATCTGAATTTGTATAGTATCTGAATGATTGCTTCATTAAAATTGAATTGTTTAATTTTTTAGCGACTAAATACAATTGGCATGTTACGTTTGAAGATAAAAATGAAGTGAAACGATTTTTTTTTGTTATCAAACCGTTCCCGAAATTTTGTTCTAGTTACTAGTTATTTATGTTTATACTTTGTTAGTTTACGAATTAACCAAACGGATACAATCTTGGCTATAAACATTTTGCTATGATGTATTTATAAAAAATGATTAATTTGAAAAAGATAATAAATGAATTATTTAGCTTTTAGTTTTATTCTATTTTGCAACTAATTTATCATTTATCTTCTGTTTTTTATTTGGTTTCATTTAGAAATTTTATGATTTATGGCGTATAATTTGTTTTTTATAGAAAGTTTTAGCCGCAACTTACACGGTTGATTACAATGTACATAACAAGACAAATGACTGGTGGGTGCTGGTATGGGATTATTAAAACAGTTTGAGTCAAAACGTTTAATAAAAAAAAATACAAATTATAACAAAAAAAGGAGATGAATTTTTGGTTTAAAGAAGGAGCAAAATGTAGAAAGTTATACTTTAAGGAAAGACAGAACATGACGTGATTCAACAAGCATATCAGCAAAACAAACAGACTCTGGAATCCAGGTATGAAGGATAAAAAAAAATTGTGGAAAGAAATCTAAAAAGCTAAAAATAAATCTTGATGACTTCTAAAATAACTTATCGGGTAAAACTTACAAAATAGTTGGCGGAAGCGGCAGCGTGGGTTAGTTGCTAGTGGGTCCTGAGTTAAATCCTACTCCGGCGTATATTATTTGTAAATTTGTTCACCGCTTTAACTCTTTTGGCATTCATGGTTTTAGTAACAAACAAATTTACAAATATTAATCATTTTGTCTTATTTCATCACTCAATAAAAACAATATTTTGTATATTACTAACTGAAAAGGATATTAAGAAAGTTGCGGAGAAACCTTACTAAGTTTTTTAGGAGTTTGTAACACCCTTAAGAAAACTTGAGGATTAGATGTACCATAAGAATAAGGAAGACACACGCGCATAAGTATACACAAGATAACACGAGAAGCCACTTTTTGGTTTAATGGAAATTTTGGAAATCTTATACTTTTTAAAAAACCGAAACATGAGCAAAATTTACCAACAACTTACCGGCTTGCTTTGTTTGCTACATTTGACTATTAAACTTTGTAATATGTGTCTAACTACCAGACTAAACAAATAAGTAGAAGCCAAAGAAAGATTTGCCGGAATTTAATTTAGGTTATACTCTGGTTATATTTGGTTCTAGATGTCACATCAAAATAAAGCGATACGCTGGAGGTAAAAATTAAAATCATCAAATAGCTTAACGGAAAAAACTACAACTGATTCTACTTTGATTACTACATGCAAATGTTGGAATGTGTCAAAAAAGGTGACTTAGAAAGCCGTAAAAGTGGTTATAACTTTAGAGATTATGTCAATACAGATGAATTCAGGACTAGCTAAACACTTAAACGCTGGCGGTATACTTTAATATTACATAGAGACACGTTATGGCAACACACCATAAAGAAACAAAATACAATTGTTAACTAAAGCTCAGATGATAAAAAGATACAAATCGCACAGAAGACAAAAAACATAATCTCAGATATTGCAAAATGGACACTAGGAAATTTATTGAAATAAACTACTCTGTCAATCAATTTTTGACAGGGCACGGGTGTTTCCAACAGTATCTAAATAAGTTTAAGAAAGCAGATACGGACGCTTACTATTATTCCGGATAACTGGACACCACCGACTACACTCTATTTGTTTGCTAGAGATAGCACTATGTAAGTCATGAAGCGTAACTAAATATTAGGCAACAACAGACACACAACTTTGTGGGGAATATGTAAAAATTAAAAGAGAATTATGCAAAAATAGCTTATCTTATTAGCAGGATTTAGTCTAACTACAATCTTCCTTTTTTATCTTCTATCAATAAAAAAAAAAATGAAAGTTAGTTTAAATTTTAAACATATGAGCCAAACAATCAGTTAGTGATGAATTTTATTTATTATTGTTTGAAAATGTTTATATTAAATATTGTATAATTGATAATTTGAAAAAAAAATTATTTGGATTCAGGTAACTCCATTGACAGCTAAATGAAATATTTAATAACTAAACAAATAAAAACTATAAACTTGACGTCAATTACTAAAAAATTGGTACAGCATACTACATTTTTTTTTAACAAAGTGCACAAACGCCTGCATAGAAAAGGAATCCACACAGATGTCTCAGTTGTAAGTCAAAAAAAAATTGTTTCATAAGCTAAAAGAGTACGAGACCTACAATACGCAATGTATAACTTTTTTTTTGAAAGTACAAGTTAACTAAAAAGAGCTCAATACAGTTCTTTGGAAAAACATTTTGGACTTTATAAAATAAACGGAACAACCAGAAGTGGATCAAAAGCTTGTTATACCAAATAGCATTACATCTCAAAAAGAAAGAAAAATAGCTTATTTACAATTAATACACTAATTTCATTAAATCTGTCACAATTTGAAGAGAAGTGTAAAACATAGTTAATACAATAGGTAAATACATTACAAATTCATCAGACGAAAGTTTTTTACAAATTTTTGATTTTTATTGGATGAAAGTCTATAAAACAAACTTATCGAAGGTATTCTAAGAACGTATCTGTAGCGCCAGTTTTTGAATGCTTTTACACGTGTTCTAGTCACAGTTGAAAAAAAGAACAGTTTTTACAAAAAAAAACTGCTGTTTTTATTATTATTGATGTTTTATTTTGTTTAAAACAGTTTAAGTCAAAATAAATAAAAAACATGTTTTAAACAGTTGTTTAAATTTTGTTTTAAATGGTTTGCTGTGCGCAGGCGCGAGTTTAATGTTTTGTTCTTTGCAAAAGATGGCGCAGTTGAAAATTTTTATTGACACGGCTGTTTGCAGCGTGTATGTTGCTAAAATTGTCAAATCATATCAAAACAAACCAAAACGCTGTTTATGCTTTATATTTTCCGGAGATAAGTAACCAAATATTAAAAAAAAAAACACTAATTAAAAAAACAATGTTTAAACATGTTTAAAACTGTTTAAAACAAAATTGTCTAAACATTGTTTTTTGTTTTAAACAATTTGTTTTAATGATAACAACCTTGGTTATAGTTGTGTCTATGTTTTTGCTTTGTAGTACAGAACCGAGAACGCGTAGCATTGAAGAGCTTATTATATTTGTTTTAATGTTTAGGGACATGTTGCATTGCACTTTTTTTAATTGTTTGAAACTTTACTTTTTTTAAATTCTAACTTATTTTCAGTGATTGTAGTCTTCTTACAGGTAACATCTCAGGTACGTAAAGCTTTTAACTTGATGTAAGGTAATGATGTTGCTTTGCTAATAATAATAATTTTTGTTTTTTTTTTTTAATTTAGATTTAGGTCACATTTTTTGCTTATTGTATTACTTAATCAAACTAACTGCATACCCTTTTTGCTTCCTGGTATTAGTGTGGAGTTATATGCATATTGGATATCATTGATGTTTACTTTGTTTATTACTAGTTTATCTTCTATTTTGTCTAATGCTTTTTTGAAGATCTGTTTGGAGAGTATATCTTAAAGAGTATTAGTGACAGGACACATTTGTGTCGCTTTTTTTTCTGTATACTGATTTCTGACATTGTTAGTTTTTCTATAGTTAGTTGTGCGTTTTGGTGCAGTTGCTATAGTTTTTCTGTTTGCTTTTTGTTTTTCTAGGATTGATGTTAGTTTGTTGTGTCTAACGTTGGCTTTTGAGTAGTTGTCGTATAAGTTGATATCTATAGTTAACACTAGATTTTGTTAGCATTATTGATAATAGTTAATGTACATTATTATTTGCGTACAGGTAGAGCGTTTGAGGTTGTGTTAAGGATAGATAAGTAATAAACTAGTAATAAATTGTTATATTTGTTGATGGAAAGTATTGGTGAATCTTTACTTTACAAGAAAAAGGTTTAGAAATGTGTGTTACTAAATACATTGGAAGTAAGGTCACTGATAGCTGCGAATGCTTGGACACCTAAAAGTATGTTGTGCACTTCAAAAGATTGTCAAGCTTACATTGACTAGTTGAGTTGTGAGGCTGTATGCTGAGCACATTACATTAGGAAAGAGCAGTTATAAACTCGCTGATATTATAGTATACCTTAGGGGTGTGTTAATTAGGTTGCGGTGACGCGCTGATGCGAGAGAAGCAGATGGACACAAATAGAGTGGAGTGTGGCAATAGCAGCTTGAAAGTAAGTGGGATGCGGGAAAAAGAAAGAAATATCAATATTTTTTGCGAAGTAAAGAGATGCGTTGACCTTTTTTTAAACAAATTAGTGTTAAGTTAATTAAATAATATTAACCTTCATGTAACTGGGAAATAAAACACCTTCTAATGACGGTACTCCGTAATAAAAATACGTTATGCACATGCCGTTTGTTACTTTTGATAAAAGGGAATATGTTTTAGAACTAGAAAATAGTAAATTGGAACAATCTGATGAAAAATCAATTTAAATATTAAAATAGAAAGTTCCCATTCAGATGAAAACGCGATAAAGATAAAACGCTTCCACAAAGTGCAACTTTAGTTGGTAAAGTTGGATTAACTGGTATGATTCTCCAAAAATACTAGTTTAAATAATAGAAAATAAGCAACTTTATGTTCCCTAAGAAGAACAAATCCGTTGTTTTTTGTCATTGATGTATACAACAGCTCTGTAGAAATAGTTCTAGGACATCGAATAATAGATCCCGCTGCTGCAATTATTCTGATTAATCTGGTAGTTTCAAAATGTTATATTTGTTAACAAGTTAACATGAAAAGCATGTAATTTTTGTGCAAAACCTGTTTGCAATGCGCACTGCGTTGCAAAGACAATACTCGGTAATAATTGTGAACAATTACTAAATTAGCCATATTATATGTACTGGTAATTTTGTATTAATTTCAACAAAGTTGTAAAAATACATTTGTTTAATTAATTACAATAGTTTTTATCTTATATTATTTTAAATTACTAAAAGTACCCAGGTACCCAAACCGCCAAGTCTGTATGTAAAAAGTTCAGACGTTAATTTCTCAGTAAGAAAGAAAAACTTAATAATAAAACTAATGTAATACGGTACATTAAGTATAATTAGTAAGTCTCAAAACTTAACAATTTTAAACGCCAAAAATGTATATGTTTAAAGTTTATAAAGGTACCCGGGAACCCTGTCAGTCATATAAAGGTTAAAGCACGGTGTAGTGGTTTGGAGAATTAGCGTGCTTTGCTTTAGTTACATCAAAAAATAAAATTATATGATTAGGCGTAACACTATGTTGCGAGAAAACTTTGTAAATCTCATTTGTTTGTCTATTTTACCTAAAAAAAATGTATGCTTAATTTAGTAAGGTTATGGCTTATGATTTATGAAGCTTATTGATTTATGTTTTTTGTATTTGCTTGCATTTGTGCTTTTTTTATGAGAAGAAAAATTGATTACATAGTTTTGTGACTTTTTCCCGTTATATATATTTGGTTCAGTTGATTGCTTATGTGATCAAATTTGTTTTCTTCTAATAATTTAGTAGTTTGGCATATGTATTGTCTGGGCCGGGAGTTTTTTTATATTTTAATAAATGTGTTCTTGTTATAATGTCTTGTTTTGTGATGCATTTGTTGTTTTTAGGATTAGAGATCTGTAAGTCTTTTTTTTTTAATTTATGAATGTTGTTTGAATGTATTATTCTTATCATTTTCTTATTTTGTCTGTCTATGTTGAAATCGTGCTTTTTTGATTTTTGATGAGCTTGTTTATATTTTTATATTTTTTATTTTTTTTTTATTTTTAGCTTTTTGTTTACCTGTGATTAGATCTATTATTTTGTCATAAAAATATTGTTTTTAGATTTTTGGTTTCTAGTTTTTAGGTTATTATTTGTCGTTGCTGTCATTGTTTTTTTTTTTTTTTAATTTTTTAAAATTTGATTTAGTGTTTTTTCAGGTTGTGATTAGATTAGATGATGAGATAGCTCAGTTATACAGCGTTAGTTAAAAGTCTGAGGTTTGATCTCCGAAAATAACTGAAATAATAACACCGGGGTGATTTGAAAGTTGTTTAATAATCCAGTCAAACAAGTTGTATGTCTTCATCGGCAATGTAAAATAGCTGTAAAACACACAATAAAGAAGATTTCTGTCATTTTTTGGTTGATTTCCTGTTTTATTTTTTTATTGATATCTGGTTTTTTTAGTTTAGATCTGTTTTTTATGTAATTTTTTCTTTGTCATTTTTTTGTCTCAGGTTTATTCTGGCTAGTATTAGGTTATGATGTGAAGCAATATCTGTTCTAGGGTATGTTTTTATGTTTGTTTTTGCATTTCTAAACTTTTTGCTAAATGGTTTCTATTTATGTATGTTTGGTGGATGTTTAGGGAGGTCCATGTGTATAGCCTTTTTGCGAGTAGTTTGAGGAAGGTATTTTTTTATCTCTTGGAGGTAGAAAATCCATTTAATGACAGAGTGTGGGACTCCTCCTCTTATTCGGAAGAGAGTGTACCCACTAAAAACCAACTCCCTTGATGTTCTACTCATGTTTAATGTTTTATTTCTTAGTGCCACTAAGCCAGATGGCCAGTGGCAATAATTGTGCACTATTAGTATATGTGTTAATCGGTCACTTTATAGATGGTCTTTTATCCAGATTTTAATTTTTGTTTTAAACAGTTCTATTGAATTTGTTCTTAAGATTTTATTTGGAATTTCATTGAACAACGATCATATGGCTACTTCTTTTCTTCTTTTTCCATATTTATTGTTATGACTTTCTACTATAAATTTTCTAGCTACATTTCTCCTTGTTTTTTTTGCAATGGTTTACTTAGTCCATGTGTCTTTTTCTTTTATGTTGTTCATTATATTTCATTATATTTCTGAGTTGTTTAATAGTCAATAGCTCTTTGTATGGATCTTGATTTGAATAACTGCGTAGATTTTTTATTACTCGGTTTTGTGTTTTTTTAGAGTTTTTCAATAATATAATCCGACGCTTGACCATACACAGTTATTCTATACGTAATTATAGATTCTGGAAGTGCTCGATATATTGTTGTCATAGTTTGTTCCGGTATAAACTGTCTAAGGTAGTAAAAACTGTTTGAAATGTATTTTAATTTCTTTCTTATTTTGTTTACGTGTGTTTTCCAGCTCAGATCTTGGTCTATCCATATCCCAAGATACTTCTGCTTTTCCACAACTTCTATTTGCTCGTGGCAATCACAGTTGTCAGATATTTGGACATTGTGCAAACATTTGAATTTATGAAAAATCAGGTTGATTTGTTCTTTTTTTTGCTGATGTGGTGATACCATATGAACCAATTTTGTTTTTTCTTTGTTGATAGTGAGTCTTTTGTCGTGAGCCTATTTTTGAAACTATTTAAATTCTCTTTGCATATTTTGCAACGCTTGTTTTAGATTTTTGTGGATCGATACAATTAATGTGTCATCAGCGTATAAAAAGTATTTGGATTTTTTAAAGCATGATCCTACGTCGTTTACATATAACAAATAGAGTATTGGTCCCAAAATACTGCCTTGGGGTACACCCTTGTCAATATATGTATCTTTGCCCAGTTTCCCTCTTAATTTAACCTAAAAATTTTGATTGTCTAAGTAGTTTTTAAACATTTTTTTAGTATCTCCTTTAATTCTATTATTTTCTAAAATATTTATTAGAGTATTATGGTCAAGAGTATCAAATGCTTTTGAAAAGTCGACAAATAAGCACAAAGCGTGCATGTTCTTATCCAATGCTTGGTTAACTGTTTTCGTGAATTTCTCAAGTAGTTGGATTGTGCCTTTTGATTTCTGATATCCATATTGATTGATGTCTATTAATTTATTTTCTTCCAAACACGCTGTTAATGTTTTTTCAATGTATCTTTCTAATACTTTTGTTACAGTTGGTAGTATAGAGATCGGTCTGTAGTTTTTTTTAATGGCGATATGGTAATATTTGCAGAATTATTGTAGTTTGTTCTTCATTTTATTTGTTTAGACCGCTTTTTATTTTGCATGTTTTTTACTTTTGCATAAAATTGCCTATTCTTGTTTAGGGCTTTTTTGTTAATGTATCATACTGCGGTGCTCAAGATGTGTGGTATGGAATTTATTTTTATGACGGGTATTTTGTCTGATATTGAAATTTTAGTTTACTTGGTGAGATGCGTTTGTATGTGATATTGCTACTTTATTTCGGTTTTGTGCTGAGTCATCTCCTGCGGTGTAATTTAGTGCGTGTTAGTATATCCATAATTTGTGCTGTCACTTCTTGAGTTATGTTTGCCGTTTTATCTGCTTCAAAAGCTTCCGACGTTCCATGTGCCTAAAAACCTTGGTTACGCAGTTTTAATTCTATTGGTTTAAACCGTTATAATTTGTTGTCGTTTTTTACAGCTCCACGCTGTTGATCATTTTTGATTATTTTGCTTTTAAGGGCTATATCTGGCCACAGGGTATGAGGATGTCATTGTTTTTGTCGACTCATTCATACAAAGTTGTTGGTCGACAAGAGGAGTCTACTTATTTTGCCAAACGTTTGGCCTACAAAGCCTTGTTAGCTATCTAGCAGAAAAGGTTGTAGTTTTAATTGGTATGATGCTATTACTCCTTACAGCTTATAGCATTTTATAGCCAATCTTAAATGTTACAATACAACTAACCAAGTGGTGTAGTTGTTAGCGTAGTACTACACCAGCTGATTTGGGTTTGAGTTTTCTATTTTGGATAAAAAAAGAAACTTTAATAGGACCCGTGTACTACTTGATGTTGCGCGCACGATAAAGAATCAAATAATTTAGGATTATTGAGTTTGCGGCAAAATTTCTAAATGTAGTAGACTTCTGACGTCGGTAAACAGACCGACAATAAATAAATAAATTAACTAACTGATTAAATGTTACAAGGACTTAAGAATAAAATATCATTATTATCAGTGATTTGTCTTGGTACTGGTCGGGAGTTTAAGATAGCTACAAAAGAGTGGGATATTGACTGACTGCAAAGACAAAGACATACTGCCTTACTTATGGAATTATGTTTTGGGGCAATAGCATAGGAAGTTGAACGCAAATCGGTATATTGAAAACTATTTGCAACTGGCGTTTGTGACCGTCTTTGCTCGCAGCCAATACAAAACAAGTTTTTTGTACCCAAATTACTATTATGCTGTTTTTTTTAAGTTTATTGCCAATATAACATTTCTGAAACATAATAGACATTATAATAAACAACTTACAATCCTCTCTTTACTTCTCTCACTTTTATAGCAATTTAATAAACGTATCCTTTAAATAAACTTTAATTAAATTTAGAGGTCGATTTTACAAAGCTTGGCATAAAATACCCTGGGTCAGATATTGATATTCACATGTCTAGCATGCGTTAACGTGTGAATGAGTGCATACGAAATTGTAGTGTTATTATACATCATTGATTATTATTTGTTTAGTTTTTTTTTTAATAATTTTATTAAAATTGTATTTTTTGGTTTTTAAAGTTTTTAAAGTTCAGTGCTTATGTATTTTATTCAGTCAAATATGGCGTCAAATGTTAATGCGGTTGTTGATCAGTTAATTATTAATTTTATAGCAGTGATAACTTACAATTTATTTGCATTAGCTCATTAATTTTTAATTCGTTGTTATAATGTAGTTTAAAAATATATAACAATACACATAATTAAGAAGTAATTGCAATCATGTAATTATAAAAAAAATCTGCATACTGTATCATTTTTATGTGAGTTATTATTTATTCTTGGAATGAAAATTAATTACCGCGTATGTTAAAACACAACACATGCACTATAAATTACAATGAGAATCAATTTATTAACAATGACACAAGCGTGTTGCACCGTTCCCTTGATCGAACGATATTAATTAAAAATATGCAGAAAGTTTGTTATAGAAGCGCGTGCAAACCGCCCACCCAACTATCATGCAACTATACGCTCCTAAATAATCCCAAAGTGTGAAGCTCGACGTGCTCATTCATCCTGATATCGCGAGACCACCGGCTCCAATTTCAGCCAGTCGAAAATTTGAATCTATAGTCATGAACCGTATTTGTTACAGCTACGGGGGGTTGCTAAAGTATACATTATGGCCCAATCATGAGTTCACGGAAAACACGGGAAATTCACCCTTCTGCATGGCTGCAAATATGAGGAGTAGCCGGCTAACACAATGCGCCCTAATAAACATAAACGTTGTTGTATAAGCGGGCCTTTTACATTCACACTTTTATAGCAATCGGTTCTGGCAAACGTTGCGATATTAGTGAAGGAGGTTGGGTTTATTTTCCTGTTTATTTTCCTGTTTTTTTTTTGTGTTTCCTAGCCAGGTTGAATAATGAGGGTTGCCTCGCAGTCCTTAGATTTACTGAGAGTTAGTATCCAAAGATAACTGTAATCTTTTCCATAGCAACTTTACATTATAATAAATAAACAAGACCATAATATATGAAAAAAGGGGAAGTTTAAGTTTAATTCACTCTTTTGTTTCTAAACTTAATGGGGATAATAAATTAATAAGTGTAATTAGAGATATAAAATTTATGGGGCGGTTTAATGTGCGCTAGCAAAACAGTTTCATTTTCTTCTGAAATAAAATACCGTTCCATCCTAATTATTAGTAGGAAGTTGTATTTAACGAGGATCACACCTTCAGTAGTTTTCCGTATTCTGTTCAGCGCATTATCTCTTGGCGACTTACAGCTAAAAAATCTATAAGGTTTTTCATCAGTCGATCATTAGATTAGGTAAAAACTATACACTAGTGGATTGAATGCGAGGATTCTTTCATGGCAATTGGAAAATGCCAAATGTAGGTTACAACTCGATATTTCTTGCTAATGTAACTGAATTAGGCATGTTATATCCTGCAGGTGTTCACTTCGCAGGCAGGACGAGAACGATTCTATTCGCACAAGAGGATTTATCATCGAACCGTTTGCCCTCTTTTGTGCCGGGTTTCAGCGTATATTAATGTTCTTCAGCCGAAAATGTCTACTTTTCATAACCCACATCTATAAAAGACCTAACCTTGCCTTGCCCAGAACTTCCATTTTAAATCTTGACATTTATCAAATCGTTTAACTTAATTTTAGTTATTAATCATTTTTTTGTTATGTACCTAAAGAGATAAAACACGATAATAACATAAAGAACACATGTGTATCGATTGATTGATTACATTCACTCACAAAGCATTCAGAAAAAAATTTAACAGTGCACAATTTTATACACCATTTACTTTTATTAATAAATATTGAAAAATATCATTCACTTTTTTGAATTATAGTATAGTAATTGAGTTGCAAATTTAATTAATTTTACTGAATGCAAACATTGTACATGCAGGTATTATATATCAGAAATCAGTGGATTTGATTTGTTCCATGTTATTGCATTAGAATTTATTGAAGCGTAAGAAATTTCTGCTTCCGCGCTAAATATTCAAATCATTTTCGCTTGACCTGAGATTTGCAAATTGTCGTTAAGTTAATTAATACAGTCTAATTGATAAGGTTCGCTAAGTGTATAATTGCATAGAACTGAATTACTGCTCAATTACTGAAAACAGCGTGTTTAAGAGTTGAGCTATTTTATTTGTTAGTTAATTAGTACTATTTTAAGTTTAAACAGCATTGAAAAGGTATTGATAAATTTAACCATAATATTATAAATAAATGTTGACAAAAAATTAATTAAAACAAGTAAATTGTTTTAAACTGTAAATATCATTATAAATGTGTTACTAAAGCTAGGATTACATATTGAACTTTTGCTGTACATTTTTTTAATACTGCAAAAGAAATTGCATGTTCTGTTCGCACATACACTTAAAGTTGTAGGTTTTGTATAGGGTTTTGAAACAATCTTCAGTAAAAAAATAGGAAAAGTTATACAGGGTGTTAGGTAATCATGCGGAAAAAAATCAAGGAATTATTTCTTGTCCTATTTAAAGAATATTTGGTCCTATGATTTTGAAAAACCTTTTTGTTTCGAAGATACAAAATTTGCAACACTAATCTAAACAAATGAATTTGGTTGTTTGACGTGTCTTTAATACTGAATTCCTCTACTATGAATCACTATACGAACGCAGAGATGACTGAAATGCATTTTATGCATGAACTAGCCGTAATATCCCCGACCAAAAAATCTTTGATAACATTTATCGACGTTTTTGAGCCAGGAAGATCAATGGCAGTAAGAACGGTACAACTGGAACAGAATGTGCTGGACATAATAGAGGAAGATCCAAGTAGTAAAAACGCAAAAAATTGCCAATACTTTGAATGTAAGTCATTGGACAGTTTGGAAATTCTTAAGAGCAATTTGTTGTATCCATATCTTATTCAGCGTGTTCAGTCACTACTATCTGATGATGTTTCTTCACATATTGCGTTATGTCAATGGTTTTTGCAAACATTAGTTTTAATCCTTCAATTCTTGACACCAATTTTTTTTATTGATGAAGCCAGTTCTCTCAAGAAATGCAATAAGAAATGTTTATAACAACCATTTGTGGGCAGATAAAAATCCGCATTAAATATATGAAGATTGTTTTCAACATCTTTTCTCCTTGAATGTTTGGGTTGAAATTGTGGACAACTGTCTAATTGGTATTTCTACTAGGAAGACTTTCGGCGAGATATATTGCAACTTTTTAGAACATAAGTTACCTCAGTTTTTGGATGTTGTACCATTAGCAACAAGATTTGCAATGTAATGTGGTTTATGCACGATAATGCACCACCACATTACAGTTTTGTTGCTCGTGATTATTTAACAGCAACATTCTCCGTATGTTGCTATTAAATAATCATGAGCAACAAAACTGTAATGTGTTGCTGGATTGGTCGAGGTCTGTTTGATCCCCAGACTTAAACCGCCTGGATTATTTTTTATGGAGTTATTTGAAGTCATTAGTTTACGCTACTTCATTGGAGAATTTGGACAACTTGCAAAATTGGATAATTGCTGGGTGTAACTCAACTAGAAACCAACCTGGTGTGTTTGAAAGTGTTTGGCACTTAAAGACAAAAATATTGAATGCTTGTATCCAGGCTGAAGGAAGTCATTTTGAACATTTATTGTAGGTTCATCAATTTTGCATGTATTTTTTGATAATAAAATGTTGTAACTGTTGCAAATTTTGTTCACCCTGTATCTTTGAAACAAAGGGGTTTTTCAGAAATCATCATAGAACAAAATATTTTTAGAATAAGCCAAGGAATAACCTCTTAAATTTTTGACGCATGTTTACCTTACAACCTGTATATGAGGCTACAATTCTAGCTTGTCTATAAAGTTTTGGCAAAACAATAGTCTACAATCCTTTTAAGGACAAATTTTAAGGACTGTTTGGCTAACATTTAATAAGTGTATTAATGAATATTGTTATTCTAACAATACTTACGCAATTAAATGAAATCTTGGAGAGAGGTTGTTTGGAGTCTAATTTAATCATTCGTAATTTGCATAAAGAACTGTTATAGGTTTAAACTTGAATAGACCAGAAAATCTGCTTTTATTGCAAATCTGTTCAATTGACAAGTTAGATATAGCTTCTTTAGGCAAAGAGGGTTATGTATAAACTTTCTTGGGTAATCGAAGTCTTAGAGACCGGTTGTGTTAAAAAAGACAAGTATTTTATTTTGGGTGGCTTGTTGTCTAGGTTTTGTTTATTTGAGGAGTTAAGTGGATTTGCTTTTTTGTTAAAAGTTTTAGTGCAAGCTGCGTCAACACAAATAATGAAGTTATATTACGTTTTTCTATACTTTTAATTTTTTTTTTTGTTATTTATATTTATGGAAAGCATTTATAATTTTTTTTGAAATAAAGATGTTTTAAATAAATTGAATGGATTAAGTGAAGTTAGAAGAGTATTTACATTTTTTGTTGTATGCTGCAATATCTCTTTATCTTCTTTTTTTTCTTATTGTAGAACAAGTCCTGTTATTTTCCAATTACTTTCTTGTGATTTGGCCTTTTAACTGTTCATACATTTCTTGACAGGACTCTAAGAAGTTTTTTGTATTTGGATTTGCTGTTAAAATTTATTTTGCTTGTCTGGTAATGCACTTGCGGCAAATTGATCTTGTTCAGCGCACGATGTCAGTGACTTCACATTCTTTTATAATTTCTTTGCTTTGTACTTGGTCCCATAGAATAAAATTAGATATAATTATTTTAATGGTTTTGGAATTAATACCTCTTGTTTTTAGAATCTTTTTCATATTAGGCTATTGTATTCTATCAAATGCTTGTGTGAGGTCTATGAAGCATACAAACGTTGGTTTATTATACTCAATGGACTTTTTGGTGATTTGTTGTAGATTAATTTTTTCAAAATTTTTGTTGTTCCTCGGCCAATCTAATTTGCTTAACAATGTTGTCTGCAAGGATCTTGGTAAATATCTCGTTGGGGCTCAGAGACCTCCTGTTTTTTTTTTAATTTCTTGTTTGCGTACTCTACCATGGCTTTATTTTACTTTCTGTTTTTCATCTGATTTGGATTGTACTGTGCATCTCTGGGTTTTTGTAAAGAGTTTTGAAATGGTTTATCCATTTATCTGTATGAATTTCTTAGTCGGTCTTTTTTAATTTCTGATTATATTTCACTCCTTTTTCTGCTTTTTATATATGTTTTGTATGTTTTTAATAATGTCTTCTAGAAACTACATTTTATTTTTGTTATTTTGCTGTGGATTTGTATTTAATTTTAATTTATTCTTGGTAGCTCTCTAGTGTTTTCTAATTTTTGTATGTTAAGTAAGCTTTTCAGCTGCTAGTTTTTTTTAAATCTAAAGTGAGCTTTTTAGAGCGTATGGCGTTTATAATGACTTGCTTTTATACAAGTGTCTCTAACATGTTTCTTGATGTTTTCTGTCATGCTTCTTCTCTGATTTTGTTTTGTTTACCCACTAGTTGTTTGCTGTGCAGTTCTTTTGTGGTTTTGACTGAAAAGGCTTTTACATTAAGTGTTTCCTGGTACTGTGGTGATATTTGATTGTGCATAATACCAGGCTATGGTCGCTGGCTGATGTGAGCGACCGAACATCTAGTATTTGCAAATAGTGTATGAGAGGGCCGGGCATGTGCATAGCACGTGCTCGATTGTCTCGTTGTTCATTTCACATCCTCTACACGTTGGATTGTCTCCAATACCAATCATGTGCATGTGTTTCTTTAGTTGGCAGTGTCCTGTCAAGATTCCTGTCATAATTTGCAAATTCTTCCTGGACAGTCGCAAGTAGTAATCGGCTGTCTTGGCGTTTAGAGCAGTCATTGCTTCGTTTGAAGCAGTCATTGCTTAAGTGAAACTGTTTGCCACGCCTGTTTTTGTGGCTAGTTTGTCAAACGTTGTATTTATTTGTTAGTCGTGGTTTACCACAATTGCTCTTTTGTCATAAATAGCGCGCGTCTCAGGCTAGCATATTAGTGCCGAAGACCAACGATGTCAACAAAAATTACACGTATGTTTACAGATAAATAAACTGTTACAATTGCCTTCTTTCTCTTACAAAGACTTGTAAATAATTCTATGTGAAAATTTTACTTACGCGGATGGCGTACAAATAACTTTAATTGGCATTCGTAGAAAATATGTAGGTTTTAGTGGCTACTATTTTAGATATCTAGTAAACTCTTTTGTATTTTTTAGATTGTTCATTTATGGTAGAGAAGGTAGGATTACCCCATAGCAAAATTAAGACTCCTACATAAAATTGGCAAAATTTGTTGGCAGTTATTTAATTGTTTTGGCTTTTTGCTCTGTTGATCATATTTTGCTGAGCATATAACAGCTTTACACGCCGGTCAATTAGTAGAGGTTCAGCATTTTTAAGCAAGGATCTAATCGGAAGAGGCAGGACTATTCCAAAATGAATTTAGTACGGCTAGTGGACTCGTGGACTACGCTATTTTGAAAAACCGTAAAGGCTCTTTAGCCAAAGTTGTATGACTCTCTTAGCAAGCATTCTTTGAGGTGTCGTACGGATAAAAAACGGCTTTTATAAAATGGCTTTTTAAGAAATTGCGCCAACAAAGACCTAAATTGGGTCTTATGGTCATTTATTATACGTTAAACTTACTTTAGAAAAGTTGCTACTATTGAACTGGCACGCTTAAGCGGATTCAAGGCAACATGTTTGCTGAGTACATTGCTAAAATAAAAATATAGGTTACGCCACCTATTGATTGTGGAAACTGGCTATAAAATTGAACAGCAACCAAATCATTTAAACCATTTGCAATGATAGATTCTGGCTTAGAAAAACGTGCTACTGAGGTTTTTGAAGATTTGACATACCAAACATTTCTTCACTATTTGTTTAATGAACTGAAACATACTTTTCCAACATAAATTTCGGTTTATGGCAAACCAAGTATTATAGATGACAAAGTGGCCTTAATTTTTGTACTGAGCATTGCAAAACATTTTTTGTGAAGATTATGTTATTGAGGAGGAGGGCTCCGAAATAATGTATCTGCTACAAATTTGATTGAACATAAAAACTACTCAGATGTACATAGAAATAATAGTCTAAAAGTGTTTAAACAACTAAGTGCCCGAAAGTCACTTAGAATAGTAAATTTTTTGTCTTATAAGTAAACACGCTAGTGTAGCAAACCTCGACTACCGCAAGAAGTTCTTTTTTGGAAGTAGAGTACCGAGTTTCTCAATGAGTTGGTAAAAAACCGCGCCAATCTCTACGTTGCTAGCGTTTGTTTTGTAAGTAGAATGGTAACTGGGTTTGTAGGTGATTTGCTAATACTTTATCAGCAATTTTTTTTATTGCAATGGAATGCATCTTGTTGCTTTTTTTTTCATTTCAGACGTTTACAGTAAAAGAGCTAACTCTGAGGTTGTACAATTTTTGAGTGTGCATCCTCAAAAAGTGATTTTTATGCAAAAAAAAATAACTTATGTAAAATTTCAGCCCTTAAGATTCTAAAGAACACGTGTCGCACTACCTTTGAATTTTCAAAATTAATATACTTAAGTATCATAGCTTTCAGATTTGAGTCAGATGCATACTCTGGGTCCTCAAAAAAGCAATCGTATATTTGCTAATTAGGTTCCACATGAAACTTAACAAAAAAAGTTTATTTTTTTTTTTAATTAACATTTTTTTATTATATTTAATATTTGAACATAAAATTAGACAAAAGCAAAAATTATTAAAATCTGAGGCTTAGGTTTATAATTTTTTTTAAGTTTAGAAAACATTTAAAATTACGTATTGTACGTATTTTTTTCATTTTGTCAAACTTGTAACATTCTAATCATGTTTTTTAAATAAGGCAATGGGTTTACTTTTAAAACTTCAAAAGCAGTGCGACACGTGTTCTTTTGATTCTTAAGCGCTGAAATTTAGCATGGATTACTTTATTTGCATATAGATCACTTTCTTAGGATGCACCCTAATACACTCAATACAAACTTATTAACAAATATCAATAAAATTAGAAATTTTATAAATTAATTACAACAAAAAAAAATATAAAAATTGACATTATACAGTATCATATTGTCAAATTAATTCTACGTAAATGTTTGCAAAACGTAAACAAACATGAACAAAAAAAGAACATATTGAAATATAGAACAGCATCATTCTGAAAATTGGTGAGTGCCTGCCATAATTACTGCTGTGAACTTCTAATCTAATTGGTATTGCAGATTTGACTTTATTGACTAAGTAAATAGAATTTAATTTGCTATTAACCAATTTATGTAAAAAGCATAAATCACTTACTGTTCTTCTACTTAGAGTTTTAATGTTAAGTAACAAAATTAAATGTCTTTGACTGTATTACTCGCGACTAATACCTAAACGATACTTAGCTATTACTAAAAATTTATTTTGAACTTTTTTCAATTGCAAAACTTTGTTTTTTGTTCTTTGCTAAAACAATTAATAAATGCCAAAGTTTTCATAGCTCGTGTGCATGTAGTATTAATATGAGTTGTAAATGTAAGTCTTCTATCAAAAATGACACCAAAGTCTTTTACTTCAGGTAGTAACTAATACACCTCTACCATATAAAATAGAGAAACTTTTTTAATTGATTATGCAAACTCAATTCACCCAAATCATTTAAATGAAAACAAATATAGTCAGCATGATTATGAACAACATTAAATAATTTTAGGTTGTCTGCAAACAAAAGAAAATTAGTGTATTTGAAATTCTTCCCAGTATCATTAATAAACAGTAACAACAATATGGGATTGCAATGGGACCCCTGAAGTATTCTAGACAATACACTAATAAGGTTAGGTCACTTTAGTACCGTTTCTCCAAATCCAAATTTTAATTTATTTTTTAGTGTAGAAAGATGCACTCTATTAAACGCTTTGGAGGTGTCCGTGTAAACAGCATCAATTTGAAATTTTTTCTTTCAGTTTTTTAAATAATAAAACTGTTGATTTTTCTGTGCAAAAACCATGCTGTTCGTTAACAATAAAAATTTTGCAACTTCATATAAGTTGATTAGCAAAGAATTTATTAAAAAAGATTGGTATTGTTGATTGGATAGAGATACCACGATAGTTCTAAATATCTTGACTGTTGCCATCTTTAAAAATACCTTGCTTCAGAGACAAAAAACTTAGTACATGCACAGGTTTACATTAAGAATAGAGGCATTATTTTAAAAAATAAGGGGAATGCTATCCGGATCTGAACTACACTGTTCAGACAAATTATTTATTGCTTTAAATCCGTCAGTAATCCCAATACAAAATTTGTTAAAATTAACCAATTCATCTGCTATAAAATTGGGCAAAGGAGCGGTGTGTTAGCATACACAGTTGAAAAATAATTAGCAAACAAATTAACATGATCGTGGCCGTTTGTGCTAACTATATCATTGAAAAACATTTGTTTGGGATAACCATCAACATTACAAACTTTTTTATATATGACCAAAAGTTATTAGGATTGTTGGTTGTTGTTACGATTAGTTTGTAATATATATGCATCATATAAGTTATTACTTTCCAATTCAATTCAATTATTGTTAACTAGAAAGTTATACATTGCACAGAAAAAAGATATAAATTAATTAATATCAAGTGTCTCAAGTGATAAAAAAAGATTTTTTAAACGCGTGATCTTTGAGATTTCAAGTGAGAAGACTGCCAGTACTTATTTTTGTTGTAAATTTTGTGAAGAAAATCATCCCAGTCTTTTTTTAATTTTTATTTATTATAAGATTTTTTTAAATATTTTTTTAGTTTTCTACGCATTGTATGACTTTTTAGTTGGTGACATTTGATTTAAAAACATTATATCTAGTAGAAAACCACATCGTATAATAAAAAAAGCTTATTTCAGAAGTATTTTTGAAGCTTTTACTTCTTGTTGGGTAGTTTTTGCGCTTGCGGCATCATTTAGACTTAATCAATTGGCACCAAATTTTGTTTTTTTTTTATATATATTGAACATAATTCTACCAGGCCTTAAATAAAATTACACAAAAACAAATCTAGCCCCACTCTAATAATAAACGTTTTTGTTGTGTTAATTGATTTAGTTCCTATCACTTAGTTATTTTTTTTTTTAATTAATAATCTTAAAACCAATTGGGATTTTTTTTCATATTATTTGTTTTTTGTTTTTACTTTTAATTTGTCCTGTATTATAGTTTAAAATTGTAACTGTATTGCGATCGCAATGATTTATTGGCGACACCTCTTATAGTATGTGTTTTTGAACCGCAAAATTGTAGCAAGGAGAGCATCTATTGTTGTTGGCTAATGCTAAAAGTTTTTTTAATATTGCACCGCGTAACTGAGGCAATATAATATTTTTTAATGTTGAATTAATACATGGAGCAAAGAACATGTCCAAGTACAATTGAGTTAGTTAGTAAACCTAATGTTGTTATTGGCTAATGATTATCGGCATTTAAAAGATGGTTTTATAAATATTCAGGAAACCAACCAGTGTTATAAATGTTTTTTTTGGAGGAGCTGTGTCTGTTTATAACAATATTATTTGAAATTTAATTATGGTATGTGGAACTCTCTACCCATTTCCGGTACTTAAGTTTTTTGAATTTACCTCTATTTTTTCCACATAAAGCATAAATAGGCTATCAAACATCTGTCCGTCTGCATTAACCGGTATAATTTAGCATTTGCTAGTTAAACTTTAATTTTATGGTTTTTTATTAAACCATGACTCTTTAAGTTTTTTTAATTATTATTTCTAGTTTTTCTTGGTATTCTCTGCTCATTCATTTCTAAACCATTATCGTTTTTGGTGTATCTACATTGTCACCCTTTATTTCTGAAATATCTTTCTAAACATTGTTTCATATACTAACAAAATTACTAAAAATTTTACTAATTTTTTTTTATTTACACAGATTTTTCTAACTATTTAAAAAAAAAGAAATTTTATTTTTCTTGTCAGATGTGCACTCCCTTTTTTTTGCAGATTTTATCCACACTACACAATAATAATATTTATCTCTATAAGTTACTTTACAATAGGATTCATGAGAGAATGTATGTAATAAAATGAGATGCAAGCCGCTTTAATAAGCATTGTTGAAAACTGCTTAAACTATTAGTGCAGATAATGACACTTATAATGCGTCTATGAAATCTTTGAAGATTTTGAACAATTTTAAGTAAGTTATCTATATTAGTCTATTTTATACAGTTTTTGCTTACTAAAAGCCAATGCGTGTATTTCATTTTCAGAAACTCTGCAAATAATATTTGCAGGTTAGCAATTCATTGATTTGAGTTTGATTTTAAAATTTGTTAGGTTCAGCATTTTTAAAGGTTCTAAGATATTGTTGTATGCTTTTATCGCCAGATATTGTAATTTTTTTTGTAAATGTTTATTTTATGTTATAGTACTTATAATACTTAAACCATACCTGGTATTGTATGTGTGAAAAAAGTTTAAAGATCTAAACTTGCAGTTTTTTGGTTTGCATATATGAATGATTGGTAAATAGAAGTGTACGGCGCAGTTAGTATGTTTAGATGTTTAAACAATGGTCTACATAAAGTGACACTGTATACAGCTATCATGGAACGTATTGCTTGTTTTTGCAATACCAATACTCTGACAACTTTGAACATCCCCATGCAATGTTTTTGTAAGAAAACGTGTGTAATAATAATTATTTTGTAACGTAGTCTATATGAGCACTCTAGTTGCATCCTTGATCAATAATTACATCTAACAATGTTGTGTTATACTTGACTTATTACATTGAATAAGTAAACTACTGTCACATTTTTTATTTAATTTGCAGAATCTAAGAAACACGTTTTTTTTTTCTTATTTAAATGCAAATCTCCCCATCAAACTATTCTATAACTTTAGCAACAGTTGTGGTAGCTTTTAACGCAACCAGTTTATATGTAGAGTTAACTAACCGGGAGATATTGTCAGCAAACATAATTTACTACTTAATTTACAAAGATAATATAAAGGAATAAGCAACATATTTGATTTTTTGTTTGCTATTTCTACGTAATGGTATCTCCCATTTGGCTAACCATGCATGTGCATGTCTACGTATACCATACATATGCAGCTTTTTTAGCAAGGTGTTGTGACAAACCAAATCAAACGCCTTGCATTATTTTACCTTTTTCAAAAAAATTGTATAATTTATTTAAAAAAACTATTACAGCATTGGAGGTTAAACGACCCTTGCAAAAACCGTATTGATTGTCATAAGAAAACTGTGAGCCTATAAAAGTTTACAATTCCTGTAGCTAAAATGGATTTTATTATTTTTGATATGGGACTTACTAAAGATATTGGACAAAAATCTGAGATAATTGAACTAGGACCCATTGTTAAAGATCTACAAAATAACGCAACAAGTATTCGGTTTTTTTTGTCTATCAAGAGTTTGTTTCTAAAATTTGATGTAGATTTTCCTGCAGTTTTTTTTTTGTACTTTAAAGTTGTTGAAACGTATCATCAATTTATTGGCCATTACGGTGTCTACAAATTGTAGTGTGTAATGCGACAAGATGTTTGGTGAACTGGATTGTTTCTTGCAATCAAACGATTGGTCAAAATCTGTAATTTATGCCAGGCAAGCAAAGTTTCTGTTCTTTTAAAATCTATATTGAAACCTATTGTTCTTGCCGGTTCAAACGACCTTTTACAGACCTAACCTAACCTAAACCAATTGGCGGCGTGTTTTACTTGTTTGTTGTGCTGTACGTATTTACAAAACTTGTAATGTTGTACCTTGTAAAGCGTGCTACTACCAGTCATAAATCAGATGTCTAAAAATTACTTCTCTACTATTGGACAACTTTCTCGCATTTTTTGCAACAGGGGAACCCAATTTACGGCAACTGCTTGGAAAACATTTATTTAAAACAAACAAATGCAATTATTTTTTCTTCAGTCTGGCACTCACAAGGAAACTCTGTAGAAGGTTATGCGGGAATTATGTTGCTTTTTTTGAACGTATTGTCGACAAAAACATGTTTTGTGGGCCCGTAAAATTTCCAGATTTACCACCATTCTAAATATGGTACATGAGTCTACTGGTTTCTGTTTTGTTGAGTTACATTTCGGTACCGTTGAATTGTCGTCTTTGCGAGAATATTTATAGTTTCCGTTTTCCTGACCTTTTGATTGCCACGTAAAGCTTTATTGGACAGCTCAGAGGTTAGAAAGTCAAGCTCAGCGACGAAATAATCAAGGACCTGCTAACCATTGTTATCTACCTGAGTTGGAAGATTTGGTTTTGCTGAAAGCAAATCCAAAACCATCGGCTTTTAATTACGAGACTTAAAAAATTCTACCACTATATGAAGGGACATATTGTCGGCTTACAACTACAACTACTTCATTTTTAATGTAATGTTAAACTTTAAAACTTCAATATCTCAAAACTATAAAATCGTAACTTATCTGGTTTTGGTTGTAAGCCGACGATATGTAGTAGGAAAACAAATTGCTACTAAAACTTTTGTATTGAACTTTCTGGACACGGAAGTTGAGCGTGGAATATTTGATATTTGCCACCTTAAAGCATTTTTTAATAATCCTTTGTCAAAGCCTAGACTGCATCAGTAATTCAATAGAGCTGTAGTCTGAGTAATGCTTTAGATGTAAAGGATATTGGCATTTGTTTGCGATGTGTTTATGCGCAAACCCGCGCGTTTTAGATGCGCACTGTACTTAAGTCCCGCAACGGACCTCGTTCATTTTCTCCTGTGTTAAAACATGTGATATTTTAAATCATCTCTAGATTTTGCCTAGTGGAAAAAAATTTAATAACTGAATAAATGATAATTAAGTGAATCTAATAATTTGCGCAGTTTGTTGCTGTTTGCTCAACACAGCACTTGTACCTTGTCCAACAGAAGCTATTGTAAATAATTAGATATAAATAAAATTTTAATTGTATTGTACTGGTTTCTAATTTCAAAACACTCTTGCTCTGTCACACTGTATTACGCATGTGGCAAAATTGCTTGAATATATATAAAATATTTTTTTGAATTTTTTTATTATAGTAACAGTAATATAAAATTTAAAGTTTTTTCTTTTGGTTTCAGGTATGTACGTGTTTGTTGTGTCTTCAGTGAATATGTAAGTCATGATAAAAAGCCATAAACAAAAAAATAATCTATTTGAAATATTTACAGCTTGTTCAAGACTAGTAAAAATTTAAAAAAAAGTAAGTTATTATCTGTTATAGAGGACTGACTGTTGAAGAATGTAAAAAACACTTGCGTTTTAAGGCGCAACCGCAACCGATTATTTAATAAAAAGGATAGTGAGGTCAAGTATACAACATTTACAACATTAACATTTGACTTTGAACAGTTTGCAGACTAAGTGGCACATAATTCTTGCCTTGCCAGGTTTTACTGTTTATCCCAAATCTAGAAAGTTAACCAACTTTTTTATTTTGATGCTTAAAAAAGATACAAAACTAATACGGTTTTTACCTTTTCTAGATTGCAGATGTCTTTTAATTCTACTATGGTATAATCTACACTAAGGTCATAAGATGTGAAAACTCATTTTAAACCTTTTAAGATGTTGGCTTGACTTAACCTAAACTAACAATGTTGCTGGGTTTTCTCGAATTAAAATATTTAAGGTTTTTACTCATGTTGAGTAAAGGTTTCAACAAGCTCAATCTAAGTCAAAACGGCTATTGACCCAAATATTGACATACAAGCAACACATGCAAGTATGTTGTATAATGTTTTTAGGAAAACATTGTAGATGCTATTATGATTATGAACAAGTTAGTTAGTAGTTTTATATGTTTAATCAATTTCCAACTGAAATGAATCTAATAGCTTATTTGAAGTACAACAATATTACTCAAATAATTTGTAAAAATACTAACTATGATTATCTAGTTAGAATACGTAACTTTTGTTGGGAAAGTGTTAAAAAGTCAGGAAATTTTTAGCCAAGTTGCACCTTTTAGCGAGCAATTATCAGATAGTCAAACTGATCCTTTTAATGTTTTGAACATTTTAGCTCATTTCTACTTTGACACTTCTAATGATGATAATTAAGGTGAGATTATGTGAGAGATAAAAAATAATATATATAATAATAATCAGTGTGCCCGACAAGACAATTCAATACACATTGCTATGCTTCAACATTTTTGTCAAACTTTAACTGTTGGCACTTTATAACCGGTTGTTGGTTTTAGTTGTAAAAACTTGTTATCATAGAAACAGTAGTTAAATCTGGTGAAGATTAAATCTAGCCTCCGACAAGTTATAAAATCATCTATCTAACTAGCAGTTTATGCAAGTTACTAGAGATAATCATTAAGCATCTAACCTTGTTGTTAGATTCAAAATGTTTAATTGCTGGTATATAATGTGGTTGTATGCGTTATTGTTTTATGAGCAATTACTTTATTAGTAATAAGTAAATAACAAAATTTGCAATATTAAACTTTTCAGGCTAATATATTAAAAAATTTAAATTAGATCTTAGTTGACAAACCCCAAGAAGGCAGTTTGTAGTAGTACTGACATTTCCACTCATTACGCATATTATAGTGTGTTTAATTTAAAATACAAAAATTCTTGCACTGTATAAAAAAAGTAGTGAAATTCACAAAAAAAAATAAATGATAATATTATTTAAACATTAAAACTGCTACAAAAAAACTAAATAATATTAATAAAATTGAAACGGTTTGAAAACTTATCTATGCATACATTTACTTAAATATTTCTGATCATGCATGCAACCAACAGACAGCATATAAATAGTACATACAAAATATACAGAAATCTCGAAGTAAAGCAGCCATATTCGAAAGAGGTCCTTAAACTGCTCCTGGAATATGAAAGACGATATACTACAAACTAGCAACTTGCACTGACACACAATGTACTTCTCCTTCCTTGGTAACAAACTCGCTTTACATTCAAATTAGTTTAACTCAAAATATCACAACTAAAATAAAATGTATTATAGTCAGATTCACACAATATGGCATCATTAAAGTTAAATTAAATCAGACTTGTCTAGTTGGAATTACATTAAATTATATAATTTTTAACATAAAATGCAGAAGAAAAAAAAGTTGATTTATTTAAGGTTCAACATATTGCAAAAAGTATTAAGAAATTTACTGTATATGCAATATTCCGATAGCGTTCAGATTGTATTGGTGTTGCTGTTGTGAAAATAAAAACATATAATATGCTCCAAAAGTAATGCATACATTCAGTAAAATTGTTAAATTTTATTCTACAAAAAATGATTTTTTTAAGACATTGTTTTCATAAACATGTTACTTCCAAAATTTGTAAACGTATTTTTTTGCATATTATAATGAGATAAAATGTTTCCATAAATTTTTTTTCTGTTATATTATTAATTTGTTATTTGAATTCACAAAATTAATTCAATTTCAATTTTAAGTTATGTGTAAAAACAGATTTGGATTGTTTTGCTCGCATACATATTTGTTGAAAGCGAATTATAATAAAACAAAAACCCTGTGTGCATATAAATTTTAATAAGTTGTTTGTAAAATATAAATTTCCGACTTTCAAACGAAGACGGATATTATTTTCATTAAAATAAAAAAAATATACTAGAATTCATGCAAAACATAATAATTTGCTTTATTTTACATCAAAGATTTTCTTTAATATAATATATTTACCTGAGGTCTTGAGCGATAATCCAGTAAACATATTTATGTACATCATGCAGAAATAAATATTATGTTCTCTTTCAGATTTGATTAAAAGAAAATTTTAATATAAAAAGCATTATATAAAAATGCTTTGTGAATACACATTTTTGGTTTCAATATCATTCGCATTCTTTGGATCTTTGCAATCGCATTATGTATCCTTTGTTTCTTATTTAATTAGAAATTCCTTAGAATATTTGGTTTTAAAATCGTATGAGACTTTTATTTTAAAGAATACCTAAGAACTAAATTTATTATTTTGTAAGTGTATATTGTACATTTATGCTTAACAACTAATAAATTATTTACGAAGTATATTAATTACTCGATCATACCATCCATGTTAGATGTAAAACAAATCTGGTAGACAACATGTTGATAAAATTAAATGTTGTTTAAGTTGCAATACGTAAAGATAATACAAAACAAAGTAAACAGGATAATATTTCTAGAAGTGTTTTCTACTTTAAAAAAGAAAACAAACAGATTAAATATAACTTGTTGATCTGGGTGTCTCGAAGGGTGGGTGAGAGAATACGCAGCGTGTAGTTGGCTGGAGGACTTTTTTTACTCCAGAGATGAGCAACAGTAACACACAACACTGTAAAAAAAAAAGATATACGTTGACAACTGACAGAATCTCTTTGCACGTCTGTATGATTGCGATAGGGAACTGGACCGACGGTTCGTCGACGATTCTGACATCAGCCGGCGTGATAGAAATAAATTACCACGACATGGGCAACTGGAATCGCGTCTCATCTCTTACACACTCGTTTCTTATGCTTTTTGTCATATCGTGACATGACAATTTATGTCCATTCACTCGTGATTGATCCCGTGAACTTAATCTTCTACAGAAGAAAATAAATTCAATGACCCGTTTTATGTCTTTATTAATCTACAAGATGATAAATTTTTAACGATTTCACATATGTTTGGTTATTTTCAGTACCTATTATACTGCTTTAAATAGAACTAATTAAAATTATTTCATAATGAATTTATAAATAGTTTAGCCTATTAACAGTTTATAAAAAAAGGGAGATTTATTTTATTGTATTTTATGGCCTGTATCTGCATATTTGGGGCGATTTATGTCGGCATAAAAACCACATTTTACTTTTAAATTTGTTTTATGGCCAGTCGCTAATTGCTGATTTTATTAAAAATATATTTCAATTAATAGCCTACAGACAATTTAGTAAAGTCTTTATTAGCTTTAATAGAATTAACAACAACAATAACTCATATTAAAATTATTAACACAACATTTGTCATTCTTGTTGCTTAGAACTTAATTGTTAAAATATAAAACGTATCACTACAGCCAATTTTGAAATAGAATATTAAAAATATTTATAGACAAAAATTCAAATTGTAACACTAAAACTGAGCGGTCTTACTCAAAATTTGCATTGCTTTTTAAGTTTTTCACACAGTGGCAGTTTTACGATCATACGAATGAAATAGTGGGTAAACTTACGATTTTATATTATTTTCAATCTATTTATCTCAGTTAATGTTTCTCATCAAGTAGGTGTAGCAAAACCTTTGCAACTAAATTGTCTATTATAGTAATGATGACAGTGGTATTAAATAATTATAAACTGAAAGCCCTTCGAAAACAAATAAAAAATAATTGAAACGTAAGCTGATGTTTATATCTTCAATGTCTATCTCTTATGAGAGGTACACGTAGATCAGAGAGGTGTGGTACTGTACTTATAGAAGATAAAACTTTCAATGCAACTAAAATTTAAGACCGAGTCAAACTAAAGCAACAAGTGGCAACATGCGACACAGAATAGTTTTTGCAAATTATAACAGGGGTTTTGCCAGGGCATTGTCAACTCTGAAATCACATACGTATGCTGAGAAATTGATGACAAGATAATCAAGCATGCATTATGCACATGACCATGGCCATGTTCATGTTGGGAGGATCTGACGGCAGAAAACCGACAAACGATAGGAACGGCTGTTGCGGGGTGATGTTGCGCGAGGATGTTACACGACGGTGTCTAAGCACTTTTCATGCATAAATGAACCAAGTTTTGTTACTTGAGTGCAATATTGGCTTACTCTTTATTTTTACTCAAATCGAAAATCTAGATGGGCATAGTTTTTTCAGTATTGCAAACTAAGAAGTTTTTAGCCGAGGTTCAGTTCAAGTTCAACTAAGGCAACTATTGTGGAACATTATAAAATACTTTCTTTTATAGAAAGCAATTGTATGCATTGCTTTTTTATAGAATACGTTGTTCCATAGAAAATCATGTTATTTGGTTGATAAAAGTTGTTGCGCTTCGCAGTACTTTGCAATATAAACAACAAACCTTCTTTTTCTTCTTCTTCTTCTTCTTAATTTAGGACTTTGTCCTGTATTGTACTGCTGTCTAACTCTCTTGCGATTCGGACGTCCAGGACTTCTGCCATCTCTTGGGCGGGTGGCCTAGTGGTCTTTTGCTTTGTGGCCTTTTGTCTTTTGCCCACTTGTCAATTCTATCCTGGTCCATCCTGTCAACATGGTCTCTCCAGTATCTTCTTTGGGATCTGACCCATCTGACAACATCTTCTGTTTGCAGTTCATCTCTTATGGCGCTGCTTCTTATTTGATCCCGTAGTGTTACGCCTTTTATTGCTTTCAACGTTTTCATTTTGGTGCTTCTCAAAAGTTGCTTAGTTTTTTTTTTATTTGGCTCGGGTCTAGGCAGCGTATGTTAGGGTGGGTCTTACACAGGTTTCATATATCCTTATCTTGAATTCTGCCGACATATATTTGTTTTTCCATATTAGGTCTCTTAGACTACCGGAAATAAATTATGTTTTAATGCAGTTTGATCTTACTTCTTCAATCAGGTTTCTGCTGCTCGATATTTACGACCCTAGGTAGTTAAATTTTATGACCTGTTCTATCGTCCACCATAAATTTGCACCTGACAGGCTCTTTAGATATAATTATTGATTTTGTTTTTTTTTGTTAATACAATTATGTTGAGTTTTTTGGCGGTTTTATTGATTGCAAATAGTAATCTTTGTAGGTCGTCTATGTTCTCTGATATTAGTGTGGCATTATCTGCATTACATATTATCTTGAGGCAATTGTTAGTCATTCCATATTATGTTCCTGTGTTTTTAACCTCATTGATTATTTCATTCATCATGGTGTTAAAGAGGAATGATGTCAATTTTTTCATTTAGCGTTTGGTTTGCTTTAATATGTGTGCTATTGTTTTTGTTTAAATCTTTTATTACGTTAATGTATTTTGTCAGCCACTCGATGTTGACGTAGAATATTTGTAATGTCGTTCAATTGTATTCGGTCAAATGCTTGTTTAAAGTCCACCATACATAAGTAGACTGGTTTGTGAAATTCAATTTCTTTCTCCGCTAGTTGTTGTACTAGGAAGATAGCGTCTATTGTTGATCTATTTTTGCTGCTGTTCTTCACAGCTTCCCACGGCAGCTTCGATTTCTCGGCTAATATTTTTATGAAAATGTTGAGCACTGCACTAAGCAGTGTGATGCCACGGTAGTTCTTAGGTTCTTAGGTTCTTTTTTTGTACTTTTCTTAAAAATTGGTACTGTTATGTTGGTTCTCCATTCATCTGGAATTTGTTCTTTTTGGAGGATTATTTGAAAGAGCTGGGTTATTTCTTTAATGATGGTATTTCCCCATTTTTGATTATTTTATTGCTGATATTATCAATGCTTGATGCTTTTCAATTTTTTCGATTTTTTACTGTCTTCACTATGATATTAAATTATAATAAATATACGGGAACTAAACCCAGGAATGCAATAATTGGTTATGATAATTAGCTTTTTATTCCGATGTAACTAAGTTCATGAACGACCTCAATTTGAAGTTGCAAAGGGAGAACTAACTTTTACCAGATATATATACTCATATTAAGTTTTTTTGACAAAAAATTTACTTTTTGCAAGACACAATTTCCTATAGATTTTGCAATTGAAGTTTTGAAAGCTTTGAAACATAACTTTGAATCTCGTTTATCTGATTTTGATAGAATTGCAAACGACATCAAGCTGTAACAAAATCTTTTGAATGTGGATACTGAATCAATTGACCCCATATTTCAAACGGAGATAGTTGAATTGCAAAGTAACGTTTTTTTCAAAGAAAAATATGCAATTTTATCGTTGTTAGACTTCTATAAGAGTCTCTCGCTTACAGGATCAAATTGAACGATAAGCTTATAAAGTTGCTGCTTTTAATCTCCACAATCAAATTTTATCTAGAACTCGACAAACTTATCAGCTATCACAACTATCTCTATACCAGATGGTTTTTTTGATTGTGCATGATTTTTATTTATCTATTTGTCTTGCGACAATATTACTACATCATATAATTTTTTTTTAAATATCTTCTATGAAGTATGATCTCATTTATGTGATGATGGAGCTGATTTGAAAGCACCCAGATGGCTTTTGTAATCACATTACGCAGATAAGTATGGAAAGTTAGTTTAGTATAAAGCATCAATCAGTCCCAGGTTCTTTACTGTCCTTGTCATTGGGAGTATGGTGCCATAAAATTTTATTTTATTAAGTCCTTTAGTTTAGGTTTACTGGCCTTTTTCTTACACTACTTTCTTTAGCGTTTAGTGCAATCTGCATCAAGTTGGATACAGTAATGGTCTAAAATTCCTGCTTATCAGGTTAGTCAGATCTTTGGCGTAGACTAAAGCAAAGACGCTCATGTAATTCTGTAACTAAAGACATTCATTGTAAACATGATAACACACCGCTCTGTGGGCATCTACCAGCGACTTTAGCTCTTACAATCTCACCGTATAATGTAGTTGAAACAATTTGATTTTTATGCAAGTTTATTTGTTTTATTTTTCTGTTTTCTATTACCCTAACAATTGATTCGAAGATAGTTTTGTTTAAGCAGCAATTTTTTTGCAGTTTATAGTCTGTTTGCACCTGATTTATAGCCACTTTGCAAATTTTTTTTGATTGGTATGCATATTGGTACCGGTACAGAGGCACAACTTTTGTGTTTTGTTTCGTATGTACCAATAATTTTTTAAATAGTTTTAACAATAAAAAGACATCAGATTGCTTGGTTTGTAAGATTTAGCCAGTGGTTTGGAATTAATACTACCTTATTTGCTCTTTAGCAGTTTGTTTCATATATAGAAAGTGCTAAGGTAATTCCTAAGTCTATTTGTAACATTTTGGAATATATCTTGTCATATATATTACGTTTATTTCTTGCCTTTTGGCTTTGAAAATTACATTTACAAATATACCTCTTCCGTCCCCTTTCAGTATCTCATTTTTTCCCATCTGTTCTTCTTTCATTTTGTTACACTCTTTTAACATCTGTTCTATAGTTTTTTTAGTTTCTCCGCACATTCTGCACATTTTCAAATCTTTTTCCATCCAAAATTTGGTCACTCGCTCTTCATTACCACATCTGAATCTTGCAATCATCTTTACTATATCTATCGCTCTTTAGGTACATTGGCAGTTTGCTTTCTATAATATGTTCATAATTTGCGTTGTACCTAGACTCTTTCACTCGTATTCTCCTTTCTTGCCTTTGTATATCTCTATCTCTTTCCATAATTTTGTAGCATGTCTCCCTCCCAGATTTTCTCATTCTTTTAATTTCTTGGCTAGCATACCCATTCCTATTGTAATAATTTTTCTTATTCTCTCCTAGCTTTCCATTTCTTGCTTTCATTTTCTCTTTCTCTCTTTCGCAAATTTTAAAGCGGTTATTAAAATGTTGTCTTGTTACCCACTGTTTACAAATTTTTGTATTGCTAGTTGCTGCTAGACAAATACACTACCGCTTCAGAGGCAAAGGCAAGACGGGTCGTGAGAAACAATTCCGGATAACCAACGAGTTGCGTTCTTTTTTTTAAGAAAACTATTGTTACTGTTGATGCAAATTTTGTTATCTTTTGTCATATTTTGTCACTATTGCTACCTTGTCTTTAGCACCTTAAAGATGTTTTGGTTAGCTGCTAATTTTGTTTAAGTACGCTTCATTAACAAACGCTGAAAGTAGTAATTTCTATTGTTCTCAAAATGGTTTTGTTTTTGGTCATGTTGGTGGCAGTAAACAAGCACATTTTTAGTATAGAAGATTTTAATAGATATCACTCTTGCCACTTTTATCGACTTTACAAAATAGTATATAAAGTCAAAAATAGGGTTTAGCAGCTGCTAAAGGATATTGGCACAAATACACTTAATATTTTTTGCATGCCCTACATAAAGTTATAAAAATTTCAAAGTTTATTTTAGGGTATGACACGTAAAGTTTTAATTTACAACAAAAAATTGGGTCGATTTGCTCACATTTTAATCTGATGGTTTTGGTAGAGGCAGACAAAAAACTATATTTGAAATCTGTTATCTTAATTATTTTTTTATTTAATTTAATCAATTATTCTAATAGCACAAGGCGCACTTGTGAATGCAAACTATAATTGTATTTATCTTGTTTAATTAGACCCAAGCAACTATCCACAATCTTGAAATTTTGAGATTGCTTTGAGTTTCTTTCTAATTTTGCTTGTTTTACCGTTTATAGCCTAGGATCTATTAGTTTAATGGATTTTCCAGGCCCAAATTGACACAAATTTAGGCTGTTTTTAAATTAATCATAGCTAAAAATAACAAGAAAAAGTCTATTTATCCATTTCTCGGAGTTCTATTGCCCGTCTCCACTCTAAGCTGTATGAGATATTACTTTGGTCTTCTTTTTTGACATTTTCCGCTTAACATTCTGTCAATGATTTTGTTGACACTTATCGTATGCGTATGCAGTTTTGTTTTATTGCGATTTTACGATTGTGTGTCTAGCTCTTCCTGCAGTAGATGCAATTGTCGTGAGAATCACTCGTGGCTTGTCAGGGACTAACTGAGAATGTGCTTTTCCATGATTTTTGGTCGTGTATTACCTTTTTGATTAAAACTCTGGTTTATGCAGCTATAGTAGCTTTCAAGTCTTTCTATTCTATCTCTCATATAGCGAGGTATTCATGTCTAGCCTTGGCTTTTTTCTTCATTTTGTTTATTTCTGAAGAGTAGGAATATAGTATATTGGAATCACTCTTGCCTACACTGTATAGCGCGCCTGTGTAGAAATGGTTTAGTAAGCGTTACATACCTTAGTTTTTTCTTTTTTCTGTGGTCTTTTTATGAACGTTATAATTTTTTTTATTTTGCACTTGATCATACCTCAGTGCTGCTCCACACAATTCAATCTAGTTGATCACCAAGCACAATTTTTTTTTATCTTCATGTTTCTATATTAAGCGTTAAACGGCTTAGCACCTTTGTAGTCCTTATTGTTTTGGCTTCGGTCTTTCCCATTTCTTTTTCTTAAGGTTTCATCTTTATTACTGAAAGTTGGAAATAATGCTGAACTTTATTCGATCCTTTGCCACTTTAAACAAGGAATGGGCATCTAGGCTAGTCCAATCCCGGTTGTTCTTCAGCTAGGAGTATTTTTTACGGCTAATGCCGCGTTGCCCTTCTATTTTGCCCTCCATTATCAACTTTAAGATTTCATATTTATTATTGCGGAGTATGTGCCTTAAATATGTCGGTTTTCTCTGTTTAATATTTAGCAGTTATTGTCGATCTTGACACATACGTTGCAACACTTCTTTATTAGTGGTATGATCTACCCACGACACTCTTAAGCCTACAGAACGCCCACATTTCAAAAGCCTCTATTTGATTCATGGTGTTCATCTTTAATGTCTATGTTTCACAGCACTTTACAAATCTTAGTCGGAGTTAAGCTTAGGCTTGTATTTGTTAACAGTGGTTTCATTTCATGCTATTGAAGGTGACACGGGCTTGTTATATCCTAGCACAAACTTCACACTTCGGGTCCAGAACTTCTGTGATCCAACTTCCATGATATTTGAATTTTGGTACTACTTTAATGGTTTCTCCGTGAATTTGTATATAGCAAAGTGGTGTTCTCCTGCTTACTAGCATAACGTTTGTTTTTTTGTGTTAATTTTTAGGCCAAAGTTGTCACCAGCATCTGTAATTTTATTAAGCAACCGTTCTAGTGCTTTCAAATTGTCAGCAATTATCTTGGCTCTATCTGTTTTGTCTTGTAGTGCTTGGTTAAAGGCACATTCCGAATACAAGTTAAATAATTAGGGCAAAAGAACGCAATCTTGACGCAATCCCCTCTCGATTGCAGCAAGTTTAGTAGTAGTATTTTTCACTCTGACTGCGGCTGTTTGTTGCCAATGCAAATTCTTGATTATTTCAATATCGTTCCGGTCTAGTCTTCTTAATTTTAGTATTTTTAGAAGGTTTGTGTGTTTCACTCGATCGAAGGCCTTCTTGTAGTCAATAAAACATATAAATGCGTCTTGTTGCTGATTTCTGCATTTTTGATGACGTACAATTAGACCATATAAATCTTCCCTAGTTCCTAGACTTTTGCGGAATCCAAATTGTGAGTCGCTAATATCTCTCTTGCATTTTTTGTAGATTCTTGTGTAGATGATTTTTAGAAAGATCTTGAGGACGTGGCTCATCAGACTTATTAGTTGGAACTGATCAAATTTTCTGAAGCTCGGTTTTTTAGGATTGGCAGTAGTTAGTTGAGCCAGTTCTTTGGTATTTCTCCAGTTTAGTAAACGATAAAATAGCGATGTTAGGTTATCCAGGTGTTCTTCTTCAATTTTAAAATTTCTACATGAATTTTATCTGGTCCAACAACCTTCCCAATTTGTTTGTTTTGATTGCTCTTATCACCTCACTTTTGAGTATTTTTAGTGCTTCCTCCATTTCTGTGGTCATAAAATCTAGGGATTCGCTAGTATAAAGGTTTTTGCCATTTGTTTGTACATAAATCTATTTTTTTTTTCATCGACCGTGACTAGCGCAGTATAAAGAAAAGCTTTCCTTCTTTCAAGAGCCTGTTATTTAGGATATGTTTCAGAAGTTTCCTTAGCGCGTTAATCAGACATATTGGTTTATTAAATTTTTCAATTTGGTAGAGTTAAACGGTTTTTCACATATTTGGAAAGGTGCCTCTTTTTAGTAACTTTGACAAGTTACTAAAAAGAGGCATACGGGAATTTTTCTACACAAGCTTTACTACTTCTGGAGTAGCTTTTCCAGCTTTAATTTTAGACGCTAGACTGTGTCATATACTCAATCTACATTTTACCAGGTTCTTGACGGGACAATTTTATAACTAGTGCCTAAATATTTGTTCAAATTTGGCTACAAAGCTTTAACCAGCACTTTTAAAAGCCGGATTGCTGCACAATTTGATTTAGTTTCATAACTACTGAATGATACTCTTTGCATTGTGTAGTTTTAAGTGATCTAACCGTCGCCATGTCAGCTTAGCACAGTTTAGTGAGGTAATATTAGGAAACTGTTTATGCAGCATTGCGTATGGAAAGTATAAGTTTATATGTTCTACTGACACAGACGGTACTATCTTAATATTTCGGAATCGAATTTGATTAGTGGTTTACGAAGTTTAAAGATCAGATTTCCAGATTTTAAACTGTGTATGAACAAGAAAATAAAATGCTTTGCATACATCAGTACTCCTTGCGCATCTTACTAATATTTTCTTTTTCAACTCCCATACTCTTATAAATGTATATGTCATGTCATGTACACAAATAAATTAGCAACTATTCGCCTTCTACGAGTCGAAGCAGACAAAATTAAATTAACGTTGCGTCTATTTTTAATATTCCTGTACTCAGTCAGTAACTTTGGAGGTTTTTAAAGAAAGTTGTTGTCAACTATAAATTAATCATAACTAAACTATTAACATTAATAGTATGGTATTACATGTTGTAACAAGTGTCCACATATTATTATAACTATCACGCATATTCAACAATTTTATTGTTATTTTTATTATTCATCACAATAAGCACATATATTTTATAATAGTCAACCTGTTGCAAATTTTCTTAAACAATGATAGTTTATTCTGAGTTTATTAATAGAATACGCAGACTATTATTTTGTATTGTCAAAGTTACATATTATTTGTTTCAATTGTGGTTATCATCTAGAAGCGTTTATATTTATAAAACTATGTGATTTAGTTTGATATTCAGAGAAATAGTAGTATCTGTTGTGTCATTTTCATAGTACACAGATCTAATCTTACTTTCATTATGTTTATGGGTTGGTTGGGTTGAATACGTTTAGTTTTAACTTTCACCATCGAATTTACGGACGAGGGTAGCTGTGTCATGAGTTTACATTCTAGCCGGTATCTCTGCCAGGGTCGCTATTTCGTTAAGGTAGGCTTCACTTTTATCTTTACCTATGTCATCATCACTAGTTATTAACTACACATAAATTTGCATACATTAATTTATTAAGTTTAAAATAAATAAATGTAATTAATTAGTACTTTTTTCTATAAAAAAGCATGTAGGCAAATAAAATAAACGTAATTAGCTACAAACTTTTTCACGGAAATGAAATCACAGCAAAAAATTTATTATGATTAGCATTTAATAAGACCGCAAACAAATTATCAAAATAATTTCTTTGATAAAATATACGAAGAGAAATAAATTCACGCACATTTTTTTCTTTTGTTATGTGTTCGTTTTATTTATATTCCATGCTCCTTCAACATGCAAACGTTTTTCCCAACAAACGGCACCCCATTTTATTTAATCCAATAAAATCACAATGCTTACAACTACCTGTTTATATATATTTTTTCTTATTAAACAAGATTACATACATGATTACTAAAAATATTTTTATGTCTTAATATATTTAATTAATATTACTTTGATAAAAGCCGGCATAAAAATAATATATGAAATTGTTTTGGTGTTTGGAATTCCTCTGTAATTGCTAGCATATGTGACCCATTTATCATATCAAAATTGGAATGAAAGGGAAAAATGGTAACATGTGGTTGTAATTTAATAAATAGTGGGTATAATTAGGCAGAAAATAAATTAACAGTTTGAAATGACAGGAGTATTTGTAAAATTTCTGTCATAATTTATCAAATTAATCAAACTCATTAAGCTCGTTATTATTGCAAAAAAAAAAGTTATTAGTACTGAATAATTGTGTTGCATTAATTGGATTATATGTTGCAAACGTGTTTATTATTAAATTTTCTTTCTAAACAAAGTTAGAAACGTAATACTGTGGAAAATATGTACCCTAGAGAATATATAAAACTTGGTAATATAATACGGCATTATTGAATTTATCGATGTATAAATAAAACATGAGCCCGAGCACGTAAATAAAAGTGAATTAATAGCGCAAGTTTGTGACATGATAAAAATTAATGGCAGTAGGAATATGTACCTTTATTTTAAAAAATCAATTTTTGAGCGGTCGCGTTGAAAGTAGGACCTCCCTGGTTACTATCAAGATGAAAAAGTTTTGCCACGTGTTAAATTTCATTTGTATTGTCCGATATTTTTAAGATAAATGGTATTTATGTCTTGGGACAGTTCTCTTGAGATATGAATAAGAAATTTTATATGTATACTTTCATACTATGCTGACAAATACATTAAACTTAAATCCTTCAAAGTATATGTATTACAAATATTTTTTATGCAATTTTTGTTTTATTTATAATAATTGAAGAAAGATTAATTTAAATAATATAAAAACGCTAAATATCATTTAATTACAATTTTAATTATAACGTACTTTACAAAGTTTAACATATAAAAAGTGGTTCCTCAACGTTCCCTGTAATATCACTTCATCTCTGAAACTTCTTACTTCAGGATCATTATCAAAGCCGCATTAAGCGATGAACTTAATAGTATTTCACTTAAACATAAATAATTCAAGCCAATTGAATTTCAAACACGCCGACGATCTTAACGAACATGTTGCACATGTTTGAAAGTAATAAAATTGAAAGCAGTGGCAATTTTCTAAAATAACACGCCATCAAACTCCAATGAATTTTTTGATGTATCACGCACACACTATGCAAATCTGCAATAATAGTTAACAATGCGTGTTGAAATAATACTCCTCTGTCATTCGCATTATCAAACGAAATAAACATAAAATGTGTACATTCACCCCGTTTACATTTTTGTTTTGTTTTGTTGTTGATTCTCCTCCCCCTAACCCGCATAAACTAAACAAAATGCGAAAAGCACACAAAAGCGATGAGGTTGTATTGATTTTTTTGTAGTTGTTTAGAGGGTTTGTTATGTTATATGTAGGTTAAAAATAGTTGATTGATTAAACTTGCCGCCCCCCCATAGCCGACCCCACCGCATTCACACACACACACACGGAGCCCCATCCAAGCTGTCAAGTGAATGTTTGCTTGTTCGCAAAAGAAAAATACGTTACCGTGTAATTTTTATAGAGAGATATTTGTTTTATGAAACATTACGTATGAAAGTACCACCTGCTGATAACTGAAATGAGAACGTTGATGGGTCATCAAATATGAAATTACCTGAACATTTTGTTTGATAATAATTGTAATTAAACGTCCTTTTATAATAAAAACGTTTCATTGTATAATTATTTTAATCAATCAAATTATTTTTTTATTAATTAATAACAATTACAATGAAAAAATGGTTTAATATTATTAAATTCCACGACGTGGTCATACAATAAAACAAATTGATCAATATCCTGAGAAACTAATAAAGGTTGCCTTGCAATTCGCTCCTTTGATGCTCTTTCGAGCTATCTAAAGATCGGATCATAGATACAATTCAGCACGTTTTTAATCTGTACAAAATTCCAGTAGCAATTGTTCTATTTTAGGTGATACTAAAAGGTACGGAAGGATATAGTCAGCATTGTAAAGTATAATATAAATTGAGATAGTTGTGCTTAGTTACGATTTACAAATATAAGAAATATTACATTATTTGTTTTATTTATTATATCATTTTAATTTATCCCTATTGAATGTTTATAATTAAAATAATTTTTATTTTTTATAAAATTTGTATTCAAAGAAAACAACAATGTTATATTTATAGTCAATAATGAGCCTAATTGTTGCATATTTATACTTATTTTTTATTATTATATTGGGACTGGGACGCCTTACAGGCTGAGGGATGATTAAAATTGGTGGTTAGGAATGGTTAACCAGCAGATTAACTGGACGTTTAGTTTATGTTACAACATTATTTGTCTGGCTCGACGCGTCGAGCTAGATCAGAATTGGAGTGAAACGCGAGATTATCGAAATAATTTGCGGCCAAAGCTTTGATATGTTGGCGTAATGGAGGAATCTCGAGATCGCTTATAAATTTACGATTTTGAACGAACCATAGAACCTCCGAGGAGCATTTGCAAAGTCGCGCTTTGCAAGGACTTCAGTGTATTAAGATGAGTGATTGCGGCGGTTCCTCAGATGGGGCTTGCATACGTCATTATAGGTCTGACAGTAGACATATATAATCGAATTTTATTCTTAAGAGGTTTACACTGTTCCGCCGCAGCATCAGAACTAAACAATTTTTTGTCTGTCTGGCTTTATCAAGTATTGACCGCACGTGCAACCTGTACTTTGTCAAAGGTTATCAGATACTTAGCAGCATTGGATCATGGTATGGAAACGTTGTCAAAGACAAACGTTTTCATGAGGAATGATTTGCCGTTGAGTGAAGAAAACAGCCTTGCTTTTCCCTGGATTCACTTTGACTCGTCAGTCATTCCAGGTTGGTGGTAGTTTTTTGAAGCCTGGTAGTAACCACCATTGGTTGAGGTGTATATATGCGCCATTTTAACCTCATGCGTTATAAAATATATATTTTTTAATTTTAACAGTTTTGCTAATTAAATATGAAGCTATCAGCCTTATAAGACGCAGTGGGAAGTTTTGACTGTCTAGTTTGAATAGAAGACCATTATGCCAGACTTTGCCGAAGGCTGTTTATTCGTCAAAAAGGATCACCCTTGTGATCTTTTTCAACCTAAAACTTTCAACAATGATCTCTGTTACTCGATTTAATTGGTGGACGTCCAGTACGTCTATCGGAACCCGTGTTAATGAGCAGGAAACAGACTATTTACCTAATTCAACGTAATCCTGAATTATATCTAAGATAACTTTTTCTATGACCTTACTCAAGGTGCATAGTAAGCTGATAGGCCGGTAGTATTGAGGAAACCGCTAGTCTTTCTTGGGTTTTGGGATGTTAGGAAAGTGCTTGGTGCGAAGAATCGCATTAGCAATGTTAGTTAGAGCTATTATTGTCTTATGCGAAAACCATTAGAGCGTTCTATTTGTAATTTTGTCAAAGCCAGGAGCAGACCGAGTTTTGCGTTGGTTGATTATTTTTTGGATTAGAGACGGTCTAACACCGGTCACTAGGGGACAATTTGATTGTTAAGATGGGCAACTCGAAAATGGACTCAACACGAATTTAACCATTTTGCTCCGGTCCATTTAAATGCAATGCTAGATTTCGGTGACAAAACTGAAATGTTTTAAATTTGTTTGACAAGACCAAAATATCAACTAGGTTTTTGGCGTAGTCAAGTTAACCTTCCTGCGACAGAAAGCAGTTTCCGCGGGGACTCCCGGACGCTTTAAATTTTAAGGAACACATAAAACTCTTGTTGATGCAAAAGCAAAGTTATAAAGTTTTATTACCTCCAAAAATATGAAGTAAATGATGTTGCTATACTTGTTATTGTCAATCATCTAAAAATTCTATTGGCTAATTTAAAAGAAAGATTTTCTGATTTAAAACAAATTGATTTTCCAACATAGATAATGCAGCCAATGTTAGTGGATTTGTCTGATATATCAAATATGCAGTATCAAAAAGAACTCTCAGAAATGCAAAATGATGAGTTAAAACTTTATTTAATATAAAAGGAGCGATGGCTGGTTTTGTAAGGAAACTAAAATCAAATACCCAAGTTCAACCAAATAAGCAAAAAAATCTTCATATTTAGCTAATTGTGAATTTAGTGCTGTAAATAATTTACTGGTAAAAAAAAGAAATCGTCGGGATATAAGAAAACGAGGAGACTTGAGACTGAAGCTAACCAAATTGGAACCTAACATAAAATCTCTGTGCAGCAAGCATCAAGCGCAAGGATCTCACTAAACTAAAATATTAAATTTATATAGAAAAATCTTTATTAAAATTATTTTGAATTTGAATTTTAGTTTTTCATTATATGTTTTAAAAATTTATTTACTGTGTTTTGTTAACAATTTCCTAGTTATTTCTTTCTAAAATCTATCATATGAGTTTTTTAAGTGAACAATTCAAATTTTTAATATTAAAAATTATGTATAATAATATGTTACATAGTGGGGGCATAAGAATTTTAGAAAGACTTAGGTGGGGCATGACACAAAAAAGGTTGGGAAACACTGGTCTAACACTTTCCAGCGGCGCCGTGTTGTCAGCGGTACTCAGAAGTTTCTCAACTTTTTGTTCAACTTTTTTGACGTGCTCCTTATCCCGTGTCTTTAGTGGTTGCTCCCCATTGGAATTTCGGACTGTGCCTTTTCCTTAATTGTATAATGTACTTTATTTTTGGGGTTTAAGTTTTGGAGATCTTATCTTCTACATTGGATTTGGGCCTCGTCGTCGATAATTCCGGAAAAGCGGCTTTATCCGTTAATACAAAAGGCGAGTTGAGAGTTGTTGTAGGTTTATTAGTAGATAAAACGGACTTACTCCCGGTTTGTTTACGTTTGGCAACTGACTTCTTTTTTTTACGACAGAGAAGCCATTAGCGTTCAATCCGTGTCCATTCTCTAATACTGGTTTGTTTTCGGCCGGAGAGGGCGTGGCCTTGTGGCTCTCCGTTTCAACATCAGACTCTGCTTCCAAGAGGGAATTGTCATGTCAACGTTTGCCACTGTCAGGAGGATATGAACGTGGATGAAGTTTTTTCTGAGGTTTGTTGGGTTTGCGTAATAAGTTTGACGGCTTTATCGATATCCGCGGCACTTCTCAAAGGAGTCAGGCAACCTATGCTCTCTTCTAGGGATTGTGAGAAAAGAGGCCAATCTATGCGAATGACGAATTTTTCTCCTTTTCCGGGTGACCCTCTTCCGATGAGCTCCAGGAAAACCGAAAGTTGGTTGGAGGTCAAATTGTTTAAAACTCAGATGCGTTGTTAAAGTTGACGTTTTTGTAAATAGCTACATTAAAAATGTCCAACGTGATGATAATAGGTGGGTTCTTCTGGTTCCACTACTTGCTAACTTCTTTGCTCTACAATGTCGAGCAATGCCCGACCTTTGGCGTTTGGCCCTAAACTATTCTACAACCTGTGTTTACAGTTAAAAATTTCCAGGAAAGATTGTAGGGAGAGGGTTTGCTAAAATCTTGTCGTTTTGATTTGGTTATTTGTGTTGAGGTAGCAGATGCGATTTTAAATGTACTTAAATCGGGCACATTAGCCACTACTATTGCATTTGATTATAATGAGACCAGTTTGAGTGTATTGACCTTGGAGTGGTCCAATGATTTTTTTGCAAAAATCAGTTTTATGCCTCAGCCTTACCTCCGATAATCTCAATTACGTAAAAGATCTGGTAGTTTCAATACCTGGGTGGGTGAGTGGTTTGTTTCAGACACTAACATGATGTCAACTTTTTTTTGAATGAAGAATTATTCCACATCACTAGCATTCCAAAAACAGATCCCAAGCAAAACTTCCGGCATATCATAGTATATAATATTGAGGAAAAAAAGCGGACATTTTCTGATGAAAATCATTAAAGTTGTTGAGAAGAGCGACTATCTTCTCATTACCCTGCGCCGGAATGGCTGCCGACGGCGATACAACATTTGCAATCGATTTGTTTGCATTTACCTCAGCAGGTTTGCAAGGGGTTTGTGGATTGTGAGGTAGACGGAGCCGAAACCGGAACGGGCTTAGTTGTCTGTTTTGCTACCTTGTTGTCTTTTTTATAAGAGGATCTTTTGGTAGGCTTTGCATCTTTTGAAATTGGCGGAATGCGGGCCAAAACACAATGCATACTTGGGCGGTGTGTCTTTAGGGCAAGCCACCGATTAGTGGGGCCCCAAACAGTTTTATACTAGTGAAACTACGCTTAGCCTTGTGCCCCAACCTCTGAGATTTGTGGCATTTTTGTATACTTTCACAGGTTTATTAGTAGATAATACGGACTTATTGTCGGTTCGTTTACCTTTGGCGACTGACTTCTTTTTTTACGACGGAGAAGCCATTAGCGTTCAATCCGTGTTCATTCTCCAATCCTGGTTCATTTTTGGCTTTTTTCTCGCGGTGGCGGCGTTGGGGTGCATCGCCAGAGGGGGCGTGGCCAGGTGGTTTTTTGTTTCAACGTCAGACTCTGCTTTTAAGAGGAAATTGTCTTGTCGGCGTTTGCCGTTGGTAGGAGGATATGAACGTGGATGGCCCATACGGCCACGGCAGGAGGATGTGAACGTGGAGGCTAGCCACGTCTATATTCTCCTGGGTGCTTGGGTCCGTAGGGCAAAAAAGTCCGCCAGCGCTTAGAAGGCTGATCCTATCTCTTCAATTTATTTTGCTAGGTTGGCAATGTTGTATGCCATTGCCAACATCTGGGATTTTATGGCGCCCACTTGGTGGGTAAGTGCTGTAACCTTCGATAGGGTACTGGGCTTGTTCTTAGCCCGGGTCTTTTCTTTAGCTTTTTTCTTTTGGCTTGTTTTCCGGCATACTTTTGGATGGAGCTTCCACTATGGATTCCGCCCCGGTGGCGGAAGATGTTAGTTGCTGCTCCGGCTTGGATGCCATTACAGCAGCAATAAATTCTGCTAAAAGAGAATTTTATTGTATCTGTAAATCACAGATTAAAACTAAATTAGTGCACTATAAATTTCTCGAATTGCAATAAAAACTGCATATATTACAGTTTTGCTTTTAAAGACTATGCTTACTCGTCGGCTGCTGGCAGTTGACTTTCCAGACATTTAAATCTGTTGAATACAGTTTTTTTAAGTAATTTACTTGGCTTGTCCTCTAAAGTTGCATTATAGCAATAATGTTGTTTGTGTGTTTTTTCTTTGTTAAGCAGTTGCACTAACTTTTTATTGGCACTTATTTAACAGTTGTAGTAAATTGTGCCGCTACTGATTTTAGCAATTTTTAGAAACTTGTTTGGGCCAATGGATGTGTTTTGTTGTTTTGATTGGTTTGTTTAGCTTAAGTTAAATTATTTTGCTTGGATATTGCCACTATTTTCATTTAGGATCAGGACAGTTTCTGTTTAGAATTTAACTTTTACTACGGTCGAAACATTGCCCGATATATATGTTTGTAGGGTTTGGACTCTAGCACTTATTTTCTTCACAACTTGATGATTTATTTTGTTGTAAAGTTATTTCAGAATTTTTATTAAACTGATTTTTGAGGTCTTAGTCTCTTTCAATGTTTTGTCAATTTTTGCCAAAATCTCTTTTGAATACTGGTCACATTTTTGCATTTTTGTTGTCATTCTTTGCAGAGTTGTACTACTTATTTGCATCATCAGTTACCGGGTATTGGCTTGCACCTAGGTACAGTTACACGACTACTACCGTGCAGTAGACATTGCGTTTGGTTATATGGATAGCATACGCAATGTCTACTGGGTAAAGCATTTTAATAGTTTGGCTTTGTTTTGTTTATTTACGACCCAATAAGCTAACGTTGTAGAATATTTCTTCTTACAGTGTCCCTTTTATGTAGGTAGAACGTTATGTATTGTTGGTTATATTACTAGCCTAATCAATGCTTATCTTAACTAATGTGGCTTCAAAAAATATGAGACCAAAAATTAACTTACTGATTGTTGTAATTAGCAAATCAGATTTAAATAGCATTAGAGTCAACTCAACAATATCTAAACTTGCAAAATCTGCACTTAAATAGTTCTTACTGGTACAAACCTGAGCAGAACTCTATCGAGCTTAATTAGTTTATTATTCTTAATATAATATTTATTGTTTAAATACTAGAAATAAACTAAGTCACAAATATTTTAGTAATTTAATAAAAAATATTTTATAAAACTGTTTATTTTAATGTTGTTATTTTAAAAATATCATGTTTTTATGTATATAACGTATCTATTAACTATGATTTATTCCAAATCAATAATTACCTAAATAATTCATCACTCCTTATATCAACAAAATAAGATCCAGTATTAGTTGTTTGCAAACTGTATTGCTTAGAACATTGTGTACACTGAAACTAAAACTTCAGTAATGCAAATAAAATGTAAACATTGTGCAAATCGTTCTGGGCCCCTGCTTTCATTTGCGATTTAAAATAGACGAATGTTATTGTTCAATTCAATTGTCAATAATATCGTTTCCTTTAAGATCAGTTTCGAAATTGAACAGCAAATCTGCATTTTGTTTACATGTAATTACATCAACCATTCACTGAACTATTTTATATTCTTACTGTTATATACATTCAAAATATATGCAAATATTTTAAAACAATAGCTATTCAACAATTCCAATTAATAAAATAATATTGTTGCTATTCATTGTGTAGTTTATCATCCTACCAAAAAAAAAAAACGTTTTTATGAATGTATCGAAATGTATTATAATAATATCTGCTATGTATATCAATAGATTGATTTTTCAAATCAAATAACAACCTCGTTACGCAAAGTAGCATGAATTAACGACTTTCATGTTGTTATCCTAAATATACTTTTTATATAACTAACAAGTAAAGAAATGTTTGCTGCTAAAACCCATTAATCATTTTTTTTTTCAATGGACTGTGCTATAGATAATGTCTATCCAATTAACAATTTGTATTGTTTGATTGATATATAATTTTACCGGTTTTAATAAAAAATGAAATTCACTTATTTGTAAATTTATACTTAGATTAATGACAACTTAAAATTACTTTTGAATTTTGTAACCGTTCTTACAGCTATCACACTGAAAACGAGATTTAAACATTCTACATTACATATTTATCCTAACAGATTACTGATAGGAAACAATGACTTTTATATTAATACTTATAAATATTGTTAAATTCTATACAAAATATACCTAAAGTAAAAATGCATTTATTTTAATTTTCAGATATTTTTTAAGACTCTTTATTTAAATAGTAGATGTAAATATTAATAACTATAATTGTATTTATTAATTATTGTACACTTTGAATAGACACTTTATGAAATTATCTATTAAAAGCTGCTTTTAGAACTTAATCACATTCAGATTTTCAGTCAGACTTAATTCAATGACATAGAGGTAAAGTGTTGATTGCATTGTTTATGCAAAACTTTCCTAAACACTGCAAAGTTCTAAATTTAACTTTGCATTACCGGGACACGCTATAGTTTAATAGTGTAGCAGCAATCGATACATTTTCATTTTGTAGATTGATTGCAACATAAACATCTGTTGATTGAGTTGCTTAAAGTACATGATTTAACATGTGGATGTTATGTCTATAATTAATACCAACAGTATTATATTATATTATGTATAATGTATTGTTATTAGTACATATTAAACATAATTAATTATAATATGTTAATGTTTGTGCTTTACATAATTAATACATTTTAGAAAATATTATATTACAATGATCATTTAGGAATTATCTAACATTAGTAAAATAATATTTGTATAGTTTTTAGCATAATAAATACAATGTTTTTCACTACATCTCTTTAAATTGTAATTGGTTTAGTTGAGTAGTTCAATCAATATTATGTACAGTGCATAACTAAAATTGTTATGTAAATTAATATTATATTGTTTTGTTGCAGGTTAGTCCAAACGATTTATAATTTGGATTGGTGAGTAATTTTATTATTATTATATAATAAAAACATATAAATATATTGTAGAATGTGGTTATTTATACATACAGTATGTATACGCAATTAACTATTTATACATACTATATTTATTAGTTTAAGACAATTAAAAAAAAAAATTAGGTGTGTGTGCCGTGTGCTACGCTTTGAAATGTTTCACAGAAATTTTACTTAAAAATAGCAAAAAAGGCTTAAATTTTAAATTTACATTTTTTGATCGTTTGTAACTTTTCAGGATTACATTTTTAGGAAAAAATTATTACGATTTTTTTTCTTCAAAATTGTCTGAAGAATAAATTTTTTTAGACAATTTTTTTTCTTTGATTTTTGAAATTTTTGCAAAGCTTTAAGTGACATTTTTTCTTAAAAAAAGTTGATAGGTATTTTTTGCACATACAATAGCACATTTTTGTTCATATAAAAAAATTACTCCTCATTTAAAAAAAAAAATGTCCTTTAAAGTTTTGCAAAATTTTTATCATTATTTTTTGGATTGTTTTGAAAAAAAAAGTTTTTTATAATTTTTCTTTAAAAATGTAATCCTGAAAAAGTACAAACAATCAAAAATTGTAAAAAAACTCAAAAACATTTTCAAATTTTGATTGCTTAACTGACTCACTGAGAAAGATCTTTTTACCGTTAAAATCAAATCTATTTAATACTATTCTTTTATTTTGCACCACATTAAAGATTATTATCATAGTTTTTGATGCATTAGTAATTAGATTTTTTTTTGGCACCAACTGCTGGATAGCTCAAATACTGCAACTAGGTTATGTTTTTACCAGACACAACAATGTTTGTAAAAATTCCTGGCCTACTACATTCCTTAAAACTTCAGATCAAATGTCAAATATTGTCAGTCATAAGTGATATACAGAGATTCATTGTTAGGTTAGATTATGTTTGGTTAGGTTAGGTTAGGTTAGGTTAGGTATATTGAGTGTGAGCTCGTTTTCTTCATCAAATTAAACAAAGATTGGACGGCTTAGACGGTGAAGGCGCACCTTTTTATTTAATCGTAAAAGAATGGGCCAACGAGTTTAAGATGAGTTTTTAGAAGATGTCTCGCACAAAAATATCATGGCCACAATCTTTTGGAATTGTAAAAGCATCTTGATGATTGATTTTAATGAAAGAAATATTACAGTGAATGGGTTTTATTATGCTACCTTATTACATAGGTAATGTGAAAATATTCAGGCAAAGCGTTGAGGAAAATTAACAAAAGGAGTCAAGTTTTCTGCACGAAAACGCAGCTGTGGAAACTGCTAAGGTTGCTTAACTTGCCATAATGAATGCGGCCTTAAAAAAATTGATAATCTTCCCTGTAGTCCAGACTTGGCCCTTAGCGACTACTTCCAGTTTACAAAATATTAAAAATACTTTTGTGGTAGACGAACAATTAAGGACTTTTTCTTTTTATCGTGCTGCACAGATTTTTGCGTAAGCGTCTTCTGTTGAATTTATCATATTTGACGATTTTGTAGACTTGAAGTTTTAAATACTAGTCTATAGGCGAATATTGCGCAACCAGGAGAGCTTCTTTCACTTTGTTTTTTTGTTTTTTCTATTTTGCTTAAGCAAACAAACATGGTTAAAGTTTTTTTACAATTGTGCACAGTACACGGTTTTTGAGCTCTAATGTTTGGATTGCCTTTTTGTTCCTCACTTAAGATATTTTGTATATTCTTTGTAGTGATTACATATGGAAAATGTTTAGCTTATTTATTGAATTACTGCCCCATTAACTTTTTTTTGTCTGATTTTAATAGATATTGGTTATAATCTTGGTAGTTTTTTATCTATGTGTAAATCTTGGAGATATTTTAGTATACAATTATGTTTAATAAAATCAAAAATTTTCTTGTAGTCTATGAAGGTTATATGACGTCTATATAACTATTTTGCTGATCGAGGAAATTTTGTACAAGTGTGTGCAGGCTGAAAATAGCTTTGTCTGTTCCAACGCCGTTTCTGTATAGACTTTATATAAACGCGTAAAAATATTTTTAGAAAATGGCTCATTAGACATATAAGCCAATAATGCATGCGTTTTTACATTTCGTGTCTGGAAGGGTAATTAATAAACATAGAGCGTAGCCAACCGTGTAGATTTTTTTGACATCATAAAATTTATAGTAATTTATATTGGCAAAACCAATATATTTAAGTTAATTTCAATTAATAAATAGAATGTTTTTGAGAACATGTTGTCTGGTCATGGTGCCTTATTGATTTTTATTTGGTTTATAGCGTGTATAATTTTACTTTCTAGAAAGGATCATCCTTTTTTTGTAATCTGTCTGTATTTATAATAGTTTTTTTCTCCGGGTTAGTAATTTGTTAGTAGTTAGGTTTGTTTTGATTATTTCTAATGGTGTTTACATATATTTTATTGAATTGTCCTGTTAGTTCTTTTATCTTTTTGTGGAGATTTAAGTTGTCATCAAGATGATATAATTTTTTTGCTGTTTCATATTTTTTGATCATCCACTTATACTTTATTAGTTTGATGAGTACATGAGTACAGTACATTTGCGACGTTGTTCTATCTTTTTGAGTTTTTTTTTGTCATCTAATTGCTTTTTGTTTTAGATCTTGGATGAATCAGTAGTTCATTAGTTGTTCATTCAGTAGCGCTTTTGATGTTAAACCAGAACTTTTTAATATCATCTGTATCTATATGTTTGTAGTTTTATAGTTTAAAGTTTTTTTGTATTGTTTTTTAGCTTTATTCTTTTTTAGCAGCATATGATTTAGTGTTTTTTTCTGTTATTTTTTTTGTTTAACTAATTTTAATTTGACATATGCTCCAATGTCAGTAGGCTGTGGTTTGTTTTAATATCTTTCTTTGATGTAGAAATCCTTGTTACTTAATCTTTGGTTTATTATGATAAAACTTATTTGGTTTGCGATTTTATGTTTTTGAGAGTCTTTGGAAGATTTTATAACTAGGTTATTTTATTCACAGTATTGTAGTTGATCTCTTTTTCTGTTTTTGTTTGTTTTATTAATATGTTTATGTTTTGAGCTTTTGTTAATTTTGATACCTCTTCTATCTGATTGTACAAATTTTTTTCTTCTTTTTTAGATTTAACTGAGGTGGGCGCATATATTTGAATAATGTTGATATTAATTGGTTGACCATGTATCACATGATTACGCTTGCTGGCCATCTTATTTTGCTAACTAATTGGTTTATGTTTATTTACTAAATTATGAAGTTTACCTGAAGTATATAATGCCTTAACATTTCATGTCTATATTTTTATTGATTTATTTAGAAGGAACCGAGTGATTTTTTGCACTCTTTGGTTTTTTACAACATGCTTGGGATTTGCGGCTATTTTATTTCATTTTTTTAATTATTATAAGGATAAGGAAGATGTCCAGGAAATGTTCGAAAAAGCTTTTAATGCAGTAGTTTTTTACATTTCTATGCCATTGATCATGATGTTTGGTTCATACATCTTTTGAAATGATTTCTAATTGTAGTCAGGAGAAGAGTGTGCCTTATTTTTTACCATCTCTTTTACCAATAGCTGCTCGGTCAACAGAGCCTAGTTAGTTTAATAGCAGGGGTAACAATTTTTTTTTTTACATTTTCATGCAATTGATTATGATGTTTGATTCATCTACCTTTTGGAACAATTTCTAATTGTCGCTGGCCAGGAAAAGAGGGTCTTATTTCTTACTATCTCTTTTACCAATAGCTTATCGGTCAACAGAGCCTAGTTAGTTTTGTAGCGGGGGTAACAGATAAAGGTGAGGTTGTTACTTAGATTGTCATTGCTTAATTTTAGAAAACTTAGTGCATTTTGCGGTGACAATTGGTTCTATAATCGTACCAAGTTGAATTAACTCAAAAACTGAAACTCATCAACCGTATACCTAACTGTTGATTGTCTATGAGAAAAGTTGAGGGCTAATTTTGTTTTTGGGCAAAACATATTTTCAGTGATAAAACCCACTTCTGGTTGAGTGGATTTGTTAACAAACAAAATTGCCAGATTTAGAGCTTGTAAGAAACATCGTTTGATGTGGATTTTGGTCCGAGGGGATGAGTGGCCCACATTTTTTTTTTCAAAATTAATCAACAAATTGTTTACTATTGCCCAAATAAAATGACATGGATTTTACAAACATATGACACTAAATTTATTTGATAAGAACGGAAGATTTGCAATTTACCGTCATACCGTTTTTTAAAATAAAAGCAAACTGTTTCCAGATTAATGACTGATTTTTAATAATATTTGGTATATAGTTCCTCTGAGCGCTGCAAAACTTGTATTTGTAAGAGTTTATGTTGAAAAATAGGCTCATTTTTGCAGTTTTTTTTAGAGTTTTAGACCTATAATACTCAAACACAAATATATAACTAATTTACTTCAAAATAACAATTACATAACAATTACAAATACGCTCCTTTTTGTCCAGACTACCAGTTTTTTAGGTTTTACGGCGTATAAACAGGGTGTGGACGACAGAATTGGATTTTACGAAAAAATGTTGATTAATTTTATTAGTAAATTTTTTTAGCGGTAAAATTGCGACACTTTAAAAAAATCGAATTTTATACTCTTATGAACCGATAAACAGACTATTAATATGTTATACATTCAGACGCAAAAAAACCGGGTCATTGGGTAATTTTTTGCAAAAAAAAATGGGTAATTTTTTTTAATAAAACTTTTACTGTTTTGCAATCAAAGAGACCATCAGAATGTAGAAAAAAACAACATATGCTTATCAGTTTATTTAATGAACATTAATGAACAAATATAAAATTTAAAGTACCTATTGCTCATTTGACATTATGCACAGAAGATCAAAGTGGCTACTGGTGCAAAAGCTGTTGCTTTTGTAGCAGATGGAAGAAACTAGCGGTATGTGTCCAGATTCTTTTATGTCATTTTTTCTATCATCCTAAGAGCACTTGAGCGGTTTAAGGAGACCGGCAGAAATACTCTGAGGCGGGGATCTGGCAAGAAACGAAAAACGACTGCTATGATGACCAATTTATAGTTTGTACTACTTTACGGAATTGTCATGTGACTTCTGTGGAGACCAGAAACCAACTCTCTGAGGTTTGTGGTACAGTTGTGAGTGTGTAGTCAGTTTGTCAAAGGTTGCTGGTTTAAATCTTGTAGACCAGCAACTGGACCAAAATTACTCCTACGTCACCAAATGCCGGATTCTAATTTACTTGAAAACATTTGAATTGGAGATTGGCACAATGGAGGACTGTCCTGTTTACTGACGAATCTAGGATTCTGCCTACATTTGCCAGATGGGTAAGAACGAATATGGAGACAAACGGAAAAACGATTTGCGGAGTGCAACTTAAAGGCCTCGGCTTAGCCATGGTTCCTTGATTTTATGAGTAGGAATATCAATAGATGCCTGCACCGAATTGATTGTTATTGATGGGGGATCGCTGACTGCACAGCGGTATATTGAAGAGGTTTTGGAAAATTACGTAGTCTCATTTGCTCTATTTATTGGCTATGGCTTTATTCTGATGCAGGATAACGCGAGATCGCATTCTGCGAGGTGCGTCACAGAATACTTGGTTGCAGTTTTAATAAAAAATATTAACTGGTCTGCATGTAGCCCATGGGCTTGGGGGCATGGGGGGTTTTTTACAAAAGAATTTAATCAATTTTTACTAGTTTTTTAATTATTTTTTTGTATAATTGCGCAATAAATGAAATGCTTTGTGCAGTTTAAAACTAACTAGATTTTTGTCTACATTTTAGGCAATAAACTGTATTTTTTGGCATGTTTTGGCCATGAATTGATTTTCTTGGTTATTTTTAGGTGTTTAATACAATAAATGCTACTTTGCAGAAAAACTGATCAAATTCAAGCAACAAATAAGTTTTTAGTGTACATCTTATGCTACGAATGTTTTTTTTGCAAACTTTTGACACATTTCTTGCATTAAACTGTTTTACGTATGCAATTTTTAAGCATTTTTAATTTTAGAATTTTTGGGGTAAACATTTTTGTGTTTGATTAGTTAAAATTATATAAATTTAAAAAGAAACAAGGCACTGAAGAAGGTTCCAATTACACATTCAAAAAACCGCATGCAACTGACTACGGAACTGCAAGTATTTGGTTTATCTTCTTAAATTTTACGAAGTCTGAACCTAAGATACGTTAAAATCTTTTTAGTTGTATATTAGTTTGTTGAGGAAATTTAATTGATATATTTTTTTGTTTGTTGAAGTTTTCAAAATTTTTTTTTTTATATTTTTTCAGGCTATATTAAATTGATTGGTTTTTAAATTCTTTTAAGATCTTTGCAAAATACCGAGTTATTATATATGTAAAATGTATTGAATTAAGACTAGTTATTATTATTATTATTGTCATTAATATATTACTTTTATTAAAAAAATATCAACTAGACACAAAAACAAATATATTGTTTGTAAAAAAACTAGAAATAATTTGGTTAAAAACTTATTTGAAGTAGATGTAATGGGTGTTAAAAATAATTTTGATAGAATACTAGAATAAATGTTCAAGATACACTTTATTTAAAAAAAAAATGCTAGATTCAATCCTACGAACAGTGGCGTAGCTATCTATAAGCAAAGGTCTGCGATGTAGATAGGCCTATTGGGTTTATTTCTAAACTTGGTTGGCCTGATTTTTCTATTTTTGACATTCCGTAAAAAAAAATTTGGCAGCTTTTTTTAATATTTTAGATTTTTTCACTTTTTCAGAGTTTATGATACTTTCTGACAATGACGTATTTTGTTTTTTTTTTACAATTTTTTAAATTATAATTGGACTTACTATTTTTAAGATTTTATAAAAAAAATTGGTGCTTTCTGAAAATTGTTTTTTTTTTTTTTTATTTCGCGTTTTACAGCTATTTTACATCGCCCCAGAAGTCTTACGACTTGTTTGAATGGGGTTGATGGGACTAACGGCTTATTAAGTGACTTCCAAATCACCCCGGGGGATAAAGAGCAAAGTTATTATTTTAGTCATATTCGGGGATCGAACCCGGGACTGTTAGCGTGGTACACTAACGTTCTATAACTGAGCTATCTAAAATTTCAAAGTCGATATTTGCTGTTTTGACATTTTATGAAAAGAATGTTGTTTGTGTTTTTTAAATATTTTAACATTTTATGACACTGGTTCCTACTATTTTTGGTTTTCTATATTTTGCTAATTCTAACAATATTTTAATAGTCGGATTTTGCTATTTTTAGGATTTTTATATATAAAATGATGCACATTTTAACTTTTATATCTAAATTTTGATACTTTTTTACAATAATTTTTTACTTTATGGTTAGATTTTGCTGTTTTCACATTTTATAAATAGAATTTTGTACTTTTTGACAGATTGTGGCCGGATTTTGCTTTTGGTATTTAGTTATTTATAACGATATTGTAATATTTTATAACCAGTTATTGTTAATTTTAACTTTTTATAAATGGGCAGTTACCTTGCGCCGAGAAACTTGCATTAGTATTTTTTTTGTTTCTCTAAAAAAAAAATGTAAATTTTCCGTAGAATCTAACTCTGGAATCATTTTGAGTTTTTTTTATACGTCACACAACCCAAAAAAACAATATTTTGGTCTTAGTGGTCAGGGTAAAAAATAGCAATTTTGTAGTTTTTTTTATTCAACAAAGTTGACGTATTTTGACGTAAATTACTTAAAAAATATAAATTTGTGTGTTTTTGGGTTTTACGGGTCTAAAACTCAAAAAAACTGCAGAAAAAAGCTTACTTTTCAAGATAAGCGTTTGAAAGTTTATGTCAAAAAATAAGCATATTTTTGCTTTTTTTAGTGTTAGATCTCTAAAACCCAAACACTCAAAACAAATTTATATTTTTAACTAATTTACATCAAAATACGTTAACTTTGGCGGTTATTAAAATCCAAAAAATACTTATTTTTGTAAAGCTCACTGAAAACAAAAAAATTGGTTTTATGGCTTTTGTTTTAATTAAAATTCGATTTTTCAAAGTCATAGTTAAAAAATGAACCAACCAAAAGACTACTAATACGTTATAGAAACAGAAATAAAATACTAAAGCAAATTTCTTGATGCACTCTTTCCTTCCTGCTCTGGTTTGTTTGAAATGGAGCCGACCAACTAGAATTTTGTATTTTTCAACAATTTTTGACTAAATTTTGCTATTATTAAAAATATTTTGATATTGTATAGCCGCTTTATGCTAGTTTTGGGATTTCATGAAGTATTTTATTTTTTTTTAACAGTTTATGGTTGATTGTTGGTGTTTTTTTAAAAATATTTTGGTATTTTATAGCCGGATTTTGCTATTTTTGAGATTTTATGAAAGTTTTTGACATTTTATAAATAAAGTTTAGCACTTTTTAACCGTTTTTGGCTAAATTTTGGTTCTTTTTGTTTTTTATGAATAAAGTTTTACACAGTTTAATAGTTTATGACTAGATTATAAAAATGACAAAATTATATACGTTTTTCTAATATTTTGCAACGAGGTCCAAAAATCTTAGCTATGCCACTGATCACAAAACTTAAGGCAAAAATATTTGAAAATTGCTGCTTTCATTTCCAACTATTTATTTGTGTAATGCAAGATTTTGCTATGTTGCTGTCATGATAAGTAAGTACAGGAATAGACTGTCTTCTCAGCATGGCATGCACTTTCTATAAACTTAACACTTTGTAAATCTTTTTGGCTTAAAAATAGAACACCATTGTAGTCACTAATTAATGTTACTGATGATACTGATGATAATTAAACTATTAAAACTTATTTCTATACCAACACACAATTGATTTTTTTTTTACTTTGACATTATGGATATAAATTTTATACCCTCTCTTCAAAAATAAAACATTTTATATTATAAAGATGGTAGGGTCGGGTCGGGCTTTAAGAATATTTGTGCTTTGGGTCGTCAGCCAAAAAGATTAAAAAAATGTGTTTACAAGAATTCTAACTAAAGTTTTTTTTTATATAAATGTATTCTTTGACTTGCTATGCTATGCTTATAGACCCACTTGACGAGAGTTTTAAAAACCACAAAACATAAACATCAGAGCTTAATCTGTTACAATTAATTCTTGAGCGAGTAAGAGACTGCTTTATTAACACTCCAATAGCTGAGATGTTTTTAGGTGTCTTCGGATTTAGGATGCTTATCTGTTTATTTTTTGGATTTGCAAATCCCGTTACCCTTAAACGTTGAATTTATTTCATTTCAAGCTATTTTTTTATGTAGAAACATTTTTATATTGATTTATACTAAAGCAGCACCAACTATCCTCTGCGTCTTAGTCACAGACTTACTGTGTTTGAAATATGTAACCACGATGACGCTTTGTTGTTCACTTGACCACGACATATTGATTACTAAAACGAGACTAAATGTTCTGCTCTACCTAGTCAGATTTTTTTTACTAATTATTTGATCAGTGGGACTTTTATTTTGTCTTACTTTATTTGTATTTTTTTGTTAGTCTTCTGTCAGCTTTGTTAGATATAGGATATCTTTTTTGTTTTTTTGTATTTTGTTTTTTATATCTACTGTTTGCTATTAAAGAAAAACTTCAAGGGGAACATTTATTGAATTTTTTTTTTAATAGCTTACAATCGGTAGTTGTTACATGTTATTCGGTGAAAGAAGCGCAATTAAATGGCCATTAGTTTTGAATTCAAAAGTTTTTTCAAATTTTTGACTTTAAGCATGATTTTTAACAAAAATTAAAAAAAAAAACATTCTTTGATTCATGACATGAGTACGGTTAGAGATAGATCCAGATATGCTGTTTAAAATAGACTGACAATTTAATTGCCTATAATTTTCATATCTTATTATTTTTTTTAATTTAGACTTTTAAGAAAGATATTTCAAATATTGTATAAAAAAAACAGAAAAGTTTTTGACGTACAGTTTCTAGGGTGAACATGGTTGCTTATGAGTTTATAAATAAAAAGTGTTTTAAATGAATTCTAGAACTTTGTTACCCCTATTCATTAACACTCTGTAAATAATTAAATTATATATGTACATACTGTATGTTTAATTTCAATTACTTATACTTATAATATATATAAATAACTATATCCTACAATAAATCTTTGATAATCGATGTTAACTTGAGTAATGAAAATATATTTTGTATAGCATGAATGAATAGGTGAAAATTGACTACGTTGTGGTTGAAGTTGCCAATATCTATATAACAATAGCGGTTTCATTTATTCCATGGTCCTTTACTGTCAAAGCTTTGAATAATTACAATGGTATCAAATGTATTCTCTAAACCAAACAAGCTGTCAGGTAATGAAAAAAAATATAATTTATATTTTTACAGAAGAACTTGAATCTAAACTGCGTAATTATTCTCGAAAAATAAATAATAAAATATTCTTTTGACGACAATTTCCAGTACTTATCATTTAGCACATTATTAAAATATTTTAAATTCCACTTATAAACAAAATTAATTCGCACACATTCATAGAAAAAAGTTCAAATTCCACTTTCAACAAGTTATTTGTGTATATGTGTGCTATTTTTCCTTTTCACATAAAGCTTAAAATAACATAAAAAAAGCGCACGACTTTTTGTTGCGACTCAATAGAAAAATCTGTATAAAAGAAAAATCTGTTTTCTATATAGCAACGAACATCCTGAAAAGAAACATCTCATACATTGAATGTCTAGAAAATTGATGAAATAAATTCGATACAAAATATATATATATTTGATACAATGTACAACAGAAGCGCTTGCTACTACATTATACGATAAGAAGTTGGGCGATTTAATTTCCAGCGAATTACTGAACATCCTATATAGGATTAAAAGCTTTCATGAACGGTCGTCCCAGGGAAATTAGTTATTGTGAGATAAATGTTTGGAACGTGTAGAGAGGGATTTTTCCCGCATTATATAATCTCGGCAGTATGAATAAAATTTAATCTGTTTGTTAATTATAAAGGAATACAATTTAATTTTTTAATTGCTGACTACTTTTGACAATATAATTATATTTTAAATTGAATAAATCATTTAGTAATTATGCGTTGTTCACTTTATTTAATGTCAGATAGGATTTAATAAAAGGAATGTGAAAACTTGTGCATGGCGTGCAGGATATCGGAAGGATAGGCTTAGGTTCAGGAGCGCCTGACAGTTCGGGCAGCCGGAACATCCATCAACCGTTGCAGATTTACAGCTAATTTGCTACACTATGTTTGCGACATGCAAAATTAACTGGCTATTGTCTGTCGCAGTTCCACAAACATGCGTAAATTATTCAGAAGCACGATTGTTCTTCTATCAACACACTTCGTATACATATAATTCCATTGATACAGTATATTAATTTAAAACGGGACGTAACAAAATACAATAGGTCCTTAACAAGAAAGAAACGATGTAGAAAATTAATAGGTTGTTTGTTTTGCTAGTGGTTTTATGTTGGTTTGTATATAAATTTAATTACAAGCAGGTATCTTATAATTAAATTTACTTCAATATTTGTTCAAATTATTGAAAGTTTAATTTAGCATCAAATATATTGAAGTTGTTTATTAATTTTATATACTTTAGCACTTAAATTGGTTAATTAATTACTTCCTAGTGCGTGTTAAGAAATAAACATAAAATTTTAAAAACGTTATAATAAAATATGACAATAATTTTTTTAACTTGTTTTGTTTTATTCTTATGGGAAAGAAAATGTATACATCATACCGATTAAAATTCAAATATTTTGCTGTACATACAATCCGCTCTTGTTCTCCGTGAAAAACCATTGTACTGTATTGTAGTTTTATTTGTCTTTTTTTATTTACTTTTTGTTACTTTTTCTGGTGTTTAAGGCAATTTTATACATTGGTCTGGTACACTACTCTGGATTAGTGATGTGTCGTTTGCGACCGATTTGTTTAATTCGAACGCATCATTTTGGCTCGCGCCAACTTTAATTCTTGTAGGCAATATGTTTGTGCCTCTCAGTTTGTTTTTGTTTTTCATAATATTCTGTTTTTGTACCTATGACTTTGTTTCTGCTATTAATATTGTAATGAAGTATTTAAGAGATGCTTCTGAGAATATAATATTTTTAGTTCTATTTATTAGGGGTATTAGGTTCTATTTAAGAGTAGGAAGAAATTGAAATTTGTTTTTATTCAATTCCCACTGAATAAGCAGAAATTATTTTCGTCTCTATTTTTAGATTTTTTGTATCATTTTTTTACAAATTAGCATTGAGGGTCTATTTTACATTTTGTTTGGTGGTTTGGGAGAAGAATCTTTTAAAGACTTGTTGGTTTCACTCTCACAAGAAATACCTGGAAGTTTGAGACTTTAAGCTCATAAACCTTTTATTTGGAGAAGTTAAGGGGATTAATAAATGATAAAGATAGGACGCCTTATAGGCTGTGGGGTGAGGGTGTGGGGTGAATCCACTTAGGTTAGTGCTACGTTGACCGGTCTTTTACAGAAGTGGTTCTATTTGTCCGGCTTTGCCAGTCTGACCAGATCGGGGTTCGACTGAAAAACTAAATTTGCGAAATATTTTTCTGCAAGCGCCTCTAATTATTGCCCTAGCGGTGTGATGCCTAGCTCGTTGTGAATATGTGCTCCGACGATCCAACGCAAAGTTAGATTTTCAAAAGCATCAAGACGCCGGAGGTGAGAATTTGCCGCCGTTCCCTAGATTGGAAATTCAAAGTCATTTGAGGTCTGATGATAGACGTGTACGTACGGAGTTTGTTCCAACGCGACATCTTTCTAAAGAAATTGGAATTAGTAGGTTTTTTTAGGTCAGACCTTTATCAAAGATGATTTCTAGATACTTTGCAGAATTTGACCACAAAATTGGTACGTTATCGAGAAAGACGTTTTTGTAAGGTGTAGTTGTCGTCGTGAGAAAACAGCTTTGCTCTTTTTTGGGTTTTGATTTGCTACTAGTAACATTAGTCTTGAAGCTGGTTGCTTTCTGAAGTTTTATGATGACCACCATTGGCAACCATGATTGAGCTGTACAGAAGTACCGTATCATTGGCGTATTGTGCCATTTTGACCTTGAGTTTCCAGCCCGATGGCAACTCGGCAAAGTAAAGGTTAAATAGCATAGGCGAAAGAAGAAAACCTTGAGGTACTTTGGCGTGATCTGGCCTGAGGTAGAGACATAGTTTTGAAGCGTTACTGATAAAGTTTTGCATTTTAAGTATGAAGCTATCAGCTTTATGAGACGTAATTGAAACTTGAGTCTATGCAGTTTTAGTAGTAAACCGTCGTGCCAGATTTTATAGAAAGTTTTTTGCATTAAAAAATACCACCCTCGTGGTTTTTCTCAGTCTAATACCTTTGGTAATAAAATCTTTTCAGTTTTCAAGTTCAATTACGCGGTTTAGCTGATGTACGACAGAGAATTTACGCCGGAACCTATGTTGGTAAGTAGGAAGAAAAGAATTTACTTCTACGTGTTCTTGTATATCACTCAAAATTATTCCTTTTATGACCTTGTTTAATGTGCATAGGAGACTGTTTGGCCGGTAGTTTTGGGGAAACTTTTAGTCTTTTCCAGGTTTTGGGATGTTGATTAATTAGTTTTAATATGATTCCTCTAATCCAAGACGGCCAAACGCTGTTTTTTAGAAAATGAGCTTTGGAGTTTAAGGCTGTCAACAAATGCTTTAGTCTTTTTATCAATAGAATATTAGAGCCCGTTCTCACCATGGATGACTGGTATCGGGATTTTTTCGTTGCGCAAGGTTTTGGAGATCTTTTACATTAGATTTTCATTCTCTGAGGTTGATTCTAAGGTTTTTTGTCAACTAGGCTGCACACAAACTATTGATTTTTTTTATCTATGGGGTTGCGATGCTTTTGCAATTGATGTCTAGCAGCATTTCTTCTACGAATCAATGCCTTTTGATCGCAATATAGTTTAACTGGATTATCAACCCGAACCTAAAAGGTTTCAGATGCCTTCTCCGTGGTATTAAAAATCAGTTTTGCAAACGTACGTACTGGGACAAGCTTATCTTTGCAACCTTCTAGGTATCTCAAGAAAAGAGGTCAATTCGTGTAGGTAACGTATCGTCCTTCCCTCTTGCTTGATCCTGTTCCATAGAATTTTAAAATACCTCCATGTGGTCAGAGCTTAAGTCATTGATTTTCCTAATTTTGACTTGCGAGATGACAACTTTCAGGATTGCTACATCTAGAAAGTCTTTTAGATAGTAGGCATAGCTGTCGTGAGTGAGATTGTCTGTTTCCAAGATTTGATATCCTTTTGACTTAACATAGTTTTGCAGTGCTCGACCATCACGTTAGTTGTTCGACTGTTCCACTCCGGGTGTTTTGCATTAAAGTCTTCCGCTAAAATGATAGTGAGAGGGGACAAGAAAACCGTGTTAGGTTGACATACTCAAATGCGATATTGAAAATGCCCAATTTTGGCACCTTCACCACGATCGCATTGAGTTCTAGAGTAAGAGTGTCTGAGGCGTCTACTTCAGAATAATCTAGCAATCTTCTAGCAAAAATTTCTGTCCCATGCTTTTTGTCTACTTCCGACGATCTGAAATACGTGAAAGTAATTGGGAGTTTTAGCGCGTGTCTGGGTTTATGACTTAACTCACACACTAGCATGACGTCGATTTCGTGGTCAAAGAACAATTTTTCCACTTTTGCCATTTTATCTGAAATGTTATTTGCATTTTAGAAACATATCTTTAATAATAATTCCGGTGTATTATCTATGGTGTTTGTTGGAGATTAGATTTTTGGCCATGGCCTTTATTCTCTTTTGATAACTGAGTAGCTCTGTGAGAAAATTGGCTATCTGATTGTTTACTATTTTTGGAGCTGGTGGAGACACCATGTTGGCAAACGTTGTATTTACCATGACCTCGGCTGCAGGTTTGCGGGAACCTGAGCTTTGGGAAGTTTAAGTTGGAGCCCTGTCACTGGAGTGGCGCTTTTCTTTTAAACCGCTATTATTATGATGTAAGCCTTGCATTCCTTTTGAGCATGCCACAGATTGATAGGGACCCGAACAATTACGGCATATCAGATTTGCTTTAAAACATTTTTTGGCGGTAAGCACGTATTTTAGGCATTTCTGACATTGGGTGATGCCTCCGCTCTTCTTTTTTGATTCAATTTTGACCATAAGATTAAGGGTTACCTTGATGTTTTTGATTTCCATACTTTTTTTTAATAAGAAACAATCAATCTTGTTCCCCATACGATGAACGCTAGCTGGCTTGAACCTATCTCCTCTAATGCTTTCCCTACTTTTTCTTTGGTAAGGTAGAGCGGCAAGCTGCAAATTTTATGCATCTCTTTTCAGGAAGAGACTACTAAAGTAATCAGTAGCGGTGGTTTTAAAATAGGCAAATACCATTGTGAGTATGACGAGCCGAGGCAATGTTAATGTCATTGTCCTTGCAAAGTTGAGAAAAACCCGAGAATAAGTGCTTGTCAGCAATTATAATGGTTGTTGGTTGAGAGTGAGGAACAGGAATTTTGCGGGGGTGGGGTAGGGGTTTTGTCATTGGCAAGATCTAAGTACTTATCGACAGGTTTGAACCTGACCTCCGTGAATCTGTTTTTTTTTTTGGGGGGAATGATTGCTTTTGTGCCTTTACGTTGGCAGAAGTAGCTGCTGGTGATTGTCTTGGGGGAGTTAAAGACTGCCCGAGATTGGCTGATGGCCGGTTAGTTATTGATTTTGACTCACACTTTATTACACGTTATTTTATTTTGCTTATTTTAGACCACGATACACTCCTCGTTATCATCCTTAGAGTATTTGATTCCCGTGATAGGAGTTGGAGATGCGGGGCCGTCCTGGGACTCTTCTTTAAAATTTTTTGCGGAGTCGAGTTCGATCTCAGAGTGGGAGGAGTCCGCGGACCGCTTGAGTTTTGTAGGGAGAGTCTCTTTTTTGAACTCATTCTCGATATCTTTCTGCTCCATGTCTTTGTTGGCGTTGACAGGAGTAATATTTTAATTCAATTTTATCTTCAAGATGATGGGGTAAGCTGATAGTATCTTTGTTTTTTGCCTTTTATAATTTGATTCGATGGAGCAGCAGACTACAGAATCCTCTAAGTGGTCGAGTGGCGTCGGCGGGGCCACAGGTGGCATTGTAAATCTTACAATTTTCAGACTGATCTTATGCATTTCGTTATAGTGCGGCTAATATGATGTTTTTGTTGTTAGAACGCCTGGTTATAAAGTTGGCTAGTAAAAACTTTTACTTTTAATTGCAAAATGTCTTTTGTTTAGCAAAAGCATGAACCATAAAGATGAATTGTCTATTGTGGACTATAAAATGTTACCTATCAGCTTATTAAAATTGTCCCAGATCTCTACTCTGTAGAGTATCAACTGTTAGCATACTCTAAGTTTAATATTATAATATTATTAAAATAGTCTAGTAATTGTACAACAAGAAATTTGAATTGTAATAAATATTTTCAAATTTATTATTTGACTAAAGTGGTAAGGCAAGCGTTGATGTATATGATTTAGAAGCAAACATAGATTTTTTAAATAGTTATAATAGGTTACAACCGGTGCACGTATTCCTTAACTAATATATCAAAAACATAAAAAATAAGAGTTCGTTAAAAAACAGAAATTTTTTTGATATTTAAATGTTGATTTCCATTAAAAAATTCATACTGATTTGTGATTGTTTTTTATATCATTTTTTATTTTAAAGTTTCAAAAATCAACTGTTTTTAGTTTTCCGTATTGCTTTCCCTGTGTAAACATTTACAAATGATTTTAATTTATTTAGTTATTAATAACTCATGTTACAATTTGTAAAAGTCTGTAATCCGCCTAAAACATGTTAGATACTGATTGTATATTTCTGACACCTTTTGTTTGTAATTAAATGACGCAAGTGACATAAAGAATAATAAATCATAAACCTATGTAAATATTTTGATCGAGGGAAATAATATTTAAATTATTAATGAGAATAGGGGTGGACTTATAGAACCCTCTAATAAATGAAACCCTTCTAAAGAAGCGCCAATTTGTTGCTCGTTAATAAATGTCAATCAATGTCCGTGGGGTTGAAATCATTCTACATTTAAAGCCGGCAAGTGTGGACGGTTTTAAAAACCGATTACCAATCAATATCCGATTAGGAAACAATGAGCCTATAATCGCTTCCGTATATTTTGCAATTCGTCATGAAAATTTGCGAGAAAATATTGAAATAAACGTCGGTGAAAATCGCGTACTGTGGTGTCGACCTAGCTGTTCGTGACACGGGACCTAAATTGAGAATTAATTACTGTGAATGTCGTTTGGCACGCAGCCGCTAGGGTGCACTCATCGTCGTATAATTTATCACCGGAAGTGGACTAAAAGACGGCCATAGGTCAGTGGCTATATTTCGGAGGTCTTTTTTTGATCTACCAGTCATAAACATGCACGTGTAAATTTATGAGCGGCTTTTTCTTCTTAGGAGATCCAAATTTATATTAGAAAGAAAAAAAAAACTTCTCCGTTCTCGGATAACGCTTATTCTGTGAAAACTATTTTAAGAGCGTAACGTTGAGCCGCCTTTCGGGTTTTATTTGAAACGTAATCTGTTTGGAATTTGGCTGCTTTACGATATCATTAAAAAGTTTTATTTACGGACGCTTTAAGCCAATTATTCCAAGATAAAAACTATTTTACACACCGTTTACTGCTACAATTTATCCGAGTACATATAAAATGGTATAAAGTAGACTATTTGCACTGTTTTTAGAGTAATATGTTATATACCTTGGATTAGGATTATTATCCATTATTATGAAGCGAAATAAATGATTATCCTGGAAATCTCATGTTTAACACCAGCATCCATTATAGATATTGTGTTTGTAACTAAGTTAAGTTGTGTTTGAGTTTGATTATCTTTTAGTTTATTAATTAAATTTAATATAACAGTTTACAGATTTGTCTTTTATAATATATTATGCAATTTTAAAATAAATTAAACTGTTTTATTATAATGATAAGTACAATATATATAATAGATCCGTTGAGTTGTACAGAAAATATAATTTCAATCATTGAAACGTTAACATAGGTTGAATAAATTAAAATTTAAAAAAATAGTGAAAGAAAGCTTTAAATACAACCGACTATAAAAGTATTCTTATAATTAAATAGAAAAAAATAAACAAACGTTTAATTTATACTTCTTTCCTGTCTACAAAACAATTGAATTAACAAAAGTTTTAAATGTTTTGAATACTTCTCAAAATATTTGCGTAAACTACCGTGGTGATGTAATTATGTTAAAATTAAATAATTCTTTATATTATCAATTCACACGAAATAAACAAATAAAAAATTTAGTTTGAATAAATAAATGGTTGTCAAATTAAATTTAGCAATAGTGGGAATATCAAACGGAAGAGATAATTGTGTAATTAACAATTTATATACGACATGATTAATCATGTTTTGAAGTTTAGCAAATATCACATGCCTCGTAAATAATCCGAGCACATCAAGTTAAAATTGATAACGTACACAAACATACACGGGCAGACTTAATCTGTGATAACTTCCGATCCAAAGTAAGTTTCCCTGTTAACATACGCGCCCATTCATTAATTTTAATTAGTGCATAGCGAGACAGACAGACGCATTCGATATATTACACACGGAAACATCAAGATTAAATACCAAATATAAGCTTAAGCATTGATGTCATATGTTTTGATTAATATAGATTCGTATCCTTCGTCTGAAACATATAGAAATAGATAGAAGCAATAATTGGGTGCTTTACTCGATTCCTTCGCGTATTAGATTCTTCCAATTGGAAGGAACGTATGAGTTATGGTAGAACTAGCTTATATCAAATCAATAGTTTTATTTTAAAAATATAACATAAGATTTAATTTGGTATAAAATAATTTTAAAATCAACTTTCAAAAATTTGCAATCACTTTCAAACTTTATTAGTAATTCTTGCTATAAAATATTAATATATTCATATTAAACCGAAGCAAAAGTACAACAGAATCAAAATGTTTATATGTATAAAATAAAAAGAAACTCGTTGATAAACAAGAAGATAATATATTAAAAGCATAGCTGTTTTCAGAATAATTGAGCAAATATTATTCTTATATAAAACATCTTATTATAGTAAAAAAATATAAAATTTAAAACAAATTAGAGCAATCGAGCTTTTAAGAAAATTAATACAAAAATTTTAAAAAATCCTAAAATAACATCGTGTATGACATTTATATTTTATTTTGTTGATATTTCCTTACAATTGGATATGTATTTTGTCTATTGGAAAATAAATATTATTATTATTATTATTAATCTATAAAATAATCTAATTTAAAAGAAATAATTTAGATGCGGTTGTAATAATTTTTGCAGACATGGAATACATCAGCTGTCTGATTCTTAATAGTATATTCTTTAGGTATTATGACGTTTACTATTTTTTTAGTACCTAGTACCAATAGAAGTTGTCTCACAGTTGGCGGTATTATGTACATTTTTAATTAATATTTAGAATGTTGTTAGGTAATATTGAGTTTTAATTAATTATAAGAAAATTATACTTCTGGATCAATCAAGCACAAGAAGACTACACACATACCATAAAACTTGTTTAAGGATTTAGAAGATATCTCAAAACGTATATATAACGTATATTAACAGGGTAATTTTAGATTTTTACAAAGAAGTAGAGTTTCAAAAATAATAATTGGGGACGCGGCAGTTTTCTAAACGATTAGGAACATCGTACGTCATTAAGAATCGTTAAAAATTGCTAAGACGGAGTTAATTAGCACCTACTAAGAAGAAACGGTTCGCGCACTACAAGAAGCACTATTATACCTTTTAGAAAAACAATATAAAATTTAAAATTCTATTTATTAAAAGTTATAATTTGTTGAGCGCTCTATAATTTGTTACATAAATTTGTCAACAAAATGACTTACAAAGTTTGAAAAATTATGTTAATTTTGCTCTTATTTTTTTTCTTTTTTTTTTCATTATATTTTTGATTCATTATTTTATATCTATTCTTGAACGTTCCTAGTTGCTTCTTTCGTTTCTGGTTTTGGGATGTCTGGATCAATACTTATCTTGCAGTTTTTTTGAAATTGTTCATAGGTGTTTCTTTTTTACTTCTTTTGTGCTCATAAGGTTATTAACAAAAAAATTTGTTGTTTTTTAATTGAATTTTGTTGTTTTTTTGACATTCCAGTGATTATCTACTTGAGGGATGTGGCTCTCTCACACACGTTGCAAACTTTGACGATAGTTATTACTTGACCTTAATGATTTATAGGTCGTACTAAGGGCAATGGAAAAAGCTATTATTTGGATAACAAAATTGAATAGAAAGCAGTATGCATTGGTCAAAAATTTTGATTGTAGATGTTGGTTAACCTTTTTATTCTTCCAGATGAATGCTAACTTTTTAAAGGCCTACCTAATTTTATTTTTTTTTTTTACTTTTTCTGTCTTCTTTACTATTTTGACCGATATTGGCTTTTTTTGACCGTTACACATTATTTGTGTTTTCGGTATTATTTTAAGCTTTACTCTCAATATGTGCAAATTGTTTGTGCTATAGTTTTCTTTAAACCTTGCTTGTTTGCATGATTGATAATTGTTTTAATTATGCTAATCAGATAATATTCCACTTTAGTGTTATTTCCTTTTTTGTGTAGTAGCAGCAGGTTTGTGTTTTTTCATTTTTTAGGTATTTTTCTTGTCTATAAGCATTTATTAAGAGGGTTATTTTAGTTTTTTAAAATTATATTTTCCATCTTTACTAGTTCAATTTGTTTTCCAGTCTTTGTGTTTTTATACTTCTTATAATTTCTCCGTTAATTTCCTAGTATTCTGGAGACGCTCTTTGGTTTTTTTTTTGTTAGAAGTATTTCCTTCCCATGTTTATGGTTTTGTTGTTGGCAGTTTGTTTCTTTGCGTTCTACGTGGTTATCAGTTTTGTATTGGAGTTATCGACATGTTCGTTTTTAAGGTTTTCTAACTTGCAAAATTGTCTACTAGCGTGGTATTTAACTTTGCAATTGTGATATAGCTTAGTATTTGCGAGTAAGGGCTGTTAAATGCAGTACAGTTGCATGAATTCATTTATAAAGAGTTGTTGATTAAAAATATATCACCAGCTACGGAATCTAACATTGACATAAATTGTTGTTATGTAAATGCGATATAGTAAAAAAAAGGTTTACAAATTAAAAATTGCTGATCAAAACAATCTACTATAAACTGATCATTATTATATTGAACAATAGAATGATAACATTTTTGGTTTTTCAAGTTAAAGTCTACATTGTCTGAATTGGTTGTACTTTTTTTGCAATATGACCTGGGTATTGTAGCTTTTTGTCTTGATTTGTGAGTAATTATAGTCATATTCTTTAGAATTTAATGTTTGGTAATGATTGAGTTAACACTAATTAATTTCAGTCTATTAAATACAACGCATAATAATGCGGCTAAAGCTTGTTAGTTTTTAAGAATTGTGAAGCTTAACTCTAAGGAGTTTTGTGATCCTCATACTCTAATTACCCTTTACAATTAAAATGTGTGGTTTTTATACATCACCAGGTTTAAATAGAGAAACTCCAGCATATATTGTACTAGAGGAAATCAAAAAAGATAAGTTAAGAGTAGAAGCAGGAAAAAGAGCAATGAAGTATGAAGAAAGAATGAGACAGAGACACGAATGTAAAATCTTACAAGAATGCATGAAAGAGAAAATGAAAGTTATTACAATAGAAATGGGTAATACTAGCCAAGAAATTGAAAGAATGAAAGAATCTGGGAGGAAGACATGGTACGAAATTATGGAAAATGATAGAGATATACAATGACCAGAAAGGAGAATACGAGTGAAAGAGTTTAGGTACAACTCAAATTATGAACATATTATAGAAAGCGAACTGCCAATGTACTCAGAGAGCAATATATATATAGTAAAAATTATAAAAAAATGATTGCAAGATTCAGATGTAGTAATGAAGAGCGAGTGACATGATTTTGGATGGAAGAAGATTTGGAAATGTGCAAAATGTGCGGAAAGACTAAAGTAACTATAGAACATATGTTGAAAGAGTGTAAAAAAATGAGAGAAGAACAGACGGGAAAAACTGAGATATTGAAAAGGGACGGAAGAGGAATAGAATAGATGAGGGCAGTTAAAAAACAAAAAAAAGTAGTAGATGATCAGAGAAGAAAATACTTTTAGTTAAGTTAATTTTATAAGGATTAGGTTTTATAGTTTTGGGAAGTTATAAATGTATTTGTAAATGTAATTTTTAAAGCCGAAAGGCAAGAAATAAATATATTATATATTATACATCACTACCAGCAAAGCAAAAAAATAATGGACAGATTCTGTCTACATAAAATATGAGTAGTCTTAGAGAAAGACATTTAAATTTTAACGTGACACTAGTTTTCAATTTGCTTTGTAGAATTGATTGCTCTGAGTTGCTCAGTTTAAGTGATTTTTTTTACCGTATATCAGTTTGACAAGTTAGTATTAGTTGTTTTATGTCTAACTTATATATTATATAAGTTGTATAAATGCTCTTGTTTTGCAATAGCTTTTGTTGACTAATGAATAAATTATTATCAACTAAAGATGCGCCGTTAGCGAGCATTTTTTTCTTTTAGCGAAGGTTGGATATCGCCATAGCTTTTTTTTATTTTATTTGCAGAGCTTCAAAAAGTTGGCTGGCAGATGTTTTAAATCATATTCTGAGGTTCAGAAGCGACGATGTTTTTTTACGTCTTATATTCTTTGTTACTTGGATTTTTTTTATATATTTTTATATCGTCATTTTTGAATCAAGTGTACGGAACAAAAATTTGATTCTACTCAAACCACTAAAAATGTCTTTCTCTACATGAGTCCTAATTTTGTGATTTTTTTTTAGATTTTTTTAGTCATTTTTGAGTAATAAGCAGTCAAGTTTGAAAAAATCGATTTTTATGCATTTTTTACATTTTTTGATCGTTTGTAACTCAGGGTTGCATTTTTAGGAAAAAATTGTAATGAACTTTTTTTTTAAATTGTTCAAAAAATTATTTTTTACAGCTAAAATTTTTTTTTTTAATTTTGAAAGTTTAGCAGAACTTAAAAAACATTTTTTCTTAAAAAAAACTGGCGGGTATTTCTTTAAAAAGGTGCTTTTACTTGTGAAAAATTCAAGTGACGTGCATTACGCTTCGATATATCTTACAATGTATCCACAAAAATAGCGAAAAAAATTACATTTTTTAATTGTTTGTAACTTCTTAGGATTGCATTTTTAGAAAAAAATTATAACAAATTTTTTATTTTCAAAATTGTCTAAAGAATAAGTTTTCACAGACAAAATTTTTTTTCTTTAAATTTTAAAAATTTTGCAACTTTAATTAAGTACAATTTCAAAAATATTATAGGTATTTTAATTTTTTTTCAAATATGAATAAAAACGTGCTTGTAGAGAAAAGTATTTTTAGTGGTTTCAGCAGAATAAAATTTTTGTTTCGTACATTGGACTCAGACATGGCCGTATATAATATGTCCAATGTTCTTGCTCTTTTTCTGTTCTTTCATGTACTGTAGGATTTGAAATGTGCTTCACAGAGAAAATTTTTCTATAACACCATCTTTCAAGCGCTTTCATCCGTTTTAGTTCTGCTTGTTTTATTGTCCAAGCTTCTGTTTCATATAAAAACGTCGAAAAGACGTAGCAACGTAACTTAATCTCAGTTTTATGTTCAGGTTCTTATTACATAAAAATTTTTTTAATTGCTTGAAAGCATTTTTGGATATTTTGATGTGTGCTCTTATGTAATTTGTTTGGTTTACATTATTTGTCTGTGGTTTTTTAGATATTGTCATTTTTTTTTTTTTTTTTTAAATTTTATACCACATTTTTTACCTTTGTTGTTTAATCTCTGTACTAGTATCTTTTAGGTTATTTAATTTATTTGTTATCATGACGGTGTCAATGGTAAACTTTAAATTGTTCAATTTATCACTACGTGTGATCTGGGAAAAAAAAATTAAACTTAGCTGGGAAACGTTAATACTCTTTATTCTACTGACATTTTGCCAACCGATTACATTATTTTGTTGTTGAGTTGGTGTTGTGGAATTGGTGGGGTTTTGTGTTTTTTGTGTAAATATTTTTTTGAGTATATTTTAGAACTTTCTTGAATATTGCTGTGTAGTAAGGTTAAATATTGTAGGGAATACTGTACACTTTTGCTTTTACTCGTTTTTGTAATTGTATTTTGTCTGTAACCTTTTTATCCTTTTGAATGAGTTAAAACTAAACAGTGTGGGTGTTATTCATGTTATTTTGAAGTTTATTGTAGCTTTTGTTGTTGTTGTAAATACCATTAATAACAAGTCAAAACCATAATCAAACCTAACCTTTTGCCACAGATGACAACAAACTTGTATATGATTGCCGGGTTTAGTCGCCGCGTCTTGTTTTGTCGTATTGTTATGGAACAATATTAAATCTTATTTATAGAAACAAATTGACACGCACAGCGCTGTTTTTAAATTAAAATTAGTTTGTATAGGATAAAACGCCAACCAACTCAATATCCAAACAATAAGATTTCAGTCATTAGTTTTTTTATATGTTGAACTACATACAATATTCTAAATCTTTATTTTTTGGGTTAAAGATTTGGTGTTATATTTAGCGAGTAAAAAATTAATGAAGAATTAAATAAAAACGCAATTTTTTTTTTAATTAGTTACGGAGAAACGACTTATTGCATGTGATTTAAAAAAAATTGAGATTACAGATTGGACTTTCTTCTACAATGTGTGAAAATTTTATTCAATTATATCTTGCCGAGTTTGATTCTGTGAACCCTTATAATAACGCATCTATTCTTCTCCCTTAACCATAACCTAACCTAACCTAACCTTATATTACAGATGATACCTAATTAAAAAATTGTTTTGATGTTTGATGGTTTGATCACAGATGACAAAAATTATAAAACTTTGATGCAAGAACCTAATAGTACAAGGCATGTTTTTAAAGTAAGTACCGGTTTGAAATTAAAAAAAACACAAGTATAATTTTTTAAGCCATTTTATTTTTGCATTAAAGCCTGTACATTACTCTATCTTTTTACATGTTTGCCACCAATATTAAAGCACTTATTGTACCGTTCAACCAGTTTTGTTCCTCGTCATGAATATTTGTGCGGCTATCTTTAAAAGCTCGCTCTAACTTATTTCCGTACCATTTTATTGCCCGTGATGTTTTTTTTTATAAACTTTACAATTCTCACAATTACGTCTTTAGCACTAAGAAAACAAATCACAGCGCATATTTCACAGTTGGAGACATTCTCAATAATACATTTTAACAATTATTTTACATCTATTGCTAAACTAACGTCGAACTTAAAATCTCAAGAATATGAATGAAATATTCCTTATGTAGAACAAAATATATATATTGATAAAATAAATGAACTGGAAATTGTAGAAATAGTGAATAATTTTAAAAATAACATAAGCGCTGGTTTAGATGAAATACCATTTCATATAATAAAACTGTGCATACAATACATAAAGACACCATTAGTGCTGAGTGCTCTTTTAAGTATGGTATTTTTCTTCAACAACTCAAAGATGCTAAAATTACACCAATTTACAAAAAAGGCGACACAAACACCTTAGCCAACTATAGACAAATTAGCATCTTGAATATTTTTTCCAAAGTCTTTGAAAAAATTATCCATAATAAAATATCTTATTTTTTATCAAACTTAAATTTATTTAAAAACAACCAACACGGTTTCTTAAAAAAACAGAAATGTAGAAACTGCTATGCAAGAGCTATGTCAATACGTGCCGGATGCCTTGGAGAGGGAAGATATTTCATGCAGTATATTTCTAGATCTCTCCAAGGCTTTCGATTGCGTATGCCATAACATACTTATTAAAAAAAATGATAGATATGGAGTTCGCAATTCCACACTAAACTGGATAATATCATACCTGACAAATCGAAATCAATGTGTTCAAGTGAATGGTGCTTCGAAAAAGTTTACATCAAGCTTTAAAAAATAGAAATGGGGTTGCCACAAGGCAGTATTCTTGGGACGCTATTATTTGTTATTTACATTAACGATCTAACAGATACGCTAAACCATAATGATCATGTTTGTATGAATTATGCCGACGATACTACCTTACTAATTAATGGGTGCGATATGCACAAAATAATATCCGAAAGAAACATTTACTTGGAAAAAATAGAGCAATGGTTAAAAACAAAAAAATTAATCTTAAATTCTGAAAAAAAAAACAAACTGCACAAAAACAAACAGCAGATCATATTTTACTCAATAGCAATACAATAAAAACTGCTAAATCAAATAAGTGTTTTGGTATAATATTAGACGAAACTCCAAACTGGGGCGAACACATTAACTACACCATTTCAAAACTACAATCAATAATATATGGTTAGAGAATTTTAAAAAAACAAATTAATCAACAAGGTCTTAAAACAGTTTACTACTCTAGTTTTCAATCTATTATGTCTTTTGGTATTATTGTTTGGGGAAGTAGTATGAACACAAATAAACTGTTTGAATAACAGAAAAGGGCAGTTCGAGTTATGTTTAGTATGCAGCTTCAAAATTCTTGCAGGACAGTGTTTAAATCCAACAATATGCTTACCGGGTATGGACTGTACATATATCAGACACTTTTGTTTCACCAACTAAGTCAAATATTTATTTCTATCCCAAACACAGACTTGATGTTACTGAAAAAAATACTATATATACCTCAATTAAATTATATAATCAATTACCTGATACTATCAATAACATCCTTAGTTCAACCATACAGTATGGAAGAGTTCTTTAATATCTACCAAAGCACTATTCAATAGAAAGACTCGTTAATAGTTACTGTGGCTTGATAACCAGTGTTGCCAGTTAAAAAATGTCAATTCCCCACTGCATCTAGGACAAATTAACTCGATATAAATTATAAACTACCCACACAGCACGCTCGTGCAGGATGCAGACCCCTGTGGCGCAGATAACAATAAATTTGTGAAAGGCTTTCTTAATTTAAATTCTACAACAACAACATTAGGAAGGAACAGACATTCATTAATAACAACTAATAAACTTTTTTTGAACATATTTAATAACATCTACATAAAAAAAAAATGTTTTACATCCACCTTTGCGCTTATTTCCAAGAAACCGTATCCCAAGGTTACATCTTAAAGCTTTTTTTTGATATAGTAAATACCTCAGCATTGACTTGAAAGTCGTTAGAATAATTAGTCATTTACATTTAGACCAAAGGGCTTACATAAGAAATAATAATTAACCAACAGAAGAATTGGAGATCCGTCGTGGCGTGAAGCAAGGATGTATCTTTTTGCCATTTTTATTTAACTTTTTATTTTTAACAAAACTCTTGAAAAAGAATTTGTGTGAAAATTTATAAATGGACTCTTTGTTATTAACATCAGGTATGCTGTAGATACCGTCCTGTTGGCCAGCAGTTTTAGAAATATAGAACACGTTCTAAAAGAACTAAGCAATCGATGTAACGAATACCTTAACATAAACTTCAATAAAATTAAGCTAATTACAAAGTCTGCACAGAATTAGAACCAGATAAATTTGTCAATTGCAAATACCGTCATAGAAAATGTCCAGACGTATAAAAATTATTGTACTGACACTTGTATTAAAATCAGCCTCGTGTAAGACGTCTCTTAGAATACTCAAACCGGTGCTAAATAAACTTACTCACTACTATGTAATAAGTAGATTATCTGCTGATTATAATACCATAAAAAATATGTTTTTTTCATCTCGCAGAGTTAGTTTATAAACAAAATAATAAACATATGCTTGTGATTTAATATTTTTAGTAAGCTTTATTAAATTAAATCTAAACTTGCTCAAGTATTCAAACATGGATTGATTAATTAAACTAATCAGTAATCAGATTATGCGCTTAGAATTAATTATAAAATAATTACACGGAAATACTAAGTTTGTTAAATTAAATTCTCAATGAACGGGATGCAGATTATAATCATAAGTAAAGTTTGATTAAGCTGCAACAAATTATTTGTCACAATGTATATATTGAATGAATGCATTATATAAATTCCAATGCGCTCTTTCAAAATTGAAAGAAACAAATTGATTTAATTTCTTTTCATGAAACTCAAGAAAATTATTTTTTTTAACACACAAATCAACTTAAAATATATTTAATTGTATTGTTAAATAATTAATTGCATTTACATTTGATCTTATGTCTTTCCAATCAATTTATTGGTCAATCATAAAAATAAAAATACGTCGATTATTTTTATTAGAGATTAAATGTTAATCTTATATATTGGCTTCTTATTACAAGTATCAACAAATTGTTTTCTTTTATTTCGGGACGTATTTATTTAGGCCTTTCTACCTACCTATCGTTGATTTTTCCTTTACCTTCTTTTCTGTTTGTGCGGGAAAAACAAGCTTTGTGGAGCAATGGATTTTAATGAATCGCGAATTCACTCTGCCCGCATCACTCAGGCAATTGCCTTTATAAATTAAATCTGCTTGAAAATGCTTAAAACGAAAGGTAAAAGGGGAATTATAAGTTTTATTAAAAAACTTGTTGTGGCGGATGGATTAAAAAAAAACTAAAATTTTTAATTGTTTGATAAGTTTTTATTAAATATTTAAAATAATATCAGACTATGAAATAATTGATGTATTAATTTTGTTAATTAAATTTGCATATAAAGTTTTTGTTGATTACAAGGCACGTTGTTTATGCCTCAATAGATAATCTAACAGCTTATGAATATTTAAGTAATTTATGTAATTTAGTACTGAACCTAGTTGGAAAATTTATTATTATTAATCTGTTAAATTAGCATTAACATTTAAATATAATTCATCATTGTAATAACATATCTGATAACATATTTTACATTTTCTTATTGATTAAATGATCTACATTGTATGAAACTTCCGCTTTTATTAAAATTATGTTGACAGCTAGTTATTTGTTATATTATGTAGATAGTAATAACAATGTAGAATTTCTTGCTGTAATAAAAGAAGGCGATTGCTCCTTTGTGGGACATGGCTTTTAATAATCTAAAAAAGCCTATCCGAAACTTTTATCCTTTACGCCTCCCCAAATTAAATGATAGCGGCAGGGTCTCTTGTATATAGATTGTGTTGGAAGGCGATTTTCAGGGATGTTGTCGGAAGCCGGGTATTTTTACTTATCCCCTATCCAGTTGAAGGTTCAGGTAAATACAGTTTAGTTGTACCAAGCAAATTGATCAATTTATAAATCAAATTTATTTATTTAACTAAACATTTTATCTTGATACAATCAATAGCTTTAAAATGCTTTAAAAGTTTTTATTGTCATATAAAATCCTAATAATGACATTGTTATAAATGTAAAAAAAATTAAAAGAAAAAAATGTCAATACTTAATATTTAATCAGCAGTTAACAGGATTGTCGCTAACATATTTAGCTCCTGGAGGTTTCAAGACTGACACCCTTCCGTAAATTATTTCTGGATTTGTTTGTGGTTTGTTAATGGTTTTATCGGCTAGATAAAGATAAGTTTGTAGTCAAATTGAAATTGTCTTAAGAGCTCAGTTTGGTTACAAATATATTTATTTTAAGCATCTCAAGAGCCATGTATTTGCTTGAAGTTATTGGTCGTGTTGTCAATTTAGTCGGTCGTTTGTCTTATGGGTTTAATAATATCTTGTACATATTTTGAGTTACATTTCATAAATCAAAGTTTGAAACTTCGTATTATGTACTTTAAATAGTGCGCTTATTGCTTATTGATGTTGGGTACATAGTTAAGAGCGAGAGACCTTTCTTTTGCAGCTGATAAGGCTGCTGATGTCAAAGTAAATATTAAATCAAATAAGTAAATAAGTTCTACTCTGTCGTCATTTTGTGTGAATAAGGACGAGTCTCTAGGAATATCAACTATCACTATATGGAGAGGTGGATGACAGATTCAATCTCTTGATGACAAACTGTTGAATAATATTGAAATGAATAAATGAAATTGAATAAGTAGAAATAGTAATCTACCTACCTAAGTGTTTGTGACCCAGACATTGGATATTTCTTTTTTCTGCGAATGATATCTAATCTCTTGATGACAAACCGTTGGGAGGGTGGGCGCGATGCACTCAGATTATTAAGTGTGGGCAAGTAGGTGGGTAGGCATAGCACTCAGATTATTTTGTATTATCTGCGAATGTCAACTATTACTAAATTAAAATAAAATAACGTGGGCGAAAGATTCCATCTCTTGATGACAAAGTGTAGGATGTGTAGGCTTGATAACAAACTGTTGTGTGAGTAGATTGAAATCCACCCAAGTATTCGTAGTTTGAATTCGCAGAAATTGAAAAATTTTCTTTTCTGCAAATGAACCAAAAAAATAAGCATAGATGTATTTTTATTTCCAGAGCATGAATGTTGAAACGGCAATTTTTCTTTTGATGCCATAAAGGTACACATTAATATAATAAGAGATTAAGGATTTTGCTATTACTTATAATGATTAGTAGTGGTTGTTTTGCTGACTAGAATTTGCTGTATTAAAATATTTGCAGGTTTCAGTGATCTTTTTAGACTATCAGTGTTTGATCTAGCACTATTTGAAACGCGGGAATTCAAAAGGCGGCATGTGAACATGTGTTACGGCTTCACTAGGAGTTTCAACTTGCTGAAGTGCATTTAATTTTGTAATTTGTTTTTTCTAGTGAGTTCTAAAAATGAGTGACATCAATTTTGAACAATCAGGTTTTGCTTTTGACTTAGACAAAGAGCAACGGAAACGGTCTTCTTTAGCAGTTCTTTCCGCAAAAAAAATTAAAAAAGCCAGTTTAGTTTTATTACTTAATTTACACACTCATATTCTTATATCTTTAAAAAGTTTTTTGTTTAGAATTAGAGTTCTTCTTAAAGACTAGCAAATGTTGGACTAGAAGGTGCATAAAAAACAAATAAATCTTCTTGGAATCAGCTTAAGAGGAGAATTTTGATTGATGCATTTTTTGTCTGATTTTCCGTTGTCTCTGTATAGAATGTCTCTTTGCAAGCGCTAGGGGTGCTCGGGGGATGAGCGGGAGTCTGCATTTGAGAAACAGGTACTTTGCGTTGAGCTTTTGTAGAAGATTGACTTGCGTTTAGCTTAAGAAAAGCTGGGTAGCTTTTATAACTTGTGGTGTGCGGCGCATGTCGCATGTCCTGACTCTTTTCTAAATTTGCAAATGAAACTGGGATGGACTCCAGCGCATTTGACGCATACGTAAGGGAAATTGCATCTACATGCCGTGTGGTTATAACGCTAGTAACGATAGCATTGCAATGTATTCCCGAATCTGCAGTTGTACACTAACTATGAGGTTACACAATTTTAAGAGAGAGACATGATCTTTTGACTGGTTGCTTTTTGGGGCTATACTTTTAGAATAGTATTGGGGTTTTGACATCTTATTGATGGTGGTCTATACCCTGGCTTTTTACGTACAGCATCATTTTACATAGGGTTTTCTCGTGGACGTCGATCTTTTCGGTTTAGTTCTTTACCACGGACAAGATGTAGGTTTTAAGGGCGTCTTTATGGCATGTTTCTTGATGAGTTTTTTTTTAGCTGAGGGAGTTCGGTGTTAGTGGCGTTTTTTGTCGTCATTGTTGTCTATACTGAAAGAAATTTTTGCAATATTCAATTTTTAAATTAATTAATTTTTGAATTAACTAATCAAAATTAAATTAATGGTTTTATAATTGATTGGTGACTCATTTGCAATAGGAATTGAGTAGTATAAGGGCCACTCTGTGCTGGGAAAAAAGTGTATGTTAATAGCATTGGTAGCTCCGCCCCCTTTCCAAGATGGCGGCGCTCGCAACGCTCGGCGTGAGCTCTTATCAGCTGTTATCAGCGACTTTCTGTTTATGCAAATTTTCCATAAGAACTAATGAGTGCGAGTAATACGAAAGAGTGGGATGGAGAAGTATGACGTAATGCTTGTATGAACATGTATACAGGGTGTTCAAAAGACTTTGTACATACAGGGTGCGTCAAAAATAAATGCAAGATGGCGACCGGAAGTGGTTATCTTTATTCCAAAATAAAAAATGGCGACCGGATGTACGACTTCCGGTGCTGCAAATAGGGCCTTCATTGTACTCAAATGAAAGCGCTCGATGCGTACGTTACGAAAATAAAATAAAAAGTTCCACTTGACCTGCTCCTAAGCGCTAAAAATACAAAAACGTGTGTATGCGTGTTAACAGCATCCGTACTAATTACTCAGCGTTGGCGCCGGCGCTAACGTTAGCGCCGGCGCTGGCGCCAGCGCGAGCGTCGGAGCCGGCGGCGCGGGGGCACGATTTAGCAGTATCAAACAAAAATTTAGCAAGATAAAATTTAAATTTTAATAACATTTAAGAATTTAATTAATATGATTTAATATTGAAAGTTTCATTATATATATTAAAAGTATATCATAGCATATGGTCTTACAGTGTGGGTTAGGTTTTAATTTGCAAATTGTTTTTATAGTATTGTAAATGATTATTTTGTAAAATGTTGTAATATGTGTAAATTTTAAAGTGTTTTAACTTATAACTACATTTTAATTTTTAATTTTAATTTTTAAATTGACTTTTTATATCTAAATTGTATTTTTGTCGAATTGAATAAACATTATTATTATTATATTATTATTATATATTTAATTTGTACTTGCCTTTAATTTTATTTGCTCCGTAGAAAATATAAACAACCCTCCTAAATTAAAACGAAGAATAAAAAGTGATTGTAATCATAAAAATACAACAATACATAATTATAAAACAATAGAAATTTATTATTTAATTTTAATATGTAACATGTTAACTGTTATTAATTACACGTGTCTGAGACGAGGCGGCGTAGGTAAAAGTAGAAATCTGAAAATAAAAATATTATAAATAATTTTACTATTCTTTAATATAGGAAATAAATTCAAACTTACTATTGCAAATCTTTAATTTCGAAAGTTGGAACGTCTCGGCCATGCATCTTGCGGATTTCTTTAATCCATAAGATTTTTTTCCCCGTGTGATGCTGGTTGAAGTCAGTCATGGCTTCCTCGGTGAAAAACTCATTAATTCGGCGAGGCATCCAGACATCGAAGTCGCCCAAGTCTAGAAGAATTGTTCTACCGTACATAGTTGATCGTTCATACACCGCTTGTATGATATACGGATGTTCAATTTTTAACTCTGATAGACGAACGCACTCTTTTATTGTGGTTACTTTGTTTAATTCGGAGAAATTCATCGTTGCGATGTGTATTGTTCGATTGTTTGTTTGTAATTAAATATTTTAACATTTGCACACTTCAGAAACTGCATTGTTTTAACGTATTTGATAAAGTAACCGCAGGTACTTCCTATTGTAGATTAAGACATTTATAATTGCGTGTGAAATGTGCGAGTGAAAACAAAGCAAGGTTATTCAATCACTTCCTAAATGTAGATTAAAGCGACTTTAATTACAAATAAAATTAGAAATTAGTTTATACATAAATGTTATTTTTATTAAAAATATTTTATTAAATAGCTACTAAAACTACGTAAAACCGTAAGGCAAAGAATCGTAATTATTATATCTTTTTCTCTTTGTAAAATTATTACTAAATGTTTTTGTAGAACGTTTAGTAATAATTTCATGAGATGTACTACGCCGAAATTCTGTAAAAGATATTAAAATATTATTAGGTTCATTATTTAAAATCATATCACGCATAACGTCAAAGTTTATTAATTGAGCTGTTTTATAATTTAACCGAATTCCTTTTACTTTACATATAAAATTATAACTGTTGGTATTTGGAGAAAAAATTTTGTAAGCATACATTTTTGGTCCACCTGACACAAATTCTACGATATAAGCCTCACTCCCATAATCCTGTAATTCGTTAGTTAAATCGCCGAGAAAATTTCCTAACGGTAAATCGTGTTCATTTTCCCGAGATATGTATAGAACCGAGTCTGTATCATAATATAATACGCGTCTATCTAATACTTCTAAGTATGAGTATAGTTTCAAACGAGCCTGAGCGGTGACGTAAGCCGCTATTACCACATTAACAGTAGGCAGTGTGTCAGCATCATCTTCATTATGTTGCCAATTTAAAATAAGTGTGTCATCATTAATTTCTTCTATATGATTAACTTCCACAAATGGTAAAGATAGAATATTAAATAATTCTCTTGAGGAGTGAATTATTTGTGTTTTGGGTAGATTTTCACGCTGTCCAAATTTGCCCCAGAATGAATTTAATATTAATTTAGCTAATGAACGTTTTCCTGCGTTTTTTTCTATTTTATCTTTCTCTAATAGTACACCTTCTTTTTGGTAATATGTCTGTATATACTCGTCTATATTATTACAATTTAAAGGATAACCTGACGCCTCCTGTTTCATTTTCAAAAAAGTATCTATAAATTTAGCAAATAATCCCGATTCATTTTTGTCTCTATCATATTGACAAGTTTCATATTCCCAGAACTCGTATATTTTTATTATTTTATAACCCTTTTCTACGGCTTTTCTTATTTCATCTACCACCCAAGTACCTACTAGAGCACGTTCTAAATCATTATGTACGCACTCAATAGCATGTTCTATTCCGCATGAATAACATAATAAAAATAACAGTTTGTTGTGCATTTTACAAGGTAAAACAGGATGATATAAGTTTTTAGGTGGCAATATTTTACATTTTATAAGACCTTCAACAATATTTATATCTAACGCATTACATTCATCTCCTAAATATATTTTGGGGTGACCAATTGGAAATTTTCCATATTTACATATAAAGGGGTACAATGAACAAACATCAACGTTTCTAATTTTTTCATTTGATTTTATTTTATAAAACAGTTTGGTATTCCCTGTTCGTCCGCCATAAAATGCATTCCGAGGGTTTAAGGGTTCTATTTCTAGCACGGAGTGATCATTTAATTCGGGATTTAATTTTAATATACCTCTAAACTCACATTCCCACATTTCAATTAAGTTATAACCCCAAGATTTTAATTTTTCACTTCTGCTAATTGTTTTTTCATATCGAGCATTCATTGTGTCATAATGTTTATCAGAAAGTTCACTGTCGCGCTTAGTGGGGAAACAATATTTACAACCGTGATAATAACAGCCGTAAAACTCAAAAATTTCATTTGTTTCTTTAAGAAAGCCGTCTACTTTAAACCCTTTAATACATTTTTCTCTGCCTCTACCAGCGTGTGATATCTGTTTGTTCCTTTTTTTCTCTTCATATATTAACCATTTTATAGCTATACGAGATTGATTATCTCTCCAGCGATAACCCTTGATTGGTATAATACCAATAATATTAGGTTTTAAAAAAACACGACGAAACATTAAATTACATGCAGATGCAATAGTGACCGATTCTGTAAAAGGACAAACTTCACACTCATTAATAAACATTTTTCTAAATATTAAACAGGTTTCTTTTAAAATCCGTACGTCGCTTACGCAATATTTTAGAATTTCTTTTGACATTTCAAAATAATCATTTTTGTGTTCATTGTACCATTTTAAAAACTTTTCTCTGTTTTGCGGCATCATGTTTTCTGAATCGTAAAATTTTATATTTGGTGTATTTCCAATATATGATTGATTTTCAAAGGTGTTAAATAAATAAGGAAAATAACCTTTTTCAAATTCATCACCTAAATCAAAGGCTTTCGGTAATTCAGATAGTGGCATAGGAAAGTAATTTAACGAATCTATAAAACGTATATTTGATAGCTCAATTAATAAAATTTTTGAACCTCTCATTATTAATTTTGGATTTAAAGAAGTTTCGGTTACTATAAAATTTAATATAAATTGAGCATCAAACGCTTGTGCATTATGTGCAATACATATTATTTTTTTAAATTTTTTGTTATAGTCTAATAATATTTTAAAAAAATCTTTAACAATTTCTTTACCGTTTAAATGTTTTTCTCTGTAATTGCAATTTTGACAAAACACTAATGTTTTTTCTGAAATACATATATCGCATACTGAATTAATAACGCAAAGATTAGGAAATTGTTTGCCATTTTCTAATTCAACTGTTTCAAAATCGTAAAACAAATACAAAAATTTTTTATCTATCGGTTTTCTTGTATCTACTTTCATAAAACAATTGTGATTTTCGTTCTCGTAACTACGACATATTTTACAAAAATCTTCATCGCATTTATGTTCATTTTGCTTAACAGTGTTTATAATTTTACAGCATTCATTACATTTTTTTAATTTCTGACATGTAGATATATATTTTAAACTTTTCATTAAATGATTATCATAACATTCTTTACCTGGAAATACACGGTTACATTCATCACATGTTATCCAATTATCTGTAATACTGCATTTTGAACTTAGATGACAGTAACTACATTTTTTATTACATATATGGGCGTTCTTATTATTATAGGGTTTAAAACAGCCTTCGCAAAAGTAACGACACACAAATGCAGCTGTTAAACTAGTTATTACACTATAATGATGTTTATAAAACAATAGGTTAATTCTGGCGCAATCACTAGATTTTGTGTCATCACTGAATATAACATTTCTTCCTTTTGATCCATATTCATAAACCGTTAATTTAAAATCATTCAAATGTTTTTGTATTTTTTTTAACTCGTTTATCCCCGCACCCTCATCAGGTATAATTAACTCTGTTTGTTCTAGTAATTCTTTGGATTTAATATCTAAAATATTACCAACGTTTTTAATAATTTGTTTAAAATTGTCTACTTTTGTTCTATGAGCTATAGCAATTACAATGGCTCTTAGTAAACACAAATTATCGGTGTTATTTATAGATATGATTCCTTTTCTTTTTTTACATTCTTCTTCAAAACTGGCAAAGTTTAAGGACTTGACACGTCCGCGTCCTTCTGGTAGTTTGATACTAGTTGCAGTGATTCTAAATTTATCAGTATGCAAACCACTAGCATTACTTTGAAAAATTGCCGATAAAACAAACCATATATCATCTACAGTAATAATAGATGCACGACGAAATGATAAGTATCCTGGTTGTTTTTCTTTGAAATTTTCTGAAGTAAATGTAAATCCAACTAAGTCGGTAGGCTCCAATTCACTACATATATGTTTAATTACTCCATCTATGGCATCTTTAATCCATTGCACATCATTTTCTAAAGGTGGAATGTCTTTAATTTTAAACACAACATTTTTACCACTTAATTTAAATTTAGGTAGGTGTTTTGAATATTCTTGAATAATTTCAAAACGTTCCATTGTAAAATATATATACACACTAAATTTAAGCGTTTAGACTTGTCGTTTATATAGTCTTATCAACCTATTCCAAATTGCGGTTTCCTGGTAAGAATTAATAATTTGAAAACATATTTTACACGAATAAACTTTTTTTATAAAACTTTTGTTTAATGAATCTTGTTTTATTTCGAACACATTTTTTTAAAGAACACATATCAAAAAAATCAGTACTTAATGTACGGATGTACTGATAGTATTCTTCGATATTGTCGACTTGAATAATTTTTTTTAAAATTTCATTTATCTTAAAATATTTTTGTTGGATCAAATCAAAAATATCAATTTCTCCAATTTCTATAAAAATATTATATATAATATCTTCTGATAGTTTTAGATAATCAAAGGTTATGTTATCATTTAATGCTCTACTAAATAATATCCAATGTTTTTTTTCTTGTTCCTCTGTCACTATTAGATATAGATACTCTGGAGATGCACTTTTTCCGAGCCATCTATTTAAAGTTGGACATAACGCACCTTGCTGGAATTCAATTACTTTCTGACGTAAACCGTACATTGTGTATAAAAATATTCTAATAACTAAATAACGAAATCTTGTATAAAATATTATATATGCAATAAATTGCATTAATCACCTTACATTTCCTGTGTGTGTCTCAAATCACAATCTTATAGATTAATTTCAAATATGCGCTTATCATTTGTTGAAGGTTGTATTGTGGCGAGGAACAGCAACTCAACTAAATGAACATATATACAGGGTGTTCGAAAAACTTTGTTAGCGACCGTATAACGACTTCCGGTGCTGCAAATAGGGCCTTCATTGTACTCAAATGAAAGCGCTTGTCGTGTAGGTTGCGAATCTGAAATAAAAATTGACACTTGACCTGCTCCCAAGCACACCAAATGCGAAATATAGGGAGAGAGAATAATAATATATGAAACGGAAACAAAATGGGGAGGGGTACAAATAGCAAATGTGTAGATTTAGTTGTCTAGGAATAACCAAATCTTTAGTTTATTACTGGCAATAGAGTAGTATACATCATGTCTGTCGACTCAAATTTTTTCGAAGAAATTCTCGAAGATTTTGAAAGTTTTTTACACCAAGAATCGCGTTTAATTAATGAAGTAAAATATGCTCTCAATAAAAATAAAACAGTTAATGTGTCGGTTGGGTTAAGCCCTAACAGAGGGTTTTATCACTGTGTAAAATTATCAATGCAACAGAAAAACATTTCGTTTATACAAGACGAATGGAATAAAGTTATTCAATTTAAGGAAGAAATTGGTGATTATCTCAGGTTAAAGAGAAAACCACAACTCGGTGGACAAAAGCGAAAACGAGTTTGTAAAACTTGCAATCAAAAGATAAAGAACAACGATGTCGATGAAGTGAAAGAACCATGTAAAACTATAGAGGTAAAATAGTTGTGATTTTTTAATTTAATTAGTAATTAATTTAAATATAATTATTTACAGGTGTTCGAAAATTGTAAATTGTATTTTGAAGATGTGTGTAAAAGGCAAAAGGTTGTTGTTGTTGAAAAAAATGACATAAAAATTTCTTTAGATCGACATTGTTTTGATACATTATGTAAATTGATTGAATTGATAGATTTACGAATGAACAGATTAAGTCAATTACGTTTTTTTGATTTTTTTAATCAGTGTTTGTCGGAAGTTAATATGCTCATTACTTCAGATACTACCGATATAGAAAAAGAAAATTTAATCAAGCAAGTGGCATTGCAGAACGAATCGTCGTATTACGAAAACAGAGAGAGTCTTTTTGAAGTGTTAGTGTTCAACTTTTCGGATGTGTTAAAGCATTTAGCTTCTTTTAATTAAAATGAAATCAGTTCCATTTAAGATTTCAAAAAGCAAACAGCAATGGTGGTGTCAAGAACGTCCTCCATTAAACGACTCCATTTAAGAAATCGTCAACAACTAAACTATCAATTGGATCGTCTACTGCAGCAAATTATAAATGTTAAAAAAATTATTTGTGATTATGAATTGCAAAAGCAACTGTGTGCAAAACTCGACGGGATGCAGCTCCGCTGAAATTAGCAAAGTCGAAATAAGATTATTTGAAAATATAAATAAAGCCATTGAATTGTATGATGAATACAAGTTAACTGGTGAATACGTAAAATATCTACCAGAAAAATATTTACGATCGCTATATGGACTAAATTTGGAAAGATTGTGGGACTTCCTGCCTGAAAAATGTAAGAGTGATTTATATTTCCAAATAAGACTTCCCTGTCATAAGCATTACAACCTTCCAACCGATGAGGACCACATAGACGGACCACCTCCACCCATAAAAAACTGTTTTAGATGCATCGCAGAAAAGTGTATCTGCAAAAAGTGTCAAGATTACCGATCAACTAGAGAAAATGCCAAAAGTATCGAAAAATGAATAGCACCGCATTCATACTATTATCAACTTTGCTTAATGGAACTTTGTTTATCACAAAACCCAAAGATGCCAGACAATGCTACATAACCGCCAGCGATAGAGAAATCAATGATAGTTGGCCTTCGGAATGGAAAATGATGTACCTTGATAATAACACTAACCCAAGAACATTTAAAATTAACGTCAGCACGATCCCTGGAGTGTCAAATGCGATTAATGCAACTTTTATGTTCCTCGATAAAAACCGCAGTGTAATAATTGTTTCAAATCAATTAATAATGGACAATGTTGTAAATAATGATAAAAATGTAATTTTGATTTTAGAAATTATACTGATGCTTACTAATGTTATTATATTTTCTTATGTGCTTTATAAATTATATAAAAAGTATGTTTACAAAAACTAAATAAAAACAATATTATAATAAACAGCTTTTTATTTCTTTATTTCAAACATTTTACAGGTTATAAATAAATTACATCATAAAGGTAAGTCATTCCAAATTTGTTAGCTTTATCAAAAGTGATTTGAGTTGTTGTTATTTAAATATCCTCTTCGTAATTATCAGAGTTACTGAAATCAAATTTATCGGATACTAATGTTTGCAAAAGTTTTTGAAGTTGCAGTAGCAGTCCCTCATTTGGACATTGTATTCCAAATATTGTAAGTTCAATATTACCAACGCGGGTAATTGTATTAGAAAACTCGTTATATTCATAAAACATATTTTTTTTGAAAAAATACAAACGGCCGTTGGAAAATCGAAAAACTGAATCTATTTTTGAGGGAATTCCCCCAAAATCATCGATTATGGTACCAACGGCTTTTCTGTGATAATTACACTCATCAACTTGTAAATAATATCCATCATCGTAAAATACAAATGTTTTACCGCTATTTGAATTTACAATTCCAGTAATATTAGCTTCCGTATTAGGTCTCCAAATGGCTGTACTTTTTGTATGACTTAATTGAAATGCGGGGAAATTAATAAAATACATTTTTTTATCAACAATTATAACAATTTGATCGTTAAGACTTTGATAAATGCCAGTAATTTTAGTAAAATTATGAGGTAAAAACGGAAACCATTTTGTGATCAGTTCAGGACGTTTATATGTATTGTAACGGCATAATTCCCGGGGAGTTGCAGTCGTTGGAATTCCTAAAATCAAAAATAGGGATTAGTGGTATGCAACCAAGTATACACTATGGTTGAATGAAAATTATGTTGGGGTGAATTAATATCTGTATTTTGATTTTTAAATTAGTATCTAACTACTTTATAATTAAGTTATGTTGTGGTTTTATAAATATTTAATACTCACATGTTTCCTGTGCTGGTCCTTGCTGTGGATTTAGTGTCAATCCTGGACTGGCCCCGATCATCTCGGTTTTAATCTAAAAACAAGTTGCGATTAGTTTATTTTAATGTAATTGTTATTAATTGTTAATCGAGGAAGGTTGTATTATGCTGTAGATTGCATGGGAGAGTGCGAATAGGGATTTGATTAATTGTTTAGTTTGAGTATGATTGCGGTTACGATGATGGGTTTTATTCACCTCGGGTAGTGTTATTAGTAGGATTTTGGATATCGTTAGAGTTAATTATTGTGAATACTACTCAAGGGAAGAATTACCACTTTGTTAGAGACTGGGGGAGTTGTTATTTTGGGATATCAAGTAATTGTTGTTGTGTAGTGATTCGAGGTTAGGTGGTTCAATTCTGCAAGGATGATTTCTCAGGGGCAAGGAAGTTACAGTAAGTAGTTGGGACGATTTATAATGTTAATTTATTAATTTGAATTGCTGTACTTACTTGTGGTTATTATTCCACTTTGTTGTCACTTTCCACTTGACACCTGTCAGCCATCTTCTGATCACATTGTTCAGCGCATATGGGTTTGGCGCAAGATTTGAATTTCACCTAATTAGAATCATCTGCGCATCGGTCTGATTGGCCAGACGCTATGCTTCACGGAGAATGAGATTCATTCCTTTTCCGGTCGTTGAGGTGTCGTGGTGTGGTGTTGTAGCAGTGGCGAGTATTCTGAGAGGATATGTAAATCCTTAGGCATCGTGGCCTGATTTATATACTCGCCGTTTAAACTGCATTGAGTGGTGATATATTGTGTTTGGTGTTACCCGCAAAGGGGTATTTTTGGGATTTATCGTATATACCACAACCGCATGGCGGATTTGTCACCCACCCGCATCTCTTAGCTGGAAGTTATCTAATAAGGATTGTAGGACCGTATTAAAATCTCAGGTTGGTTTAGTGTTTATTTTCTCTTGTTTTTATTGCTTTCTGGGGTTTGCAGAATTATTTGTAATTCTGGTTTTGTATGGCATGTTTTAGGTTCTTACTACGGGCGTTCTGGTTTATTTTTTTTAACGTTCCCGTACGGTCACCTCGCTGCTGTATCTATCGCAGGTGCGAGAGACCCCTCTTGACGTTCCGCATAGGACGTGCTGGAAGAATACAGAAGTGTGTGTTCAAGCGTGAGGCCGTTGATGTTCCCAAGTCTCATATCCTGCTCCCAATTGAAGTGATTGGTTTGGTTAATTTGAAGAATACAGAAGTGTGTGCAAGCGTGAGGCCGCTGGTGTTCCCAAGTCTCACATCCTGCCAATTGAAGTGTAGTGGCTTATTTCCCAGAGTCCAGAAGAATTTAACAGGAAGAAGTCAACCACGTGATATCGACAGCCTTTATAATTATTGTTTTTTTTTTGTGTGCAATGCATATTTGATTTGTGCCTTCTACCACTTGGTGTAAGGCAGAGCAAGATAACTGTGGGCTGTGAAATTTATTATTTTGTTTATTTTCGGGCGTACTAATATTTGCCTTACAGGATCTTTGGACGGGGATAGCGCTATGCCTGGACAGGGACCCAAACCGTGAGTACTCCTCTTTCTTTTTATGTATATAAATATACCGATATTTTGAATTAAAATTTCACGGCTTATTTACCGCTCACGTATTGTGTTATGTTCATTGTTTAAAGATATTATAGGCTTTGGTTGATACTTCGGTAGCACGGTTGTTCGATTTCTGTAGATCGATGTTTGTGAATAAGTTGGATACTGTTGAACTTTACATTTAATTTAACTTGTCAATGGCAGATTGGCCTAATCTGTTGTAAATACTTTTTTTGAACAATCCAATAAATTGGGTGTATTTGTACCTGTATTTTTGCATTTACCTTTTTTTTTTTTTTTTTTTTTTTTGCATTTACCTTTTTGTGTTCATTTAATTTTGTACATTTATAGATGTTCCTCACTCGAACATTAATGTGCCGAATGTAATTAAATTATATTAGCTTCTTCTACATTTGATATCCGCATACGCCTTTGTGTCTAACTTTTTGGTATCGGGTTCTACCTTTAGGAGGTGTGGCCAAATACAGGGTGGACTTCATAGAAAGATCCCGTGGCGCTCACAACTTACCACCCCCGTCTCCACTGAGCTACGACGGTAAGTGAAACCCTGTCCGCCTCTTACCCGCACAAAAGGGCGTTGATTATCAAATCGAAGGTTGCTGTTTTGGTAGCGTTACAACTGGCGCCAGTTGTAACGCTACCAAAACAGCAACCTTCGATTTGATAATCAACGCCCTTTTGTGCGGGTAAGAGGCGGACAGGGTTTCACTTACCGTCGTAGCTCAGTGGAGACGGGGGTGGTAAGTTGTGAGCGCCACGGGATCTTTCTATGAAGTCCACCCTGTATTTGGCCACACCTCCTAAAGGTAGAACCCGATACCAAAAAGTTAGACACAAAGGCGTATGCGGATATCAAATGTAGAAGAAGCTAATATAATTTAATTACATTCGGCACATTAATGTTCGAGTGAGGAACATCTATAAATGTACAAAATTAAATGAACACAAAAAGGTAAATGCAAAAAAAAAAAAAAAAAAAAAAAGGTAAATGCAAAAATACAGGTACAAATACACCCAATTTATTGGATTGTTCAAAAAAAGTATTTACAACAGATTAGGCCAATCTGCCATTGACAAGTTAAATTAAATGTAAAGTTCAACAGTATCCAACTTATTCACAAACATCGATCTACAGAAATCGAACAACCGTGCTACCGAAGTATCAACCAAAGCCTATAATATCTTTAAACAATGAACATAACACAATACGTGAGCGGTAAATAAGCCGTGAAATTTTAATTCAAAATATCGGTATATTTATATACATAAAAAGAAAGAGGAGTACTCACGGTTTGGGTCCCTGTCCAGGCATAGCGCTATCCCCGTCCAAAGATCCTGTAAGGCAAATATTAGTACGCCCGAAAATAAACAAAATAATAAATTTCACAGCCCACAGTTATCTTGCTCTGCCTTACACCAAGTGGTAGAAGGCACAAATCAAATATGCATTGCACACAAAAAAAAAACAATAATTATAAAGGCTGTCGATATCACGTGGTTGACTTCTTCCTGTTAAATTCTTCTGGACTCTGGGAAATAAGCCACTACACTTCAATTGGCAGGATGTGAGACTTGGGAACACCAGCGGCCTCACGCTTGCACACACTTCTGTATTCTTCAAATTAACCAAACCAATCACTTCAATTGGGAGCAGGATATGAGACTTGGGAACATCAACGGCCTCACGCTTGAACACACACTTCTGTATTCTTCCAGCACGTCCTATGCGGAACGTCAAGAGGGGTCTCTCGCACCTGCGATAGATACAGCAGCGAGGTGACCGTACGGGAACGTTAAAAAAAATAAACCAGAACGCCCGTAGTAAGAACCTAAAACATGCCATACAAAACCAGAATTACAAATAATTCTGCAAACCCCAGAAAGCAATAAAAACAAGAGAAAATAAACACTAAACCAACCTGAGATTTTAATACGGTCCTACAATCCTTATTAGATAACTTCCAGCTAAGAGATGCGGGTGGGTGACAAATCCGCCATGCGGTTGTGGTATATACGATAAATCCCAAAAATACCCCTTTGCGGGTAACACCAAACACAATATATCACCACTCAATGCAGTTTAAACGGCGAGTATATAAATCAGGCCACGATGCCTAAGGATTTACATATCCTCTCAGAATACTCGCCACTGCTACAACACCACACCACGACACCTCAACGACCGGAAAAGGAATGAATCTCATTCTCCGTGAAGCATAGCGTCTGGCCAATCAGACCGATGCGCAGATGATTCTAATTAGGTGAAATTCAAATCTTGCGCCAAACCCATATGCGCTGAACAATGTGATCAGAAGATGGCTGACAGGTGTCAAGTGGAAAGTGACAACAAAGTGGAATAATAACCACAAGTAAGTACAGCAATTCAAATTAATAAATTAACATTATAAATCGTCCCAACTACTTACTGTAACTTCCTTGCCCCTGAGAAATCATCCTTGCAGAATTGAACCACCTAACCTCGAATCACTACACAACAACAATTACTTGATATCCCAAAATAACAACTCCCCCAGTCTCTAACAAAGTGGTAATTCTTCCCTTGAGTAGTATTCACAATAATTAACTCTAACGATATCCAAAATCCTACTAATAACACTACCCGAGGTGAATAAAACCCATCATCGTAACCGCAATCATACTCAAACTAAACAATTAATCAAATCCCTATTCGCACTCTCCCATGCAATCTACAGCATAATACAACCTTCCTCGATTAACAATTAATAACAATTACATTAAAATAAACTAATCGCAACTTGTTTTTAGATTAAAACCGAGATGATCGGGGCCAGTCCAGGATTGACACTAAATCCACAGCAAGGACCAGCACAGGAAACATGTGAGTATTAAATATTTATAAAACCACAACATAACTTAATTATAAAGTAGTTAGATACTAATTTAAAAATCAAAATACAGATATTAATTCACCCCAACATAATTTTCATTCAACCATAGTGTATACTTGGTTGCATACCACTAATCCCTATTTTTGATTTTAGGAATTCCAACGACTGCAACTCCCCGGGAATTATGCCGTTACAAATCCCCCCCTTACTTCCCCGAGGAAAACTTTCCACAAAAGTTTTCCGAGAAAACGTAATTGTAAGGCACTAAAATCAAATAGACCTAAATTTAAGCAGAGCCTCAACATGCCTCTACCTTAACGCACACATACAAAAAAAATAACCCCCAAAAAAAAGAAAATAACCCACAAAAAAAAGAAAATAACCCACAGAAAGTAAAACAGAACCAATTATACCTGAGTGGTGTAGACATTAAGCAGCCCAAAAGAGAAAAGAGAAGAGTTGACCACAGACAGTCGAAGAAAGAGTACCTAAAGTAGCGTACCAAAAAAATACCGTAGTCCAACATTCCTCCCCTAGCCTAAAGACTTCTTTGACACCTTCCCTCGGGGCTGAAGCTCGGTGAATGTTGGTCGGCGAAAGGAAGAAGGAAAAGAAATTAGGAAGCTGCCAATGTCCGCCATTCAACGTCACGCCCAAACGTACCAAATCCTAATCATGTCCGTCCGCCAAAATTCGTCATAATTGAGGTATGTGGGTGTCTCCCCATACCCCCGTGCCGAAAAATAAAGCTGGGCACTATCGCCCACCAAAACACAAACCAACGACACAAACCATACAGACAAACACACACACAGAAATGTTGCTATTGGAGAAACCAAAGATGTTAAGCGCAACCGTAGGGTCATTCAGGGGACTCTTACCCCACGCAGAATCACAGTTACCCTATTCTTTTGCCGGGGTCAACACAGCTATCTCGATTAGTGACTCAAAAAAGGCTTTAAGTCCTTAGCGTGCCAAACTCCACGCGATTTTCCCATCTCATCCACTAAGTCATACGTCCATAGGGACAATTTCTTCTTCACGGTGTAAGGTCCAACAAACTTTCTACCCAGTTTTGCCGAATAATACTGTCCTGCGTCGGAGAGCATCATATTCCTTCTGAGTACTTGATCCCCTTCGTAAAATTCGTCGGGTCTACGGCGGAGGTCATAGTACTTTTTATTCTTCTCATGGGCTTGTCTTAAACGATTCTCCACTTTCTTAAAAAATTCCGGAAATATTTCTGACCGGGCCACCACATTGGCGCGATCAAAATGAACATTCTCCAATTCTGTACGCAAGGCGAAATTGGTACCCTTCAAAACTTGTTCTCGCCCAAAATTAAGAAAATAAGGCGTAAATCCAGTTGTTTCGTGCCGCGCTGTACGAATGGCACACGCTATTTTTGGCAACTCCTTATCCCACAGGCGTTGGTTGTCCCCGATATAGGAAACAAGCATCGACTTCAAGACGCGATTCACCCTCTCCGTAGGATTTGCTTGGGGGTGGTAGGCCGCATTGTAACGACATTGCACACCATAAGTGGCACAGGATTCCTTAAACAAACGGCTAGTGAATTGTTTTCCGTTATCAGTAAGAATCAATTGAGGAGCGCCGTAAACTAAATAGACCTCGTTCTCCAGTCTTTTGACAACCTCCTGGGCTATAGCCCTCTTTAAAGGAAAGAACAGGGAATATTTTGAAAAATAATCCGACACAACAAAAATATACATGTTCCCGGACATTGATCGAGGAAATGGACCAACCAAATCCGCACTTATCATCTGCCACGGACGGGAAACCTTAGGTTGTGACAACATAAAACCCAAGGGTTTCCGGGCATCACCCTTTACACGTTGACAGACGTCACAACGTCTAACGTATCGAGTCACGTCGCATCGTAATTTAGGCCAGAAATACTGATAAGCTATTCTATGAAAGGTTTTGTAAACACCCAAGTGACCTGCGGTAGGTACATCGTGACAATTTCGAAGAACCTCTTCTCGTTTCTCCTTAGGAACTACCACCTTCCAGTCCTCCCCGGTATCCTGTAGGACCGGATAGGTAGGCTTCACGTGCTTATACAACACATAACCTTCAACACGCCAATCGGGGTAATGCAAAGGGTTTGACTTCACCTTATGTATCATCTGAAGATACCATTTGTCCGAAATCTCAGTCACTACAATTTCTTCACATTTCGGGACGCCTCGAGAAAGATAATCTGGGACCACATGATCTTTTCCTCGGCGATGGATAACAGTAAAGTTAAATTGTTGAAGTCTCACAGCCCAACGAGAAAGTCGCCCTTGGGGATCGTGCAAGTTATTCAACCACACAAGCGAGTGATGATCGGTTATTACCGAAAAGACTGAACCCTCCAAATACGGCCGCAATTTTTCAATGGCCCAAATCACTGCCAAACATTCACGCTCCGTAGTATGGTACTTTCGTTCACATGAGCTCAAGGTGCGGCTCAGGTAACAAATTACTTGCTCACCCTCCGGATATTCTTGGCTTAACACTGCCCCAATACCGTAATCACTTGCATCAGTTTGCAGTACGAAAGGACGATCAAAATCAGGACAGCGCAGAATTGGAGCCGTCACCAGCGCACTTTTTAGGTTATCAAAAGTTTTCTGACACTCTTCCGACCAGTGAAACTTTTGGTGTTTCTTCAACAGCGTGAACAAAGGAGATAAGGTAGTAGAGAAAGCGGGTAAAAATTTTTTATACCAAGAAACCATTCCAACAAAACTGCGGACTTGTTTGACTGTAGAAGGAGGTGGCAGTTCTAAGATCGCTTTCACCTTGTCTCCGTCTACCCGAATACCTCTCGCATCAACTACGTAGCCTAAGTATTTGAGTTCTGGCCTACAAAACTGGCACTTCTCTTTGCTCAAGGTTAGGCCCGCTTCCCGCAACCTTCGGAAAACTTCTTTCAACACCCGACAGTGTTCCTCAAAAGTAGATGAAATAACAATAATGTCGTCGAGGTACACGAACACATTTTCCTCCAGCTCGGCTCCCAATACATTATCTATCAGCCTCTGCCACGTTGCTGGGGCATTATGTAAACCAAAAGGCATGCGCGTAAAACGAAATAAGCCCCTCCCGGGCACGGTAAAACTGAGAAAATTCTTTGAGTTCTCGGCTACTGGCACTTGCCAATAGGCGGACTTGATATCAAGTGACGAGAGATAATTAGCCCGACCCAAACGATCCAAGATAGCCGAGATGTATGGCAAAGGGTATGCGTCGCGTTTAGTGACAGCATTTAGTTTGCGAAAATCGACGCAGAATCGAAAAGACCCATCCTTTTTGGGTATAAGAAGCACAGGAAATGACCACGGAGAATTTGACTTCTCCACTACACCTGCCGCCAACATTTCGTCTAACTCGCGATTAATATGCTTCTGTACATGGGGAGATACCGGATAATACCTTAGTTTAATCGGCGGAGATTCGGTGGTAATTACATGTTCCACTAGTGAGGTACAACCTATTGCCTCTCCCATCAACTGAAAATTTTCTTGCACCAACTTCTCCAACAAGGACTTCTCTTCTTCACTAAGAGTGGGAACCCCAATTACTCCCGCAATCTCCGAACTGGCAAATTTCCAGACGTTATTTTTCAGATCCGGCACCACCTGTAAGCTTTTGATAAAATCTACCCCAAGTATTAACCTGTGCGGTATTTTGGGTCCACCAGAACATCTAACACATGTAATTTACCTAACAATAGGAAAGGGACGGACACACGACCGATACAACAACATTTACCTCCATTGGCCACTGAAATGTCAACAAAACCTTCATCGAGATGCAGACCTAAACGTTTTACACACTCCCAACCTTTTAACCCTAGGATGGTGTGAGTAGCACCAGAGTCTAGCAGACCCAACATTTTTACACCTAAAATGTCTACCTCTAGATACGGTCTCTGGTCATTCCCCACATGGGACAACACATAGTTCACAATAATCTCGTTAGAGCTAGGAGCCGATGGAGACTCAGAAGGCGCCAATCGGCTGTTTAACGTCTTCCGGGGGCGTTTCCCGCCTTCGGATTACACTTTGGACAATTAGCAACAATAAACCCTTCCAGGCCGCACTTGAAACAATGGAGTTTTTTAGGCTGCCTACACTCTCGAGCAAAGTGACCGGGTTTGTGACAGTTATAGCAGGTCTTAGTAGTTTCTACGGCACTACACTGCTCAGTAACCTCTACGTAAGCCAGGTCCGGCTCGAGTCGACGACGCGATGATGTCGGGGGTACATATTCCTCGCTAGCCTCTTTCGCTGCTTCCAGCTTCCGACAGCAACTTTCTAATTCGGCCAACGTTTTTGTTTCGACCAGACTTAGCCCATGTTGGTAGAAAGGAGAGAGATTCCTTCTTATCGTTCTAACTTGCTGATTTTCGGGAATCCGGTACGTTAGTCGGGTAAAAAGCGACTTCATTACCGCAATAAACAGTCCACTAGACTCTCTCTGACCTTGAGTCCTACTCTTGATTTCATCCAGTAATTTTTCTTCATAATTACTCGGTTGAAATTCTCTTCGCAACGCCGCTACCAGATCATCCCAGTCGGAAAAGTTCTTACGGTATGCCCTATACCAAATCAACGCATTACCTGAAAACAGATCCAGGGCCGAATTAAATAATCTCTGTTTCGAGACATTGCGAGCAAAACTCAACTCGTCCACTTGCTCCAAAAACGCACTCACGGACTTCAAACTGGTATCGCCAGAAAATTTAAGGTTCCACTTCATAACACTTAGAGACTGGTGAAAACCTTCTGATCTAGGTCTTGGCGTCGAAGTACGTGGTAAATCGTCACCAGATTCCTCACTACTATCGGTCGCTTCCCCTGCCTCAGTAACGAGAGCAGCTTCTTGCAAAGAGAGATGGAGTGGCAAGTGTTCCCTACGTGTTATATTGGCTTGATTCACCTTTTCAAAAGACTCGCCTAATGCTAACACTTCCAACAACAATTTGGAACGAGTGTCCGAAGTCTCCTCCGTTGCCTCCAAACGTTTGACACGGCCAAGGACATGGACAAACCTAGTCTCCCACTTTTCTAAGACAGAAGGGGCCGATGTTTCGTCCAGTGTCGGCAAGGAGCCTCGGAGCAAAACAACCTTCCCCGCAATAATACCAATTTCTTCCTTGGTGTCGAATTGTCCTACTACGTATTTAATCTCAGGTTCTTTTTCCTCCAATCTTAATAACGGTCGCAATAGAGGTCGCATGGATTCCACCAAGGAAACTCCAGTTATACCTCGCACCTTTAACTCATAAGTCAGTTCGTCTTTCGCCAACCGGTTGACCTTCATCTTAAAGTCCATCTTGACACAACACAATTCAAGAACACAATCTAACAATCACACCAAAACCTAAAGTTGATTTTTATCAAAATCAAACAAAACTTATCAAACTTGTAAGAAAGATTCCGACTAATTTCGGATTTTCTTAATCTAAAAGCTAATCCTAAACAAAAACCACTTAACAAGAAACAATTAATTCCCAAAAGTCAAACAGTCCCAAAACTTTTCCTAAGTCCTAAATATATTGCATTTATTCAGCTAAGTTGTAATTTATATGTTTGCATTTAAATACATTCTAGTAAAATTCAAATTTCTCTTTATTTCGCCATAATGGCCCCACGTTGGGCGCCAGTTGTAACGCTACCAAAACAGCAACCTTCGATTTGATAATCAACGCCCTTTTGTGCGGGTAAGAGGCGGACAGGGTTTCACTTACCGTCGTAGCTCAGTGGAGACGGGGGTGGTAAGTTGTGAGCGCCACGGGATCTTTCTATGAAGTCCACCCTGTATTTGGCCACACCTCCTAAAGGTAGAACCCGATACCAAAAAGTTAGACACAAAGGCGTATGCGGATATCAAATGTAGAAGAAGCTAATATAATTTAATTACATTCGGCACATTAATGTTCGAGTGAGGAACATCTATAAATGTACAAAATTAAATGAACACAAAAAGGTAAATGCAAAAAAAAAAAAAAAAAAAAAAAAGGTAAATGCAAAAATACAGGTACAAATACACCCAATTTATTGGATTGTTCAAAAAAAGTATTTACAACAGATTAGGCCAATCTGCCATTGACAAGTTAAATTAAATGTAAAGTTCAACAGTATCCAACTTATTCACAAACATCGATCTACAGAAATCGAACAACCGTGCTACCGAAGTATCAACCAAAGCCTATAATATCTTTAAACAATGAACATAACACAATACGTGAGCGGTAAATAAGCCGTGAAATTTTAATTCAAAATATCGGTATATTTATATACATAAAAAGAAAGAGGAGTACTCACGGTTTGGGTCCCTGTCCAGGCATAGCGCTATCCCCGTCCAAAGATCCTGTAAGGCAAATATTAGTACGCCCGAAAATAAACAAAATAATAAATTTCACAGCCCACAGTTATCTTGCTCTGCCTTACACCAAGTGGTAGAAGGCACAAATCAAATATGCATTGCACACAAAAAAAAAACAATAATTATAAAGGCTGTCGATATCACGTGGTTGACTTCTTCCTGTTAAATTCTTCTGGACTCTGGGAAATAAGCCACTACACTTCAATTGGCAGGATGTGAGACTTGGGAACACCAGCGGCCTCACGCTTGCACACACTTCTGTATTCTTCAAATTAACCAAACCAATCACTTCAATTGGGAGCAGGATATGAGACTTGGGAACATCAACGGCCTCACGCTTGAACACACACTTCTGTATTCTTCCAGCACGTCCTATGCGGAACGTCAAGAGGGGTCTCTCGCACCTGCGATAGATACAGCAGCGAGGTGACCGTACGGGAACGTTAAAAAAAATAAACCAGAACGCCCGTAGTAAGAACCTAAAACATGCCATACAAAACCAGAATTACAAATAATTCTGCAAACCCCAGAAAGCAATAAAAACAAGAGAAAATAAACACTAAACCAACCTGAGATTTTAATACGGTCCTACAATCCTTATTAGATAACTTCCAGCTAAGAGATGCGGGTGGGTGACAAATCCGCCATGCGGTTGTGGTATATACGATAAATCCCAAAAATACCCCTTTGCGGGTAACACCAAACACAATATATCACCACTCAATGCAGTTTAAACGGCGAGTATATAAATCAGGCCACGATGCCTAAGGATTTACATATCCTCTCAGAATACTCGCCACTGCTACAACACCACACCACGACACCTCAACGACCGGAAAAGGAATGAATCTCATTCTCCGTGAAGCATAGCGTCTGGCCAATCAGACCGATGCGCAGATGATTCTAATTAGGTGAAATTCAAATCTTGCGCCAAACCCATATGCGCTGAACAATGTGATCAGAAGATGGCTGACAGGTGTCAAGTGGAAAGTGACAACAAAGTGGAATAATAACCACAAGTAAGTACAGCAATTCAAATTAATAAATTAACATTATAAATCGTCCCAACTACTTACTGTAACTTCCTTGCCCCTGAGAAATCATCCTTGCAGAATTGAACCACCTAACCTCGAATCACTACACAACAACAATTACTTGATATCCCAAAATAACAACTCCCCCAGTCTCTAACAAAGTGGTAATTCTTCCCTTGAGTAGTATTCACAATAATTAACTCTAACGATATCCAAAATCCTACTAATAACACTACCCGAGGTGAATAAAACCCATCATCGTAACCGCAATCATACTCAAACTAAACAATTAATCAAATCCCTATTCGCACTCTCCCATGCAATCTACAGCATAATACAACCTTCCTCGATTAACAATTAATAACAATTACATTAAAATAAACTAATCGCAACTTGTTTTTAGATTAAAACCGAGATGATCGGGGCCAGTCCAGGATTGACACTAAATCCACAGCAAGGACCAGCACAGGAAACATGTGAGTATTAAATATTTATAAAACCACAACATAACTTAATTATAAAGTAGTTAGATACTAATTTAAAAATCAAAATACAGATATTAATTCACCCCAACATAATTTTCATTCAACCATAGTGTATACTTGGTTGCATACCACTAATCCCTATTTTTGATTTTAGGAATTCCAACGACTGCAACTCCCCGGGAATTATGCCGTTACAGTATGTTCATTTAAATGTTTACTCCATACCCATAATTTGTGAAATACATATAAACGATTTTTAATAATTATGAATGTATTAACCTTTTTCAAAACACATAAATTTGGATAAGGCTCAGTATCAGTTTTAGAATTTGATTTTTCTGTAAATATTTCATTTTGAGTAATAGTTGTTCTTGTTCTTGTTGTGTTTGGTGTATTTGTTGTTGTTGTTGTTGTTGTTGTTGCTGTTGTTGTTGTTGTTGTTGTTGTTCTGGAATCATTTGAATTCAAGGTTTTTTCTATTGGTTTACCGTAAATACTCTGTACAGCCAATATATCATCTTCAGTAAGAATGATATCGTTATTTAAAGAAAAATTTGTATAAAATGAATTCATGATTGCAGTATGATTAGAACTGTGATCAATACCCAAACTGTGTCCAATTTCGTGTATTAAAACTCTTAACATGCTTCTTTTACTTGAACAGTTTGAGTTTGTCAAACTTAAATCCCAATCTTCGTCTTGATCCAGATGAATCTCTATCGTTTTGTTTCTATTTGGATAATATGCATGTGCAAGGACTCCACCTCTACCATCAAATTGATCTCTACAAGGCAAACCCGATTTAACACAATAATGAAATTGTTTACCTATTGAAATAACAATGTTATAATTTATAATACTTCGAACAAATTTAATGGGTATATGTTTTTCCCAAGCTTTAAATGCAACGTTGGCGATATTGATTAACGTTCTATTAGCCAAATAGAAATGCCATTTTATAGGGTTTACGTTTTCCCATTTAGTATTGACAAGATTGTACGGTATAGGATTGTCACGTACTCCACATCTCGGTCGTTTCATTAATTCCAAGGTTTGATTATTTAATGTTCCATCTACTGGTAGCTTATAATACTCTTGAAAAAGTGCAAGACTTTCCGCCACGTCATTATCCGAGACAATCTTTAATCCCGAAATATTTTCAGGTAAATCTAAATATCCAAATCGATTTAAATAATTTATAGCAAAATTATCACTTTTAACAAAAGATATTATTATCAAAACGTAAAAAAAATAAAACATTTTATACGTGTTTACGGTGGAACTGCAAATGAAACACTGGAATGTTTTTAAAGATATTATTATTAATATTTATAAAATTATAATACATTTTGTTTGTTAATCCAACTGTTGTGCGAAGCATCAAAACCTAACCATTTTACAAATAATTTATTTCCCTTCTTTTGCAATATTTTTTCCACTAAATATATCTTAGGATTTGATGTTTTCTGCAATTCCTCAGCGTAAAAGGCTCCTTGTATAGGATCTCCTCTTTCATCTTCCAATAAATACGTCACAGGGTTGGTAATTTTAATTTTAACAATTTTAAATAATTCAGTTGTCCAATTTGGTGTGTATCCTTTTGCGAAGAGCGTTTTTTGTTTACTCAATCGCACCATATCACCCACTCGGAAATTCCCTTTTCCTGCAATTTTAATGTGCGAGTAGACAGTTTTTAATAACATCTCTTCCTTATCGCCGCCCGGAAGTACATCAGCTGGTCGCATTCCTATCGTACGGTGACGTTGATTGTTGTATTCTAACGTAACCTTGTTCAAAATATCATACCAGCTGTAACGCCCACGCAAACTAAATTGTCTGTATAGTTTATCTTTTAGCGTACGGATTAGACGCTCGACAATGGCGGCTTTCATTATCGTATATGTTGAGTAATGATTAATATTATATTTTTTCATTAATGCAGAAAATTGACTGTTATAAAATTCCTTGCCATGATCACTTTGAATATTTTTCGGGGTCCGTCCGTCGGCATTTTTCAATATTTTCTTCATGGTTTCAGCTACAATCACACCGGTTTTATTTTTTATGGGTGCAGTCCAGGCGTATTTTGAGAAACAATCAATCACTACAAGTATATATTTATATCCTTTATTTTCACGAGAGAATAATTGAAACTCGGCAAGATCTATTTGCCACAGATCGTCAACACCTTTAAGTATCGTTCGTCTTCGAGCAAAATTCTTTCTTGCCGGTTTGTGTAACTCTCGCACTACATCCTCTTTACTCATTTTGACTTGAAGGGCTCTTTAATGGAGCAATCAACAGTTTGATGCTGTTTGTTTGACTTAATAATAGCGTATTTAAATCATTTTTAAACTGTTCCCATTTTATATCCATATTATTTTTAAACTGTTCTATTTCATGATTTGATGTATTTTTATACGCTTCGAAATCTCTGGATAAACTTTTAATTTTCTCCGCCAGATCCTCTTTTTCTGGTAAAATTTTTGAGTTTATAATTTGCGGAATACTTTCAATAACTAAATTAACTTTTGAATTAATATTTTTAAATGATGTGTTCAAATCCTGCAGCTGAACGACATTTACATTATCCACATATTTTTTGTTTGCGGCATCGTTTTCATTAATCGGTAATTGCAAATATTTTATTCTTTTGCCATCAAGGTTGAAATGTCCATCAGCATCACGTTTAAATCCAACGCCTGGTGGCCCTCTAACGGTCGTCAATGGTTTATTTATTTTAATCTGTGATGAATGACGCCCGAACTTATCGATGCTCATGATGCGTATGATGTGTAAAGAGAGCGTGCTTTGTATTTATTAGAAAATTACATCTTCTTCACGCAATTCCTCCTCGATTGAAGCAATCTCATTATTGTGCGAATTATTTCCTGCATTCTTCGATGCGTGCAATAAGCACAACCTATCAACAAGTTCGCTTAAATTATTCCAATACTTGTATTGCGTAGGAGTATGTTGTACTTGCAATTTTGAATCAAAACCTTTGCCGCTGGTATGAGAACCGGTTGAATTATTGCGAGGTTTTGTGTATGTCGGTGATCGATTTTTAAACATGGGCTTAATAATCTCTGTATATTTTTTACTTTTCGAACCCTGTTTTTGATTCTTTGGATCGTAATTGCGGTGTAATGCATGTGTTTTTTCTAATATTGTTTTATAGTTTTTCAAATCATCTTCGTTATAAATTTGATCGTCGGGTTCTTTCATAAAGAGAAGTTCATACAAGCCTTTAGTTCCAACGTACACAGAATCACCAATTTTAAAATTTTTACCATCGACCAGCTCAACATTATAATTTCCAATCGTCCAATTTTTTGTATGAATATCGATATTTATACCGGTGGACTCATCAAGTTTTCGATCATCTGAAAATCTCTTTTTGACATATTTTCTAGGCAAGTCCTGAAAGGTATCCAAATAAGCCGCATCCACATATTCTGTTTTATTTGATCCATGAGGTACCTCTACGGCACCATGCGCTACCTCTTTGTCTTCATGAGGTTTTCTAAGAGGTTTATGAGCCTCATGAAGAGGTTTATGAGCCTCATGAAGAGGTTTATGAGCCTCATGAAGAGGTTTATGAGCCTCATGAAGAGATTTATGAGGTTCATGAAGAGGTTTATGAGCTACCTCTTCGTCGTCATGTGATTCCTCTTCACTCTCATGCGGTCTGCGAAGAGGTGTGTGAAATTCGTTGGCATCATGTTCATCATAAGGCTCTTCTTCATAATCCTCTTCACGCTTTGAGATGCCATGCCATTTTGCTAATTTTCTTTTTCGCTGAACAGGCACTTTAACTATATATTTATTTGCTCGACTGTGAGTAATAATTTCTTTCAGAGGTTCCAATAACGGCTTATATGTTTTGTTTAAAAATTCATCATTTTCTGATCGGTTTATTTTTATGGCAAACAGTTTTTTTCTTATAGCCTTTTTAATATTGATCAGTCGATGTTTAACCGCATTGTTCGTCATGCTCATTCAATCACCTGCGTGCATTTGATTGTTATAATCAATTGTCAACAATTATATAACGATCGAAACACTTGCGGTATCTGCCCTTATTCGGATCACAATCTTTGTTTATTACTATGAATCCGTATTTATCGGCCCAACACAGTCTACAGATTTTTCTAAATTTTTCAAAATCCATGTCGCTGCTCACATGATCTGTAAACGCGTGTTTCAAATTCATTTCATCTTGCTTGAATAATACGATAAAGTTGGCATTATCACGTATCAAGTGTTTGGGTATTCGGGTATAAGTCTGACATAAATAAAATGAATCGATGTTATTGTGTCTCCCCATGCTGAAATATTCTCTAATTTTTTCTTGACCGTCGCATGCAACATCATCAAAAATAAAGATTGAATTTGGTTTGGCATTCTCGGGGCTCATAATTTCCTCATTTTCTTTGAACTGAAAATATTTTATTTTTCGTATTGACTTCATAACGTTTTCCAATAGACGATACTTTGGTTGATATAACGATTTCGAGTAAATATAAATGTTTTCAAAATGTAATCCGTTTTCACTAAACAATAAACTTAACATTGCGTTTGATTTTCCACAATTGGAAGGTCCACAAATTAGAGCTCGTACCGAATTTGGCAATAATTCACCGTGACGCATCTCCGTCGTTAAACCCATTCCCGAGACGAACTCATCCATGTTCACGATCGGTAACGACTTTTTCTGCTTGACCACCTTCATCGTAATGACATAAAACGGGGTCTGGATCTAGGTTATAAATAGAAGTGCTTCATAGTAAATCTTTTAAATGCATTTGTATCGCGGTGCAGGTATTATCAATTCTTTTATAAATAAGTTACCCATTGAATTACATCTACCAGGGTATCAATACTGTGGACCGGGTACAAAATTAAAAAAGCGTTTGCAAAGAGGTGATCCTGGCGTAAACAAGTTAGACGCCGCATGTAAACTACACGATATCGCATATTCGCAACATAAAAATTTAAGTGATAGACACGTAGCGGATAAACAGTTAGCGGAAGTCGCTTGGCAAAGAGTCAAATCTTCAGACGCATCGTTGGGTGAAAAAGCAAGCGCTTTTGCGGTGACAACAGTAATGAAAGTGAAAAGAAAATTGGGTATGGGTATGTCATCAAAGAAAAAAAGAGGAAAGAAAGTTGCGAAAAAAAGAGTAAAGAAAGTTGCGTTGCGAAGCGTAATTATGATGAAAGCAAAAAATGCACTAAAAGGATTTAAAAATAAAATTAAGCAAAAGAATGGTATAACTGAAGGATCACACATAGCCCTTAATGCGGCAAAATTTGCCGTACGCAAAGTTGGTGGAAAGAAAAAAATTCAAACACCTCGTATAATTCCAGTACCTAAAGTCGGCGGTATCCTACCATTGATACCTATTTTTGCAGGTCTCAGCGCATTGGGTGCGCTTGCGGGTGGTGCATCCGGTATCGCAAAAGCGGTGAACGACGCCAAAGACGCTCGTAAAAAATTTAGTGAATCTCAACGTCATAATAAAACTATGGAAGCTATTGCTCTTGGTGGAAAAGCGGGGAACGGGCTCTATTTGAAACCGTATAAAAAAGGATTAGGACTCTATCTTCAAACATCAAAAAACTTCTAAGTTCGCTACCTCGACGCCCGCTAACCGATAAAGACATAAACATGTTTGCACTTAAAGCAAAAATATCATATTTTAGAGGAGTCTTTATGCGTGATACCTTACCGATTCGATCTCATAAAAACGAGTCCGGTATTGTTAATCTCGATCGTGTGAGAGGGAACGGCACGCATTGGGTTGCATACAAGAAACGTGGAAATTTCGTAAAATACTTTGACAGTTTTGGTGATCTTTCTCCCCCAAAAGAACTCTTAAAATATTTTCGAGGTAGTGAAATAACATATAACCATAATAGATACCAAGATTTTAATACATTTAACTGCGGTCATTTGTGTTTGAAGTTTTTAGTATAAATATGATTGTACATTTTAAAATCACACTCAGTCATGTCTCAAACGTTTACTCTGCAAAGTGATAATAGCGTGCTCTCAGAGAATTATTATCCACCAATTGAATTAGACCCTAACAAAAATTATTATTTAGGTCTGATTGGTTTTCAATCTTACAACACTATTCCCAATATAGAAGACGGTTGTAATAAGTTTTACTACAAATATAACGGTGATAAAGTAATTGAGATACCCACCGGTTCTTATGAAATTACCGATATCGAATTGTATTTGCAATCCATCCTAAAAGGTAGATCAACTAACAAGGACACAGACGACAAATCGCTAATTAGCCTAAAACCGAACAATAATACCTTAAAGTGCGAGATTTTGTGTAAATACGACATAGACTTTTCACCGTCCGACAGTATCGGTACATTACTCGGGTATTCCAGTAAAATTTTAAAAGCAAACAACTTGTATTTATCTGATCTACCCGTTCAAATTATAAAAGTGTCAAGCATTAGACTTGAGTGTAATATTGTGACGGGTGCCTATTACGGTGATAAATTATCACATACAATTTTTGAGTTTTCACCTTCCGTCGATCCGGGGTTTGCTCTTAATATAGAACCACGAAATATTTATTATTTACGGGTGAATGTGCATACCATCGACAACATTACTATAACTCTTAAAGACCAAAACGGGTTGCCTGTAAATTTTAGAGGAGAGAACATTTTAGTTAGACTCGAATTAAAATCGTAATGGGAATTCAATTTCACAATTCGGAACCTAATAAAGGAGCAATGACAACATTTAAAAATATCACTCGTCGTTCGTCATCGATAGGACTAACACGTCACGATCTGTTAAGACTCGCGTCGTTGGGTTACAAAGTAAAATGGAGAAACTAGGTATTTTTGAAAAATTTAGAGAAGACGAAACAATTGTTAAGGAAGAATTTCATAGTTATCAACCGATAACACAATCGTTTAACAACAACGATGAAATTCGCATTATAATACAACAACAGGATATACTCACGCTGCCTTCCAATAGCTATCTATACATATCCGGTAAAACCAGTAATCCTGCTGACGCTAATTTTAAATGGACCACAAATGCTTGGGCATTTTTTTTTAGAGAAATTAGTTATAACATTAATGGAGTAGAAGTCGACAAAACTAAAGATGTGGGAATTACCACTACAATTAAGGGATACATCTCGTATAGCAAAGAAGATCTGAGAAGTTTGGAGTTGAGTGGATGGAATGAGACGTTAGACTCCGGAATGAGAACCTATTTTGATACAAACCAAAAGTTTTACGCAATTTTACCTCTCAAATGTCTTTTGGGGTTTGCTGAAGATTACAAAAAAGTTATGGTAAATGTAAAACAGGAGTTAATTTTACATAGGGCTACAACTGATATAAACTGTTATACAACCACTAAAGACCCCCAGATTAGCATAGACAAAATCGAATGGCACATACAACATATTCAACCGAGCGATGAAATAAAATTACAATTGTTGACCAAAATTCAATCAGATGCTCCTATTTTGATACCATTTCGCAGATGGGATTTACACGAATTACCATCTCTCAGAAAAACCGATAAGGATGTTTGGTTAGTCAAAACCTCAACCCATCTAGAAAAACCTCGGTATGTAATAATCGCATTTCAAGAGGATAAATTGGGAAAAAAAGATAAAAATGCAAGTCATTTTGATCATTGTTCGATTAGAAATTTGACTGTGTATTTGAATTCGGAGTCTTATCCGTATGATAAATTAAATCAAGACGTGCTCAACGGTGAATACACTGTTTCTTATTATGCATACACAAAGTTCCAAAGCAGTTATTATGGACATTTTAATCAGCCGATGTTAACCTATGCACAATTTAAAAACCGCATGTTATATGTATTTGACGTTTCGAAGCAAAACGAGAGCATAAAATCATCCACAATTGATTTAAAAATTGAGATGGAGGGACATCATGCGTTTCAAGACAACACCAGAGCATATTGTCTCATATTATACGACAGTGTGGTCGAGTACAGACCTCTCTCGGGTCTAGTAAGAAAACTGATTTAAAATGAAACGCACCGTTAGATTTACTACTGAAAACCCTCAGATTTTTTTCACGGATTGTCAGAGTAGTGATATTAGTGGAATCGAATGGTTGATTGCAGCACAAAATAGACTGCGATTTCAACGAAGAATTCAAAAAGCTTCATCTCTGCTGGAACCAATACTGACACCAGAACATCGAAGAAAAATGATTAAAATTGCATTAATCGACATTCAAGGTTTTATTGTTAACAATAATTTTACGCCCAAAGAACTATGTATAACCACAGACGGAAGCAATTTTTACACGTATCTTTTCAAACCGATAACACCGTTTAAGGAGCTTACTCGTTCTGAAAAACAACAGGTCCGTTGGCTTGAAAATAAATATCACGGACTTTGCTACAGAGATGGATATATATCGCTAGATGAATTAGTGAATATTTTAAAATATTTTCTCAGTGATACCTGTTGTGTATTTGTCAAAGGTCACCAGAAAAAAATATTATTAGAAAACAGTATTGACAATTTACATGTGATTAATCTTGAAAATGAATATATTGAAGATATTGTTAAATTGACAGCGACTAAGCATAATTGTTTAAATCATGTAAAAGATGTATCATTTTGCGCCACCGAAAATGTTAAGATTTTAAGCGAATATTTGTTTTGAACTTTTTCCTAATAATAAATAATAACTGTTAAATAAATAATTATATAAAATAAATGAAAATGTATACGATTCATTTTTAAAATAAATGTATTAATTATATTATGTTTTTTTAATTAAGCCTACAATCCTCATCCTCTCTATTGATACTGCTAAATCGTGCCCCCGCGCCGCCGGCTCCGACGCTCGCGCTGGCGCCAGCGCCGGCGCTAACGTTAGCGCCGGCGCCAACGCTGAGTAATTAGTACGGATGCTGTTAACACGCATACACACGTTTTTGTATTTTTAGCGCTTAGGAGCAGGTCAAGTGGAACTTTTTATTTTATTTTCGTAACGTACGCATCGAGCGCTTTCATTTGAGTACAATGAAGGCCCTATTTGCAGCACCGGAAGTCGTACATCCGGTCGCCATTTTTTATTTTGGAATAAAGATAACCACTTCCGGTCGCCATCTTGCATTTATTTTTGACGCACCCTGTATGTACAAAGTCTTTTGAACACCCTGTATACATGTTCATACAAGCATTACGTCATACTTCTCCATCCCACTCTTTCGTATTACTCGCACTCATTAGTTCTTATGGAAAATTTGCATAAACAGGAAGTCGCTGATAACAGCTGATAAGAGCTCACGCCGAGCGTTGCGAGCGCCGCCATCTTGGAAAGGGGGCGGAGCTACCAATGCTATTAACATACACTTTTTTCCCAGCACAGAGTGGCCCTTATACTACAATTTTTGACTGGGTCGCTGCAGTTGGGTGTGGTTGCGATGATTCCTTGGATTTTATTGTAAACATGAAGTGTATTTTTTATTTTATTTGGTTTTAAGAATATTAAAAATCAATTGTTAGTTATCTCAAATACTGAAAGTTTTAAAAAAAATAGTTTTACTGGATCAAATGTTTAAAATGGTTAATAACATTATATCAAATATATTGTAGCCTAGCGAAAACAAGTCTTTAAAACGATTGGGGATGTCATAACGTAAAATTAGATTTGAGTTTTAATTAATAAATCGACGACAAAGGACAAATTAAAGTTAAAAATCATTTTGGAAAGGAACATTTTAAAAATAGATTGCCAATATTTTTAGGGTTTTTTGTACTAATTTTGAGTAGTATCTTTGCGTTCTAAAATTTCTGTCAAGGACAAAATACCTTTCTCTTATTTATCCTAAACTTATGAAAGCCAAATCTAATTTCTAAGGATAACGTACCCAAACTCCTAACCCTGGGCTATATAGGCATGATACTATGAATACAAAATACGACTGTACGGTTTGCCGTGTGCATGACAACATAGGGTTTGATGAGAATGCCGTCTAGTATATATAGTATTTCAACATAGACTGTCAACCGTTTATTACATTTATTTTTGCATTATGCAATTGTTACATTTGAAAATAGATACAGATACAATAGTGTAACTAAGAGTTGTAATATTATTAAAAAGTTTAGATCCTAATAAATAAAACTGTTGGTCTTTTTATTATTTTAATACTTTATGAGCGAATTTGGTAATTTTTGACCGGATTTTGCTATTTTTGACAATTTATGAATAAAATTTTACACTTTTTGACAGTTTATGACCTGATTTTGAATTTGTTTGTCAATATTTTGATGTTTTATAGCCGGATTTTGTTCGTAAATTTTTTTGACATTTTATAACAGTGTTTTGGTGCTTTAAGCAACATTTTGGATTTTGCAACAGTTTTTGGCCAAAATTTAATTTTATGAGAAAATATTTCAATGTTTTATGAGCCGAATTAGCTACTTTCAAGTTTTCATAAATATAATTTTGCACTTTTTATCAGTTAATTACTAAATTTTGATGTTTTCTGACAATATTTCTGTACTTTTTGTTGCATTTGATATTTTATTAAAAGAGTTTTGCACTTTCTAACATTCATTTTTTTATTAGGGTTAAGCCAGATTTTGGTGCTTTCTAACCATTATTTGAAAATTTACTGCCGGATCTTGATATTTTTGACATTTTATAAAAAAAATATGCTTTTTTCAACCGTTTTTTGGTAGGACTAGGTTTTTTTTTAAGTATTTTAATATTTTATGACTATTTTTAGCTTTTTATAATTAAATTATTGCATTTATCAACTGTTTATAGTAAATTTTGGTACCTTTTGACGATTTTTTTAAATTTTATGGCTGGATTTTGTTTTCTTGACATTCTATGAATAGAATTTTTGCATATTTTGACAGTTTATGGTTAGGTATTAAATTTGTTTGACAATATTTTGATGTATTGAAGCCGAATTTTGTTATTTTTGGGATTTCATAATAATTTATAATATTTGTTTACATTTCGTACCAGTTGATAGCCAAATTTTGATGCTTCTTTACAAAATTTTGGATTTTGGATTTTTCAACCGTTATTTTATTGTTTTATGACCAGATTTAACTACTTTTAAATTTTATAAATAGATTTTTGCACTTTTTATCAGTTAATTATTAAATGTTGGTACTTTTTGACAATTTCTTACTTTATGGCCGATGTAGCTACTTTTGACTTGTTAAAAAAGAATTTTGCACATTTTATCAGTTAATTACTATATGTTGGTGCTTTCTGATACAATTTTCACACTTTATGGCCGGATTTTACTGCATTTGATATTTTATTTAAAAGTTTTGCATTTTTTAACAGTTTATGCCGGATTTTGTTTTATTAATTTTTTTGCTATATTTTTCTAACAGTTTATAGCCCAATTTTGGTGCTTTCTAAATATTGTTTGAAAATTTACGGCTGGATTTTTGTATTTATTCATTCTATAAAAAAATAAGCTCTTTTCAACCGTTTTTGGTAGGACTTTAGTTTTTTTTTTATAAGTATTTTAATTTTCATGACTAATTTAAGCTTTTTATAAATACATTATTGCAATTCTAAACTGTTTATGGTAAATTTTGGTAACTTTTGACGATTTTTTTTTACATTTTATTAATACAAATTTCATATTTTGCATAATCTTAAGATTAGGTTTTGAATCTGTTTGTCAATATTTTGATGTTTTATAGCCGAACTTTGTTATTCTTGGGGTTTTATAATACATAATTAATAATATTTTTTTACATCTTATAACAGTTGATGGCCGAGTTTTGGTGCTTTTTAATAATATTATGAATTTTTTAACCGTTTTTGGTCGGATTTTAATTTTATCTTTTGACTTTTTATAAATAAATTTTTGCACTTTTTATTAGTTAATTATTAAATGTTGGTGCTTTCTAACAATATATTCTTACTTTATCGCCGAATTTTGCTGCATTTGATATTTTATTAAAAGAGTTTATCACTTTTTAACAGTTTGTCGGATTTTGGTGCTTTCTAACTATTATTTAAAAAATTACTGCCAAATTTTTGTATTTTTTTACATTTTATAAAAAAAAATATGCTCTTTCCAACCGTTTTTGGCAAGTCTTTAGTTTTTACTGTAAATATTTTAAAATTGCTATTTTTAGCTATTTATAAATGGATTATTGCAGTTTTTAACTGCTTATAGTGAATTTTGATGCCTTTTGACATAATTTTTATATTTTATGGCGGGATTTTGTTTTTTTATGAATAGAATTTTGTATATTTTAACAGTTTATGACTAGATTTTGAATCATTTAATAAAATTTTCTTATTTTATATTTGGGTTTTGCTATTTCTGACATTCTATGAACAAAATTTCACACTTTTTGATAATTTATAATCAGATTTTGAATCTGTTTGTCTATATTTTAATGTATAATAGCCGATTTTTTTATTTTTAGGATTTCATAATAATTCATAATATTTATTTACATTTTATAACAGTTGATGGCCGAATTTTGGTGTTTTTTAGCAAAATTTTAGATTTTTCAATCGCTTTGGCCGGATTTTAATTTGATGTGAAAATATTTTAATGTTTTATAACCGAATTTAGTTGCTAATTTTGACTTTTTATATCAGTTAATTACTAAATGTTGGTGCTTTCTAATTATATTTTTATACTTTAGCCGGATTTTGATATTTTATTAAAAGAGTTTTTTTTTTAATAAACACATTTTTAACAGTTTAATGCCGGATTTTGGTGCTTTTAACCACTGTTTAAAAATTTACGGCCGGATTTTGGTATTGACATTCTATAAACAAAATTTTACACTTTTTGACACAGTTTAAAACCAGATTTTGAATATGTTTGATAATACTTTAATGTTTAATATTTTTGTGCTTTTTAACAAAATTTGGGATTTTTCAACCGTTTTTGGCCGGATTTTAATTTTATCTGAAAATTGTTAAATGTTTTATGATCAGATTTAGCTGTTGTTGACTTTTTATAAATAGAATTTTGCACTTTTTATTAGTTAATTACTAAACGTTGGTGCTTTTTGACTAAATTTTCATACTTTATTTGCTGCATTTAATATTTTATTAAAAGAGTTTGCACTTTTTATCAGTTTATGCCAGATTTTGTTTTTTTAATGTTTTTGCAATATTTTTTTTAACAATTTATAAATAGATTATTGTAGTTTTTAACTGTTTATAGTGAATTTTGGTACCTTTTGACAATATTTTTTATATTTTATGGCCAGATTTTGTTTTTTTTTTTTGACATTTTATGAATTGATTTTTGTATATTTTGACAGTTTAGTATTTAAATCTTTTTGATAATATTATATATTTATAAACAATGTTTCACACTTTTTGACAGTTTCTGGCCAGATTTAGAATCTGTTTTACAATATTTTAATATTTTATAACGGGATTTTGTTATTTTTGGGATTTTATAATAATTCTTATTATTTATTACGTTTTATAACAGCCTTTCTTAACTAAATTTTTGATTTTTTAATCGTTTTTGGCCGGATTTTAATTTTATTTGTAAATATAATGTTTTATGACCGGATTAAGCTGCATTCAACTTTTTATAAATAGAATTTTGCATTTTTTATCAGTTAATTACTAAATGATGGTGCTTTTTGACAATATTTTTATACTTTATGGCCGGATTTTAGTGCATTTGATGTTGTATTAAAAGAGTTTTGCACTTTTTATCAGATTTTTGTTGTTGCTTTTTTTAAGATTTTATTCAAATACTTTTTTAATACTTTATGGCCGAATTTTGTTATTTTTTTCATTTTATATCTTTTCAACAGTTTTTGATAAGACTTTGTTTTTTTTAAGTATTTTACATTTTATGGTTTTTTTTAGCTTTTTATAAATAGATTATTGCAGTTTTTAACTGTTTATGGTAAATTTTGGTGCTTTTTGACAATATTTTATATTTTATGGCTGGATTTTGTTTTTTTACATTCTATGAATAGAATTTTGCACATTTTGACAGTTTATTACCGGGTTTTGAATTTTTTTGATAATATTTTGATGATTTATAGCCAGATTTTGTTATTTTTGGGATTTCATAATAATTCATAATATTTTTTTTACATTTTATAACAGTTGATGGCCGAATTTTGTTGCTTTTTAACAAAATTTTGGATTTTTCAACTGTCTTTGGCCGGGTTTTAATTTTATCTGCAAATATTTTAATGTTTTATGACCAGATTTAGCTACTTTTGACTTTTTATAAATAGAATTTTGCACTTTTTATCAGTTGGTTACAAAATGTTGGTGCTTTTTGACAGTATTTTCTTAGTTTATGGCCGAATTTTACTGCATTTGATATTTTATTAAATGAGTTTTGCACTTTTTAACAGTTTATGTATGGATTTTGGTGCTTTCAACCGCTAATTTATGCTTTTTTTAACCGTTTTTGTTTAGACATTGTTTTTTATTTTCTGAAAGTAATTTAATATTTTATGACTATTTTTAGCTTTTTATAAATAAATAATTACAGTTTTTAACTGTTTATGGTGAATTTTGGTGCCTTTGACAATATTCTTATATTTTATGGACGGATTTTGTTTTTGCGATTTGTTATGAATAGAATTTTGCAATATTTTGGCAGTTTATGACTGGAGTTTGAAAACTTTTGATAATATTTTGATATTTTGAAGTTGGATTTTGCTATTTTTGATATTCTATAAACCAAATTTTACTCTTTTCAATAGTTTCAGATTAGATTTTGAATTTGTTTGACAATATTTTGATGTTTTATAGCCGGATTTTGTTATTTTTGGGATTTCATAATAATTCATAATATTTTTTACGTTTTATAACACTTGTTTGATTGAATTCGGCTGATTTTTGTGCTTTTTAACAACATTTTGGATTTTTTAACCGTTTTTGGCCGGATTTGAATTTTATGTGAAATTATTTTAATGTTTTATATATATATATATATTTAGCTACTTTTGACTTTTTATAAATAGTATTTTACAATTTTTATCAGTTAATTACTAAATGTTGGTGCTTTGTGATAACATTTTTTTACTTAAGCCGGATTTTGGTATTTTATTAAAAGAGTTTTTTTTTTAAAACACTTCTTTAACAGTTTATAGCCGGATTTTGGTGCTTTCTAACTATTGTTTGAAAATTTACTTCCGGATTTTCTTAATGACATTTTATGAACAAAATATTACACTTTTTGACAGTTTATGACTAGATTTTGAATATGTTAGATAATATTTAGATGTTTTATTTTGTGTTTTTGGCATTCTATGAACAGAAATTATTTTTTGTCTATTTTAACAGTTTATGACCGGATTTTGATATTTTTTTGATAATTTATAGTAGGATTTTGCTATTTTTAATATTCCATGAACAAAATTTTACACGACTGTTGATGACTTTTTGAATCTGTTTAAAAATATTTTATTGTTTTATAACCGGATTTTGTTATTTTTGCGTTTTTATAATATTTTTTTGCGTTTTATAACAGTTGATGGCCGAATTTTGGTGCATTTTAATAAAATTTAAGGTTTTTTTTAATTTTATGACAATAGTTTCATACTTTATGGCCGGATTTTGCTGCATTAGATATTTTATTAAAAGAATTTTATATTTTTTTAACAGTTTATGCTGGATTTTAATTTTTTTTATTTCTTTGCTATGTTTTTTTTTTTCACAATTACTTTTTTATCAGTTTATAGCCGGATTTTGGTGTTTTTTAACCATTGTTTGAAAATTTACTGCCGGACTTTAGTATTTTTGACATTTTATACGAAAAAATATGCTTTTGCAACCGCTTTTGGTAGGATTTTGTTTTTTTCTGAAAATATTTTAATACTTTATGACTATTTTTAGCTTTTTATAAATAGATGATTGTTTATGGTGTATTTTAGTCAGTGCCGTAACTAGAGCGGTGCCGTCGGTGCCCCCGCACCGGGCGCAGATCGGTGGGGGGCGCAGATAACACCTCAAAAACATGATTTTAGTAATTTTAAACATGAAAGAAAAAATTAAGAATTTGCTAGCAATAAACTTAAAGGAAAGCGCAACTTCCTCTGAACAGTTTTTTCAGTGTGTCACTTTAAATAATAAAAATAATAATTAAAAAAATTAGTTAACGGGCTAACGGGACCAAATATTGTTAATTTATAGTCAAAAACAGAAAACAATATTTTGCTTTCCTTGACTTCTTTTTAATAAAAATCAAGCATTGAATAATATAATATAGCTCATCTTTAGTTGATCCAAAAAAGGTGTTTAGTGATGGCGACATTTAAGTCCGCGAGTACCCTATCATGTAAAATCATCATCCCACCCTTAGAAAACGTCATAAAGTAAAAAAAATACAAAATAAGTGTTTAATATACTCATCTATCCAAAATGCAATAGACCATGAAAAAAAAAGTGACATATTTTGAAAGTTCAATATTAGTGTAATATTGTTTTGTGCAGAAAATAATTTAGCAAAGTTGCAAAAAAATAGGTTAGTCTCATTCCGGCAGTTTTTAGGGGCAATTGATATATTTAAGTATAATCCAGAATTAAGGTCGCACATCAAATCTCATAAAAAAAGACAAGTTTCGTATTTTTTCCACTTATACAAAATGAAATATTTGAGTTATTAGAAAATGCACATATTGTTAAAATAGTGAAGACAGCTAAGTACATTTCTACTTTGTTTGACTGCACCCTCAATGTATCACATTATGAGCAAATGTTTGAAATTTTATTCACTTTATTTACTCACACAAAAAACTAGTGCGGGATTAGCCAAAAAAATTGTAAATTTTTTTATTTGCTGGGAAATATGAAGCACCTTAAAATTAGTTTGAAATGCTATTCAGATACCCGATGGTTATCAAAGGCAAAATAGTTACTGTTTTATATGCACAAATTGTGGATAGTGTGAATGTTTTGACTGATTTGACATCACCTTCTTTTAATGTTGAAACAATTTACAATATAATAATATTACAATAGATATAGCAGCAAAAAAGATTATGTAAGCAAATACAGCCAAGTATTTGGTACAAAGATTTTCAAATATTTGAAACTGAGTGATAAAGTAAGTATGGAAAGCAATTTTTACAAAAAATAGCAAACGAACTAAAAGACAAGACATGGATGAAAGATTTGATGCAAGTTTTAATATGACTAAAAAAATAAGATGTTTCAAGTTATAGATACATTATTCATTTATTTAAAAAAGAAGTTTGAGAAGCTAAACAGAATTGCTGAAGATTTTAATATTGATGAAGGTTTTTTGACAATTACTGGTTTAAAGAAAACTAATACCGCAGATTTGAAGAAGGAACTTTTGAACTTTATAATATAAAAATGATAAAAATGTAGTATTTTTTTTTTAATTAGAGGGTTTGAAGTTTCATATTAGTGAATTTTTACTAAACGATTCAACATCTTTTCTAAATCTAATTCAAGCATTACTTTATTTTTGATTAGAAGTTTTTTTATTGTAATGTTGTGGTTGCTCTTAAAAAAAATTAACGTTGCCGGTTACAACTGCATCATGCAAAAGAAGTTTTACCAAGTTGAAATAATTTAAAATATTTAAAGTTGACAATGAATCAAGAAAATTTTGATTTTTTAACCGTTTCTGGCTAATTTTTACTTTTTATAAATAGAATTTTGTATTTTTCATCAGTTAATTACTGAATGTTGGTGCTTTATGGCAATATTTTTATACATTAAGGTTGTATTTTTTGCTTTTGATATTTCATTAAAAGAGTGTTGCATTTTTTAGAATTTGATGCTGGATTTAATTTTTGAGATTTTATACAAACACTTTTTTAACATTTTATAACCGAATTTTGGTATTTTTTATATTTTATGAAAAGAATTTTGCATTATCTGACAAGATTTTGATTGTTTTTGATAATATTTTGATATTTTATAGTCGGTTTTTGCTATTTTTAGGATTTTATAAAAAAAATACATTTTTAAGTTAACAGTTTATGCTCAAAATTTGGTTTTTTGGGACAACATTTTGATATTTGAAACTACACTACCATTTTAAACATTTTTTTAAACTAGCTTTTTGAATCATTGAGTAATGACTTGAAGGTTTGCTAGGAATTGTGGTATGTAAATTGTAAAACATTCTCAACGCACGTACAAAAAATTTGAACCACTACACCACCTTGGCGGCTAAGAAAATTGTTATTATTTTTCAATTTTTGTTAATGCATCTATCATTATTTTGTATACTGTAAAGGTTAGTTTTGTCAAGAATATTCTACTTTAGAAACAACGTTATCATCAGTTGCATTCTTCAAAATCTACTTTTGATACATATTAATTTCTTTACTTGATTTATTTTTTATTGGTTTATTTACTTCTTACTCAGAAGTATACTTATCATTTTCTATATTAGTTGTTTCATTTGTAACTGCTAATTCTCTATTACCATTTTCTTCTTAATCTGGTTCTGAATACTCTGATGAGACACATATGTTTGGTTCTATTAAAAAAACTGTTTTAACTTTACGATTATTTCCAGTGATTTTAATGTGTTTTGTAATGCTTTAGGTATCAAATGTTTTAAATTCAATAAACTGTCTGGAAAAATATGTAACTCTGGGTGGTGATTTTAATGTTAATTTTAAAGAAATGGATGCTCAAGCAACATTTCTCTGTGGCCTTCTCAGTAGTTGTGGTCTAATTGATCATGTAAAGTTTGATACTCGTAAGACCAACAGACTTGATATCATATTTTCTAATATAAATGTTGAATGTATTTTACAAACATACGCAGTAAAAATAATACTATCTGATCATAGAGGCTGTGCTATAGATATCCAACTGAGTATTGTAAATGCAAATAATAAACTAGTCATTTCGTGGCATAGACCTCATACATTGCAGGGCAAGTTTGTGTTTTATAATCTTTTTGTAAACAATAATCAAATTAGCTGCTCTGAAAAAGTTAATATATTTTTAAATTGTTTCAAAGATTACATGTTAATAGCGTTTCCGGAAAAACCGATTAAACAGTAACTTAAAGCATATGCGTCAAACTTTCCTACTAATACACGAAGACCGTTATTTAAATTTAGAGAAATTTCTTACATTGAATGCGTAATATTATTGGTAACTGTAAAGACAGTAAATCGAGAGATGTGGCATCAATGTAGTTTTAAAGAGGGAAATACTTCAACAGTCACATTTCTTGAACTCACTAAGGCATTTGACTGTGTATCACATAACTTACTATTAGCTAAATTGTATGCGTATAATTGGAGTCCGGAAAGCTGCAAGTTAATTGTAATTTTTTTAACAAATAGAAAACAAATTGTAACGCTGAATGGTATAAAATCTACACCAAGTAGAACTTGGTGTATCGCCAGGTTCAGTTCTAGGACCGCTCCTTTTTTTAATATTTATTAATAATTTTCCGCATTGTATAAATACTGGAAAAGTTATTCAATATGCGGATGATACTACAATAATAAATTGTACGCCGACTTCTAAATCTGTTTTGGAAAAAAGTTGTCAATGATATAAATTAGCTTCAGAATGGATGGATAGCAATCGAGTATGTCTAAATAATAATAAAACAGTAAACATGCTGTTTTCACTAAAAAGTAAAGAAGAAGTATGCAGTACTAAGTTTTTGGGAATGCAAATTGATAATAAAATGCAAGTTAATTGTAATTTTTTTAACAAATAGAAAACAAATTGTAACGCTGAATGGTATAAAATCTACACCAAGTAGAACTTGGTGTATCGCCAGGTTCAGTTCTAGGACCGCTCCTTTTTTTAATATTTATTAATAATTTTCCGCATTGTATAAATACTGGAAAAGTTATTCAATATGCGGATGATACTACAATAATAAATTGTACGCCGACTTCTAAATCTGTTTTGGAAAAAAGTTGTCAATGATATAAATTAGCTTCAGAATGGATGGATAGCAATCGAGTATGTCTAAATAATAATAAAACAGTAAACATGCTGTTTTCACTAAAAAGTAAAGAAGAAGTATGCAGTACTAAGTTTTTGGGAATGCAAATTGATAATAAAAGAAATGGATTTTTTATTGTATTTATATCTCGGATAAACTTAATAAAAATATATACTTGTTGCAAAATGCAGTATCTAGTGAATGTTTAAGAACTGCGTATTTTGTTTTATGTGCAAGCCATTTTAGTTATTGCGTAATGGCATGAGGACACTCGGCTATTAGGCATAAGCTATTTGGCTTGCAGAGAAGAGCAATTAGAATTCTTAGTGGTTTGGCATATAGGGATTGCTGTAAAAAACAATTTAGATATCTCAATATTTTAACATTTCCTTGCATTTATATCTTAGAATGTTTAAAGTATATCAAAGCTAGAAGAACTGAGTTCCATACTAATTGATTTCACTGTCACGACACAAAACATAAGAATGACATCGATCTTCCGTATACTAAACTAAGAAAATCTAAATATAGTACCAATTATTACTGCATAATTTTTTGACAAATTGCCAGAAAATGTAAGAAACTTGTCTAATATTAAATTTGAAATGATCGTAAGAGAATTTTTAATAAAAAGTGCATTATATGATTATAAGGAATATTTAACCTGTGATAACATAGTATTGTGTTGTTGAGTTGATTTTGTCTTTTTTAATGTATTTATTTGTATTTAGGTTCACTTTGCTCAAGTGATACATTACATTGTAACAACTATCAAATGTATGTATATTTTTTGGGTCTGTGAATACACTATTTTTGTGATACTACATAAATAAATAATTATTATTTATTATTATTATTATTACTATTATAAATTTGAAACGGAAGTTTCCAGTAAAAATTTTGAACTTCTCATTGCAAAACAAGAAAATACAGTGTTGCTATATGGTTACATATAAATTACAGGTTAATTTTCTTACAGTACTAATTATTTTGAAGTTGTGTTTATGCATTATAATGAAAAAGCATTTTTTGTTTTTGATAATAATCATTAACTATTCCGAAACAATAATATATTTATTTAATAAAAAAAAATAATATACCCGTACGCAGCACGTGAAATTGACTCGGAACAAACTAACAAACATAAATGAAAAAAGCTTTATAATAAATGGTGTTAGTTGAATATTCTGTACTTATATGGTAAAATAATTTGCATTTGAAAATTATGTAACCATATGATTACGCGTCACTCATACAGTGTTAAAAGGGACAACACTAATTTTAACATGTAATTAGAAACTTATTATTTTAGAGATGTGACATTTGTTAAAAAATGTTAAGACTTTTCTTGAATTTTTTATAGCAAGTGCACAGAAAAAAAAAAAGAATATTCAAACAGATAAAAAAATTAAAACCATTTTTCCTAATTTGTTCTATTTTACAACACAGTATGTTTTAACATACATTTCACGGGGTCCTCCAAGATTGTTACCTGTTAAATGTATATAATGAATATATAATCAGAAGTTTAAATTTAAAAAAAAAATTGTAAAAACAATTTAATCAAATCCATATCGAGGAGATTTAACATTTTTATATAAAACCCATCAAACTCGACCGTTTGGTATTTTTCGCCGGACATAATAAAGAACTTATACACACCAGCTAAATAAAGAATCATATTTTTTTTTTTAATTTGAGAAGCATCAATTAAGCATGCATTTTACTAAAATTGGTTACATTTAATTAAAAAAATTGTGGTCTATTAATTAACTTTAAAAATTTTGTCATATTAGTTCAAAAAATTCTAAATTATTATGCACCAAACAATTAATATAAAAATTACATTAACAGTATAGCAAACCAATCTAGTTAATAGAAGGTCAACAGTTTTAACTTTTTCAATTATTATTAACATTAACATTTATATTTAATTTTATATCAATTGAATAAAGCTATACAGTTCACTGAATTTTTCTTTCAGTTTGCACTTAATATTAGAGCTAATTGAAAAACGTGTTACAGCTGACCTAAATTTACAATTTTAATGCAAATTGTAATATTATTCATTATTTCAATTTCATATACTGAAAGCTTTACATAATTTTAATTATATATATAAAATATAAAGTATTTATCTATATGTAGTTTAAATAAATAGATTTAATATAAACGTAAATATTTGCATTATTATAATAAAACAAATTAGTTACAGTACAGTACATATGATTTATTTACCAAAATATAATATAAATATTGAAATCAATTACATGTTATTTATTATTGAAAGAATAATTTATTGATACAATTCCAATATGTTTAGATAAACCGGTTCGTCTTTGGATAGAATCGCAAAACGTTCACAATGATTGAATTTAGCGTCGTTTTAATTGATTGTTGGTGATAAAGTGGAGGAATTATGTGTTTACTGAACAAATGAAAAGGTAGGGCATTTTATTTATTGTCAAAACGAACGATTTTCTATTAGATTATTTTTGATAAATTGTTGTATCAAATGAAGATAATTGAATTTTATTTAACACGCAATGATGAAATGCAATTGTGACCTAATTACACTTGTCAGTGAATGTTAATGGAGTTGGGATGATTTACAAGAAATGTAGGTAATTAATAAATAGCGGGGTATATAAGTGATAATGTTTTAAGCAGGTAAAAAGTAAATAAATTGTCAAAGTAGGTAATTGTTTTAAATATAAAACAATTTAAGGCCAAAGAATCTTTTTGTTACTGAAAAGGATAAAAGTGTGCAAAAGTTTTGCTATTTTTGCATTTTTTATTGTGATAGTTTTTGAGTCATCTATGTAACTATTTGCAACTAGTCGATTTCTTTTGCAATACCTAGATATAACATGTGGGCTTAGTCTGTGATTATTTGTGGATTAAAATAGTTTCTACCATATTATCTGTACACTTTTTTCTAAATAGCTATTTTATCTTGTGTTATAGGAATTACACAAAATCATCTTTTTTTTTCTTTTTCTCAACCATATTTATCCACTTCTGGATGTAGGCCTCTTTCAAAAATTTCCACGTCTTCCTATTTGCTGCAGTTTGAATCCAGTTTTTTTTCGATATTTTGGATATCATCTTGCCATCTTCTCTGGGATTTGCAGCACTTTGTTTGGTCTCTCTCGGAAGCCAAGTTGTGATCTTCATTGTCCACCTGTCCGAGTCCTGCCGTGCTATGTGGCCAGCCCATCGCCACTTAAGCTGCGCCACCCTAATAAGTACCTCTGTCACACCGGTTTTTTTTTTAATTTTCCTATTCCAAGCACTGTTTCTCAAAGTAATTCCGAGCATAGACTTTTCCATTGCTCTCTGTGTACTTTGCAGTCTACTAGATGTTTTTCGGGTCATGGACATTGTCTCGTAAGCCGTAAGTGAGCACTGGCATCACGGAGGATTCAAATACCTTCTTTTTGAGGTTTATAGGGAACTCTTTGAATTTGAAGATATAGCTTTATTTACTGAAAGCCGCCCAAGAAAGATCTATTCTTCTTGAGATTTCGGAAATATATTTTTTTTACCAAGTTGAATTTTATGGTCAAGATAAATGTATGTAGATACTTGTTCAATGGATTGATTATTAATAGTTACCTGGATAATATCTGGGTTCATGACTTTAGACGTACTCGATATTTTTTTTTTATGCCAGTTTAAGGTTTTGAAAACATCTTCTAAAGCTACTGTGAAAAGTTTTGGAGAAATTATGTCTTCTTGCCACTTTCCTCTTTTAATTAAGATATTATTTGTCTTTGAGTATTTGTCAATTTTAATTTGGATGGGTGCGTTTTCGTAGATCTGTTTGATAAGGTTTGAGTATCTTGAGTCGATTCTCGCATTGTCTAGAGATCTTAGTATTGCCCACGTTTTGACGGAGTCGAAAGCTTTCTTGTAATCTGCAAAGGCTATGTGCATTCTTACATTATACTCAGTGCTTTTTTCGATGAGAGTACAAAGTGTCTGCAAGTGGTCTATAGTCCCAAATCTTTTGCGGAATCCCGTTTGTTTGCATAGTTGGTATAAGTTCATTTTATGAGTTAATCGGTTTATTACAATCTTTGTCACTAGTTTGTATAAATGTGACAGCAAGCTGATAGGACGGTAATTCTTGATGTTGTTTCTGTCACCTTTTTTGTATAGCAGAATAACTTTGGCATTTTGGCATTTGTTTGGGATTTTTCCTTCCATCATACATTTGTATCATAGAATTTGTACACTTTCCAGAACGGTTTTGCCTCCCATTTTGATCATTTTGCTGGTAATTTGATCCAGGAATTTTTCTGTTTTTCATCTACCTTAATGTTGCTAATAGTTTGTCTGTGTCTATTTCGAGAATTTCTTCCGATCCCACGTTTTGAATTTTTGATCTCTGGTATCGATTATCCTGAGTTATAGAGCTATATAGCTTTTTATAGAAGTCCTGAACAGCATCTTTGATCTCTTTCCGGTTACTGACTATGATGCCATCTTTGTTTCTAATTTTGGTCATTTTTTGATATTCCATTTGATAGCTTGAATCTGAGAACCTTCATGCTTTTGTTTCTTCGATTGTATTTCTTATCAGTTTTGTTTTATGTTCCCTTAGGTCTTTTTGGATATAATAGAATAGAATAGAATACATTTATTTTGCCAGAAATACCTTAAAATAATACAAAAAAAAAATTATAATAAAACAAGGTTTTTGGTAAGTCAAACAAAATTACATAAAATATAAGATTAAAAAAAAAACAATATTAAAATATAAATTAAAACATTAAAGTATGGTGACATTCTGTATGTCTTGATAAAATTCTAGAACCGAATATGATGCCATATTTTTTAGTATATTTTTTATCTTGAGTTTAAATGCTTTTGGTTGCATGTTTTTAAGACCCTGTGAAAGGGAGTTGTAAAGTTTGATGTTTTCACCAAATCGTGTTGGATATTGATGGCATTCATTTATTGTTGCAAAATTATTTCGGTTTGCATTTATGTAAGAAGCCGTACTAAAAATATATATTGCAGGCAAAGTCATTATTCCTAAGCTTTTAAAATAAGGTTTGCAAGGAGTAGTATATGGAAGGTTACAAATAGTTTTTACAACTTTCTTCTTTAAGCGAAAAATTTTGATTGCATTGGATGAATTCCCCCAAAATCGGCAACCATATAGTAAGAATGATTCAAACAAGGATATATATAATGAAATAATAATTTCCTTATTTAAAGTTTTGATTAGCTTACGGATAATAAAGAGGGTGCTTGATAACTTGCTGGCTAGTTCATCTATGTGGAACGTCCATGATAAATTGTCGTCAATTCGTATTCCCAGTAATTTAGCATTATGATTCTGTATGTGCTTACGATTTGATCAAAAAAATAATTTTTGTGTTTTTGCTAAGTTTAGTGTTAGATAATTTGCTAGAAATCAATCAATGGCGTTTTTTTCAATATTTTTTGTTACATTCTGCAGCATCTCAATATTCTTGTGAGAACATATCAAGGAAGTATCATCTACATATAAAATAGATTTTGCCGGTGCCATGAATTGAGCCAGATCATTCACATAAAGCAAAAATAGCACAGTGCCCAAAACTGAACCCTGTGGTATCCCGTGCTTTATGCTAGATATTGCAGATCTTGTATTGTTTGCTAACACACATTGTGATTGGCCGCTGAGATATGACTCAAACAGACAAAGAGCAACTCCGAGGATGTTATAATATTCCAGCTTTTCTAACACTTTTCCTAATAAAGGAATGATGGAAATGGGTCTAAAATTGTTCATATCATTATCGTCGCCTTTTTTAAGCACTGGTATAACTAAGGAAGTTTTAAAAATAGCAGGAAATGTTCCACTTTCTATACATGTATTAAAAGGTGAGTCAGCTGATTTATTATAATGCTGGATATATTTTGAAATGTTTTGCAATTGATTCCAAAAATGTCATTAGCATTCGATTTTTTTAATGATTTTATTGTATTACAAACTTCTTCAATAGTTACCGGTGCGATGAAAAATGAGTTATGATGGGATGGCTTGATTTTGATTATTTCTGAAACAGATATGTTATTATTAGTGGTAGGTAATGAAGTAACTAAATGGTCTGCTATTGAGCTAAAATAATGATTCAATTCTAAAGTAGGCATTGGTATAGTGTTCATTTTTTACGTTTTCCTTTTTCTGAATTAATTATTTGCCATGATGCTTTGTTTTTATTGTGTTTATGTAATTACTATATGCGTTTTTCTTTGTTACAGTTAGTGTTTTTCTGTATAGTTTTCTATAGGTATTATAATTGCTTTTGTTTGTGCAATATTTATTAATGTGTGATCAGCATGTAGATTATTAAGTTATTAAGATATTTTTGCTAATGTCTTTATTAATTTCCTTATAGCATTCTGTTTCCCAATCCATTTGTCTTCTTACTTCCATTAGGTTTCATGTGTTTGTGCTAATTTTCTTTGAGCTTTATTTGTGTTTTGAGCATATTCCCTTTGTTGCAATTTGAATGCTCTTTGCAATGGGTTTGGACAGTTTGTCTATTCCGAAATATAGGAGTATTTTTGGTTCGCCTAGTTTAGTGTTTAGAGTACGTTGGAATACGTCTTTGTTTCCGCTCAGCACCTCAACTGTTGGGTATTTTTGTTGGTATATTAGTTTATTTCTTTTAAATTTTGTGTTTATTTGCAAGGTTGCTCGGACTAAACGATGGTCGCTATTAATATCGAATCGGTTTAGAACGGTAATATTTTGGCATATATTTTTCTGTTGGTTATGATGTAATCGATTTTGTTTTTCACGGTACCGTTTGCATTTTTTCAGGTCCATTTTTGTTGCGGAAATTTTTGGAAGAAGGAGTTCATACAAAAAAAAGTTTTCATTTCTACAGTAGCTGATTAGCTTTTCTTTACTATTGTTCTTATGACCAAGACCAAATTTACCAACGTTTGGGATATCCTCGTCTGTTATTTGCCCAATTTTTGAATTAAAATCTCCAATATTTGTAACAAACTTGGCTTTTTCGTTGTTTTTGGCAGTGGTTATATCTTCGTATAACTGTTACAATTCTTCATCCCCGGATGTACTGGTAGGGGCATACATCTGGATTACTTGTAGGCTGTACTTGTTGTTAATTTGTATCATGATGTATATGACTCGATTTAATATAGTTTTTGTTTTAGTAACTCGATTTTTCAGACGCTTGTTTATTATCAGAGCAACTCCTCCTATGTGATAGTTGGTTTCTGTATTGCATTGGTAAAGTAGGTGTTCTGACTTTAGAGATGTTGTTATTCTTTTTTTAATCTAGTTTTACTTATGCTTAGGACGTCCTATTTTATATGTTAAAGTTCTTGCTCTAATCTTTCCATATGTTCTTCGAGTCTTAGCGTTTGGATGTTGTAGGTTGCAACGAAGAGTTTTTTTTTCTTTCCGGTGTTGGACTTTGTCTATATTTCTACTGACAGCCGCCCAATCTGGATCAGACGCTGTCGGTGTTTGCTTGCAGCCGCTCGATTTGAGATAGACGCTGCGCTGCTGTGCTAGTTTTGGTCCACCCCGGGTATTTCATTTTTCTGGTACCACCTATATCTAGGAGGCCACCTGGGGAGGCACCCGATGGGGGACTAACAACTCCCGCTGCGGGTACGCAGTATTATCCGGAAAGCTAAGGAGTCATGGATGCAGCAAAGAAGCATTATTTATAATGCTCTCTAAAAAGCAGAATGAAATTCTTGCGCAATCTACATATTAAATTAGTCAAGAATTCCAGGATTCAAAAATGGAACCGGCACATGTGAAGCAACATTATGTCTAAAGACCAGTGATAGGTTTTTATGTTTTATTACGTTTTATCAAATACTTGAAAAGCGCAAATTTAAACAATAAGTTTGTAAAAATAATACTGAATCTGTATTTCAACAGCCGGCTAATGTCAAGATTAATAACTAAAGCACGACATAATTAGGCAATAGATATTATTATAGTACGCGGACGACCTAGTGATTATTGCAAGTAATTAGTAAGACCTACAACTGCCAATAAACAACATGAACATACAAGGAACAAAACCAAAATAATTGCAGTAGAAAGGCAGACAATTGAAAGCACGTGATACCTTGGCCCACTAGTAAACGACAGATGGAAGATCAAGAGTAGGGTAGAACAAGTCAGACAAGCATTTAAAAAATTACGTCTTCTACTATGTGACAAAAGCTGAATTTAGAAATTAGCCTCAATATTGTTAAAAACTGCATGCGTCAACAAGATAGAGGTTTTTAAAATGTGAATTTTGAAAAGAAAGTTCCGAATTTTGTGGGTTGACCACATTAGCAATGAAGAATTTCTAAAAAGATTGGGGGTAGACAGATCTCTATTCAACCACATAAAACATTGTAGGATCAGCTAACTGGGCCATATATTAATTGGGCCAAGATATTAAATATCCCAGCTGATTCTTGAAAGAAAGATAAAAAACTGGGTGGGAATAAGAAACTTTTGAGAACTATTGTCAAGCACCAATATACAGAACTTTAGGTATCATCTTGTAGAAAACAATTTGCCAACCCATATGGGTATATGGTCACAAAATAAAAATAGATTATTTTTACTTGTATTGTTTCAACAAGGCCGTTCAGCAAACCTTCTTGAACTGGGGCTTATTGTTAGTTTTTGTTAATTTGTTGATCTGTACTAGCGGCACTTTTATTTGTCCATTTGTTTTATACTTTAATATTTACACAAATTGTTATATTTTAAGTTCTCTAAACAGAGTTGTCACTAACGCTTGCACTTTTTTTGTAATCAATATTTCTATTTACTTGTCTACTTACTGATACATATGTGGGTATATTTTTATTTTTTTTTTGCAATGAGTCTACTCAGATGTGGCAAATAACTAAAAGTTTTGAGTTACTAACTTCTAGATTCTAACTCAAATTATTAGGTTTTTTACCGTTTACGCAGTACACAAGTCCTTAAAAGTTTTTCTTCTCACCCAAAAAAAAAAAAACTTATTTGCAACAACACATTTCTCTTTTATTCATAAAAACTTCAAATAAAAAGAACTCAAACTTTACTAATTTTTGACTGTAAACTTTTATTTATGCTTGCTAAAAGTGACTAAAAAACTGCAGTTAAATAGTTAATTTTATTATATTTATTACATACTTAATTTATTCTACATTTAAAATTAATTATTTCCTTTTTTGCTTTTACCTTTACCTTTTCCATGTTCTTTCTTTTTTTCTTCAGTTCCTACTACTTTTTTTTCTATTCTCACTTGATTTGCTTCTAGTAGTGCTTCTGCACATAAAATCAATATTTCAAAAAACTCAAGAAAAGTAAGTTGGTAATCAATATACAATACAAAACTTTCTTTTTTAACTAATGGGCAGATTTGACTAACAAATTCCAGTATTTTTTTAGGCCCAAGTTTTCTAAACACTTTTAAATTTTTATAAAAAACATCCTTTTCTATAGGATATGGAATAGGTTCCTTTGGTTTCTCGCCTATAGCAGGTGGTGATTGAGGTATAAATATCATATTATTGCTAGAGCAAACGTAATTATATCCAATTAAATTTTCATTTGGATCAAATTCTATATTTCTTAAAGTGCACAATGGTTCCTCGTCTGATTTAACACAACAAGTTCTTAGAAATTTACGTACACTGTGAGGTTTTCCAAGAGTTTGATACAAACCATATACAGCAGTAACTGGGGTTAAATCAAGATATTTAAATAAACATTTTCCATTAAATTTTCCAACATTTGGTATTATATATTCTCCCAAAAAATCTCTTAGCATAGTTGCAAAAATTCCATTACCTTTATTTTCATCAAAATATTTTTCGTTTGCAAAACGTTTGTTTGCCATTTCTAGAATTGAGTGCATAAATTGCCAAAAGTATATTTTTTCGAATGGATTGTGTTCAGTTTCTAAAGATATATCAGCCACTTCTAACATAATTAAATCCACGTCTATAAGACTGCATCCAAAGTCACTAATATTTAAATCTTTATACATTTGCCAAAGAAATAATCTGCTCATTATACAATCATTATCAGGATTTGTAGTCAACGAAGCATATTTCTTGTAAAGATTTTCAAATATATTGTAATTTAATGTTATTATATTTCGTAATTTCCTTTCTTCAAATTCAAAATGTATTTTTTGTTCATTTAGATAATTACTTTCAGGCATAGTTATATGCGTTTTGCTTGGTGACATCATGTTAAATAAAGAATGAGCCATTTTCATACTATCATGTTGATCTATTAAATTGTCGTTATAGAGATCAATTAATTTTTGAATATGGTAAGATAGATTCATTTGTAATGGGTTGCCATGTATTGGTATTTCAATGGGTTGGCACTTAGAATCATACGTAGGAAAAAGAGAATCAACTTTTTTATTTTCTTGTAATCCTATTTTGTTAACATATATATTTCTTTTTCCTAATACTTTTTCTGATCGAAATTGTAGTTTTACACTACTAGTAGTTGATTTTTTTAAGGCTGAGGCGGATTCTTTATTTGTAGATACTTTGACTTTATTTTTAAATTTTAATTTATCCAAAGGTGAATCGTTTTCAAAAAAAGGATTTTTTTCAATTATGGTCCCATCACCACATATCATTATACCAGCACCGTGTTTCTTATTTTCTTTAAATACACAAGCCAATTTTGAACCTTCAATTCCAAAATGTATTATACCAAACCCATGTCGCTTACCATCTTTCCAAGCACCTTGATAAATATTTTCATTTGAAAATGCTATACCTGGTTGCAAGTAACAATTCCATGTATATTCTCCATAACCACTAGGCAACCCATTTTCCCAATCGCCTATATATAAATCATTATTATGAAAATGCATAATTCCTTTGCCATGGGGTTTTCCATTAAACCAATCACCATTGTAAACATCACCAGTTTTATAACTCCTGTAACCAACTCCTTGTTTTCTATCTTCATACCATTCACCCTCGTAAAAATTATTACGTCCATATAATAACCAACCTTTGCCATGTTTTTTACCATGTTTCCAATTACCGTCGTATATTAAAGAACTATTCATAGGATAAAATGAACCTGTACCGTGTAACAACCCATTACAAAAATGTCCTATGTAATAGCTCAAATCATTATACGTTAAAATACCCTGACCGGTAATCTCACCATGACAGAATTCGCCTTGATATAAAGCTCCATCATCCCAACGAAATAGACCTTTACCATGCATCAATCTTCTCCTAACAGGCCCTATGTAACTATTGCCATTTTTAAATTGTATAAAAACGCTGCGGAATTCATCCACTGGTACAAACCAATCGTAAATAGGAAATTCTAAATTTGATTTTTGCGTAAAAGATTCTTGAGTATCAATTTCCCTAATAATAGGTAACGTTGATGATAAAGTAGTCATTTTCCTAAAACTTCCTGATATCCGTTTTGAAGATTTACTTTTAACCGAATCACTACTTTTTTCTGCTTCTTGCAACCTATCAAATATTTCATTATATTGATCAATCTGTTTTTGTCTTTCTTCAGGCAAAGTCGAAATTGAATTAGAATTGTCCGTGCTGCGTCTTTCTACGGTAGACAGTCTATACATTTTGGAGCTTGCTTTTGATGGCATTGAAGTACCTTGTGATAACATATCTACTTCATCAGTTTTTGTCCATGTATCAACTACAAATGGTAACATTTCATTAAAAAAATATGCGGTTAATTCTTGTCTATAGTTTATTATTTTTTCAAATGCCAATACGCTTTCTGAGGCCGGTTTTTTAAATGTTATTTGCGTTGAGGTACTTGATAACTTTGAAATTCTTGATTTAATTGACGATTTTGATGGTTTTACCATTGTAATGTTTGTTTAAGAATTATATTGGAATTGATTGAAAATAGTTGACATTTATTAATGACAGTTTTGCTAAGGAAACTAATAATTTTAATAATAATGTATTTTGTCAGAAAGGCTACGATGGGTAATTATTTTAATAAAAACGTTGCTGTAAAGTATATATTATGTTGAGTAAAATTAATTTTACTATTCACTTTTATATATTTATAACATAACATCCTAATTAAACTAGAAATATTACAATCAAATAGAGAGAAACAGAAAATAGTGTTACAGTAAAAAAAAAATTTTTGTAAAACAGGCTATCGACCTTAGTCTTTCCGCCATAAACATAAATTTTATAAAAAATGACCTTAATAATTAAAAAAAAATACAAAAAAGGTGATTCAAAAAGAATAACAGTATGACATGTCGGATGATTTTGTCAGTCAGTCATTGTCAATGATGAGTGTCAAAATTTCTTCATATAAAGGTAGAACAGGTTTTTTAAATTTTGCAATAATTGTTGGGTTTCTGGGGATTATTAAGTTTTTTAGGATGTTAGAATTGTATGGATTATTTGCAAAATTTTACTTGAAGATTATGGAGTCGCTCGGGGAGTGGAGTAATGTTAATTTTATCGTATAGGAGAATATTTGAAGGATTTTGGATAGAGTTGTTAGGATGTCGTATTTTAGTAATAAAAAGGTTCTTTCATCTACGTATAGGTGGTTAAGAGTGGCTTTGTTAGAATTTGTAAGTATTATTGATGCGTAATCCAGGATTGGGCGACAGATAGTTTTGTAAATATGTGCTGCACATTTAGAGCTGATTCCACTATTTTTGTAGGTAAGGGATCAAAAGTGGTTTGCTCTGGATTTAGTTTTAGATTTGATAAAACTAGTATGAAACTTAAAATTAAGTTTAGTATCAAAGTGAACGCCTAGATATTTACATATTTGGGATGGGTTTATTGTTTGTTTGTTCATTTGGATTTTAGGAGAATTTTTGTGAATTTTATGGTGGGGTATTAGGAGTTTAGTTTTGGAAGGATTTGCACAAAGCCGCCATTTATTGAACTACAATTGCGTATTGTGATCTTTTAGAAAAAAAATGAATTATTTTTATGAGGTAGTTGGGAACATTTACAACGGAAAGTTAAAAAAGAAAACTTTTTTAAAAGCTACCTAATCTTGTCAATAGTTCTAATATTATGTTAGTTGATAAAACCGTTACTGTTATTCGTTGTCCACCGGGTTTTATGATTGCGCAGGTTTAGTAAGTTGATGTAATTGTCTGACCATATTAGACTTTGTTGTATGGAGTAATTCTGAAAATATCAACTACAAAATAGACCTAAAAACAATTTGGTTTGACGGCGTTAAATGACGATCAGAGGTTGCCGGTTTTGATGGAGTTGGCGTTGACAGTGGTGTAGCTTTTGAGTTGGTTAACCAAAAGTTTAGGTGGAAGCTGTTGTTTTTGGTCGGTGTTCTTTTGATGTTTTAGTTTTACCTGTACTTTTTCTTGATGCTGTTTTGCAGTTTTGTTTTATGATTAATTGCTAATTTGGTTTGGTCCGCTAACAAAAACTTTTTTCTACCGATTACATCTGTTTTGTTGTCTCTTCTTTTATTCTGGGGTATGTGGCTATATAACATAATAACAAAAATAATGCTCTTTGGCAACGCAACTTTCTTATTTTCTTTAACTTTGTGACTTGTTTATTGCTTTTTTGAAACGTTGTAACAAAAGAGACAATCTGATTGATTTGATTGGGTTTGGGAAACTTTTTTTGTTGTTTTTTGTTATAAAAATTATGTAATTTTAGTGAAGTTTAAGTAACATTTTGTTTTATTTTACTTTTAAATATTTTGTTTATAAAACCTCATTAATTAATGCAATTATAAATAACCTCCTTGTCTGTATCTGAGTCATGATTAACGTATACTATGTCGACATTTTTTATGTTTTTAGTATTTCGTGAATAAGTAGTTGTTGATAATTTTTTGGTAGTAGTGGCTTTAACGTAGATGAACGAATTGGATTTGCTTACTATATAAGTGTTTTTTTGCATGTTACTACAGTTTTTTTTCTGTTGCTTTGATGAGATTAGTAACACCATCAAAGTTCAGGTGTTTGAAAATATTTTGGATATCCTATTTTACCCTTTTATCAAACGTTTTGGCGTCTTTAGGTTTTTGATAGGTTTTGGATATATTTCATTTATTAGTATTGTATTTAAAGGGTTTTCCAATAAAAAGTTTCATTTTGAATAGCAGGCTATTTGGTCAGGTGTCAATTTTGAAGCTATTATCTTTTGACATTTGACAAGTAAAAATTACGCCATTATTAAAAATGGAACAATACACGCTTCAACATCGCATTGAAATTATTAAAATTTACTTAAAAATAGTGAAAAATTTTTAGTCACAGTTTGCAAAACTAAAGCACATTTTGGTCGTCGTAAAGCACCTTCTCGGCCGGCAATAGTAAACCTGGTGGAAAAATTTGAGCTGTTAGGACAAGTTTGTGTCGTGAAGAATCGAAACCGTGTGCATCACTCAAGAACACATGAGAATATTGCTGAAGTAGAACGTAGTGTTGAAGAAAACCCAGGTTTGTCGATTCCTGGTCGATCTTTGGAATTAGACATTTCACAAACGACAATACACCGTATTTTGCATAAAGACTTAAGTTTTAAGGCTTTTAAAGTTCAGTTTACACAAAAACTCAAGCCGGTCAATCACCATAAACGTTGTATCTTCGCTGATTGGGTTCTTCAAATGCATCAAAATGATCCGGAATTTCATCGACAAATTATCTTTAGTGATGGGACCTATTTTCACCACGGAGGCTACGTTAGTAAGCAAAATTTTCGCATTTGGAGCTTAGAAAATCCAAGAATGATTGTTGAAAAGTTTTTGCATCCTCAACGTGTCACTGTTTTGTGCGGTGTTTTGGCTGGCGGTGTGATTGGACCCTACTTTTTCAAAAATGAGGCTGGTGCAACTGTTACGGTGAATGGATGGCGCTACCAAGCTATGATCAATAATTTTTTATGGCCGAAATTGGAAGAAATTGATGTGGTTGACGTTTATTTTCAGCAAGACGGCGCTACGTGCCACACAAGCAACAAAACAATTGCAATTTTGCAAGAAAAGTTTTCTGACCGTGTTATTTTTCGAAGAGGTGATCACAATTGGCCATCGAGATCTTGTGATTTAACACTTTTAGACTTTTTTTTTTGGACCCACGTAAAAAATAAGGCAATCGATTCATGACCTTAAAGATTGAATTCGTGAAGTTATTGAGAACATACAGCCGCAAATGTGCAAATTGGTCATGAAAAATTTCATGAAAGAATGTGGTACTGCAACCAAAACCGTGGCGGCCATTTGACTGATTTCGTTTTCAAATGTTAATAATTTACAATGAAATAAACATTTATTGATTTTTCCTAAAAAATACCCGTTTTTTTTCAATATCAAAATGAAACCTCTTATTGGAAAACCATATAAATTTTTTGTTTAAAAAAATAGTGACTTTGATGTTGTCAGTCGTAAAATTTGTCCATCTGTGGTTGTGGCTAACTACATATTCCAATTTATAAAAAAAAAGTAAGCGCATTTGGTCGTGCTTTTACATCCATATTGAATTTTGATTAAGTTTAGGTGATAAAAAAAAAAAAAAGATAATTTATAAGAAATATTTTTTGAAAAAATTCTGTCTTTGAAATAGTCGTTGTTCGGTATAATTGGTTGCGGTGATTTATAAATATAATTATGTATTAAAGAAGATCAGATAAGGACTTTAAACGTGTTTGACTTTGTTAGTTTGGAAAGACTGATTCCGGAAAAGGAAAAGTTTTGAAGGCGCTGTGCGACGCCTGGAAGCTTAGATGCAGTCTTGTGATGGTTTTGGTTTTCATGTGTAATAGGATTGACATTGGCAGCGCTGTAACTCTTTAGTGGGTCAACCCAAATCCGTCGTAAGTAGTATAAGTACAATAAGACAATCCTCAATGGCTGCTCCTGACTTTTTATCTAGGTTCTTAGTTCGTACTGTGACTGTGAAGAGATTTGGATTTTAAATTAATGTTAAAATTTTGTTTGACTTGTGAAATGTCTCAGAGAGTAGAATGGTGTTTTTGGAGTTTTGGATGTGTGGTAGTTGTTACCCTACAGAGGTCTTGGCGGAAATCGTAGTAGATATCTTCCTGGTTATGTTTTTGGGACTAAATTTTCTAAGTCCATTGCGGCCAATAGATGCAGCTTGGTGGTATCTATTGCGAGCTTATCCTGGATAAGATAACCCATCGCGGCCTATAGATGCATATGTGCATCGTTCCTCCTGGTTGATGTTGATGTTTGGTAAGAGCATTAGAAATAAATTGATTTGATTTTGGAATTTTGTTAATTCTGAATGAATTATGAATACGTGAGTATAACAATTTTTGAAGTTTATGCTGTCGTCCGCTCTTTTGATACGCACTATGGTTTTTTCAATTGCCTGTGGAAATTATTTAAAAGTCAATCCTGCTAGAAATTAAATACAATACAGTCTATGCTCACGTGTAGGTAACATCAGTTCTTTTTCATTATAGTCTTGTTCAAGAGTCATTTTGAAGTTTTGGTTGTGGTTTGACTCAATATAGTTTACAAACAGTTAATTAATCAGTGGTCTATGTGTCTTGCGTAGGGTTAGGTTTCGGTTGCTGCGTTGTTAAGTTGAGTATTTGCAACTGCTTGGTTTTGCTTTGGTTGTTGTTGACGACGTTTTTCGGTTTGGGTTACGTGGTTCGCTTCATACAAGAGTTTATATCAGGTTAAGGTCACCTTGGTGTTGCCTATGAGTTTTACTTCACAGAGTTCTAGGTCAGCGTCTATTAGTGAAGGAACTATGTTAGTTACTTTAAGGATTGTCTGAATAATTTTTATATAATGAGTATTTATATTAATATTTAATTGAATAATAATAACAGATTTTAAAAATAAAATTAAAAAATTATAAATTTTGTAGGGATGCGCTCCTCTATAAAACTATAGTACACAATATCGATTACACCGAGTATCATAGATACTTAGTGGATGGAAGTACTGGCTTTGTAATGCACCCAATTGTTGCTTATGGCTTAATATTAGGTTAAACTAAGCAAGGGTAGCCAGACATGATGAACCCATGCAGCATCTCACTAAGAATGGGCAATTGGCTGATACAAATTTGCAAAACAGATCGAACGTACACATTTCAAATTAAAAATGGGGAATATTATCATTAAAATCGGAATAAAGTTGAATTCAGACCGGAAATTACGGCAACAGGAGAGAAATACTTGCAAAGTTTCTCAACAAAAAAAAAACTAAACTGCTTAATTACATTTTCAATAAACCACATTAGCCTCAAAGAATATGAAAAAATGTGGTCAACTCTACAAAATACTCGGAAAATATGCAGTCACATATGGACTCTTGAGACCGATTTTACCTGAGAACTGAGAACAGACTAATATCAAAACCCAGATTTTTAACTATTGACGTAGAATGAATGTAGTTTAGTTAACGGAATACTAAAAACCGACATCAAATCAACAAAAAGGAAGATCTGCTTCAAAGTGAAAAGCGTTTAGGGGACTTAAAACTAAATGTGGAATTAACTTATGACATAAAACAAAGAAGGATGCTGGAAATGGAGACGTACAAGCACAAAGTAGTAAACAGATAGGTTGAAAAAATTCAAAACTAATGGAATTACACCTCAATCGAAAACAACTCCAACATGAAAGAGCAAAAGTTAAAACCATTTACTAAAAATAAATACATAAAAACAACAAAAGTCAAACCTGGAACAAATTTTTAAACTAATCGAAAATTTTTATGCCGACTTATTATATATTATAGGCCGAAAGAAACAACAAAAGGCAAAGGCAGCGGAAGGTCACAAAAAAAATGGCTAGTTAAGATAAATCGACCATTGGTAAAAACTGTTTCTAAAACGCGCAAAACTGTCAGTTGTGGAAAACATACGGAAAGACCTATATTCAGGAGTGGTCCTTGAAAAGCCAATAAAGAAGAAGGAATTTAAACTATGATCAAGACTGAGACTAAACGTTTTCTTTTACAGAACTGTTTTAAAGATATTAGAATTGTTATTTTGATGTCTAATAATTTTACTATTAGGTTATCTACCGTTTTTTAAGTTTTGCTCATTTCTCTGAATTAAATTAGTAAAATTCTTAACTTAAATGGCATTTTGGTTGACTGAAAACTCATTAGGAACACATTTAGACAATTCATACTTTGCAGAATTATCTGAAATAACTGTAGTCTGATTGGTATTGAAGTTTTTAGATAGTGTCCTGGTGATGTAAATGTTTTTGTACTTGCAACATAAATTGACGTACCAACTGCTAATAAGTTACCTGGTTTATAGTTTATGTTTTTTTTTAATCATGTGGTTTTAGTTGTGGTTGGTTCTTCAGCTACAGTATATGGTTTATGTTGACTTTTTTGATGTACTATAAAAGAAGTAGTGCGCGGGTTTTTCATAAATTTTTTTGTGCATGATTGGCCTCTTCGGTTTTTTGCTAAATTGAGTAGTTTTAACTATCCAATAGTATCATAATTTTGCTATTTTATTTTTAGTTTTAGTTTATAAAGGTTTTTTTTTAGTTTTCCATGTGTTGGTATTAAAAACTTTTGTTTGGTTTTGTTTAAAGTTCTAAGTCTTTTCTTAGTCTTAGTCTTTCATGTTTTTAGACTGTTCCTGGTTTTCAAATGTTACTAGAAAATAGCCCATAGAAAATCGTTTTATGAAAATAGTTTTTTTTGTCTTTGGGTTGTAATTATTATTGCTGTTTCTGCTGCAATTCTTGTTTAAACTACTAGCAATTGTAGTGTAGCTCTTACGACAACTTCGACATTTTAAGTGAAGGATGAAAAGAAACCTCAGGAGGCCCTTAACTAAACTGAATTGAATGGTTGATGTATGCTAGGATAGTGGTTAAAGAGTTTTTCTATGTGCTAATCATGTTGACACTCAAATCCCTCCAATATAGATTTCTTTGAGTAAAACAGAAACGAACATGTTGTAACGTATTATTTGGAATAAACTACAATAAAGCCGCGGAAGCCTATTAACCTGACAATAACGGCCTACCACATGCTGCCAGCGTAGACCTGGGGTGGGGTACGATTGATATCAATTAAAAAAATTGAAGTAAGCAATTAAATTATATTATTCCGAAACATATATATAAAAAAAATTGATCTGCTTTTAAACATAAACCAATGTAGGTATCAACGGCACTACTTGGCAATCTACCAAAAAGTTGAGTGATTGATCACATTGTCACAGGTTTTAGCCTGAAAAAAACAAAAGTTTATTTTTAAAACTGCACATAATAAAATTTTCTTTGCGTCTTATAAAACTGTAACTTCATATCTAAAACAAAAAACTTTGGCATTAAATTTCTGAACGACGTTCATATAGCGTAGTCCAATTCTGTCAAGTATCTGGGTATTATCTTTGATAAAGAACTTACGTACAAATCCTAGACAAAGCAAAAAACCTACTAATTTGAATTCTTTGGCGAAACAGTGGCATGTCGCTGTAGAACAAAATCTGGATGTACACCACCATCGTCAGATCAGACTAAAATCATCAATCACTGTTGAGTCTTTAATTTGGATCATCCAAAACCTTTACGGTGGTTTGTTGAAGCCCCATGGTATGTTCAACAATCAAAAAATTAACGATCTTGGTATTCCCAGATGAGCCAATACATCATAACATTAGCAAAAAAAATCTTTGGTAACCTCGTGGTTCACTCCAACCCAGATCTAGCTAGACTTGCTGAGTCAGACAAGTATGATTACTCCTATAAAAAACCAATCAATATCATTACTTAGCCCACAGCCTATAGGGCGTCCTAACCAACATATACAATGTTTAACAGAAGAAAGTATAAAACCTTACTGTAAAGAATTATACTTGGGAAAACGGGACTACCTAGAATTAACCGGATTATAAAACATTAATTGCAACAGCTGCTTAATGGGATTGTAAAACTGTTTGTATTTATGATATGCACTGAGTTTTTACATCGCGTTAACGATGGGATTAGAGTCTTGCAAATCTATTTGGTATTTCCAATAATCTTTAAAGATGTTCTCTCTCTTTTAGCCCTTAATTTTTAAGTATATATATTGTATATTATTTTGTGTTTAGTTAGTAAGGTTTATGATTTAGAATAAACAACATTAAAATTCTACGACGCGTTTTTCTTTGATAGTGTGAACAAAATTCTGTTTGCACTTTAAAACATTGGTTCTTCGGAATCGAATACGGAACTTCTGGTATTAGCGAGTGCTTGGCGATCCGTGATACAAGCACACTATTCCAGAAAATACACATTTTCAAGTATAATAGACAAGTTTAATCAATCAGCATGGACGCGTTGATTAAAGAAATCAAAGGAAAGTGCAAAAATCTTAAGAGTGATTTAACACGATTATCCAATGACATTTCAAAAGCAGTAACTGCTGGACAAATTGACAAGCGTGTCAATAAGTGCATCGATATGTACAATGAACTCGGCAAATTGGAAGGCAAAGCATTTTGTGAAAGCGATACATATGAGGCGGACGACGAAACCGACTCGTATTACCACAAGATTTTGGCAAGTGCTGCAGATTATTTAGACACCATAAATACGGACAGTACATCAACAGACTTGGAAAGCGTTGGTAACACGAAGATTACTCAAATGAAGCTGCCATCAATAAACCTGCCGGAATTCGTCGGCGAATATAAAGATTGAATGGAATTTTACAATACTTTCATGTCGTTAATACACGAGAATAGTGAGTTAACAGAAGTGCAAAAATTTCACTATTTAAAGGCAACTGTGAAAAAAGAAGCAGCCCAAGCGATCAGTGCTTTAAATATAACTGCACAAAATTATGAGGTAGCTTGGAGTATACTGAAGGAGCGTTTTGAGGACAAGGCAGCAATAATAAATTGTCATGTAAAGGCATTATTTAATACTCCAATAATGCAAAAAGAATCATTTGATTTTTTGAGATTGGTCATAGACCATGTAGTACAGCACACTCAAGCATTAAAAGTATTACAGCGCCCAGTTGAACAATGGAGCGATCTAGTAGTTCATCTGATAGCCACAAAATTTGACAGTAAAACACGACGAACATGGAAAGAATCCATAAAATCGAATGAAATCCCAACGTACAACGAACTACATGAGTTTCTTACCAGAAAATGCAGAACACTACGCAGCATATGCAGTGAAAATACCATTGATTTTCACACTAAGGCGAATAAACCGGCCAGATCATTCCATGTAGCCAGCAGAAAGAACATAAAATGTTATTTGTGCAACGAAGCGCACTATATTTATGCGTGCCAAACGCTTTGTAGAAAAACCCCATTGGAGCAAATCGAAATAATCAGAACAAAAAAATTGTGTATAAATTGTTTGCGACCTGGTCATCTCGCTAAAGATTGCACATTGAGCAATTGCCGTAAATGCGGAAAGAAACACAATACAGTTCTCCATTTAGAAGATGAAGCAAATTCTCAAGTACCCGGCATGTTTAGCAATGTTGGAAATCACAGCAGCGAAGACCAAGTGATTCTATCAACATGCCTGGTCAACGTCAACGATATATGGGGAAATCAACACGTTGCTAGAGCACTACTTGACTCAGGTTCCCAAGTAAACCTCATGAAGGCAAGTTTAGCAAAACGATTAGGCCTAAAATACCAGCAGACGTCAGTTCCAATAACAGGATTAGAGGAATCCAAAGTTAAAATAACAACTCGCGTGTCGACCATTGTGTCGTCTAAAGGCAGCGAATACAAAACGGAACTAAACTTTTTCCTATTGGATACCATCACTTCGCGAGTGCCGTATCAATCATTCGACAAGAATATCCTTGATATTCCTAAAAATATAAAACTTTCTGACATAAATTTTAACGAATCTCGGGAAGTTGAATTATTGATTGGAGCGGAGATTTTTTACAAACTTCTATGCGTGGGACAGATACACACATGTGAAGGCAACATTTGCTTGCAAAAAACGCGATTTGGATGGATAGTGACAGGATGCGTACCACATACGCCCCAAGCAAAGACTTGTTACTTAAGCACAATTGCAAACTTAGAAAAAACAATGTCATTATTCTGGGAAAATAAGAAAATGCCTGGTGTTACGCGGTCCATAGAAGAAAAATTATGCGAAGCCTATTTCATTACCACGCATACTTGAAACCCATCTGGCCGTTTTATAGTGTCACTGCCCTGGAAGGAGAACCCAATCAACCTAGGAGAATCAAAAGAAATAGCAGTTAAACGTTTTCTGTTCTTAGAAAAACGTTTAAATAAAGACCCACAAATGAAGATCAAATATCAGGACTTTATAAAGGAGTATTTAGATTTAGGCCATATGGAAGAAATGTCCGATCTGGAAGAGCAATACGCAGGATATTATTTGCCGCATCATGCTGTGCTGAAAGAATCAAGCATAAGCACACGATTAAGAGTAGTTTTCGATGCATCTATGAAAACTACAAATGGAAAATCATTAAACGATGTGCTACGAAAATCTGTTTTCAATATTGTGCCGTTTCAGGACACACAAGTACGTTTTAACAGCCGATGTAAAAAAAATGTATCGTCAAATACTTGTAACTGAGAATGATGCTAAGTATCAACGAATCCTGTGGAGAGAGCACATTGATCAACCAATTGTCACATACAAGCTGAAGACAATAACATACGGCACTAGTCCGGCGTCGTTTTTGGCAACAAGATGCTTGACGGAAATAGCAAATCTAAACCAAGAGAAATACCCCGTCGCTTCAAACATAATTAAACGAGACTTTTACGTAGATGATTTGTTGACAGGCGCACAATCAATTGAAGAGTTGGGACGCATACGTGGTGAAATAAGCAAAACGCTAAAGGAAAGCGGGTTGGAGTTACACAAATGGGCATCCAATTGCAAGAAGACATTGTGTGGTTTGGAGTCGCATGAACAAAATGTCCTTTCATGGGATAAGACGGAAACAATCAAAACATTAGGAGTACAGTGGAACATGAAAACAGATATGTTTGGCTATTCAACTAGTATACTGAAACCCACAAGGCGAATTACTAAAAGAGTAATGCTATCACAGATTGCGCAGATTTTTGATCCACTTGGCTTGATGGGCCCTATAATAATTGTTGCAAAAATATTTATGCAACGATTATGGATGGAGAAATTGCACTGGGATGAATCAGTCCCGAATGGCATACACACTGAATGGAACAACTTTATAAGCCAATTAGGGATCATTAATGAAAATGAAGCGAGAGAACGATTAATTCGACTAGTGCAGGAAGCTGAATTTGGTAAAGAACTCCAAGACCTATAGACAGCAAGACCACTAAGCAATGCAAGCAGACTGTTGTGTCTAAATCCGTTTCTGGATGTAAATGGGTTAATTTGTGCAGGTAGAAGACTTTGAAATTCATCGCTGCAATATGTGAAAAAGCATCCAATTCTTCTACCAAAATCTCATGCTCTCACCAAGCTAATCATTCGTGATGAGCACGTAAGAAACTTCCACGCAAGTGGACAAGCAACGTTAGCAGCTATAAGAAATCAATATTGGATCATATCAGCACGAAGTGCAATAAGGACAATTCTTCGAAAGTGCGTTGTCTGCTTGAAGAATAAACCAAAACCTGCACAACTTATCATGGAAGGGTTGCCCTGTTGCCGTACTGAGCCAGCACGCCCATTCCTAAAGAGCGGAGTAGATTACTGGGGTCCATCCAACATTAAAGAGGGTTTCCGAAAAAGCAAAAGGACCAAAAAGGCTCACGCGGCTATATTTGTATGCATGGTAACAAAGGCGGTGCATATAGAACTAGTCACTGACCTTACCACCGACTGCTTCATCAGTGCACTTCGTAGATTTATAGCACAAAGAGGCTCAGTAAAAGAGATGTATTCGGACAACGCCACAAACTTTAAGGGTGCTGATAACAAGCTGAAAAATTTGGGTCATCTATTCTCCTTAGAAAATCAAGAACTGATGACGAACATCTCGGATGTCAAAATGCAGTGGCATTTTATTCCACCTGGATCCCCGCATTTTGGAGGAATTTGGGAAGCGGCAGTTAAATCAGCTAAGCACCATCTTCGGAGAGTAGTTGGAGAAACGCTTTTAACATACGAAGAAATGTCCACGATGCTCACCCAAATAGAAGGGATCCTAAATTCGCGCCCATTAACGCCAATGAGTGATGATCCAAACGATTATAGTGTTCTTACACCGGGACACTTCCTGATAGGAGAGCCAATGAACTCCATACCCGAACCTGGTTTAATGCATCTACGGGTAAACAAATTAAGTAGATGGCAACACCTACAACAAATGCGTGACCACTTCTGGAAAAGATGGAAAGATGAGTATCTCGTTGAACTCCAAAAGCGAATAAAATGAAAACATTCCAAAGGATGCTCAATTAAACCTGGGCAGCTGGCAATAATACAGGAAGACAATTTGCCACCTTTAAAATAGAAAAAAGGAAGAATTGAGGAGATCCATTCCGGAAAGGACAAAATAATTAGAGTTGCATCCATCCAAACTGCGGATGGTGTTATAAAACGTCCAGTGCACAAACTATGCGTATTCTTAGATGAAATTCAATCTTGAAATAGTATTTTAAGGGGGGCGGTATGTAAAGAATTATACTTGGGAAAACGGGACTACCTAGAATTAACCGGATTATAAAACATTAATTGCAACAGCTGCTTAATGGGATTCTAAAACTGTTTGTATTTATGATATGCACTGGGTTTTTACATCGCGTTAACGATGGGATTATAATCTTTAAAAATGTTCTCTCTCTTTTAGCCCTTAATTTTTAAGTATATATATATTGTATATTATTTTGTGTTTAGTTAGTAAGGTTTATGATTTAGAATAAACAACATTAAAATTCTACAACGCGTTTTTCTTTGATAGTGTGAACAAAATTCTGTTTGCACTTTAAAACACTTACGGTCTCAAACTTCTAGTCATGATCCGGGGAAAGTTTAGCTTGTAGGCACTCTTCTTTAGAGGATAAATAAGACAGTTTTTAAAAGGTTCTCTTCTCAAACTACAAAAAACTCGGTGCAGTCAAGGCAAGCTACCAGCCAAGATAACAAAAACACCACACAGACATCAATCAAACCAGATAATATCCAGTTTCAGAAACGCACATATTGGTCGCATCCGGCAAGCAGCAAGCTCTAGAACAGCCTTTTTTACCTACCAGAATGCAAACAGGACAAAGCAACATCTGCTTAGCATCCCAGTGAAATTGAAGTGTACTTGCGGAGGTATCACACGAAAACGCCGCAACTATCCTCCAGCGCACACAGACGGATCCAGACGTATGGCCTAGTGCAAGTGGCAAAAACGGGATGACAAACAGACCACTAGTCAGTCACTCAATCACAATCACAAAAGCAGAAGAAGAAATTCTAAGTAAAGTTTCAATAAAAATTAAATACTAAATTGTGAAGCAGCGGATCAAGTCCACAACACAGCAACCAAACAAAATTACAACAACGACTTCTAGACTGGCTAACAAAAGAATTAAAAACTAAATGCACACCACCTTGGCCGGACTTAGCGCCGTATCACAGCCAATTCACCAACCCAGGTTGCATTAAAACAGGGAGCCATTACAACAGAACACCTGGAAAACTCCAGGAAGTTGCTCAAGACCTGTTTTACAACAAAACACAAAAAATCCAAGAAGTCGTCTCTAGCCAAATTTAATGTAACAAAGTAAATCGTTATTTCATATCTTATTAGTCATAGTAATAATATGATTTTTTATGTTTTTAAAAGCAAATTAAAAACTTATTTACTAAATGCAGTAAGTTACAGAAAATGATTAAAAAAAAAAAAATTACAATAGAGCTTACCTCGCTTACCGCCTAGCGCCGTCCCTGTGTATATAGCAGATAGCAGGCCTTAAAATCAAGGAACATGTGATAGTACATTCAATATACATAGAATAACACATTTAAATTATTACAATTGCATTACAATAATTGTCTAAATTAAATTACAATTAATATAATAATAGGTACCTTTTATTTGTTGGGCGGCCTGTGAAAAACACGTGGGTATTAATTTTACTATTTTATAACGCGAGCGAATGCGTACCATCGCCCTCAACGCACCCTAACGAAAAGAATCGTACGGCCGCACGGAGCATCGAAGAGCGGAGAGCGGTAAAAACCGAGCAAAAAAATACCTTTTATTTTCCAGTTTTTTTTTTATCTCGACTAGTTTTTATATTATTTTAAAAAAAGTTATTTACTATATTTATCGGAATAACACAACCAAATTACTCATTAACAAATACATTGTCATGAAGAGGGTGTATCTTATAATCTTTACTTAATTATTCTTTTTAATTATTAATTATCACAACCATTTTAAATTGATTGCAAATTGTTTAATTAATTTATCTGTAAATGCCGTTAAGTATGAAGTTGGTCAGGCTCCACAGGATGTAGCATTAGCTTTAATTTGTCATGTTACAATGTGCTTATACATCGATCGATTGTTTGGGTTGTTTCTAATGATACATATGGTTTTTAACTTAATTTTAAGGTTAATTTTTTGTAAAAAAATACAGCTTTTTAGGACTTTTATTGAAATTATTAGTATTAGTTTTTATGTTCAGGAAACTATTTTGCTGTTTAACTTTTTTCTTGACTTGAGAAATACTTTTTTTTGCAGATATTTCAACTTTGTAAAGAAATTAGATGGATTAATAATTATACCTATGAATCTACAGAATCAGTCCACACTAATTTACCAATACCATTTCTACAATCTGAAAACAAAAATTGCAATTTCTTATCATTAAAAACAAAAATTTTATATGGTTTTATATTTTCAATAACAAATTACAAAAAAATAAAGTTATAAGTTATAAAATTTAATTTGGTTGTTTCTCAAAGTGCAAAAATATAACAAATAAGGTAATTTGCATTTTTATAAAACCATTGTCTCTTGTCTTACTATAAATTATAAATGTAAATAATATTAATTTGTCAATTACTAAAATTTGCTTTGCAAAGCTAATAAATAATTCAAAATTTAGCAAATACTTCACATTACATCCATATATACAAATAATGCCTACATTGCATACACAAAATTTATTTCAATTAAGAATATTAATTATTACAGCATATTCAATTAAAATCTAAATACAATAACTTAAAAAATATTTAGATTTGTTTACAAGTTTAATTCATTTTAAGCAATTATTATAAGTCAGCGTAACTTATTAATTAAAACTTTCACATCTGTTTCAAAAGCGTATACAAGTCGCCTCCAGTTTTTTCTCGCCTTAGCAAAGAAAAATTGTTAATTTATTAATGTACCTCAGCTACTCACAAAAGTTTTTATGTGCGTTACAACTGTTTTTTACGACTAAGCTCGTATATTCCGCAAAGTTCCCCAAACAATCATACAATATTAACAAACAGAAAATATACAAATCTACCTTCATCATGAATATTAAAAAAATATCCATATAAACCAATTCAATTGATGAAACATGTGTTTCTGTTTAATTATAATGTAATCACATCCATTTCAGTAATTGTTCTATTGAAATATGTCCGTATATAGATACACTAAAGCCAGTTTAACTCGATACTGTTTAAAGTACATTCCTATGGAGTTTATTTAATTATGTAATTGGGCTGTTGAAATAGCTTATTGTACTAACTGCATGTAATATAATAATGTAGAGTTGTTAGGCCGGAGCGTTGTCGGATTGTATTGTCTGATACATGAGTTGTTTAATGGGGAATGTTTAATAATGCGTCCTTTTTTGTGTAATTGCATGAGCGGAAAGACAAAAAAATGAACGCTGTAATGCAGGGATTTTGAATCAATGGAAAACGGAATAGATTTGTAAGTGGAATTATAGATTTTGTAAAATTTGCATTCATAGATGTTGATTTGCATATTGAATAAATAGGTTTTGTATAATGAATTGGAATCGATAACAGTGCCACTAAAAAGCAATAGCTTTAATTAAATTTATTAATATTTTTAAATTATATCATAATTAATTTAATCTTATTTTGGTTAGTATAAAGTAATTATAACAAAGAACAAAAGCCGAATATAACAATTCTCTAAGGGGCTTATTCAAATATAAATTAATCTTTTTAATTCATTGTATGCGAAGCACAACACTCAAATATTGTTTTTAATGGGTTAATTATAATAGCTTCTTCAAAATAACGTATTTTAAACATAAAATTGATGATATTGACATGGAAAATAATATTTTAGTTAGAATTTTAGTAATTATTTATTTTATGTTATGAAGTTATGAAGGCAATTAAATAACTAGTAATCGACTTTAACATCAGCTATTTAAATCGATACAATGCTAATTAAATAATACAAAATAAAAATTAATTTTATAAGTAATGAATAGAAATTGAAAAATAAATTATTTAAACAAGCCAAACAAACACTTGTCTTACACTTTTTAGTTGTTTACAAATACCAATTTTATCTAGTATTAATTTTTAAATTAATAATAATCCCGTTTCTCTCATTTAGTTATGTAATATAAAACGGAAACTCATGTATGTAGTAACTCTGAAAACAAATGACAAGTTTTTGGGGCAGTATTACAAAAGGTATAATAATGATAGGCCAAAGCTACTAACAATAGTTTTCCCAATATATTAGTGTGCTGCTACAAATAAAATTGTAAAGCCCAATAGGTGGTAACTGCAGCTGTTATCTATAGGGTAAATTTTTCAGAAAGTCCGGAGACAACGTTTGTTGTTCAGCTAGTTTCAAAAAGATTTGTGGTACAACAGATCAAGCCGTGGAGACTGGAGTTGATTTAGGTCTTCCTTTAGTTTGTAGTAAGGTTTGGCTATGTCGGTTTTTTTTGGAAAATAGATTGTTATTACAGTGTCTTTAAGCTTGTGCCAATGCTTTGCATGTAGCAGCTTTAAACTTTATTAGGATCAGTTTTTGTAGCGAGCTTGGCGTTGTAATTTTTGTAGTGACGACGTAATCCATGTGGTTACTTAGTGAAGGGGTAGCGTCGCTGGTTTTGAATATGCTACATGCAAATTCTTTTTTTTTATGGATAACGCGGTTTTGAGCTGTCCAACAGTTAGATCTAGTGACGCACGTCTGGGTCTATTGTCCACGTAGTTGGAGGCTAAAATTGTCTTACGCTAAGGTGGTTCTAGAGCCTAGTACCTTGTTTGCTCTCAAAACGGTTAGGTTTTGCAATATATTTTAAACTAAAGCGGAAGTTTGCTGTTGAAATCTATTTTAAGAAATGTGTGTATGGAAGTTTAGGCTAGGTATGTTTTGTTGTACTGTTATTACAGCGTTGCATTAGTTATTTAAGGTTGAACCGTTACTAGCATCTAAACACTGTATTTTTATTAAACAATAGGAAGTTAGTCGGTTGATACAGAATGTGTAAAAATGATTAGTAGGCACTTGGCCAAAATGTCTGTAAATACCTTCAACGTGCTTTACGGCTTGTTGATACTTGACTTTTGATTAGTCCAAATGCTGCATGAAGAACACTTACTATAGGCACTACATGGGTATTTATACAGTAGCCAAAGAAAACTTATTTTTGCGGTTGAGTCGCCCAGTTTTGTAAGCCAAACTTCAGGTTTTCTATAAAAATATTGTTGGTGTAGATTATGTGAGGTTAGATCCACCAACTAATTGTTTGATTAAGAGGTCAAATTGAAGAAAAGAAATTAACTTTGTACTACCTAATTGTCTTCCATTTGACTAAACTTCACCTTGGATAACGTTATATAGCTAAGGCTGAAAAATTTATCAAAAAAATCATTTACACAAAGAAATGAATGTATGGTTTTCTAAATGTTTTCCTAACATTTATAATTTTAAAAATAGTTTTATACACAAAAAAAGTTGCTGAGTTGTAGATAATAAACTGAATTTTCGATTTACGTTCACTTATCATAAGTATTTTTTAACAAAATCTCTTACCTATTTTAATTTAAACAGTAACAGAATCAGATTTATCCAAAATACCTAGAAAACTATGGAAAAATGGAAAAACAAAAGATTGCAAGATTAAGGGCCGCTTGCACCACCTCGCTTAACTGCTTAAGTGCCACTTTATTTTCAAGTGGAGCTTATATTTGTTGCATTATCTGCTAAGTAGAACATAAAAACCCATAAGTGGAACTTATCGTAAGCCAAACCTTGAGTTCGGTTTACGCATATAAGGTGCAGAATAACCTAAAATTTGCTTCACAAAATTGCATTGTCTGTCATTTTTATAAAAATCTTAAAATTCTGTGTATTACACACTACTTCAAGTTACAAATGGATAGATTTTTAGATGCTCCTATTGACTAGATTTTATTCAAAATACAAGTGGGGAGCTTTGCAGAAGTGCACACCTACAGCATCTCGAATTATAGACAAATGCAATACTTAAATAAAATTATTTTATGTCCTTTTTGAGCATTAGCAGTATGTAAAAGGTTAGGTAGCAATAAGGACTCGGTTAATAAAAATATAAAACTTTAAAAATGCAGAGGTTTCTGAGATTTATCAGTAATGTTTAGACTTTAAATCTATTCCGTACAATATGAGCAAACATGGAAAACAAAACAAAAAATAAAAAAACTAATTGATAAGAAATTACAAAACTTACAAATTTGGCTAATTTTTTAAATTTTTTGCCCAATTGTTTTTGTGATTCAACAACAATCTATACTAAATTTATGAGAAATGTTTTGTTGCGTTTTCTTTTAATTGTTTTATACTAAAAAAATAAAAACTAAATGCAATTAAGGTACTTTTGAAATCAATTTCAGATAATTTAATAGATTTAGATATTTATTAGTAGCTTATGGTTATAAAATTGTCTATAATTAGCAGTCTACATACTTTTATATGAAGTAGTTAATCTTTAATAATATAAAGTAACAAATAATTATAATCTATTGTACCATAAACAGCATACAACAAACACCAAATTGAATAACCAACAGCAGTTTTTTAAATCTATGGGCTCAACAACAACACATTTGTCCTTACTAATGTTCTTCCCTTGTACCACTACTCAGGATATCATAGGCATCAAGCGCATGGAAACCTTTACAAACTAGATCAAAGCGTTAAGAAACGTAAGAATAATTGGGGGAGATTTAATTTCTCGGTTTGGAATGCCAAAAATGAAGACAAGAGAGGTAGGCTGAAGTTTTACTGGATGACCGAACTCGGCCTGACATTGCACAACGTAGGGATCAATTTAACTTTTGTACGTGGAACAAGCACCTCTATCATAGATATAACACAGTTTACAAAAAACGCAGCACACCTGAGTAGAAAGTCAGCAACGAGGTCAACCTAAATCTGCATCAAAACATGTACTTTAAATTATCAACGAATAGCGCAGGCTTGACTAACATAAAACTAGAGAATTGGAGGCTTGACACGGAAAGGCTGCCAACTTTTGGTGAAAACATTTACAAAATAATACAAGCCATATAGAGCGAGAAAGTTTCTTAAGGGCGGTTGTAGAAACCGCGAATGAAATGTTTTATTAAAAAAGACCTGTGGTAAGGAAGCAGGTCTATTGGTGGAGCAAAGAAATGGCGGACTAGAACTGGTAAAAATAATGACAGAAAACTGCTCGGAAGAAGCCCTGGCTGTAATTAATTAATACCCGGTCAATGGTTTATTGCTAAGAATTTGTAATTGTGCCAGGTTTGTACTACTGGAAAAGTCACAAAAACAGGAAACCAGGGAGCAAACTGGCCTGCTTTCCGGACTCCGGAAGGAAACTGCTGAAGAAATTGGTAATAATAAAGCTGGAAAAAGTAATTGATTAAAAGTTACTTGCAATTAAAAATCCAAAAGATCAGAAGTAAAACATACAAACACAAAATTTGCGTCTTGATCATCCTGGATATAAAGAATGTTTTTAACTTCGCCACATGGAGCAAAATCTCAAAGGAGTTAAATATGATGAAGTTCAGCGATTATCTGATGAAAAAGAATAAAAGATTACATGAAATACAGGCTTATTGTAGTCGGGATTGACACGATAATCGAAGTGACGAGCGGGGTACTGCAAGGATCGGTGCTGGGACCAACCTTCTAGACATTTTGAATGACTCGGTAATATAAATACAATTGCAAACAGGCGTTGAAATGATAGGTTTTGCGGACTACATAGAGATATTAAGTAGGGCCCAGGGAGAGATTGAAGAAAAAAATATTATATTGTCAAAGAAATCTTAGAAACTATAAACGAAAAGGGTACTTTACCTGAAAAAACCTAAACAATAACTCTATATGGCATTCGACAACTAAAAGATGTAATTTTTAACGTAGAAGATTAACCAATAAGATCGAAATAGACTGTAAGGTATCTGAATATTGTAACCTTTTTTTAAACATTTTATAAATTATTGGTCACCATAGGTTGTGGAAGATGTTTGCCAATAACAGCCTACCTTAGTTAGTCAGTTGGCGTGGGTTGGGGCAAGAATAAGAATATTAATCAAATTTGATTATCATTAGCTTTAATAATTGAATAAAGCCAAACAGAGATAAAGTAATTAGTACAGGTTTTAAAACCTATTACACATTTACAAAATAAAAATGCTCTACCTAGGATAATCTTAGGACTTGTGATTATTTATAACAGTAGAAATGATAAATTAAATACATTAATAAATGATGATTTCATTAGATAAGCATATGCATACCTTTACCTTTTCTTAATGATAAACACATATTATACATACATAGGAATTAAATTATGAGCATGGTGACTCAAACAATATTACTCATACGTTAAATAACATATTAAATTATAATAAGACTATGATTTTCAATCCATTATTATGATATTGATTGGTATAGTTAACTAACTAAACAATTTATAATTTAAAATAATTGCACTTAATACTAACCAAATAAAAATGAAGCAAATATGTAGATAGACAAATAATTGTTATGGTTGATTGAGGCAATGGCTTATCTGTTTGGTGATGGGGCTTCTAATCTTTCTACGGGCATGGCTGAATGCACGTGGCCGCCTTCTTGAACAAATATTATCATTCAAGTCATTGACTTAATCTAGAAACACGCTAATTGATAGCATTTATTCAAAAATAATTGCAAATTTCTTAATCCATTTGGCCGTTACAAAGTATACTTCAGCAAAAAAAGGACGGCTGCAAATACGGAAAAAACAACAATGGCACCGTCAGCGCCAATGTCGAATGTAGACGGTATAAAAGCCAGCAAAATTAGTGATAAGCTCCGTGCTATTATATGCAATACCAATTTGGAAAAAGGCTTTGAAAAATAAATTAAAACTGGTCATATTAATAAGAGTACCGAGAAGAGGTAACCACTTCAATTGACATTTTTGCTGAAGAGCGTGACAAAACCTATACAATAAGGCAATACCGTCATCTACAAGGTACTTAAAAAAAATTAAAAACTAGTAGAGATAATGCTAGAGAATGAAAAAAACTGAGTTTTTATTGACCATACAATTAAGAATTTCACAAAAAAAACAAAAGCTGAGAAAAGGAGGTTTAAAAAAGAACAGAACAAATAAATAAAATAACAAAACAGAACAAATAGAAAAAAATAGCACTAGCCATGCGTAGTGAAGCAATGTTGTACTTCTGCGCCTTTGAAGAAAATTTAACAGGTTTTTTTAGTGCGGTTTGGTGAACCCTAACCCTTGGCAAGCCAAATTCCATACAATTCTTTTGGTGAAATGCAAATATTTCCTGTTGAAGGTTTTTCCCATTAAAAAAAGACAAATTTTAGATGGTTTGGTAGTTTTTATTGGTTTTGTTAATAATTTTGATGATCTCTTCAGACGTGTTTTACCGCATTAGTCCGGTGAATATCTTATAATTTTTTTACAATAGCTAGACTGGCTTTTAATCTACTATCCTATATACCGTTAAGCAAAAATCTAATTGCAAGTATGTACATTAAGTACGTTTTCCATAAAAAAGTTTGTTGTATAGCTGAAGTAACAACAATTCTGAGTTTTGTGACAATTTTTTGCACATTTAGCTAATGTGATTTGCCAATAGACAACGAGAGCACCAAAATCTTGTATGCCAACCGAATCTCACAAAAAATAAAACCTTAAAATCTAATATACTAGAAAGAGCCAGAGAAACCTTTAGAACAAGAACAACAAACGCAAACGAGAGACTCAATACAAAGTCTTGGTTCTCTAAAGAAATAAAAACATTAGTCTCAGAAAAAAATGCCGCCTATCTAGTATATAGAAACAACGTTACACTAGATGAGTACTCCAAATATAAACAAATAAGAAATAGAGTAAATAAGGAATTAACAAAAAAAAAGAGAAGTTTGAGAAAAAGTTCTCAAAGAACGTAGAATATTACTTGCATGGAGGACAAAGTAAGGTATGGAACATGCTCCGGAACAGGAAGAAACCGGTAAACGAATATCTTTAAATGTCAACTATCCCACTACATACATGGATAAACTATTTCAGACATCAGAAGAAATGGACGAAAAAACCACAAAGAATAACCAACAAAAACGCAAACACCTAAACTTGAGATATTCAATAAAGATGTAGTTAAGACAATAAAAAAGCTCAACATTAGAAAATCTTTGGGAATTGACAGAATAGCCCAAGAAATAACCAAGCTATACCAGAAGCACACCTGACAAATGGAGGAAAAGCATAACCAAACTAGTATTCAAGAAAAACCCAAAGAACTACATGAAAATAAGTCTTGTAAGTGCAACATCAAAACTACTAAAGAAACTACTAACCGATAAAAAACTTTTTAAACCGGAATAAGTAAAGAACAACAAGGATTTTAAACAAATCAGTCCACAGTAGATGCGATATTTATTCTACAACAAATAGTCAAGTAACCTATAGAATTCAGTAAGCCCCTCTACCTATGCTTTATTGATCTGAAACAAGCATTTGATGGGATAAAATTGTCGGATGTGATAAGGTGTCTACGAAGAAACCAAAGCAATGAAAAACTAATAAACATAATAATAATAATAATAATAATAAATAAACTTTATTTTTATTTGTGAATTACAAATAGGAAAAGGCGAAGTTCAGACTAGGTCTGTTCTACTACTTAACGTTACAAATGTTCACAATAATTTTTATTCAAATATTTTTTACTGCACTAAACTGCACATATTGCAACTGCATCAACTCCATTTAAACCATGGTAAATGTATCAATAATTTCTTTAAATATTGTAGACTTTCCATTTTAATGTGTAATTTAGATTGTCAACTTGCCAAATATAATACAAACAATGTATTTCAAAAATATCACACAAATAAGATTCAACGGCGTGCTAACGGATGAGGTAGCCGTGACATCAGGAACCAGACAAAGAGACAGTATAAGCCTCACATGATTCAAAATTATTATAGACTAAACTATAACAACTATCAAAGAAACAAGGGAAATGGGAAGCAGCCGAGCAAAAATATTGTGCTACGCAGATGACGCAGTGATATCAGCCAAAACAAAGACGACCTACAACGCTTACTGTTTGTATTCAATACCATCGCAAAACAATACAGGATGTCACCGGAGATGACCAAAGCTATGGTAATTGCCAAAGATCTATTGAGATGCAAACTGGTGGTTTACGACAAAATTATTTAGCAAGTCATGAGTTATAAATACTTAGGAACACACACCTCTAGCAATATCGTAATCTCACAGCTAAAGTACGCACCCAGGCCAACAAAGCTGCAGCCACCTTTGGATACCTTAGCGATATTATATGGCGCAACAAACGCATGTTGACTGAAAGTAAGATCCGAAATTATAGCAAACATAGCCATAACTAAAAGAATAATGAGGACGGAGGAGATGACGTAACTGGAAAAACCATGTTGACAGAATGGGCGTTGAGAGACTAGCAAACTGAAAGACCCCCAAAACGAGGAAAGGATAGTTGGATCTCAATATCACAGGAGCAACCATAAGAGGACGAATGGTACAAACAGGACGCATCGTCCTAACAAAAGAAGCAGACGATATATAACATCAACTATATTTTAGAGAGGCCTGACTTTTAATCGTAAATGCTTTTTTTTAGTTTGTGTGTTTCTGATTTATGCACGTAAGAAAAAGTCAGGTTTGTTGCATAATATATGTATATTAGAATAGCAATCCCCCTCTTTTCCAGAACCAGATGCTGAAAATTATTTTCTGTAACAGCAATCATAGTTTCTTAATTTTGTGGTTTTTTTGTTATATTGTTGTATGTTTATAGCTGCTTTTTGAGCAGGAAGCATTAATTTGCGTTTTTTTTTTTATTCTGCCGTAGATTATTATTTAAAACAGTTTTCATACTAAATCGATAAGCAGTTGTACTAAAATGTGCGTTCTTTTTTCATTGCTATATATAAAAAAAATAACTTGCCTACTGGTTTTTAACAAAAAATACCGTTTTTGTTGATACATGTGTTACTTAAACAGGTATCTGAACATTTAATAACAAAATTGATGCACATATTTGTTTTATTATATATTGTAAACAGATGTGGACAACTTTATTTAAACTTTTATACATAATAATATATAATCAAAGAAAATATGTTTCTGTACAAATATTATAATATATTATTAAACTATTTTTAAATAACTAATAACTGATACATTGTTTACGTGACACAATATAATGAATGATAAACCTTTAACGTTTTGAATATTGCCTATACTTTATTACAATTTCGTTACCTACTAAATGTATGTAATATTTTGATAAAAAATTGCTTCGTGCTTTACTGACATACTTGCACGAAGGGTTGTGAAATTGTATGAAACGTGTAGGAATGAATATATGAGGGAGTATTCATAACACGATCAATAGGTGTAAGCTTATTGAATATAAAAAACTTTCGAGATTACGGTAGTTACAGTTATGATGTGCAATCAGCGTCATGCGATAAAGCTTTCTATTACAATTACTCCCAGCAACAACGCAAACATTTTGAATATTTCAAACAAACACATAGCATACTTATTAAGTTAATTAATTTCTTTCAATCAATATTATTAATAATTATAATTTTAATTTTAATTTGCATTGCAGATTTTATTATTATCTCGCCATGCGTGCAATAGGGCACACCTCTAGGTCCGATTTTCAAAGGAAAATGCTTTTTGTATTCCTTGCTTACTTCCTTAATAAAATCCTCTGTTGTCACTCGGAAACGGCGCAATCACTATTGGTCTCTAAGGGGTTCCAATAGAAAGCGTATTCTTTTTCAAAAGCTCCATTATCCTGAAGATATCCGCAGGAATCCCGCAGCTTTCAGCCACAGTCCATTCACAAAAAAAGGTTTAACAAATTTAGTTGGATAAATAAGATAAGAATATATTATAGAATCCTGATTTTATATGTGAAAGCTTTTTTAAATATTTTAAAAGGTTGACTTTTTAACATTAAATACTAATAAAATCTTACTGAAATGTTAATAAATAGGGGTTGATTTTTAGGACCACTTTAAAAGCCACAATCAAGCTATCCCTAGAGTAATGCATCCTCCCTTTTATATAGGGGTAATAAATAACGAAGCATATCATTTCATTATTATATACATAAATTAAAGAACAAATTTGTTGCAGAATACATGACATATTCAAAGCTTAATATGATATAAACAATTACTCTACTTTGGGACGATAGAACTGTGATCTCTGTTATGCTAGTATAGTTTGCTTGTAAGCCAGCGTTATTTGTGTCTTTTATTGATCATATTATTGTGAATATCATATTTGTTTCTAATCTGTAGATTTACTCAAATCTTGGTTTTTCGTTTTTTTTTATATTTGGTTAGCTGTTTTTGTTTAGCTTTTTTGTTCTACGGATGACTGGTATGTAATTATTTATCTCAAGATTCAAATTATAATGAAAAAAATGTTTTACAGACTTAATATTATACATTGCTCAAACGAAAAGTGTTATATTAAAATAAGCCTTTGTTGTATAACAAAATTATAGTTATTGACATTGAATTATCATACTTAATCAAACGCTATCAGAAGATTATATTATGTAAAAATTATAATAAGCAAACTGTGAAATATTTCAATAACTATTCATTCACAATCTATAATTAAATCAGTTGAAAAAACGTGCTAATTCTCTTCCACTTTTAATTTTCTCGGCGGAAACACCTGCATCTGTGTTTATTAAAGTTTCTCAATTAAAAGAAATGCCAAGTTTGCTATAACTAAACTAAAAAAAAAATTAAACTTATTCGAAACTTTTGATTATTAGAATAAGGTGAATTTATAAAATTTATTGATGAAATATGGTAATCCTGTAGTCTACTTAAAGCAAACTTTCCGTTGAAAAATAGAATAACTTGATGTTTTCTTCTATTTGCGCAAATTAAATGAATTCCGTGTTTGAAACGCCATGAATACATCAACATATTTTTATTGCCACGTTCGACTTGTAATGTGCTATTATGGTAATCCAACCCAAATTGCGCGTTAAATGCGCATCGGAATCGATAACAAAGTTAAATTACTAAATGGAAATCATATTATCTTTTATTGTATTTCACATTATTCATTTTGTTAGTGTTGTTCTTGCGCGTTATTTTTTGGTCATGTAATGGAAATTTATAGCAGCACAGTATTAAACCATAAAATATATGTAGGAAATATATACAAGTATATTAAATAATAAAAAAATATCAAAAACATTTCCAGCGACCCGTACAAAAATAAAAAACATAAGCTTCCTGTTTGTGTTTATCTCTTTTCCTTTTTAGGGGAAATAAGAAATATGTTTAAGGTTTGCTATTCGTAATCTCGCCACAATTTTATTCCATACGGATAGACCTATAACCTATTTCAAAACAAATGAAATTCTAATTTCCCTTTTAAAGATTTTCGTTGCATAAAAATTAGAGAATTAACAATGCAGTTTGCGGTCTATTTTAGTAGTAGGGTTCGAAACCAGGATAAAGCAAGGATTTATTATAATGATTAATTCATGTTACGGAATTCGCTTTTTGGTTTCCGGTAATCCATGAATGTGATACATGCTGGGAATGGATTACACGGCAAAGCCCTTTCATGTTATATCATCCACACAAAAAAGTTTTTGTGAAATAATATTTTTATCTATGAGGTTTTTTATTCTATTCTGTTATATTTTGAATAAGTGTAAATAGTAGAGCGTGTTACTATAAATAGACAAATATTTTGTTGTATATATTTGAATTAACTGTAATTTTATTATGTTCTCTCAAATGAATTTTTATATCTTTTAACATTTTGTGCTTTATTTTACATTTATAATTTATTCAAGACATTAAAAACCTAAACCAGATTTAAATATGCTATACAGTATGTCAGTCATGTATTGTATTCAAATATTATTTATAAACTCATTTTACGTTACATACCGCTGCCGGCGGTAGATGATGTGTGGATTGAGAAACACATTGTTTGCTGTTGCTCGTTTCAAGCTCAGATAAAAAAAAGTTGAGTTTATTACCTTTGCCGGCATGTTTTTATTATATAGTATTGCTAAACTAAATAATAAAAATGTAATCTATAGTTCTTACATTTATAATAAACAATTTTTCTTAAGCAAGCTTTAGTACTATAATTTTAACAAATTTAAGTAAACAATTTAAATCTAAAATTCTTTTTATTTTGTTTCAGGTAAGCAACATATTTCCTTGGACCCCAAATTTAGTATGAATCTTCTGGTAAGAATATAATATGTAAATATTTTAACAACTTCTAATTCATTTGTGAAAATCAAATTTGTATTTGCTATGATCTGATTCTCTTTGAATAGTTTGAACGAATAAGTTTACACAAACATGCAAACAATGCCACATTTGTGGCAACTATTATAGCATCAGGACGACTATTGATAGTTATAATGCGACACCTTAGATTTTCTTGCGTGCCAAAAGACGTAAAATAAACCGTATTAAGAAACGTGATCAATTAGGATGGGTACAAGTGTTAAAAGATTATTTCTTGTCAGTGGATTATGAAGATAAGATATGGAAAAAGATTTGATATAGATCTTTCAAGAAAGACCAGCATAATATACGTTTTAGTTATACAAAATTTGTTTGCTCGTTTACCAGTTATTCTTTGTGAAATTACTAGAGTATATAAGGCAAAACCTACTTTTAGTGTTTACCGCTAGATTATGCCTGAAAATTGAACATTAGCATTCAAAAACCCGTGGCACTAAAACTGCGCGTTACTGCAATAAACACGAAGGTTAGCAAAACTAATACTATTTTTTTGAAATTGCTAGAAATCTGGTCACTATTACACACAATTTATTTTAAAAACAGCAAAAAGTACTTTAGAAATCGTAGATCAACATTAAGTGCTGACAGAACCAGTGTGAATTGGTTAAAGTGGTTAGAAGAAATTAAAAAAAACGTTCAAACCTGTAAATACTTGTCCACTGGTTGTTAGCGTAAAGAAGGATAACCATTTGTATGTTAAACTGAATACCTGTGGAAAGACATTTAAGATTTTTATTGATACGTTGGCAAGTTTTTAATAATAGGGAATCAAGTTTTAAAATTTATCTTCTATTAGAGTAATTTTGCGAAAATTAAAGAAGTTAGACTCTGATTATAGAGTCATTGCTGGTTTTTTAAACAAGTTGGTAGGAAGTAGAGCAAAACTCTCAAATGAAAATTGGTAGTTTATAAAAAAGAACAACGTGTTATAACCACTCATTATCTGGGCATTTTTAGACGTACCACAAGGTCATCCAAAGTCATTGGCAAAAGATAAAAAAGGGTGAAATATTACGGTAAAAAATAGTCAAGTACCTGTTTGAGGTTATTTTTCTAGATCTTATTGGACCATTACCGATTGGCTTTCTATATTTGTAATCATTTAACTGCTCTGGCAAGCCACAGCATCTGAAATTGTATAATTTTTGGAAACACGTTTTTTTGTCTGGCGTCTTGAGGGTTGTTATATTGATAATGATAAACAGTTTGTTAGCGCCTCATTCAAGAAACTATTTAAGAAATACCAAATAAATTAATTATAGTACAACGCGCTATAAGACCATCAGAGTTTAGTGATATTGTCAATTTGTGATCTAGGTGATGTTGATATCTTTTGTGGTACTTTTAGTTTTACTTTGAAGTGGGTTGTGAGTAGTTTAAAATTGCAGTTGCACTCCGTACCAGAAAAGGTTTAGTATTCCGTATAGATGATCTTCATCGTGTACGCATCAATATGTAGTCTATCTCTTTTCTATATTGATCACCAGGTAATTGCTATTCTTACAATCAACGTTTATGCTGTTGATATACTGTATTTGCTATTGTCAGATTGTTTTCAGTACAAAAGTTTATTTTTACCTCTTCTGTTTTATTTTTAGTCTTAATACCACGTTTTTTACAATATTTTTTATGTGATCATCTTTCTTTGTTTTCTCAACTTTTGCATTGAGATCGCTTAGAACCATTGCTATATCTTTAACCTATTACACTCTTTGCTACCCATAAGGGTAAAACGATTGCTACGTCGTGTCTGTTGCTAATTTGTTTTTTTCGTATATTATTGTGTTGCTGTGTTGTAAAATGGCCATTTCCTCTCCAATGGGTTTTTAATATATCAGTGATATCCATTTTATATCTTTCCAGATATGTCTTCAGTATGTGTGACCTGCCAGTCTGTGTTTAGGTTCTCATTCTAGTGCAATTTTTGTTTTACAATGGTTGTTAATTTTTCTTAAGGTTATACTCACGGAAATTTGGTTGAGGGATTTTTTACGGATAATTTTTTTTTGAGTGAATTTTATTTTTATGGAAAAGTGGAATGTTGAGGTGGGCTTTTGTTGCCTTTTTTAATGTGTGGCAGGAAAAGTTTTGGGCAGAAAATAATCATAGGGTGTGACTTTGATCTCTCTGTTGATAGGAGGTGAGGTAGGTCTACTCTCCAGGAACTTTAGAAATGTATTCTCAATTATTCCCGAGATGTGGAGCTAATTGTTAGTTTGTGTATAAACAGAATATACATTAATATTTTGCTTAAACGATTATGCAAATAATTATTATACAAGGAGCACTGCTAAAAATTGCAGAATCAAAAACTGCCTGTATCGCCAGCGTTCTGCAATTGTCATATTCGTAAATTTTTACGTTTTTTACCTATAATTCAGTTGACAGTTCGATTTAAAACTGCTCGCTTTTGTTTCAACAAAACTTAACGAGAGTAATAATTGTGTGAAAAATGGAAATTTTGAATTGTGACTTCTGGGTGATGATTTTTTTATGATTTTCGATACTGTTTAACACCGCAGCAATGTGTGGATAAACTTAGTTTGTTATTTGAGGATGAACCACCATTCAAAACTATGGTTTACAAATGGTTTGCAAAATTCAAGCGTGGAAGACCAACGTTTGATGACGATTTTTGCGAAGGTTGTCCATGCACCTCTGTTGTTGCAAAAAATATTGATGCTGTGCGTGAAATGATTTTGTCAGATCGGCATGTGACCTATAGTGAGATAGAGGCATCCTTAGGCATTGCAGCAAAACAAATTCATACCTTTTTGCACGATCATTTGCTTGTCAGGAAGCTTTGCAGTCGTTATGTACCACACAATTTGAAAAAAGAACAAAAACAGGCACGTGTCAAGTGGTACAAGAAAATGCTAAAGAAATTCGAAACGGGTTGTTCAAATTTGATAAATAACATTGTAACAAGTGACAAATCTTGGATATATTCATATGAGCCTGAAACTAAACAGCAATCGACAGTATGGGTGTTTCAAAATGAACCTAAACCTACAAAAGTGGTGCGTTTACGAAGCGTTTTGAAAAGAATGTTTGCTTGTTTCTTTGGAAAAACGGGTCATGTTGCAATTGTTGCATTAGAGGATTGAAGGACAGTTAATGCCGACTGGTATAATTTAATTTGTTTGCCAGAAGTTATCGCTGAAATCAGAAGGAACATAAACCGGCGAATCATTGTTCATCATGACAATGCAAGCGCTAACACAGCATGACGAACTGTAGAGTTTTTGACTAGTAACAACATCCAATTAATGACTTATTGTCCATATTCGCCTGATTTACCGCCCAATGACTTCTTCTTATTTGGACAAAAATAAAATGCGTGGCAAGGGTTTTTTATTGCCTGAAGGCCGTTGAAGCATTTAAATCACTTTGTTTTGGAGGTACCTTGCTTAGAGTGGAGGTACCTTGCTCAGAGTGTTTAAAAGATTGGTTTTATCGGATGCAAAACTGTATAGATTTTAAGGAAGAATATTTTGAGAAGCAATAAAGCGATTTACATAACGTAATTTGTGTTTTGCTTTACATTTTCCGCAAACATTGGCAGTGTCCCTTGTATTATATGTTAGTAATATATTACGGACAAACCCGTTAAGGTAAGGCACGTGTGTTAGTGAGGCTATAAAAGCAAATACAAACAAATTTATTAACATTACATCTTTTTCTAATGCTTTTCTAAAAATAAATTTTGCTTAAATTCCTAATCATATAAAGTAACTACATTGAGTGTCTTAATCTTTTGCATTTGTTGTGTTTTTGTCTACAACGCATGATTTTTTTTTTACTATTAAATTTGGTTTTTTTAGTTTGTTTTCAATAAACAAATCTGAACTCTAGGTTTTAGTAAGGGATATAAGGTAAAAAATTATTTTTAAGATTACAACTACTAAACTAGACAAATTACTGAGGTTGGTTTGTTTGTTGATAACAGAAACGATGAAAGGAACGCTCAAAAAAGTCATATAAGTATTACTTTTGCTACCATCACTACATTTTTTGTGTTAGCTGAAGTGAGACAAACATCGTACAATCAGGAAGCATGGGCAATAAACAGTACAGTACATGTTTTTTAGATACAAGGTTATATAAGGAAATCTCAAAGCAAACTAACCAAAAAAAAAAAAAGAATTTGTTGGACCTGGATCCATTTTCCCATACAACATCGGAAAAAAAAATCTAATCAAACTTGCAGAGGAACACAACTTTTGGAAAAACTGTTTAGGAATGAAATATAACAGACTATTGTTAACAGGATTGTTACAAAATACCTAATGCATTGTATCAAATATTGGTCAAATTAATGTACAAAGGATTGATAATCAGATACTGTTGCATAAATTAGTACATGTATAGAATAAGAACAATATTTTGGATGTTTGGAGGATGAATACATTTTGTTGCAAAAAACACTTGTACTTGTTTGCTTTTAGCAAAGTATATATCTTGTATTGTGCCAAACTTTAGATGCATTTAAATTTTTTAAATGTAGGACATATAATGCCGTTTGACTATCGGAAACGGGCATACTGGATGTTGTTCTGTTAGAGTATAGTTACAATTCGATCATGTTGCTGGCACACTATTTAATAGCAGCCACATCTGCTTGGAAAATCGAGGCTTTTACCAAGCGATAGCGTAATCCGCTTTTCCTAGTTTTTTCCAAAGTATTTACCAGTTCTAGTTTTATGTTAGATCCATCTGCATACTTTACGGTATACGATGAGATGAATCATTTAACCATTTACTATTATGTACATTATAATCTGCTAACAAAGTTATTTCAGTAGTTTTATGATTATCTTGAAGAAGTTTTTCAATACTTTTAGAAAGGTTATCAAAAAAGTTTGAAGTTGCTTTATTTGAAAAACGGTATAAGCCAATTACAAAAATAGTTTTATTGGGAGTTAGAGAAATACGCTAATATAACCAATATTTTGAATTTTGTACTTCGCTGATCTAGAATGTGCTTATTTTTTGTGGATGTAGGCACAAGCACCTTTTTGGTCATCAAATGAATATTCAAAATGATAATTGGAGAGATTAAAGCGATCTGGATCTTTATTTTTTATTTTTTGGTTTTTGTCAAAAAAAGATTATGGGGTTTTTCATGTTCAAGATGTTAATCAACAGAATTTAAATTCTTTTTTAGACCGCAAATATTAGAAAAATTAATTTTTAAGCCACAAACTAAGTCGATGTCAATGATTTATTGATTAAATTGGTTAGTAAAACAGGCAAAACTCTGTACCGCCAATTTAACCGTATTAATTAATAGTCTATGTCTTTGCCAAGTTGTTAACAGATGGGCCTTGAAAACTTAGCTTCAGCTACCCACTATTGCATCGGTCATCTGAGGCTAGTGCTGTATTTTTTGTAGTAACAATCAATAGAGTAGATTAGGGTACTAATCTGATCGTACCCGTCTGCAAACAGTTTTTAACTGCTGAAGGCAAGGGTTCAAATACCGTCCAATCTTGGCCTTTTAGCCAATAAACTACAAATACAACCATTGCTCAGTCCTATCGTGTCGAGCAAGCTTGTACTAATCCAATCAAGCCAGTATCACTAATAATATTAGCGATTTTTTCCTTGAAGCCCAGCATACCGTCAACAGTGTCACTACTATTAGGAGGTAAGGCGATTTACTGGAAAACCAGAACACAGGAGAACTAGGACATAAATTCATTCAATATAGGTGTTTGTTCAGCAAATAGTTTATTCAGATATTACCTTTTAGGTTAGTGTACCTATGACAAATTCTCCCATGTTTGTTTATTATTGGGTTGTTTTTGCATTTAGGTTGCCAATAAGTAGTGTGTATCTAAGGTTTCCAAATTTTTTTTGCTGTTGCTTTATTTGTAAAATTTTATGCGTTTGTTGAAGCACATGGTCTGAATTACCTGCAGTTGGTATTTTGTTGTGAAGTTTATTGTTAGGTGTATTACTCTGTTTGATATAGTTTTTACTTTAGTTACCTGTGTTTTGATATTTCTGGTGATTAGAAAACTTACTCTTCTATCCTGGGAATTTGTGTCTGAGTTTTTTTGGTACAGCACGCGTCCCGCAAAGCGGGTGTATGAGTTTGTCCATTTTTGTTAGTCTTAAATGACTTTCTTTTCTAACTAGCTTAGATGTTCTGAGCTAGTGCTAGCTTGTTGTTGCGTTTCATTTTTGCATCATCAACGCCGATACGGGAAAGCGTGACCATGGTCATTTAATGTATTTAATGTATATACAGGGAGTTTATAAATGAATGAGATTATGTAATCACTTTAAATATGCCGCCTTTTTAAAATCGTCCACTATACTACATATGTTTTCATTGACAGCTGTCAAAGTTGATCTGTCAAAACAAATAGTTTAGTGAACAATTTAACAAAAGCGGCACATTTAAAGTGATTACATAATCCCATTCATTAATAAACTCCCTGTATATATAGTATATATATATATATATATATATATATATATATATATATATATATATATATATATATATATATATATATATATTTGTTTTACAATATTCTGCTACTTATATGTGTACATATGCTTTGCAGTTTAAGGTCAAATTCTACTAGATTTAGGACCAGCAGATGACCAGCAGGGTCTCTACAGAGCTCTAGTGGCCTTTGCCTTTTAGTGGCTTTTGCACCAAAAAGTAGTTAAAAATAATACGAGGGCGGGTCAATTTGTCCGTGTTTTTTTGAATTTTCCGCTTCTTAACTGAAAGGCTTATATTAAAAAGCATCGGTCAGCTGATTCTTATCAAAATTTTAATAAACTGAGTCATTTAGTTTGTGTTTGACAGCCATTGATAGTAGACTACCTTGTGATTTGAGGAGAAAATTTAAAAAAAGTGAATTTTGCTTATTAAGCATTACTTTTTGCAGAAAAAAACTATCACTCAAACAAAGGCTAAGTTTGATAAATACTATGGGAATTCTGCATCATTAATTTCAATGTTCAAAAAGTGGTTTACTGAGTTTTGTTGTGTCCGTACAAGCACGTAAGATGCCAAACGTTCTGGACGCCAGTTGAGGTCTTTACACTCGAAACAATTAAAAAATTACGATATGATGTTGGCCGATTGAAAATTGAAACTGCAAGAGATTGTGGAAGCCATAGACATCTCACATGGCTACGTGGTTTTAGTTTTGAATGATCACTTGTGTATGAGAAAGCATTCCGCAAGATGGGTGCCGCGTTTGCTCACAATTGACTACAAACGTAATCGTGAGACAATTTTGTAGCAGTGTTTGGCGTTGTTCAACCGCAATATGGGCTAGTTTTTCCGCCGTTTTGTAATTCTACCACAACACACCAGAGACCAAACAGCAGTCAAAACAGTGGGTTTCTTGGGGTGAAACGGCGCCAAAGAAGACCAAGATGGGTTTGTCAGCTAATATAATTTTGGAGACCGTTTTGCACACATGTGCAGTTTTCATGGCAAAAATCCATGAATTATGCTAAAAATTGCTTCTTCATCTTTCCTATTTTCCTGATTTAGCCCCGAGTTATTATTTTATGTTTCCAAACCTGAAGAAATGGCTCGGCGGAAAGAGATTTGACTCCAACGATGAAATTATCTCACAAACAAATCCTTATTTTGAAGATTTTGACAAATACTATTTTTTGGAAGAGATAAAAAAATTGGAGAAACCTTGGACAAAGTGTATAGAGCTCAAAGGAGACTACGTTGAAATTTTTTTTTATTCAAAAACCTGTGTTTTATTTAAAAAGTTACAGACTTATTGACTCGCTCTCGTATATAGCACTAAATGCAAGTTTTTACAAATCAAGTTTTGTGAAATGGCATGTCAATAAGTTATCTGTAATTTTATTAGTACTTACAAACAATATCAAGTAACCATCTAATTATATTTATTTTGTAATAAACGTTGTTCATAATAGACCTATTACGCACGGGACGTAACGTGTAAAAAGCAACGTATTTTTACTAGCTACATAAATGACACATTACAAAAAAGAGTGGACACGAACTTTGCGAGTTGTACACTATAATAACTACAATAAATAAAAAAAGAATTAGCAATTTATGGAAACTCCTTGCAAATTACGTATTTACGACAAAATATTTATAATGTGTATAAAAAGAATTACACTGTCACTTTTCCATGTTTTCTTGTTAATATCCACTTTTCGCACACATTATGCGTGCGTAATGAAACCTATGAAATAGTACACATATTTGCAGCAATAACAGTTGCATAGATTATAGTAAGCAGTAGAAAAAATATTATTTATTGTCTTTACAGCATAAAAAAGAATGTGCTTTGAGATTAAAAATTTAAATTTATGGACCTGTAATATTTATAACACTATTACGATTCTATATTTTTTCAATCTTTCACTATTATTATTCTTTTATAATAACAATTATGTTTACAAACTTCATTTATTAGCCGCATATAACAACTCATTTCACTATAATACTACCAGTAATAAATATTATTCTAACTCTGCGATAATAAAATAATAGTTAAAGTAATATATAATCTACTTGACATAAAATCTGTTATGAACATAACATTTATGTTCGTAAAATTACAACCACATTTAGATTATGCTAGTAAATTCACTTAAACTATAACAGAAACGCTTTAATATTTATGAAAGCAATTAAAGTCTATCAACAATGATATTTATGTGAAAAGTAAAAATAAACATATGATTTGCTAATATTTTAATGCATACTATTTGTCAAATATATTTAATTAGTTAAAATATAAACCTACCCAATTCATCTCAAATAGTTTTGTGATTAAGCCAATTTAATTTTTAATAATGGATGAAATATGTTATTTGAAAATGGTTAATATGTATGTGTAGTGAATATACTTTATTACATTGTAAATACTATTTATGCGTTAAAATGCAAATCAACACGTTTAAATTTATGTTTGTTGAACATATGTTCAAATTAAAGTGAAATTTATTGTTTAATTTTTTGTGGTTAATGATAATTTATGATAATTGAAAAGCAATTATTCGTTTTAATTGGAAATAAATTGCAATTTAAAGAAGAACTACTATTATATAATTTACCCTAAATTAAGGACAAAACGAAAATTTTTATATAAATTAATTAATCAGAAATCATATTTTTTAGAAATTAAAAAAAAAATTGATATAGGCACTGGTCCAAACAGTGCTAGAATTCTGAATTATATATAAATGTTTTAGAATTTTGACTACAAACAACATATTTTATTGACATTCAGTTAAGAATAAATAATATATAACCTTGCTCAAAAATGTTGCTTTAAAATGAAAATTAAAAAAAAAATGCTGAATAAATAAAGCTTTTATTTATAATATATACAATACATTTTTGTTCTTAACTAGTCTTTATGTTTAAAGTTAGAAAATCTGAACTGAAATATCTTTTTATTTGTTAAATAATCGGATGACGGCTAAGCTGCCATAATCGTCGTAAGCACGCATAGGGTGCAACGCTTGAGGGGTGGATTTTAGAAAAAAGTAGATCTGAAGTGAGTAGTTACTTGAGCCTTGCTTGGAATTTGATGTAAAAAATGTTTAATATAAGTTACTACTTTTTTTAATATATTTAGTCCGATATTGTAAATACTGTTATTAAAATGTAAATCTAGTTAATATTAAATAACATCAAAACTTCATAATAACATCACGTTTTTATTCATAAATTTATAAAATAAGAAATGTAGTATTGAATATCAAATATAGAATTTTTTTTTTAAATATTATTTTATAAAAATATGTATAGCCATATGCTAAGATAAACTTTTTACTGTGTCTACAAATGTTGTTTATATATTTGATACAGTAATGGACTTGAATAGGTTAATAGTATAAATAATTATTTACAAAATAGAACCAAGAAATCATTAGTTTTTACCTATTTTTAACCGTAACTTACTTTAAATTCTGAGCACATTTTTTTGTAATTTCTTTGAAACATACTAATGCTGCCCTTTTTTGAGTACGCACATATTGTTTTTGCGTAGTTGGCAACATTGATAGCTACGCTATTTAGTCGCTTCATTGCAAACGACGAGTCGAGACGCATCATAACCTTGTGTTTTATTGTATTATTTCGGCTGAATGACTTTACGTCCACAGCGGTGAGTTTTTAAATTTAATTTAAATATTCACTTTAAATGATTATAAACAAATTTTGTAGAAATGATTTTACTTTGATGAGTAACTTTGATTAATGTTTCCTCATCACATAGATATTGTCAAATAAATACAAAAACAATTAAATTGTTTTTGTTCTTTCATTTAGAAATGCTTCGTTATCATTAACGACTACCCTGCAGTTGAGAATATTAAGATTAGACCTCGGTTAGATGAAGCACTGCAGTGGTTGAAAGTACGTTATTAATTTGCGAAACTTTAAGGTGGTTTGGAGTACTTTTTGGGATACTTTACAATAAATAAAAAAGGAAATATGGAAGAGTCTAACAGTTTTTAGTAAACCAGAGGGATTATCCATTTTTCAACCAGCATCCAAGTGTTTGGATTGGGGTTTTTTATTGAATCTAATGGACATAAGGATGAAAGCAAACTATTATTTGGAAGAGAACACATGTTTAAGAATGTTACTAAAGTTGATTGGACATACCTGTATAGCTTGCTCAATAGGCATAACAAATTGTTTGGACAAAGACTGACTTCCAATATAAAACAAGCGAGAGCAGCAGTATCAAGAGAAACTCAAGAAACGTTTTATGATAACTTGGGAAACAATCAAGTTCTATCATATTTAATTACGACTAATTTAAAATTTATCTAACGATCCTGGAAGAAATCGACGAGGGTACAGACGTGGTGTAAAATACCCGAAAAGGTTAATTACCACTCAAAAAGCTGCACATCAATCATGATATATAGTTCAGCAAACGGCACATTGTTGCTTCCTTACGTCGTGTTCAAGAGCCTCCACTTTTATGTCATGTTAAAAAACTGAACCACAAAGTCTGTCGTGACAAGCAATGCTGTTGTTTAATCAAACGGCAAACGGATGGATAGTTGGCACATTTTTTTTTTATTGGTTCAAATTTTTTTTTTTCAAATGTTTAGAAGGCCAAAAAGCTTAAGTAAGTGATAACTTGTCATCACATATAAACTTTATGTGATTATCTGTTTAATCCCAAACTCTACACATCTGTGTCAACCGCTAGACGTTGGCTATACTGTTCAAATGGAAATTACAAAACATGCGACTGTCTAAGGTTTCCAAAGATTTATTTGCTAGTCTTCTAAAGAATACCTTAAATAACATGGATGCAAAACTTGCACGTGTTAAAAATGAACCAAAAAAGAAATTAACAATATACCATCGGCAATTATACAAAACTTAATAAGCGTATTCCAAACTTTTGGTATTTATCCATTGGATTATAATTAAATTTTTAATGGTTGCAACATTAAGTCGGAGAAAAAAAAATTATAATTGAGGTCAAAAGTGCACTAACTACTTTGTTTAAAAAAAAAAAGATATGGAGAGTTAAATTGGCCACAGACTGTTATGTATACAAGGCGCATGTGCGACTTGGCGGGAGTGCGCCACATCTATTTAGCTCGACAGTTTATCATGGTTGCTCTCAAGAGATGAGACAAATTATTTGTTTATAGAATATTTAATAAAAGTTTACTTTGCCAAATACGAGTATTATTAAACCCACCAATGATATAACACAGACAAATAAAGAACAACTTGATGTTGCTTCTAATTATAGTATATCTACGGTTACAGTGGCATAGCCAAATGAGGCAGATGATAATTATGACAATATCAACCTGTTACCGTCAGCGCAAAATGAAAAAGATGACCCATCCAGAACATCAATATTAGATGCTGAACCGGAACTTAACAATGAACAAAAACCTTTTAAAATTGGTTAATAGAATGGAAAAAACAAATACAAATATATGTTTAAGATAATTGAAGTTGATCTAAAAGTTATTGTAAAATAAAATCTAATGCAAAAAACGATAGACAAATTAAACTTATCAGCTGATGAAGTATCCGTGATGAAAAATAAAGATATAATTAAGATCAATCAAATTACTTTGTTCTTTACGTTAAGTATCTAATTCATTTTTTCATCTTGGAATGTTTGCAGATGATAAATTCATTCATCATAATACCCTTCGTTAAACAGTTTTTGAACAAATGATGTATTCTTACATCTCTCAATTTACAAGATTATACTAAATATATGTCTCAACTAAAAAAAAATTTACATTATGAAATTTTGGGTAAACAAGGGTATTCATGCTACCGTGGCGGCGTTAATTGCGTTTCTCTGGAAAGAATTATAATGATTGGAAATGTTAAGGGCAAAGCAAGACATTCATTACCGTTCTGATGACGTCAGTTTGTTTTATACGAATATTACCACTTTACGACAGGTTTACAGTTTTTTTTGGGATTTGATTAGTTTTGAAGCGCTCATAATTTTCTTTTTGTTGCCTTGTTTCTATCCGATTAATAGTAAAGACATGTTTTGAGTTTTGTGTAGTGAGACTTTAGGCATTTTCCATTGAAATCTTTAACGCGTCTAGTTTTAATTTGAGCAATATTTAATCAAATTTGATTTTTATCGATATGTACTACCGGTGCCAGCCAATTTTGGTTTTTTATCAGGTTTACTCATCTCATCTCATCTCTTATAATTAACCAATTTAACCTACAGGTTTTAGCAAAAAAATTAAACTTGAATTGAGAAAAACTGTCCAACCAGTCCACAGTTTTTTTAATATATCGTTTTTTTTATATTGGAGTAACCCCAAAATGTATATTTGTCTGACAATTTTGACAAAAAAACAAATTATTAAAAAATTGCTGTATGGACTTTTTGATAGTAATGAAACTACGCTCAGTATCAAATAACAACCAGGGACATCGCACTTGACGATCTTGACTGATTAATCATTTTGATTTTTATTAATAAATTAATTATGAACTAGTCGTTAGTTAGTTATTATCTGCAGGTGCACTTTTGTAAATGTTATAGAAGTGACTGTTTCTAAGTTTTACGTTGCTGTGAGCATGGTTGGAGTCATTTTGGACTTTTGATTATATTTTGTTTGGTGATCCAAGAGCAAGAAAGGTTATTATAGTAACTATAATAAATAACTATTTTTTGAGTTGGTTTGATCAACGTCTAAGATTGTAAATATTAAATAATGTCAAACAAGTAGCTTTAGTAAAGTTTTGTCTGCGCACTCTGGCGGCTTAGATGTGGGTAGCGGTTGGGTGCTCATGCGGGTTGGCATAAGTTTGTTGTGAGTGGTTGCGTAACAGCACGGTTAGCGGCAAAAGCTTTTTATGACTTTTTTTTTTTTATTATTTGACAGGAAATCTTTCATGTGACACCTGGCGTAGTTTTTCTCACTTAAGGTAGTGCCGGAATCTTACCGGTTAAAACCTCTAATTTTCTAACTAGGGTATACGTTATTTGCGTTTTCTGCTTTTCATTGTATATTGAGGTGTTTTTTTATGTTGTTTTTGGTAATACTTTATTTTGTCGTCGTTCTTTTTACAATTTGTTTCTTATTAGTTTTTTTTTCTTTGGGACTGGGGTAATTATTGATTTTATTTAATTATTTGAGCTGTACAGAAGTACCGTATCATCGGCGTATTGTGTCATTTTGACCTTGAGTTTCCAGCTTGATGGCATATCGGCAAAGTAAATGTTAAATAGCATAGGCAAAAGAAGAAAGCCTTGAGGTACTTTACCGTGATCTGGCGTGAGGTAGAGACATAGTTTAAAAGCTTTACTGCTAAAGTTTTGCATTATAAGTATGAAGCTATCAGCTTTATGAGACGCAATTGAAATTTGAGTCTATCCAGTTTTAGTAGTAAACTGTCGTGCCAGATACCACCCTCGTGGTTTTTCTCAGTCTAATACCTTTGGTAATAAGATCTATTACGCGGTTTAGCTGATGTACGACAGAGTATTTACGCCGGAACCCATGTTGGTGAGTAGGAAGAAGAGAATTTACTTCTACGTGTTCTTGGATATTATCCCAAATTATTCTTTCTATGACCTTGCTTAAGGTAAATAGAAGACTGATTGACCGGTAGTTTTGATGAAATTTTTGGTTTTTTCCAGGTTTTGGGATGTTGAATACGGCGAGCCTTTCCAAACTCTGTTTGAGTTTTAAAATGGTTTCTCTAATCCAAGACGGTCAAACGCTGTTTAACGGGGTATTGTTGTCCGAGCTTGTCAAAAAGTTCTCAACTTCTCCTATGACTCTCTTCACGTGCTCTCTATCATCGTCTTTTTAAGAAAAGAAGCTTTAGAGTTCAAGGCTGTCGGCAAATGCTTTGATCTTCTTATCAATAGAATATTGGAGCCCGTTCTCACTATGGATGGATCGGGATTTTTCCGTTGCGAAAGGCTTTGGAGATGTTTTACATTAGATTTACATCCTCTGAAGTTAATTCCAAGGTTTTTTGCCAACTAGGCTGCACAAAAATTAGTAATTTTTTTATTCATGGGATTGCGATGCCTTTGCAATTGAGGTCTAGCAGCATTTCTTCTACAAATCAATGTCTTTTGATCGCAATATAATTTAACTGGATTATCAACCCGAACCTAAAAAGTTTTAGATGCCTCTCCGTGGCCTTAAAAATCAGTTTTGTAAACTGTTCAAAAGCTTCTTTAATGTCTGCAAACGTACGTACTGCGACAAGCTTATCTATGCTACATTTCAGGTATCTCAAGAAAAGAGGCCAATTTGTGTAGGTAACGTATCGTCTTCCCCTTTCGTTTGATTCTGTTCCATAAGGTTTTAAGATTACCGCAATGTGGTCAGAGCTTAAGTCATTGATTTTCCTAATTTTGACTTGCGAGATGAGAACTTTGAGGATTGCTACATCCAGAAAGTCTTTTAGATAGTAAGCATAGCTGTAGTGAGTAAGATCTGTTTCCAAGACTTGATATCCTTTTAACTCAACATAGTCTTGCAGTGCTTCACCTTCACGTTAGTTGTTCGACTGTTCCACTCCGAGTGTTTTGCATTAAAGTCTTCCGCTAAGATGGCAGGAAGAGGGGACAAGAAAACTGTGTTGAGTTGACATACTCAAATGCGATTTTGAGAATGCCCAATTGAGTTCTAGAGTAATAGTGTTTGGGGCGTCTACTTCAGAATGGGCTAGCAATCTTCTAGCAAAGATTTTTGTTTCATGTTTTTTGTCTACCTCCATCGACCTCAAATACGTGAAAGTAATTAAGAGTTTTAGCGCGTCTCTGGGTTTATGATCTAACTCACACACTAGCATGACGTCGATGTCTTGGTTAAAAAAGAATTCTTTTGCTTTTGCCTTTTTATCTGGAATGCTATTCGCATTTTAGAAATATATCTTCAATAATACTTCCGGTGTATTTATCTATGGTATTTGTTGGAGATTAGATTTTTAGCCATGGCCTTTATTCTCTTTTGAGAATTAAGTAGCTCGGTGAGAAAATTGGCTATCTGATTGTTTACTATTTTTGGAGCTGATGGAGACACCATGTTGTCAAAAGTTGTATTTACCATGACCTCGGCTGCATGTTTGCGAAAGCTTTGGAAAGCCTGAGTTGGAGCCTTGTCACTGGAGTAGCGCTTTTTTTCTGAGCCGCTATCATTAAGATGTAAGCCTTGCATCCCTGAAAGTTGGCGTGTCCTTTTTGAGCATGCCACAGACTGATAGGGACCCGAACAATTACGGCATATCAGAATTGCTTTGAAACATCTCTTGGCGATAAGCACGTACTATTGGCATTTTTGATATTGGGCGATGCCTCCGCTATTCTTTTTTGCTTCAATTCTGACCGTAAGATTGATGTCTTTGATTTCCATACTCTTTTTTATTAAGAAACAACCAATCTTGTTTCCCATACGATGAAAGCTAGCTGGCTTAAAACCTATCTCCTCCAATGCTTTTTCAACTTTTTCTTTGGTAAGCTGTAAATCACCACTTTCATGCATCTCTTTTTAGGAAGAGACTACTGAAGTAATCAGCAGCGGTGGTATTTTTGCTTTTTATTTACAATATTTTTGGGTCTTAGGTTTTTTCCTATTTTGCGTTTGTAATTTTTTTGCATATGTCCTCATTATTTACAGGAGAATATTATGTGCTTGGCATTGTCCGCTTCTTTGCAATACAGAGAATTATTAGTGATTATTTTTCTGATTTTTTAATGTTTTTTTGGTGATTGGGATTCTTATAGTATGACGTTGGGTTTCTTTTTGACCAAGACTTTTACTACTTTTACAGGGATGTTGTCGGGCTTTGGCGCTAGTTTTTCATCATTGATTTACGATGTTTTTATTGGGTCTATTCTATCTTTTTTTTTGGTATTCAGTTAATTTTCTGGTTTTTGGAGAAAAGGGTTTTGATAGTCTTTATTTTGAGGTGTTGTGTATGCTCATATTTTTGGACTATTTTAAAGCTTTTTTCTCATCTTCTACAACTTTTTTTTGTTTTTTGCTATCAGTATTTTTAGTTGTTTCTTTTCTATTTGGTATGTCATATTATTATCAGGATTTTGCTTTCTATATTTGGTTATTTCTAGTCTGAAGTTCAGGCATTTCTTTGCTCCAATATCACCTTATTCTATATTTCCATTTGGAATTTTTTTAAATTTGCCGTCTTCTTTGAAAGTAAGATTAATTATTTTCTATTAATTTTTTCTTATTAAAGTTAGCGCTTTACCTTTGTTTAAGATTATTAGGCTGTTGCTTTCTAGCCATTTTTCTAATCGTTTTTTTAAATCTGAATTGTTTCAGCCCTACTCGGACTTTGAAGTTGAATTTGAGTTTAAGTCAACTGCTATTATAATTTTTTTTTTTGACAGTTTTATTTCAGTTTACGTGCCTTCTCCATTGTCTAGTTTTTTCTTTAGCTTGCTGATTAATATCAGGTTGATGTTTTGTTTTATAGCCGTTGTTTCTATCAGGTTATGACATGCTCTACTTCTGTTTGCGTTTATCTGGAGTATTTTTATAGTTTGGTTTGGTTTGTTTGGTGTTTAACCGTATTTTTTTCCTGCCTTTGCTTTGTTGCTGTTTTTCTTCTGTTTTTCTATATTTGTTTTTATATTTGTGACAACGCTGCTTAATGCCCAAATTTATTACATAAGTAATCTTATTTGTCCATTTTCCTTTCCTATGCCGGTTTGTCCGCAAACTTTTTTGTCGCCCGATTTCCTGCATTTATAGTATTTGTTCTCCATTTGTTTTATCTGTTCTCTTATCTCTGAGAGTTCTCGCGGTTTTAGAATCAACCGTAACAAAGGTTTGTTTGATTTCTTTCTTAATTGGTGATACGATTATTCTGCCTTTAGTAGTTCCTAGCTTAATTTCAAATTCTTTTCTAAGATCTTTTTCGGGCATTGACAGTATGTTATCGATATCGTTATCGTTATTATCTCTGCGACATTTTATAATTTTTTTCAGGATCTTTCTTAAATTTTCTCTAAAAATCAAATAATAAACTAATTTACAGTGTTTATTACTTCAATTTTTAATCTTACAAGCACATCATTACTTTTAGCTTTACTAGTTTTTTTCGGTTGTTACAAGTTATAATTAAGTTAACTCCCATAATGTTGAGTTTTTTAAATTAAAATACATAGCAATAAGTTCCGGCCTCACTAAACAATACAATACTATATTCCACAAGTTGGGAAATCAAAAAATTAATTTTAATACTTAGTTTGAAAAATATCAACTTAATGGCAAATTTAGTTAAAAGTCGAAACATCTGTATATAATTATAAATTATACAAGTAGATAATTTTTAGATGTCTTACTCTGTATGTAAATAACCGAACATACATAAAATAAATATTAATTATCAAACAATTTAATTGTGTATCAACTTTATGTAAATGAACTAATACTAAAGTATTTTATTTATAATATTATGTAGTTTGCAGAAATGTATTTTGTTAAAACAGTAACATTATTAAAAATTTATGGAAAGGACCAATCTGCTTATACAGCAAAAAAAGATACCAATTCCTTTGTCCACAAAAAAATACAGTGCTGAATCTTGTGAATTCATGGGGGATCTCCAGTAATCTTAGGGAGTGCATTTTCGCACGCAAGCATACAATTTTCTATATAATAATAAACCCTAGGACATTCGAGGGTGGCACAATACTTGTTGTCACCGCAAACGTTATGTCAGACAATTTTTTGTATGCAAATATATTACTAGTCTGGAAGCTTCTTTGTGGCCAGAACTAATTACCCAACTATGAATGTTTACTGAGAACAACAAAAAAAGTTAATTTGTGCAAGCACAAGGGAAATCCCTCAACGTTAATAAACCGAGACGAAAGCACGTGTCGTTCATATTGGGTTTCACGTGCCCACACATGTGCTAGGTCAGGTGCGTACACAAAACTAAATCCGTATCAGCATAAGCTATTTTAATAAGAGACTTTGTGGTAAACAGACCCTCGAAAATGTTTGCGTCGTGCGATTTGCATTCCGGCCGCAATACGTTGCGTATGGCTTCAGATGATTGTGTTTTCTGAAGACCCTTCGCTAATTCAGCCGGAGCCATTAGAGATGTGCCAACGACCGACACAGGATGTTGTTACACTCATTTTATTTCTACTAATTAAAGTCGGTTTCTCTCTTGGCAGCAGCCGAAAGCCGGCATTCATGAGGCTTTTATTAATAAATACAACCGATTCATTCATGAAATTAAATTACTGAAATAATCGTTTCGAATATATACTCGCTTTTAAAATGTACAATCCAAATTATTCCGGTACATTACACCCAAATCTACTATTGTAATAAACTGTGAACTATTCTGGAATAAAAAATAGTGAGAATTATAGGTTGATAAAACGAATTAACTCTATTTAATGGACTATTAAGCACTTTCAAAGCGGTTTTTTATAGTTACAAGCTACAATTACAATTTAATCCATTACTGTAATTGTAATTTAATTCACATTTCCGATGTTAATTTTATCAATTATTAACAAAACTAACTAACATAAAACTATCTCATTAAACAACTTTGTTAATGTCTTTTGAAAATTGCAGTTCTAATATTCATGTATGATTATTATAGGTTTATAATTCAATTGGCAATCTTAAAGAATATTTAATAACACAATAGTGCAAAGATCATTTAGTCAGTTTCAGTCTATAAAATAAGGGAAATTTAATAAAAGCTGTGATTTTATTAGTTATTGTTAAAATACTTAATTTCTTTTATTTATTTTGCACGCTAGTTTAATTTTTTATTCATTTTTAAGATTATCTTAGTTTCATTCTTTTAATACAGCTGCTATTTGGCCGACTCAATCGTTGTCTTAACATGATATTAAATAAAATTGTAGTGTTTACAAGTGACTTCTTGGCAGCATAGCGGCATACAGTAAGGTTTTACTGGAAAAATGAGTCAACTTAACAAAAAGTTTAGAAGTTAGCTTGTTCTAGTTTACATAGTCGCAAGTATAATGAAACATACTCGGGCAAACGTAATGAGCAAACATTACAGGCGTCAACACATGCCAACAAAGCGTAAAATAAATAAATTACCGACGACACCATAAAAACATAACTTTTTTTTTTAAATCTAGTGTCGATTTAAGTATTATTATACGGCTACTAAATTTTTTTAGTGTACATGTTTTGCTTTCAACAGCATAATCCATTACAAAATAGGTGTAAACGTATACAACTTAAAACGTATAATAATGCCGAAAAATAGTGTATCGCACAATCTGTACGTTTGTACGGTATATATAATAACTAGTTATTGTGTAGAACTCAAACTTGGACATAAAATCAATTAAGTTAAGCAATTTAAGACAATTAATAATTACCTAAAGCACATTGAAAACTATAATAACGTCAAAATTAAAAGGTCTTTTTAAGGTTTTCTCTAAACTGCTATTTTTAAGTAGCTCAGTATTATCAAAAACAGACTTTTTATAAATATTGATGTGATGTTATTGCTTTGTTGCAGTTAATATTGAGTTTATTAAAAAAAATTGTTTACATTAAGCATGTTAGCCATTGACCAGCTTTTTACAACCGATTGCGCTACTACCGCTCTAAATTAAACTATACCTTTTTTTCAACTTTTTATTGTCACACCCAAATTTTGAAATATTATTCTCTGGTGAAATATTTAGATTTACTAAATATTGGAAAAGCTTGTGTTCTTGGGGCGTTTTTCTTTATTATCAGCATCCATCTTTTTTTTTTTAATTAGAGTTTATGTATATGGAAATAAACTGGAGCAAATAAATATGTATAAGAACTGAGCTAAAAGAAAATTGGAAATGCAGGAAAGAAGTATGCATGGGAATGGCAAAAACTTTTAGAAAAAATAGCAACATTTTGAGCATTTACTTAGAGATACAATTGCAGAAGAGGATTGGAAAAGGTAATTGATTATATTTAATTGTTAATAATTATTAATAACAAACACCAAACTCAAACACAGGGAAGTTCACAAATACACAAGAACACAACCAACCAGAAACGAGAAATCAATTATCGACTACTACCTAGTTAACCGAAACAACTGGAAATACAAGCGGCATACTAAAAGATACATCAAACAAAATTCAGAGAGAAAGAAAAAAAAAACGCGCATAGAAAGAAAATAAGAAACTTTCAAACTTTCAAAATTATTCTAGAAGCAAAAAAGAGCTGTAGAACAACAAAATAAGTAAATAAAGATATATTAAAATCTGTTGCTGGACAGAAGACGTCAAGAAGAAGATAAGGGACAAAAAAAATAGAAAAACTATTATAGAAGATTAATATTAAGAATTTAAAGAACGGGAAAGTACCAGGAACAGATGAAATAACGCCGGAAATGATGAAATGCATGGGAGAAGAGGGAATTGCACAAATAACGTAACTAATAAATGACTTCTAATAATGGAATAAAGGAATAATCAAATACAGGTAAATTTGAAAACTGCAGAGTAATCACACTAACGACCACACCAAGCAAGATATTTACAAGAATTATATAAGAAAAAAGATAAAAGACAATTAAGAAACGACAATAGAGGACCTAATAGTTATAATAAGACAGTTAAGTGTGAAGATGTTAAAAAATAGAGTTAACGTGACCTTTGTTAAAAACATATTTTACAAAATTAAAAGAGAGAATATATGGAAAGCAAAGAAAAGAATTGAGAAGAAAATAATAAACGTAATTAATAACAAGTACACAGAAAACAAAATCATAGTAATTGTTTGGTTATCAAACGGTAAGCAGGTCGAATTTTGAAAATTTTTTTTTTCAAATAAAATAACTGTAACCATAATAGTAAATCAACAACTCATATTTAGAAAAACAATCAAATAAATTCACTCCATTTCAAAGCCTTTTGTCAATGGATACTCATCCTGCTGTTAATTACTATATGCTAAAAGAATCTTACAAAAACTATATGGTATAGAATGTAATAAGGAACAACACAATAAACATTAGAGAGAATTTATAAAGATAATTACATCAACGAAGGTATTTATACGGACTACCGGATTTGACCGGTAAAATTTAACATTAATTTTTTTACATTTTTTATTAAGAATTCATTTATTAAACGTTTTTTTTGACAAATTTATTTAATTTTATTTTTTGTATTGCGTCTGTCTCCTTTTTAATTAATTTTATTTCTATATATTGTTATTGTTAAACCAACGGCTTACGAAAAGAAACAGTTTTTGGCTCTCAATGATAAGAGGGATCGACTGGAGGCAAAACTCCAAACATGTATTAACATGATTGGAAAGCTGCCAGCTGGTTGGAACTTCTTTAAAGTGAGAGCTGAAGATTTGGTCTCAAGTTTGGAAATCCATGAGAATGTATTAGAACAATTATCTGTGTTGACTTCTAGTCATGCAGAATTTAACATTGACATCAACTTGCAATTTATTTTGAAAATAATTATTAATTGATGAAGTTTGAATTGGTGAATTCTCCTACAATTCATAATTCTATAAATACAAATGATAAAAAAGTGGTAGTTTATACAAAATTACGTTCATATTTACCAGAAATTATATGATAACATGATCCATGGAGCAGATCTCAGTGATATTGAAAAGTTTTTATACTTGTTGACGTATTTGGATGGTAATTTTCTACAATTAGTTAAAACTGTTGTTTTTATGCATGACAATTACAATTTAGCATATGATTTTTTGGTAAAACGATACACTAACAAAAGAATTATTTCGAATCATTACTTTTTAAATATTTTGCAATAAATTTCTGTAAAATTTGATAACTCTAAAGGAGTCATGCATCTTTTGGATGTGATACAAGTTAATTTAAATTCTTTAAAAACATTTGGTTTGAATGATTTTTCAGATTACATTTTGTGAGAACTTTTTTTAAGATTATTAGATTCTAAAATGAGAAAAGACTTTGAATATCAACATTTAGATACTAAGGTTTTTTTTTTTAATTTAAAGATTTCTTTAACCAAGCAGACTGTTGCTGACTTTGCTTTGAAAACTTCTGCAATTATAATAAAATTTATTTTTTCTTACTCTCATCTAAAAAAACATTCAAAAAGAATTCACATGGGGGTTGAAAAGATTGAACCCAAAGCATTTTTCATTCTCCTATGTTTTTAGCGGGATCCCCAAGTTTTAGACACGAAATAACCAAACCTTAAAAACGTTGTTTTGCTTGTTTGGTGCTCATCATTATTTAAGATGCATTTTATAGTTTTTTTACAAAACATGTTGCATTTTGACCGTCCATCTATTAAGGTATCACATCCTGTAAAATATGAACAAAGAATTTGTTAAGGCAATTAACGAGTCTTTTTTAAACTTTTGTGTCTTTGAATTTTGTAAGTCCTTAACTATTCACAAATTTTGTAGCTTTTTTAGGAACTTCACAAGCAAGAATCTGCAGCATAGATGGATGTTGGTTAGACTGTTTGATAATTGATTCAAGCAGTCAAGTGAACTTTATAACCCAAGAATTAGTTGAGAGATTGAAGCTTTCAAGAAGATGATGTCTTTATTTATTTAATATAGTGGGTCACTCTTTGGTGGGTTTACCTAAAAGAGTGGTGAGCTGTTAATTACGCACTAAATTTAATAAATAATTTTATTTAAATTTTGAAGCTGTAATGTTACCTAAAATTACAGCTGATTTGCCCACTGTTCTTATTTCTGATGAAGTTAAAAGTTGATTTTTAACTTTATCTTTAGCAGATCCTTATTTTCATGTTATGTCACCAGTAGGTATTTTATTAGGAGTGGAAGCTGTTTTGGATATAACTCCACTTTGTCCAGCACATATTAAGGAAAATCCGAGTGCTATTTTTACCAATTTAGGTTAGATAGTGTTGGGTTCTTGTAAATAATGAGATTTGGAACAAACTAAACATAACGAATTTTATGTGTGTTCCTTAGAATCCATGTTGCTTGAACTGGCCCTTGGTCTGTTTTTGTCAATCACGGAAATTCAATCAATTGCACATCCACGTAGTATGTTCCTAAGAACTTGTCTAGTTTCAACAAGGCGTCTGACATCAACTTTACATCTTTTTTGGATGCAGAGGAGTAGGTCTTTAAAGACTCGTCATGTTTTAACAAGATCTCTGACATTAATTACTCAACCAGGGATGCAAAGAAGTACGTTCATAGCGACTCATCTTGTTTTAATCAGGCCTCTGACATCGATTTGGTAGTTTCTAATCAGTGGCAGTGGGCTCTATCGCAATAAAATAAAAAAGACCTCCTACGAGACGATTTTGTAGTACAACTTTTGTTATTTATTTAATTTTTATGTCGTAAATTCTGGGGCTCTAGGTTATGAAATAAACGTTGGTGCTTGTGGGCCCTTCCGCATTGCAAACACTTGTTTGGAAGTAGCTCCGCCCCTGTCTCTGATACATTTTCATTTTTTTTAATTTTGAATCTAATAAGCATTGTTCAAATACTTCACTTCTGGACGAAGTTATTAGAACCAAATTGGTATTGAATTTTTTAGTCATGAATTTGGAATTTGATTTTCTTTTTCTTGAGCAAATGATTCGTGCCTTTTAGGAAATGGAGGAACCTCTTCCAGTTTTTTTTTTATCATCAGAAGAAATTTTCCGTAAAGATTACTTTTAAAAAACTGTTTTTAGAGATAAAAATGGTTGCTACATTACTTGGTTACCTTTCAAAGCAAATTTCTGTCCTTTTTTAGGTAATAATAGAGAACATACCTTAAAATGTTTATATCAGTTGAAAGCTCGTTTTAAACAAGATGAACTTAAAAAAAAAAATTATATTTTAAAAAAACATACAAAATTACATTGATCAAGGTCATTTGGTGCTTAATACAATCAATTTTGTATATTTTGACGCATCACGGAGTCAAAAAAGAAAAGCCGTCTGGTGTGGCTGTCAGAGTACTTTTTAATCCTGCAAAGAAAGATTCTAACGGTATCTCTTTAAATGATACTCTTTCCTCTAGTAGAAAACTTCTGACAGACATTGGTCAAATATTGACACGTTTTAAATTTCATCAAGTGGCTTTAACTTGTGATATTTGTCAGATGTTTTGTGAGATAGGTTAGGTTAGGTTGCAGATGATATGGTAGTGATTGCAAACAAATAATAGAAAAGCACCTGAAGAAAATAAATTATGAAAAAATAAAGACTATAATAATTGCGAGAAAAAACTAAATCACAAAAAAAAGGAAGAATAATAGAACAGATTCAACAATACAGATACTTAGGAACAAAGAGAGAAAACAGCAAAATTATGTAACATGTTAAAAACACTTTCTTTAGAGGAAATTTCAAAAATCACTAAATCAAACAAAAATAGTTAAAAAGTAATCAGACCAACAATAACATGGACAAGAAAGCCAAATAAGAGGGTATAGATATAAAGAAGAATGAGTAAAGAAAAAAACACTAAGATGATATATGAGACAAGAGTAACAGAAAAACATAAAGAGAAAGATCCAGGAAAGAATGGAACAGCGCAATAAAGGAAGAGGCTACAAAAAAACAGAACACTTGAGAAGAAATAAAAGATGCTATCTCTTTTAAGGAGGAACAAATGGCGTAAATATTATACAAATTAATAATTACACCAAACGGTAAAAAGGCGGTGGAATAAATAATTAATATAAATTGATTATTAGGTGGTCGGACAAAGTAAGGAATAATGAAGTGTTAAGAAAAAATGGAAAAAGTATAAGTAAGTATAAATACAAATAGAACGAGAGGGTGGATTGGCCATGCGGCTACAAAAGATTGTTTGCTACAGACGTTATTGAATGTACGGAAACAGATAAACTAAACCAAATACAAGAAACGTGCTGAGAAAAAGAGAAAAATATAATAAAATAAAGAAAAAAGAAAATTGTGAGGGACGGAACAACTACACGTAGAACCTGAAAACTAATTATGATTATAATTTCTACATGGCATTAATTGATAACCAACCACTCCAAACCCAAAATGCGCAACAAAAAAATGTTAGTTTTAATGCTTTTTTTTAGAACTGTTGCTTAAGATCTTTATAATATACTTTTAAGTCCAAATATTTTGTTTTTAACTTTTTTCAAGGAGTACACTGAAGAAAAATATGTAGAAAATAAGTAAAATTCTTCTTTTGTCGATGCCGTCACATCATCATTATTCATAATGTTAGAAATGCTATGATCAAAATTTTAAGATTTGACATATCTCCAAAAACTCATTGAGTTAGTATAAACTTCTCTTTCCAGATTACTGATGTATTCTTTATAACATAAATCATTTTCTAACTTGCATTTATTTTGAATGTATTTAAAACGTAAATAGTCTTAAAATCAACCAGAATCTTTATGAGTTTTATGTGCAATTTTTTTTTGGGCAAATATGTGGTAAATTTTGGAACAAATAACTCAATTCTGAATGCACATTAAGTTGTTTTTTTTTTAAGTTATTTCTATGAGTTCTAGAATGATTTAATGCTTTGAATTCTTTATTTGATTTTATAGTAGTGCGTAAAACTTCATGATATTTATTGCAGAAAAATAAATGATTGTCAGAAGTACTAAGAAGAATGTTCTTGTTAGTGGAAAACGCCAAATCTAATAGAGAGCCTTCACTATTACTTATTGTATTAACTTAATGCATATTTAGATACGAAATGTTTCATTTAGAAGATGTTCTGATAAGCTTAAGGTTATAATCTCCAAATATAGGAATATTGGCGTCTACGTGATTGTCCACAATATTTTCAACAGCTGAACAGTGATCCATATACTTTGAAATATTACTTGATGGTGGTATATAAACTGCGCCCAAAATGCAAGAGTTTTTTTTATGCTTAATTCTAAGAATAGCATGTTTGACTATGTTAAAATAAGTAGATATTTTACTTGAAATGAAATCTGAACGTACAGCAATTAAAACACCACCTCTGATTTTTTTAACACTACTTTCGGTACTTTTATTTTTTCTATAAATACAAAATGATGTTAATGCTAGTTCTGAAGATAAAATATCCTTATACAGATAAGTTTTACTAAAAATTTAAATATCAAAATCACAAAGTCTTACGTTATTTGACAAATTTTTTAACTTGGTTTTTAACCCATTGACATTCTAATAATAAATAGCTAATGTCCGTTTTTTGAATTATTTGAGACTTTATTTTCCATTATTTTTGGAATTTTTTGAATAAATCGTAAGCTGATGTTCTACTGATGTTCTAATTTGCGACGATTTAATTTACTGCAAATTTTCTTGATGTCTATCTAGTGTTTAGGAGTGTTATCTACACCCACACGAACTTCTCCAAGTTCCTTTCTTCTAAAATGTTTTAGACATAGCTGATTCCTCACTATTAAAAATTAATTTTATTGCGCGAGATAATTAAATCCAACACTCACTTTTTTTTTTAATTGTATGATTGGATATAATTTTATTGCCCATTAGTTTTGTGACATTTGTTTCATCTTCAGATTGACGTTGGTTGTTGATTTGGATTTGAGATCGAGATTTTGGAAAATAAAAAACCATAACATTTACTGCTTTTTGTTGGCGGTCTTGAATTTCAACTATAGCTTCATCCAAACTTTGTGGTTGGTTTTTTTTAAGGATTACTATATGAGCTTTGTGTTTCATGTTTTTTTTCTTGAAACTTTTAACTTTATCAACAATATCATTAATAAGTGCGGTACATGTGTTAAGTTGCAATGAAATTTTCTCAGAAAAAGCATTAAATTGTTTCAAAAAGAACGCCTTTGAAAGGTAATCTTTGCCTGAATTAACTACATTTTTAGACAGGTTGCTAATATAACTACTATTTACTTGATGCGATTTCATAGATTTTGTGCAAGTAGGACATATTATTCAATCTTTATCATTTAATTTAGTAGAATTTGTCAAATGATGGATTGGTAAATCTTTCAGACATTTTAAACACTTAACTATATTGATTAATTGAAATAACAGATAAAATTAAGAAATTATAAGCAAAAATAAAACAGATTAAGGATTAAATGATAAAAATTTGGACACTCTTTACACTGGTAGGGTCGTTTACCAAGTGCCTTACTAAAACGAACAACAAATGGCGGACCACAAAAATGGTTACAAAAATAAAACCTAAAGAAAAATATGAATATGTTAAATAACAAATAAATAATAACGTAATAAAACTCAGCTGTTACGCCACTGGTAAAAATAACACCAAGCAGGTACTGTAGGTATCGTTCATATTGGCGGGAAAAGTTCGTATAGGTTAATTACTTACAAACTCCAATTACTTCACTTAACAAAGATAAAATCACAATCGTAGTATAATACTACTATTGAAAACTAGACTATACACAATACCACAGCACTCTTTATAATAATTAAATACAACTAAATTACTAGAACTTTAATCTTGCAAACGAAAACAATAAAACACGTCTCATAGGTGTACTATAGTTGACGTTGTTAGTAGTCACTTTAAATGATGGTACAATTTATAAGATTTTTTTTTAAATTATCAGAAATCTGCTAACTTTTCCGTTAATAAAATAATTATTTTAATTCAATAATATGATTTATATTAACAATTTTATTTTAGTAATATTTGATATAAAATAATACTCGATAGTAAGTGAACAACAAGCCGTGTGGAGATGTGCATTTATGCTGCTCAATCAATGGCAATGTGCGACATCTTAAGCTTTAAATATTCAAATTCTATGTAGGTATCTCCATTTAATTAATTAAAGCTCATTCAATAGAATTGTAAAGAAATAATCTAACTGCATTAAACTCCATTCTGTAGGTAATGATATTTATGTTAACATAAAATAGCAAATTAATAATATTAAAATAAATTATATACAAGTAGTAATATAAAATCATTTATATAGCAATATGTCATAACCTCAAATCCTACAACTCTATCTCATAATGTAATACGATTGTCCCGAACAACAATAATGTAAATTTAATAGACTGTACTTTGACATGTTTCCTTGGAAATAATGAGCCCCCAAAAATAGCAGCAATCATAGTTTGGTATTATTATTTCCTTGCACGAGATTGGAATTCATTAAAACTTCAAATATGAGATTCCTAGAAGGCAAGCGTGTTACATTTTCATACGTAATTTGGATCCAATTTGAAAAAAAAAAAAGATAGGAACTGAACCCATACATATTGAACGATATCAATCTAAAGGCACATATAGACTTACCTATCATCAATCTAATACAGATCAAAAGGGTCACTCACATTCCTGGTTTTAGTTCGCACATTTCAGTGAAATACGATTATTGAGTTAAAAGTTAGTAGTACAAATGACGATCCGTCCTTTGATCTTTTTTTAACACTGATTATACGATTGGAATGTTTGAGCGGCCTGGATTACACCGGCATGCTTATTAACATTTTAATTGCACCCGTTTCAGGGGTAGATGCGAAAGGTTTATAATTTTGGTAGGTATTGAATACTAATTGCTAATTAATATGATATCTAGAATGTACGCTGATACGGGGATTCAAATAGCCATTTTGTTTAGCACTTTGCATCAAGTTTCAGCGTAAAGAAGTTATAAAGATTACAGCCAGTAATAAAGTCAACGCGAGCTTCTGCAACTGGATATAATATTCAATTTTCTGTCGCTATATAACGTCGTATTATATGTAACACATATAACGATATGCAAAAAAGTATAATGCGGCCCTCGTGGGGCGAACAATAAATTCAATCTTGAAAACTAAATGAATTGTAAACAGAGTTAGCGATTGAAGATGTTTACGAGTTTTGGGAGCGCGAAGAGTATTCCAACTAATCCTCCTCGAACTTTAATCAATTATGGCCGGAAAAACGTGATCCCTTTGGGGGTTACAATGGGAACCGAAACAATCTTCAAAAGTAATTAAAAGATACTCTTTACTCATCCCGCATTTGTCTTTTCATATAACCTGCAAAATCAATTAAATTCATTTCATTAGTATAAACTAAAATTGCCCATCTATGAATTTAATTTTATAAGGTTGGATTATTGTAATTAATGTTATAGGAGTTTTATAAGTAGCTTATGCATAATTAAACGTTATAAACTTTTGTGTTGTTTCTTAAATTCAGTTAATTACGGGTGAGTTAACCAACAATGCTTAAACATAACAGCCATAAAATCATAATAAATTTAATACTATTTTGAAAATAATTTATTATATATTTTTATCAAAAAAGAAGATTTGTATGTATTAGATTTGAGTAAAGTGTAGTTTTGCAGAATTAATTTTGATCAACAACTGTTTTGATAATATTCAGACATTGACAACTTTTAAGGTTATGGTTTTGGATATTATTATGCAGTTAATTCATTCAAAATTTTGTAGGAATTACTATTTAAGTAATATATGATATTAATAACAAGATATGCAATTGCATTAGTGGCAAAATTCCATATTTCAGTTTTTTATATTTACTAAAATACAAAGCCATGTTAAATTCAAAGCAAATTAATTGAGCTGGATAGTTTTCATGATTGATCGATAGCAACGTGCATCACATACATAACCATAACTAAAAAATGCAAATTTGTAACACGAATTTATCTATCATATTTTTATATTATTGGGATATATGCAACAAGATCAAAACGACAATATACATTTATCAAATAGAAAGGTATTGCAAAAAATACAAAATAATTGTAAACAATAGTAATTTATGAATGTAATAAATAATATGAATTAATATGAAATGACTAGAAGTAAGGTAATTTTTATTACAAATATTTAAAGTTATAAAAACAAAAACATGTTTGTTCAAATTTATTGTAGTTAATATCATAATAACCAAAAATGTTCATAGTTTTTTTAGTCAGCCTAGACCATTAGATCTGGCCTTGCTCGCGTAGTATTCTTCTAACAAAATTTAACAAATTTTGCAAAATTTGTTAAGACTAGGTTTAGTCAGTGAGTTGATTAATAGCAATTAGATAGTAAGCTTAAAAATTAATCAAATTTAAGTTAGATCAAATTAAAAAAAACAGGTTTTTGTTTAAGTTTATTTATTTAACAAATAAACTTCCAACTTCTTTCTCGGCAAAGGGAAGGAAGCCGGAACAATTTATTTTGCCAAAGACAAGCGGAAAGACGATAAGACCTATCCTTTGGTTCCTGTTTGTCACAAAAAAAGATGGCAATTTTGAAAAAGTTAGTTTGTTTGTAATCTCTAAAGCATTGTATGGTTTTATTAGAGAAACAAATAAATAAAAGACGGTTTTTTTGTCAGCAAGGTTGCTTAAAGTAACTAAGCTGGCTAATTTAGAAGTGTGCGTAACAGTTCACAAGTCGCTTAATACTAGAAAAAGCTTTGTGTACTGTCGTGACTTTTTAAACTGTTCTATAGAAGAAATTTGCGTGATTGAAATACAACGTATTTCTACAAACAGAAATAGTGTAAAATCTGAGACTAATCACATCTTAACCTTTAACACTTATCATCTTTCTTCTTCCATAAAAGGAGCCTTTTATAATTTATTGATAAAACCCAACATTCTGACACCAATGCGTTATTTTATGTGTCAGAGGTTTGGTCATGATCAAATCTGCACATGTGGTAAGACACTGTACGAGGTATTGTCATGTACCTATTATTTTAAAGGACAATGCTCTGCTAGATCACGTAATTGCCCAGTTTATAAAGAAAAATTAGCAATTAAAGAATTAATGACAAAAAGTAAATTACCATGTTATGAAGCTCAAGAAATGTTAGCTATCTTAACACCCATTAGCCAAAGTTGCCTCAACAAACAATTATGATTTTAATGTTGATGAAAAAAAGAATTTTTGTAGGAGGACGGTTATTTTTGCAACGGCCACCGACTTTTGTATCAGAGGCGGTCAGATTAATTATGCTACTTCCAAAAATCCTAACTAGAGGTAAACGTCCATTGCAAGCTTTCTCAGACAACAGCCTAGAAGACGTTTTCTAGCATTATGACAAAAAAGATTTTGCCAAACAATAAGCAAGTCGGTCTTCAACCAAAGAAGATCGATTTAATAGATGGTATTGATGTGACAGTTTTACAACAAATACTCTCCGATATTGAAACTTTAATGGAGTTTGGTGATCTGAAAAAAATAAAAAAAGTCTCAAATTCCCCAAGTACAGAAGATGTCGCATCGACGTCAGGAGCTTCCGGCTCGGAAAAAGAAACCTGAATGGAATAATGGCGTACTTTGTTCTGCTCCGCCAGATAAAAATAAAATGTATTTTATTATTATTATATTTAAATTGCCTACAAGTCTATTGTCGTCAGTTTGTTTTAATTTTAATTTGTTGATTTTTTTGGCATTGGAGTATTTTACATCTTTGGTGTTATTTGTAGTATTAGCCTTAAACAGTATTTGTCTTCACACCAAAGACTTTTTACATTTTTGGTGTTATTTATTTTATTCTATTCTGTTTAAATGACTCTAGAAACAATAATTCAATGGAATTGCAATGGTTGCTTTTTTGTGTGTGCTTTTAAAAAACTCATTACAAACTTGATGATTATTTTACTTTTATGGGTTGGGTTATACATGTATCAGAAAATACATTTTACCAAACCGGTTAGCCAAAGGCAGAATTACCATATATTTGAAAGAAAACTTTTTATTTTACGAAATTCCGTATATTTCAAGTCTTGGCAATACACCTATCCTCACCAATAGCAATAATTGTGTGTAACCTATATCTCCCAGAGTTTGACTGGACTTTGGAAGTTATAGGAGATTTGGTTCAACAATTTCTAATTCTATTTCTTTTGCAAAGTAATTTTATTGCCTACAGCCCTCTAGCTCTCCGGGGACAGATTCGAGAAGTTGTCTGCTCAAAAGTTTTTTAGATTAGAACGATGCTGTTTTTCTTAACACAGTTATACGCACTTTAGCGCAAGAGGATTTGATTTGTTGGCAATTGACCTTTTTTTCTTATCCTTACTATTAGCTCCACGCCTTTAGTGGAATTTTTTTGACAATCTTTACGGCGGTGATCATTCTCCGATTGCAATTAATACCAGCGTTCGACTTTAGTGTCTTGGCCGCGTGGATTGGCTAGGCTTTTAAGATAGCCCAACACCACTTTTACTGGAGGGCAAAAACATTGCGTCTGTTGTAACAGCTTTACGCAATGCGTTTTACAAGCAGCAAACCAGTTTATTTCAAAAACTAGCGGTGAGTTTGCTGGCTCAACAGTTCCTTGGTGGAATAACAAAATCAATGTAGAATAAGAAGAGAAGAAGCGCGCTTTAAATAATTTTAGAAGAATTTTGTCGATGGAAACTGAATTTTTTTTTAATGCAAAATTAAGATTGGAAACAATACGTTTCAACTCCGATTGGTGAGGTGTGGAATAAGGTGAATGCAACAGCAGGAAATAAGTTTCTTGGTGTTGCACCTGTTCTTTACAATGACGGACGCAAAATTATTAACGTGTGAAATATTAATCTGCCAGCAGCACTCCAAATTATCTTCCTTTGTACAAAAGAAGTACAAAGGCAAATTTAAAAACATCTCTAGACTTTTCATCTTGGGAATCCTTGTATTAGAAAGTGCAATGAGTAGTACTGGAACTTTGTTCACACCCAGATTAGATAATCAAGCGTCTGTCTTATGCCATGAATGGAAGGGTGCTTTATTTATACAATTTTATATGAAAAAATATTGAAAACAATCAATTATTGTATCTTTTTTGAAAACAGGCAAAGATTCTAATATCCCGTCTAGCTACCAACCACTTACAAGTTGTCTTGCAAAAATACGAGAGAAGATGGTCAACAACCGCTTGGTGTGGATTTTGGAATTTTTTGAACTCTTGGTAAAACATCAAGCTAGCTGTTGTAAGTGTAAGTGTAACTCTAATTTCAACAACGTCAGTATTCTTATTAGAAAATGCTTATACCTTGACGACCTGGCAATTTACTTGGCGAGAGATACTATCCCAGCTATAACGCGTCATTTGCTGTCTACCATAGATGCGTTAAAGAGAGACGCGAAAACAAAAGGTTTTTGCTTGTTTATAGCAAAAACTTTATGTTTTTGTTCTTACTCTGCAGGGCACAAGAATTAACTGCGTTGACACCGTCCATTTTTTGGGATTAACTTTTGATTGGTCAAAAACACTTAGATGAGCTTGTTTTACAATGCAGAAAATTTCTCAATTTAATAAAGTGTTTCTTCTTCTTCTGGTGCCACTTCTATCGGAGATTGGATATCATCAAAGCTAATTTAATTTTGTTGACAGCACTTTTAAACAGTTTGTTGAAGCTACAGCCGAACCATTCCCTTAGATTTTGCAGCCATGATACTCGTGTTTGTCCTATATTTCTCCGTCCTTTGATTTTCCCTTGAATTTTATTTCTTAGTAATGCGTATTTTTCCCCCCTCATTACGTGTCCTAGATATTGCATCTTCCTAATTTTAATGATGAGAAGGACTTTGCGTTCTTGATTCATCCGCCGGAAGACCTCCACATTTGTTATTTTATCGGTCCACGGTATCTTAAGCATCCGGCGGTAGCATCACATTTCGAAGCTTTCTATGTATTTTATGTTGTTCTGTTTAAGTGTCCATGCTTTTACTCCATAAAACAAACCGCTAAAGACATAGCATCTCAGCATTCGTCTACGGAGAGGAAGGTTTATATTGCGGTTGCATAATATTTTTCGCAATTTATTAAATGTTGACCGGGCACTTTCAATACGACATCTTATTTTTTGTCTATGGCCGAAAGAGCTATTGATCCATGCTCCAAGGTACTTGTATTGCGTAACCTTATTGATCCGCTCTCCATTAATGCGTATATCAGACAAGTTGTTCGGTGACTTGGAGATAACCATATACTTGGTTTTTCTGACGTTCATTATAAGACCATAATTGTTGCAGTGGTGGTTCATATCTTCAACTAGTTGTTGTAAGTCGACTGCATTTTCTGCTAGGAGTACAGTATCATCCGCGTATCTGATGTTATTAATGGTCTCTCCGTTTATTACCATTCCTTCCGTTTTTTCTGAGAGGGCTTCTTGACATATTGTTTTGCTATACACATTAAACAATAGTGGTAAAGTATGCATCCTTGACGAACTTTTCTGCGGATTTCAATTTCCTCCGAAAGCACATTCTCTATTTTTATTTTAGCTTTCTGGTTCCAATACAGATTAATGATTATCCTCAAACCTCTATCATCTATTCCCTTGTTCTTCAGGATTTTTCTAAGTTTTTTGAGTTGCACTTTGTCGAATGCCTTTTCAAAATCTATAAAACAGGCATGAATATCCTGGTTCATGTCAAGGCATCTTTGGTTTAGCACGTTAAAGGCGAATAGTGCTTCTCTGGTACCTTATCCTTTCCGGAACCCCATTTGCGTTTCACTGATATGAGTCTCTAACTTCTGGTAGATTCTGTTATGTATTATTTTGAGAAACATTTTTAGCAGGTGGCTTATCAAGGATATTGTTCGATGGTCGGAACAGTCTCTTGCATTAGCTTTTTTTGAAAGCGCAGTGAAAGTTGATAGTAGCCACTGTTCAGGTATTGTGCCAGTGCTATATATTAGATTAAAGAGGTTTAATAAGACTGTAATAAAATTTTCGTCCATTAGTTTTACCAATTCCGCTGGAATTTCGTCGGGTCCGGGTGATTTTCTGTTTTTAGAGTTACGTATTGCGTATTCTACTTCTTCTGTCAGTATGCATGCTTTGGTTTGATCCATCTGTTCTTTCATATGATCCGGTCTATCATCTTTAAAAAGTTCTTTTATGTATTCAGTCCATCTGTTTAACTTGTCTTTTATGTCTACCAGTTTTGGTCACCTGTAATTTTTCTGATTTTTCTGAATGAATTATATCTCCTCTCATATTCCTCCACTTCTTTGCATTGTTCTTTCAGCCAGTTCTCTTTAGCTTTTTTTATTTTTATTTTTATAATCTTGTCTGTCGCTTTGTACTTCTGATGGTTAGTTTTACATTTTTGTTTCTCTTCTATTAGACTTAAAATTTCTTGTCTCATCCAGACTTTGTTTTTGTTGGGCGAAGGGGTTAGGTTTTTTTTGCAGCTTTCTTTAATATTTTTTCAACGTGTCTCAATTTTTTGTTTACATTTGCTGTGTTGTTGATTTGTTCCTGCGTTTTTCTGAGATTTTCTTTAATGTCTTCTGTTGTTTTTCTTTTTATGTCTTCGTTCTTTAGATTATTCACATCAATTGACTTTGTACTTGGTCTTTTTTTTTTTTAGTTTGATTGAAATCACATCAATTACAGGGTTGTGATCGGAACCAATATTAGCTCCTGGGTAAGTCTTTGAGCGTTTGACAGCATTTTGATATCTCTGCTTTATCAAGATGTAATCGATCTGGTTTCGTATAATCTTTTCTTTAGTATGACTAGGAGATACTTGGACAGCTTTTTCTTTGGGAGCTTGAAAAGGGTGTTGGTTATCACAAAATTTTTGTTTTGACAGAATTCTATTAGACGGTCTCCTCGTTTGTTTCTCTTGCCTAGTCTATATATTTTCCTACATGTATCGCCCATTACGATGGTAGTATGATGTGCCTTTGTTGTTCGTAGGATTTCTTCTAGGCCGTTGTAAAATTGTTTGATTTCCTTCTCATCTTTGTCTGCTGTCGGAGCATATATTTGGATGATGTTGATTGTGCTTGAGTTACTTTCCAATTGTTAACATTTAAATTCGATATGAGTAGGGTGTGAAACTATGGACAAATTGGTTGATTTTTTTTGAGACGATAATGCCCACTCCCACGGTGGGATATTTTATTATCATTAATGTTCCCTGCGTAGTAGAACATTCTTTTGTTGGCAGTTGTGCATTTCCCTGATTCATGCCATTTTATATCACTAATACCTAGCACATCGATGTTTATTATGTGCATTTAAGCTTTAGCATTGTCGAGTTTTCCTGGTGCAAATAAACTTCTCACGTTCCATGTTGCAATTCTCAAGGCTGACTGGGGGATTTTTTGCACCCTCTGATTATTTAAGGTCTGCCCGGGACTAAGGGCCGTGATTCTTGTTTTCTCAGCCATGATGATTTAACTCGGAAGAATTTATGAGGTGGTTTTCCGTTGCTGTCCTCATTACAGTGTTGCAGTTGTTTAGATCAAGATGTGATCTTCGCCTGCAACTGCCCGGTATCGAGTCTTTAGGGAAGTAAATCTTCGATAGCGTCGACTCGGTAATGGAGTAGCTGCTGTCCTACACCATGCTAGTTTTGGTCCGCCCCGGGTATTTCCTTTCCCCGGTACCACCTATATCTAGGAGGCGTTTCCCTATCCGCCACTTGGGGAGGCATTCGATGTGGGACTAGCTACCCCTCATGGGGTTAATATTAATTAGGGAGCACAGAAGGAGATGTTGTTGGGGCCATCCAGGTTTGATTACAGCTGTGCACGCAAATTAAAACTGAAAGTTTTAGATACTGTGCATCACGCAAGCATAAAGTACGACACAGGAGCCTACCGTACAAGCCCAGCACTAAACTTCTTCTGCGAGTCGAGTGTGTTTTTGTTAAAAACCCGCAGAGACTACTTTGTACTCACATGCGCAGCGTCAATGCGAGCCAAGAAAAATCTACTTAAACCGGAAAATATTTATTTCAAACAACGCGCAGTAGCAGAAATGTTACATCAGGCAAATAGTTAGTGGAGAATGTGTGTCTGTGTAGAAGAACTTATTGATTGTCTTAATTTAAACCTCCTAAGAGTATTTGATGTTGGTTTGGGGAGGTACTACATTGGCGATTAACCGGAGTGCCAACCTGCTTAGAACTAACCTTAATGAAGAAAAGCGAGACGTGCCTTGACGTCTACATAGTAAAGTTTTACAACATTATTGCAAAGTATTGAAGACGGACAATGAGGTGAGTAGCGTTTTCACTACCGATGATGTTGCACGTCAAACCTCAAAACGCTCCTCATATGGTCTAACTTGTTTGGTGTCATTTAAAATATTGACATTTTATATAGGATTGACCCGCTGTTACAACTTGTTTAAGTCTCTGTTTACGCCCAGTCTAGAAACAATCGTTTTAATTTGGACATTGAATTATGTGAGCATTAAGAGCAACGAGTTAACTAATACTGCCGCCTATCAGGCGGCTGATGCGTATTGCAGAGACGACATTTTCATAAGATCTGATGACCTAAAAAATACGATGTTACTAAAATAATAGAAGAATAACAGGACGATTAAAACTGTTAAGCCTTCTGTGACAGCATGGAAGTGACGTTTAAGCATAGGGCACACTAACTTGACTTCGTTGTACTTTTTATCTGGTGACTCAGAGCCTGAATGCGAAACTTGCCTTGGCCGTGTCTTTGTTATGCAACAAACAGCCTGAGGCTTGAAAATAACGAAGAGGAATGATAAAAGATTAAGCTATTTTCAGCTACTCTTACTTGCTTTACCTGATATTCCGATGCGCATTTAGGAAGCTTGGGATCTAATTCTTTTGGCTAAGACTTACAATTTGATTTCTAGAGTATTTAGGCGAGTTGCTTAAAATAAATTAAAAAACGTATCATAATTTTTTGTTGATTTTATACAAGAATGCTGACAAATTGCACTATTAACCTTGTAATATATATATAAGGGTGGGCCACGTAACGTTTGGAATTTGAACTACGGTTTATTTTGTTTTTTAAAAGTATAATGACATTTATGAGTTGACAGAAATTTAATTTTATGTTTGACATTTGCAAAATGGGACGCTTTACACTTGAACAAAATTGTAAAATATTGAAAACTTACTTCCAATGTGGTGAATCTTCTACTTAAACGGTAAAAAATTTACGAAACAAATTTGATAGAAAAGAAGTGCTTTTAACGCAGTTTGAGGACCAAATTGTTAAGCAAATTTGCGAAACTGGGTTGTTAGTGGATAAAACAACACGTTCTGTTTCTTTTCCAGTGCGCTCAGCCGAAAAAAAATAATGTTGTTGCTCGAAGTGTGCGTGAACATTTTGTCAGAAACTGAACATTTCATGCACTTTTCTGAAGAGAATTTTGCATATAGACTTTAGTTTGAAGTCTTACAAAGTTTAATTAGTCCAAGAAATGAAGCCTCATGACCATCCGATGCATTTTTAGTTTGCCCAACGGACTAAAGATCGTTTGGCTGAAAATTAGCATTTTTATCGAGTGTTTTCCGATGATTTTTATTTTCATCTTGGAGGCTATGTCACTAAGCAAAATTGTCGCATTTGGGGATCAGAGAATCCTCACATGATTATTGAACAGCTTATGCATCCAAAACTATTAACCGATTGGTGTAGTTTTTGGTCCGGCGGCATTATTGGGATATTTTTTTTTGTAAAGGAACAAAGAGCCGCCGTTACCTTTAATAGCGAATATTTCTGTGCTATGCTAAACGAATTTTTGTTTTAAAAAATTGAAGAGTATGAAATGGATGATTTTTGGTTTCAACATGACGGGGTCACTAATTATCAATCTTCTGCGCACTGTTTTTAGAAATCGAATAATCAGTTGAAATGCAGATGTCAATTGGCCACCTAAGAGCTGTGGTTTGACTCTGTTGGATTTTTTTTGTGGGGAGACCTTTAAGATAAGTGTTACGCTAACCATTCAGAGAGACAATTCCCATTATAAATCCAACCTGATTAAAAACGTTGTTTAGCTTATAGCATCAGTTTTTTCTACACTAACATAAATAAGATAAAAAGACAGTCTAAACCCTTTCTTGTTTAATCTTGTAATGGACAAAATAATTGATGAAAAAATTAACATGCAACACCATTGCTGAAATAAGAAACGCTTTCCAAAAACTAACATAGAAATTGTACCTTACAGCAAAGAAGTACGATATTAATATCATAGAGTCCAATTGTCTAGACAAATAAAAATCATATTAAAGAAAACACTAAGAGATTTGGAAAGAAATGCAAAAGTAAGAGAAATATGCAAAACAGAAGGTATCATTTGATAGAAAAGGCAAAGAAGAAGATACTGGTACCATCATGTTAATAGAATGGACACTAACAAATTAGCTTACATTGCCATGGATGAGAAGCTGTCAATTAGCCTTAAAAGATGAAAAGACTGTTAAACATCTGTGTCACAAAACATCTACTCTAATCAGTTAAATAGCACATTGCAAAACCTAAAATGTATTATCTGAAGTTTAAATCTTAAGATAATATAATATGGTAATAAAGTGCACGCTGTGCCAATAAGATAAATGTAACATCAAAAAAAGGACGTTTTATTAAGTTGACTCACATTTATTTGGTTGTCTGTATTTTTGGGGCATGTAACAAAACATGCCCCAAAAGTTTTAGTTTACTAGAGAAGAAGAAGGTTAATGCGTTAATAATTTAGAGACTTTTTTTTTTTTAATTTTGTTCTAAACGTAATTGATAAAAAAATTGTTGTTTTAGCACTAATCCTATTATAAGTTTTTGTAAAAACACAATTTTTAAGATATGTTATTTATAAATATTTTGAATTTTATATCCACAATCTGCTGAGAAAGCAATACTGAGTTTTCAAATATCATTTTGTAGCTGAAGACTTGGTAATGGGGCAGCATATAATTATGATGTGACACTGATGTTAACTGTTAACAAAAAAAACAGAATAAGTGTAAAGCAGTGTCATCAGCGATGACATGGCAATCACTGCGTTAAACTTTCGCGTTTCTCTTTAGTCGTCTGAATAAACTATTGCTGACATACTTTGTTGGGTTTTCATTAAAATGATTTGATTATTTTTATATAAATGTGAGTTAATAAAACAAGTGTAGTGATTCTGCACAAATAAAAGTTTTACAATGTGAGGTTTTTAGACCTCAGTTTTTATGTAACCTACATTGTTACATATATAGTTTTGGCAGTGTATTATTAAAACATTACCCGACTATATTTTTATAAATATATTTAGTACAATGTAAAGTTTTAGAAACGGGACGTTTAATACATTTACCTAATAATATATGTTGAGATAAATAAAATGCAACAGTTTTACTCTCTATGTTAAAACCTAGACATATAGAACTGATCACATTTATTTCTCAGTTCTATTTTCCTTTGACATAGCTACGAATTCCAATGTAAAATATATCAACATTTCTAAAATCCGATATAAGATCAGAAATATGCTTTATACTCTTATATAAATTGAATCCTTATCAAATATATTTCTTACTCTACCACCGGCACAGCACAACCCAACGCCTGTAACCATTAATATATTTTATCATTACTCATTTTTAACGACCTGATTCGAATTTATATAAGCAATCAATAAATTCCAATGCTATATTCCGCAGTAAAAAAAACAGCTTCCTCTCCTGGCGGAATTAAGTTATTTAGTTCCCGGTCACAACTTCAATACTCGTAATTTTTATTGCAGAAACGAGAGACATAAAACTAAACTGGGAGTACTTGTTAAGAAAGGTTTCAACAACCTATTTTAAGGGGGTCAACTACTAATGCAAGGCCCTCCTTAACTTAGTATTTCCCTCAACGCACTGTAAAAGTTAGCGGTAATAAAATAAACAACTTACTTCCAAAGCAGAAAAAAAGCACAGATCCGGAAAGTAAAGTGACGCTCATTTATCATTTCTGCAATTTACGATAGTGCTGTTTAAATAAGGCGAGATAAGCAACATTTTATGGAGTTAAGAAAAAAACTGCCATCTGATAACAATTTTAGAAATATGCTTTAAGTTTAATTTAATATCCATTCGATTTAACTTTTTTTTTTCTAACGGAGGGTAGAATAAATATAATAAGTTCGGAATGCAAATATAAAGTATGAAAGTTTAAATTAAATCTTTTACCTCAAAATACGTTCGCGTTACAATAACATAGTGCATGTGGAAATATGGTTTCGGATTCATCTTATTACTGGCGATATTGATATTTTTACTCTAGATTTGCATTTGGATTGCCCATATATGGCGACACAGATGATGTTATTGGGATTTCGTTTTCAATAAAACTTGTCTAATAAAAGAACTTATATAAATATCATGACTTAATTTACTGCTGATAAAATTATTAAAGTAATAAAGATAAAGTGAGACTGCATAATTATGTGATATGAAATTTAAATTTAGTTTTCAAGTTTTATTTTTGCCAACAGTTTTTTTTTATTGTTTTATTTTATGAAAATAAGGATGGTTTTTGATTCAGGTATGAAGTTTTATGTTTATTTATTTTATTATATAGGTTTTTGGTATGAAAGCTTATTTTTTTAAACTAATAAATGGTGCTATCTATATACAACACAAAGAATGTTAGGTAGTATATTATTTTTACTTTATAGATTGTGATTTTATTAACATCTTATAAAAACTATTATACCAAATGTTGAATTAGTATTGGAAAGATAAGTTTTTTTTTTTAAGAATATACAATATTTATTATTAATACTTATTTTTTATTAAATATTTACATTACAATTGTTACTTGTTACATTTGTAATTTTTTTTTTTTTTATTGAGACATCTATAGCTATTTTCTTTTATTCTTTATGTTCAGAAGATTGATTTTATTAATAGCACTACTTATACATACAATGCATTATTTTGATCTAGTTGTTTAAACTTACAAAATTATAAAAAAAAATATTGTTTGCTGTTTGTAATACAATAAAATTTGTGTTTAAATATTAAATTAAAAAAAATTATATACTTAGATATTAATTAATATTTTCTTTCTTTTTCAGGTATGTTTGTTTTCTTATGGCCAGTTTTGTAATGCGTAAGTTTACTAATTTAAATATATTATTTTGTCTTTATAAAATAACACAAAATTTCAATAATTATATGACATTAAAATCTTTATAATTGAAACAAAAATATAATATAAAATTAAAAAATATATATAATTATAATTATGTTGTCATTAACAAAATTTGTAAAGACAAATAAAGAGTTTATTATCATTCATGTTTTAATTTTAATTTTGATAATAATTATTGCTTAATTTTAAACAATGCAACAGTGTTAAATTTAAATTGCAAAATAAACGGTTCCTCCAAAATTAATATTTAGCTGATTAAAGTAATTATGAGTTTATCACGCTTTGGTAGTAATTATGCATAACTTTACAGGCAGCAAATGGTTTATAAATTAAAAATCTGTATTAATCATGGATGGGTTGGGAGAGTAATTGAGTAATAAACAATTTTACTAAATGAATTCTAGTGGTATTAATAAATGTTGAACAAGAAATTTATAATAAATTCTTATTTGTGCAATGATTAACTAATTTATTTAAACTCAATTTAATTAAATGACTTTTAAAAATAACGCTGATCTTAAATTAAAAAAAATGTGTTTAAATGTAATATAAAAAATGTTGCTCTATATTGCTGATACTTTTTAAGATATTATATTTATTTTTGTTTTTAACAAATAAAATTTTAAATATTCCTATTAAAACTTGAATCTAGTTTTGATATACTTTTTGGGATGCATTATAAGACTAAACCAATTCTTAGCCCTGCTTTGCTCTTTGGGTATATTTGACCCCGATCAAAAAATATTTATAATTTAGTTGTTATTTGAATTTTAAAATATTTTTTTTGTCGGAAGATATCAGCAGGGTTAACTAACTTAGTTCTTCTTTTTAAAATTAGTTTAATTTTTTAAAATGTATTTTTTGTGAGAGTTGTGTTTCTAGTATTTTACAATTTAGGAGGTATGCAAAGCGTTGCCAATTTTGTATTGATTATGTCAGATGTTTTAAAGCCATTTTAGGTTTACTTTCTTTATGCTTGTAGCCTCAGCATTTTTGCAATGTTTGTTTCTTTGATGAAGTAACATTTATATTAGATTGGCTGCTGGACAGTTGACTCAACTGGAAATCCCGCCTACCCACCCAAGTGCCTGTGATCCAATTTATAAATCACAAACACTTGGCTTGATAGGCGGGGCACGCAGTTAATTGCTTACGAAACAGTAGTTTTAACTAGATTTCCCGCTTTCCCACCCAGATGCAATTTTTTAATCACACTCGGGTGGATGGGAAGGCACTCAGTTCATTGATTGAGAGACAGTAGTTTTAAGTGGGGCGCTCATCCACCTACTAAAGTGTCTTGTGATCTAATTTCTAAATCACAAACATTTGGGTGGGTGGACAGGACACGCAGATTATTGATTGCAGGACAGAAGTTTTAACTGGAGTTTTCTCCCACCTACCCAAGTGTCTGTGATCAAACTTATTAATCACAAACTCTTGGATGGGTGGGTGAGGCACAAAGTTTATTGATTGTTTAACAATAATTTCAGCTGAGGTTCTCTCTCAAGTGACTGTAATCAAATTTTTAGATTACACACACTTGGATGGATAGGCGGAGCACGCAGTTTATTGATTGCGGGACAGTAGTTTTAACTAGAGTTCCCGCCCACCTACCTAATTGTCTGTGATCGAGTTAATTGATCACAAACACTTGGATAGGTAAGAGGGGCACAAAGTTTATTGATTGTATGAGAATAGTTTCAACTGAAGTTCTCACCCAAGTGACTATAATCAAATTTTTAGATCACAAACACTTGGGTGGATGGGCAGGGTACGCAATTCATTGATTGTGGGACAATACTTTCAGCTGGGGTGGGTATTAGGTGGGCATTGCGTTTTAAACTTCTTGGTAGTAATCATAAACTAAAGTGTTTCACCCAAATGTTAGTCCTCAAGAGATTATTCCTACTATTGCCTTCTTCGACATAGAATCTTCTAATGCTTGCAGATAGATGATACTTTAAATTTCTTGATCACAAACAACTGGCTAAGTGGGCGGGGCACTTAGTTTATTGATTGCGGAACAGTAGTTTTAACTTTAGTTCCCGCCCACTCACTCAAGAGGTAGTTATCAAGAGGTTAGATTTTTCTTGTGATAAAATAACTTCTGACGTACACAGAGAAATTAAATATCAAAATTTTTGAAGACCGACAATTGGGTGGAAGGGGGGGAGGGTGCTACTACACAGCATGATGATGAGCCAGTAGTTTGAATTAGATAGCTTGTCTCGTATTTATTGTTACATTTACCATGGTTTGGATGAAGCTGGATACAGTTGACATATGTGCAGTGTAGTGCAGAACAAAAAATTTAGATAAAAATTATTGTGTAAATTTTGTAAGGTGAAGTGGTATAAATAAAATTAATTATTATTATTATTATTATTATTATTATTATTATTATTACTAAGCATATAGCTTGTTTTTTCAACTTTATTTCTTAGTTGTCCTGCGAAACTGACGCCCCGCACTCTTTCTATCTCTTCGGTGGTCTGCAGAGTGGTCTTCGTGTTCCTGGTATCATGCTATCTTGACTATCCGGTGATCTTCCATCCTTGTTACATGATTATTCCATGCTCTTTTGTTTTTGTTTTATTTATCTAATTATCTCTTGTGTGACACTCTTTATCGTTTTTCAGTATTTGACATTTAGTATTTCAGGGTATGCCCGGTTATGTTTCTTAGCACCCGCAACTCTGTTGTTTTAACTGTGGCTTTTGTTCTTGTTGTTTCTGCTTGGGTTTCTGCCGTATATGTCATTACTGGGCGGATACATGTTTTGCATATATAGGGTTTTCCAATAAGAGGTTTCATTTTGATATAAAAAAAAAACGGGTATTTTTTAAGAGAAATCATTAAATGTTTATTTTATTGTAAAGAGGAAGGTATGCCATTGACATTTAAAAACGATATCAGTTAATTGGCCGCCAGGGTTACGGTTGCAGTACTACATTCTTTTTATAAAATTTTTCAAGACCAATTTGCACATTTGCGACTTCGATAACTTTACGAATTCCATCTTTAAGATCTTGAATCAATTGTGGAGCTTTGGCATAAACCTTATCTTTTACGTGGCCCCAAAGAAAAAAGTTAAGAGGTATTAAATCACAAGATCTCGGTGGCCAATTGTGATTACTCCAGAAATAACACGGTCTGGAAACATTTCTTGCAAAATTGCGATTGTGTGTTGTCTACATCAATATGTTCCAATTGCGGCCATAAAAAAATATTAATCATGGCTCGGTAGCGCCATCCATTTACCGTAACAGTTGCACCAACCTCATTTTTGAAAAAGTTGGGTCCAATCACTCCGTCAGCCCAAAAACGGCACTAAACAGTGACACGTTGTGGATGCAAAGACTTTTTAAGAATCATTCTTGAATTTTTTGAGCCCCAAATGCGACAATTTTGCTTATTAAGGTAGTCTCCGAGGTAAAAAAAGGCTTCATCACTGAAGATGACTTTTTGATGAAATTCCGGATCATTTTGATGCATTTGAAGGACCCAATCAGCAAAGATACGATGTTTATGGTGATCGACCGGCTGGAGTTCTTGTGTTAACTGACCTTTAAAAGCCTTAAGACTTACGAGCTTGGTCTCTTACCTTTTCTGTTTGATCTTAATTTGTAGTTACTTCTAGTCCGAGATATTTGAAGGCCATGACTTTTATTTGATTGTTTACTGCTAATTTATAGCGGATTGGTTATTTGGCTATGACTAGTGATTTGGTCTTTTGGGTCAAGATCTTTATTTTATATTGAATGGCTGCCAGATAGAACGCATGTAGCATTTTTTGTAGGTTGTCCTTGTTTTCTACTATTATCACAGCGTTGTTAGCGTATTATAATTGGCCGGTTTCTTGACCCCTTTTTTGAAGATTGGGATAGTTATGCTTTTTTTAAATTCTTCTGGAATGGTCCTCGTGTTAAGGAATTTTTGATAAAAGATTGCTAATTGTGTGTATAGTTCATCACATCACCACCATTCTTAAGCAGTTTATTGGGTATCTTATCCCGGCTTAGCGATTTTATTACGTTATTTTTTGTATTGTCAGTATGACACCCAAGACTTTTTACTAATTGCTTGGGATTGTGTGCGTTTGTTAGATTTTTGTTTTCTGCACCTAAGTAATGAGTCTACTTAGGTGCAGATATGTCTTTTTGCGGTGAAGTTGGTTTAGTTTTTAGTTTTTTGTTCTTTCATTGTTGCACACACATTGTGTTTTCTAAAAAAAACGCTGCGTTTCTCATTGTAAGCTTTGCACTCGCTCAGCAGATGTAGTGGTGTTTCTTCATCCTCCAGACATCCTCGGCATGAAAGATACTTTTGATTCTAGATATGTGTTTTAAGCCACAGTGTTTAGATATCAGTCTTGTAAGTTTTTGCAGTATTGTTTGGCTCATTTGCATTACTATAGTTTGGGTAATATATGATGGTCCTGTTAGGAATAGCCTCATGTACTTTATCTCTTGACCGTTTTGATACAGGTTGCTGTGTTTTGTTTAAAGTTTTCTTTGGATTATTTGTTTTCTGGTCTTGTATGAAATTCCAAAAGCAGTTTTTGGTCCAATAAACGTATTTGTAGTTTTCTTTTTATCGAGCTGGTCTGCTTTAAGGTTTCTTTCTATGTCTTTATTCTGTGGTATCCAGATCAGTTGTACCCTTACAATACAATGGACTATATTGCCAGTTTGAATTTTTTGACTGGCAAGCGTATTGCTTGTAGTGCCACTTGGCTGTGGGACATAATAGCTATCGGTTAGTTAGCGTGTTGTTTTGATTTAATAGTTTTCCTAGCGCATCAATCAATAGCATTTATTTTTGTTTACTTATACATGTTTGTTTAGGGATAACGTAATTAAGATTTTTTGGCTTCCACTTTTATATATTCCGGCTGCGGTGTCATTGTAGTTTTTGGCCACATCTGTATACCAGATGGTTCTTTTAATATTGCCTATAAATTTTCAACCATTTGTTTTGAGACGGTATTATCTTATGAAACGACTTCTGTATGCAATATTTTTTTATAAAATTTGATCTTATCGTTGGTGTCTTCTCTTAATGTAACACAATAATTCTCCGAGATTGACAGTATGCCTGTTAATTTGTAGTCGGTATGCTGCTTGTCTTTTGTCTATAATCAGAACTAAGTGCAGTGGTGGTAGTGTTTCTATGGTAGCTGTGTGAATTGTTCTCTCGTTATTAGCAGAAATGATTTGTACTTTAAATAGTTTAAACTCCGTTATTTTAAAGGTGTTTTTTTGTTACCCAATACGAGTGCTCCGTACGTAATAATGGGTACTACATTATATAACTGTCATTTCGGGTATTAATTCCCATGGTCGTCCGACCATCGCTTTGATTGCAAAAAACACCCGTAAGGCCTTTGTAGCCAAAATATCCAAATAAGTGTGAAAGGTTAGTTTGGTGTCTAGCGTAAACCCTGGGTATTTTTCTTTTGTGTCATACGGAGTGTGGCTTTATACATTTTTAGATTTCAGATAATTGCTGTTTTGGTTGTGTATAGTTTAATCCGTTCTAAATGTACTGGTAAAAAATAAATCAATTAATAAATTATTTGTAGAAGCAGCGATGAAGCCAAAACTGTCGTTTTTGTTAAAATACTACAACTCAAAGTAGCGGTCGGTATGGTCTTAAATATCTGATCCCTTGTGCCTCGACTTTTTATAAATCCTGCCTGTTTAGGTAGTTTTTCCCAACAGCTTTAACATTTTGGAGTGATGCCGTCGGTGCCTGGTGATTTGTTCATTTTTATGTGTTTTATGGCTGCTCAGTTGCTATGCTGGGTTGTTTGGTTGTTATCATTAGCTTGTTTTTCTATAGTTTTTGGCAATATTGCTTTTATCTTTTTGCGACTTTATCACTTTCCTATAGTGTTTTTCCGTTTTTATTCTTTATAGTAAGTGTTTTTTGTTTGGATTTCCCTGTTAGTTCTCTTACTTTTTTATATAGATTGCAAGTGTCGTTTTTGTTCTGGTGTTCTTCAATTTCCTTGCAGATTTTTTAGACGTGGTTGTTCTTATCTTGTCTACATTGTCTTTGAATTTTTCTTGATAGTCTTCTGTATCTATCGTTGTCTCCCTGAGCCACTAAACTTGTTTGTTTTTTGGTCTTCCTTTTTTTCGATCGTGCCTAACGTTTCTTGTGAGATTCACTGTTTGGTTACTTACTTTGTTGGTTTGGTCTGTTATTGAATTCTCCTGTTTCTTCCATTCTTTTTTTTTTAATTTTCTCATATTAAGTCCGTGTCTGCGATGTTTAATATTACTTCTTTTTCTGTAACAAGTTTGTCTTCTAGATCTTGTTGGAATTGCTCACTGGTAGCGTCAGTCAGTCTGTTGTTTTTTGCTTATAGAGATTTTTTTTTATTGTAGTCTAAATTGCATTATAAGAAGTTGTTGGTCCGATCCGCAATCTGCTCCAGGGAACGTTTTGCAATTTATGATGTAGAATATATCTTTTGGTGTTTTTTACGTGTATGGTGCTGGAATAGCGTGTTTGCAATAGATAAATTGTGTTATTGGCAGATTAAATTAAACAGACTCTTCGCTTGTTTGTGTGCCTAAACCGTAGCGCTTTATTGTAGCGCAGAGTTGTTCTTCTTTATTCAAGTTTTGCCTCACTTTTGCGTTCATGTCTTCAAGCAGGACAAGTATATTGTTTTCGGTAGGTCGCTTAGAGTGTTTTGCAGCTGTTTGTAGAATGCTTCTATTATTTCATCCGATGCCTTTGATGTTGGTGCGTAGACATGAATGAGGTTTATGCTGATGGGGTGGGACTTGATTTTTAGCACTATAATTTGATCACTGATGCATTGGTACTTAAGTACTGCTTTGTTGGCGGTTTTGTCTAACAGAAAATCCACTTCATTGCAACTTTCTTTTGAGTTTCCTGAGAAGTATAAGGTATGTACAGTACTCGTGTTAAAATGTCTAGCTCATTTTCAATGCTTAACATGTGTATGTCGGCTTCTTTTTTGACGATGTTTAGCTTGCCTATCTGCAAAAGTCCGCATACATTTCAGGTTCCTATTTGGGTTGTGTATCGTAATTTTATTTCAGTTTGGTTGGATTTATTCAAGGTTTCTGCCCCCGGAGATCCGATTGGGCAGCTATAATCTTTGGTATATTTGATATTTAACATTGAATTCTACTATAATGTTTTCTTGGGATGTCTTAGCAACCTTTAATGCAGTAGTTTCCCGTTCCTTTCCGCATTGTCACGCCGTTTACCAGTTTGTCGGTTCATCCGCTCTGATTTCTTACTACCGGGGCAAAGTATTGCTCCATTCTTGCTAGCTCCTCTACCCGAAGCTGTTGGCTGGCCAGAAGGTGCTGCTTATACCGACAGCAGTTTGGTTGACAGAGCCTTGTTGGTTATTAGCCTTCCACCAGGGTGTGCTAATTTTAGTCCGCCCCGGGTATTTGATTTTCCCGGTACCACCCATATCTGGGAAGCATTTCTTTATTCGCCACCTGGGGAAGCGCCCGATGGGAGACTGGCAACTCCGCGCGACTATTGTTAAATAATTTGTCTTTTTTTACTAATTAGTTCCGGTACTTTGGTTTATGAAACCATTAATAATCAAATAAATTAAATTTTATTTTTGACCAATTTGTCTTTACCGATGGTATTTTTTACATGCTATTGAAAGTTTTTTTTAGCTTTTTAGGGAAAGTGTATGGTTTAGATGTTTGGCAGTATACCACCCAAAGAGAAGTTTATTTAATTTTTTGTCGTTATAAATGGCAAATTGAAAGTGGCGTAGGATCATACAAGTTTGTTTGTTGTCTCTAGCTGCATTACCGGTCAACTTGAGGACATTTGCGGCTAAGGAATCTATGAAGGCGACTTGGTATACTGCGGTTTTGGCATCAAACTTTGGCCGACGCTGCCATTGCCAAGAAGGTTTTTTGCCTTTTTCTCAGCTTTTCCTGAAATGTTAAAATCTTGTCATTATCGAACAAATGTTAATGGTTTAATAATTATATTTTAAAGTCTGCCCATTGGTTCTAGTAAATTGTTGGAAAAGATGAAAAAGATGAAAAATGATTTAATTGTTTTTTTAATCAGAAAGTCTGTTTTATGTTGTTTGTGTGGTGGACACTTATGTTTTCTATTTTCGTAAAAAATGTCAAAAAGAAACAGATCAATAAACGTTCTTGTTGGTTTTTTTTACCAGAAATGTTTAGCGCTACTACTGTTAACAAACTTTGATTAATATCTGATCATTAGAATTTTGGAGTGTTTGTTTAAATCTAAGGTTATAGAGTTTGTTTTTGCAATTACCTAACTGACTTACTGAACAACTATATTTGCTTAATGAAACACTAATTCATTTTGGAATTGCTAATACCACTTGTTGCCAAACAATTGTCCGCGGGCCCAATTCATGCAACTGCATTATTTTACTGCGAAAGGAACTGTTTTTTTTTCTTTCTAAGTGCTCATTTCAATTTGACATGCTGTTCTTTATTTGAGTCGGTCTAGTACTTATGTTTTTTATCAATGTCATTGTTTTCGTGTGCTTTTTTATCAAATAAATACAAAGTTATTAATAGCGGCTCCATTAGTAATTAAAATATTATTTTTTTAGTATAGAAACGATTTACTCGCAATGCCTAAATTTTTATCATAAAAACAATACATGGTACAACATAACACTTTCAAAGTATATAATTACTTAATTAACACAATTTCCCAGATAATCTAGTCTGTATATTTAACCGTTCATTTCTATTGTACAGTATTCTGCATACTTTTTTCTTTTTTAAAGCGGCTGGTCAAGCAGTGTAAGCTTAACATTGTTGTTGTTATATAACTCTTATAGTCGGTACACACTTGCAACAATCTGCCGTATCGCAACACCGTCGCGTAACATCCTCGCGCAACATTTCCTCGCAACATGGGACTTTTCTAGCGTCCCACCGCTTGTCGGTTTTATGCCGTCGGATCAAAGGAACGTTGCGCGACGATGTTGCAGCTCTCTTTACAAGTTAGTACGGCAGGGCGCAACAATACGGCAATGGAATGGCATTGTGTTACGGGAGTATGTTACGCGACGATGTTGCGGTTCGCAGTTGTGTTGCGGAGTGATGGTACGCGACGATGATACGCGACGGTGTTGCGATACGGCAGATTGTTGCAAGTGTGTACGCAGTATTAGATTTCAAATGCCAGTGCACAGCATGCTCTCAGTAGCTGTTACGTACAAGGACTCAATGCCAAATACTATAGCTATAAAGTACTTCGTTGACTTTAATCTCAATGTACTCTATTTTACGCACCACAAAAACTCTTTCGTTATTTTTAAACTCTGTTTTAATCTTTTATAATGCAGTAGTAAGATTTGATGCAGTTTTTGTTTTGTAAAGCTGCACTTGAAACGTTTTGTCGACGTTACTCATCCAAGTTTAATGGCACAAAATTAGGGATTTGAGAATCCGTAATCCTCATGCTCATAGCAATTTTATAAGCAGTACATCTTCTACTCTATGTTATCTGTAGTCGTAGATTGAGATAGAAGTGCTTATTTGCCGGTGGATTCTTTGTAAAATTGCAAAAAATGCCGAGTATTATATGGTGGTTTTTGACGCTTTGAAAATTACGTTTTTTTACTGGAATTATTGCAGATGCTTTATTTATTGAAGAGCTGAACCTACTTCAAGACTGTGTGACGTGATGATGGTTCTAGTGTGAAAGAGGTCGGCAGATGTCATTCTGATGTCAGTTATTATTGATTTATACCTCTAAACCGATGAGTAGCCGCTGTAAAGATGCTGACTCATCAATAATGTTACAACAAATAATTTTTTCTTATAACATATTACATTAAAAATGCAACCTATTTTTGTTTAACACATTACAATTAAATAAATTCTGTTATGACTAATAACAAATAACAAATGTTATACGTATATATTTTCTTTAAAAACATTATATTATCCGACAATAAAGATAAAGAGATTATAAAACAACAAAGCTAAAAGGTTTTCCATATCATACATTTGAAAATTGTTGATCTCTCTTTGTAAATCCCATATATCCCCTTGGCTTTAACAAAAGGTCAGTAATTTTATTTCCAGTAAAAAGCAAATATATTCTATTATATAATATATTTGAAATCTAATTAATTACATTTTACATTTTATGTAGCCTCAATTATTAGAGAAATTTATTATTATATTAAAATTTTAATGTTTTATTACTCTTATATAAATTTATGGATTAAATTTTAATGATTTTCAATTAAATTTTATAGCAAAAATTTTAATAAAGTACAATTATTAGATATAAAAAATTCCTAATTAACTGATAGCTTAATTATATATAAAGTCTTAATGAGACGCATTTTTATTATATCATAAAAATATCTGCTCGCCTTTTGTTGCAAATTAATAGCCGTATTTTATATCTCTTCGCTTGCAAACCTTTTCTTCTTGTTAATTATGTTAAAAAGGGGAATCGCATCCGCATAAGAAGAACGAAGATGTACTTCCTCCATTATGCATATGCTGAATATGTAGTTGGTATATACTTGACTTGAGCCGTTTTAGTTGTAATTTCCGCTACTTCGGCCATCATTTGTCTTGGGCTCTCGCATTATCACTCTATGGGACCATTATCGCATCCCGACCACATTTGACACACATCCGTGCCCTGGGACAATGATAGATGGTTGGCCACTTGTACAAAAAAAAACGCGACATTGTCATTTTTTACAATCGCCCGTATCCCTTTTATTGATTGGGACATGATATAGAAATATCAATCCCAATAACGAACAAAAAAAATAAATCATTTAATGGATGAGAAAATAAAGTCATTAAAGTTACATATATCATAAAACCATGCAGACAAACGGAAATAAGTTGTGATTGAATTGATTTTGTATTAAAAATATGTATAACAATGTCAAGAGTTGTGTATGGTTTTATGATCTCGCTGTCATATTATAGATAGGAGTCGGTATTACGGCGAAACTTTAGAGAGTTCTACGGTGTAGGTTTTATTTGTGCTTTTATTTCTTAGGAGGCGACGCCATGTTGTCTCCAGAGACGGAAACGGAGCTTGAGGGTTTGAATCTACTTCCGGTCGTAAACATAGGACATGACGGGGGCTAGTCAGTTTACGGGCAAATACGTGTCCGATATATCTTCATGACCTACATATGAAATCCAATTATTATAGATTACAATGTGATGAGTGCGCAAAAAGGCTCATCATGTCCGCGTCGAATCAACACCGATGCAAAATCCTAATTCATGTGCCACTGTCATGCAAATATTCGCACTTTATCCGGCTACATAATTACATTTTTTTAATTATTATTACTTTATCTATTGATAATGTAATTACTTTTTTTTACAGTAAAGTTCATAAATCTATTTCAAATGCGGAAGCGTAAAATGTATAAAACTTTTTAGCAAGTGACTGTAAATATAACGCTTTATCTAGTACAGTTTCAGGTCCTTATATTTTTCATTTCTAAAACAGAATGTGTGTTAACAGTAAATACAGCGAATACGGTCATAGAAAGTTTAATGGGTTCTCCTGTAAAATTTGTGATTTGCGACTTGGAACAATTTACACTTGTGCTAGATCGTATAATGTTTTAATGCATACACTTCAAGTGGATAATGGTAATTTAAATCAAAATTTATAGACCAGTAATAGATAATAATAAAATAAAATATTACAAAAAAATGTTGTTGCTTCAATAACGTAATAAAATGTTTATTAAAAAAAATATGTGCGTATGCAAAGTAGTTTAGGAGAACGTTTTGTTTGAAATTGGACTTCAAAGTTATGGTTTAAAATATGTTTTTCTTTTAGTAATTTTTTCATAAAAAAATAAATATTTCTAATCTATAGGGCATAGTATGTATATAGTTTTGAAATACATTAGGATAACCATAAAGTATTCTCCGAAGTTAATTTTAATGTGATAATTCCAATTTTTTTTTTAAATTAAAGCTTAATTTATTTTATTTATTTTAATATTTTAGTTACAAAGATAGTGGATATACAGAACAGTGCATGGTTATCATGCATATTACAGTGTTGTTAGTATTATTATTGTATTATTTCAACACCCCACTACATTAAAAGAATCAAATCCCTATTTTTGATTAACACATTTTCTTCTTGATAGAAGGTACCTCTTTGGTTAAGCTGCTGCAATGTGTTTGTTCCTTTCATGCTATTTTCTAATTTCAGTCAAATGGATAGCATTTATGTTATCGCTTTAATATAATTAACTGAGTAAATTTTTGACCAGATGTCAGTTTCTATTTGTTTTAACGTGTTGAAAGTGCTTCCTTTGTTGATGCAGATAGAACCATGTATTTGGCTTCTGTGATGCCTTACAGTCTGCTGTTTTTGGCTTCTCCAAGTTGTTGTTGCGCAATTTTTGATGAAAGTATAACCAGTGCACAAACGTTTTTTATTAATGTCATCAGAAATTCCATATAGCTTTGATTGTTTTTGTTTGCTAAACTCCAGCTTTGCACATATTGTTCTTTTTGAGTTACAAAAAAATTTCTTGTCAGCTGTTTAGTGAACCTTTTTAGAGTTTTTATTGAAACAACTTTTATTGTTTGTAGCGAATGCAATGTCGGGTCTAGTTCTTTGAGCTAAAAACAATTTCTTATGGTTTCCTGGTATGAAATTTATCAACTTATTCTTTTGTATTAGGAGATATGTCTTTTGCCAACTTTTGGTTTATGTTTGTAGGACTTACTGCTGATTTAGAGTCATTTGTCTTATTTTTTTAGTATTTCTTTTACATATTTTTTTTGAATTATGTAATTTTTTCTGCTTTCAATGTCGTGAGTAATTTGAAGAACAACACAACTTAAGTTGCTTTGCCTAAATTTTTGATGTTAAATATATGCACTAACTCTATAGCAAGATTTATTTAAACTATTCTTCTTTAAGTAAATAATTAGATCATCAACATATACTGCGACAAAGATCATTCCTTCTACTTTGATATTGAAATGAATACAAGGATTAACCTGTGCCTGTTTGAAACCCGTTTCAATAAGTAGATCACTTAATTTCTTGTTCCACTGATGACTCAATTGCATTAAACCATATATATATATATGAGATATGAGATTGCACACTTGGTTGGTTGCATCTTCAAACTTTTCTGGTTGACACTGGGAATAGGTTTCTTTTATAACCATTACTCTTTTTCTAGCCACAGCTATTAATCCAGCCTTAAATTTATTTATATTTGTTTTGAACACCTACTTACATTTAATAATGTTACAATTAACTGTTTTTTTACTAATGTCGTCCATGCATTGTTTTTCATTAAGGAATTGTTTTTTTTTATTCATTGCTTCTTGACAATGCTTTGTCTACTGCACCTGGATCAGTCCGTGCTTCAATATTGCTATTGCCCCCCGTATTTATAAATTGTGTTTCCGCTCACCCGCCCAAGTGTTAGATCAAGAAATTTGTTAGTAAGCAACGTAATCTTTGATTTTTGTGTACGAGCTGTTCGTCAGATGCTAGATTTGCATTTTTTTTTCTATCACGTAATCCGGGTTGACATTTTCAGAAATCTCTTGACTTGGTTTTTCTTTACTAGAGCTGTCAACATATTTATCCGTTTTGCCCTCACTGGAACCGCCAACTTTATGACTTGAACATTTTCTTTTAAAAAAATAGGGTTTTTTTCTTTTACAGCTTTTATAATTACAACTCTGCTCGTTGTAATCTTGTATTTTTTATCGTAAACTCTGTACCCTCTTATATGTTTATTATCTTTGGACTTCTTATCTTATTTCCACTTGTTTTATTTACAGACTTGCACTGTTACAATGCTTTTAATTGTTTGCATATTTTTAATATTTGGTTTTTTATCATTTTACAATTTATAAGGCGTCCTGTCATTTAGAGCCGCTGTAGATGATCGGTTCTTTAGATATAGTGTATACTGCTTCTGCTCATTCTAGATTATGATTACCAGCCAGTAGTTTAAACTGGAGTGCCCAACCACTCGCCCAAGTGTTTGTTATTAAAAAATTGAACATTTCTTCTTTTTGCAGGTGTTCTTTAGTCAGAGCTAGTGGATGTCATATTTAATCTTTTAATGACCAATATTTGGGCGGGTGGGTGAGTCACTCCAAATTATGATTACCAGCTAATAGTTTGATCTGGTGTGCCCACCCACCGGCTCAAGTGTTTGTTTTTTGTTTTTTTTTTCAAATGTTAAAAATCTTATAGTCAGAGCAGGCGGAGGTGATTTTTAATCTATTGATTACCAACACTTAGGAGGATGGGTGTGTCACTCTAGATTATGATTATTATCCAGTAATTTAAATTGGAATGCCCAACCACCATCCCAAGTGTTTTTTATTAAATAACTGAAAATTTCTTTTTCTTGCAAGTGTTTAAAGTTAGTCAGAGCAGGTAGAGGTGTTAGTTATTTTTTTAATGACTAACAGTTGGGCGGGTGGGTGAGTCACTCCGAATTATGATTACCAGCCAATAGTTTGAACTACAATACTCAACCACCCTCTCAAGTGTTTGTTAAGAATTGAAATTTTTTTCTTTATTTTTCCGTGCTTTATCAGCTGTGGATATTGGCAATTATTATGGTTATCTTCACCTTGTTCACGGGTTTTCTAAACAGTTGGATTGAGGTCACTCCAAATTACTGGCGCAGGTTTTTAAGACAGAATATTTTTCTTATCCTTGGACCTCATTTTCTCAGCACCTTTTTTTTCGGAATAAGTTAGAGTATTCTATAAATTCTTTGTGTCTCATAATATGTTCAAGATATTCTAGATTTCTGGTTTTTTTGGTCATTATTATTTTATGATCTTTTTCAACTTTCCAAAAAACCTCCTCATTTGTCATTCGATCCATCCATGTAGTCTTCAGTATACGTCTGTACGTCCACAACTCAAAATCTTTTAGTCTGCTTTCCGAATCCTTTGTTAATGTCCAGAATTGTGCGCCGTACAGCAGAGTGAAGAAAATATAACATTGTATCATTCTCATTTTAAGATGCAGAGTCAGATCTGAACTGGTGAATATTTTACTTATTTGTAGTTTTTGCTTTCTTGTTTCTGCATTTCACTTTTTTAGAATGATCCCACTGTTGATTTATGCAGGTGCTTAGGTAGGGGTATTTGTCAACCTGTTCGATAGGTATGTTGTTGATGGTCAGATTTACCGGTGGTGGATTGATTTTGGTGACTACTATGCATTTGGTCTTTTTTATATTTAAACAGATTTCCTGTTTCTCGATAGTGGATTTGATCTTTTCCATTATAAGTTGGAGTCTTTTGGAACTACTGGCCATTATGACGGAGTCGTCTGCGTATGTGATGTTATTGAGGAGTTTACCGTTGACTATGATTCTCTCCTTCACTCCATCTAGTGCTTCTTTGAAATTTGAAAAAGCTTAGGCGAGAGCAAACACCCATTCCGCACACCTGTACATATTTTTAATTTCTTTGTTTTATGGTTTTCTACTCTTACTTCTGCTGTTTGTTGCGAGTATAGTTTTGCTATAATGCAAATGTTTTTGTTGTCCCGTTTTTTTAAGTATCCTAATCAGTTTCTTGTATTTTACCCTGTTAAAAGCTTTCCTGAAGTCAATGAAACATAAGTATACATTGGAGTTGACGTTTCTACATTGCTGAATCAGAAAATGCTTACTTGGTACCTACGGCATTGCGGAATCCAAACTGTGTTTCCTCGATGTGTGCTTCACATTGTTGGTATATTCTATTATGTATAATTTTAAGAAATATCTTGAGTGAATGACTCATAATACTTATAGTCCAATATTCTTTGCATTGTTTTGCTGATGTTTTTTTTAATGGAATATTGACAAAAGTAGAGCAAAGCCAATCTGTGGGTATTTTTCCCGTATCATACAATAAATAAATAATTTAAGGATCTCTGCTGGTATTTTATCTGGACCTACAGTCTTTTCAAGCTTTGCTGTGTCTATAGTTTTTTAAACCTCTTCCTTCGTAATATGAGATCCGGTATACGTGTTATTCATGCCGTGATGTTCTTTGAATAACTTCTTAATATTTTCTTTCTCTGTAATTTCATTTCCGATTGCGTCTACTAATCTACCGCTTTGTTTTTTTTTATATGTGCCTTATAATTTGGGGTGCATATTAAACAGGTTTTCAATTTTGAGACATTTGGCATTCATTTTTTCTTCTTTAACTTTTTGTACGCTGTTTTTTTATTTGGCTTTGCAGATCAGTATATCTGCCCTGGTCTTTCTTTTTCATTTTTCTTTTTTTGTCCATCATTTTAAGAATATCAGATGTTATCCATTTTTTGTGTTTATTTTCCTGTAGTAGCACGTGCTCTCAATTGTTGCCTCTGGTTGCTTTTGTAAGCTTCTCCAGTCTTCTTTTGCTCCTGAGCGTTTACTGTTTTTTTTCTTGAAGTATTTTGTTAGAGAATCGGATACTGTTTCTCTGAGAGTGCTGTCTGTTCTCATTTGTCTTATATTGTATACGGGGGGTTTACCTTGTTTTTTTTTTACTTTCTTAAGTTTTGTCTGAAGTACCTCAATAACGAGGTTATGATCAGAGCTTATATCGGCCTCAGGATAAGTTTTTGCAGATGTTTATGCTGATACGAAAAAGATGATTAATTATGTAATCGATCTGATTCTTGATTATTCTCTCCACAGTATGTGCCGGCGATGTCCAAGTGTACATTTGTCCAGGTGGAAGTTTAAAAAATTTCTTTTTTTTTCTGCAAAACTGGACGAGTCTATCTCCTCTTGTGTTCCGTGTCCCAAGGCCGTATTGCCTCACTACGCTTTCTTTCTTGCTTTGTCCAATTTTTGAATTGAAATCCCCCATTACGACATCTTCTTCTTGCAAATGTTTAAAGTTCTTTAGTCAAGTGTTGTCTCTTAGTCAGAGCAGGCGGAAGTGATATTTAATCTTTTGATTACCAACACTTAGGCGGATGGGTGTGTTACTCTAGATTATGATTACCAGCCAGTAGTTTAAACTGGAGTGCCTAACCACTCTCCCAAGTGTTATTAAAGAATTGAAAATTTCTGATTTTTGCAAGTGTTATAGTCTTTTAGTCAGAGCAGGTGAAGGGGGGGGGGGGCACTTAAGATTATAAATTACTAGTTAGTAGTTCTTTGAACTAAAGTTTTTACCCACTCGCCTAATTGTTTATTATCAAAGAATTAAAGATTGCTTTTCTTGCAAGTGTTAGAAGTCTTTTATTTTAGTCAGAGCCAGTGGAGGTGATATTTAATTTTTTAATGACTAACACTTGGGCGAATGGGTGAGTCACTCCAGATCATAACTACCACCTAGTAGGTTGAATTGGAGTACCATTTTATCCGACCAAGTCTTTGCTATCAAATTGAAATTTGCTTCTTCTTGTATGCATTAGAAGTCTCTTAGTCAGAGCAGGTGGAGGTGATATTTAATTTTTTGATTACCAACACTTGGGCAAGTAGGTGGGTTACTCTAGATTATGATTATCAGACAATATGGATTTAGGAAAAGGATGTCCACAATCCAACCTTTAAAAAGAGTCATAAAGATAGCTAAAGGAGAAATGGGGAAATTACTAAAAACAAAAAAAAATTGTGTTTTCATAACGTTTGACATTAAGAACGCGTTCAATAGCGCACAGTAGACCGAAATAATAAATGAAGTGAACAGGAAAAAAATAAACAAACGATTGATACTGCTAAAAAGCTATCTACAGGACAGAAGCATGATTGATGAGGATGGAGAGGAAATAAAAGTCACGGCGGGTGTCCCACATGGGTTTATTTTGGGTCCACTTTTGTGGAACATCCTATCTGATGGAGTTATAATCACTATAAAAGACGATGAGGTAACGCTGCTCGCATTTGCGGATGACCTGACAATGGTGGTGGAAAATAAAACAAGAAAAAGGACTAATGGAAAAAACAAACAAAGCTATTTTTCTGATCTGCAAATAGGTAGAGAACAAAAAACTAAAGATAGAACCGAAGAAAACAGAGGCCGTAATTATCTTCGGGAAAAAGAAGATAAAAGAACCAATCTCTTTCAAATGGTAAACTCAAGCAAAAGTGTCTAAAATACCTAGGAGTGTACATTGACAAAAATTTAAACTTTGTTTCCTACATAACAAAAACATGCTCAAGAGCAGACCACACGATGGCTCAACTTGGAAGAATCCTACCCAGGATAAATGGTCTAGAAGAAAAAAAAAAGAAAATTATGGCTACTGTTGCAGAATTAATAATTCTATACGATTAGACAGAGTGGACAGAAAAAACATAACAAGACTTAAAAAATCACAAAGAAAGATAGCACAAAAGATCACAAGAGCGTTTGTCACAGCGTCTACTGATAATAACTTAGTGATTGCAAGAACGATCCCCCTACAACTTATAATTGACAAAAGAGAGAAACTTAAGACAGAAACAACTACAGAAAAGAAAGCAACGAGAATAAACACGCTAGATAAATGGCAAAAACAATGTGCAGTAGACACAGGAAACACATGGACTCACAATCTGATACCAGATATCAGAAAGTAGTATTTTTGAAAGTACGGAGAGGCTACAATCTGACATGAGCACTTACGGGGCATAAATGCTTCAACTCCTATCTGAAGAGATTTGGAAAAAGAGACTCCGACATCTGTACATACTGTGAAGAAATTGATCCAGAAGAACACACGCTGTTTTGATGTCAGAGATGGGCTAGACCGAGAGAGGAAGCCACGGAAGCAGTGGGAGAAATCAAGCCTGAGAACATAATTCAAAAAATGTTGGAAAACAAAATTACATGGAAACATATTAACTATTTTGTCAAGGTAGTAATATCTATCAAGAAAAAAGAAGAAAGAGAAAGGGAACAGTAGCAACTAAAGATGAAGCAGTGAAGCTGAAGACATGCAGAATGGCAATTCCAACTTCATTGTGGAAAAAAACGGTGGTAGAAGGTTTTTAGCCGGTAGAACCCCGGTACTACTTATAACACTGAGCTGTGGATTTCCATTCTACCACAAAAAAAAAATTATGATTATCAGCCAGTAGTTTGAACTGGAGTGCTTTTGATGATGATGATGATGAATCAGCAATTTTGCGGTTTTGTTAATGTTTATGATCAGTTTGTCTATTTTGGTGTACGTAACTACTAACACATCTTTTTTTTAGCAGTTTCTGTTTGAGTTTGATTAGTCAGGCTTAAACACTGATCTTTGGAGGAAACTAGTCTTCAATGTTATGTTGAGCATTGCAGCATTTATTGAATATATCAGCTACCAAGCAGTTGCGATCGTTTGTAGACAATCATTATTTTAATCCGACTACATTCAAACCCTTCAACTGTTCCACTTGCCTTTTTGTTAAGCGCACAACACTTTAATCAGCATCTTTCTTGTTTTTTTGTTCTCAATATATGAACATTATTCACTAAGTCTGTTAAACGTTTTTCAACGTTTGGTTTGAAATATTACATTGTTTATGTTTATTATCAACTGGTTGAGTAATTTTGTAATCATTTCTGAAACATGTAATATATTTGTAACTGAAATTAAGTACTCCACTTTTCCAATTATACTTATAATATTGACATGTCCCTTACACGCTACTGGAATGTATTTGTTGTTAACATTATTTCCTGCGAATCTGTTGAGTTTGAAGTGTTTATCAACCAGTTTCCATTTGCACTGAGAAGGCTTGCATCTAAATTTATGTATTAGCCACTTTTGCTATAGCTTTAGACAATTTCTGCTAAAAACCGCTGTTTTTAATTTTTAAACTTTTATTATTTGGATTTTTATGGCATTCTTATAATCAAGTGATTTGGCAGCTGAACTATTGGTGCCAACTTTCTAGCTGCGTTGCCAGTTTTTGCCAGCAAACGTAATAAGTATCAGTAATTTTTGCGTAATAAATTCGACGGCAATGGCCGTTCCTTGATTCTTTGATAAGTTTGTGTTAAGTTAGTTAATAAATGATGTAAATGCACGGTGTGGTGGATGGAAAGTTTAGCGTTTGTTGTGTCTATAATAAAATAAATATATAAAAAAATATCATAATTTGGCGTAACAGGGTTTTCTCTATAAATAGATATAATTGTTGCTTTTTTTGTCAATAATCTGATTTAGTCAAGTTTAGAAGTTACGATTGTTTTTTTACACATTTCATTTTTTTTTTTAATATTTTTGTCTACAAATAAATAAATAAAATACACTGCTGTATGCAGGAATTTCACCCTGAATCAAAATATGTTAAAATATACAGGGTGTTCCATTTAAAATAACGATGATGGATATTGTTACTCGAAACAGGTAAAATATATTTACAAACTGAGAACGTCAAAATATAGCTTATTTCTTGCCATTTAAGAATATATATAGTTTGTTGGGTCTAAAATTTAAAATAAGAAAATTATAGTTTCCGGCGTTTTTTAGGAAACAGCCTGTATATTGATCACATAAATTATTTACTTTTTAACAATTTATTTAATTTTTGCGATTATTTTTTGCTATTTTAATTTTATCAACTGTAATGTTTTATTTATTAAAACCTTTTTCACTTCCAGATTGACAGTGGACAGAAATAGAGCTCTTTCTTTACTTAAATATTATATTCTTGTTATGCATTTTTTAAACATACTGAAAAAATGCTCGTAATTAAACAGCTTATATATAGTTTTTTCGTATTTTACTGAAGATTTAAATAGATTATACCACAATAGAATTATAATTTTAAGTAGAACATAGATTCAACTTGGATCTGGAAATACAAATAAAATTATTTGATATTAAAAAGGGGTTACCATAGGAAACAATAACTGTGAGAATATTGGCTAGAAACTACAGATAAAATATATTTAAATAGTATTCGATCTTCTTCTGCTAGTAGTAATTTATAATATTGCTCTTCTACGATAGTAAGACAAAAAGTTTTGTGTACTTCACCCAAAATTAATAAAAACGGATTTTAAGCCTCCTTTATGCTAGCGAACGCCTCATGAATTTTTCACATATTGCATATAGCTTAAAAAAGCGAAAATCAATAAATGTCTTTAGTTTTAGAAATCTATCATAAACGTACATAAAAAATTAATAATGGTGTAATAATTACTATAAATTTTGAAAAATATATTAAGTTAATAATTTATAATCTAAATACAAATTTATTTATTTAAAAAATGTTAAAAAAATAACGCTTGAATTTATTTATATAATTATCCGTATAATTAAAGCTACTTTACATTAGAAAAGTATATTAATAAATTAAAAAAACTATATTGCTAGAAATAACGCAAAGAATGCTATCTTTCATCTTGCGAATATATAAATTACATTATTAAAACCCAGCTGGGTTTTATTTTCTTACTATATTAACGTATTGTTGATGGGAAGCCTCTCCACATATTAATTCTCACTTCCAATATTGTCTCGTAAAAATTGCGTCTAATATATCCTACAAGAGTAATGGCACTCTTAACACTTAGTTTCAGCAAGCAGTCGTCACTTGAGTTTATCGTTTAATGGTCGCGTATTGTATCAAATGTTACAAGTAATAATGAAACGGAATGTTGCACCCATCTGCACATCATGCAACAATAAAGAACTACTGTTACGCTGCCTTATTTTTATTAGAGACTTAAAACTGAGTACATTGTATGGTTCAATATACATTTAATACCACTTAAAAAGTAGGGACGGTCACGAAGTAATAAAACATACAATGATATGAAGAAAATGTATTGAAAAATATTAATTGTGAGCACGCTTTTATTTTCCGCTTTGCTGCCAAGTCCGGCAGGAAATTCTCTTTATAGCGCACGCTCTATTTTCAAGCAATTTTACCCGCGCTATTCCGTACTGCTAGGCAGTGCGTAATCAGCTGTTTGTGTCTGTGTTTGGTTTGTGTGCGTTTTGTGGGAAATTCGTGCGCACTTTGTATGCGGCAGATATGAGTGCGGAGATGAAAATATTGGAGACGGTGAATGAAATGTGTTGAGAATTTACAAGTCGCGTGTTGTGTTGTGTTGTGGTTACAAGTGGATTATATTGTTACTGGCAGAAATTTATTTGTTTGGTACATAATTAATTAAAATTAGTATATGTGTGGTTTTTGGATATTAATCGAGGAATCTTATTGAAAGGTAAGATTGTTGTGAATTTAAATTTTGCCTAAATTTTTTTGTTAAAATGTTGTGTAAAATTAGATGTTTTTTTATGTATATTTGTAAATAACTAAAGTATGAAATGATTTTTAGTTATTAATCAAATTTAATTAAAATTGACTAATATATAAAAATTCATACTTTACGTGCCATGTAGAAGAAAAGCATGAGCACATGGAGTATAAATACATAGATAGATAATTGTATTTGGTTTGTAATATAATAATTTTTTTGTTTTTATTAAAAATATTAATTATTATATAGCTAGCAGAAACGCAAGTAGATTTTAATTATAAACAATACATAATTTCATTAACTATTGATTAAATTATTGTGTTGAATACAATATACTTTATATTTGCATTTCAGAAGTGCTTTTAATAAAGATTTAATAATAAACGTTAATAACCAATTAATTAATTAATATCAGTTGTTTTAATTATGTTGATTTGGTAATTTAAAATTTTGTTTGTTTTGCATAAATTGTATTCAATAATAACATGTGTTTATTGTTAAATATACAACGATGACTACATTCCGTGTAGAATTATTAATATTTTAACAAATATATTCTTGCATTTGAATATTTATTCAATAACTAATCTGAAAATCTATTTACGTTGAAAATTATTATAATTACTCAGTAATGATATTTCTGATTGTACAATTGAGGTAAAATTTTGTTGAAAAAAATTAACTTAAAATGTATCTTATTATCAATTTATTAAACTAGCTAGAATCATATCACACAATTTTATTTTTAAATCAATATCGGGTGAAGGTGCCGGGAATAAAATAATATCAAGGATAAAAAATCACGACTTGTAAAAACTAATATTACATCATCAAATTTTGAAATTATATTTATACAAATAATAATATTTTTAGTTTATTATAATTTCAAGCTTGTTAAGAAAACGTTTCTAAATTTTTTAGGAACTAATGTACTAATATATTATTAATTTGTTGATTGAGGACAGTAATCGTATTTTTATGAAGTTTGAAAGTATTTATATTAAATTTAAAGTAAATTGTGAAAACGGGTTTAAGAATTTTCTTAAACTGTACGGAATTTAACTCAACAAGGTAGTCTCAAACAGGTCAAACGGATTGCGGCGTTTAATAATGACAAGATTATAATATGATCTATGATCTATGTTTTAAGACTGTAATAATCATTTAAATTATTTATTAGATAAATATTACATATTTTGTGATTCTAACGACTTCTTTTATTGAAATTGGATATAGCTCGCCGCGTATAGTATATTTTTCAAAATGAGTTAAGAGTTTAAAAAGAATATTAAATGATTAACGCTAATGGGTAATAGCTACAAGTAAATACAGACGTTTAAGTTTTTTTTTTAGTTTATATTAGCACTCAGCTGTTATGAACGTAACACTACCGTCGGTGTTTAGTTTCAGGGCTGAAAATTGATGATTTAATATTAATAACCAACCTAAAATAAACAATAATTGTTTAACTAAACATAAACTACTTTTATATTAATAAACTAAATAACAAAAATCAAATTACAACAAACAAAAGAAAATTTATATGTTTGACAGCTAGGACCTAGCAGGTGCGATTAAAGGTTTGTTATTAAGATAAATAAATGCTCGGTTTGTAGGGTAATTTTCTCCCTACATGTACCGGAAAGATTTTTATAAACCTTTCTACCGAGCAAGCTTATCATGCTTGTCTCGCAATGCGCGATTTGTACTACCTGTGCGCTAGCCAGGGCCGGACTAAACGTCTTTATTTTGACTCATCAAAGTTGTTTGCATTGGCTTTGCCTTTATAACACAACTTGGAAATGGACGCAAGTGAGTTATATAAAATGTACCGCGCTCTACATTGTTTTCCAGATCTTTTAGTACTAAGTACACAGTTAAAGAAATACATGAACTTCTTAATTTGTTTATTAATGCTACTAGAAATATTATTGGTTAGGAGCAATATTTTGTCGCCTACACTTAAAACTCTATATAGTCGTCCTGGGTTCAACGCTTTTTGCATCTTTGTTTTATTACTGAATATTTTGTCAGCAAAATTATTTTTACTTACGCTTTTTAATCAATTTACGGTTTGAGGCAAATAGATCATTTTATCTAACAATGCTATTGACGGTTTTTTGGTTTGCAGCTCATATTTAGAATCATTGCATTATTTGCAAATTCAAAAGATCTTACGGCTTTACACCCGCCTTTTCCTCGAACGCGCTCAACCAATTGCGGCAGACCGCGTAACATAAAAGAAACGCGTTTCAGAATTTTCAGTCAGTCATTTAGAGTCATCCGCACGAGCTACATCATCCAGAGGGCTCAAGAGAGGCAGCATAGCCGACATCTCCAAGCACAGCACCCTCCTGCTTGCAAGCGTGATCACGTCAAGCGTGCGACCGACTAGGTTGTACCACCGCTTTAAGGTCAAACGCCAAACAAGTCTAGCTTTGCATCGAGACACGTGCACAACCAACGTGCTAATATGGATAAATGCATGATGAAGAAGAGGACGAAGTCTAATGATAGATTGTATGTTCAACAATGGCATACTTACGGCGCAACATCAAACTTGGCTATTGGTATCAACTTTACCGGAGATGGAACCGGTAACAAAGATCATTGCTTATGCTGTTTATAGCAATATGTGCAAAAAAGTCGGCCAAACTCTCGCATAATTTGCTGCGAAAGGTTAGCCTGGGAGTGTTTGAACATTTATGTTGTAAGAACGTCAGTAGCTAATCAATTTTTTGTTTGAAAATTGAGTCTTTTACAATTTTCTGTGGTCATGGTGCGTAATAAAGTACTTCTTTCCTAACTTGTTAGTTGTATAGTTTAACTTATTTTGTAAAAACCTCCACTAAATTTGGATTTAGCTAAAAGCTATACATAAGAAAATGGACAGATTTATCAAGTATCACGAAGTTTTTTGCAAATACTTTACATTTTAGGATTGCCACATCTTAAATGCTTCAAAGTGTTTTATTGCTGCATGAAAACAATTTATTAATTTTCTACAATTTTTTTTTAATACTAGCTTTTTATAAAGTATGTTACGGGATTTGTATATTTTTTGCCATACTATGCCACGTACCCACCGGGTTGTCCGAGCAGCCTACAAGCGTCATGAATTAAAAATAAAGTGATCTGTGATCAGTAAGAACCGTAAAGTAACAAACGATAAAATAAATTTGGCAGCGTTTCTGAGCTCAAACTACTGCTTGCTCTACGTTTTGAGGAATACTATAGTTTTTTGGTAACAAGATTTTGCTAGCACATACAGCTTTTACTCCTACCGATGCATCTGAAAAAGATACACTTGCAACCCCACGTTACTTGCATTGGTTTGCACTGTTTTTTTTTTTAAGTTTGGTCTGTACAACATAATCTTTTTCTTCTTTTTATTTAGCCTTTTATCATCCAATATTGGATATAGGCTTCTTCTAAGTTTTTCCATGTTGTTCTCTCCCTGCCAATTTTTATTTAGTTTCTTCCAGCAATACAGGTGATATTGTCTCTCCAACGCTTTCGTGTTTCTCCTATTTCTCTTTTGATTTCTCTTGGTCTCCAGGCTGCTATTTTCTGCGTTCACCTATTATCCAGCGTTTTTGCAATGTGACCTGCCCATTGCTATTTGAAACTTGCGACTCTCGTCATCATTACCGTTACTCTTCGTTCTACTTTGCATTTTGTCGTTTTGCACCTTATCTCTTAGTGTAATTCCCAGCATGGCTCTCTCCATAACTCTTTGGTTGGTTTTTAGTTTTTTTGCAATGGTCAGTGCCATAGTTTCTAAGCCATATGTGGCCACTGGCGACTTTTTAGATTTAGTAGTACATTTTTGTTTTTAAGTATGTAGCTAAGCTTTCCAAATACTGCCCATGTTAGCTGTATTTTCTTGCTTTGATATTGTGGCTTAGATATACAAATTGATTTGTGTTTTCTAAGGTTTTGCCATCTATGCTGATGTTTTCTTGGCTATTGCTCAGTGTTTTAGTTTTGTCTAGGTTCATATGATAGCCCTTTTATAGACTAAACAAGGTTTTTAGATTTTTAAATGCGTCAAGTTGCTGTTGTTCTAACTTTTATTTGGAACTTTTTCTCAACAAGGCTAATACAGGTTTTGAAATGGTTGCAAAGTTTTTGCAAAATTCACAATCGAAATTGGAGAACTTGAGGTAATATTGAAGATGCTTTATGTTTTGTAGCGTTGGGAATTTTACTATAGCTTATACACGATTTGGATCCGGTTTTAACCTTTTGTTTAGTACGTAACTGAAAAACTGCATTTTTTTTCTTAAAGAAGTGGCATTGTTTTAGTTTAATTGTAAAACTGGCTTGTTGTAAACTTGTTGTTTTCTAAAGTATTCTAAATAAAACAGATCATCTACATAAGTAAACACAAGGTTTGAAAATGCAGAACGCAGAACTGATGACGTTTGTAAGGTATGTACTTTTTTAGATATGGGCAACTCCATTTCAAACGGACCAGAGCAAGGGGAGGGGGGTGTATTCAGAATTTTGTTTTAGTGTTTTTTTCTTCAATTTTTATAACTTGTTAGTAGATCGCTTCACGAGGGTATGAAAAACTTAAATAAAAAATCACGATTTTTTTAGTTTTTTTGACGTTTTTAACTTAATTGCATTTTTTGTTTAAAATTTGCAAATTTAACTTAAAAAAAATAAATCTACTAAGGATATCAATTAGAATTTTTTTGTAGAATTTAAATCTGGCGCCATTTTAAGTCTATAATCCGCAAAAGTCATAAAACCATGTTTTTGTTTTCAGTGGGCTGGGCAAAAAAGAGCATTTTTTATATTTGGGTTTTAGAGGTCTAAAACTCGAAAAAACTGCAAAAATAAGCCTATTTTTCAACAGAAACTCTTACAAATACACGTTTAGCAGTTTTCAAAGGAACTATACACCAAATATTCTTAAAAAATTGAGTTTTGCAAACAATTTTACAAGGAAAATAGTCAGTGTCGTGCTATATGGCGTAGAAAAGCTCACCTAGACAAAAAAAATGTTGTACAACATTTTTTCTTTATTTAATTTTTTTTTTTAAAGATTATTTAGCTTATATTTTTTTAAGCTTATTTTAGAAATTAACAAAGACATCTATTGTTGCTTGAACCAATTTTGGGCCATTTTACTTTTTAATAGTTTTTGCGCTTGCGGAACAAACTTAGACTCGATCTATTGGCGCCAAAACTTGAGAATATTATTATTTTTGGCATTCAAACATAAATCCGCCCGGCCCCTATCAAAAATTGATTAAAAAAAGTTTTAAACTACACTTTAGTGTGTTTATAATATTTTTTGTGAATATGAAAAAATGATTAATTTTTAACGCATTTTTTGCCTGAAAATTTTGTAAACATTTCTTTATAGATGGTTTTTTTACGGCCGATGAGTACAATACTGACTATTTTTTTATGAGAAATTGTCCCAGAACTCAAATTTTTAATAATATTTGGTGTATTGTTCCACTGAGTGCGGCTAAACGTGTAAACTCTTACAGTTTATGTTGATGAATAGGCTTACTTTGCAGATTGTTTGAGTTTTAGACCACTAAAGCTCAAATACACAGAACAAATTGATATTTTTCTATTAATTTATATTAAAATACGTCAACTTTGACGGTTAAAAAAGATTTAAAATGCTCTTTTTTGTCTAGCCCACTGAGAACAAAAACATGATTTTATGGCTTTTGCAGCTTATAGATAGACTTGAAATGGCACCAGATTTGGATTTTACGGAAAATTTCTAATTGATTATATTAGTAAATTTATTTTTTTCAAGTTAAATTTGCGATTTTTTAAACAAAAAATGTTAAAAAGATAAAAAACGACAAAAAAACTAAAAAAAATTGTAGAATTTTTTTAAGGGTTTCTTACCTTTTTAAACCGAATAATCAAAAAACTACTAATAAGTTATAGAAACTGAAAAAAATAATAAAGCAAATATCTTGCAAGCCCCCCCCCCTCCCCCTAACTGGTCTGTTTGAAATGGAATTAGTGATTTTATTCAGACGTGAGACGTGAGACTAAAAACTAGATTGGTTGTTTGAAAATATACACTGAAAAGACCAAAGTCATAATATGCCAAATAGAAGAATTCTTGGAACAGGTGAACCAATACATAAACTTACGTCAAAACATTAGACCAAACAAAGACTACCAGGGACTAAAATACAAAAAAAAAAAACTAAACAAGGATGAAAAGCCTAAGCTTTGTGCAGAAGAGTAAAAACAAACCGCTACCAATTTGTACAACCAGTTCTTACCTGGGGCGCAAACATGGTTTTTCACTAAAAGCAGGTTACGTAAGGTAACAGTAACATAAAGAGCAGTGGAACAAAGAATGCTACACATTACCCTCAAAGTCTACAAAAGAAACAAGTGGATAAGAGAGAGAACCAAGGTGGCTGGTTTTGTCAAAACTGTCCTTAGATTGAAGTGTAAATTTGTAAGATACAAGGATCCTCCTGAAATAAAATCATCTAACAATAGGGACGTTGGTTTTGTAAAAGACCAAAGGAACGACTGCAAACAACTGGGGTGATGATATGAATAGCGTAGTGGGATTTGTCTGGATAAGACTACCACAAGACCGACAATGATGAGCAGATATTAGGAAGTCCAACATCTGACAATGAATCGAAAGGGGCTAATAGATAGATTAGATAGATTGTACTACAAGTAAAGTACATATTTGTTTAGATGACAATATGTCTTGCATTTTTTTAACAATGTCATTGTACATACAGTTTTGTTGCTTGAAAGCTACTATTTTTCATTATTTTATTCTTGCCGCTCATACATGCTTGTTCTGTCTCCAATTCTTTTATCACTTTATTTAGTAGCTTATGGTAGTTTTAAATTTTACGATATTTAAGTAGAACGTGTGTTATAAATAGTTTATTAATTGCATGCTGCAAATGTGAGACTTTTTGTCATTAAGCTAACAAACGTAAAATTGTACCTATAAATGATTTTTTGCGCAGATATTGACCAATTTTATGGTATTGTCATAACATCTAAAAACTTTTATTAACACAACCAGATAAATTTATAGAAATGGGTGTTTAATAACATATATGAGTAAATATTATTATATAAAATTTAATAATTAACCAAATATAATTTGCTTTTATATTATTTTAAAATATGCGTTACATAAATATTAATTATAGATCATTTAATTATGAAAATTAATATTAAATTTTAATCTACACTATGTGAAAGAAAGTCTCACGCGCGACTAAAATTTTTGCTTGACGACTAATGCTAAATATCAATTTTTATGCTTTCTATATCACATAATTTTTTTTTATTTTATTGCTTTGTTTGAGATATTTTTTAAGAATTTTTTATTTTTAACTTAATTAAATATGAAATAAATTAACATTTTCTTTTATATATTCATATCAGATAGTCTGCAATTAAAATATTGAGTTCATCTGATTTAAATGACGTATTTGGGATGCATTAAATATAATCACTTATATTTGGAACCAGGTCATCAAGATTTTCAATCAATATTTCTTAGTAGACTACATATTTAATGATTGCACTATTGCACTACTTATTAGAGTTTGTGGGACCTGGTTTGTATATAGTGCTTGAAAAAAAATGTATGCATTTGAACTTTTGATTAATATTTAAATTGAAATTTTAGATATACTACAATTTTGATTTATAATTAACATTTTTAGTAATTAATAACATATTCTGCAAAAAACGACTAACTATATGTAGTCATTTCTTGCAAATACCAAGAGGTGAATTATTAGTTTTTTGTTTAAACTGACAAAGAATAACAATAAACAAGGTTTTTTTGTTCTGTTTTAAGCTAGAAACATTTGAATGTAATTATGAAATAGCATATCACTCAAATGATTGCTATGGCTTTTCTTGCATAACAGATAGATACGGCTCTATTTCCGAAAATGCGGTTAATGTTGGTTTTAAATGCTTATATTGTCTCATGCCTAAAAACAGAGTCTATGCCAATAAGGCAAAGACTTTGTTTTCAGGTTGATTAAAAAAAATCTAAAACCGTCAAATTGCATAAAAAATGAAACATTAATTAACCACCAAGATTATTGTTGTCATTTTTTTTAAATTTAAGCGATCTAAGAACTTATACAGTAATAATAAGATTGTATCATCGCATAGAATGGATGTGAGGCCATCTTTAAAAAAAAAGGTTTTTTATATCCATACTTAATACAAGGGACACTGCCAAAGTTTGCGGAAAATGTAAAGCAAAACACAAATTACGTTATGTACGCTTTATTGCTTTTCAAAATATTTTCTTTTAAAATCTATACACTTTTGCATCCGATGAAACCAATCTTCAAAACAATTTTGCCGCTCTGAGCAAGGTACCTCCAAAACAAGTGATTTAAATGCTTTAACGGCTTCTTTAGGCGATGAAAAACGCTCGCCACGCATTTTATTTTTGATATGTCAAAATACGAAAAAGTTATTGGGCGATAAATCAGGCGAATATGGGCAATGAGTCATTAATTGGATGTTGTTACTGGTCAAAAACTCTACAGTTAGTCGTGCTGTGTGAGCGCTTGCACTGTTATGATGAACAATGATTCGCCGGTTTATGTTGTTTTTTCTGATTTTAACAATAACTTCCGGCAAACAAATTGAAGTATACCAGTCAGCATTAACTGTCCTTTGATCCTTAAATGCAACAGTTGCAACATGACCCGTTTTTCCAAAGAAACAAGCTATCATTTTTTTTGAAACGCTTTGTGAACGCACCACTTTTGTGGGTTTAGGTTAATTTTAAAACACCCATACAGTCGATTGTTGTTTAGTTTCAGGTTCATATGAATATATTCAAGATTTGTCACCTGTTACGACGATATATACCAAATTTGAACAATCCCCTTTGAACTTCTTTAGCATTTCCTTGCATCACTTGACACGTGCTTGTTTTTGTTCTTCTTTCAAACTTTGTGGGATCCAACGACTGTAAAGCTTCTTGACATGCAAATGATCGTGCAAAATCGTTTGTATTTGTTTTGCTACAATGCCTAAGGATGCCGCTATCTCACTATAGGTCACATGTCGATCTGAGAAATTCGTTTCACACACAGCATCAATATTTTTTGCGACAACAAAGGACGACCATAGCGAAATTTGTCATCAAACGTTGGTGTTCTACGCTTGAATTCTGCGAACTATTTGCAAACCATAGTTTTGGATGGTGCTTTATTCACAAATAACGAACTAAGTTTTTCTATACATTGCTGCGGTGTTAAACCGTATCGAAAATCATAAAAAATCATCACTCGGAAGTCACGGTTTGACATTTTTTTTTTTTTTGTTAAAACGAAACCGAGCAGTTTGAAATCTAACTGTCAACTGAATTATAGGTGTTTTATTCTGCAAACTTTAGCAGTGCCTCCCGTATATTATATCTCAAAAAGTTGGTCAATATGTTTATATACCGTATATTCTATTGACCGAAAGTGCTTTCTGTGTTTTTAATGAAGTACGGTCTAATAACACCACTAAATTAAAATCTGCACCAAATGCGTTTTGAATGTATTGACTTTTCCTGAATTATGCAATCTGGAGCCAGATATGATAATTTTATTAGTCACTAAAAAGGATTTGTTTGCAAACTTCATCAATAATTTCAAGGTTTTTCCAGACTAACACTTAAGGATTATTTTTTGGTTGCGGTCTATGGTCGACAGGCTTGATTTTTTTGTCATTCAAATATTTTTTTTCAATACTTCTTATATTACTTTATCTTATTTTTTTCCCTTGGTGGCCTATCACGTGATAAAAATTAATAAAGTGATTTTTTAAATCATAAATTAAATTGAAATCAACGACAACAAGTGGATTTTAATTAAAACAAAACAAATATTTGTGAGGTAAGGTATTTTGGCTTACCTTGGCCTACTACACTTGATTAAAACAAAGCATCTAATGTGGTTATGACAAGATTTAATTGTTAGTATGCCTTGTTTGCTTGTTAATGCAGTTGACATGTAGTTACATGGATGCTTTGACAAAAACAACTTTGAGTGCTGCAATATTGGGTTGTTATGAAAAGTTTTTGAACGTTCCAAACTTATTTTTGATGGTTTGAAAAATCATTTTTTTTAAATTTTAATAATCATTAAGTTACATAAAGTAACATGCTAAGGTATTGTTGTTGACTTACTCTACTGTAACAATAGCTGTTGAAAAAACTCACTCAAAACAAGGAAAGTTGTTGCTAAACAGTTTGCAAATAATTTGTTAGAAATAATTCACTATCCAACAGAGCAATAACAAATTTAATAAAAAAAAAGAGAAACTGGGTTGGAAACATACCAAGCTTTGATAATGCAAGTTGTTCTACTGGAAACATCACACCAAGTCAAGGTGTTTGAAATCCTCAATTTTTTTGTAGTTTATAAAATTTCATTACTCAACTTCACAAGTTAAATGAAAATATTTGTTTTTCCGTGTCTGTACGTTTAAAGTCTCAAAACTATTTACCGTTTGTACATTTACCAATAAAATGATGCAGCAAGTACTAGAAAACGAATCATATTTAGTGTCAACTATCAGAATAAAAATTCAGCTGTATTTGGAGTCGTTTTTTGTTTTTTTTTCGTTTTTTTTTGTGCTAGAAGGAGAATCTTCCTAAAGACTCGCAAAGTGTCGGATTCACCTTCACGGGCGCCTACCGACTAAACTCCACCCGACTTTGACTGCTGGAAGTTTGTCTTTTCGTAGACATAGCCTTCCTGAATGGTTGTGTGTTTAACACGGGAAATATTCACATAATGCACGTATGTGCCAACCATATAGGTGATGCCTAGAATAAGTGGGATTTGGTTCCAATTCTAGGTCTGACTAGGACTGACGGACCGGGTCTGAAATTATTAGACGTCTAGTTGTCTAATAGAACATTAGAAGCTTTTAAAAGCTTAACGAAGTTATTTGCTTGAGATAAGGAAGTAACAGTTAATCTTTAGCTGATAGAAGAGGGGTGCTAGGCGCCGATCCCGCAGCCTGTGCAGAGGATTTCTCTCCGCTTGCGTTGGGACCGCTCCGTGGAGGAGCACGAGACTGCTTACGGGGAGCAGGTAAGACTACCAGTGGCCAGGTTAGAGACAAAATCTCTTTGTTTTTGGCTTCCTGCGGAAACTGGACGTACATCATTGGGAAGGATTTTCCGTTCCTTCCTATACGTGTAGTCGATTTTGGAGTGTACTTCTGAGCGATGAGCTCAACCCGCACTATTTCATCCTTAATACAGGTGGGCACACCCCGAATAACATATTTTAAGGTCTTTTTGGACCCTAGTTGGTAGATGTGGTGAAAGATGTCATGCTTTGTGCAATAATCAATCACCGCCCTGAAGTCATTCTGCGTTAGGGGGAGCAGGCAAATGCCGTCGACCACGTTTACTGCGCGATCAATAGTGATGTTTAGTAACTTGAAGGTAACTTTTAGCCCTAGGTACGCATCCTTATCATGGATGGCAACAGAAGGAGGGGGGCGTGCACTGGCTCCCACTGTGGGCGCCGGCTGAGCCGAGTGGTCTAATGTGCTAGTAGCTGGACCAGAGTTGATCGGCTTTGCTTTAGGGGCGGGCCGGGTTGAAGACCCTTTGGCTTTGGTGGCTGATGGCCTTGATGGTGCTAAAGGCTCCTGACGTGAGGGGCCGGCTAAAGCCCTATTAGAGCAAAAAAATTGAGAGGGTTCACCAGTTCCTTCTTCCTCTTCTTTGACTTCGCTTTTCTTTTTTTCCCTTCTACCAAGATAAATTCGCCCTTTTTGGACGGGTCTTTTTGGTGGAGGTTGACCTTGCTCTGGGAAGTTTCCATTTCTTTCTTTTCGGAGGAGATGGAGGGGGGCCGCTGTCTCGCTTGGAACTTGGTTGCAGGTTTCCATCAGGGCCTTTTTGGTGGTGGTCGAGGCTGATGACGTTGGAGAAGGTGTGGGCTGAATGGGCAGCTCGGTGAGAGTGGAATGGATGGAGGTATCCATTTTGCTAATGGCGGCCTTTGCCTCCTTAGCATCTTTTTGGATCGCTTTAACCTGGGCGTCCTGCTTGCTAATCCTCTTTGTCTTTCATTTCATCATTGCCATGAGTTGGGAGTGGATCTTCTTTGCCTGGTTTTTGATGGTGATCTCGTTCTTCTCCACCAGAGCATACATGAGTTCCAGTATTTCCCGGTCTGACATCTTATCGTCGGGGTTCATGCTAGAATAAAAAAATTTAATTAATTAATAAAACAGTTAAAATTAGTAGTGGATGACAGTCTCTTTCAATTGTTCATCCGCGCCTAGCGTGCAATGATAATTGCATTTATTCTCGATTGGATCCAATAGTCGGTGTGTCTCTTGGCTTGTTGCTCGCTGCTGTTGATTTTTCTTTGGAGTCGGGAAACCGGCCCCAACTGCTAAAAGTAATAATGAAGTTTAGAAACTCATTGGGCATTACGTGCATTGTTTGGTGATCATAATCATTTTCAGAACAATTAATTCAAGAAACTGTGCATCGTTTTTGCAATACGTTTAATCTAAACGATAATAAGCATCCAGTAAGACGTCGTACACAAAAATCAATTGATAGTGTGCAGCGTAATGTTAATGATGATCTAAATGTGTCAATTTGTCATCGTGCTCAACAATTAAACTTGTGTCTATCCACTTTATGGAAAATTTTGCAAAAAGATTTTAGTTTACAAGCTTACAAGATTCAACTTGTACAGGAATTGAAGCTACACAATTATCGTTTGCGCTGTACATTTGGTAAATGGGCATAGGAAAACATTGCTATTGATCCACAATTTTTTTTGAAAATTTTGTTCAGTGTTGAAACACATTTTTGGTTAAATGGCTATGTCAACAAACAAAATTGTTGCATTTGGAGCGAAAATAATCTACAAGCTATTGTTGAAACACCATTACATCCAGAAAAATTTACCTTTTGGTGCGCCTTAGGGCCGGTGGAATCATTGGTCCATATGTCTTTAAAAATGGTGATAGTCGGAAAATAAAGTCAACGGTGAGCGGTACAGAGACATAATTGCCAACTCTTTCAATTGCACAGCATTAATGTTGCAGACATGTGGTTTCAGTAGGACGGCGCCATATGCCTCACAGCGCGCGATACAATTAATTTACTGAAAGAAACATTTCATGAACTATTAATTTTACAAAATGAACCTGTTAACTGGCCACTTTTTTGTGCGATTTGACGCCATTCGATTGTTTCTCTGTGGATATGTAAAGTCTCATGTCTTCACCGATAACCCAAAAATAATTGAGCACTTGGAAGCCAATATTTGACGCATTATTGTCGAAATGCAGCCTGAATTACTGCAAACAGTGCGTGAAAATTGGACCTCTAGATTACGCCATGTACGGTCTAGCCGCGGTGGTCATATGCCCAAAATCATATTCAAATATTAATGTCATAAAATTATCTATAAAATAAAGCCATTTTCATGGATATTAAAAACATTTTGCTGTGTTTTGTTTTAATTTAAAGTTCTCCGCTACTAAAAAATACCCTTCACAAGTAAAATTGTACAATTTACGTAATCTGCTTAAACCAAGTTGTACAATTTGCAAAAACGTAACATACTTGAAATGCTAATTGATGATATTTATTTTAAAATACCTTACAAATAATGCTTAATTAACCAAAAAGTGAATTTATTCTAAATTTAGTTTTTTATTTAATTTTAATCTTTATTATAAACATCCAATATTTACTTTGGACATCTTACGTATCAACGGTCATTAAACTAATATATTCATCACTTTCTAGTATGTAAATGACATTATATGGAGCAATTTATACCCAAACCTACAACAAATAGCTCCTCTGAGCATTGTTTAGCTTCAGAGACCGCAAGTCATTCAATTTGAGACAGCATAATATTCTATATAAAATAAAACGATAAATATAAAATACAATAATAAAAAAAAGAATAAGTTTATTGGGTGCTACTTAGTATAAATAAAATTAGTTTAGTGTGACATTACCATTATCCGTTATATTTGAAAAGTACGCCTCAATAAAAAAATAAAACATCATTTTTAATTTTAGGTTATTACTTATGTTGTACAGTTTAATATTAAAATTAGAGCAAATTAAATTACTATACTACTTTATTTTTCAAAAAAATATTCTATTTAAAATATAAAGTAATGAAGAATTTAATTAGTTAAATAAATTTAAACTACTTTCTTTATAATATATTCTTTTGTCGGAAAAGAGAATAAAAAGAAAACTCTCCTCCAGCTCACCCGGTGATTGCATAATGCTATAAAAACTAGCAGTGGTAGAACCTGGAAAACCCTTAAACCCACTTAACTGTGAGCAAAAATCTGCAATATTGCAAGTTGTAAAAAACTAAACAAAATCTAGCTTATTAACACAATATGTGATAGATTTGTGTTGAAATTTATAATATTATAACGTAAAAGTTTTTATTATTTATATTTTCTATTGCATCTTGAAGGGTTTATTTTACACCAACCTCAACATAAGTTTTGTAAATATAGTAATAATTCTACTATTGCTTTATTCTATATGTTTGTTACAAATCGGAATATAAATTTATGAAGCCAGAGTGTGCTCCTTTGTTGAAAGTTGGAAGTAATTAATAATTGTCCACCCGACGATACGACGAGATTGATAATGATGAGATGTAAATGAGTTTAGTTGTAATGGCATTGGCAATTAAAATTTCTTGTCTGTCTATTATATTGCATATGAGAGACAAATGTTTCATGTCAAATTCAGATTGCCGTTCTGTACATGCAGAATGTAATGTGGGAGTTTGTAACTTGCATTGATGCGATATAGGTAAACGTATTTACTGCATTGGATGCAGGCTATAATAGTTAGTATTATAATAGATCTGTCGTTATTAACACGCCTCTCAGGAGTTAATACTCATTGGGAATGTTCCCAGCAAATGGGTTTTAAAGTGTAACCAGACTAATCTCGGTCATTGCAATTTCGATGAGTTGAAACGGGTAAAGTTCACTTCATTTCCTCTCGCGGATTATCATCAGTTGGTTTTGATTACTGATTGGTGTCGGTGAAATGCGGGTCGACAGTTTTTACAGACAAATCGATGATTGCCCCCCATAACCCTCCCCACCTAAGAGTATCAGCGTTTAGTCGCATCTGTGGCGCGCATGTCTATAACGTTGAGCGTCCGTTAATGCCTTCCAGGCGTCCCTAATCGATTCACTCCTGTAAAAACATGCTGAAATAGAAAGCTGGATCACTCTAATTTTCTATTTCGTGACAGTATCATCTCGTTCATTAATAAGATGCCGCTTCCCGGAGTCATGTATTTACGTAAGGATTACAGACAGAGACGCTGTGTGTTTTGCCCATCCGTGCTATTTCCAGCAGATGGAATGTGATGTCTGGTGCTCGTCTGCTTGGCTTATCGATGATCATCTTGTCCGCTTTCGGAAGTCACTAAGCATTTCCTTTTGATACACTGAAACGGCACTGCATAAATGCGCTCACATATTTCTTGTATAATCCAACCCATTTAAAATATTTATCATATAATATATAGCCCTTCGCGTGACAAAATACCACTATATTTTCTCCATAATACATGTAATCTTCCTGAGATTGACATTAAACTCGTCTATCGGCAACACCGGCTTCACCGCCAGAGCCTATAAGAAATTGAATACTAGCTCTCCACACAAATTGAAATTCTAACTGATTTAGCGAAGTATATATAAAAGGTTGGGCGGCAGTAACATCTTATCTGCAGATTTCGAGAATGTTTCCATCTCATTTCATTTTCCCCCTTTACCCTTTGACCTTGTTTTGTAGCTAGCAGGTGACCTGGTCTGACCTATACGAACCTTTCTATACTTATCATCCGCAATTTCCCATCACAATAACATCACATCTGCTCTGAACTGTTATGATTCAAATGTAATTTTGCTACAAAATTCACGTAATAAATATTCAGACGATTACATAATACATTGCACTTAGTGCCGTGTAAATCGGTCGTTGTAAACGTGCTTTTTCAACCCAAACTAATGGGAATTTAGACATGTTCAGAGTTTTATAACGACATATATTTAATAGTTCTACTACATTACTTTATTCAACAATAATTTACGTTATATATAAATTAATAAATTCATATTGTTAATATCCTGAAACGTTAATAGTAATATTTTATATTTTAATATAATTTTAGTTTCTCATGTCGGAGTTATTCAATTCCAAAATATATTACAGTTACTACGCCGTTTCCATTTACATACATATTCAATATATAACTCAATATCTGCAGGAAAATCCCTTCAAATGTTATAAACTTCAAATCATATTTAAATATTATATCATTGTGGAAAGTTTTATTTAAATAAGGTTAGTATACCCAACTCATTTTGATTTTTATAAATTGATTTTTTTTTTATTTAATCAATTTTGTAGCGACAGTTGATGAAAAAATGCGTTTTAGATTTAATATGATTTGAGTTTCTTGCTAATAATTTGTGGTGGAAGTATGCTACAGATAATTTAAAAAAGCTTTAAAATTATTAGAATTTTTGATATTATGAAAACCATACAGCTATGAAACATTGAAGACATTTTTCGATGATACAATATTTTGTGCCTTGACCAATCTAAATTATCTAACTACGATACCATCACTTGTTTAATCAAAAACTATGCATCTTTGCTCAACATAATATAATCAATTCCAAAGTTGACCAACAACTACAGTTGATTATCTTACAATGCACCCTAACATTACATATTATCAATTATGTTATAAAACCAAAACAATTGTCAAATGATTTTTGTTATTTTTTCAATAAAATTCAATAATCTAACCTAAGCTAGATCATATTCTGTAACACTACATTTTGATTTAACAAATTGTTGCACAAACTAAAAATTAAAAAAATTATTATTCATTTGTATTCTTTAAGGTGCCTAACTTTTAAGTATTGTCAGAAATGATTCTAAATCAGATTTTTGAATCAATTCTGACAATCCTTTTTATAGACTGCGTTTACGCAAGTCCAGTCTACTTAAGATCTGTAAGACTCTTCCTATTTTTTTTTTAATAAGTTCTACATTCTAAACCCATCTTCTTTTTGCTTCTCCGCCTGGATGGTATCACTTTTGCATTTTTCTTACAGTTTTCTTATTTCTTGTTTCTTTTTTTTTTTTTTAATTATTTTGAACATGATTTGACTTACCATTTTGTTTATGACTTCTCAGTTTTTGTTTTGTTTTTAAGAATTAAGTCCTCTTTATTATCTGCCTTTACCTGCGCCTTGGCTACTACCTATTTTACGAGTTTCCCTAACGTTAATTTTTGTTTATTATCACTCCTAAGTATTTAATACCCTTTTTTAGCTTTATGGTGTTTTGCTTCAATACAAAATTTGTTTTCTCATTTTTTTCTTTCAATTAGGATTACCGCTTCAATTTTCTCATTTGCCAGTTCTAGTCTGTGGTCGTTACTTCTACTTTTTCTGTCGTCTTTTCAACTACCAAATCCAAATCATCAGCATATTGTCAATAGCTTTATTTCTTGGGACTGTCCAATCCGTCATATAAGATAGGGATTTAACACTGACCCTTGTGGTAACCTTTCTGTAATTTTGTGCTTTCTCTTTTCTCATCCACTATAATTTGGTCTGAAAAGTAATTTTTATTATTTCTAATAGATGGCTTGGTATATTTCTTTCTCCATAGTCTTTACTGTTACGTTCGAATTAAGACATTCTTGACATCAATTGTTATAATCGCACATAGTCTTTTTGTTTTCAGTGTTTTTCTCATCTTGTTTTTAGCAATTTTCTTTACGGTTTTTAGTGGCTCTAAGGTTGATCTTCTTTCTCGAAAGCCGTGCTGCGCTTTTGACAGGTTGGGCTTCTCTTCTAGTTTTTAGTTTATTCTTGCCTTTATAATGTGCTCATATAGCTTTCTCATTGTGTCAATTAGGCATATGGGGCGGTATGATCTCGGATTTTTTTTTATTGTTTGATTTTTAATTAATTTTATGTTAGCTTTTTTTATATGTTCGGAAAATTTCTACTTTCCCATGCTGTGTTAAACACCGCAAAAATTGGCTTTGGAACTACTTTTACAGTTTAATAATTTTTGCGGAAATTTTATCTGGCCCCAAAACTATATTTTTTTTGCATTATTTCCTTTGCTGTTATAGCCGTTGTTTGTATTTTCTCTAGGGGTTTTCTTGTCCAGGCAATCTTTGGTTTACATCATATATCAATCAATATAACGTTTCTTTTTTAATTGTATAACATGGATGGTAGCAAGTAAGATATTTCTCTACAGTCCCGGTAGAGTATCGACTTAATTTATAGAACTTTGCCTACGTGAGTTTTTGATATTTTCTACCTCCAATCACTGGGAAAAATATGTCTCATCTTTTGATTATCCGACTGTAGCCAACCATAATCATTCTACAATCTCATGATATGGCTTCACTCAAAGAAAAAAATATCCGGGGATAATTCTTCAATCGGATTTTTAGAGGGGACAACTTGGAGAAAAGTTAATAACGACTATAGTAACACAACAAATTGCACTAGAATTAGCACCTGCAACGTCCGAGGAAAGATATAAAATTGTCATCACTGATTTATCAAAGACTTACTTAGGAAATAGTTGGTTGTATACATATCACTAGTAATTAATATAGAAACCAGATAAACTACATAGTAATACGTACACAACAAATGGGAACAATTTTGATTGACTCTTACAAATAAACTAAGTTTAAAGAACCTGACAAGTTTTTAGCATAATCGTCGTCAAGTTTAAGGAACGATACTAAACAACTGATACGTCATAAACCATAAAGACTACAACGTTTATACGCATTAGTCGCCAAAAACAGTCGACAATGTTGTAAGTAAGAGGGACATAAACATTGAATTGAAGAAATTAAACATTTCAAACTCTGCATCATTTTGCGTACAGTCTGATAACTTTGCCTGAGACTGTCTATGTGGCAACTGTAGACATTGCAAGAAGGAACACAATTCTTTATTACACACTGAGGAATCAAAAGTCACAGTACTAAATAGCAAGGATGCAGATGAAAAATTCTTGGCGCATCATACACAACAACAAACAAACCATATAATAGTTTTGTGCTGCTTGCTGTAGCTGTCATAAATATTTGTGACAGAAAAGGCAATTTTTATAAATGTTAGGTTTTATTGTATAACGGTTCGCAGTAGAGCTTTGTGACTAAATCAATGGCACAAAAGTTACAGTTACTCGATCGATATTAATCTACTTTTAAATGAAATTGGAATTTTTCTAACAATAATTAGACAGCGATAAATTATTACATAAATTTAATAAACCTGGAAAAATAAACATGTTACTTAGTTCCTCAATTTTTTAGAAATAACTGTCGATTGGTCTGATCAAAACTCATCGGCACCAAATGGAGCCTATTTTTAAATAACTAATTTAGAGAAAAAAGTAGAACTGTTTTGGAAATTAGAACATGCTGCAGTTTTTACTACTAGTGAGGAAGCTTGTGAAAAACATTTCTAAGCAACGCTCAAACGTCAGGATGATAGTCGTTACGTTGTAAAGTTGCCATTTAAACTCAATGAAAAGAACTTGGGAATCTCCCTTTATATGGCTAGTAAAATTCCACGGGGAATGAAAACTATCAAAAAATTCAAACCTACGGTAAGATTATATCAAATTTATTGAGGAATACCAAGATCTGGTCCACATGGGTAAAAATACAAAAAGAAGGACAAGGTTACTACTTTTTACATCACTGTGTACTTAAGGAAGACAGTACCTCAACAATGTAACGGGTAGTTTTTGATGGTTCAGCCAAAACACCACAAATGTTTCTCTCAATGGAAAGCAACCATACAAAAAAACCTGGTATTATTATTTTAATAAGGTTTTGTTAACACAAATATGGATTTGAAAAGCCGTCTTTACATATAAGTTGAAAACAGTAACGGACGGTACATTGGCGATATTATCTGTGCAAATTGTTCAAATTTCAAACAACAAATGTAAGTAAATGAGTTTTCTATGCAAATTCTATGCAATAAGTGAGTTTTCTATGAACATTTTATACAAAAAATGAGTTTTCTGTGCAAATTTTATAAAATAAATAATTAATCTGTGCAAATTGTTCAAATTTTAAACAGCAAATGAGTTTTCTGTACAAATTTTATGCAATAAATAAATTTTCTATGAAATTTTATTAACAAATTGAGTTTTTTGTGCACAATTTTATAAAATTATTAGTTTTTTTGTGTAAATTGTTTAAATTTGAAATAGTAAATAAGTTTTCTGTGCAAATTTTATGCAATAAATAAAGTTTTTATACAAAATTTGGTACAAAAATAAATTTTTTATGCAAATTTGATAAAATTAAAAAAAAAAATTATAAAATAAAAAGTTTTTCTGTGCAAATTGTTTAAATTTTAAACAGTAAATGAGTTTTTTGTGCTAATTTTATGCAATAAATAAATTTTCTATGAACATTTTATACTAAAAATGAGTTTTCTGTGCAAATTTTATAAAATTAAAAGTTTTTCTGAGTAAATTGTTTAAATTTTAAACAGAAAATGAGTTTTCTGTGCAAATTTTATGCTAATAATAAAGTTTCTATAAAAATTTTGTACAAAAAGTAAGTTTTTTGTGAAAATTTTATAATGTAAACATTGTTTAAACTTCAACAGCAAATGAGTTTTCTTTACAAATTTTATGCAATAAATGAAGTTTCTATAAAAGTTTAAAGAAAAAATTAGTTTTTTGCACAAATTTGATAAAATAAACATTTTTTGGTGCAAATTATTCATACTTTAAACTGTACATGATTTTTTGTGCAAATTGTTCAAAGTTGAATCAGTAAATGGTTTTTCTGTGCAAATTTATGCAATAAAATAGTTTTTTATAAAAATTTTATACAAAAAATTAATTTTATGTGCAAACTTCATAAAATTAATAGTTTTTCTGTGTAAATTAGTCAAATTTCAAACAGCAAATGAGTTTTATGTCCAAATTTTACGCAACAAGTAAATTTTCTATCAAAAATTTATACAAAAAGTAAGTTTTTTGTGCAAATTTTATAAAATAAATAGTATATCTGTGCAAATTGTTTAAACTTTAAACTGCAAATGAATTTTTTTTTATAAATTTTATGCACCAAATGAGGATTTTATAAAAGTTTTCTACAAAAATCAAGTTTTCTGTGCACAATTTATAAAATTGATAATTTTTCTGTTTAAATTGTTAAAATTTATGTACAGTAAATGAGTTTTTTGTGCAAATTTTATGCAATAAATAAGTTTTCTATGAACATTTTATTCAAAAAATTAGTTTTCTGTGAAAGTTTTATAAAATGAATAATTTATCTGTGCAAATTGTTGAAAATTCAAACAGCAAATAAGTTTTTTGTGCAAGTTTTGTGCAATAAATGAGGTTTTTATAAACATTTTGTTGAAAAAATAAGTTAAATATAAAAAAGATAGTTTTTCTGTGTAAATTGTTTAAATTTAAGTACAGTAAATAAGTTTTCCGTGCAAATTTTATGCAATAAATAAGTTTTCTATAAACATTTTATACAAAAAATGAGTTTTGTGTGGAAGTTTTATAAAATAAATAGTTTATCTGTGCAAATTGTTTACATTTTAAACAGCAAATAAGTTTGTTGTGCAAATTTTGTGCAATAAATGAGGTTTTTATAAAAAAAAATCTAAAAAAATAAGTTTTCTACGCAAAAATTAAAAAATAGATAGTTTTTCTGTGTAAATTGTTTAAGTTTCAGTCCAGTAAATAAGTTTTTCTTGCAAATTTTATGCATTAAATGAGTTTTTTATGAACATTTTATACAAAAAATGAATTTTCTGTGCAGGTTTTATAAAATTAATAGTTTTTCTGTGTAAATTGTTCAAATTACAAACAGTAAATAAGTTTTTTGTGCAAATTTTATGCAATAAATAAGGTTTCTATAAAAATTTTGTACCAAAAATAAGTTTTCTTCGCAAACTTCATAAAATAGTTAGTTTATCTGTGAAAATTGTTTAGACTTCAAACAACAAATGAGTTTGCTTTACAAATTTTATACAATATATGTGGTTTCTGTAAACAATTTGTACAAACAAAAGGTTAGTGTGTGAATTTTATATAGTTAATAGTTTTTTTTTGTGCAAACTGTTCAAATTTGAAACAGCAAATGTGTTTTCTTTACAAATTTTATACAATAAATGAGTTTTCTATAAAATATTTGTACACAAAATAAGTTAATTAAGCAATTTTTATAAAATAGATAGTTTCTTTGTGAAAATTGTTTAAACTTTAAACAGTAAATAGGTTTTGTGAGCAGTTTTTATGCACTAAATCAGTTTTCTATGAAATTTTATAAAAAAATAAGTTTTTTGAGCAAATTTTATGAAATTAATAGTTTTTCTGTGTAAATTGTTTAATTTTTAAACAGTAAATGAGTCTTCTGTGCAAATTTTATGCAATATATGAAATTTTTATAAAAAGTTTGTACAAAAAATAAGTTTTCTGTGCAAATTCCATAAAAGAGATAGTTTGTCCGTGAAAATTGTTCAAATTTCAAACAGTTAATGAGTTTTCCGTGCAAATTGTTCAAAATTTAAACAGTAAATGAGTTTTCTTTGCAAATTTTATGCAATTAATTGTTTTTTTTTAACAATATTTTATACAAAAATTAAGTTCTCTTTGCAAATTTTATAATATAGATAGCTTTTCTGTGCAAATTGTTCAAATTTCAAACAGTAAATGGGTTATATGTGCAAATTTTATACAATAAATGTGTTTTTTGTATTACCCAAGTATTAATAAGGAAGGAATGCTATTGAAAAAGATTTTTATGTAGATGATTGTATCACTGGAGTTAGTACAATTGATGAATCAAAGGTTCTTTAAGAAGAACTATGCACAATTATGAACTCGGCTAATTCCAGTTATAAAACTGGAGATTAAATTGCGATCAACTTTTCATCAATTACCTTGTCAGTTTTTGTATAAGGAGGCAACTGAAGACATATTCACATTCCAAAAACCTTCTAGCATTATTTTAAAGAAAATGGTAACAAAACAAATCATATTATTTGAGTTAGCAAAAGTGGTTAACTCACTTGGGTTATTAGGTCCAATTATATTAAGGGCCAAAATTATTATGCAGTAATTGAGGGAGTTAAAAATTGACACATTAGAGTGGTTAAGTTATATAAATCAACTAGACTTAGTCAGTGACATCTAATTACAAAGACAAATTTTTCAATGTATCACTACATACATGGGTTTTGTGATTAAAGGTCGGGGGACGTCTCCACCATAGATTTATTTCTAAAACAGAACTGAACCCAGTAATACTTCCAAAAAATCATGTACAAAAGTCATAATCAATCGCAAACATCTTATGACTATGCACGGTTGATCACAATTACTTTTGGCAAACATATGGATAAAGTACTAGCCAGTAGCAGGTAAGGCTAAGGTTAAGGCAATTGCCGAGTAAACTTTAGGCCAATTGAACATGATGGGACTTTTGCCTCAATCTTGTGTCACTCTATCACGACCTTTTCAACACAGTGGTGTTCATTTTTGCGGTCTTTTTCTGCTCAAATCAAATTGTATCCAACGATCAAAGACTCACAAAGGGTACATTTTGGTGTTTATATGGATGACGACCAAGGCTGTCCATCTAGAAATAGTAACAGATTTGAAAACTTGAGCGTTTTTAAGCATTTTACGTAGATTCTGGGCGCGACGCGGTGTCTACAAGTGTCATCTATTTTAACAATGCTACCAATTTTACTAGTGCATGTAACAAACTTTAATAGTTATTCACAAAGTGGTAAGATGAAATACAATCTTGACATTTGGGAAGCCGTTGTAAAAAGCACTAAGTTCCATTTGAAACGTGTTTCCAGAATCAAAAAACTGGCGTATGAAGAATTAATGACACATATCACAAATAGAAGCATGTCTAAATTCTCGACTTTTGAGAATATTGGACAATTCTTGAGATTTTGAGTAGATTACTTTAGGAGATCATAGACACGATCAAAACCCGCAAACTTAAATATCTTGGCTACGTTATGAGAAACAAGAACAGGTACGCTCTATTAGAAACCATTACTTAAGGCAAGATACACAGAAAGCGAAGTCCAGGACGGAGGAGAATATCATGGTTGTAGAATTTTAGGGCGTGGTACGGAAAGACGTCAAAGGAGTTCAAATAGCAACCAATGAAGTGAAGATAGTCATGCTCATCGCAAACATTCATAATTGGATATGCATCTGAAGAAAAACTTTTTTATTTGTGCTCTAATGTTAAGTGTACCAGAGTCATCAATTAGAAATATTCCAACAACAATTGCTACTACCTAAAAGTTGACACTCCGGTTAATCTATTGCTTCTATCAATGAAGCTGTGACGTTAGCAAAACTGCTACTCCGCGTTGAAACATCAAAAAATGAAAAAAGAAAAGGAAAAATTTTGTTTACGATCTCCAAACCTGCAGTCTCTAGAAGCGGATGCAGAAGGAACACTCACGGATTTATACTAGATAATTTCAGTAAATCATCCATTAAAGACAACACCGAGCAAAAAGCAGATAACTGTTTAATTCTAACCAATCACGCCTGGTCTTTCCTAAACTGGCGTTTTGCAAAAGTTCTAGAAAAGCATTGCTACAAACTTGGACTTTTTTAAGTAGCATTCGGATTTTTTTTTTCAAATAACTAATGCAGAACGTATGCAAAATACAACTATTTATATTTTTTTCTTTGAATTTGCTTAACTCAGAAGCGGTTACTTTATAAGAAGTGGATTTGCAACAATTTTACAAATAGTGAAACGGCAATAGCCATTTATGATTGATTTAATTTCGTCAAATAATTGTCTAGTAATATTAAAAACTAATATCTATTTAAGAGTACATTTATATTAGTTTACATCCTTTTCTTGTTTGATTTAATTGTTAGTGCCTTAGTGAATGATTTCATCATTTGAAAGTGAACAAATTATTAAAATGTTTGACGCTAGTTAAGGATTCTGTGAAATTGGCTCGGTTGTTTTTTTACTTTATTATAACAAATTTTGACAATATTATAACAAATTTCTATTCAAATTCATTTAAATCTTAGTTAATCATTACGTACTTTTCAACTTTGTTAATCTTATTAAAACTAATTCATCGAACAAAGTTATAAGTCTTAAACAGTAATCGAACCCAAAACTAAACTAGTGGAGTTAATCTTAAATTTAATATCATGTTTGATGTAACATAGGTCATCTTATAATTGAGAACGAAATTTTAATAAACCCGGCTTATTGACAATCTTAATATATACATTAATTCCTAATAATATTAACATTTGAAAAGATTTATTTAAAAAAAATTAATTGTATAAATAGCATTAATATAAACTGATTAATGTAAAGTCTACATAATTATAGACAACTATGATATCAGGAAATTCAAAGCATAAAATATATGCAGTTGTGTTGCCAAGAATATGTTAACTTGTCCACAGTTTGCATTCATTTTGATGCAAATAACCAAACTACTTATAGAAGGACTTAGTCACACTCGAATCGCAACAAGGTCAATGGACATTTCCATAGCACAATTTAACATTTATTTTATTAATTGCGCCACCATACGAGCGCTATACTAATATTAAATCTAATTAAACTCACCACTTAATCCGTTAATTATCCTGGTCTCATTTATTATTTAAGTACGTGCCTGACAAAACATAAACTGTATTATAAATGTTTTTTCAATAATTACAATGTTTACTGTTAATTAAATGATAATTAAAACGAGAAGGCGTAAAACATAATTATAACAATAAAGCAGAACACTTGTACTAAATACATTAACGTATAAATATTGAATTAATTTTATTTATGGACAAAAATAGGTCAGTAGAAATGTTGTAGCAATAATTTGTCTATTAAGTTTAAAATAAGTTACAATCTACAAAAATAATAATTTACATAGAGAAAAATATTGTTTATAAAATGATTTGCTAAAGGAATAATAGTGGTACATAAATAAATAAATTATAACTACTTGTGTGTACTAATTAGATATTATTATAAAATATTCAAAACATTGTGAAATATACCAGAAAGCCTGGGAAGAGTTTTTATTTCATGCAAAGCGCATGATGTTAACTAAAATTTTATTATGATGTAGACATATTTGTGATACTCATGTGTACTAAAACTTCCAGATGTACCCTAGTTTATTATTCGTGTGAACTATATAATAAAACATTTTAAAATTATAATAATTATTTGAATTTTTAAAGTTATTTCTTTTATACAAATATTAAATTTAGTATTTTTTTTTAAATCTGTTGATAACCAATACAATCAACAGTTCTATAAATAAATTTGATGATCATATTAAAATTATATTGTTTTGAAATGAATAATATTAAACGTTAAGGAATGAAATAAATTGGGTTTCAAATGCATTTATATTACTATAGAATCAAATAAACGTCATATTTTACAACATCCTAATTCAACTTTATCGTCCTATAATTTTATATTGGTCGTTTGGTGAAATTATATAAATTGTAGATAAAATAATATATAAAAATATTAAAAGTCGTAAATTTGATTCCTTCCACTTTTGCAATTTTATTATTCAATAAGATTACTGCCGACGAAAAATACGCTTAGCAAGCAATTGCATTTCGCGATATTTTATTAAACCAATAAACAAGAGCTAATAGGATTATCGGTTCGAATACGATGCGGCATTGACGTGTGCAGCATCTCTTCCGATGCCGCAGTAGGAAAAGAGGCCGACAACTCTTCTGTCGAGAGTTTCTACTGAAATGAAGTGGGTACTTTATCTCGAAGAGAAGCCATTTTAATTACATCTTACCTGATGCAGAATACATTGAATTATATTGACCTAGTGGAACACACGTGTTTTTATTGGTCATACTAACTGGGTAAGGGTAAGAGGTAAATACATTTAAAGGTTCAGTAATGGGTTTGAGATAAAATTTATAGCACACCCAGGGACTATACACCACACTCATGATATAGATAGTAGCATTTTAGGTTTAAATTGGTTATTGTAAATTAAGTTGTGGGCGGACAGCCACATAGATTTCGGGAAACCCTGGCCGAAAATATCCTAATAAACATGTTACATGGATCATATATAAACTTTGTTAATTAAAATCGAGAATTGGAAGTGTGGGCGCGCACTAGCAAATGAATGAAGTTGAAATTGAATTGGGTGAATTAAGATCTTTAGTTTCAGATTTGAAGTGTCTGTTATAAAACCATGTACTGTGTATAGTGTCTGTTAGAAATGCTGCTCAATTACGATAGAGTTTCAAAGTATAAACTCGTTTAATGAGATTTCGACTTTGTTAAAAAGTTGCAGTAGCACACTTTGCAAGATTAGATTTGCACACTTGCAACTTGCAGTTGTTCATGTCGGTTGCGCATCCGGCTATTTAAACTTACCGAACAGATGATCCCTGCCAAATTAACCGCCGCTTAGGGCATGCTTTAACTTATCACTCGCCACTTTCCAACTTTCAAAGAAAAATATTCTTACTAGCCAGAACGATATTCACCTAATCATACAAGACTTTCATTTGTTTAATACTACACACTATTTCAATGTTTATAATAAATACAATACTTCAGTGTTTATATTACAATTCATTTTTCATACATTAGATATAGTTTTTTAGAAAAGAAATTAAAATGTAGAATAAATTGTTCTATTCTTTTACATTAACAAGCAACTATCTACAAAATGCCTTCAATTAATTTTTGATGTGTTTTTAAGTATCAATCACAAAGTGATTTCTACTATTCTATTGTACTTGTTGATCACATCAATAAAATTTGTTAATTTTTATTGACAAAAACACTTAAACTGTTTTTTTTAAACAATATCTGATTAATAAATAATCAGAAAATTGAGTGCGCTATTTGCATCGTTTTTTTTACAAGTTTAAATTATATAAGATTGTAATAAAAATATTATTCAATTATTTTACACAAAATTTCTTAATTGGAGTCAGATTATACTGGTCATAATTACATAAGGTTTGATCTAAATATACGGATAGGAGTCGACTTTGAGAAATATAGTTAGGATTCCAGAAACCCTAATACCCTTACAATATGCGCATACTATATATAAAACTATAATAGGTAATTTATCAATTTGTGATATTTAGAACTCTATTCTATTTAGTTATTACTATTTCTAGCAGCTTTGATTATATAAATTTAAATATTTGTGCATTGTTAATTGCTATTTAACATTTCAATTAGAGAAATATTACTAATAACGTTATAAATAGTATTAATTAAATTATGGAATCAATTGATTTAATATAATTATAATGCTGTGTTTAATTAAATCTAAATTAGTAATAATTATTTATTTGTTTACGCTTGGTAAATATTTGATGTTATAGGAAATGTACTGAAAGAGATTTATAAATATATTAATATAGGTAATAAAACTCTCCTGTCAGAATAAAAGGGATTTTCCATTGAAGTTTCACCGGGGACATAATTCAATCTATCACCGCGAGAGTGCATTATAAAACTTTCAAGTTGCAGCAGTACTTTTCATGTAGAGGAGTGAATGATAATATTGTCCTCTTTGCTGACTTTATTAATATTAATATTTTTAAATGCAAAATTCATGTCTTGATATTTTACCATTGAAATATGTGTTTTCTATTAACGGTATGAAGTGCATATTTTAATACATTTCTATACAAATAGAATAGTGTAGATCTCTATTATTGATATGATTACAAAAACATTTTATTTGACATAACTATGAAATGAAACTATAAAATCTATAATTAATACAATCCAACTTATTTAAAAAGGTTAGAATTTCTTGTATATCTACTTTGACAAATTTTATTCAATTAACTTGAATTAATATTGCCCGACTAGTTTATGAATGAAATGGAGATATATTATTCCTTTTTTTTTCTCTTAGAATTTTTAAAGTTTGAATATTGCAATCCAGATAATTAACACATTTAAATAAATAATTTTTTGTAATCTTTTTATCCATTCCAGAGGTTGGCTATCATCATTACTACTTTGATTTTTGAAACTGCCGTCTTAAACAGATCAGCTGACGTGACCTTAAACCATTTTCTCACATTACTAAGCCAAGACATTCTTCTCGCTCCGATAGATCTTTTTCCCACGATTTTTCCTTGGATTATGAGTCGGAGAATCTCATATTTCGGACCTCTCATGATGTGGCCGAGATATTGCAGTTTTTTTTTCACTTCCAGTAGGATCTCTCTGTCTTTCTCCATTCTTCTCAGAACTTCCACGTTGGTCGCATGTTCTGTCCATGATATTCTTAACATCCTACGGTAGGCCCACATATCAAAGGCTTCTAATTTCCTCTTACAATACACGTTGAGGGTCCAAGCTTCCACAACAAATAAAAGGACTGGGAATACGTAACATTTGAGCATCCGAGTTCTGAGTTCCAGGCTCAAGTCGCGACTACAGAGCAGTTTTTTAATCTACACAAAAGATGCACGGGCTTTCTTATTGCAAATCCTTATTTTTGCGCAGAAGTCCACGGCGCCGTCGACGTTTGTACTTAGATAGTTATACCTCTCCACTTTTTCCAGCTTTTTGCCTTCCACATACAGATGTTCATTTGGTGCTTCAGTTTTGGTGACAATAATGTATTTGGTCTTTTTAACATTGAGTGTTAGCCCATATTCTCGACTAACTGTGCCGACGTTATTCAGCATATTTTGATGGTCTTGCATGTTTTTGGTGAGAAGTACTGTATTGTCAGCGTAACGCAAGTTGTTCAGTGGGGTGCCGTTAACACGTATTCCGCCGTCTTCTCTTTCGAGGGCCTCGGTGAAGATTTCTTCTGAATAGATGTTAAAGAGGTGTGGAGAGAGAACACACCTTTGTCTGACTCCTCTCTTGATTTCAACGGTTTTCGTTAGTTTGGATTGGACGCGAACGGACGCATTTTGGTTTAGGTACAGTTTTACTATTATTTGTATATCTCTTGTGTTGAGGTTTTTTGTTCAAGTGCTTCTATTAGTTGTATGTGTCTCACTTTATCAAATGCTTTATTATAATCTATAAAACAGGCGTATACATTTTGGTTGACATCCAGACACCGCTGCATCAAAACGTTGTAGGTAAACAAGGCATCTCTTGTTCCAACTCCTTTTCTAATGCCAAACTGGGTATCTCCTATTTTTTTTTCCAGTTTTTTGTAAATCCTACAGTGGATGACTTTGAGAAAGATCTTTAGAGTGTGGCTGATTAGGCTAATCGTATGGTGTTCTTCGCATTTTTTGGCATTATGCTTCTTAGGAATGGTGACAAACGTTGACTGAAGCCATTCTTGTGGTATTATTCCTATTTCATAAATCTTATCAAATAGGGAGGTTATAGCATCTAAATGTTGCTCTTCAATCATCTAAAGCACATCTGCTGGCAGATCTTCAGGGCCAGAAGTTTTTCCATCTTTTGTTGATTTTATTGCTGCTTGTACTTCTTCTTTTAAAATAAGTCATCCAGTGTCATTCATACTGTTAGTAGTTATCTCTTCTCTATAATCATTGAAAAGGAATTTTTCCATAGTGTTAGTTGATCTTCAATATCCAGCACAATGTTTCCTTCCTCATTTGTAAAGATGTATGATCTTTGTTTCCGACCAATTCCAGTGAACTTTTTAATTTTCTTATGCATGTTATGGGAGTCCTTCGGTTTTTGCAGATTTTCTATCTCAGTACATTTTTCTTTCAGCCACTCTTTCTTAGCTTGTCGACATTTATATTTGATCTTTTTCTGTATTTTTTTATACTTTTGTGTGTCTGAATTCTTTTGGTTTTTTCTTTCTTCCACAAGCCTTAATATTTTGTTGGTCATCCAATCTTTTCGGTTTGTTCTTTTCTCAGCTTTCAGATGTTTCTTACAAGTTTCTATGATGGCTGACTATAAATTTTGCCACATGTCTTCAGATTGATTCTGAGTTGCCGAACGGATGTTTATTAATTTATTTAGGTTTTCATTTATCTCCTGGTGCACCTTCGTTTTTACGTTATTATTTCTCAGTAGGCTGGTATTAATAGGTCTTTGGTTTGACGAGACTTTCAGCTTCTTGAGTTTCACCATAATCTTCGCAACAATAAGATTATGATATGAGCCTATATCTGCTTCTTGGTATGTTTTGGCACTTTTCACTCCATTTTGTATCTCTGATTGACGAGAATAAAATTGATTTGATTTCTGACTATACGTTTTTCATTGTCTCGTGGCAATTTCCAAGTGTACAAGCGACGTTTCGGTAATTTGAAAAAGGTATTAGTTATTACTATGGATTTTTCTTGACAGAATTGTAGGAGACAATATCCTCGTTTATTTTGTTTGCCAATCCGTACGGCCCAATCCACTTGTCATATAAACCTTGTCCAATCTTTGCATTTAGGTCCCCCAGGAGCACAGTGACATCTTTGTTTTTAGTTAAATTTATGACCTCATCAATGTCTTTGTAGAAAGATTCAATTTTTTTGTCGTTTTTATCCGTTGTCGGGGCGTACACTTGAATTAGGTTGAGTGTTTTACAGTATGTCTTGAGTTGTAAAAGCAAAACACGGGGAGATAAGAGTATAAAGTTTTTCACAGATCTCCTAAGAGTTTTGTCAAGTATAACCGCAAATGTTGACTGTCATTACTTCCTGAGTAGTAGATGGTTTTGTTTTGAAGTCTACTCTGTCTACAGATTATCCAGCAAGCTTCACTGATTCCCATTATTTTGATGTTTAGTCTATTCATTTCTAAGATTATGTTGTGGCTTTTCTCTAGGAGCATGTACATTCCACGTTTCAATTCTGATTGATTTTTGTAGCAGGGTGTTTTTTGTGTCTGTTGCATTCCTCATATTAGTCACAACTGTCCTCCCTGGAGATCCGATCGGAGAACTTACTCCGGTATTATATTTAGTCCTGACTTTAGTCATGATGATAATGCAGGGAATACCACTATGTGGTCTTTAATGCAGTGGTTTTCCAATTATCTTCTGCATCCTCATGCCGTTTACTACCTGGTGTAGTTCATCCGCCTTTTGGGTTGATTTCTCATCCCAAGGACAAAAGAGTGCCCTTACCCTTTCTGGTTCATCTACCCGGAGCTGTTGGCCAGTTAGGGGGGATTGTTTATCCAGGCAGTCGTTCATATAATTACAGCCGCCCAGTCTGGGTCAGACGCTGTGGTGCTATTTTAATATTATTTAATATTAAAAATAAATATTCAAATTTAATTTGTTTTGAATTACATAACTGAAGTGGAAACTAAGTATTCTAAAATCGATTGTATTAAAAAATAATATAAAGTTAAAAACGCCGGTGGACTTACATCATTTGATATGCGTAGTATAAAGCTTAACATTTTCCTACTTTTATTACAAATTGCAAAGTTTTGAATACTTTATTTATATGAATACATTTAATTAACATTTATTTTGTTGTTTAAAGACATTTTTAATTTTTGCTTTTTATTATAAGATATTTTTATTTATAAAACCTGAAAAAGCTAAATTAGTTTGTTCATATTTTCATAGATTTTTTCTTTTTATTTCACTACGTACGGCTGGTTTACGGTTTGCAATGTTTATTGTAAAAAGTTTTGGGTTATGTTTTATGTTTGGGTTTTTAGTCTAATCTCGACTGTCTTATAACTAATTTGCGCTAGTGCACTTGGTAAAGCGTAAATGTCAACTATTAAAGTTAATACTCTTTGATCACTATGATTTACTACAAGAAAGTCTAAATAATAGCATCAAAACTCATCAAAACATTTTAAGGGGCTTTCAATTACACTTTAGAATAAGAGAGTTGAAAAAATTTATTTTTATTATTGTATCCAACAATTTATCCAGTAGCATATTTTGAAAAATGATTGAACTAGTGGCTTTCGAATTATACCTAAACACCACAAGAAAGAGAGAGTCCTTAAGAGCGCACGATTAAAGATGTACAAAGCATGGCATGACATTTCGTCTCATGGTGATTTTTTTTTTCAATGTGTCAATTTGGCGTTCGTAGAGCAATTGTTTTCAAGATGTGTGCTGTGCACCCAAAAAGTTCTATAACTACAGATTCCAAGCTGACATTTAAACCTTGTATAAGCAGCGTATATTTCTTGGTATCTCCGTTTTTGTCGCACCATGACGTTTCTCTATCAACTACAAAGTATAGCCGCTCGATCATTAGTAGAGAGAGGCAGAGGGAATAGGGTTGTGCAACAGGAACAGAAATACTGAGATTGTACGGCAAAACGCTGGATTGGAATCTCTAGTTATAGAACTCTTTGGGTGCAAAATTATAATTAAGTGCAAAATTTTTGGGGTTAAATTACTTTAGTTCTGTTGCATCTTAAACTTAAGTTGTAAGCATATTTATGTACATTTTTGAGCTGTGGGTGAACAGTTTCTGTTTTGTCATTTGTTGGGCACATCAAAAGTTTACTTTGGTTAGCTATTTTTTATTGTTTTTCTTTATTAATGCAATTTTTTTTTATTGTATAATTGATATTTGTCATAATATAATTTTTTAATGAAGTTAGTTAATTAAAATACTCATCAAATAACCACATTATATTGTTGTACCACTATGACAAAGAGTAGAAAAGCACTGAATTATTTTGCAATATTGACCATCTTTTTGGCAAAAGGACGATTAGCAAATTGGAAAACCAAATGTGGTTGGTTTGCTTCAAAGATAGTAATACTAGCTTAAACGACAAGTCTGGAATGGGTCATTTTTTGGATTTTGATGATTAAGCCCTTCTGGAGGCTATGAAAGAGGATGAAAATTGCATCACTAAACTGGTTGAGAATTTTACCGCTTATTAGTCTACAATTATTTGTCATCTCAGGAAATTTGACAAAGTATGAACATTTTTTGAATGTGTCCGTCATGAGTTTTCAGACAAAAAGTTCAAGTCCAAATTTTACCGATTTATTTCAGAGAAATGAGAGCAAAAACTAAAAACGGGAGATAATTATGCATCAAGCTATTAGCTTAAATCAGGGGTTTTTAACCATTTTTTTGCTTGGCATTCAAAGTACAAATACACTTAAAGCCCGCGACTCTACCAGTTTTAGTTTATAGTAAAATATAAAACAAGTAGGTAGGATACAAAATTTATACCCATAAAGTGAAATACAAAATAAAAATAATTGTGTTTTAGTACAGAAATGATTTTTTTATATAATATTTTATTATCATTATTACAGCATAATTAATTAGTGACTAACCTGTTTAATTTTTGAACAAAAACAACTTATACAAAATGTTAAGTATAGAAAGTGTACACCGCATGGCCTGCTGCTCTCACGGTTTTAGAAAAAAAGCGTTTTTTAATTTTTTTTAGTTCAGTCATGAACTATTGAAAAGTGCATTGCAAATCTCTATTCATAAAAAGTCAAAAATATCAAAATCCGGTTATAAAATTATTATTAATTTAAAATATTTTTAAAAATAGCCCTATCTATAAACTGTTAACCTCTGAACTAGAAAAATTAAAGTCGTGCCATAAACTGTTGAAGTGCAAAAACTTTCGAAATGACACAAAATGCAAAAGCCGTGATGATATATCAAAAGATTGTAAAAATTTACTAGTCTAGCTATAACACTATTAAAAAATTTAAATTCTACTCATAAAATGTCAAAATTTGCATTATTTTAAACATTAAAATATTGTTAGAAAGCATCAAAATCCAGTCATAAACTGTTGAAAATAAAAAAGTTTTGTTTATAAAATGTCAAAATAACAAAATGTGGTCATAGAATTTTAAAAGCAGTTAAAACTGTTAAAAAATGCAAAACTCTATTCACATATTTTGTCATAAATTGTTAAAATAGCAAAATTCTATTTACAAATCGTCAAAAATAACAAAATCCGTTTATAAAATATCAAAATAATGTCAAAAAGCACCAAAATCAGGCCATAAACTATTGCAAAAAAGTAAAAAGCTTTATGAAATTTCAAAAATAAAGAAATATTGTTAAAAACAGCAAAATCCGGACATAATAAGTCAAAAGGTGCAAAATTGTATTTATAGAATGTAAAAATAGCAAAATCCGGCTATAAAGTGTAAAAGTACTGTAAGAAAGCATATAAATTTGGTAATTTACTGTTAAAAATCCAAATTTTAAAATGTCAAAAATAGTAAAATTATTAAACGCCAAAAATAATTAAAAACTGCAAAATTCTGTTTATAAAATTTCAAAACTACAAAATTCTGTTTATAAAATTTTAAAACTACAAAATCCGATCTTAAAATTTTAAACAACTGTCAAAAAGTACCAAAAAACTCTTAAAAAGTGTAAAAATGTTTATGAAATTTCAAAAATTTTGCTATAAAATATGAAAAATATTGTTACAGAATGCCAAAACTAGCAAATCCGATCCATAAGGTATCTAATTAGATGTTGAGAAGGTTATTATGATAGTAGGCTTTTCCGTTATGCAAATAGCTACCTACGCCACTGTTTATAAGATTCATTCTGGCAAACCTTGCGTTTTGAGCAATTTTACTTCTAATCTATCTGAATTATTTTTAACACTTTTTACATCTTCTTTAAATGAGTTTCTGATTTAACTATATTTTTCGATATGGTCATTTTGTAGAATATATCTTTCCATTTCATTTTCAGTTTTTAAAATATTTAAGACAAGACATTTTTACGAGAATATTGTTAATAATATCTTCCAATAACAAGTTCAATATTGAAAACGCTGTCAACTGATGTTTTGCAATTTTTTCTGTGTTTAACTCATTTAAACGGTAGAAAATATTACTCAAATATGCCTATTGTGCAACTCACTTGTTGTCATTGAAGCGATCAGCACATTTGTGTTTTTTAAATGACAAAAATTGCAGCCAATAAGTTTCTAATAAAACTATATAAAACGTTTTTCAAAACAAATAATTATATTGTTATCTTACTCAAAATTACCAAGCATTTTTAGAATATTTTTTTAATAATGCTTTGCTGATCTCTAACTTTAAAGAAAAGTGCGACGACATTAATCTCAGTTTTTATATACAAATTCATAGGCACTGATGCCCAAGATTAGTAGAAACTTTCAAAAAAATTGACCGTGTAAAAGTTGCAATTGCAAAAATCTTTTGTTGCTCGATTAGCCGGCATAGAATTACACAACAAAACGGTAGGACGGATTTTACAAAATTGTCTACACCAATACCCGTATAAAATTTAGATTCTTGCAAGTTTTTATAGAAGCAGATTAAGCTGCTTAAATAAGTTTCAATGAAAAGTTTTTTAATTTTATTAATCAACATAAGGGCATTATACACAACTTATAGATAAGCGACAAAACTTATTGTTTTTTCAACAAGATGGAGCCACCTACACAACAAGAGTAAGCATCGGCACTTATTTTTAAACAACGTTATTTTACAAAACAAGAATATAGTTGACTCCCATTTGCCGGACCTCACAGCTTAACTTTTTTTTTTTAGAGTTACTTGAAGAACAGCATTCACTTGATAGATTCAACGTGTACAACCGTATCATAAAATAACTTATTTGAACTGGTCAAATCTCACATGAAATGCTGTATAATGTGATGGCAAATTTTAGGATGCAACTTGATCAATTTAAATTTAAATGAAGGCCAGTTTTCAGATATAATTTAAAAAAGTTATAAAAAACTTTTTTTATACACATACTTTATCGAAGTGTTAATACGTTTTAGAAATTTTGATTCAATTTTTCACATCTATTTTAAAATCACTTATTAACCTGTATCTCGTAGGCACTCTCTGTACACACATAATAAACAAAAACCCTTTTAAGAAGTAAAAACAGAATAAACTATTATTTTCTAGTGTCATCAGTTCTGTTTTTTTAGGAAGAGCTTGTGGCGGTACCGGATATTATCAATGTCAAAGTTTTATACGTTTATTTTCCAATGGATACCACAAAATTATTGCTTTGATGAATGACACTCTGAAAAGTTTCCTAAAAATAATACACAATTAAATCTTCAGAAAATTTGAAGAAGGCATCAGCGACACGCAGATGGGTTTTAGGAGAGGCATGGAAACTGGAGAGGCACCATTTGGAATAAACGTATTAAGACAAAAGTTTCTAGACACGAAACATAAAATGCAGATCTGTTAAATCAACTTCCAAAAAGTTGTTAATAGAATCCAACACAAAGTTGTAAAATATACTAAAAAAAAAAATTATTGACAGCAGAAATATAAGCATAATCTCTAACTTCTACTGGTATCAAACAGCAAAGGTTAAAGTTAGAAAAAATCTGAGTGAAGAAGTTGAGATATATCTGAGAGTCAATCAAGGGTGCAAACTGTTAGCTCTGCTTTTTTATGTATACAGTAAAAGCATATTTAAAGAAACATTGTTAAAGAAAACGAGAGGTAACGACGAAACGATCAACAACATGCGTTACGCAGACAGCACAAAAGATCACTAGCACCTAATTGAATCAGTAAACTCTAATTGTCCTATAGGGCTTATATATATATAAACATAAAGAAACTAAAGTTTTGGTTACGACAAAAATCAGAACATATTACCCTATACACATTAACAACGAAACTATAAAATGGGTACTTTCTCACTAATACCTAGAACCTAGAAAACAGAGAACACACTAAAAAGATTTTAAAAGTAGAATAGCTGCGCCGCTACATAACCGTAATATGAAACTAGAACTCATAGCTAGAGTATTGAAAAACTACATATTCCTCACCTTATTATATAAATTAGAAGCTTAGACAAGAAAGGCAAACATAAATAACTTGAGTATTCGAAATATAGGGCTTAGGAGGATGTTCAAAATTTTATGGATTGACAGTGTCAACAACAAAACAGTAATGCACCAATGGGTAAAACCAGAGAAGCTACTATCTCAATAAAATAAAAAAAACTAGATCACATCTTTAAGGAGACTAATATAACATCCCTAAACTAATAATTAAAAAATTAAAGGAAAAAGTAATGATTAAAAGAAAAAGAATATTGTGGCTTTGCTACCGAGGGAATAGTTTAGATGCACATTTGCCGAGCTATTCAGGGCACCAATTAGAAATTAAAAAAAAAGATGAAGATAGGTAAAAAGTAATTTGTAATTTAATGCTAGTATTAAAACACAAACCATAAATTAAAAGCTTTGCTTTAAAGGATCTTTTAAGTAATGTTTATCAAAACATTGACACTTTACAATTACTTTTACTACTCACACATTTACTAAACTAATTTTTAAAAATAATATTAGTTTTAAATAAAACAAGTTTTTGTGAAAAAAAAACAATTTTTTTATTTAATCATAAGTATACATGCTTCCTCCATACAACGCATCTGATAAATGTTTTTTGGTTTTGCTGGCACGTTTGCGTTCTTTTGCTAAAATTTGCAATTACGGTTTAACATAGTTGTTGATAAGTTTTGGTGAAGTTTACTTTAGTTTTTTTAAAGATTAGGTAATAGTGTCTCGTACAATAATGCTATTGTTTCAAGTGATGTGTGTCAAGTGGCACTGTTCTGTTGAAATCACATGTTCTCAATATTGCATCTTTGAATACAACATAAAGAGATGCATTTATTTTTTATGAAACACAACTGCTGCAATTTTACTATCAATATGAAAATTGTCTATATTGCTGATGATTTTGTTGAAAAACTAACCGTTCACTTGTTTAATGAACTAGTTAATAATATTTTTTTTATATATGGTATGTAGGCTTAAGTTGTTGAATAATTGGGATTTTATAGACATGAAGACGCAAAACTTTATGAGAGTACGTTGTCTTTCAACCACAATGCCGAATGGATATTTTCAAACTCAATGGCATATTTTTTAGCACAATGCCAAATGATTTTTTTCGGACTCTTGGCTTTAATTTGACATACATCCGTGAAGTTTTTTGTTGAACAATGTAAAAACGTGTGGATGGTTTGTCATCAGTAATTAACTCATATTGTAAATTGAGTGAAATGTAATTTGATACAAATGAATTTTTCATGATAGGTTTGAAGGTTTGTCACAGTTGAAGATTAAAGAATATAGTTGTGTCCTAACATTTGTTTATTAATTCTTTTATAATATCTTAGTACTTTTGTCAAAGTGACACGAGCTACTCTTTTGACTCGTTCAAAGCACAATGTTTTTGAAAACAAGTAGCAAAGTTTATCTGTATTTAAAATGTGCAAAACCGCATATGCTTAAGAACTTATGATTTTACTGCATTTTAAAATACCAGAAAACCTGTTTTTGTCAGAATTAGATGATTGAACATTAATTTTTTGTTTCTTTTTCTTTCTGCTTGTAGTCGTCCACTACTGGACATTGGCTTTCCTTATATGTTTCGATGTCAGTTTATTTTGAGCGGCCTTATTGTTTTTCCGCAATGGTCCAATTTTACCCAATTATTTTTTTTGTAGTTTTTTTTCACTTCTTTTTGGTTGCCAATAAACTGTTTTGTTTGTTTATCTTGATGAGTTTTTAGACTTATACTAAGTATATCCCGGCAAAATATTCATGCCAATACTAAAATTTAATGGTAGATCAAGATCAAAACGTTTTAATAGACTTAAAATCAACATTTTTGCAAAACCATGCAATGTGGCTTACTAAAATTTAGTATGTAAGCCTCTCTATAAAACTCCTGGCCTACTACATTTCTAAAAACTTTAAATTAAATGTCAAATATTGTCAATAAAGTTTTATTATGATACATGTGCAATTTTAACAGACAGACATTGATAGGTTAGGTTAGGTTAGGTTAGGTTCAATAAATCGGATGACATACACAGTTAATCTTCACTTCCTTATTCCACCGCGAAAGAATAGTCCAAACAGTTTAAGACAGGCTATGAGTCTTTAGAAAATGATTTACGTTTTGATCAACCAGTTAAAGTGATTACAGAAGGGTGGGTTGCTTTTATTAAACACCTGTCCAAAGTGAGGGAATTATCAGCAATGTCAGGGCCGTCCGATGCATCAATTTGCCAAATATTTTATGACTATTTGGGTATGCATAAAGTGAGTACAAGGTGGGTTCCAAAATTTTGTTCAAAACTAGCATTGAGATGATTATGCTTGATCTTTTTTGAAGCTTTTTGAGGTGGGAAACTATGATCTTGTATCATGATCCACTGTCCAAAAAGGAATCCATGGAATGGCGGCGTGCAGGTGAACTATCACCAAGAAAAATCATGGGGTCCCCGTCAATCAAAAAGATTCTGGCCACAATTCTTTAGGATTGTGAGGGCAATTGGCAATTGATTTTGAAGAAAGAAATACTATTATTATTATACTACCTTATTACTTAGATTGAAAGAAATATTTGAGCAAAGAATTGAAAAAAATTATCAAAAAAGTCAGATTGTAGCACCGCAACGCATCTGTGCACACCGCCGACTTCAAAAAATCAATCATCTCTTTTCTTGTTGCTTTTTGCATATTCCAAAAACAACCACTTTTTCCTCAAAGATCTTTGTGAAGAGTAGTATTAACGTACTTAGAAATCTATTTTTTTGTAGTTAGCTAGTTGAGTTTTTGCTCTTTTTTGTATATTGGTATTGTTATACTGTTCGTTTACTTTGTTAGCAAATCCTTATTGTGTAATATTTTGGTATTAAAGATATAGATCTGGTCCAGCAGCATTTTACTTACGTATTTGATCATTTTGTTGCATATTTTATACATCCTTGCAATGTTGTAAAATGTTTAACTCGATTCTTAATTAGAAGACAATGTAGAAAACCTGAAAAAAATAAGTTGAAATGGTTAATAAAAAGCTAGTGTGAGTGAAGGTAGTAAAATTTCACTAATAGAATAAAATGCCAAAAACTCATCACAAAAATGATTTTGAGTTTGTACAAGTAAACATTCTTCATATATATTTTTTTTGACATTTTTTTATTTAATAACGATTCTAAAACATTAACTAAAGAAGTCAAATCCATTTACTAAATAAATTTATACGTATATACTTTGCCTTTAATTTACTCTCTATTGTCATCATAAATTAATTTAAATGACAAGTTTTACAAAACATAACGAAAACACATAAAGGCTTTGTGTCCCCATGGAATATTTCCCTGTTAATTACAATCGAATGGGTGGTAAAAGCAGGCGCAAGCGTGTTTTCAAAATTATATCTAGTCTGCTGACGAAATAAAATGGTTCCCCAGCTTCATTGTTACTAGATTTCTCTATAATAATTCCATCTAATAATAGTAAGCAATTCGATGAAACGCGACCTGTAATCAAAGGCGCTTTTGTGCAAGATCCCCCCTCCACGCTGCCGCTGTACATTTCTTTGTTCCGAACATAATTTAGCTGTCAGAAATACAATTGCACGGACAGAATATTCTCATTGTTTCACCCTGAATCTTTTATAATACATCCGATGCTATAACACGGGTGCACTTATTCGGGAATAAAGTAATTATAGTGAAATACGATAGAAGGGAGGAGGCCAGGAAAGTGGTATCGGATATGTATTTCGGAAACGCCTGATCATTTAGCGAGTTAGTTTGTTTATGGCTGAAACATCCCTTCTTAATCTTCGTTATTCATAAGACGGTAGGCCTGAAATCCTTTTTACTGCCGCGACCGCAAATAAAACAAAACAGAAAAATACTTGGGGGAGAGCAAGCAGCATCAGAAATTAATAATAAAATCTTTACATTCCTATGCGTTCTTCTTTATTATTATATCTTTTTGTGTATCATAAATATGGTATAATCCCGAATCACCCAAGAGGCGCCTATAAATTGGAATTAACGAAACCTGGAGTAGAACAGAATACTGTTATGATGTTTTATTTCTGGTCTGGGATCTGTATATTCAATTTCAGCATCGAATGCCAATTTATGATTCTTAATCTAATATATTATTTTATTTCAGGTTTCCATTCTACTGGTAATTTATCTTGAAGGTAAGTCAACATTCATTCACCATAAATCATCTCGTTTATAATTTAAAAGATAAGAACAATGCAAAACGAACAAATTATTCGAAAACGTTAGTCGTAATTATTTGAATGAAAAATACTACATCTTAACATGCAAATGTATTAGCATACATCCACCGCGTACTTTAACATCTTTATAAGCTGTTTATATTTGCCAACAATGTCGTGACTTGTAACGTCGAGTCTAATGAAATATTGCTTTAGTGCATATAGTCACATCATATTTGTAATTCGATTTGTTCCAATTTTAGATTTTAAATAATAAATTCAATCAAGTTTGAAGCTTTGTTAGTGCAGCTAATTTAGTTCTAGTTTCGATACAAATTTAAAATCTGGAGCGAACTTCGAGGAAATTTTCTGATTTTATTAATAATTTTATTAACTTACAAGGTTCTATCCTGCAAAGCCGTTATACTATGTCTTTTACATCACTTCACTTAACGTGAAGTAACATTATAAAATATACGAAACCTTGCACATAAAATGTAGTGTACCCGGTGCTTGCTAGTATACTATATATACTGTTAATTGCATAAAATATTAAAAAACAAAGTTTACGTTAGGAAATATGAAATACATAATAAATTTATTCATTTTTAAATCATGCATTGAAGTTTTACGGTTTTAAAATAATGAATTTGAAATTGAAGGGGTTCTGAAATATTATAATAAGTTATAATTCGGTTTGTCTGACTAGCAATAAAGCTTTAAAATGTGTAATGTAGCGAACTACTAAAACCTTCATTCAAATAAGTATTGTGATAAAATTAAAGTCTTGCATAGAAAATTTATTTTATATATTCTTTTTTCTATATGCGCATGCTATAAATCTCAGTCACAAATCAACATAATCGATTCATAACTTTTAAGAGTTAATTGAGAAGCATCGGCAATTTGATACAATACTTTTATGTTAGTTGCGTGAATCAACTATCAAATGCAAAACAGCAAAATAAATTTATTCATTTTATATTATAATTGTTTCACACTGTTTAAAATAAATTCTGTTTGTTTTATTTTAGTTATTTGTTTATTTAAAACTAGTTTCAATATATAAATATTATTTTCAAGTATGGACATTTACATCTACTTGAAATTGGTATTGTAAATATGTAATTAAATTGAATTAAATAACATTTATTTTGAAAAGTGTGAAACAATAATAATTGTAATATAATATAAATATTATAAGTGTATTGTGATACAACTGTAAATCTTGAACCGACAGTTTACAAAGCACATGCGCTTATACAACGGTCATTTGCAAAAAGACTATTTCAAGATAGGCCCATTACCACCGGGCAATTCTTAAACACAGAAAAATTCAAGAAAGCGCTCCAAATGCGAGTACCTATTGGCTAGTTTTTGTTTAACTATGCACCACCCCATGGTGCTTTTACGACCTCAAATACTACCTTTAGATATATTCAAGTTGTAACTTAGAAAAACAACTGGGAAAAAAACAAGATGTCCAAAGAAGAGAAGAATTAAAAGAAAAAGAAAACAAAATGAAAGCGCAGTCAGATGTCTTGGTAAAAATTGCAATATCACTGCAAGCTTTATCCACCCATCAGAAAGGTCAACGGTACCCGTTATAATCACCATACTTCACGAAGACCTTGAAACAAAAAAAACCGATACACTAAAGAGCTTTGCCCAACTTTTTTTTATAATAGATATGGATAAACCTTCACTAAGGCAAAGCTTTCCGATGATATTTGGGCATCAGTGTCAGATTGAATGAAAGTAAGCATCCGCTATTGCAGTTCATCAGTGTAAAAGCTGTCAGATTTAACGTTTACTGTTTTTTTCTTTTGTTTTTATTATTTTTTGTACGGTGTTGTACGCATGTCTCTAGGTGTCTTCTGATTTCGGATTCTATTAAGCTCTCCATCAAGTTAGTAACATTAAAAGTTTTCCCGGACATGTGCATGTACAAAAACCTGACGTTATTCTATTTGGGACACATGAACGGTGTATAATTTGCGTCACAAACTTTTTGACAGTAAGTGCGTTCATTTGTTTCTGCTCTCTTGCGATTGGGTAAATACTTTCTGAAACTTTTGTGTCCCGAAAGTACTTGGGTGATAAAAAAACTTACTTTTCCATAGGGTCTGTTGAGCCACTTTTAGACGTCCGATATTAACTTCATGTTCATTGTCCATACGTCCAGTTGTCCTATTTGTTTTGCTATTTGGCCTTTTGAGTATATTTGGTAGTATTTCTTGGTACTTCACTATAAACTTTAGTTCTTTTCTTAATTAGGAATTATGCCATGTTTGTGCCCCATACAACAACTGCGACTAAACAACGCTTGCAAGATTTTTTTTTTTTTAATTTTCTAGGTCTAACGTTGGGTTTCAAACTATACAGCCAGGTATAAGATTTTAAAGTGAATTAGGGTTATTTTTTTTACGTAAAACGTCAAGTATCACTTCAGTTTTTTGCTGTCTGTCTAACCCATTTGTCACAGGTTCATTGCATTTTTTAATGTTTGCTGCTGTGACCATTGCCACGTCGTCTGCAAAGTCAATCAAAATAGTTATCTCGACCAACTTGGTCTGTAGTAGGTTAGGTTAGGTTAGGTTAGGTTGGTCTGCAGTAAAGCCCTGGTGGAACAATGCCCCAAAGTGTGGTTAGCAGCAGCTAACAAATGTTTAGAGGACGGAGACTTCTCGAAAGTATGGAAAAGGGCAAACTTTGTTCTCCTTGACAAGGGAAAGGGTGAGGTGGGTGCAAGAGCTTTTTGGCCTATATGTCTTTTGGATGTAGCTGGAAAGCTTTTTGAGCACCTGATAGTAGAAAGGCTGCTGGAGGCACTTCACACACACTACGGATTTAAAGAAAGCAGCGGTGGTAGCAGCCTAGAAGTACAGCTACACACACCGTAAGGCATGCGTCTTGGTTGCCCTTGACGTTAAATGCGCGTTTAACACGGCCAATTTTGGAGGGACTTTAAAGGCTTTGGATGGCAGGGGTGTTCCTAAATACCTGCTGAATATTATCAGTAGTTATTTGTAGGGCAGAATTTTGTTAGTGGGAGATGGTAAGGAAAGGGAGGAGGTAATTTTATTTGGGGGGTACCACCGGGATCAGTTCTGGGCCGCACGTTGTGGAACGTTTTGTACGACGATGTGGTAATCCTAGAGCTGCTTCTAGGGGTGGAAAGAGTGGCTTATGCCGACGACCTGGCAGTCATCGTTACAAAACGCTCTAGTGGGGACTTGGAGGAGACGGAAAACCGCGCTCTTGCCCTCATAGAGCAAAAAATCACGAAGCTGGGGTAGAATTGGCACCAGAAAAGACGGAACTTGTAATGCTCTCCTGCTCAAAAAAAGTACCGCAAGTGGAAATTACCGTCTTGGGGATTACCGTCAGGTCCAAAAAGCGCGTAAAAAACTTAGGGGTTACGTTAAGCACAAACTTAGAGTGAGGTGTGCGTGTAAGAGAAGTGTGTGAGAAAGCGGAGAAGGCGGCTCGATCCTTAGCAGGGCTAATGCCAAACCTGAGGAAAGCAAAATCTTCCACCAGGCGCCTGATGTGCTCTGTAGTCTCCTCCATAGTGCTCTATGGGGCTGAAATATGGAGGAATGCCGTGTGCCAACAAAAGACACAGGGAAATAGATTTGCGGACTTAGAAGAGGTGTTGCCATAGGGTCTGCAGCGCATACAGGACAGCGCCGACGGCGGGCTTTCTAGTTGTGGCTCGCATGAAGCCGTTAGATCTTGTGGTGCAAGTAAAGACGGCGGTCTGGGAGGGTCGCTTTACTAAGTGTGAAGCGGAAGAATGGATTTGTAGGGAATGGCAGAAGAGTTGGGAGGAATGCGTGTCGAGTGGGGGTGGTTGCAAACCGGCATGGTCTAGACTCTAGACGGCTCATCGCAGACGTGAGGCGTTGGGTGGGTCGGGGCCATGGTGAGATAAACTACTATCTCACGCAGGTACTAACGAGACATGATATAATTGATTGAAATTGATGAATGTCTGTACTGTAGACAAAGGGATACGATTGAGCACACCGTGTTCCATTGCAAGAGATGGTTGGAGACGCGTGAAAGAGCAAGAGTGAAACTGATGGGAGAAAGTTTGATCCCGGATAACATGGTGTTAGTAATGCTGTCTTTGGTGTACAATTGGAACATTGTGGCTACCATAATAGGATTCATGCTACTACACGAACCACAAAAAAAAGTGCGCAAACCAAACCGCATTAAAAAAAAAAAAGTGTTGTCAAATCTATGTAAATGTGTGTCAATTGCGCCTGAAGAATAGCGCGCGGAAACCTCTACCTCGACGTAATACTTAAATGCAATTCCGAGGTGGAGAAAGATTGTTATTTCCGCAAGAAAAGGAGGAGGTGTTTTTAGTCGGTAAGAATCTAACACTACCCTTTGGGGTGTTTTATGAAAGATTTTCCACCTCCTCAAGAAAAAAGAAAAAAAAAACTGGTCTGCAGTAGGTTGTCGTAAAGAATGTTCTACAGAGTTGGGCCTAACACTGACCCCTATAGGACATTACTGCTTACTTCAACAGTCTTTATCTTGTTTTTTTTTCTTTATTTTTTTTTTCTTTAAGATAATGGCAATTAAGTGGTATTGTATATCTATTTTTTGTAGGTCCTTCATGATCAGCGCTGTTAAATAGAACATTAAAATTTTAAGTTTAAAAGGTTGCTGTTGCCGGAAACTTGTTATAATCCTTAAGAACTAAACTTGGACTATACAGAGCTACCTCCTTTAATAACTCTGCTAGAATATTTTTGTACAGTTTTGCACACGCTTCTTGGAGTTTTTTGTTTGCATTTGATATTGCTAGTGGCACAATCAAAATAAAATTTTGGTTGGGGTTTTTGTTACACACAACCAACGTAATTCAGAGGTTTTTGTCTTTTACCAAAATACCGGTAGTTCTCTTACTGTAGATTTTTTTTTGGCTTTGGGTTGTCACATTTATTTTCTCTTATCTAGCTACTTAACTTACTAATCTTTGTCTTGCTATTTGAAAAATGCCACCTGTTGCTCCTCTTTGATGTTGTTAGTTGTGATTGTTTTAAGATTTTTGATCACTAACTTCCTAATGCGTTACCTTTGATAAAACGCAGTGACTAGCTTTTGTCTGGTCTAAGATTAAGGAGTAGATTTGTCTTTCAAAAGTAGCACTTACAGCTCGATTTACTGTACATAGGCCGTTTAAGGCCATCCAATAGTCACAATCTGTCCTCTTCTATCGGTAAGGTTCATGAAGCGATTTTGGTTGAGCTGTTTTGCATGCCTATTTTAAGTAGAATATCTTCTAGGTCAGGTATATTATTGTTCCTAGAGAAGTAACTATATATTGTACAAGTCAAAAATAACAAAAATTAGCTTTGATCAAACTATTGTTGGCCATAAACTAATAAAAATTGTAAAAAAATTTATGTAAAATTTAAAAATAGCAACATTTGGCTATAAAATATTGTTAAAAAGCACTAAAATCCATAAAATTATTTATAAAAGTTAAATTTATTATTGATATTATTTGTAAAATATCAAAAATAGCAGAATCTGGTCATAAAATATCAAAATATTGTTACAAAAAATCAAAATCTAGTCATAAACTGATGAAAAGTTTAAAATGTTAGATAGAAAAGTTTAGAATAGAAAAATCCAAAATATTGTAAATATGTAGCAAAGTCTAGCCATAACACTATTAAAAAATGTAAAATTATACACATTAAATATCAAAATTTGCAAAATCCTGTTTTGAAACATCAAAATATTGTAATAAAGCATCAAAATCCGCTCATAAACGTTGAAAATAAAAAAAATTATTTATAGAATGTCAAAATAACAAAATTTGGTCATAGAATATTAAAAAGTATATAATACTGTTAAAATATGCAAAATTTTATTCATATATTTTGTCAGAACTGTTAAAAAATCTTATAACTAGCAAAATTAAAATATTGTTAAAAATAGCAAAGTTTGATCATAAACTGTTGATAAGTGCAAAAATCTATTTATAAAACATTAAAAATAGCAGTATTTGGTTATAAAATGTTACAATATTATCAAAAACAACTAAAATACAGCTACAAACAGTCTAAAAGTGCAAAATTCTTTTTAAAAAATGTCAAAAATAACAAAATCCTGTTATATAATATTAAATTTATGACTAAAAAATCCAAAATCCTTGAAACATCCAAATAATGTTAAAAAGCATTAAAATCCGGCCATAAACTTTAGCAAAAAGGTAAACAAATTGATGAAATTTTATTGTTAAAAATAGCATAAACCAGCTATAATGAGTCAAAAGATTTAAAATTATATTTATAGAATGTAAAATATAGCAAAATTTGGTTATAAAGTATAAAAGTACTGTGAGAAAGCATATAAATTTGATAATTAACTTATAAAACTGCAAAACTTCGGTTATAAAATGTCTAATCTGTCGTGGTGATAAAGGTATTTTAAGACTTTTTCTATAATTTTTAATTATTTAGTTAATGTGAAACATTTTTATTGAAGTCTTTATTTAATCGTCATAGAACCTGTCTTTTTTATTCTTTTTGGCGTTTTGATTTGGTTTATTTATTATTAGTATCGGTGCTTTGATATCCATTGTAAATTATTGGATTTTGTGTATCTTCTTAGCCATTTCCTGTTTTTCTTGGCATTTAAGGTTTTCGGATTAGTCTCCCTCTCTCTTGCAGTGAACGCAGTACTCATTGTTTTTGCATTCAGCTGCTTTGTGACCTTTTTTGCACACTTTATACACCGATTATCTCTGTGTGGGTCTTTGCAGGCTACTTTGAAATGTTATTTTTCTAGAATTTAAAACATTTGATTTTGATCATTTTTTCTAGGATTCTGAGATGAGATGTTTAGCTAATTTTAATTGTTTCTAATTGGATCAGCTTTTCAGCGTCGACCAAAGACATTTTGCCTGTTTCCGTATGCCGGACGAAAGGATTTTATTTTAAATCTTTGGGTTTTATGGCCGATGCTTTGGGTTTTATAGATGTTGCTTGGAATTGGCTTTCCTTATTTCATCTACCGTTGTTACTTCATCTAAATCTTTGACATAAACTGATATTTTATTCTCGGGAAATTTTATTCAACTTTTTTCTTAGGATTTTTGTCTTCTTGGATCCGTTTTGTATTCACGTCAACTCCAATTGCGCCGGGATATATTTTTTCTTAAACAAGTCCGCATATGTCTGGTCCATCATATTAATAATCAACGCTTTATGCTTTGATATTCTTTGTTTTCTTTTAAAGTTTGTACCATTTCTTTTACAATTTTTATTTTCTGTACTGAGCAGTTTTGTTTTTTGCCAGTTTTCCTAGCATTGTATGGTTTATACAGTTCAATTTATATTATTGTGTCGGCAAAAAAATATTCTATAATCCTTTCAAACATAAGCCTTCTCACACCTTTCAGCTCGTATACTGCAAACTTTATTTGATTTGTTGCAGAGCATAGTCTTTGATAGTTTACAAAGTTAAACATACCTTCTTGTTGTCACCTTTTTTTTGTACGCCTCTATTAGTAAGAGGTAGTATATGCATCTCGACATATAAGACATGCTTCTAAGCCCAACTTTGCTGCCAAACATGTTGATTGCACTCCCAACCGCTCCATTGTTTGAATCAACATTTTTGTTACGTTGAAGAATTATATCCACTCCCAAAAGTGCTTCATGTATTGAATTTTTATGTATTTTTTGCTTAGGAAATATTTTCAACCTTTAGTCTTCTTTATTCATTTTATTTTTTTTTGTGCTTTTTTGTTAAGTTTTGTAGCTGTCTCCACAGCTGTTGGTTTTTATTGCCTTGCAAATTATCAAATCTTTTTTCTCCTCACCCACGTATTGCCTGCTGTAGACAATCAGAATGTTTTTTGGTCTGCAGTTTTTCAACAATCAGAACTATTGAATTGAAACCTTCTTGCAAATATTGAAGTAGACGACCGGCCATTAGAAAATTAATGCATTTTTGATACTAAGACGAATGATAACTAAACTTTTTAAGTTTTTTTTTTCAAATAAGACAACTCCTACTCGTGATCTACTATGCCTTTCTAACACATGTGTGCGAGGTTTAAAATTAAAAAAATTTAAAATAGAAAAGCAGAAAACAACGATTACTGGTTATAGCAGTAACACGAGATTAATTGGACCGACTCGAGCGAAAAGCGGAGAATAAGACGAAATGGCACAAACAGATAATTTCTTTGAGTCAGTTATAATAAAATATAAAAAATATTCAGAAAAAATAAGACTTTTCCAAATATATAAAAAATTTATATGATAGATCTGGAGCTTCTAGAATTGTTGTTTTTATTTTGTTTTTTTTAGTCGTGTTTGAGTTTGCAATTTGAGCATCAATTTTACGGATTGCTTCATATATTTTGTTAGTTGCATGTGTCTATCATGGTCTTAAAGATTTTTTAAATATAAATATATTTTTTTCTTTATCTGGTTTTTTTTATTTTGACGTTTAGTTGCAATCAAATCAAGTTATGGTCACTATAGATGTCTTTTCCTGGATATGTTTTTTAGAATTTTAATGCAGATATAGTTTATTTGATATTTTATTTTATAATAGCTTCATTATGTCTATTTCTTGGCGATTTCTACGTATATAGTTGCCGTTTTGGAATGTGTTTGTTACCATCACTTTATTTTATGACAAAAATGCACCAACCGTTCATTTCTTTTATTACAAATTTCTAAGCCACATTTATTGGTGACTATGGTAGTTTCTTCAACTTTAACAAAGTAGTTGATTATTGATGTAATTTTATGTTTGTTTGTTACTTTTAGTGTTTCTATCATTTGATGATATAGGTTCTCAATCTTAATGTCGTCTTTATTTGCGGTTGGTGCATATACCTGTATGATTTGACACCGACCGGCTGGTCTTTAAGTTGTAAAAGCATAACGCAATCTGAACAAAAGATTTAGTTTTTAATGCAAATAGAAATTGAATCCAAAGTAAAATATTTTGCAAGACTGTGGGTGTTTAATGTCAAGTCTCCTAGTATTATTTTCCTCGGTACACTGTTGAGTGAGAGAATATTAGAAAGAGGCGCAAGGCTAATACATTTATGCGTTCTCGTGTATGTCGCTCTTATAGATTTATCTGTCTTCTTCAGACAATAGCTATCCGCCAGACAACTTATAAAAATGTATACTTATGACCTTATTTTTTTTTAAATAACTGGTACAACAAGCGTTAAATTATTCGATGACCTTAATTCAATGTTCTTTACATACTTCCAAGATCCCCTTGGTCTACGTAGATATTTGGAGACAGTTGTGAAGTACCTCAATAAGCTCAATTTTAATGTCAATCTATTATTTTATACACCCACTTGGTACAGGTGTAAATAACTTCAACATAATATAAATAATGTTAACAAAATCCACTGTCACACAAAATAATATAATAAAAAATCGTCGAATTTAGTTGTGGAATATTTTACTTTATTGAAACTGCAAATAGCAACTTATTATATAAGCGTATTATAAAAGCCTCAAAATGTTTAAGAAGTTATATGCAAATAATAACGGTTTACTTTATGAAGTGTAATGCATACAAATATTAAACACCCATTTCCTGGCATTTTCATAAAACTGTAAATAGAATAGATGTTGCGTTCTAATAAATATTTTAAATGTGAACAAAATTTCATGCAGCAACTACTTTTAGTGTACGGAAAAATAAGACGTAATATAGCCCTAGTCTTCAGAAGTTATGTTAAGATAAATTGTTATAAAATAGCATCCTCCGTAAGTTTAAGTTTCATATATATCCCATGCATGCCTCTAAGTACATAAACAAAATTTGTTACATTTGAAACAGGTTAAAATTGAGTATGACTTATTAACCAGCTCAGGTAGTCACATCCAATTGGGTTGCTGCAGACGTCAGTGTTACCCACCGAGGGAGCACTGTAGTTTGTTAGTAAACTAGGGCACCTTCATTTACAGAAAAACAGAGAGCACCGGAGCACACAGTTCTAGCGTGAATTACTATTACTATGCGGCAGTAAGGCACATCTAGTTTTTATTACTTCACATATTTTAGCTTTATTATAACAAAAACGTGCGCACAGAATGTCCTGTATTACACGTTATAAATTAACGATTTAATTCATCACTGTTTGGTGCATAATTGCAATTTGTATTGTTAATCGCAGGCAGGTATGCTGTTACATGGATATTATAGTGGGATAAAGTTTGGTTTTATACATTATCGGATTTGGTAATTTTGCAGAATATATTTTAATGCTACAGTTGAGCTAATGCAACATCATGCGCCGCTGAATTTAATCTATATATAAACACCGGTGCATTATACATTATACTCCCATCGTTTGCTATTCCATGAGCTTTTTAAATAATGCTTTTTGTCCAGGGATCACGTGAAAAGACCTGGATTGATGAGTCTATCAACTTGATCTAGTGGAGTATTGTGCTCCATGGGATTTGACAACGAACGACAGCGCTTTTATAATACTTTATACAGAATCGAATTTCGGGATTAAATTAACTCGATGATTCGACAAATTTTACGATAGACGAAGCAAGCCACGCTACATTTAATGCAAAAAATAATAAAAATTCAATTATTGATTTTCATAACAAGTTCTGGTCTGGTCTGTTGGTCTCCATTTTATTCATTCCTTGAATGTTTTTATTCTTGCGGGAATGTGACGGTAAAAACGTCCACCGTAACATTTTTATCAGAAGCACCCGCTCCGCACAATGAAAGCAGTTAAATTTTACGTAACCAGCCCGTAGGTGGATGAATTACTATAATAAAAGATATACTGCAGTAAAATGTTAAGAGGATAAAGTACAAGCCCTTCTTTTGTCAAGGAAACTCTTCGTGCTATATAAAGCACAAAATGTATGCATACATATCTCGGCATTAATTTTAATTCATAACTCTACATTATACCGCACGAAGTTTTACAAAGAAAATACAGACCACCCGCTACAAAAATACCTGTATTGCTTACATAATCCTATCAATTATGTTTGAATTATTCCCGTAAATAATTCAAGTTGAATATAATAATAAGCCGAATATGTTTTCAATAGTGGATAAATACGCGTTCCTATTCTTATATTTTAATTTATTTATATGGCATTGAAGACGATCTTATATATTTAATTAATTCTAAACAAATTTTACCGTTTATAGTAGTAGGAAATTTAATTATTTTCTCATTGTTTATATTTATACTCAGTTTGTTATCTACATACATCAAAGGAGACATTTAATTATTATGCAGTTCTAGAAGTTCTATATTATATTTGTACATCCTATATTAATAATAATATTAATTAAGGTAAATTCCTGTTAGGTGCTGCATTATTATTTCATCAAATATGGCGTCATTTATTTACATTAATGTTGAGAATTAAGTTTGGTTTATTTCTAGAAATTTGCTCATGACTAATACATTAATTAAATATGTATAATTAAATTATTTAACTTGTGGTATTCTTTATTTTTTTGTAGTTTTTTTGAAGATAGATATTTTTACGAAATAAATTAATAATTCATTCAAACTCAATCTAACGATCGCAGCAGCCAAAGGTCAAGCACAGACACTAGTTTTGGTTTTACAAACCTCGTCAGTGCGCTTTGTATGACCACGGCAATGCATGATAGCGACAGACAATTTTGAATAAATATTTATGCTTATAATTACAATTGATGTTGTTAATAATTAAACGAACGACTGTGGCTCCAGCAAGTGCAATTGATCCTTGGATTCGATGCCAACGCCCACCTCGTAGCCTAGGGAAGCAAAGACATAAACATTAGAAGTGAGAAGCTCTTAGAATATATAGCAGAATCTTAGCTGAATATTATAAGCAAAGGTAACGTATGTTGGAAATACAGCAAGTGAAGTGATAAAAAAGTGGTGCGTGTCGTATTTGTCAACTCCATCAAAACCGCCTTCGAGGGAAGCTGCCCTAGCAATGTCAAGCACACCTCCAACAATATTACTTAGTGAAATAAGGGGCTGGACAGGGCAAGGACGGCTACTAAAAGACTGTTTTTAACAAAGCTAATAAGATCAGTGACTGGGCCGCATATAAAACTTATAATAAAGCCATAAAGAAAACCAAAAAAAAAATTGTAGAAGAGATAATGTGAAGACGTTCAAAACGGCCCCACATGGTTGCGCCTCCAAAAAGCCCTAAGCACCGAAGACCGAACTGGGAAGATCGGTTACCCGCAGACCAAATACGGGAAACACATGGAGTCGGCTTCTGTGCTGACGCGATTTTCAAACCAATAGAACCTAGAACTGTCAAACAAAAAGCAGACAAAAAAAAACTGGGAAAAAGCAAAGACCATAATCAATTAGGACAACCTGAAATGGGGAATCAACATTCAAACTATTCAAGTTGCCAGGAACTGATGGAATCTATCTCATCATGCTATAGAAAGGGTACACAATGCTTAAAGAGCCTCTATGCAAGATCCTCAGAGCGAGTTTAGCACTTTGACAAATACCAAACAGCTAGAGAGCGGCAAAGGTGGTATTTATACCAAAACCGGGAAGACTCACATATTGTCGGTGAAAGTCAAAGACCTCGTATTTGCATTTTTGTGAAAAATGGTTTTATCTTATTCAAACCGGGGTTGTTCTACATAGACGTGTACAAAATTATCATATTAGGATTTATAATAATTTAGAAAGATAAAACATGAAACTCTTTTATCTATACTTGAAATATAAAGTTTTATCATCTCCTGTAAAAATTTTGTAAAATGTAAATACGAGGTTTTGCACTTTCACCGACAATATGCCTTTTCTAATTACTACAGATCAATCAGGTTGGTTGCTTTTATGCATAACTTATTGAAAAAAATAGTCGATAGGTACATAAGAGGCGGGGTGCTAAAGGCCCGACCACTACATCAGCATTAGCATCAGCATGCCTACCAAACGGGTAAATCCTGCGAGTTAGTTATACACCAACTAGTGAGCAAATGCGAAAACACTATCTAATGCAATGAAATTGTTTTGAGTGGTTTTCTGGATATTGAGGGGGCATTCGACAATACTACCTTTAAATTTATAGCAAAGGCAATAAAGAGACAAGGAATAGATCATTTTCAGACGATCTTACTATCTTTGCATACGGAAAGTTTGGAGCAACCGTGTCTAACATGAAGCAGCCATGTCCACTTAAAAATTGTGAATCTTTCAGATATTTTATTTTCTACCTCTTTCTTAAGTCTACTAGCTATCATGTGCTCATATAGCTTTCCAAAGCTATTTGTTATACATAGCGGTCGGTAGCTCAGTGGCTTGTTTGCTTTTTTTGGTTTTTCAATCAGCACTAGTCTGGATTCCTTCTACCTCTCAGGGAAGCTTCCTGTCTTCAGTTGTTGGTTGAGTACTTCCAAAACTGCTTCCGGTACCTCTTTCACTGTTTCCTTTTAAATTTTTGGTGGGATTTTATCTGGGCCCGACGCCTTTATGAGTTTAATTTTATTTACTGTTTTCTCTAGTTCTTCTCTGGTATATGGCTCTACTTCTTCTATCTCTATTTCATCTTTTTTAAAGATTGGATGAGCTGGAAATAACTTCACTGCCCATTTAATTTTTTGTTCATCTGTTAGCGTCATCCTATGACTGAGATTTAGTTTGTTTGTGACTATTTTGTATCCCAGTCCCCAGGTATCGTTGTCTATTTCCTTACATAACGCTTGCCACGAGTTTTTTTTTTGCGCCCATTATTGCAAACTTATACTTGTTGCGTTTAATTTTGTACCTTCTTTTTAGTTCTTCCTTGTGATCTATGCTGTTGTCAGGGTTTCTACTTCCCCTAATGGCTTCTCTTCTTGCTTTGGCACACTCTTTCTTTTTTGACTCGACTATTTCATTCCATCAGTATATCTTTTGGTTTCCTGACGTTCCTTTTTTTCTTTTGAATGACTTCCAAACTGCTTTATTAATGTACCCCATAAATTTATCTAGGTCCATCCTTGTTGTGTTTGTAATATCTTTTTTTAGTACATTTTTGAAGTTCGCCATTTCATTTTTAGTTATTTTTTATCCTTTATTTATATTTGTTTCTTCTTTACCTTTTTTCATCTTCAATGTCAAAGTAGATGTTTTTGTGAAGGCTTAGATTTTCTTCATCTGCTACTTTTCAATTCTTTGTTCTATTTATGAAGTCCTTGTTGCAGATTGTTATATCTATGATCGAGTTTGATTCTCCTCTAACAAAAGTTGGGCTTTTTCCTTCATTTGCCACTACTAAGTCCACTCTACCAGTATTATGCCTTTTTGGTCATCCTGTGAACCTCCCCAGAGTTCTGACTTAGAGTTAAAATCTTTAGCTAAGATCACACTTTTATTTGGTTTGACAATTATGCCTATATTTACCTTATTATCGTTGGCATTTTTGTGGAAAAGGTCCATTGCCGCTTTACCTCTTCCTACATTGTTTTGTAAGCACTTTATGTTTTGGTGTAGGGTCGTACACCCGTTTTTTCTCATATTTTCTTTGGCTTTTCTATAGCCTGGGATGCCATTTTGTCCGCTTTGTGTCCTTTTAAGTCACAATAGTAGCAATGTGCTTTATTTGTGCAATTTTTTACCACGTGCACTTTGCTTTCACGTTTGTTGCAAATATTTTCTTTTTTTTTTCCGTACATTTATTGGCGTTATTTCCAAAATTCAAACAATTATAGCATCGAGTTGGTGTTAGGAATGCTTCCACCCTCCCCTTTAGCCATCCTATTTTTAAATTTCTCTTTTTTATTAGAGCATTAGTTTGCTTTATTGGCAGTTTTATAACTGCATAACTTAAATTTTGTTTATTCTTTTTTTCAGATATTTTGATTTTATACATATTTTCCACTAGTTCTATTCTGCAATCTTTATTCCCTGTGGTTTCGTGTAGATCAAGTAGTACGATTTCTTCCTACTAAACATGTGTGCACGTGCTCTGTTACCTAGTTTTTTTTCTACCTCTTTAAATTTTTCACTGTCTTTTTCTCTACCAGATATGTTTTAATTTTTACAAATCCTTCTTTTGTCTTGGTTATGTTTTTTACTGTTACTTTTTCATTTACTTCTATTTTATCTTTTAGCTCATTTACCATTTTGGCATACGTTCTTTCTTGTCCATTACCCGGTTTGACTATGATTGTGTTTACATTTCGTTTTCTTTTTATGTTTTGCTATTTCTATTCTGTGTCCTTGTTCGTACTTCTTTGTTTATTCTTTTTAACTTGTATTTCTTTTTTCATTACATAATCTAGGACAATCCGAATTTCTTTATTAAACTCTTTTGCTTGTGAGGTGCATCTTTATTAATGCTTTTATTCTGTAATTTTTTTTTAATTTTTATCATGATATCTATGGTTTTATTTCTATTTTTTCCTTTTGTACCTATTATGTAGATATCTCTTTGGTCCTGTTTTTCTAAGTTTATATCTGGTAATTCCTCCTTTTTTAATCCATTCATTTCTGATTACTTCCCTTATTTGTGGGTGTCTTTCAGCTATTTTTTTTATTATACCATTCTCTATTGTTATGTCTGTTTCGACTATGAGGATTAGATCCTCTTCTTTGTTTTCTAGTATGTTTTTTATAGTATCTAACATATTATTAAAATATTCTTTCGTCCACTTGAAGTTTGTGCATTCTTTTAGTTTTTCTAGTGTAGTGCTCATCAACTCTTTTATTTTTGCTTAATTGTCTTTTCCTCTTGCTCTTGCCCTAGTTTAGTGATTTGTTTCATTTCTACTTTCTTTTTATCATACAAATTTCTCTCCACTTTAGCTGACAAAGCCTCTAAGTCTTTTTACTCTACTCATTTGTAAGTCAATTTTGTTTATTGCGTCTTTTATTTCCGTCTTGGTGCTTATATGTTTTTTTATAAGAGAGGTCAGCGTCTCACTCTCTTTTCTTACGTTAATTAATACTTTCTCTATTTTGTTGAGAAGGCTGTCTTCCCATTTTAATTTATCTGTAATCTCCTTGTCCTTTTCACTTCCTATTTCTTCGTCCATTTTGTTTCTCTTTTTGTTCCCTTTGATAGCTAATCCAGGGGCCGTTTTTGTTATCCAGTCACTTAAGTCCGTGATACTACCCACGGAGCCTACTCTGGTTCTTGTTTAACTGTCTTTGGTTTTCTTTACCAGTTTTTGTTTCTTTATTGTTTCCTCTTTTATTAATACTTTGACTGAGCAATTTCTTTTCAAATTCAGAAAGTTTCTCACCTTGTATGTGTTTACTATTTTTTTATTTTGACCTGATCTCTGCCTCTTTTTCTTTCTTCTCACTGCTTGTCTTGTAATCCTTTTTATCTTATACTATATCATCCTTCTCAATTGCATGTTTGTTCGTATTTGGAGATCCATTTAGATTGGGACTTGTATCTGTGCAATCCTGTTGGTTCACGGGAGCTATTTTATTTCACTCCAACCACTCTCTGTTACTTGAGGAGGCTTCCCCTATCTGCCATCTGGGGACGCGCCCGATAGGTGTTACAGGTGCCCCCCACGGGAAGTTTAGAGGCTAGCACGTTTGCTGATAACGGTGGCAATGAGATCGACGCCCACGGCAGCTATGGAAGTACTACTATTATTATTGCCACTTTACTTGATGGTGATAGAGTAAGCTAGATAAGCAGCATACGGGCTGCAGATAAATGAACACAATGTAAACCTTGGGACCCACAGACGTAACATAACAAATGTGTTGCATAGAGAAAAAACTTTAATGGTGAGGTCGGACTTCATAAAGGGCCACTGCATCAGTAAGAAATTTGATATAACAATACCACATCAAAGCGAATAGGTAAAGAATAAATACCTGAAAACAGTTATAGAAACTATTTGGTACACAGATGGGTCTAAAAATCAATTGGGTGCCGGGGCTGGAATTTACGAGGACAAACTATCATGTTAAACAGTTAAGCAGCATTGCAGGCTCTGCAATCGCCAGTAATAAAATCCAAACCTGTGGAAAGGCTGTAAGGGATTTATGCATTCAAAAATATTCCTAACAGGACCATTGCATGATAATAAAACAGTTGTAACACAAATGAACCGCATTTGACTGTAAAGGCTCACAGGAGTGATAACCGGACAGTTTGGACTCAACAAGCACTTGCATAGAATGGGAATAGGAAAAGACCTTCTATGCCGTGGATGTACAAACAAAAAACAAGACTCCAATACACTTACTTTCAAACAGCACACAGCTATCTTTGGCAAACACAACTTAACCGCAGGTATGCTAAAAACAACTTTAACTTCGGCTAAAAGTACTGGATTTTATTGAAGAGACAGAACCGCTAAAGAAGTAGAACAGCAAAGATGTACAACTGGTCCAATAGGACCGCAGTGCAAGGGGCGCCAGGCAAACCACTTCAACGTAAGGAAAGGAAGGAAAAGATGGGTTTTTTAGTCAGTAAAAACCTGACACTACTGAAAAATACGGACTGTCCAGTGTTTTTTTAAGATTTTTCAATTTTCTACGCAAAAAAGCACTTTAATACTAAATGTTTGCATTAATTGGCATAATTTAATATTTAATTAATTGGTAGCCATTTTGCAGGGTTTAAACTTTTTTGAATTGTCAATGAATTAATTATGAAATAAATTAATAATTTATACAAACTTGCTTGACTAGCTGCAGCAGTAAAAGGCAAAGTGTAAGTCAAATTAGTATCATTTTGAGAAACAAAGTTTGTTTTTTTCTACTAAACATGTTTTAGTCTGACCAATACATACTTATATTTTTTCAGATGTTTTGAATTGTTAGAACATAGAAATTGATAAGTTCTAAGAGTAGAATTGGCTTACATAACTTTTTCTGTAAGTAATTTTTTGTGATGGTTTGAGAAATGCAGTTCTGTTTATTTATTTTGTTTGTTCATGTCAACTAATTCCCGTACATATTTCATTTGTAGTATGCAATAGATACTTTATTACTATACTCTTTAAATAATAAAATTCCGTGTTTAATAAGCTTCATTATGATACCCAATAGCGTTTCTTAATAAGATCATTATAGACGCAAAATATAAAAACATTGTTATGTAATTGGAAGACTTTTCTATCATAAAAACAAAGGAAATAATATCCAGACGCAATAATTTTATCTTAAGCCAATTTATTTATGTCAATGCTATTATTTTTTTTAAATATTTATGCATCTAGGTTTATCATCAGTACTTTTAAAAAGTATACATTTATTTTCTTTATATACTTTTAGTAATATAACTTTAATTTTGATTAAGTTAAAGTAACATTTAATTTTACACTATATCCATATAAAACTCAATAAAACTTATTCCCAATACACTTTACAACTAAAGGATTGTTTATTTAATGTTTGTATGTAATGAAAGTATCATAAACAATATAATGTTTTCTACAAATTGGATTGAAATATAGCAACATTAACTAATTAAATGTTACATTTAACGGCATCCTGCGAAGAACACTTTATGGACCTACAAAACATCATAATTGATTTAAGTTAATCAACTGGCATTATTACCTTCAGCCTAACAACACTATAGTTAATTAAAGAGAAAACAATTTAAATGAAACGTTTGCCAGACTAATTTATGTTCAATATTTACATTGTGAATAAAGTTTTTTTAACAAAATACATGAAGGCGGAAAAAAGTTGAAATGTTTCTCATAAGTTAGAAAGTGACATTTAAATGTTAAATATCCAGGATGAACGTCAATATTAAGCCGTTGACAATTGTAGGCGGAAAGTTTTCAGTAAACGTTTGACAGGGTAGACGTTAATATTGGGTGGGCTCTTAGTGAACGTCTGAAACGTAAACTTTACAACTCACTCGGTTTGTAATATAGACGGGGCTGACAAGTTTAAAACACATAATGGTAATGGGGTACGGCGCACAAGTCAGTAATAACAATAAAAACTAACCCGAGTTTCAATATTTATTTTTATGCGCGACAAGCCCTGCTATACGCTCTATTAATTTTTCAGGGCCACACAAAACTCGCTCATAAAACGCCGGTTTTACCGTGGTCGGATTACGTGAGATGCAATTCGACAAATCTATTGACAATTATTCTCGAGGCAAATTGCAGTAGCAATATTATAAATTTAAATAGGGGGAATTCGTGGCTTCGTGGATATTACGTGATGTTATTGAATATAACTTACTTAATTGACAAGATGTGGGTATACAGCAATTCTATAAATCAATTAACAATTGTGGAGAAGTAGTTCGAAGCAACATAGATTTTATACCAAACTTATTCTATGATGTTAAGTTGTGATTCATTAGTAATGTATTCATATTCTATCAATTAATATGGGCAAACCAAATTATGCATATTAATTCTATTAATAAATTTATTATAAGAAATGCATGAGTATGGTACACAAAATTCATTATTGAGTTATTTTATACAAGCTGGAGTTTTCCAAACTTTCGAAAGTTTATTTTATTAAAAAAAAATTGCACATTTAGTTTTTTTATTTCTTTTTTGTGCAATGTTTTGTTTGTTTTGGCACTTATGGTAAAATTTTTACTAATATACTCGGGCCACTTAGAAATTGTGTCAAGTAATATTCAACTATTTTTCAGTATATTTCAAGCGTCTAATAAATTTTAAGCATGTATGCTACCGACTTATGTATTCTGTGCTTGTTTGCTAATTGTCTATATTTGGCATCAGCTTAAAACTTCATAACCGTTTTTCAGCTTTTTGCAAGTTTAGCTGCATTATAGTAAGGTTTCTCTTGCCAATCTATATAAAAGCTTAACTTCAAGTTGTCAATCAAAATTTTCTATGAGCTATTTTTGCAATTTTGAAACAAATTTAAACTTGGTTTTCCGACAAGATACAAAAATTGCAAACATTTTTTTGCTTTGGAAGTAGGTCAAATCCACAATCTGTTTTTTGTATTCATATTTTTTATGGTCTTTATTCATCTTTTTCTTGCTGAGAATAATCCTTAAGAAGTGGAATTCTTTAACTACATTATGTCGGATAAAAAATTCATCTTCATGGTCTGTTGTAAGTTTGTCTACTAAATGTATTCAAATCATAGGAAGGACAAACAGTATGCTTTTTTGCACTCACAAGCATATTTGTGTTTCCCTTTACACTTACACTATATAAACTTTAAAAGCGTCATCCGGTGTTAGTAATTGGTTTTGTTGCCAGCCTCATTCCTCCGAATCCTTGTCAAATTTGAGCCAAAATTGTACCTGGTAAGACATACGGGAAATATGCTGCCGCGTTGCGCTTTTGTTGGTGGTGGTAGTAACAGATTGATTTATTTTTTATGACTTATTTTGCAAAGTTCTTGGATTGTATGTCATTGATAAATTGTTTTTTTATATACGTCAGAACCTTCAGATTAACTTCTTTTTCTCTTTGAACAATTCTACCAATGTGGTATCGCTATCGCAAAAAACATGAAAAAGGGTATGTTCTACCATGTTTAACATTTCTTGGAGAGTAAAGTGTTACTGGTGTACTTTTTTTGATCGGTATTCTGAAGTAAACGGTTGTTGTGTGCAAGTCTACTTAGTAATACTAAATAAATGATGTTTTTGTTGATAATTTTAACAAAGTAATAAATTGGTGCTTTTGATTTTTTGACGAGTTAATAGTGGTATAAAAACATATAGTAAATATAAGCATGGTCTATAATTTTAAAAACATTTTTGATATTTATTAAGAAAAAAGAAAATATAAATATCTTAATTTTTTAATTTTTAGTTGGATCTTAAAACGCAATTTTTGCTTTTTTAAGATGGCGGGAAAAAACTTATAAGAAAGTTGACAACTTAAAGTTATGTTTTTCTAACTCTAGAGCCTTAATTCTTAAAAACCCGTACGGAATATAATAAAATAATAATTCAATTTTTTGTTTTAGTTTTTATAGCAATAATTTTTACTTGGGAATAGTTTTGCCCAATCGCTCGTTTTTCCACATTTTTTCTTAATTTTTCAGTTAATTAAAACCATAACTTGTTTACAAAATTTTACTACTTTCATTTTGCTAAAGTTATTTGTTTTAGATATTTAGATACTTACTTTGGCAAATTTGAGCTTTATGTCGTTTTCGTTGGGTATTAGCGTTATTTTTATATCTTTGTCTTTGATTTGATGCTTTTTTGTTGCTTTCTTGGTATCTTTTTCTGCAATTTTCTTTGTCTATAACAAATATTAAGTTTTTTTGGACAGAAATTTAATGCCAAACCAGTTTTTTTTTAATTTTTGTTACTAATCTTATCATAAATTAGGCATTTGAACCTTGAGTTTTGTCAAAATTTTCAAAAACTGCCCAAACTCAAATAATCTTCAAATTATTGCATTGGTAATACATTTTAGTTTCTTTTTCAGAGTTAACTTGAACTTTTATTTGATTTTCGTTAAATAAGTTTGACAGAACCTTTTTTTTTAGTTTTTTGATTCTGTCTAGTTATATATACAGCGTGTCTACTTAAGTTTGCACCATATGGAAAAGTTCTGCATGTTCTAAAATCTAAAATACAATCATTAGATATCAAATTTTTTCAGTCGTTTACGAGAGTTGTCAAAAAATATTAATTTTGTCCAACAGTAAAGAAAATTTATTTTTGAAAATGTTAGAAACTTTTTTTGTTATCTTTTTATTTGTTAAAAAATTGATAACTTTTACGTCTCTTAACTTCTATGTTGAATCATTTTGATGATGCATTAAAATTAATGATGCAATTTATTTTACAATAATTATCAACTACATAAACACAGTTATTTGCGTAGCAAGCGTGTAATAATTTATCATCAATTCACTATTGCTTCAACGTATCCGCCTTCTCTTACAATGCTGGTTTCAGTTCTAGAAGAAAATTCTTTCAATACATATCTAATTACATTCAAAATTATACTCTGAATTGTTTCTGTAATAATTGTTTTCAAATGTTCTTTGTTTGTGAATAGCCTGTGTTGATATACCTTTTCTTTTAAGTAACCCCATAAGAAAAAATCTAATGAAGTTAAATCTGGCAAAAAAATATGAAATATCTATGAATTAACCTTTCATTAATGATATTTTTAAGGTAATGTCTTATTATACAACTATAATAATAGTTAAATATATAAAATAAAACAATTAAAAAGGAAAATTCATTTAAAATATTACAATCTAAAACAAATAAAATTAAAAAACTGCTCTCTCTGATTTCTTTACATTCATTTAATTACTTAAAATGGCAAAAACTAGAAATACTAAAAATACTAACAAAAAAGATGATTCAAGTGAAAGCAAAGAAGAAACAACAAGTAAAGATATTATGGAAACCTTAAATGACCTAAAAAAATTGGAGGAATACATGAACAATCAATTCGATGAAGTTTTAAAAAAAAAAATAAAGAAATAAAGAAACAATTAAAAAAAGCAGAAAAATCAAATGAAAAACTTTAAGAAAGAGTTGAAATTTTAGAAATAACATTAGAAAAACCAGAAAAAGAAAAAATAAAAATCAATGTCATAATAGTTGAAGTTGACAAACATGAAAAAAATGAAAAAACAAAAGAAGTTGTGATAAAGATAATAAATGGATTAAACACAAACATAAAGAAGGAACAGATAAAATCGGCCTATAGAAAAGATCCTTCGAACGAAAAAAGTTCAATAATAGTTGAATTCAAAAACAAAGAAGATAAAGAAAATATACTAAAAACTCGAAAAACAATTGGATAAATCACTACTCTAAAATGCGAACTACAAGGAAAAGCCAATGAAATATATATAAACGATCAATTAACAACACAAACAAATATGCTGTTTTATAAAGCAAGAGTACTAACAAAGGAGCTTAAATATAAATACCTATGAACTCGAGATGGAAACATATACATAAGAAAAACAGAAGCAAGTATAAAAATAAAAATTAAAAATCTTTCCGATATAGAAAGTTTAGAATTAAAAAAAAAACCAATTTAAAACTTAATAAATAAATACAAAACTGAAATGTATACTATATATCTGCACAACGCAAGAAGTGTAAAAAACAAATTTTACAAAATTGAACTACAATAATTGCTATAACGGAAACTTGGCTTAAACCATATAACCAAGAACTGTATACTTTAAAAAATTACAATGTAGAATACAACTCTCAAAACACAAAAGGAGCAGGAATTGCATTGTACATTAAAAAAGGTACAGAAGATAAATTAATAACTAGTAAAACAATCAAAGACATACAAATAATAACAATACAACTAAAAAAGGAAAATACTGCAATAACTCTAATATATAAACCACCTAGAATAAACTTTAAAGATCTTAAATCTACACTAAAAAACAATATAATCAACAGAAAGAAACCGCAAATAATAATAGGCGATTTGAACGTCAACATTGCAGAAAATAATAATACAACAAAAGAATACTAAAACATGTTATTAGAAAATCGATATAAAATAGTAAATATCTAAAAATCTATAAAATACTACACAAGAAAGAATCTAGATCCAAATTAAAAAAATTCCATATTAGATCATGTTATTACAAACAACAAACAGGAAATAGAAGATTTAAAAATATTACCTTCAAACTTATCAGATCATTGTGAATTAATAACCAAAATAAAAAGAAAACAAAAAACCAAACAAATATATCAGTAGTTTGAGCACACACTCACAGATTACAAAAAAATAACAAAAGATATCAATAACATGGACACAAAAGATTTAAAACTGCAGGCAATTATAGAAAACAACCAAACCAAAATAAGAATCAAACGAACAGAAAAAAGCCCATGGATCAACAAAGAAGTGTTGGACAATATTGAAAAAAGAAACAAACTACAAAAAAATCACCTTAAATATCCAAATAATGAAACAACAAAAAATGAATATTACAAACAGAAGAAAAAAACTACAAACATCATAAAGAATACTAAAATGTTATACTATAATAGAAAACTAATAAAAATAACCCCACAAAAATATGGGAAATAATAAATGAATTACTTAACAAAAAAACTCCAAAACAATACAACATTGAAGAAATAGTAAAACAAGATGGAACAAGAACTAAAAAACCGATAGAAATAGCAAACGAAATAAATGAATACTTTACAAATATTGAAAAAATTCTAGCAGAAAAACAAATTACAAGAACGAGCAACAAAACACATACAACCTCAATAAAAAAGAAAATAACCAACATACATTTTGAACTCACATCACAAGAAGAAATCCACAAAATAATAATAAAACTAAAAGAAAACAAAACACCCGGCTTTGACAAAATGACAAACAACCTAATAAAACAAAATAAAACAACACTAACACCAGTTTTAGTACACATAATAAATAAAATCATTGACTCAGGTATATATCCAAATTATATGAAGAAAACAATAATAGTGCTTATACATAAAAAAGAAGATAAAACAAAACCAGAAAACTATCGACCAATTTCTCTACTATCAACATTATATAAAATATTAGAAAAAGTAATCCATATTAGACTAACAGAACATATAAACCAAAACAGTATAATATACAAACAACAATATGCTTTTCAACAATACTCGGGAACAACAACAGCAGCTTATGATCTTGTAGATCACATAAAAAACAAAGTAGATCAGAAAGAAACCGTAGTAGCAATTTTCATCGACATGAAAAAAGCTTTTGATACTGTATTTAAATCTAAGCTTATAGAAAAACAAGACGCGATAGAAATAAAAGGCAACGAACTGAACCTAATAAACACATACCTCAAAGACAGACCACAAAAAACAAAAATTAACTCTATAGAAAGCGAACCGATGCAAGCTGAATACGGAATTCCACAAGGAGAAATCCTACTGCCGACATTATACATACTATATACAAATGACATATTAGAACTAAAACTACACGGTACACCTTACATATATGCCGACGACACCTACATTATATACTCAAGAAAAGAAAACAAAAAAATAGAAAACCTTATCGAAGAAGACATAATATAATGAGAAACATGGTATTATTATTATTAACATGGTATTATAACCTACTCACTATTAACGAAACAAAAACAGAATTCGTGACCTTTAATAACAAACAAGAAGAAATTCTAATCACAATAAAAATAAATAACGAAAAGATTAAACAAATTAAAAAAGTTAACTATCAAGGACTAACAATCCAAGATAACTTGAAATGGGATACACATATAAATAAACTTGTTAAACGAAATTCAGCAACTATAGCAGCAGTATGGAAAATAAAAAATTATCTCCCAAAACAATTAAAAATATCTATATATCATGCATTATTTACATCATATAATACATACTTAAACCATATATAGGGAAACACAAGCAAAAAAACATTAATAAACTACAAAGACAACAAAACAAACTTATAAAAATTTTATACACGATGGATAGAAGAACACCAACAACCGAACTATACAAAGAAAAGCTAAATATAAACAAAATGATAACTTTAAACAACATATTAATGATATATAAAATAAACAAGAAAATGATAAAAAGCAATATAACGTTACAGTCCAACAAAGAAATACACAATCACCAAACAAGAAGAAAATCACACATAAGAACAACAAAGTATTCAACAGTCAAGTGCAGCCAGATACTAACAACAGAAACAATAAAACAATATAACAGCCTACCAACATATATAAAAACTTTAAATTTCGTACCAATTAAATTAAAAATAAAACATATGATATTAAATGACAAAATATGAAATATAAACAAAAACAACAACAACCACGAGCCCTCAATACCGATAACTTGAGATGGGAATGAACCCGCAAACCTCAAGTGATGATAGAGGGAAGAATCTATTTTAATTTTATTATTATTAATTATACATTCAGTATTGTTTTGTATTATATAAATTTTATTGATAAAATATTATTATTATTATTATTATTATTATTGACATGTTGCGTTGTCCGGCTAGTACCATAGTTTTAAAATAATATTGATCGCGAGTTTTTACTGTAAAGTGAGGATTGGAGTCAGTTTTCCATCGACTATGTTAAAAAAAAATATATTTTCCTAGCAAAAAAGGATCGTTTTTCTATAGTTTTCCTTAACAATTTTATCTGGAATTTAGGGTTTTCTACTGCAGATAACATTACATTTTACTTCATCCCCTCACTTATAACAGATGTTTGACGTTAGTTTGTGAATTTATTATTAACATCTCCGCATGATTTCAATTTTTCTATAATTTTCATTAAAGATGTATAGTGTATATTATTCTCTGAATGTCTGTCGCTAAATATTTCAGCTGTTTCACGATATGTTTTATAATGTTCACCAATTATTAACACAATTTCTACTTTTTCTTCCACACTAAATATCACCGGCATAATAACAATTTTTATTTGACGTTTGCTGTCAAACAATTCTTCTAAATTTTTTTTAATTTACTGTTGACTTAAATTTTTTTTTTTGAAAAACCGCGAATACGACTCAAAAAAATTAATATCTGATGGTTGCATTTTAGGTTTAAGACCATGCAGACTTTTTTATAAGCAATAACTTTTTTTGGTAAAATTAATAATAAAAAAGTTTTCCAAATGGTGCGAACTTAAGCAGACACACTGTATTACCTAAATTACCTAAAAATACTAATTTGTCTAATCTACATGTTAATATACAAATTTCACAGGATGTGTTGATAGTATATTGAGTCAAACAAAAATTGGATAGAAGGAATAGGAATTATTTAACCAAATTTGGCAGAAATCTTTGTCTATTAAAAGTTATATATGATTTGTATATTAATAATTAGTAGACCCACTTTGTAGTTGCAATCTATATTTTTTGCGCCGTTGATTCCGATAGCTAATCTAGTTCTTTTTGTGGTATTGTGTCTCAAAGGATTTGCCAAGTTTGTTAGTCTTTTCTTCATGTTTAGATTCAAAAGATCAGAAGACTCAGCTGGCCATGAGAGGTTATTTTAAAGCTAATTAAAAAATTATTGGGATGTTTTAGCAATATGGGAACTGGCTTAATCTTGCTGAAAAGGGGGATTATCTAGCCGCTTTAATTAAATTTAGATTAGAGGGGACTTACTTTCATAAGCAATAGCACACCACATCATAGTTTGTACAGTTTGGTGCACAGGCTTAGCAAGAAGAGAAGTCAACAATTTACTGTTTATCAGGTTTTTGACAAAAATTTATGCAACTGTCATGTAGCTTTAAACAAATTCTTAATTTAACATTGAACACTACTCTGCGCTATTTGACGTTCTAATCAAATCTAAACTTGCACCTCTTTAAAAGTTACTGTCAATCAAATCTTTTGGCGATGAATTATTTGAAGACACAAAAGGCAATCTCCTTTACCAATCCATTGATCACTAATTGACTTAGTACTTGCAAAACAATTTTTTTCAACCATAATACGAAAGCGACGATCTTGAACTTTGTTAGTTAGTTGTAGTCCAAATCTGATTAAGTCTCATTACGGTGGATTGGTTTTGGTTTAGATAATTTAGGATATCTATATACAAAAAACGACATGCATCTTTATTGAATTTGCTTTTTTTTTCACTTTCATATTTCTATTGTTTCATTTTTGTTTTTGCCCCGATATCGATGTTGCGTATTTTATCTCTTAAAGTAATTCCTAGTATTCTACGTTTTATGAATTTTTATGTCACGCTAAATTTACAGCTGTTTTTTTTAGTAATTGCCATTGTTTCTAGGCCACAGGTGGCAACTGGCAGGATACATCTGTTGTAGATTTTACTTTTCAATTATAAAGGAACGTTTTTATTTTTAAGAATGTTTGCTTTTGTAAGGAGGCCTACGCCAATTAAGTTCTGCGTTTGATTTTAGCAGTTTTTGTTGGTGGTTGAAATATTACAACTTGACATGTGACTTAAACTTGATCAATAGAGACACAGGAAGATCTGGATCATTACGAGTGGATTTGTTAAGCGCTACGCTATAAATCATTATTTTGCAATAAACCGTTACTATTTGATTTGTTATTTCTAATTATCATTGGTAGAATATATTTAGTTTAACTTTTGAAGTTGTTGTTTTATTCTCGCTCTTACAATATATTGCACTATTTTTGCTATTATTGAGTTTTATACTGTCACTACTTGCGGACTGTTGCTTATGATTTTTATTTTCTTAGTTTTGTTTTTAGGTTCATTTTTAATTTGCTGGGTCATGTGTTTAGTTTTTTCATCATAGTTTTGAGTTATTGGATGTTAGTACTATTATCTTTTTCTTTAAGTGCCGTCTCCGTTTCAAAGGTTGGCAATCATTACGGTAATTTTTACTTTTTTGACTGTACTATAATGTACTATCTTAAATGGTTAAGGTATACTCTGTTTAATTGTTTGAAACCCTTTTTCTTCTATAGCAACGGTCAACAGTTTTGTGGAAATCTGATTTCTTTGCTTTGCCCCTTTCTTGAGATTTATTTTTTCCGTTAGGAAGTCAGTATTTATTTTTACAAGGATAGTGGCCTTTTTGTAGATGTTTACTACTAGCGCAGTATATATCAAATCTATTCTTGCATTGTCCAGTGCCATCAAAAAGGCCTCACACCTTTGGACGCAAAATAGTGGTCTAAATGCTATGTGTATGGAGATGTTATATTGAGATGTTGTATTTTGTTGTCTTTTGTATGAGCATTTGAATTGTTTGCAGCTGGCCTGACGTGCCAAAACTTTTTTGGAATTTCGCCTATTCCACTGGCTAGTAAGAATTCAGTTTTGTTGTAAATCAGTAATAATTTGCACCTACTTTTTTTGTATTTTTTCTCCAAACATAGCTTTGTTTTTTAATATTCAAAGAGCTTTTAATAATATGCTTCTTTCTATTTTTAACATGTTTAATGTTATTTGGTCCACTCATGATGTCTTCTGGTTCTTTATTTGTTTAATACAAACAAACAGCTTGCATAATTTTAGATGTTATATTTGACAGTTCTTCTGAGCTTACGTTTGTATTCTTTAAATTTTATCAACGATATCTGTTTTGTTGGTAAGAACATTGCAAGATCTTTTATTAAAACAATATCTTGTGTTCTGTTGGATGGAACTTTGATAAATGCTTTTGATGATTTGATAAATTTTATAGTATCTAATATCTTCATTTTTTGAATGTTATTTGTTATGATTTTTGCAATATCATCTATGTTTTTTTTGTCTTTTTAGTAGATTTTTTTTTTTAATTTTGTTTTTGCAAATTTGTTTAATTGGTAAAACTCACCAGTAAGTAAATCTAGGCATAATTGCAACAATAGAAAGTTTGAAAAAATTTACAAAAGAGGTAAAGAATGCATATACTCAGTGGAATCAAATGTTTTGTATTCTGAAGAACACGCATGGGAAAGCAATGCTTCAACAAAAGAGATAAAACGTAATAAACAATGGGAAAGGTATATAGGTAAACTATTCGAGGATAATTGAGATCAAGCCCTTGGAAAATTACAAAATATCCGGTAAAATTCTAGACAATGACATCATAACCATTACATAAATAATTAAAAATCTATAACACTGAACAGATCAGAAAAGTTTTTCTGAAATTTACCTTAATACCCATTTTTAAGAAAACTAACATTAAATTTTGTGAGAGTGTCAATTAATGAGTTTTATGTTCTACGTTCTAAAGATATTATTTGAAATAACGAGCAAAGATTAATTTAGATTCAGAGGCACCAGAAAGGCACTATTCTGTATGCAGACTCACCTACATTGTTGCTGGTAAGTGAGAAGACCGATATACATATGCTTTATTGATTATGAGAAGTTTTTCAAAAAAGTGAAGCATAGTAAGATTGTCAAAACTATAAAAATTATGGTTTAGATGACAAAAATGTAAGACTGTTAGCCAAGCTATATTGCAACCAATTTGCAACCATTATTGTCAATAACAAAGAGTCTGGAGAAATCTCCATCCAAAGAGATGTTAGACAAAGATGTGTCTTATTTATTCGTCTTCTTCAACGTCTACACCAAAAATATCTTTAGAATGGCAATGTGAGATAAATTGGTAGAGAAAGTGTCAAAAACATCAGATTTGCAGATAACACTGAAATTATAGTATATACCATACCAATAATCAATTGAAGAACTGCAACACATGCTCAACAATGTTATCGAATAAAGCAACTAATGGAGCCTCACGATAAACGATATGAAAACCAAGTTAATGGTTGTAAGGTGGTTGTCAAACTGATAGTACTAACCCTTGGTGGCAAAAGATTAGAAAATATTTAGGTAGTTGGATAAATTAACAATAGACCCGGAAGAAGAAATTCAGTGCAAGATAAAAGAACTAGAATAACATTTATTAAACTAAAACCACAACTTTCAAATAACCATTTAAACAAAAGTATAAAGGAAAGGTTTACTAAATGCTATGTATATTTGCAAAACCTGAGCGTTAAATGTTTTCAGTTGTGACTATGAAGAAAGATACTCAAAATACCATGAACCGAAAGAGTAAGAAATGATGAAGTACTTATGAAAATTAGATACGAAAAAGCTGTTATGCCTACAATCAAAAGGAAAAAACTGTAATACTTAGAGAATATTATCAATAGAAAGATAAGAAGCAAAAAAAAATTTAGGATCAAAGAAATGATGAACAATGGTGTTTAAAAATTAAAAACTGCACTTAAAGAAGAAGAAGCCAGTGTTTGCCGCTTCTTGTTGTTGTGCTAAACAATCAAAAGTTTAACCGCAAAAAATAAGAAACCGGTCATTAAATCAAACATACATTGTGGAACAATCTTCCAGTACATATTGAAAAAAAAAAATAAAATCTAGCTGACTGAAGCAAAGACTGCGCTCTTAGCAACATCCAAAATAAATTGTTATAAGTATAGCTAATGTTTTGTTTTGATACCACAGTCTTTTGCAATTCTGTTGTTATTTGTGTGTTTGTTCAGTTCACTTTACTTCAAGTTTCTTGTTTTTGAAACTTTTTAATCTTTGATGTCATTTGTTTTAAATTTAATTTATTTATTTATTTCATTCTTATTGATTAGTTTGTATTGTTAAATAACTCAAAACACCGGCCTTAAAGGCAACTCTGGATATAATATTAGTTTATTTTATGTTATTATGCTTTACATGTTTTATGCCATCTTTACTGTTATATTAGGTTTAAGTTTTTAAAAATTGAATTGTGATGGCCGTTACTATGTGATCGATCATTATAAAATAAATGTAACACATTTACTATGTATCACCGTCCGAAGATGGCTTTGTAAAGACTGAAACTAGTTACGGTTTTTTTAATATATTCGTAAAATAGTACATAGTAAATGTGTTTTATTAAATTAGTATACGTTTTTGTTTATTAATTAGTTATTACAATCTTGATGTTACGTTTATTTATTTATTTATTGTATACGAGATCAGAACCATTTACAAAGAAAATTATTGCTTTATTACCTGTTGTCTTACTTGAAAAATAAAGAATGAGTTATCATTCCTTGCAGTTGACGCTTCATAAAATAAGATCAACATTATTAGTTAATATCTTACATATTCCAATTAAAAACTAAAAAATAGTTTTCACATTTAATGAGCATACTAGTATTTGCTAGTAGTTTGCTAAAAAAATAGTTTAGTTTAACTGAATTGGCAATTTATAAATGCTAGACTAAATGTTTTATTAGATGAAAATATAATTCGTATATTTTCCATCATACAAAGCTCGAAGCGGTAGCTTTGTTCCGTCACTTGGGAGATGAGATGAGGTAAAATTGTGATTATTATAAAAGCTGAAGTTAATTCATCTAAATCCTGTTCAGCATACGTCCGGATGAACTAAAAGCCCATTGTTTGTACAGAGCCTTGGTATTAAATAGCTCACAAGTTTCCTATATGCTTGTTGACAACAGGTTTAGTCATTAGCTCCAATGTTCATTTGTTAATATTACAAAGCGATTAAGAGTTTAATTAGAAAACGTAAGACTGGCATAATGAAAATTTAAAATTTTAATTACAACTTGTCGCAATGAAAAATACATAACGAGGTTAACGTGTTTACCAATAGCTGATTGATTCGTAATCCCATCAATGATTAGATAATGTAGGGTAACAAGTTATAGATGCTCATCTCTACTGGGACCAGCGGCATGTTTATAGTAGATTAGCGGTGAAGATTTAGTACCGATGTATCCGCTGTGTGCCATTTTAGATTTAGATTACAGTGTGCGGTTCATGCTGATGCTGATGGCAAACATCAATATGCATTTGTGAGTGTCAAAATATCGACTGCCGCATACATAATTATTGTGAGTTTATTGGTAGTTATATATGTGACATTCCATCGAACTGTTTATAACACAAATTACAATTTCAACTGGTTTACCGAATGAGTTTATTACTGAGTTAATGTTATGAATTTAATATCAACTATATTACATTACGCAAACTTATTATACAGCATAAAATAGTTTTCAACTAATATTAGTATTGTTAATTGTTAATAAAATATTATAATATAATCTATCAAATGTAAATTAATAATCTTTGCATGTCTCTTAAATATTTTTAATATTGGACGTGACGAGGCTTCGTGCAATCGCTATCAAAACAGTTTTCAAGCGCGTTTTAAGCCCAAACTTTTCAGTTGTTTACATGATGAGTTTTCAAACCAATTTAAAACAAGTTTCCATGTTTCGTGTTAAAATTATTTATGGGCGCGAAAACATTTAACTATTTAACGATGAAAAATGCAATTTCAATCAGTCGTTTGGAAAGATTTTTTAAACAAGTTTGACATGTTTAATTAACACAATTTAAATTAAAATCACTAAATGTTTTATTTCAAAATTGTTACATAAATAAATCAATTATAGGTTTACAACATAATTGAGATAAAATAAGATAAAAGCATAATGAAGATGTGTTATATAATAAATGTTGACATTGTAATGATATATTGTTTTGTTAAATTACAAATTGCACTGTTATCTTAGTATTTGTTTTTTTTTAATGTTTAATGGGAGTACAATATTATAAGCTACTATTCTAAGATGCAACAACTTACTATTAAAGTCAGCCAGTCTACAAAAAGCTGATTATCTAATCAAAGTAATAGAAACTATGTCGGAGAAATATTAAATTACTTATTCAGTAATCTTAAGTTGCATTATCGGTGGTTTTGTATTTTTTTTTTATTTTTTGTTAACTGCATTACCACCATATAAGAAAGATGTTAATATCTTTGCTTGAAAGTTGATGCCTAGCAAGTTTTGAGAATTTGATTGAGAAACCTGACATTGTAGCAACCGAATTTTGTTACACACAACATATGTAGTGGCAGTTTAAATTATCTTATTCTTAAAGTACCATTTTCATTTACTCGAACTTGGAAATAATTTTGGCAAATTTTCCACGTTTTTGAGATATACGGGATTTAGTGTGGGCGTCTAAACGAATATTTTTTCTATCTATTTTCCTTTTTTTTTCAATTTTTTTATGTATTATAAGTTTTAGAAAGTCATATTTGCTGTTGTGCAACAGATGTTCTAAGTATGAGGTTATTTTGTTGACAATTTTCAACAGTTTCTTTTTATGATGTGCTTTTTTTAGGATTTCTTGGTTTGTTGTGTGTGCGGTCAATGGTATCCTCAGTAGTCTGCATAAGATCCACATCTTAAATCCTTTAAGCTTGTTCATTGTAGGTTTTCTTTGCATCCGTATAGTATTACAGAGTAGATATTGTATGTTAGGAAACAATGTTTAAATTTTAGATTGATGGTGGTATTAGTCAGGAACTGCTTCATACATTTAAATGTGGTTTTAGCTTGTTCTATTCTGGTTCTAACTTCAAAATTTAGATGTAAATTGTGATTTAGCCATACTCCTTGAAGTTTTTGACCACTTAATGTTGTGCTCATAAATTTTAACATCTATTTTAAGTCCGTATTGATCCTCTATTTTAATCTTCTTTAACAGGCGTCGGAGTGATTTTGAATAATCATTAATAATGATAGTATCATCGGAGTATCGAAAATTATATATTTATTTTCCGTTGATTTTAATACCGTTCCAGTTATTCTTTGTTTGCACCAGCTCCATAAAAATGCGCTCCGAATACAACAATGGTGATAGTATGCATCCTTACCGTTGGATTTCTGCTATATCTGTTAATATATTGGCATACTTCACTTTTTTAAATAATTTTGATAATGTTTTTGTCAAGCCCTATATCTTCTAAGATTTTTATTATTACGTTATGTTTTAAGCGTCAAAAGTCTTTCTTATAATATATGAAACACGCAATTTTATTTTTCTGCTAGTCTTTGCATTTTTGAAAGATGCTAAACAAGGACTTCTCTAGTTCCCAACCATCTCGAAATACAAACTGTGATTTTTTTAGGTTTTTTTTTTTTTCTATTTTTTTTTTGTATATTCTTGCATGTATAACTTTTAATAAATAGTTTAAAGTATTTGGCTTATCAAGTTTATTAACCTACGTTTGTTGCATTTCTTTGTATATGTTTTCTTTGGGATAAGTATAAATAATATTTTTTATTCTTAGCCAGTCTTTGGGACAACAATCATTTAGAAATACCTTATATATATATATATATATATATATAAAATATAAAAATAAAAAAGGAACGCTAAGAAACTTTGTAACAAAAATATAAAGAAAGGAAATTGAGGGGTTTAACAACCAAAGAATATAGAAAAACAAGCAATGGAAACACACACAAAATAATAGCCACAATAGAGAAAGGAAAAAGACGAAAGAAACAAATGGAAACAAAAAAGAAGGAATGACAAAACAATTATGCATACCAAGAAATAAAAAAATATATATAGAAAAAAAAGAACATTTATAGAAACTACGACACTAAACAAAAAAGGAGAAAAGAAATGCTAAAGACACGCAGAATAACAGAAATAATAAGGCAAATACCAAATAGTAGATAAACTATCTTGGCAACAAAAGGACACAAAGAAGTAATCTAAGGTGCAGATACAAGGATATTACAAGAAGCAATACTAAAACAACTAATGGAACTGCATAAACTTATTAATAAAAGAGAAAAGATACGATGAAAAAGAAGTAAACAAATAAAAAGTAAACGAAGACCTTAGAAAACTTAGAACACATCTGAGGACGAACCAAATAATTAGAATAAATAGCACATGGACAGAATTAAAACACGTTTTACGCAGAAAAGAAAACCGGAAGGTTTGCTATGCGTAAGTCATTCTAAAGGGCCACTAAGTGAGGCCATAACTGCATTAAAAAAATAACATCTTACTCACTCACTTAAGTATTTATCACATTTCAACGTAGTGTTTTGATTTTTATGGAATTTTTCTTTAATTACGTCATAGGTATCATTATGGCGGGGCTACACTAAAGCATCTTTGCCGGGCGGCCTGTGTCGCAGAAGAAACTCCCGATTGTAAAATAAAAGCTTAAAAAAATGTAGATATTATTGTAAAATTAAACTAAAAAAAAAATATTTAATAATTTAACTTTACAATAATAAACCTAATTTATGGAACGCTTGTGTTTTATTTTTACTTTAGTTAATCTTGCTTTTCTGCTAAATAACTTTACAAGAAATTGTCTGTGTGTGATTAACGACAATATTTAACCCGCATCAGTGTAGTTCAAAAACACGCGCGGTTTGAGTTTCCGTGCTGAGCCCAGCGGCTTAAGGCCATGCCGCATGTGCCGCCCGGTTTTTTCGCTTTAGTGTAGCCCCGCCATTATGCCTAGCGTTTACAACTTTCGATGTGAACCAAGATACATTGTTTAAACTTTTAGTTTTCCTCTTAGTTGGGTCGGGTCATCTTTCTTGTGTTTCTTGAGTGAACATTTTCTTAGGTTAGATTTTTTTTTCTTGTTCTACTTCTATCGGAAATTTAAACTTATCCATGCTATCTTCACTCTGTTCATTGCTGTTCTAAATAGTTTTGTTGTACTGCATCCGCACGAAATTTTGCATCTTCTTACATTGTGTTTTCTTTTTATTTTCATATCCATAATGATCTGGAGAGTTGTGTGTTTTAGTCTCTTAGCTACATGTATTTTAATTTACTGGTTTTAATACTAGAAAGAACTTCACATTATTTTTCCATCCTTCTTAGCACTTCGATGTTTGTCACATAATCAGATTATGGCTTTTTTTTGTCTTGTCTTTATTATCTACATATTTGCATATTTTTTGTGCTGCTTGTGAGTTTTGAATAATTGATCATTTCGATGATATTTTTGTTGTAATGTTGTATCATCTTTATTTCTACTTAAGGCTGTTTTAGTGTGTTCAAACTTTTGATAAAGATTTTTGTCAAAAGAACTGTAAGTTAGTGCGCATTAAGTATCAAAATTATTTACACTAGTTTGCAAAATTGTCATGAAACGTTTATTATCAGAGAAACGCTTGCAATTTGTCAAAATTTAATATTAAAACCAGTATATTGTGCGCTAAGCTTAAAGAAATTTTTATGATTTATTTATTTATCGACAAAATGAAGACAACAAACTAAGCGTTTCTAAAAAAATATTGCAGTTGTTGCTAGAAGTTTGAATAAAAAGTCAAGTTTGTTAATTTGTCATTATTTACAGATAGATATGCTTTCTCATTTGCCTATGTGAACAAATTTGCGGAAAGATTTTGATGTTATGCTTTATAAGATTTAGCTTGTTTAATCTGCAGGACCATCGTCGTAGAAATTAACCGTAACATTTTGTTTGGCGACAAAATTTAATTTTGGATACGTAGTTCATTAACAAAATTGCTGCTGTTAGAAGTAAAATAATTCTCAAATGGTCCAACAATTTAGGTTGCATCTAATAAAAATGCGTATGGTGCAGATTTTATACCGATAGCATTCTTTAAAAATCAGGATGGAGAACGCATTACTGTTAATGGATTGTTACAGAGTAATACTCAATAATTATTTACATACAAGTTGTGTTTCTAACAGGACGGCGTCACATGTTATTATTGAGTGAAAAATTTGTTGATAAACTAATTTTAAACTTAATTTGAAGAACAAATCTATGAACTAACCATTTAAATTGTGTGATTTAAAACCTTTACATTATTTTCTGTAGCGTTATGTTAAATTTTTTTTTTAATTTTGATATGTAAAGTGTCGCTTTTCTTAATTGACATAAGTTTGAAAACGTTAATTTTTTCATAACTAGTTACAAAAAAAAAAAATTTCGTAAGTAGATATGAAGCTCTTTTTGCTTGTCCCGCAGAAATCCCGCCTCGTTCTCAAAATGAGTCATTTGCTGGATTCCAAACTAATTGTTTCAAAATTTTCAACTTACTTATGGTTTCTCGGAAGTTTGTTGTGTTAACAGGATGGAGCTTAACCAATTTTGTAAAAGCATCTATGATGGCAAAGATATAATTGTAAAATTCTTGGTTGTTGATCTTAGTGAACTTAGATGATCTAATACTCTTTTTAAATGCATTTTTTTATACTTGCTTGGTATTATAAAATTATTATTATTTAGAATTAACGTTATTAATTTTTTTTTCTTCTCAGCTTCTAGTTGTCTACTGCTAAATGTAGGCTTTTCTTAACTCCTTCCGTTTTTTCTCTTACGATTTGGTTTTATGTTGGTTCTGTTATTTTTTGACAATGTCAAGCCATCTTTTCTGCGGTTGCCTCTACATCTTTAGCGGTGCTTTAAATTGTGTATCCACTTGTCCTTTGGTGTTCTTGCTACATGCCTTTTCTACATGCTTTTGCCACATGCCCTACCTAGCTTCACTTTAATTTGAGAATTTTTTTCTAAATAATAATTTAGATTTTCTTTACATCTCTCCGTTGATAACCTTATTTTTTAGGTCTACGCCCAACATAGTGCGATTCATTACCCGTTGGCAGACTCGAAATTTGTTTATGAGGACGGGGTTGAGTTTGCAAAACGCTTATGCGGTTTGCCTTCCCTAGTTTTATATTGTGATAAAAATTTACGTATTTAATAATTAATTAAATTTCTAAATATATAATCAATATACTTCTAAAATTTATTGCGTGCGTTGCACAATCTAAACGGTATTTTAACAAATTAAAGACCATAGCGACCGCTACCTTGATTTATTTACTAGTACATTTAGAAAAAGATTAAACTACATATGATATGTCGAAGTTTTTTTTGTAAAATTGTATATTTGAATGCATTTTGTTGCTATGCTAGAAAAACGCATTTATTTCTATATTTGATGGGTTTTTTCGGCTATTTCTTAACTATTATTTGACTAAAAGATTTTGACATATCATAGTTTAATCTTTTCTTAATGTACTGGTAAAAAATAAATCAAATATCAAATTATTTGTAGAAGCAGCGATGAAGCCAAAGTTGCCGTTTTTGTTAAAATACTACAAACCAAGATATCGGTCGGTATGCTCTTAATGCGTAACAAACACAGTGTACTTTTTGCATATTTTAACTGCAGTTTTATGGAAAAATTGGTTTTCAAATCTTATCTCAATCAAAGGTAAAGGAATTTTTGATTATTGATTGTTGTCAAATTTATTCAAATTTTAAATCTATTTTTCTACTTCATTCACAAAGATTTTTTCTTATAATAATTTTTATTTTTATTTTGAATTTTTTATTCTTCTTTGATACATAACATCTGAACAGTTTTTTCTGTTTTTATTTTATATTTTTTCCAATTTCCGGTTATCTGATATAGCAATGCTGATCAAACATAATTTGATTTTTTTTTCAATTATTTTGATTGCATTTTTTATTATATCTGCTTTTTCTAGCAACCCGATACTAATGATTTTGTTCATTATTCATTGTTTGGAACTACGTGGATGTTTGTATAATAACAATCTTTATTTATTTTAAACGGTTAAAAATTCAATAGTTTTTGTACTTTAGATTCCAAATCCGTTCAATAACAAACTTAAACCACGCAGTGCTTGCGTGCCAATTGTTTTGTGTATTTGTTCAATTAGAACATTCACTTGACTTCCAGGGTCTATGAGTACATTTATATTGACGTTGTTTAAGCAATACGTCTTGTACTTTTTCTTTTTCTTCTTATTTTTTATTCATTTCTAGACATAGGTCTTTTTTAAGATCTTGTCTTTTTGTTTTGCGTCGTCTGAGACCAATTTTTTTTGCAATCTGCTTAATATCATCTAGTTACTTTTTTTTTAGTTTTTTTAGACTTATCTTAGTCTCTCTTGGTATCCATGTTGTTATTTTTGGTGTTTATTTTTTCTTTGGTTGCTTCTTGACATGTTCGACCTTTGCCACTTTTGCTACGCGTTTTATAACGTCTGTGACTCTTATTCTTCTTCGGATTTTTTTTATTTGTTAGCCTGTCTTTACGCCAAACCTCAGCATTCTTTTTTTATTGCTCTTTGTTTAACTTTTACTCTTTGGACATTTTTTTTTATAAGTGTTTTTGTTGTAGGTAGAATGCATGTTTTGTATATTGTTCTTTTAAATTAATTAGCATAGTTTGATTTTGTATTGTTTACTTTTACTTCTACTTCAATGTTACTTATAATTTTGGTCTTGTTCAGGTTTATTTAATATAATAATAATACGTTTATTTCTTGCCTTTCGGCCTTGAAAATTACATTTACAAATACATTTACAACTTCCCAAAATAATAAAACTTAATCCTTATAAAATTAACACAATTAAGAATATTTTCTTCTCTGTTCGTCTATTTCTTTTCTTCGTTTTTTAACTGCCCTCATCCATTCTACCCCTCTTCCGTCCCCTTTCAATATCTCATTTTTTCCCATCTGTTCTTCTCTCATTTCGTTACACTCTTTTAACATATGTTCTATAGTTTCCTTAGTCTCTCCGCACATTCTGCACATTTTCAAATCCTCCTCCATCCAAAATCTTGTCACTTGCTCTTTATTACCACATCTGAATCTTGCAATCATCTTTTCGTCATCTTTACTATATCTTTCGCTCTCTAAGTACATTGGCAATTCATTTTCTATAATATGTTCATAGTTTACGTTGTACCTAGACTCTTTTACTCGTATTCTCCTTTCTTGCCTTTGTATATCTCTATCTCTTTCCATAATTTCGTACCATGTCTCTCTCCCAGATTCTCTCATTCTTTCAATCGCATATCCATTTCTATTGTAATAATTTTCCCTAATCTCCCCTAGCTTTTCATTTCTTGCTCTCATTTTCTCTTTCATGCATTCTTGTAATATTTTGCATTCATGTGTCTGTCTCATTCTTTCTTCATACTTCATTGCTCTTTTTCCTGCTTCTACTCTTAACTTATCTTTTTTGACTTCCTCCAGCACAATATATGCTGGAGTTTCTCTATTTAAACCTAGCACCCATCTCCAATATTTTACATGTATTGCTTCTAATTTTTCTTGTTCCTTCCATCCCCATATTTCTGACCCATACAATATTATACTCCTAACTAAACTATCAAACATAAGCCCTTTTATTCTCATACATTCAAATTTTCTTTCAATTATTCCCCAAACTTGTCCCACTACTTTATTTGCTTTTCGAGCAATCTCTTTAATGTGCTCGCTCTCGGTGTTACTCGTACAAAAAACATATCCCAAATATTTAAGAGATTTTACTTCCGTAATACCTTGCCCATTCCATTTCCAGTCCTCTACTTTTTTTCTCCCACCCCCTTTTTTAAACACCATAATTTTTGTTTTTTCTACGTTAACTTCTAAGCTTTTTTTTCTAAAATATTTTTCTAAACTTTTCATCATCTCTTTCATTTCTTTCGCTTCTTTTGCTAGTATTACCATGTCGTCTGCGTATGCTAGCGACCACACTTTTTCTCTACCAACTATTACCCCTCCTGCTTGAGCCAACCTCATTTTTTTTTCTACATCTGCTATGTAGATTGCAAATAAAGTAGGACTCAATGGACAGCCCTGTCTTTCTCCTTTTGTTGTCCAAAATCTTTCACTCATTTTTCCGTTAACACATACCCTACTTGCTCAGGTCTTGTTCAGGTTTATTTAAAGTCCTGCTTGCATTATTCAGTTCTTGTAGCTTCTCTTTCAGTTATTCAACATCACTATCATAATAATATTTACCCCAAAACATGAATAGCTAAGATAAAATCCATTTATTTGATACATTGACAATACAATTATTTGAGTTCACCAATAAGCGATGCCGTACCACCAAGGTACACTGATGAGGATTTGTGAAAACCGAAATAATTGTTTGTATTTAATAGGTCTCTTTGGAGTAGTATTTTTGAGTAATTGATTTTTTTTTTTTCATTTTATTGACTGTACTCGTGCAGTTACGTTCAGATTTGGTTGCCAGTCGATTGTATTTGGTTCATTGGATGATGCTAGGTGGAGCTACAGTCACGTTGCACCACTATTGGTTTTTTTCTCTATTATCTTATTTAAAAGTGACTCTAGGTGGTTTACATCAGACGGCTTTTTGCCTTTGCACTAAAAACTTTTGGGGTAAAATTTGTTATATGTGAATTTTGTTTTTCTCTGCTTCGAACGGAAATCTATCTAATTATTGCACCCATAACAAGGTAAAGTTTTACATCTTTTTGGAGCAATAGTTGGTTTATTTTTTGTTTACTTATTGTTGGCAACTTTTCTTTAATTTACTTTGTATTGTACATTTTTTTGCCAGCGTTGTCTAACGTTTTATCTATCGTATATAGTATAGCCACTTCTACTTCATGTTACTTTGACTGTCAGTTTCTTCTATTGTTTTTAAATATTTTTTGATTGTTTTTTTATGTCTTTGCATCACCATCAACCGTTTGTTGCACTATTAACGTTGCTCTGGGGTTCTTTCTTTAGTAATTTCTTTAACATCAAGTTTATGATATTTGTTTTAGACTGAACCAGCCAAACTTTTTTTTTAGTCTGTAATCTATTTTGTTATTAGGTAACCATCTTTTCTGTTGAACTTTTTTATACGTCTCTAAATTAATAATAAGTTTTATTTTGTTTTGTCACTTTTCATTTTAGTTGTTTTTGTCTTTGTCTGTGATATTTACTGTTTCACCAATGTGACACAAATACGATAGTATTTTACTTTTGTACTAAATCTTTGGTTCCATCATAACTTATGTTTAATATAATGAAAGCCGTGACTAAGTCGGATAGTTTTAGATTCGATTATGTGTCTTCTAGTTTTACATCGTACTATTTTGAACTTTCTACAAAATCAAGCCTTTAATTTTTAATAATTTACTTCTGTTTAATTATAATTGTTTAGTACTAGTTATTATTTTATATAATGCTTTTAACGTTTTTGCGTTATTTACATTAAGGTTCTTTTGCACTGATGGAATATCAATACCAGGCCCCAGGATTTCTTACGGATGGATGACGGTACTGCAGGAATGTTATATTTATATGAAAACTATTTTTTAACAATTTTGTAAATATATATATAAAAAAAAAAAAGATGTTCATTCTGTAAAAAAAAAAAAAACTTAGTTTTATCATATTGTGATTAAAGTTTGACAAGTTTTTTAAATATAATTTTCTGCGTCAATCCCAGTTAATGACCCTATTTATGGAATATTGTTTGTTACATACTACTCACGTTAATACCTGTGGCTGAAGCAAGGCAAAATCCAGTGACGCAAGGTTTACAGTTTTCTACATATCTATAAAAGTTTATATCGTAGATATTTAAGATTAGAATTGTAAATACACTCTACTATCTACTGACAATTTAATATGGTTTTATTTTCTAAGTAGATATAATACATACAAATACATCGCAAAAAGAAGTTAGAAGTATGTGTATGCAAAGAATGAAATATTGTCTAAGGAGGCAAAGATGGCAATTCATAGTGCATTGACATTTATATTTTGCATACCCCTAAAGAAAACAACGGCTTGACTAGATATGTATACCTCTTACAATCTATTCTAAGGTTGTTTTAATAAAAATCCATTTTTTTTAAATATTTTTTTTAGATAAGTACAATTTGTTAGCAGATCTTACTGGTATAAATTTTTGTTTTAAAAGATCTTGATGATGTCCCTTTTCATAAAACCAAGACTACTTTTGATACCACTAAGATTGAATCTGATTAAAAGTTTTTGCTCAATTTTTGACCAACTATTGGATTAAGTAAAACTGTCATTTTTGATAGAATAAATGGTGAAATGTTTTCCAGTTCTGGTGTACATCAACAGTTTAATTAATTTTGTTAACGTAATAGAATTCTTATTTATACCTAAATCCTGCATATTTTACTCTAATATTCCAAGTTAAATCAGAATAAGAGTATTTATTATCTAAAACCGCAATAAATCACTCCTTCCTGGATCACACAATAAACTGTGCCCTTCATAATTCACGTTCCAATTAACATTTCAGCATTGTACAGAAAGAGATTTAATGCTGAAAAGTCCTCACGAATGGGAGTACATTTAGTGTAATTAATTAAAACGCTACGCGCATATATTTTTAGTCAATCTGTTAGTGACTTGAGGCAAAACAACCGTAGAAGTGTGAAAATGTGAATAAAAAAAAAGGCCCGTACGTGTATGGAAAAAAATATACAACGGCGTTGTACGCACGTCCGTCTACCCTGTTTTGCCACCCCTTATCGTTCTTTTATTCGCGTGTATGTTTTTAATTATACTAGGCCTAAATTAATTAACTTCTTTGAACGCGTACGACCGTAAAACGAGTCGCATAATAGAATGAAAGATTGGCAGTATAAATCTTATATGTGACACCAGGAATATTTTTTTATTAAAGACCCTTCATAAGCATACACATATTTCAACTTTCTTTTTACATCTGGTTTTCTTTTTAATTTCAGGTATGCTGAAATACTAATTTATCATTTAGTAAAAATATTAATTATAATAATGTAAAAATTAATTAATTTAGAAAACATTAAATTCTTTGATATAAGATCACTTTATATAATTACTAAGAATGTAAAGTTTTATGTTGGATTGAAAAGTATAATCCCGTACATTTGTTTTAAAGTAAATAAATGATCCTTCTTACTCCAGAAGATTGCTTTGAAGAGTAGTTATTGATTTTTATGTTCCTGAGACTTTATTGACACTAGACGACTGTTCCATTTTATAAATTATTAGAGTTTCTTACCGATTGAACTTTTTATTCCACTTCCAGTGTTGATCAATTGTCAACAGTTTTATCATATCTACTTTATATATATATATATATCATATTTGTTAATATAATTATTCTTTTTATTATGTAAAAAAATATTTTATCATTTCCAAATATTGATTAATTACTGTTGAAAAATCGAATATTTTTCATAAATGCATAAAATTGGGCAAGCCAGGATTACTTGATGTTTTTGCTTTTTTAGTTTATAGTGTTTATTCTCCAGATTTGTATTTCAATCAAAAACATATTTTAGTTTGTGCATTAAATACATTTTTATGCAAGATCCTCATGAATTGAATGAAAATACTGACGTTATTTTTATTACCTGTTTAATTTATAAATATTTACATTTAATTTACATAATATATTATATAAATATAATATAAATGCAAAACCAACTAAAACATTCGACGTATGAATCGATTGATGTGAACGAATTTTAAAAGGAAATATTATTCCTGTAAAATGTATGACACAACAAACAGCAAGCGCATAAACAAAACAATTTTAAATTGATAAGAAATATTTGAGAATATAAACTTAAAAATATTCAAGCAAATAACAATATAAACAATTTGTGTGCACTCAGTACAAAAGTAATATAATATATTATTTATAGTAAATAAAAGTTTCCATTTTAATCATAAAATAAATTTACGAATTTACGAGTTAATTACCTCAGTTAATTATATCTTGTATTAATCTTTCATATCAATAGTTACAACTTGTAAAATTTAATTGATTTTGCAAACGCTAAAAAAACTAATTACCTATTGGCAGTCTACAAAAAGAAACGATTGAACTCCATCGCAGCTGCAACTTTTAATTAGCACTTGCAAACTACAAAGAAACATAATACCGGTTCATTATTCACGTATGTGACAACCAGTGGCCTGGAAGATTTATCATTAGTTGAATTCATCGAACCAATTGTATTTATACAATTTGAATAAAAATATTACACATTTCACATAGAAATTAATTTATTTTATATACCTAATTATGTAATTAATATCTATTACATATCAATTAATTAATTCGCATAGACACAAATTACAAAGGGAATAGCAGAACCTAATCTAACCTCGTTCATTATGATAATGATAAATACATACCACAAATTACACAAATATATTGATAGACTGTGTATGATATTCACATTGTAAATGGTTTGACGTGGATGCTTTTCCCTTTGGAGAACGTGCACTGAAGTTGACTTACAAGCAATTTACCGCGGCATTACAAAACTAACCCAATTAACCCCGATTGAAAGGTTGGTTAGAAAGAGGCGAACCTCAATACTTGGCAATATCAAATCTTTAAAGTTCCTAGCTGCCGGAATAATTTTAACAAAGTGAAATTACACGTCGTTACAAGATACCGCACGATCAGCAAGTTCGACAACGGCGGCTGCAAAATTGGTTTGTAACTAAAGTTCATAAATCGTTGGCTGAGTAATATAAATTACCTATTAATATTGCACTATAGCTAATCTAATCGATAAAAGAATTTATAATATAAACTTAGGTTATTAATTCTGTGGTAATTTTTTTCTACTACTTATAAAACAATCTTATTATACTATGGTTGACCTGACGTAGGATAAAAAGTAACATATTTCAAATATGTGTAATTATTTTTGATTACATGTAAATGTCATAGGAGAATTATAATTCAATTTTGTAAAAGTTTTAATTTGAATTATAAGCTTAAATTTAGTGTTCAACAACATTTTTATAAAAATTTGAAGAATATATTTAAATAAAAATTATTTTAGATATTTATTTATTTTACCTTACTTAAAAAAGGGTTCTATTATGACTGGCGTATTTTATGATTTTGTGAGAAATTTAATATCATTCTTAGTTCAGCGTAAAGTATGGCTAATTATCGATGGAACAACATGGAATTATAGCAATTTTTATTTAGAGTAACGAGGTTACCAGCATTGATTGAAAAAAAAAAATAAGGTCGAATGACTCTTGCAGTATGAAATATACTACGCAGCCAGTTTAAGTGAATTCTATGCTTATTTGCATATTTCTTGTTTACAAATCTATTAACTAGTATAAGTTGGTCCCATCAACCTCTTTCAAACCCGAAAAAATTAAAGAAGAAGCTAGAAGTGAGCTTTTTTGATGAAGGTACTTTTTTTAGAAGTTTCTGGATTATTTTTAAATTTTTTTCACGCCTAATTACTAAATCGGCGACACAACAAATGATTGTTTGGTGTTGGAAATGCCCAAAGTCTGAGATTGGTGACAAATTGACAAATTTTAATTGCCACCAGAATTCTGCGAGCCAACACGACGAGTTGATACTTGGACATTCAAGACTGCATTTTTTAAAGATGTTTTATTTGGAGTAAGGAGTTAGAAGATGGTTGGTTGGGATGCCTTATAGGCTGGAGCGGGATATGGTGTTTGCCACTTTATATTAGTAGTTGATTAACCGGTTGCTTATATGCGTACACTTTTTTGTTTTGCATAGCAAATCTAGTCAGTTTAGAATTGGAGTAAGCCGCGAGATTATTGAAATTCTTTTTGGCCAAAGCTTTGACGTGTGGGTGTACCGGGAGAATCTTGAGGTTGGTTTCATTTTTTTTTGTTTTGAACCAACCATAGAAATTTGAGAAGCATCTGCCATGATGTGTTTATCTGGATTTTATTCCGGAGCGACAAGACACTGTTCCGGCGCAGCAACAAAATTAAAAGTTGTACCCAGATACTTGGCAGCATTGGACCATGGAAACGTAATTTAAGATGACATTCTTATGTGGGGTGGTTTGTCGCCGAGTGAAAAGAATTGCTTTGCTGTTCTCTGGATTTACTTTGACTTGCCAGTCGTTTACAAGTCTTTAAGATTGATGGTAGTTTTTTAAGCTTATAATGACCACTTTAGGTGACTTGGAGGTATAGAGAGTGCTGTATCATCAGAATATTGAGCTCTTCAACTTTGTGCGTCTATCTTGAGCAAGCAGCAAGTAGCAGATGCGAGAGGGTGGAGCTTTCAAAAACTTCTGTCGTGATCCGCCGTGAGGTAGAAATGTAATTTACAAGTTTGATTACCAAACTTCTATGGTTTAAATATGTAGCAATCAGCATTATAAAACGCAGAGGAAAGTTTTGTCTGTGTAGTTTTAAGAGAAGGACCTTGTCAAGGGCCTTTTCTTTGTCTAAAACTTTTTGCCGTTGAGGCTGTTTAAAGTGAGTTTTTCCGTTCTCTAGAAAAGTGTCCAGTTTAGAGAATTGCTTTAGCAATGTTGGTGGGTGCTGTTATTGCTTTATGCAAGAATGGTTTTAAAGTTTTGTTTGATATTTTATTGGAACTAGGAGCAGACCGAGTTTTTAACAAATTGATAATTTTTCTGATTTGCCAAGGTCGAACGCATTTCAATGGTATGACATGGTCAGCGTCTTCCAGGAAGACTCTTTTGACGAGCTGAAAATCCGCATTACTCGGTCGTAAAGGCTCCCCCTTTGAAGTTTGAAGCTATCGGCAAATGCTTTGGCTTATTTCTCAATCGTATTTTGACTTTGTTCCGCAAGGCTTTGAAGACCATTCACATTGGATTGTCCTCCTTTGTGATAGATTCCAAAGTATTTTTTCTAGTTTTTGAGTAACTTTATAGCCTTTTTAATTTTGTTGTGGATTGAGTTTAAGATTTTGCAAATTTTGGGGTTGCGTTGCTTTTGCTATTAATATTCGGCGGCATTTTTTTATAGTACTGCACTTGCTACGAGCGTAGATGCCTCTTTTGTATATTTGAGGTGTACGACAATACTTCTGCACAAACATGCGGGACTTACAGTTTAACGTGGAATCCTAACCAGACTACTAGAGGGGTTTACGAAGCAGGTACTTTGCTGGTTTACAATTGCATTGACTGCATTGAAACATATTTGACAAATTAGATATTCCTGCTGGTGAGAGTCGAACTCAAATTGCCTGTTTATTGGATTAATAAAAAATTAATGCGACAATTCTTTTTTCGATTTTGAGGTTGCCAATGCTCTTTTCTAGTGATAGTGAGAAGGCAGTCCAATCCGTATACGGGTTACAAATTTTTCTTTTTTTCCCGGTTGATCCCCTTTCGTAGAGCTCTAATAGTACTGGGTTGTGGTCAAAGCTAAGGCTATTGATAGTTTTTATCTTGGTTTGAAAGTTGACGTCCTTGAACATTATTACGTCAAGAATGTCCCTTATGAGACCAGCAGAGCTGTAGAAAGTATGTTTATCCGGACTCAATAATTGTAAACTTTTTTGGTTAATATAGTCAAATAGATTCTTGGCATTGGTTGCCAAGCTATTTTATGCTGGGTGCTTCAGGAATATACGAGCTTGGTTGGGTTTGACTTTACCCATTTTTTTAAACAAACACGATTAAAGTGCCAAAATGCTTTAGCAGCTCTTTGCTTTCAACAGGGCTTACTCTTTTTGCTTCTTTGTGTTACTAAAAGGGACGAGCTGCTAAAACTTATTTTTGTTACAAAAAAATAACATTAACGCTAACTACTTTAGAAGTTAGGTCTGGTCAGTAACGTTACGACTACTCTGTAACTTCAAGAGCTATTGATTATTGTTTATCATGCCTATGGCAACAAATATTAACTTAATAATTTTCTATGTTTGGTAAAGAAATCTTTTTAATTCAAATACAATGGGAGTTTTTTGTTATCTACCTACGTCTAAACATAATATGCTATTGCCAAAATAAGATTATATCAAGTTATTAAAAATAATAATAATAATAATAATTTATAAGTGCCTACTACAAAAAGTATTACACAAGTCAGGTCACTTGGTTTAAATTAACAAATGGAATATACAATAAAAATATTTAAGTAAGTAAAATATGTTACAAAAATAAAAGTACAATAAAAATATAAAAAATACAGTAATGATACAATACAAAGTAAGACAAAACAAATAAATTTAATTAAAAGTATTGCCAACAAAATCATCAATTGAATAAAAAGCTCTTTTTATTAGATAGTCTTTCATATAGTTTAAGAAAGCTTTCTTAGGAAGATTTCTAACATGGTTTGGAATTAAGTTGTAAAATTTAATGCAGTGGTAATTAGATCCCATTTGTGATTTTGACAATCTTAGCTGGTTTGGATAAATACCAACTTTATTTCTAGTGTTATGAGAATGATTGTTTTCATAAAGTTGGAATTTATTGAAGTTGCATCGCATATATTTTATACATTCATATATATACAAACACGGAAATTTCATTAACTTAGGCCTGATATTACCCTGATGGCTCTTCTTTGTAGAGAGAACATCCTGTTACGAATAGAAGAATGTTCCCTTATCTATAAGCCGTACGTTAGATGTGATTGACAGAGAGCAATGTAGGCCGTTTTTAAGACAAAGACAGAAACAGTACCGCTTAAATTTCTTAATAAGAAAATATTGCTGCATAACTTCTTTGCTAGTGCATCTCCATGCATTGACCATTTCAAATCTGGATCAATATGCAGACCCAAAAACTTTGTATTGTTACTAGTTTCCTGATGATTTCGTAACGAATACGTAAGAGTGATGGATTTCTGAGGGTTTACAGTTAAATGATTACTGCAAAACTATCTCTCTGCTGTAGCAATAGCTGCATTATGTCCATTCTTATCTATATTGATGTCTTTATGCTTAAATGAGATGGTAGTATAATCCGCAAAAAAAAACAACATGTTCATCTTTAAAAAGTTGAGGAAGATCGTTGATATAGATAAGAAACAGCATTGGACCCAGAACTGAACCTTGTGGTACACCTGTAGTTAAAAAACCAAATTTCGAATGTGTTTCATTATGGTAAACACGCTGTTTCCTATTATGCAAATAGGACTACAACAAACGACAGCTTTCTGGCTTAATATTATACATATACTGCTTACGTGTTGTAGACATTCCTTTTCGAAATTCAAACTGGCTATCAGAAAATAAATGTTCTGATTAAAAAAAATCAACTAATTGATTCTTTAATAAAGTTTCAAAAATTTTGTAAACAATTGGTAGCAGACTGATAGATCTATAATTTGAAAGGTTATTAATGTTGTCCTTTTTGTAAATAGTTTTTACATCAGCTAGTTTTAAAGCGTCGGGAAACGTTTGACTATTAATACATTCATTGAACAGTTTAGTATGTAGAACTATTAAAAATGTGACACTTGCTGTATCATATTAGCAGTGATACCATAACAATCAAAACACTTACTTTTTTTCAGAAGTTTGATTGTGTCTCTCATTTTAATAAAAGTTGATTCACGAAAATTAAAATAGTTTGGTACATTTACATTGTTAACTTCACTACACATTAAAATAATAGGATCCACATTAGATTTAGATAGAGATCCTATTAAAGTAGACGGTATATTTAAAAAGAAATTATTAAAATTATTAGCGCTAATATCACAGGTTGTATCACAGTTTTTATTAATTGGATTAATGATTTTTCACATAGCTTTTTGAGAGTTGCAATGACTACTTACATACTTATTGTTAGCATTAAGCCGAGCATTTTTGATGGCTAAATTATATTTTGTTCTGTATGTTTTTTTAATTTGTTTTAACTGAGGATCATTTGATCTAAGACAAACTTCGTTCATAAATTTTAGGTTTTCACTCATTTCCTTTAACTCTTCGTTAAACCAAATTATTTTATTTTGTTTACAGCCATTGCTTGGTTGCAGTTTTTTATGTAGAAAAGCATTTAGAGCGTTGCTTAATAATATTTTCAAAAACAAATCTAATTTTACACTACAGTTTAGGTTTTCATTATCAAGAAATTGCCAATTGTTACATTTTATCTAAATTTATTTCCAATCACACACATTTGTCATTTAAAATCAGTTTAAAGAGGCAATAATGGTGCTTTACAACTTTACAACATATATGTAACTATAAATGTATCATATGCCTCATATATGATACATTTATAGTCACCGAAAATGTTAAAGATCTCTTGAAACTGGAAACTGGAAAATTTATCAACAAAGTTTAAGAAGTTAAACAATTAATTTGTGAGGAGAAGTTAACTGCTTTATCTCAACATGAAAAATTGTAACTGAGGATGAAACACAGGTACACTACTAGGATTCTTACATGAAACAAAAGTTTATGGAATGGGTTTATAAAATTTCTTCACCACCCATGAAGTCACAGACACACTTTTTTGCGCAAGAAGTGGTAATATGTATTAATTTTCAACTTGAAACTCAAACTTTAATTTATTATATTATGCAACTTCAAAAATTGTTGCAAATATTCTGCAATATGAAAAATTCTTTTTTTACTACACAATTAAAGACAAACAGACAGACAGCCATAAGCGCTTAGAAGTGGATAAATTCAGGGTACACAATCTTCTAAACTTTTGCTTTTGACTCATCACACTTATACCTATACTTTCTATGGATAAGATTTGTATGCAAAAGCTTAGAACGACTGTTATTTAAACATTTTATTACAAAAAAGACAAGTGGACAGGTTTTTATTCAGCAATATTTGGCACAAAAAAGTTTTTTCAATAACCTTCTAAAGCAGCCCACTAGTGCTTAAAACAAGGAGGTTTGATGGAAGAATAATATTTTACATTTTATTGCTTCTTTTGACAGAACACTACACTTACACGTTTAGAACGCTTGTCAAACAAACTTATTACCACGGAATGAGACAACGAAAAATGTCAAAATGGGCAAGTAAAGGCTTTTTGTCTCCTAAATCCTTTTGTACGTTCCATGAAAAAACTGGTAAGAAACTGGTCAGATAAGAAATAAGGAAGTATTGCCACCAAGCAAGAATCAAATATGTGCAAACGAAAGCATAACTTGTGGAACTATTTCTTAACAAATATACACTCACACATCTTGGACCTTTACTGTTCAATATCTTTATCAATGATGTGGTACACTGTTTTTCTAATGCGCGTTGTTTATTATTTGCGGACAATATAAAAATCTTTATGAAATTTCAGTCTTTGGATGATGCTGTACTACTTAATGAAGAAGTACAGATTTTTTCTAGTTGGTGTTAGACTAATAACTTACTACTTAATTTAAATAAATGCAAAGTGATGACATTTTCTAGACGTCAGTCTACGGTGATGTATGGTTACTTTCTCATGAATGTAATGTTGTTAAGAGTTAACACTATTTGTGATTTAGACATTACGTTTGATTCAAGCCTCATTTACACTACATATTAATACTGTTGTAGCTAAAGCATATCAACTTTTAGGATTTGTCAAGCGTAACTCTAAGGAGTTTTGTGACCATCGTACTCTATCTTTTACAACGCTCTAGTACGCCCCCATCTCGAGTATTGTTCAAATGTGTGGTCACCATACACCGCTGTCAGTAAAGGAAAAATTGAACAGATTCAAAAAAAGATAGTTTGTTTTTTGGCGTATAAATGCAACATTGCAGGCGGCTACACGGAACTGCTCTCTACATATAATATGACCAGTCTTGAAAAAAGACGTTATAATTTTGACGTGACGCTAGTTTTTAAAGAGCTTCGTGGGGTTATTGACTGTCCTGACTTGTCCTGGCTCAGCTCATAGATATTCATGTCCCAGCTCGAATTTTACGCAATGATTATTTATTTCATATACCGTTCAAACGCATTGATTATGCGGTGCACTTTGCATCTACACGTATTTTGCGGCATGCCAACGTAGTTAAAGTGGATTGTTTTAAAGATTCTTTTAACACCCTGCGACGTGCACTTGTCAACCATACGTGACCTTTTTTTTATATTTTGTAACTATTTAAATTTTATTCTTATTTTTAATATTAGTTATTTTATGTTTAATTTATGTTTTTTAAATTGTAAATATATATTTATTTTGTAATGAATTCCGTTGACAATCACTACAGAAAACCGCTGGGTAAATGGCTTTAATGAAAATAAAATAAACTATAAATAAAAGACATTTTACTGCAATTTTTTTTATAGAGCAAATTCTTTTTTACTTTCCAAATCTAATCTAATCTATTTTCTGTCTTTCTTTGGTAAAATAGCACTACTCTTGTCCAGTTTGTCATTATTTTGTTTGTGGGATATTACCCAACATGGTTATTTGACCAAACTGAAGTGAATTTGGCACTTTTTTCTTTTAAAACAAAACAAAAAACCAACTGTAATATAAAAATAGGTTTAGATACGTATAATGCAAGAGACTCTAACGTTCTTCTAGTAACGATAAGTTTTTATGAAATATTTCTTTTCATATATCTACAAAATATGACTCTACAGCATTTTTAAAGTTTTTTTTAATTAAAAAACGACGCTAATTTAATTGTTTTTCTTTGTGTTTTGATAAAAGGCAAAATTTATAGAAAACAAAGTCAAGACTGTAAGGTGGATATTGTAATTTTTTAAAGTTGCATTTATTGCACTTAGCAATTGTCGTATAGAGCAGAGTTTTTTGAACAAAACTGTGGTTTTTTTTTGTGTATAGCCGCTTGAAAATTTTTGATTGTGTCTTGATAGATTTCCTGTTCTTGTTGTCCCTTTTCCCTCTATAAGAGAAAAATACACTTGTTTAGCCACATCGTAACCTAATTGTTTAATGGTTCTTTTAATAGCGTAACAACCTGCTGATAATTTTGCAGTTACATAGTCTATTTGATCGCACCACCTAAGCTTATAATCTAATTTTAAACCAAGAAAGACAACCTGATTGGATTGAAGAATTTCATTATCTTCTATATTTAAAGGTGGCAAATCACTACTAAAAAATTGAATAAACTGTAAGTTAGCTGTACACTAATTACTTACGGATAATAAATTTTGTTCAATAGTAGTCGTTAAGCTAGCAATATTTTTACTAGACCATAAAATGTTAGTATCATCCGCAAAAACAGTAAATTTTCCGGATATTTTAATGTTTAATAAGTTGTTGATATACAGAAGAAAGAAAATAGGAGCTAAAATAGTTCCTTGTGGAACGACCCTAGAAATGTTTAAATTGCTGGATTAAGAAGATTTTAATTTGACAAACTGGCTTCTATTTGAAAGGTAGTTTCCAAACCATAGAGAGACAAGAGCCTCTACAACCATAATGTTTAAGTTTTTGTAGCTGTATTTTGTGATCCACGCAATCAAATGCTTTTGCCAAATCACAAAACACTGCCACAGCAACATTGCCATTGTTATGTTCCTTATAAACGTGATTAAGAAAGTTAAGTATTGCGTCAGAAGTATTTTTATTTTTATTAAATCCAAATTGATTACCAAAAGACTTTAGAGAGACTTTAATTATTTTTTCAATTATTTTACTAAAACAAGAAGTTAATGCAATTGGTCTGTAATGGTTACAAACATCTTTGTCACTTTTTTATATAGTGGAAAAACACAAGCTGTTTTTAATTTGGATGGAAAAAAACCTTCTTCAAAAAAGTATTTATTAGATTAGCAAATAAGCTAAGAACATTTTCTGGTAGTTCTTTTATCAAAAATATAGAAAAACCATCAAAATCTTTTGACTTTTTGTTTTTAAACGAATTACAAATTGATCTGATTTCATATGAATTAGTAGGAGTTAAAAATAGCGAATCTACTATTGTCGTTGTACTTTGCTTTAATAATAAAATGGGATCCGTGGTTGGTTCTAGAGATCGAACAATTTTATCTGTGGCAGATGTAAAATATTTGTTAAATTCATCAGGAGAAATAGTTGCTTTTATATTTGAATGTTTCCTATTATTTAGTTCGTTAATTATTTGCCATGTTTCTTTGGCTTGATTATTAGAATTTTCTATACAAGTTCTATAAAAAATAGATTTGGCTATTTTAATTACATTTCTATAAATTCTGCGATACTTATAAAAATAAATTAGAAACGATGCTGAAGTAGTAAACTTCTTTGCTAAGTTTAAAAATCGAATATTTTTAGCTGAAACTCTGATGCCAGTAGTTGTCCAATATTTGGAAACACTTGCCTTTTGTTTGATAGTTTTTAAAGGAATTGTACCACCCCCGCAAGAGTCACGTTGCTACCTTACGGTAGTTGCAGCTATGCTAGTCGGGTGGGTCGGGATTCTTCAAAGTCTTGGTCGGCGGGCTCCAATTGTTTTTATTATGTCCCGGTTATTGCCAGATAGACGGGCACACCCTAGGGTAAAACAATAAAATTCCTAGGATGGGTTAAGAGAATTAAAAAAGTAATACCCGAAACACAAGATTTATTACGACCACTGACTTAAAAACATTAAAACAAACAAGGTATTGGCTTTAAAATATAAAGTAAGAGTAACAGAAACTATCTATGTTCAAAATATAAAGTAACATAACACTACTACTCTACTCATTGACCGTTATATGTTTTCCCCATAAACACACAAATACTAAAGAAATTTACCAAAACCTATAAATTAGTTCCGGGAGATCCCGAACATAATTTATAACATACTGAATAACTCCATAAGCAAAATTGCTAAGTCCCATAAATTAGTTCTGGGATTTCTCCCGAACATAATTTATAATATAACAAACCAAATAGGGGAGTCGTTCGGTACACCTACCACGATTCGGACCCCCTTATTGAACTTGGAAGGTAAGGTCGGTTCAGTTCCACGATCAGACTTCCCCGAATGAACTTCTGCATCCGCTTATAAAGCAAAAGCAAATAAAGTGGGGAACATAAACCGTGCCTGATTGGCCCTTGGAAACACGTGGCTCACCCCACCAAAATAGCAGAATAGCCGCGAGCAGGTGTTCCAACTCACTAACAAAAACAGTGTTTACAACTGTAGGAAATAATAAAACTAAAATAGAAAACGGGATAATACTAAACTATTGCACACGCAATAATATTAATAATTGATTCATGCAACTACTGCACCGGAATTATTCGAAATAAAAGCAATCAGTTAATAGAATAAGAAATAACACGTGGTGCACTCTTGGTTGCCTATGTTAACTATCCACAAGCAAGCAATACTCGCAAACAAAACAACTTCACGGCACAGCTGTTGACCATGAAAAACTTGTGGAATGTTGTTGTGATTGTGCGTGCATAATAGTGAATCAATTAAATAATAATACAACATACTACAAAGTGAAACAACGGTGATTAATGTGAGTAGTGTGCATCAACCACGGACGTGGCTGAATAAAGCGGGTAAGTAAACACATTAATTAATACGGGCTTGCCGGACTCCTAACCCAACTCCAAAACAAAACATAGAACGGCAAAGAGTAGTTTAAGCGCTATTTAATCCTTAAAAATTAATATAAATAATTCTGCCATAAAGTAAATAATCCAACATCATTAATATAAATAAATAAGCAGAATCTAAATTCAAAATAAACAATAATAATAGTAAATAAAATGTACATCGCGAATGATCGCACTAACTCACAAATCGTCCCGCGGTAATGTCTTAGGGTTCCTGAAGAACTTAAGTGTCTCCGTGTCTGAGACACGCATACGGTAACGTCGCACTCGGGGTTTGGTGCCTCTCCGGTTGCGCTTCTTGGGACGAGCAGCTGGCGTTGGAGTTGGTGCCGGAGGTGGACGCGGACGAGTGACAAGCACGGCCCCCCTTTCTGCCAACCACGGATGCTCTAGTGCCGATGGGAGCGTATACATAGATTGTAGAAGCATCAACGGAGGTGCACTAGGACCTGGAATTGCTTCTAACCTGGTGATGGCGTCTGGCACGGCTTCTGAGGGACCTGGAGCAGCTTGGCTGACCACGCCACCCCTTGGGATGGGCGGCAGAGGACTGATCCAGTCAGAAGACGCCTTCGGAGAGCTGTTCGGTACTGTAGAGGCCAGCGATGGGGTTGGAGAAGGCCAGGTTTTTGGTGGCGTATACAAACCAAATAACATTGCCTTTCGGAGTCTCCATTGGGCTTGTAGCTCCGCTTCACGGCTTGGTGATGGTGGTAAGGATATCGGGGAGGCGTTGAGTTCAAGAACTTCCATGATGCAAATCTATACAGACTCAAAGGTAAGATATTTGCACACAACATTACCATACCCCAGGTTCCTTACACACACAAGACAGCACGGAAAAACATCACAAAGGTAGACACTAACGACTAGTAATTAACAACCGCTAACACACTTACTTACTTGAGAGACCAAATTGTCTCTTATTAAATAAACTTGTAGGGATAAGTATAAAAGGAAAGCAGCATCCTTCATGGCGAATCCTGAGGCAAATTAAGACTGGATAACGAAATAGTATTCACACACCTGTGAATTACATCAACTCCGGAGAGACTTGCATGGGATTAGATGCACTTGGACAGTCCCAACCAATCAACAATAAGTATCAGCCTAAAAAGGTAAGTATAAAACTGTTGTGGTTAATAAGTAAAAGTAGTCTTATTAAAAATCCCTAAAACAATAACGAAACTTTAATAACCAAGTTAATATCTCAATAATAACCCTATAAAATCTAACAACTAAAACTTAAGTAACAGTAGAGAGGCCTTAAAACTCAATTACTACCGTTACAGGAGCATCGCCGCTTGGGGCATGCTACACTACCCCCCTCCAAGGAAAGAAAATATGACGAAGGAGTATTTTCAAAACCCTGGGAGCACAAGGAAAAAAAAAAAAAAAAAAAAAAATAAAAAAATATTTTAGACTTAGAAACAGGACGTCTATGGCGATTCCGACTTAAAGAGGCCACAACTACATTCGCTCAACACACACTCACACAGACATCTATATATTGCGCATCACTACTACTCACCATTCGCACGTTGTGGTAACTCCGCTGGAATCGTCTGCATTCGGGAAAATGCCTCAACAATTGACACTGAACCCAGCACAGCAGGAATACCATTGACATCGTGAATATCTTAACTGCTATAACCTTTGGTAATAACTAAAATAACACATGCCTCTAACATAAATTTAAGCTGTATAAACCTAACCATGTTACTCACGAAATTTGCCTAACTTACTATTAAGCTCCAGAAAACTAAATACAACCATAACTAACAACTTGCTATGGCCTAACACGTATTTCGTCACTAAATTAGGACGAGACAGTCTCGGTAGCCTGTCCCTGACAAGTATGGAGATTAACTCGTTTCCACCGCAACTCTCATCTTTTATCAGACTTAAATCTGATCAATTAGACAATTCCTGCTTAACAGCACTTGCTTAAAAGTAACTATACCCTAAAATAACTGATCATACATACTTCTGTACAAAAACCATTCTTCTGTACAATAATCTATCCCAGCACAAATATAAGTGGGAATTGAAAGAAACACCCAGTAACTTGACATACATATCTTACCTAAAATGATATAGGTAGAACAAAAGTGCTTCTCACTCACTTAATTTAATCTTGGCCTGTAGGTCCCTCTCCTAGGTATGGCTTCAAATCCTTGATATGCCATCTACCGAGGTTTTTCCCATCTGACTCAAGTTCATACACGAGAGGACTCACTACTCTAACAATCCTACACAGAATAAACTTGGGAGCTAGTTTGGCAGAAAACCCTACTGCCGCGTCTGACAGAACCTTGTTGGCTTTCCAAACTAATTGCCCTTCCTCAAAAGTAAAATCTCTCTTTCTGAGATTGTAGGCTTTAGCGTTGCGCTCGTAAGCCTTATGAAGGTGAGAGGCAACATCTTCATACACACTCCTTAAGTGGCCTACATTCTTTACGTATTTATCATACGTCTCTCTTACGGATACATTCTGATTGTTCCTTACCAGAATTTCATAGAAACTTCCATCGGATGCTACTTCTCTTCCGAACACTAAGGCATTGGGAGAATAATTTGTCACTTCATGTACTGCTGACCTAAGGGCACTTCCAATTCGGAATACTTCTTCATCCCAACACTTGTGAGGGTTCTTACCGAGGTATGATCTGATGGCTGTTCCAACTACTTTAATCACACGTTCTGTGAAGTTGACCTGAGGGTGGTATCTCGCATTATACCATACCTTCTTGACCTGGTATTTCTCCATTAATCGCTTGAAAACTCCTCCGGTAAACTGGGGCCCATTATCTGCCATCAAGATTTTCGGCACTCCAAATACTAGAAACACGTAGTTTTCAAGGTACTTTACCACCTCGGGTGCCGTTGCTTTCCTGAGAGGCTGTATTAGAGGAAACTTGGAAAACCAATCCGTAACCACTAAAAGCCAAGAATTCCCTTTCGTTGACCGCGGTAGTGGTCCCATTAAGTCTAAAGAAACAACCTCGAAAGGAAGACTTGCTTGTTTCTCCTTTCCCATTGGTCCCGCACGGGCCACATTAGTATGCTTCTGCGAAGCACAGATGTTGCATTGTCTCACATACTTAAAAACTTCTTTCTTCATTCCCCTCCAGTAGTATTTATTGCTCACTCGTCTTAGTGTCTTGAAGTATCCGAAATGTCCTGCAGTCGCGTCATCATGACTTTCACGCAAAACCTGCGCTATTCTTTCTGCTGGGAGAACTTCTTTCCACTCCGTAGTCGTAATTGGTATCGGTGACTTCTTGTCAAAGTGGCGGAATAACTTTCCACCTTCTAGGAGCCAATCTGGGTATTTAGCTGGGTCTTTTCTAACCTTCTCTAAAATATCTGTAAACCATAGATCTGACGTTAAAGGCAACTCACCCTCCAATAAGTGTATTCGGGAAAGCGCGTCTGGCACTACCATTTCCTTTCCCCTCCGGTGAATCAGGTTTATCCTAAATTGGGATAGTCTCATGGCCCATCTGGCCAATCTTCCAACCGGGTCCTTTAAGGTCTGTAGCCACAGCAAGGAATGGTGGTCAGTAATTGCGGTGACCTCAACTCCCTCAATAAATGGCCTAAATTTTTCCAGTGCGAATAGTAGAGCTAAACATTCGCGCTCCGTCACCGTGTAGTTTCTTTCGGTTCTTGTCAGAGTCCTACTGGCATAAGCGATGGCGCACTCTCTGCCATCCTCGTCCAGTTGAGAAAGACATGCCCCGACGCCGCTGTCAGATGCGTCGCTTTGGATGGTGAAAGGTTTCTCGAAATGAGGGGTGGCCAAGATCGGTGTCGTGACTAGGCTCTGCTTAAGTCTTAGGAAAGCTTTATCGGCTTCTTGAGTCCACCCAACCTTCTGGCCCTTCTTCTTGCCTTTCAACAGGTCAGTTATTGGTGACATTATCATTGAAAAGCCTGGAATAAACCTGCGGTACCAGCCGCAAAGTCCGACGAATCGCTTAATCTCTGTTGCTGTGCGAGGCACTGGGTAGGCTATCATACTACTTATTTTGTCTGGGTCGGTCCTCAAGCCGTGCTGGTCTACCACAAATCCTAAATATTTTAACTCAGGTTTACAGAAGTGGCACTTACTTGTGTTGACAGTGAGGTTGGCGTTCTTCAATCTTTGGAAGACCTCCTTCAGGGTTTCGAGATGCTCATCAAATGTACTATTCACTATCACAATATCGTCTAAATAAACGAATACCTTGGGCTCTATCTCCGGTCCGAACAGCGAATCCATTAACCTCTGCTGTACCTGCGCCGCATTACTGAGTCCAAAGGGAAGGACTTCGAATTGAAAAAGGCCTCTTCCGGGTATTGCAAATGCCGTCTTTTCTTTGGAATCTTCATCTAGCGGTATTTGCCAAAAAGCTGATTTCAAGTCAATGCTAGATAAATATTTAGCGTCTCGTAATTTATTCAGTATGGTATCGAGGCGCGGCAAGGGGTAGGCGAGTGGCTTGGTCACGGAGTTCAGCTTTCTCCCATCAAAGCAGAAACGATACTCCGAGGGTGATTTTTGTACCAATAGTACTGGAGAACACCAAGCGCTCGCTGAGGGTGTGATGACACCCATTTTAATCATCTTGTCCACTTCCTGATTGAGGTGGACTGCCATGTATGGAGACAAGGGGTACGGTCGTTGCTTAATCGGCAGGCTATCTCCTGTATCTATCTGATGGGTGTACAGGTGTGTGCGGCCTAACTTCACCGTCGACATTTCGAGCTGCTCGAACAGGGCTCTTACCTCTCTTAGGCGTATTACTTTGGTCTGGTCTAGACTGTTCTTCTGTGCGATTCCCGCAACTATGCCGGTCTTCACCCTGTTCATTAATTCGGCACCAGTTCCTAATGAGTAGGATTGATCCCCTAGGTTTAGTCTCAGAAGGTTCTTTGTAGCAAAGTCCGAACCTAGCACGAATCCCAAAGGAAACGAAGGAATTACCAAGATCCTTGTGACATATATCATACTACCTATTCTGATCGGCAATTCCATGGATCCACACACTTCTCCTTTCGTTCCGTCGGCAGTGGACACCTGCGACATCTCCGGCGCTTCCATAACTAAATTCAGCTTTAGTAGCTTCTTATAAGCTTCTCTTCCAACTACCGATACGTTAGCCCCTGTATCTATGAGAGCCACAAAAGGTAATCCGTAGATGTCTATGTTAATGTGAGGTCTATTATCATTCTTGTTATGATGTAAGAGGGGTTTGACTACTGGGGCTGGTAACAAAAATTCTCTTACCTTAGTCAGCCATTTGCTCCACTCTTCATCTTTCTCGACCGCTTGTGTTGTTTCCGAGGCGGGGCGGTCGGTGACCCTCACCTTCACTAATCGTTTTTTTGGCACTTAGGACACGTAGCCACTATCACTCCTTGTGTCCCACATTTCATACAAAACTTCCGTTCTCGTTTTGCTTTACAATAACGAAAAATGTGTCCTTTCTTTCCACAATTCCAGCACTCACCTCTCATGGGTCTTGCAATACCTGTGCTGTCGGTAGCTGGTATGGACACCTCTCTGTTGGTCTGGATGGTTGAAACGTCCGTTCTATTGGGCTCGTAATGGCTGATGGCAGGTAAGTCCGCTTCTAGCTTTCGACAGCACACCGCTAATTCTGCCATGTTATTCACTTCTACAAGGCTGATGTAACCAAGGTAGCTATGGAGTAGGTTCTTTCTTACTGCTCTCAGTCTCTGGTCTTCTGGCGGGATTACGGACAGCCTTTGGAAAAGATTCTCCATGGACGCAATATAAATGGCCACTTTTTCTCCTGGTCTCTGTTTACGCACTCTTATCTGCTCCCAAATATGATCGTCGTGGTGTGGCGGAAGAAAATCTTGTTTTAATTTGGCCACTAACTCAACCCAATCGTTTACTCCAGATCTTACTGATCTGAACCAGATCAACCCGGCTCCAGCAAACAAGTCTATTGCCGACAACAGCAAATCTCTGTGAGAGGCTCCTCTCGCTACTCTCAACTCCTCCACTCGTTCTAAAAAGGAAAGGACGTCATCCTTGCTATCACCGGAAAATGTCACTCCCCATTTATAGGCCTGGACAAAGTTGTTTGGTCTCCGTGGCTCTGATGGTGCGGGAAATGGTGTTGACGTCATTGCCAAGTCTAATTGTCTCAACTTCTCTTCGCCTGAAGATTCATCGTCATCCGATTCTCTGCCGGATTTCATGATGAACGTACTCTTCATGGCTTCCACTAAAGTTTCCTTATTTACTGTTATTTTTGTTTCCTGGTCTATGCATCTGTCTCTCAAATCACTCGCTATTTGTTCGAGGTTTGGCTTCGCAAAAATTTGGTATCGGTCCAGCCTTTGCTTAAGGTGCATAAGCCTATGTTTTACTTTCTGCTCACAATACCGTCCATCATCACCTGGATAGTTAGAGATCAGATCATGAATCTCTTTGGATGTCTGTCGGATCTCGTCTGCCTCCTTGTTTGTTAGGGCCGTTCTTATATCTGGTTGGCAAGCGTCCTTCTTTTTGTTTCTAAATAGTACTTGTAGTTGTTTTTGGCTCAGATCCCACGGACCTTCGTAACCTCTTAGTTCCAGCTCGTAAGCTATCTCGTACTTTTTCAAATACCTCGCATTTAACGACATTTTCGCTACGAACTTCACTAACCAAACTACTAAATCCTAAACTGCTAAAACCAGTCTCATTAACTTGTAATGACTAAACGAATTATAGACAACAAATACCACATACAAATTCCCAAAAAAATAAAGATAGTGTATGTCAAAATTACAGTGCTCTTACTCGCATGCGAATCCTCTGTCCAATAAGTCAATCTAATCCTTCTTAACAACAAATCCAGTCTTGCTCTACCAGCCCCACGTTGGGCTCCAAATTCGTGTACCACCCCCGCAAGAGTCACGTTGCTACCTTACGGTAGTTGCAGCTATGCTAGTCGGGTGGGTCGGGATTCTTCAAAGTCTTGGTCGGCGGGCTCCAATTGTTTTTATTATGTCCCGGTTATTGCCAGATAGACGGGCACACCCTAGGGTAAAACAATAAAATTCCTAGGATGGGTTAAGAGAATTAAAAAAGTAATACCCGAAACACAAGATTTATTACGACCACTGACTTAAAAACATTAAAACAAACAAGGTATTGGCTTTAAAATATAAAGTAAGAGTAACAGAAACTATCTATGTTCAAAATATAAAGTAACATAACACTACTACTCTACTCATTGACCGTTATATGTTTTCCCCATAAACACACAAATACTAAAGAAATATACCAAAACCTATAAATTAGTTCCGGGAGATCCCGAACATAATTTATAACATACTGAATAACTCCATAAGCAAAATTGCTAAGTCCCATAAATTAGTTCTGGGATTTCTCCCGAACATAATTTATAATATAACAAACCAAATAGGGGAGTCGTTCGGTACACCTACCACGATTCGGACCCCCTTATTGAACTTGGAAGGTAAGGTCGGTTCAGTTCCACGATCAGACTTCCCCGAATGAACTTCTGCATCCGCTTATAAAGCAAAAGCAAATAAAGTGGGGAACATAAACCGTGCCTGATTGGCCCTTGGAAACACGTGGCTCACCCCACCAAAATAGCAGAATAGCCGCGAGCAGGTGTTCCAACTCACTAACAAAAACAGTGTTTACAACTGTAGGAAATAATAAAACTAAAATAGAAAACGGGATAATACTAAACTATTGCACACGCAATAATATTAATAATTGATTCATGCAACTACTGCACCGGAATTATTCGAAATAAAAGCAATCAGTTAATAGAATAAGAAATAACACGTGGTGCACTCTTGGTTGCCTATGTTAACTATCCACAAGCAAGCAATACTCGCAAACAAAACAACTTCACGGCACAGCTTTTGACCATGAAAAACTTGTGGAATGTTGTTGTGATTGTGCGTGCATAATAGTGAATCAATTAAATAATAATACAACATACTACAAAGTGAAACAACGGTGATTAATGTGAGTAGTGTGCATCAACCACGGACGTGGCTGAATAAAGCGGGTAAGTAAACACATTAATTAATACGGGCTTGCCGGACTCCTAACCCAACTCCAAAACAAAACATAGAACGGCAAAGAGTAGTTTAAGCGCTATTTAATCCTTAAAAATTAAAATAAATAATTCTGCCATAAAGTAAATAATCCAACATCATTAATATAAATAAATAAGCAGAATCTAAATTCAAAATAAACAATAATAATAGTAAATAAAATGTACATCGCGAATGATCGCACTAACTCACAAATCGTCCCGCGGTAATGTCTTAGGGTTCCTGAAGAACTTAAGTGTCTCCGTGTCTGAGACACGCATACGGTAACGTCGCACTCGGGGTTTGGTGCCTCTCCGGTTGCGCTTCTTGGGACGAGCAGCTGGCGTTGGAGTTGGTGCCGGAGGTGGACGCGGACGAGTGACAAGCACGGCCCCCCTTTCTGCCAACCACGGATGCTCTAGTGCCGATGGGAGCGTATACATAGATTGTAGAAGCATCAACGGAGGTGCACTAGGACCTGGAATTGCTTCTAACCTGGTGATGGCGTCTGGCACGGCTTCTGAGGGACCTGGAGCAGCTTGGCTGACCACGCCACCCCTTGGGATGGGCGGCAGAGGACTGATCCAGTCAGAAGACGCCTTCGGAGAGCTGTTCGGTACTGTAGAGGCCAGCGATGGGGTTGGAGAAGGCCAGGTTTTTGGTGGCGTATACAAACCAAATAACATTGCCTTTCGGAGTCTCCATTGGGCTTGTAGCTCCGCTTCACGGCTTGGTGATGGTGGTAAGGATATCGGGGAGGCGTTGAGTTCAAGAACTTCCATGATGCAAATCTATACAGACTCAAAGGTAAGATATTTGCACACAACATTACCATACCCCAGGTTCCTTACACACACAAGACAGCACGGAAAAACATCACAAAGGTAGACACTAACGACTAGTAATTAACAACCGCTAACACACTTACTTACTTGAGAGACCAAATTGTCTCTTATTAAATAAACTTGTAGGGATAAGTATAAAAGGAAAGCAGCATCCTTCATGGACAATCCTGAGGCAAATTAAGACTGGATAACGAAATAGTATTCACACACCTGTGAATTACATCAACTCCGGAGAGACTTGCATGGGATTAGATGCACTTGGACAGTCCCAACCAATCAACAATAAGTATCAGCCTAAAAAGGTAAGTATAAAACTGTTGTGGTTAATAAGTAAAAGTAGTCTTATTAAAAATCCCTAAAACAATAACGAAACTTTAATAACCAAGTTAATATCTCAATAATAACCCTATAAAATCTAACAACTAAAACTTAAGTAACAGTAGAGAGGCCTTAAAACTCAATTACTACCGTTACAGGAGCATCGCCGCTTGGGGCATGCTACAGAATAGTGCCATTAAAAATTTGCTGAATATTAACAAAAAATTGATTAAACCTCTCAGTACTTGATCTAACTTGCTTATCATCCCAATTAAAGCAGTTGCAAGCATTATAAAATTTACCAATATTACTTTTTAAAAACTTACGAGTTCAGTACATTTTAGAACTTTCATGAATTGGTTTAGATATAGTTAAATTACAAGAAATGGCTTCATGATCTGAAAGTCCGGCATGCATTACATTAGTTTTGATTAAGTGCTCTTCAATGTTTGAACATAAATAGTCTATTAAAGTAGCCGACGTTGCAGTAATACAAGTGAAAGAGTCAACATGTAGTTTCAAATTGTAGCTATTTAATAATTCAATCATTGGTTTAGTATTTCTGCATTTAACATAGTAATCTACATTGAAATCCCTTCCTACTAAAATCTTAGAACCTAAAGGAAAGCGATCAAATAAACTTATAAAACTGTTAAAGAAAATATCAAGATTACCTTTTGTAGATTTATAAATACAAACTATATATAAATTATGAGATTTAGAAAAAAAACGATTACAAATTCAAAGTGTACCTCTGTAATAAAGTTGTCAAAATCATTAATTGGTACAAACAAGTTAGGTAGTTTAGACAATATTATAACTCCACCATGCAAAATTTTCATATTGTTTTAACCAAGTCTCAGTAAGAAGTAAGATATCAGGAAATATTAAATGTTCTAATAATAAGTACAAATTGTCTACTTTATTACGACGTGACTGAATATTTAAAACAAGTGCCGCTAGTTTGTTACATCTAAAAATTGTCAGAACTATCACTATCATCACTATTACTATTGCTATGATTATCAGAATCGTTAGAACGTAGATTAATAAAAACAATTGTTTCTGATATTTCTATTATTCTCTTGAAAATTTTATTCAACCAACTTTAAAAATGCTTACAAAACCTATTTTTAACACATGAGACAATGGCCTCTAGGTTTTTATTTAGGTTTTGCATTGAAAGTATAATTTTTCAAAACAAATTTTTGAGAGGAATTTTTGACATTGTTATAATGTAGCTAATTGTGTTAATTTTGCGGATAAAAATCAAGTCATTAAACATAATATACTAACCATGAGTTTAGTCTGAGGAGTAGATCTACGTCGGCGAATAACTTAGTAATACCTTCTCATCTAGTAAATAAACTTGATCAATTCACAAAGTTTTTTTATAGATAACCAGTTTAAACCCATTTAAATTAAAAAATTAAAAAAATTAATAACAGATGTAATACATGACTAGTTGTATTTGAGTGCTTTTTAGTATACATTACATTTCCTGGAAAAAAACTTGGTGTAAGCTTTGTTGGTATTTGTTTTTAATAGCAAAATTAATAATTGCTTTTTTATTAATTTTTATAACAAAACAAAAACATCCCGCATGAAAATTTAAAAAAACCAAACAAATTTCAAAGTTGAGCAGAAAAAGCAATTTAGAATATTAAATTAAAAATTCGATTAAACTTCCCGCAATCAAAATAAGTAAATTTTACAAGCTAATAATATCTCGAAGAAATTTAATATAATATATATTCCAGACATTGCCCTCCAGCAATAAAAATATTTCAATAAAATTTAATTATACAAAACTTTTTACAATAATAGGGTTAAAGTTATTAGATGATTTTATAAAGTCAAGAACATTTCTGTAACTTTTAACGTGTTATATATGTTAAATCCTACGAGACTTTTGAGAGTACTAAACAGATAGAAAACAGTAGACGTAGAACTTTGTTTAATATTATGGGCCACAATGAAGTTTGTTAAGGGCCTTTGTTTCCAGTATTTGTCAATTGCCAACTGTGCACACAGCAAAGTTTCTAGTAGTAACACGTACTACATTTATGCTGAAAATATAAATATTCAAATATTTAATTTAAACTTAATCTTAATTAAATATTATAACTTATTTTATTCCGTGTTAGAAGCTGGGTAAAATATTTCAAACTAAAATCAATAGTGTTGCTCTTTCAAATAGGCTAAGCTGGGATTTGGCCGATAATACCCACTTTAATGCTATATGATACATTTATGTATTTTTCTAGCCGAAGATCAAACACATAATTTAACCTTGAGAATAATATTTTTAGACCTTAAGCATGGTCAAAACATCTCATTCCCGCTATAATAATGTTATGTAATTTAAATAGATAAAACAGCGCAATTTACTTTAATTATAGCTAATTTTATAAAGTTTTCTCTTAATAATTACGCTTCTAAGTAGTTGGATAAAGTTTTGTTTTATATATTTTCCAAGAATTATAATTAGAAACCATTTATAATTACACGTAGAAAATTAATTGAATCGTTATCATAACAATTATATTAATTTAATTTAAAAGCAAATATATTCAAATGATATTATTTTTAACAATCATTTGAGTGGTAAGTTATTATTTATTATAATATTGTAAAAACAATATTTAAATCAATTCAAAAACTATTTCTGGAACTTGAATGGTGCATTTTTTTATTAAAATAAAATATATTTATTATTTCTAAGTTTTTCTGTTGCGATTCTTTGAGCTGTTTTTTTGGTTCTTATTTTTTAAGTTTAAACTTTGTATCGGCCCCAACCGAATTATCTGACAACGCATCGGCTCCAGGATAAGTTTTGATTGATGTAATTCTATTTTTATAGCGCTTTCTAATTAGGATGTAGTCGATTTGGTTTCTAATTATCTTATTTTTGCTGTAAGCTGGGGATGTCTAATTATATAGTCGGCGCGGCGCGGTGGTTGTTTATAGTATGTATTTGTTATTGCCAGATCTTCTGATTGGCAGATTTCCAGCAGTATGTTGCCTCTATCATTCCTATTGCCTAAACCATAGTCATCTACAAGTTCTTCAACTCTGCCTTTGCTAATTTTTGCATTCATATAGCGATTGTGACGTTGTGTTTGTTTGTACCGTTTAACACTTTCTGCACTTGGCTATAGAAATCTTTAATTTTGTCACTCGATTTCTCAGCAGTCGGTGTATATACTTGTATAACATTTATTGCGCCAATTCTTATTTGTATTTGTATTAGCATCACTCAATCTGAGTAGGGTATAAAGCTTATAATCAATCTTTGTACTGCTTTGTCTACAATAATTGCAATCCCGTATCTGTTTTGCAATATCTGTTTTTGCGTATCTGTGCTACCCGAGTAATACATTAGCACCTCGTCAACAGTGGATATTTTTAGGGATTTTTAATACAGTAGTTTTCTGTTTTCTTCTGCATCCCCATGCTGTTGATCATTTGTTGATTCCGCCTTTAGGAACGGTTTTTTATCGCTAGGTCAAAGAGGTACTTTTACTTTTATCAGCTCATCCACCCGGAGCTGTTGGATCGACAAAGCCTCATCAGTTTTCCAACAAGGTTCACCGCAAGCAGCAGAGGTTATCATTTGGGTAAGCTTTTGCTCTCACACTATATTACAGTAATGGGATTATTAAGATGATAAAACGAGTTAGATTACCATCTTTTTATGATTTTGCTGACTAAAGCCTTTGTCCGTTAGGATTATTTTTGGGTAGCTATAACGGTGAAATAAGCGGTCTTTCATAAACTCGACAATTGCTCTGTTGGTAGCTGCCGGTACGGGAATTAAACCAAGTTTAAAATGTGGGCGGGTAACTTCTTATACTGTGACTTACCCCACCCACCCAAGTGTTAGTCATCAAAAGATCTATTATTTATACCATCTCTTTTGTGCTTGCACTTACATATCAGAAATTTTTTTGACAATAAATCTCTTTATAACTAACGTTTAGAAAAGTAGGCGAAAACCAAGTTTAAAATGTGAACTGGTAGCTTTTTTACTGTGACCTACTCACCTACCCAATTGTTAGTCTAGTGTTTGACCAACCTTTAAATAACTAACACTTGGGTGGGTAAGCGGGAACCAAGTTTAAAATGTGGCCGGGTAACTTTTTTTACTGTTAGTCATCAAAAGATCTATTATTTGTACCACCTCTTGTGTGCTTGCACTTAAATATCTGAAATTTTTTTAACAATAAAGATTTTGATAACAAACGCTTGAGTGGATGGGTGAAAACCAAGTTTAAAATGTGGGCGGGTAATTTTTTTACTGTGACCCACCCACCCACTTAACTGTTAGTCGTTAAAGAATCTATTATTTGTACCACTTTTTGTGAGCTTGCACTTAGATATCAGAAAATTGTTTAACAATAAATCTCTTGATAACAAACGCTTGGGTGAGTGGGCGGGAACTCAGTTTAAAATGTGGTCAAATAGTTTTTTTACTATGACCCACTCATCCACCCAAGTGTTAGTCATCAAAGGATCTATTATTTATACCACCTTTTGTGTGCTTGCATTTAAATATCTGAAATATTTTTAACAATAAATATCTTGATAACAAACGCTTGGGTGGGTGGGCGGGAACCAAGTTTAAAATGTGGGCTGCTAACTTTTTTTACTGTGACCCACCCACCCACCCAAGTGTTACTCATTAAAGAATCTCATATTTAAACTACCTCTTGTGTCCTTGCACTTACATATCAGAAAATTGTTTAACAATAAATTTTTTCATAACTAAAGCTTGAGAAGGTAAGCGAAAACCATTTTTCTAATTTTTATGACTGAGACTGTAGTTGACAAATTATTATTTATTTCAGTTTGTACATCAAAGAAAAAAAGAAACAACATCACCGATAGTTTATTATCCAAAAACTGGATCACTAAGACTCGGGCGGGTGGGCGGGCAACAGTATTTCAACAATTGGGCGTGACTATGTTCATAGTGTTCCCGCCCACCCACCCTAGTGTTAGTTATCAAAGAATTAGTACGTTCCCCCTTCACGCGCATATTAGTAATAAGTGACATTTGATCTCTTGTGTTTTTTGACAGAAACAATATCAGCGGTGGTTTATTATTTAACAACTAAATCAATAATACTTAAGTGGGTGGGTGGCTACAGTATTTTTACAATTGGGCGTAACTATGTTTATAGTGGATCCACCCACCCGCCCAAGAGTAAATTATTAAGAAATTAGTACGTTTGCTCTCCTCGCGCATATTAGTGATAAGTGACATTTGATCTCTTATGTTTTTTTGACAAATCAACATCACTGGTAGTTTATTATCCAATTACAAGATCACTAACACTCGGGCGGGTGGGCGAGCAACAGTATTTCAACAGTTGAGCGTGACTATGTTGATAGTGTCCAAGTGTTAATTATCAAGGAATTAGTATGTTCCCCTTCTACGCGTATATTAGTGATAAGTAACATACCAGTGGTTTATTATTTAATAATTGAATCACTAACACTTGGGCGGGTTGGCGGGCAGCAATATTTCAACAATTAAACGTGATTATGTTTATAGTGTTTTTGCCCACCCGCTCAAATGTTAGCTATTAAGAAATTATTACGTTTCCTCTCCCTGCGTATATTAATAATAAGTGACATTTGATCTTTTGTGTTTTTTGACAGAAGCAACATCACTAGTTGTTTATTATTCAATCACTAGATCACTAACACTTGGGCGGGCGGGCTGGCAACAGTATTTAAACAACTGGGCGTCACTACGTTTAAAGTGTTTCCGCCCACCCACCCAAATGCTAGTTATCAAGAAGTTAGTACGTTCCCTCTCTACGGGCATATTAGTGATAAGTGACATTTGATCTTTTGTGTTTTTTTACAAAATCAACATCACCGGTTGTTTTTATCTAATCAATGGATCACTAACACTCAGGCGGGTGGGCGGTCAACAGTATTTAAACAATTAGGCATGACTATGTTTATAGAGTTCCCGCCCAAGTGTTAGTTATTATAGAACTGGTACGTTTTCTCTCTACGCTCATATTAGTGATAAGTGACATTTGATCTTTTGTGTTTTTTTTTTATAATATCAACATCACCGGTGGTTTTTTATCTAATCACGGGTAGTACTCCAAAGTCACCCGCTTTAATGGTTTTTCGGCTGGGTGTAAATGCAAGGTGGTTTTTGGTTAAGCAGCTCCTGACTTTGTTTTGCCGCAAACCACACATTCTTGAACTTACGTCTTTGTGTATTTTTGTGCGGTGGTTTGTCCGTAAGATGTTGATGTGCCCGGCAGTTTCTAACAAATGATGTTGTGCGACAACAATTTGCTTAGCAGCTGGCGGTACCACTAGTTGGTCGTGACCTTGGAGGTTTGGTATAACTCTCCAGGTTTGCCCAATTGGTAACCTAAATGATCATTTAGTGGTTCATTGGGGTTACCTTTTAACGCTTTAAATTTTGCTTTTAAGACTCAAATTTGTGGACACTTTTATTATGCCCAACATATTTATAGAGATAAGTGGTACTATCAGCACCATTTAAATTTTTGGACAATGCGTCTACTAACAGATTTATTGTGCTGCGTACATGTTCCACGGTGTTATTAAAATTCTCTAGCAGCTCATTGGTTAAATTTTGATGTGTCGTTGGAGGAGTTTTTCAGTTATGCTAACGCCCGATTGTTTGTCCATAAACTGAAAATTTTGTTTTCTAAGTTGGCATTGTATTTCTTAATGACTTAGATTATTGATTGGTTTGCAGTACTTTTAGGCAATATAGGTGTATCTGAGTGTCCGTATGGGCATGTTATGCTTTGATTAGATGTGGTGGATTACAGCCTTGGTAGTTGTTTGTGTTTGCTTTTTGGTGAAGATGACGCTAAGTTTTTGGATAACCTTGCGCAGCTCTGGATTGTCTAGGTAAGCATCGGTTGACTCGGGTTGTAGCTTAGGTTTTTGGATTGGTGTTTTTCCGGTAGATGTAGCTTGGCGGCTTGTTCTTGAGTCAATAAGTGCTTTTACTATTTTTTATCAATGTTAACTTCAATCCTGGGGAGTTACAGCGTTATTTTCATGCTTGCCGTGTTGTTTTCTTTTGGGAGCGGCCGGATTTTTTTTTTTTAATATTTCCTCCGACTTTGATTGCTCAGTCAATCAAACTCTTTAGTGTGTAGAATTTTAAAATTTTGAGAGATTGTTGAATCTTGTGTTTTATTAGACTGGCCAGTGTGTTTGTCATTGTTTTCTTTTTGTGATGAGGATAAACCCTCTGATAGAATGCAACATGTTGCAACAAAAACTGCTCTACAGGTTTTCTGGGTTGGTAGTCGATTGTTATCAGGACGACGTCTAGTTGCGAATCCAAGATAGGATTGACATATTGTTGAAGCAATCTCCGTGTACGTGTTGCGGTAGCTTGGTAAGGGCATTTGTTCAAATTTCTGCTCAATTTTTTTGTTACGTAAGTGTTTAGAGTAAGGGTCGCATGTCTAGATGTTTCTGGCACTTGATAGCTAGCAAAGTGCATCTCCAGTTTTTTAAAGAAATCTTTTGGGTTTTTGTGGTTAAATCCGACGAAAGTTGCAAACTTACTGCTTCTTTTTTGTTGATTTGAGATTGACATACCTTCTAAAATGGCCGTCATTTGCTTTAGAAAATCGGCAGTAGTCTGAAATGCCACGTTGAGTTGAATTTTCTCTTTAGTCAGAGCGGGAGTTTTGTGCTTGTTTTGGCATTCTTTTTACCTGTTTTCCAGTTTGACTTTTGGTTATCATTTTGTGTATACTTACGGGTTGTAGGAGTTTTTTTAATGGGGTTAATTTTGGAGTAAAGCAAAGTTCTAAGCTTCCGAGTGCTCCACGTTGGGCGTTATTTATCGGCGTCACGTGTCAACGGGTATAAAGTGAAACTTTGTTTTTTGTGTGGCGCCTGGTGCATAAGTTTTTCAGGTGAGCTCCGGCTGAGATGCAATACCCTAATCATGACTACGACTCTAGGAATCGCTCACTATGTGTGTTGTCTTCCGCGGGCTACGAGGGCTATCAGAAGAAGGTGCAGTGTCTGAGGAGGTGTTGTTGTCGGTGGGACCACACTACTTTTGCCATCTTTGTCGCGGGGATTGTTGACAAAAATGGCTATTTGTTGACTAGGTGGAACACGTGGTCTTCCACAGTGACCTTGCGGCGGTTAGGCCAAATATTCTATTTACTCCTACAGTTTGCTCATTTGAAAGTTAAGGCTCTGGCTGACTGTTGTTTTAAAATTAAAATATAAATGTTTTTATTCAGTGATACAAACATTTTTTTAATCAATTTTGTTATGAATTGAATATAATATTAAGATATTTTATATGTTTTTTCAATTCAGTATCAATAAAGTTGGAAATAATCCTTTTTATAAGAGATTAAAAATAAAACCAGTCATTTCTTCTATTGTTTAAATTAATTAGCTTTCGAAGCGTAACTTTCCATCTTAAATTTTACCCTATAGATGCTGCATTGATACATTCACTAAAGAATGAACTCCGTGTCAATAATCCCCAAACAATTACACCGAATCCTAAGAAATAAATTTAAAATTGTAAAGTTTCATTAAGCAATTGTTCCCCATGAATTGATATGCATGAACTTCCAAGGGAATAATAATTGGTTTATTTTAGAGATTTTCATTGTGTACCATGAATATACCTGGGTTAAGTAGAGCGTAAACGCGATTGCTTCCTCACTGATAGGGCCCGTTGAAGAACCGTGCTGAGAGCAATGCTATGTATCTGTCTCCGACGTAATGGAGATAGCTGAACTAACGCGCCACTCGGGTATATGGCTTGTGATTTTGATACGGTGGCGATGATGTATCCATAAAAGATATCCAACCCGGCTGCTTGCTTTCTTATTGTAAAATGTATGTTGCAAGCAAACAACAAGGCGTTTTATATCCGTCTATTAATTTATAAAAAGATAATTATAATACTAATTCAACACAATACCATAATGTAGTACATAAATTTATATTTATCTTTCAAACAGAAGGAAACATTCCGAACCTTAATTATTTGTGTATTTCTTTTGTATCTAAAATTGTTAATGCGGTCACGAAAGGGGTTCTTAAAAAAAATATCATTATTATATTTTCTATAGGGTAAATAGCCCAAAAAGAAACGCGGCATGCCATTTTACAATTATAATAAAATTAATGTGTGCGAGCAAAATGGATTTTTTTGCATAATATTTGCGCCGCTGGCGGTTTAAAGTGGAAATTAGTTCTGCGTTATTAGATCATTAGGTATTTGCTAAAAAGTGTATATTAAATTACACGGAAAATAATATGTTAACTGTTCTAGTTTTGCTATTAACAATGTATATTTTACTTTGAAATAACAATTTTGCTGAAATCTCTAATATTTTTTTTTTGTTTCAGGTAAGGGATGATCATGTAATGTATACTAAGAGTAATAAAATTAGGTAAGGTTTTTAGTTTAGATATGTGTAATTGCCACATTATATAACTTTTTTTGAGCGTTGCACAAAAGTAGATCAAATAGTTAGCTAAAACAGCGACTGGTGGTGTTTGCTTTTGTTAAATTATTATGGTTCTGCAAAAAATCCATAATTTTTCTTTTGCGCTGTATAATAATGTTTGTTTTAAGAAAAAGTAAATGAATAGGCACACATTTTATTCAATAATTTGAAACTTATGTTATTATATCTTTAATAAAATTTACTTGACGTAATCAATACATATAACTAGATACCCTGTTTAATTTTATAACATCTCATATTGTCTAATACTAAATTCTCATTAGATTTGTAGTTTTATACATATATAACAAATATAATGATAGAAAACGGAATAATAAATTTCACAATCTCATCCATAAAGTAATTCATAAAGTAGATTGTAGCACATTATTTTAACTATTTCATGAATGTTAGTGCAAAACTTTAATTATAAACGGCAATTTTTAAATCAGACAATGGTAATATGAATAATTTGCTGAAACTGTTAAATTAATGTTTTCAGTGCTGTGTAACTTTTTATAAATTGTTACGCTATGTGAAGCCTTATGTGTAATTTACATGGAAAATTTTAACATGCGCTATGAATTGTCATTTAGTTCCAATGCAAACCGATAAAACAATATATGCCAATATTACAACCTAAATATCAATAGTATTTGGATTACATCTGTATAGTAGATTGAATGTAGGGCAAATATTGTGTAAATCTATTGAATTTCTAAAAGGTTAATAATTTAAATATGGATCATATAAATTTGAATTTGGTAATAAAACTAGTTTGTGGTGAATATTAATATAATAATAAATAGTTTATGCCGACAAATTCATTGCCAATAAAGAATAATATAATTTGTTAATATATACATGGTGTTAAGTAAACATGCGGCAAAAGTTTAAGGAGTTATTCTTTTGCCATTTCTAAGAATATTTTGTCCTTTGATGATTTCTGAAAAACTCCTTTGTTTTGAAGATACAAAGTGAACTAAATTTGCGATAGTTACAACATTTTATTATCAAAAAGTACATGTAAAGTTGCTGAATCTACAATAAACGTTCAAAATGACTTCCTGGGTACAAGAATTTAATCTTCTTGTCATTGAGTGCCAAACTTTTTCAAACACACTAGAGTTGTTTTTAATTGAGGTACACCCAGCAATTATTTGCTTTTGCAAGTTGTCCAAATTATCTACTGAAGTAGCGTAAATTAACAACTTCAGATTGCCTCATAAGAAATAATATAGTGGTTTAAATCTGAGGATCAAGCAGGATATGCGTGTGGCCCACCTAGACTAATCCAGCTATCTCCGTATGTTGCTGTTAAATAATCACGAGCAATTAAACTGAAATGTAGTGGTGCACCATCCTGCATAAACCACATTGCAGTTATTGTTTCCAATGGTACATCATTCAAAAACTGAGGTAGCATGTGTTCCAAAATGTTGCAATACACATTGCCGATAAGTCTTCCTGGTAGAAATACTGGTCCAATTAGATAGTCGCCCACAATTCCAACCCAAACATACAAGGAGAATTGATGTTGAAAACAATTTTCACATACCGAATGCAGATTTTCATCTGCCCCCACATGGTTGTTATGTAAATTCCTTATTGCATTTTTTGAGAAACTGGCATCAGTGAAAAAAAATTGTGTCAGGAATTGAGGGAGTAAAACCAATGGTTGCAAAGGCCATTGACGTAACGCAATACGTGAAGAAAATCAGCAGGTAGTACAGTGCCTGAACACGTTGAATGTGGTATGGATACAACAAATTGTCTTTAAGAAGTTTTCAAACTGTCCAATGATTTACATTTAAAGTATTGGCAATTTTTTGATAACTACTTGGATCTTCCTTTATCATGTGCAGCACGTTCTGTTTCAGTTGCACCGTTCTTTCTGTTATTGATCCTTCTGGCCCTCCATTTTATTTCAATGTGCCTGTTTCACAAAGACGTTGATGATTTTTTGGTCGGGGATATTACGGCCAGGAAACTGTTCAATGTACAATCATCTAGCTTGTAATGAATTGCCATCAGCAAGTTCATACATGAAATGCATGTCAGTCATCACGGCGTTTGTATATTGTATCATGGTAGAAGAATTCACTAACTATTAAAGACACTTCAAACAACCAAACGTCACTTAATCTAACCAAATGCGACCAATACATATTATGATCGACCGAGACGTATTCAAATGAAATCCACTTGTACATTAGTAGATAAAACAGCCGTTTCAAGTTATTGTTAACAATATTTTGTACTTGATAAACTCATTAATTTTTTGTACTTGATAAACTCATTAGAGTACGCCATATTTTTATTTACAATAATGATTTCAACAAATATCGAATATGGTTGTCGCAAATTGTGTACACCTTGTATCTTTGAAACAAAGGGGTTTTCAGAAATTATTATAGAACAAAATCTTATTAGAATAGGCCAAGGAACAACCCCTTGAATTGTTGCCCTATGTTTACTTAACACCCTGTATAATATAATTATGGGTCAAATCAATTTCGGGAAACTTGATCGGTTCATGGGGGTATATTTTCTGCAGAATCCATTTCTGGAGCCGTTATAAGTCTATATCATGTCTATATACAGGGTGATTCTAAACTTATGCGCATAAACTTGGAGAATTATAGTAGTAAAAGTTTTATAAAAAGCGAGATAATGAATTATAAAATTTCTGGAAAATTTGAAATTTATTACTTAAAAAAAATCATATCATAAAAATACTAACAGAGAAAGCCACATAATATAACATCCCACTGTAATTTTTGACACTGTTAACTATGGGCAGTATTACAGTTATTAAAAAATGCAAGAATTGAACAGCAATATATTAACATCCTTCCAAAAATTAACAAGTGATTCAATATACAAAAAAACCGATTGTGCACCAAAACTAATGAAGTAACAACTAGAAGAAGCATAAGCCAAGACAACATTATATTACAGAATTTTTTTACACTTGTTTTATAAATCGTGTTTAAGAACCTTATGTGTGAAAATGGAAGAATAAAAATATCAGGAGAAAGACTTACCAATTTACGATACGCAAATACATTGTTGCAGAGTAAATTAACACAGAAATGAACGTCACAAATACAAAATTAATGACAAACAGAGAAACAGACACTCGCGATTCTTCTATATACAGTAAAGCAAATACACTCTGACCCGTTATTCTTGAGCATGCTAAAGAAATAAATAGGGGGAAAGCGCTAAACAACACTAATAGTAAGATGGGGTGGCAGCGTGGGTAGTTGCTTAAGTGCTTGTCTTTTATGCTGGGGGTCCTGAGTTCAAATCCTACTCTGCCGTATATTATTTGTGAATTTGTTTACCGCTTTAACCGCTTTGGCATTCATGCTTTCAGCGACAAACAAATTTACAAACAATAATCATCTCGCTTCATTTCATCACTCATACTCTGAAGGACCTTTGGCCTGCTAGAACTAGGTTGGTGAGGTCGATCGAGTATAAAAACGTTAATTTCATTTACAGGTACATCAAAAATCAAATTTAAAACGAATAAGTCTATTATAAAATCCTAAGACAGTAACATCTTTTTATGCTGCAAAATATAAAATTTGTTAGAAAATTATCCGGGCGTGCCTTAAAACGCCAAGCGCGAGAGCTTATAAACAATTTAATTAGTTTTCCTACAGCAGAGGCTGCCGCCAATGATTTTCTAATCCCCATTGAAAAGGTGCATTGTTGATGCTACAGGTGTATTAATTTATACGGTACGGTTCTACACAAAAATAATATATAAAAAATATGTATTAAAGTATGTTTCACCGAGTGTATTGTTTCCCTTTCTCTCATTATGCATTCTTGATTCTGGATGTAGGTTTTTTTAAGCACTGCACGGAAAATCTTACCACTGGTCACATTGTGTTTAATGTACTGTACCTGGGTCAAGAAATAGCACTACGATAACAAAATCGAAAACTCAAAATTAACACAAAAATATGACAGGGCGGTGTATGCAAACTAAAATGGGTCTTACAAAAGTATACGTTAACTTTTGGAAGCTAAACTTGGGTACTGACACCAAATGAACAAATTAAAAATTTATCAAAAAGCAATTAAATGAAACACCTAAAGACCACAAAATTAACGAATATATAAGTAGTATATTAAAAGTTCAGGACATTTCGAACAGAATATGCAACTTTACGTGGAGATGGTCAGGGCACCAAGAATTCAACAAACTCGAGCGCTAAAGTGACTAGAAGCACTGGAAGACTATAACAACGTTGGTACAACGACATCAACGTTCAACAGGATTATACTGGTACCAGATCGCAAAATAAAAAGTTATGAAGGAGAATAAGAAAAGCTTGTACTCAAAAAGTAAATAACGGCGTTTATGATTTAAGAAAGCTATTGATAAGACTTACAAATTTGTGGTCAATGAAACTTAATAAATTCTGTCGAATTAAATCTTTTGTAAATCTTACATTAATAATTACTGTCTTCATCTGCCATATATTTGGCGTAGCATAGTTGGTATTTGCTCACTGGTAAATAAAATTAATTGTTTTTGTATGCGCTTGTAGAATAAGATGCATAGCTCTGTATAAACAAATTGCAGCTTAAATTTTTTTTTGTATGAGTGTTTGCAGGTCATGGATTGCCCGTCATATATTTCTGGTTTAGTGAATATAAGATGTTTTTTATATCCGAATCTGGAGTTTTTACAGTTGACATTGCCTATTTGACAAACTTTAAAAATGCATCATTAAATATTTTGAGTCATGATCCAGCGGTATTAACTATCTTTTCAAATATAATTATCTATTATTTTAATATATTATTACTTTCTTGATGTTTAATAATCGCACAAGAGCTAAAAGGTCCAGTAACATTTATACTAACTACTACACTCTGTATTGTTGAACACAGATACAGTATTATAAGATATTGAAAGATTTGAGTAAAAAGTAGCATTAGAAACACTTGCAAAACTACATATTTAAATTATAGTTATGCAGAGTTTAAATGGTAAACTGTTAAAAAAACACGTTTTAGACCAGATACATAATGCGAAAAATTAAACAGTATTTGAGATGCGATGAAATGGCGACACTAGTCTTTCGTTTTATTTTTTACATTATCAATTGTGTTTATAAGGACAGAAATATTGATTCAAAAATGTCTTTGCTATTATGCGATGCTGTGGTCGTTCAAGGCATACTGAAGAGGCATGTAAAACCGAAACAATTGTCTAGGCTTGACCCTTGGTCGCTGTGATTCGATTGACTGTATTTGAATAAAATATTAATTTATTTTCATAATTTATTTACGATTCAAAATCATATAAAAGCCGCGAAATTACTGCCAATTGCATAAATGCTAAATGATACCAAACATTTTAGCGTTAAATTGCAACTAGATGGCAACACTAGTTGTTTCATTATTTACAAGCTCAAATGTTGTTTTTTAATTCTTGATTTGGTTGGGATTATTAGCACAGACTATCTTTCTTAAATATACTTACAGAAAAGAAATTAATAATTTTGGCGGCTAAGTTTGCATGCAATTGCCTAATTGTTTTACAAAGTATGTGGTCGTTTTGTTGGAACCTTTCTTGATTGATTGAAAAAACCTAATGGCGCAAACAGTCTATAAACTGCAATGTTTGTTCCAGTATAATTCTTGGGTCCAAATGCAGTAGTATTGTTTATTAAGGGGGGAGAATAGTTGCGCTATTATAAGGGTTCAAAGAATCAAACTCGGCAAGAAAACGCCTGAATATAATTGAATAAACTTTTTACATAATGTAGAAGAAAGTCCAATCTGTGTCCTAATTTTTTTTTAAACTGATGCGAAAAGTTATTTTTTCAAAATTATTTTTTAAAAAATGGCGTTTTTGTTTAATTCTTCATTAATTTTTTACTTGTTAAATATAACTTCAAATCTTTAACCCAAAAAATAAAGACATAGAATATTGTATGTGGTTCAACATATAAAAAGAGTGATGACTGAAATCTTAGTGTTTGGATATTGGGTTGGTTGGCGTTTTGTCCTATAAGAATCAATTTTAATTTAAAAACGGCGCTGTACGATTCAATATGTTTCTAAAAAAGATGGTTCACCGATATTTTTGTAAATGTAATAGGATGTAATGTTTTTTCATAACAATAATACTAGCGGCACCCCAACAGAACGCGACAACTAAACCCGGCAATTCTCTAGCGTTAACATATTTGTTTAGATAAAAATTGGCTACAATGCTTATTTAGCATACAGTTCAGAAATCTCCTATTTTTTTAATGAATATAATTTTAAGCTGTTAACAAAGTATTGAAAAAAAATATTTACAAACTAAAAATAAGTAGCATGTTGATACTGTCCATAGGCCTTTGTGATCAAAAGTATTTATCGGACAATTGTAAATTTTGTATTGATTGATTATTAATGAGTGTCTTAGCTAATAATAGTGATTAAGTTGGGCCCGCGAATCGCGTAGAAGCAAGAGTACGTCGGGTCAGCGGTAGAGAGACGTGTGTTTGTGTTCAAACTATCAAAGAACGTTTTAGCGACAATCGGGTAAGAATTATAGTTTTTAGTACAAATTTAAATCCGAAAACATCGTTCACCCTGTGGATAGACCGAACTAAAATTTGGGGTGAGTACGCTAAAAACACTTCTCAACACAGTACCGGTAGTATTTTTATAGATTTTTAAAAAGTTTGTGTTGAGGACTATTAACAGCGCTCCACCATCGCAAAAAATGCGAGCTCAGTGGAAAAGGAGCAGGTATTTCTTTCTAAAAACCCAGACAACAAACTGGAGCTGATTAAAGACATTAATCCGCTTATTATAAAGTCTAAATTAATGAGGTTTCCTTAAATATAGAAGCCGGAGAAGTTATAAAAACTGACTTAGGCCATACCCTCTCGAGTGAAAAAACTGAGATAGTTAATCCCAACAAGAAGAAGGTTGTGGACTTGCCTGAACACGTTGACATCAGGGCAAGAAGTGAGAAAACTAAGATAGCAGAGAAGGCAGCCGCTAGAACAAAGAGCAAAAAAGATAAATGGCCCAAAAACAATATAATCAGTATAAATGTGCTGAGAGAATTGGACATTTTTTATTTTGCTATTAACATGATAGTACTATTGGCGACACTTTTTTCAATCGTTTTTGAATTATTTTTACAATTGTACTGCGATTTCAAGTTTTATGATGGTCAAATTGAGTATAAACTTTTAAGCTTTAACAGTTCAGTAATGCTTTAATATAATAATGACACTTGTTTTTGGGAAACGTATCTAAACTTTTTGCAATCTTTTTTTTGCTGGTTATAAATTTCTATATTTAAAAAAAAAAATTGTTTCAGCAATATTAAATTACATTCTTTTTGGGCTGGATATATTATCTTCACTTTGTTTTGTGTCAATTAAGCTCAAATATTGTATGTAGTACAAAGTTTGTTCTTTAATCTATTGGAGATTACATGCTTTTTGGATTGAAAAAATACTCGGTGTTACGTTTAACAACGTTTTATTATAAAATGAATTAATCATTTATTCAAAATCAGTCAATCGAATCACAGCAGCCAAGGGTCAAGCATAGACAATTGTTTCGGTTCTACAAACCTCGTCAGTATGCCTTGTACGACCACGGCATCGCATGATAGCGAAGACAATTTTGAATAAATATTTCTGTTTTTATGAACACAATTGATATTATAAATATTCAAACCAAAGACTGGTTTGCCATCTAGTTGCAATTTTTAATACTAAAATGTCCGCATTAATCGGTATCATTTTAGCATTTATGCAATTGGCAGTCATTTTGCGGCTTGAACGATTTTGAATCGCCAATAAATTATGAAATGAATTATTAATATATTCAAAATCAGTCAATCGAATCACAGCGGCCAAGGGTCAAGCATAGACAATTGTTTCGGTTCTACAAACCTCGTCAGTATGCCTTGTACGACCACGGCATTGCATGATAGCGAAGACAATTTTGAATAAATATTTTTATTTCTTTCGTTTGAATATTTATAATATCAATTGTGTTCATAAGAACAGAAATATTTATTCAAAATTGTCTTCGCTATCATGCGATGCCGTGGTCGTACAAGGCATACTGACGAGGTTTGTAAAACCGAAACAATTGTCTATGCTTGACCCTTGGCTGCTGTGATTCGATTGACTGATTTTGAATAAATTATTAATTCATTTCATAATTTATTGGCAATTCAAAATCGTTTAAGCCGCGAAATGACTGCCAATTGCATAAATGCTAAAATGATACCGATTAATGCGGACATTTTAGTATTAAAATTTGCAACTAGATGGCAAACCAGTCTTTCGTTTGATTATTTATAACGTTTTATTAGTTAGCCTCAAATGCCAGTTTACAGCATGTTCTCAATAGGGTGTTAACACTCATTTCCATATCCTTAAATGCCAGTGTATGAGTAACAAGCTTTACCTAATATGCTGCAGCAAATACCTTGATAACCTTAATGCCAATGTAAATTCCTTGACTTTGGACTGCTACATCACCCGTTTTTTTTTTTTTTTTTTTATACATTTATTAAAATTATTTATACATACATATATATATTTACAAAATTGTTAAAAAATAGTTTTTATATAAATATAACATTCCTGCAGTACCGCCATCCACCCGTAAGGAATCCTGAAGCCTGGTATTGGATTTTTTTTTCTCATCGTGTGGTGTTATGATGTGTGTTAGTAATTTTAACTTTTATATTTGTTTTTCTTTTAGTTTCATTTTAAAATTATTTATGTTGCGTATATTTTTAATTTCTTCTGGTATATTATTGAATTCTTTAATGCCTTTGACAGTTATACTTTGGTTTTTTGATGTTGTTCGGTTTACTTCCATGTTTAAGTGTCCTTTTCTTCGTGTGTTGTGTAAATGAATTTCTTTTCTAGTTGTTGGTTTTAATTCTGTTTTAGTTAGACCAAATTGTATCTTTTTTATTGAGATAATACATTGTTGTGAGATTTTGTTGGTTTGTTTTTTTGTGAATTTCATTTGTAGGTGTTAGTTTGTCTATTTGATATAGTGTTTTTATTGCCTTGTTTTGTTGTCGTTGTAGCTTGTCTATGTTTCTTATGTTGGTTTGAGACCATATGGTCATCATGTAATTAGTTTGTGAGCTAAAGATAGCATTATAGATAATGTTTCTTGTTTTTTGTGTAGTTAGGTTGCTCAGTTTGTATAGGGCTCCTATAGCTATTGTGTTTTTTCTTATAAGGTTTTGTATGTGTTTGTACCACTTTAAATTATTGGTAATTGTAATTCCAAGATATTTTGTATGTGAAACTTCGCATAATTGTTGGTTATTTATAGATAGCAAGATGTTGTTATTTCTTTTTTTTCGTGATATTAACATAAAATTTGTTAAAATTTATTACCTCAATGACTATAATCTCAATATCCATGTAGTTTGTTACATTCCCAAGACTCACTTGGTCTATGTGAATAACTTTACATACTCTACCAGTACTATTATAAACAATGCTAACAAAAACCGCTGATACATATAAATGAAGAAAATTACATTTTGGAAAAAGTTTTTGATAATGGGGCTTACAAAGTAGTATCCCATCAAAACTATTGGCAAATATATCGTTGTAAATTGATTGTAAATCTTCTTGCTGATTCAGGGCACTTGAGCATGTATAAACTATTGATAGTTGAATATACAAAATTTATTTTCTAATTTTCAAATCATTCCAAAAACACAATTTTAAAAATAAAAGTTATTTGCAGACCTATACGGAGACTAAGGGGGTGCTTTATTAACAAATCATTTTTGTACAAAAATTCAACGGATTTGGATCCAATTTTGTTGTAACACATTGTATGCTGAAAACATGTAAAAACAATGCTTGGCATAAACAAAATTATTCATGATGATTAAAAAGTAGAAAAATGATAATGATTTGACAATTGTCATTATTCTTTTTTTTAATGGAAGCAACACAACAAAATATTTAATAGAATTGAACTTGAACTGAATAATGTTATAATGAACGCTTTGTGTGAATTGGAAAAACTATTTTACCATAAAAATGTTTGTTAACAATCTGAATTCGTGGTTTAGTATGACGTCTCAGTGTAGTTGCTTTATAGTTATACAAACCATTTGACTACAAAACTGTTACAATAGCATAATTCAACATTTAGGTAATTACCGGTATTCCGAATTTAGATATTGTAATAAAATTCATAAAGCACATCTATTAAAATTAAACCAAGCTCGGATCAATCGGTATGGAACAGTGTTATCGATGAATTAATTGGTTACCGCATTGCACCGACAGCATCATTCAAAATTGTAAGAAACTCAATTTGGTTCTGAATAATGAACAACACGCTCACCTTACTGGTTTGTGATGGTTTAGCTGCTCCACAAACAATTTTCTGAACCAGAAAAAGTTTATCTTATAAACCAACAAAAGTTGCATTATTCTAAGCAAACTTTAGTTCAGTCTGATTAGTGTTGAACTTTTGTCTTTTTTAAGGGCCGCTAGAAGGGCTTGGTCATCAAAATCCAAAGATTGACCTTGACTTGACTTGCCTTTAATTTACTTTACTTAATAGTGAACGTTGTCAGTAAATTTGTAAACATGTAAAAAATGTGTCATCATTGCGTTCTCAGTCCAACAAATATTAAAGCAAAGCTTTCTATTCTGGGGGGTTTTTTTTTTTTTACAACTGTAAAATATTGTGTGGCATAGTTTAAATGTTGCTGTACGAGAGCTGCCAAGACGAACACTGCAGTGGTTGACCAAATGCGATACTGGATAATTGTTGACTGAAAGTGCAAAAGGTAGCAGAAGATATTTTAAAATTTTACAGCAATACAGCCAAGTTTTTGCAAAGAAGGCAAAGACAGTTTTGTAGGCAAGATCATAATGAAAGTACTTTCAGCTTTATAAGGTTGGTACTTTTTACTATAGTTTTTAAACACTTACTACTTCTGGGACTACTCTTGTATTTATCAAAATTGTTATCATCTGTGTGACCTTTTGTTAGTTTTTTATCCCGTTATTGTTGAAATCTACAAATTTTAAATCAATAATTTATTGCATTTAATTTATTCACTTAAGTTTTAGACTACCTATGCTTATGTTGTCAAGAGTCAAGAAAAGATTATTACTTGGCAATAGATTAGGAGAGTGAAGAGGTTGTGGTAATGTTTTCTAACAAAAATCAGACATTTTTTCCAGAGTTATTTGTGCAGTATAAGGTTTAGCATTAAGCTGTAAGAATATTATTTTCTTTCGATTAATCATGAAAGGTTATTTTTGGATTAACACTGCCTGGATTTGGCAAAACTGTTTACAATAAAACAAAGCAGTGATGGTTTGACTAGTTTTCAAAAATCTTTAATGGACCACTGGATGCCTGTTATCAGTTGGTCACAACCAATGATAAAAACGCTTAGGATTAGAGTACAGTATTTACTTTTGTAACACGTTAACAACTGATCAAGAAAATATTTTTATTGCATTAAAAATTTGCCAAACAAATGGTAAAATGGTTTAATATGTTATCATCTGACAATTCATACAATACTGTTTAACTTTTACGTGTATTTGTATTGCAATAGTTCTAAGCATATATTTATACAAACTTTTTTATGGTAATTATTTGAAAAATTATTCAAGTTTTTTGAATACATTTTAAATAATTGTTTTGTATAATTCAAAAACATGTACTAACTCATATTTTAAACCACGCAACATTCATTTAGAAGCCGTCCGTTTTTAATATATTTTTGTTTCTAGTTTGTTTTCCTAATATATACAGTTTAAAATAAATAACATGGGATGGAGTAATCCCAACAAAATATTACAACAATTATTATAATTTGGTAGTTTGTTCAGAAACATTATAACCCTAATTAAAGCTCCGAAAGGGTTAATTACGTTTATCTTTATTGCCATATAAGCCTTCAAATTTTAATATAAAATATTTTTACAAAGAATTTTTACTATTAAATGATTAAATAATTAAAACATTATTCATAATTTAAATAATAAGATTAACTCGTTTTTGACAGAATTAATTAATTAAATAAATTAGGAATTTGGTTTAGTTAATAATAACAATTAAAAATAAATTTAAAAAAATTACGTTTTTATAGGAAGGTAGATAGCAATAACTATAATTTTAAATGTAATCATATCAAATTTGGAATTGGCCAAGTCAATTAGACCAATTTTTTTTAATATTGGCAACAAATAATAATACTAAAATGTTTTATACTAAGTAAGTAATTTTTGTATTTATATAAGATAATTAGAAATTTTACATTTCTTATCTTCGTTATTTCCACTCCATTCAGTTAAAATATAAAACTTATTAGCAAACATAAAACTTTCGCATCCAATTAGAATAGTTTGAAACAAAGTTTTATGCAGAAAAATATTAGCTCTCTATTATTCTTCCTTATTAGCAAACTCTTACCAAACCATAACGACTAAAACAAGCAAATGGCGAAACAGTGAAAGTTTTCTCGGTGCGATACATCTGCGTAGAAGAAACTACTTGAAACAAATAAAGTCGCCTGAAAAGTTTAGAGACTTACCGGCGACAGTTGCTACTAAAACAATCAGTTTCACGATTACTTGTATACTGCCGACACTAAACAACTCCCTTTAACGTTTATTTAGATTCCTGCAAATCTTTAGTTCCAAATATATATATATATATATATATATATATATATAAATGATTACTTTTCATTTTGCGCTTGTTTCAGAAGAGAAATAACGGATTGGGGAAATCCAATTCCCAATACACATCCATCTACGGACCGAGTAATGCAGTTACAATAGTTTCTATGATATTTGAACATTTTATCTATATATTTTTTTATATTACAGCTCTTTTTCACCAGTTTTGATTTTATTTTTATTTAACTTTATTTTTTTTGACTTTAATCTAATAACCTACAACACAGTATTATTTTATAAATATATAAATTCAATTTCTACCGACTTGAATTATTTGTGGATCCCGCGGGGATTTCTCAACTTTCTGGCTTTCCTTTCCGTGAAACATTTTAAACTGTGATTACAGCTGCCCGCAGAAAACTCTACAATATTTATTGGATTATTAATGGAATCGTGCCATTATAAGATTTTTATTTCAATTAACTTAAATATCATAGAAGAGTTTCACTCGTTTATTTAACGAAATTAGATTAGGGGTTCAATTTATCTATTAAACAATTAAACGTATGTGCTATGTTTTGTAAGAACTGGTTTTGTTCTAGTCTTTTATTACAATAATATAGAACAAATTGGTTTAAACTGTTTCATTACAAAAAATCATATTAATTAGCTAATATTTAGTATTAATATTTTTAAGAAGTAATTGATTTGTTTTGAAGATTTGCATAGCAGCACTCGAAGCCGAGAATCTGGTATTGGGTGCACATATCCAGCTTTTGAGAGCGGCAATTTTGCATATCCAAACTCTCGTCTCTAAAATTCTTTATTTCTATCCATTTTAAACGGTAAAACTTACTTTCCACTTTTTGTTTACTTTAAAGTCTACTATGTTTTAATACTAACGCTAATTTGCTGTTTTGTCTTAAAAGGATAGCAATTCAGACCTAGAAATATTATAACTCATACGCGTCTTTCCTATGCTAGATCTTTGCAGTACTACTGTGATTATGTTGATTTGATGATGACTATAAAAACTGATAACCATACTTTGATTACATACTGTGTACAGTTGTAATAGTTGTGAACTACATAAAACATTAAGAAATGTAGGCATTTAAGAGTAACTTGAGAAGTTTTTATTAAGTGGCATAACATGTGAGTTTTATCTACTAAAATATGAAGCCTTTTAATGCAAAGACATTTATTTTAGTATCTGGCAGCCTTTCACAAACTGTCTAGACTTTTCATTAGACGACCAATTACACTAAAAGAACGCGACATATACACTCTAATATGTAGGAAAACTTGCAACAAAAAGAAATAGTTTACACTAATTGAATCAATTTAAATTAAATTTGCTTTAAGCGCATACATATAATATACTTATGTAAACAAACATATTAGTACATCAAACAAAAAAGCAGCCTTAAACTTATGCTTTGATCCCTTGATTAAATTGTTGAGAGTCAAATCAGGTTTCTTTAATTAATTCTACACGAAAGAATCCAACTAGACAAAATTATTAAAAAAAAATAATTTCATAAACCATCTTTTTTAATAATAAATGTTGTGTATGTGTGTGTATTACAGAAAACACGGTCTGGAATAAATATCATTTATTATAAATCAGTGTTTGCAACGGTTTTAATAATATTTATGCGCATATTTAATAAAATTCAAACAGTGCCCTCTCAGACAGGTACAGATAGTAACGCTTATGCAAATCTTGCTTGCATCAATTTACACCATATTTTAAATTGAAATTCCGGACTAGCATCCAGCGTTTTATCTTCGACGGTTCGAATAATGCGTTTCTCTGTATCAGACGCGATACTTTATTTCATTTCGATGTCTGCATATGTAGAGCGTCATATTATCCGCACCGCTTGCAACGTCAATTGACTATAAGCGTGCACACATTTACAAAACTATTATAATAGGAATATAGGGAAATGCGGATGAAAATTGCTGCCGCGACAGAATGTTTTTAATCTAGTTTCTGCCGTCCGCATTCGAATTTCTTGGACTTACATTAAAGATATAAAAAATATATATGTATATAAAGAAATGAAAAAAGATGGCGTTGGTAGCGCAAATGAAATTTTCTAGGATATAAGATAGTTTTAATCAAATCCTTATTCATGTTTAAAGTTCAAGCTTTATTACTTTGTAATATAACACACCTACCAGCAATCATTATAAAATTTTACTATCTGGTTTTTGTTATGCTGTAATATAGTATTTTTATTACTGTGAATAAAAATGTAATACCGAATTTTATATTTTTAATGCTAACAAATAATTGCATAAAATATATAAAAAATGCATTTCCTTTAGAAAATATAAAATGTTATGTGTTTTAAAAAATGATTATTATAAAAACAAATCATTTTAATAGTTGTTAATTAAAACTAGTTATTGACATGAAAAGTGATGCTTTAGTAGACCAAGGAGGAGAAAATTTGCATTGGCTCTAGGGCAAAAAATTCTTTCAAGCTTGCTAAGCAATAAAAAAATATTTAATTTTTTTTATATAGGCAAAAATAGCTATAAGCACCGTAGGCAAGAAAGCAGTTGCAGCATTTTGCTGTTTACCGTTCATGTTTTTCTGTTCTTGACTGTTTTTATACTATTTCATGTTTTTAGGTTAAGGCTTTTTTACACACATTTGGATTTATGGTAAAAAACATACGATATTGACCGTTATACTGGCGCAGAAGTCTACGCATCTGTTTACTGATTATAAACAAACGTTTATAGGCTTTTTTACTCATCAAACCCGCTTTGTCAGTGTGGAGTAGTTTAGAATCCTCTTAAAACTCCTCCTGTAATGTAAGTTGCCCGCATTACGGGCAGAGAAGTGACCAATGCTCTAGAACCATCGTGAAAAGTGGCTGATGATAAAGATGACTGGTGCTTTTACTAACAAGACCTTTAAGCGTTGCTTATGAAAAAAGCAGGTATTTTGCTTGCAATTTGGTAACATACAAAATGAAAAGTCTGATGAAATAAAACAAAAAATAGTTTTTGGTAAAAAACAATTTAGTTTTCAACGTAGTTGCTTTTTAGTTCTATACACTTAGCCCAACGTATTTTTAATTTTTCAATCTCTTCCAAATAATATGATTTCTACAATCTTTCAAATTAGGCGTTTGTTGCATAAATGATATAGAGCCAAATTTCTTTTTGCCGAGTCGTTTATTTATGTTTTTTTAGTCCAAAGAGTTTGGTGGATGTGAAAGTAATTCTAACTCTAATTCATTGATTTTGGCTATGGCAACCGCATACGTGCATTGTCTTGATGGAAAAGTACTTTTTTCATTGCCAAATACGGTCGTTTTTCTTTTATAACGTTATTGAAACGGTTAAATAAGTTGCAGTAGTATTTGCCGTTGATTGTATAGTTTAAGGTAATTAATGTAGATTATACTGCGTGAAAAAGCTTAACCTAAAGGTTTGCCAGTAGAAATCTACTTTTCCTTGGTTTTTGGTGTATAGTGATAAATCCATGTTTTGTCTTCAGTTAAAAAACAATTTAATAATTCTTTTTTGTTGCGCTTGAACATTTCCAAAGCTGTCTCTAAAGTTGTCACATGTGAGCGTTTTTGGTCTATTGTAAGCAAACGCGGCAACCATTGCGCAAATAGATATTTCATATCCAAATGTTTGTGTAATATATTGCACACACATTTATCTGAGATACAAACTGCTTCAACAAATTTGTGCACTTCCATTCTGCAGTTTTGCAAAACATTATTATAAATTTTGTCAATTATTTTTGGTGTAGTGACCTCATAAGAGTATTCTAAATGTTCGTCATTAGTAGTATTTGTCTGACTACAACAAAAGTCAGTAAACCACTAGTGAATTATTTTAATTGATGATGAGTCTCTATTTGCGTTTGCGTTTGTGCAATGGTTTTTCCACGCAAAAAATTGTTGCACACTGTCTTTTATCAATCAGATCACTTTTTAAAAGCATTGCAAAATAGTGGTTGTTCATAAAAATCAATGGTATTTTGTAATATTTTGCAATCGTTGTTTTTCTGCGCATAACTCTAGCTGGAAACAAGCTTTGGGTGTTACGCGTTTGGTATGCATGTTATTTGCAGACAGCACAAAGCTACACTACTACGTTTGACGTTTTTGTGTTCTTTTGAGCATGAATGTTCTGTCTGAGTTTAGTTTGATGTGGCTTTGCTAAAGTTGGTTTGCATTCAGAGGTTTTAAAAGTTTCCAATGCATTATTCTTAGGATGTTGTTAGTAAAAACCTAGTTTGCGCCTGAAAACTAATAAGTAGTTGTACAGAATGCTGCTTTTAGTAGAAAGTGCAAATCGCTAAACAGTGGCAGGATAGAAAACCAATTGATTTACTATAGTGTAGCTATTTGTACGTAAAGAATACTTTGTAGAAGTCTTATAGTAAGTGTGGTTGTAAAAAAAGCAGTTAATAAATTCCTGTTAGCATTAATTCAGTTTAGGCTGCGTGTAAGAGGTCTTAAGTACTGTTGTGAATGCCATTTTAACAGATGTGGTACAATAATAAAGTATTTACTAAAAATCTACCCACTGAGTGCTGAGACGCTGGTTAAAAAACAACTACTGCGCGTTAGTTTGTTATTTACATTTTCTTTGTTAAAATTAACAATAGTGACGTTCTTTATCACTAATGTGCTTTTATTAAGGTAGTTGTGTGTGTTTTATACTGCTGGCATATTTTATTGTGTCTTCTTCTTTTTGTTTGTAGAATTATATCTATTTTATCTTTAACTGTTGCAGTCGGAATTGAGACGCTCCACTTTTTATAACAGCGTATTAGGGGTCTTCCTGGAGATTTTTTTAATATTGAAACTACTTTTGTGGAATTTTTGTAGTTTAGTGTTGTCCATTCTGTCGACATAGTCTTTCCAATGTTACACTGTGTTCTAATGCCTTTGTTTCTTATTTGATCTTGTGGGCTGCAGCCTACCATGGATCTTAAAACGCTAATTTCTTCTTTCTGAGGAGTCGCTTAGTTGTACCGTTTTTTGCTCTAGTTTTTATTACGTATGTCATAATAGGTCTAAACCAGGTTTTGTAAATTTTTGCTTTGTGTTCCACAGACATATTTGTTTTGCCATATTAGATATATTCTACTTGAAATATAAAATATGTTCAAATACTTTCCTGTATACTAGTCTAAAAAAAGATAGTACAGTACACTAACTAACTTTTTATTAAAAATTTATTAAATATTGTTATAAGAATTAAAGAGCGTTGTTGTACTTTATAGTCCATGAATTTTCTTGAAGGACATTTGCTTGGTTAAACATTTGGATTTGGTTGTATACTTTTGTGAAGTTATTAAATTTTTTGTTTGTGTACATGTGAATGTGAGAATAGATTCTAACCTGTGTACTTCCGATTTGGTTTTACTTGCACATCTGGAATAATGGAGTTATAGCTGTTTACTGGAATTACGTTTACATAGTTCATTTTTGCCGTGAAGCAACTTTTGTCAATAAAATCATGTTTGATAATAATGGTTTAAGCTGGCATGTTTTAGTTAAAGCATAATTTTTTTTGTTCGTCAGATTTCTTGTGTGTTTTGCTAAACCAAAAACCTGTTGTACCAAAACTAAATAGCAATTTTGACTATGCGGGTACTTTGTGAATCTTGAAAATATTTTTCTGCATGGCAGACTACACAATAGTTGGCAAATGTGTACTAAACTTTGCATCGGGTTTTATTAATAATTTGTTGAGTATTCATGGCTTGCGATTAGCATTAAATCAATCTATGAATGCTGAATGCTGTCACGTCTTAAGTATACACTAGTACTATTGGTTGAACCACCTTAGAGAAGACTTTCTGGGATTAGCATGGTGTATCTCAAAGTATTGCAGTTTAGACTCCACAATTACATTCTTGAAAGTTGTTTATTTTTTGCTGTAGTTTTCAGACTTGGAGTGATTCATCACTTGATGTGAGGTTAGACATTTTAAGAGTGCAATATTATTTGCAGTTCATAGTCATGCATTTAGTAATAGCATGTTCTAGTTAAAGTTAGCCTAGTAATAATCATACGGGTGTTAGATATAATAATCGTCCTTTTTAAAATTTTAAACAATTTATAACTATATTAGCAGACTTTTGACGTCTATGTGGTATGATGTTTTTCAAATATTTTTCAAATATTTTTCACGTAATCTTAGTAAGATAAACCTTTTACCAGCACGTCTTTGGTAGATTGATGCAACCGTGCCGTACTTGGTAAAATTAATGTTACGTCAGCATTGTTTGGATAACATTTAACAATTAATTCTTATTGTTGCATTTAGCAGGGTGTGAAATGTAACTAGTTTTGGCGTTATGACTTTTCTTTATGTAGTTTGGGAGTTGGTTCTAATTGCTTCTATTACTGCTGCAGTGTAAGAATGCTTAAGCATAGCTAAGGAAGGGACAGTTGTGTAGCAGGGATCTGATGTATATTTATTGCAGAAGATAACTGGAAACAGGGTTAAAGCTTGGAACATGTATTAGTATTATGATCATTATTTCTTTGTGAAGTTTAGGAGTAGGTTTTAGTGGCGTTTACTATTGTTAAAAATCCATGAGTTTCAGTGTGGGAAGTTCAAGCGTTGTTTATAAAGTTTGATGTAGAATTATTGCAGAAGGTTTTGTGGCTAACTGACAAGTAACGGACTGAATCTTGATGATGGAATTTATATTTTTTTTATTTTATTGTTTAACCTTTCAGTTAAATTACAGTATTTTCTTAACTTCTGGACAAAGACCTTTCTTATACTTTTGCCACGTGTTCAGCCCATTCCCATTTTAGATCTGCAATTCTTTATATTAGGTCTTTTACTCTTGTTCTTTTCTTGATTTCTTTGTTTATAATTCTGTCTCATAACGTAATACCGTACATGGCTTTTTCCATAGCTTTCACTCTCAATTTGATTGCGGTTGTTTTTGTTAAGGCGGTAGTCTCTAACTCGTAGATGGTTACAGAAAGTACACACGTATCGAAATTTTGTTATCTTATCTTAAGATTTATGGGTTTGGTGTGGTTTCTTGGTATGCATCATAGTTTTTAGAAAGCTGCCTATGGCAGTTGTATTTGTCTTGATATTTATTTTGATCGGTTCTCTTTTTCTAGCACTATTATGTGGACCAAGTAGTTGTATTCGGTAACATTTTCAATCACAATATTGTTCATGAGTACAAGTAAGTTCTCGGGGCTCATTATTTTTGTTTTGGTGCTGTTCATTTTTAACTCTATCGTCTCCGATGCCTGGTTGATTTTTTTATGCATTTTAGTGAGTTGGTCTGCAAAACGTAAATGGCTCAGGTATGCTCCATCAATTTTGGTTTTTTTGTTTTCCCATGCGAGTCTTTTGAAGATATCTTTTAGGGCATTTGTGAACTATTTCAGAGAAATTGTGTCTGACTGTCCTACTTCTTGTTCTAATTGGATGGTGTTGGTAAAGTTTTTTTAATTAATTATTACTTGTAGTAGGGCGTTTGTGTATATATGTTTGATAATCGCTGTGTACCTGTAGTCGATTCGAGCATTTTCTATGTATTTCAATATGTGTTACGTTTTGACTGCGTCAAAGGCTTTGTGCAAATCCCAAATGGATGGGTACGTTGTATTCTTTGGTTTTTTCAATAAGATTTCGAATTATTTGTAGATGGTTGGTAGTGCTGAAGCCCTTTTGGAATCCGGCTTGTTTTACCGATTAGATGTTAATCAGTTGGTTATTATTTTTATGAAGATTTTATAGACGTGGGATAATAGACTGATTGTTTTCTAGTTTTCTATGTTGGTCGTGTCTCCTTTCTTGATTATTAGTATAACTTCTGTCTCAAGCCACTTTTCAGGTATTCTACTTTTATGTAGACATTTGTTGTAAATGGCCGTAATTGAGTTTAGTAGTTTTTGATTTCCTAGTTTAGATAATTCCTGGGCCAATTTTTTAGTTGTTTTAGAGCCTTCTTTATTTCTTCTGTAGTATATGTCGGGTATTTTTTTTTTAACCCACGTTTGTTACATGAGTTCTTGTGCCGTGATCTCCTTTAGTTGTTGAGTAGAGTTTTGCATAGAAATTTTCTACTTTTTTAAGTATGGTTTTCTTATTGGATAGTATTGTACCATTTGTTGTTTGTAGCTTAATTATGTGGGATTTGCCGTTTAATTTTGATTGCAGTACCTTTATGTTGCATTCTGTTTGATGTTTTCCTGTTTAGTCTTTGTGTTATGGGTTCTTATATCTTTGCGTATCCTCTTTTTGATGTTTTTGTTGGTTTCTTACAGTGGCCCAATTTTATTAATTTAAATGTAAAAAAAAAATGATTTTAATTGTGTGTTTTTTGTTGTTTGTTTTTATTTAGATATTGAATAACTTAGTAATTAACTTTTTGTTTTTAGTTCTGATGAAGATAGCAAAGCTATCAAAACGTTAGCAAATAAATAATAATAATATATATAAAATATATAAAGAAGAGACGCAATGTCCTCAAATGAGACAGTTGTAAAAGCAATAATTTCGAATAAAGCCTAGTTAAATAGGTAAATTTATACGAATGCCACAACGACATATGTAGCGCTCGTTACTATTTGTTCAATCGGACAACCCAATAATAACTTTAAAAAATTAAATTTATGAAAAAATATTCTAAACTAAAAACATCCATAGACGCGTTTCGAGGTTTACCTTAAAGCTTAAAGCCATACTGATGAGAGGTAAACCTCGAAACGCGTCTATGGATGTTTTTAGTTTAGAATATTTTTTCATAAATTTAATTTTTTAATAATAATATATATTTATTTCCATAATTGACTAAAATAATAAATATACAATAATGAATAGTTCCTATGTTATAGTGTAGGATTCGTCAAAATGTTAGAGTTACAAATGTAAATATTAGTTAAAATAATCATCTATAGTATAATATCACTTGTTTAACAAAAATAATTTTAGATTGTGCTTAAATGAAGTATAATTTTTACACAAATTTAATATCTGTGGAAGCTTATTGTACAACTGACCCAAAATATTAGGTGAACATGTAGATATCTTTAACCTAGACCGCGGAATGTGAATTTCTGAGCTAATGCGGGTTGGGTAAGAATGAATTGTATCGTTAGTTATAAAATTATTTTTGTTTTTATATACATATAAACATAACTCGTGAATAACCATGCATGGGACAGGCAAAATTTGTAACTGCTTAAAAATATCTTTGCAGGATGTTCTATAAGGTACTCCTGCAATACATCTTACAAGTCTCTTTTGAGTGATAAAAACTGAGTTAAGTGATGTTGATGGGCCCCAAAAACAAATTCCATATAACAATCTGGAGTGAGCTAGTGCATAATACAAGGACATCAAATGACAAATGTCTAATATTTTTTGCAAGCATCGAATTTGATAGCAAACAGAATTGAAAGACATTATTAACTTATTGCAATGGGTTTGCCAATTTAAAGATTCGTCAATATGTAGACCAAGGAATTTTACCGTGCCTGTTTTTGCTATTAAATCATTGTCGATCATCAAAGGTAGATCAAGATTAAAACGATATTGACGTAAATGAAACCATAAATAATTAGTTTTGCTTGGATTTATGAAAAGTAAGTTTTGTTTAAAACAGGTGCTAAAATTATCTAACTTATTATTTGATTTGTTAGCAATATTAATATTATTAGGGTCACTTATCACGACGGAAGTATCGTCTGCATACATAATTAAGTTTTTATCTACAAACAAATCCATGTCGTTTATAAAAATTATAAAAAGTACAGTACCTAAAATTGACCCTTGCGGGACACCTTGATTTATTGTGACAAAGTCAGACTTATAAGTAGAAATTGTGTTGTTGTTGTTGTTGTTATAACGTATTGAGATAGATTGTTGCCGTGAACTTAAATGAGTTTGTAACCAATTTAAAGCTACACCTCGGATTCCGTATTTATACAGCTTATCAGATAGTATGTTTATATCCACACAATCAAAAGCTCGGCTAAGATTAAGAAAAACCCCAACTGGATATTCTCCTTTTTCTAAATATGCAATTACTTGGTGGTAAAATTCATTAAAAGCTGTCATTGTAGATTTACCAGATCGGAAACCATGTTGTCTTTCAGTAATAACCAAAAAGCGGTTTATAAACGTTTGTAATCGGTTGAGCATGCAATACTCGAATATCTTAGAAAATACTAATATAATTGCCACAGCTCTATAATTATTTTTGTCTAGAACGTCTTTGCTTTTATAAATCGGTGTAATAGAGCAAAACTTTAATTTTTCCAGAAATTCTTCAAATTCAAAAGATTTATTAATTAAAAAAGTTGATGGTTTTGTAATAAAAAGTACAACTTTTTTAAGTAACATATCTGGTATATTATCTGGTCCGGCAGACAACTTGTTTTTTATTTTATTTAAGATTATGTTTTCTAGTTCTTTTTCAACAAAAGGATCTATAAATATAGTGATGTTATTGTAGGCAATACAACTTAAATTCATGTCTAATTTTGGTATAGCATTTACTATTTTTAGAGGTTCCTCTTTAAAAAAGTTGTTTCGTAAATTTGATACAATTTCTGGGTTATCAGTAACTGAAGAGTTTGTAGTTAAAGATATATTTTGAAATTCTTTAGAATTATTGGAGAGAGAGTTAATAATTGACCACGTCGTTTTGACTTTGTTAGAAGACTGTAAGATTATGTATTGGTAGAATCTACGTTTTGTATTTTTCACCAACTGGGAATGTACATATTTAGCATTTTTATAAGTATCTTTTAAGTTTAGATATACTATTTGTAATTTATACAAATCATTAGCATACGCTAGATTTTTATTCTATCCTATTTCCAATGTAATCAACCCCAAATAATAAAAAAAGATATAATCAAACTAACAAAATAATCTGGTTTTGCAGAGACCGATGATGTGCCATTTGATATTCTTCAGTTCCTCTTCGAGTTCTGTTAGATGTTCTTTGACTTTTATTGTTTGGATGTTGTATGTGGCTATGAATAAGTGTTTTTTGTTTATAGATTTGGCTGAGTCGTTCCTGACTGTGCGTACAGTGTGGGATTGTGAGTTTTGGGCTTTACCCATTTGGATCTAGTTTTTGTTTTACGCTTGTCAAACGTGTTGGGAAGTAAGCTAGCAAAAAACATTTCCTCAATTTGTGTTTTAACAGTTATACCGCCGTGCTTACTCAGTTGCCAGAGCCTCTTTGAAGCAGAAAGTACCGGGTAGATTGTTACCACTCGTGCAGGTAAGGTTGACAATTGGACAAGTGCTCTTTTTTTGTCTTTGTCTTTTACCCTATAGTATGCCTACGTATTAATTGTTTATTTTAACGTGAGACAAACGTTGGTCTGTTTGAAATAACCAAGGGTACAAACTCAACCTCAGTTTGCGTGCAAAAGTTTAGAATAATTTTTTTTATGCGTTTATCTAGTCAGCGCTAGGTTCCGCTTAGAAAAAAAAATTGCCAGCTGTGCTGCCAAATCAAACCGTAAACTTTCATAAAATCTTGTGGTCATCCTCAATCTACCCTACCATTCGATTTCTATTAGATAAACTTGGTCAAAATTTCTTTGGCGTTTGACCTTGGAGTTCCTGTTTATCGGTTGGAGATTTGACAAGTGTGATTGTGACAATTATGGATTAGTGTGACGTGACTCGTTGGTGTTGAGTGTTGCAAAGTTTGTCAAGGGGCGTCGTAACGGTAGAGTGTTACAAGGAATCCCTGTTGTAGAAACGGATGTAGCGATATTGTTTCTTTTTTGTATTTTTTGGTTTAATGTAGCAGAGATGGTATGTTCAATTTATGGGTTGCTTTAGAGATGCTTTCTATTCTTAGACCACCCTTTTGTCTATGCATAGAAATTTTAAACTTTAAGTACATATCCTACACTACAAATTACAGCCCATTCACTTTTCATATGCTCTTTTTTGTTTTTTTTTTTGTTTTTTGTTTGTAAATATTGCGATTTGTTATTTAACTGATTAGTGTAGATGTTCTTATAACACGAATGTCTAATTGTCTCATCATTTTTTAGAAAATTTTTGGTTGCCGGCCGACAATTGTTTAAAATTTCATAGTGGGATCTTGCACTTTTCATTAGTTTATGCCGAATTTGTTTAAAATTTCAAAGTCAAATTTGGCTATTTTTGACGTTTTGTGAACAGAATTTTGCAGTTTTAAACCGGATTTTGCTATTTTTGCAAGCATCTGTTTATAGTACAAATTGCAGCCCTGGTTTGTACCTCCTATACTTGACTTTTTTAAAACTTTAGCCTTAATATTCAAAGTAAGTGTACTTAATTGAAATTGCTATTTTTTAAGTTCATGGAGATGTTTTAGAATGTGTCAATAATAGTCCAGGTACTTGGTATAGTTACTTAAATATACATGATTCTAGTCTGTGGTAGTACAATGCTTCTAAGGCCTGCAAAATTAATTTTAAATAAATCGTTAATCTCTAAATGTGTTCTATTTGTTCTGTACAAAAAATCAAATATTGTCACAGTCTCCAAGGTTTTTTCTTTAATATGGAGCAACATATCAAAAAGGAATAACAAACATACAATCTCACCGTACATTTATTTCTAAAGAATGTGACCGATAAAATATGTGTTATTTTGTTACTCACGTTAATATTTTAATCAATTTAATGATTAGTCCTCTAATATATTTTTATTTTAAACTTAAACTTATGCAACAACAAAATTCAATCCATATAGAACAATAAAGTTTTTAATAATGAAATTATTTCACCTTGTCTGCCAACATTAGTAAGAGAAAAGGCATCAAGCTTTAAACAAATTAATCCTAACGAGGTGTAATTCCTAATGTTTAATTACACGGAGGCTACTAGAGGGTTAAAATAATAAATTGTGAAATTCAAATAAAACATTTCCGCCAATTCATTAAGGTCGCAAAGTATTTGCAACAATAATTAGTAGGCAAGAATATTAAACAAAGCTTCGCATAGTTTGTTCACACATTTATAAAACGAGACACAAATACATTACGCGAAATGAAAATTTACGAGGGAACGTTTTAAAACAACCAAGTTAATGTGTGGTTGTAATTAATTTGAGTTTAAACAATGGTGATAAGGGATACTCTTAACGTCACCTGATAAATAAAGGCTAAATGCATATAGCAAATACTGATGTGTGGTTGTAAAAAATAATATAATGTAATTAAGTTGGGTATTATATGATATCCCTATATGTGCTACATAAAGTAAGCAAGATAGGATATAGAATGTAATTACGGAATTTAATATAAAAAGAATATTTAGCATTCTGTACATTTATAAAGCGAATACGTGACTAGCAGTAATATATACAAAATGCATCATCGTGGGACAGTTCATGCTGCAAGAATGAGCTTTGTGTATGTTAATGTGTCAGTAAGGAGCTTCGGTGTCAGCCGGTTACGGGGTAAAATCAATACGAAAGGTCCTTACTGCGGTTTATCCGCAGATCTTACGCACACCGCTGTTAAATATATACACTTCGTAAAATGTTTTTTCCCTTTATTTAAATGGCTCACAAATTATGCAGTCAATGCTTATCGTCAAAACACTTTCGTATTATTATCATAATAATAAGATAGGGTGCAAACATCTAACGCGGCGGAAATTATACACAATTTACAAATCACGACATTAATTCTATGCTATTATATTTTGCTAAGAAAATTGTTTTTGAATTGATTTGGGTTTGTATTCAAAGGTCATTACTGATAGGTTAATTGGGGGGTGGTGTAATAACATAAGCAATGTTTAAAGTATTCCATTTGAACTTATATTCTTTGGAAAACTATTAGAATTGAGTTCATTTATTATTTTAAAGTAAAGTTTACGAAGTGGTTTCTTAACTTTAATACCTTTTTCTTTGTCATTTTTTTATAATATTGGATCAAATTTGTATATAAAGTTTTAATATTAAAATCTGACAAAATTAAATTATATTACAATTTTATTATATATATTTAAAATTGATTATAAAATGATAGCCTAAAGTATTCCATTCAGGCCGCTACCTTGATTGCTGTTTTTACATATAATTTAATAATCGATGGATTTTATTACTACTTCATTCATATATTTTAAACATATATATGGATTCCAGACATTGTTAAAAGACTTCAATATATATATATAATCCAAAGTAGATAGTATTTGGACTGCTCTACCATGAAGTTTAAATATTCTATTTGTCCTCATACTGTAATAGCATATGTAAGTTTTGACATGATATATCCATGGTAAACTGAAAAACTTACATTCACATTCAGCGACGTTATTTTTGCAATATTACTTAAGATAAAGATAAAGATTAAATTCTTACTGACTGAGGAAGTTATGCGATCAATATGACAATTCCACGTAATCTCCGGATCTATTTAAATTAAAAGAAACTTTACTATCTTTACCTTTAATTTTTTGTCAATTGATAGCAGCAAAAATATTGTATTTATTTATAATAGTACTATTGTCCGCATATAGTATTAACTCGGCTGTTGATATCGCATTTGGCAAATTATTGATATTTATCAAAAACAGTATAAGGCCAGGTACAGAACCTTAAAATACACTATAATTACCGTTAAAACTTTCTGTCTGTTTATTTTTGCAACATACTATATCTATTATGTTACTCAAATGTGACATTATAAACCTCACCTGAATCCGAGTTTTGGTATTTTAAAAACTATAAATGCTTTGCAGATTCACAAAAGCAGAAAAAACAGTATAGACAGAAAAAAAGTGAAAAAAATCAATTTTTAATAGTGACGCACTACTCACAAAAATTCTAAAAAAATTATGGATGTAGATTTTAAATTACTTATAAAGTTAAAAAATAAAATTCCATGAATGTCTTACTAGACATGTTTTTTTTATGCTAGAAAAATAATTTTTAAGGTAATTTGGATATTCATGATGGGGCATTTCAGTTATTTTAATTTTTGTTTGAAACTTAGCAGCTTGTGAATCTATTCTCCCCACACTTTATTTATTCCTAAATATTCATATAAAATTTTAAAAACAGTCAATTTTAATATTTTTATTTTTCTAGCAATAAATGAAACTTACTCGGCGGTCTATCAGCATCAAATCTTCAACTTTTGTAATCATTTTGTCAGTTTGTTTCTTTACACATTGTTATCATGATCTATGTGAACTATTTGCACTATTACACTGTTTTTATTCTTTCATAAATATTCTACTGTATTTTATTAATAAAATTTACAATTTGCATAAACTTTTAAAATAAAGAAACCAGCAAAGAAGTAGAGTTTGCTTTCAATAGAGAGTATGTTGCATTTTATGTAAGGTATTGCGCTTGTTTGAGTAATAGCCAAGATAACATCAGCATAGATGGCAAAACCTTAGAAAACACAGATCAATATGTATATCTAGGCTTCAATAGGTCTATTCCAAAATACAATTTAGACAGTTCACAAACCGTTCAAACTATGCACACAAACAAATTACTGTGTATAAAAAATTGCCTAAAAATGACAAATATTTGTTTGTGTACACAGTTTGGACAATTTGCAAACTGTCCAAATCGTATGTTGGAACAGACCTATTATCAAAGCAAGGAAAGAGAACCAGACTGCGGAGCTTAAGCAAAGAATACAGCTAGCATGGGCAGCATTTGGAAAGCTTAGCTACATACTTAAAGACAAAAATGTCCCACTATATCTAAAAAAAAAAAAAAATATACAACTACTGCCAGTTGCCACATACGATATAATAGATCATAAGTTATTGCTAGACAAATTTAATTTATACGGATTTAGAGGTTTGTCGTATAATAATATAGTCATTTCTGTCTAACAGATGTCAAGCAGTAGAGATTAAATATTTATATAAAGACTTTGAACAAATTAACGTATAATTCAGGTTTAACTATTATGTGAAGTTCCACAAGGGTCTATACTTGGTCCTTTAATATTTAATATTTTTATTAACAATTAGCCATGTAACATCAAGTGTGATACCATTATATATGCGGATGATACTCCTTTTTGCATATACGCAAGCAACGTACCAGATCTACAGTCTAATGTTGAACTGGTATTGTCACAATCTTTTAAATGGTTTAGGGCAAATAAATTGTTGATAAATTTAGACAAAATCAATACACTTATTTTTTCACCAAATCAGTTTGAGAATCTTGTTTTTAGTATAGAACAAATAGTAATTAAAACTTTAGACACATTTAAACTACTTGGGTTACACTTCGACAATAAACTTGACTGGAAAATACATTTCAATTCTTTAGTAACCAAATTAAATAGAAGTATTTATGGGTTACGAACATTAAAATCAATCTGCAATCTATCAACATTGCGAATAGTTTATTTTTTTTACTTTAATTCATTGGTTGAATATGGGGAAACAACAACAATTTAGCAATTTAAAAAAAAAAAACAAAAAAAAAGCAATAAGAATTTTGGCGAGTAATGGACCACGTAATTCTTGTAGGAGCTACTTTCTTAGTTTTGGATTTCTTACTGTGCCATCTCTTTATATATATATATATATCATGCTACCAAATATGTATTTGAAAATTATCCAGATATTATTTCAAAAGATACTGTTCATAATTACCACACCAAGAATAACCTCATAAGATCAGAAATACTCAAAAATAAGTATGTAGAAAAATTATTTTACCATTTAGCTACTAAAATATTTAAACACATTCCCCAACAGATAAGAGATATTAAAATTAAAAAACAATGTCCGAAGACGTATTTAATTAGTAAATCCTTTTATACCTTAGAAGAATTTTATGGTAATTAATATGTGTTTAAATGTAAATACATTTTATTAAAGCTTTCTAAACTTTTTTAACTTTTATTGTGTATATGGTGTATACTTTTAAGATATTTTTTTTTTTTTTCTATATTATATTTTTATGTTGTTTTTTTTTCTTGTTTATCATTTGTTATGTATCTATTATGTATTCTACACCAACTGGTATATATGAATAAAGGATTACTTACTTACTTAGGGCCTAGAAACTATGGCCCTGACCAAGACCATGGCGGAATAACTTAGAACCAACCAAAGAGCTACGGAGAGACTCATGCTGGAGATTACACTAAGAGATAAGGTGCAAAACGATAAAATCCGAAGTAGAACGAGAGTATTGGATATCATCAGGAGAGTCGCAAGTCTCAGATGGCAATTGACATTGCAAGAGCTTTGGATGATAGTTGGACACAGAGGATAGCAGCTTGGAGACCAAAGGAAAGCAAAAGAGGAATAGGGAGATCACGAACGCGTTGGAGAGACCTATATTGCCGGAAAGAACTGGATGAGGATTGCCAGGGAAAGGACAACATGGAAAAACTTAGAATAGGCCTATATCCAACATTGGATAATAAATGGCTAAAAAAAGAAAAAAAAGATTACGCTAGAATAGGTTTTGTTACGTTAAAATAGATTATTTTAAATTATGTTTTAGCACACAAAACATGAATTGTCTTTACAGCACAGATTTTGTAAAGGTGCTGGCATATATTTTAGGAGATTTGTTAGTTAAAAACGGAATCAGATGTTATATAAAGTAAAAGACACAGTATGACATGGTGGCCGAATTTTTGGGGAAAAAATATAAATATTATTGCGCTTCTGGACAAGTCAACTATTACAAAACATATAAAAGTGTGTAAATGCATTTTTTGGTTATTTAAAATTTTTATCAGGTATGGGTGTTTTGAATCTTACTACCATTTGTGTTTAAAGTGCTATCTACAAAAGCCAACGACAACGTACTTTGGAGCATAAATTGTGTAAACAATAAACTTTTGTTTTTGGCAAAATAAGCAAAAAAAAAATATGGAGTGAGTGCCAAACTAAAAAAAATTTAAAACTTTGGAACTGCATATAGGATGATAGATATAAGTATTTTTTAGTCAATAAAAATGTGATTAATATCAAGGCACTTATTAAAAGATTTTCTACTTCTTTTTTTTTAAATAAAAGGGTTAATTTACACATACGGGTTTTTAACACAAGGGATCGTATGAGCATAGTTTAAGGATATTCACAATTCTTTTAATGTTACCATAGAAAAGTTCAAATAGTAATTAAATGTACACAAGGGCGGCAATGTGGGTTAGTTGTTTAGATGTTTGCTTTTAATGCTGGGTGTAGTAAGTTCAAATCCTTCTCTTCCTCTTTCCTAGTATTTAGACACATTTTTTATTCTTATCCCGTCCAAACTTTTTTCTTATTTTTACATTTAAATTTTACAGTCAAAAAGCTTCTTTTACTATGACCCACCCACCCAACCAAGTGATGATTATCAAGAGATACTCTGTTTCTCCCACCTATTTATGTTCCTGCTGCTTTTATATCTAAAATATAAAATATTAGTTTTTACTTAGCATCGGAAAACTGTTTAAAAAATAAATTCTTTCATAACTAACGCTTGGGTGGGCGGTCGGGCATGTAGTTTAAATTGTGAGCGGGTAGCTTTTTTTACTATGCCCTAACTTACCTGCTTAAGTGTAAGTCAGCAAGAGATGCTTTGTTTCTTTCACTTATTATGTTCCTGCTGCTATTCTATTTAAAAGAATAAATGTCGTCGGAATTGTCACGTAAACATCAGTACATTGTTTAACAATAAATTCCATGATAACACTTGGGAACTAAGTTAAAATTGTGGGTAGTAGAAAGTAGGTTCTTTTAGTATGATCTATTTACCCGTCCAAGTGTAAAACATTAAAAAATACATTATTTCTCCCAAATTGTTTAATAATAAATTTTTTGATAACTAATGCTTGGCTGGGGGGACGGGCACTAAGTTTATATTGTAAAAAGTAGCTTTCTTTACTATGACTAGGTGTACCCTCCTAGTCATTTGGAAATACATTGTTTCTTCCAAACTGTTTAACAATAAATTTCTTAGTAACTAACGTTTGAGTGGGCGGATGGGCACCAAGTTTATTTTGTAAGAGATAGCTTCTTTTACTATGACTCATCTACCCGCTCAAGTGTTGGTCATCAAGAAATACATTGCTTCTCCCAAGTTTTCTTTTGTTACTATGTAAGCTGGAGATTCTTTGTTCAAACTAATACAAATTTCCAGTATTTTTATTGAATAGTTTCTATTTTGTCTTGCTTTTTCTATCTTTTTTGCTCTGCACAATAACATACTTCTTACTTAACTATCCAACATCATTTTTTTAATTTCTATACATTTATTTTTTTTTTTGTAAAAAACATAAAAGTCTAGATATTTAAATGTTTTTACTTCATTAATTTTTTTTTCTATTTATTTTTAGTTTTTTACTTTACGTTTTATTTTTATTTACATTTATTTTTTATTCTTTTTTCTAATATATTTTTGCTTTGCTACAGTTACCATGTTGTCTGCATAAGCCACCAACCACACTTACCATACTTAGGATACACCTAGTTTGGTTTGCGGCATACATCCATAATATGTACCGCATACCAACTACTGCTGATTGGCATCCCTGTCTCACACTTTTTGTAGTCTAAAACTTATGACTTATTTTACTATTCTCACAGAATCTGTTAACTGTTTCCACGTATGTTATTTTTATATTTTTTTTCAAAAACATCCGCAATGTCATCTATACATACTTGCACTATTAGTCAGAAATAAATATAAGTTTAAAAAACTAAATTGAATGAGCCATCAACAACAGTATTGCCTCTGGAGTTTAATGAATAACAGAAAGCAAATAATCAGTTTGTGATAAGCATGTTTTTTTTGCTCATATGATTTGCTCAGTAAAGTGCTAATAGTATATTTTATCTTCTTTTTCATCAGTCTGTATTAATCCACTTCATAGGATATAGGTGTGCTTTGTGTTGGGAACATTTAGTTGTTTTTCGCTGGCCTTTCTAGATTCTTGATTGGAGTCTACTGCACGTAGGCCTCATTAGTTCCGTTCTCTTGGCATTCAACCACCCTCTGTGACTGATGTATGCGAGTATAGCGTTTGGAGGGGTCTTCTTTATACTGGCTATGTCAAGCCAGCAGCTCCCCAACATGGACTCTCTATTGTATGAGCGTTAGGAGCAGTCATTGCTTTCTTTGCCGGTCTGCAGCCCGGAGTGTCATCCCAACGCCGTCTCAGTGCATTGTGTGTGTTAATTTTTAGTAAATTAATTAAGCATTTAAGTGTTAACGCGGTCCAAGATTTAGGACCACACGCCATGAGGATTGACTCTTTAAGCACCAGCTTGTCCGTCTCTATGTTACCTACTATGTTTGAGTGTCTTTTTACCCAGAGCAGCTCAATGCTGTTTTCACAGGCTGTTAAAGTAAGAGCATGATGACATTCAAAAATTAGCTTTGATGTGATTCTAGGCTTGTTTATAGCAATTAGAGCCGCTCTACTATCCGTTAGAATTTAGACGTTCTTGCCAGATATTTTGCGGTTCACAATTTTTATAACTCCATAGGTTATCACGACTACTTCTGCTTGAAAGATGTGTGAATTGTGTGACTTTCTAGTAGTAATGATATTTTGAGGTCCAGGTTTTACGAGAAGATTCCCGCTCCAGAACCTTTATTGGTTTTTGAGTCATCCGTGTAAATTCTAATCAAATCATTGATCACGTTTTGCTCTTCTTGTTTATGAGCGCGCACGTTGTTGTTTGTTTCCTTAACAGCCTCTTCCAGGAGAGTACATTGTTTGCCAGCCCTCTCTGCAGTGTGCCAAAATCCAGCCGCATCCAGACGCAAAGCTTCTATTGTTGCCATCTCCTCGACGTAAATGTCGAGGGGCGGCAGACACAACATTGCTTTTATAGTTGCAGTTGGTGTTTTCCGCATGCCACCTGTTATACTTAAACATGCTATTTGTTGCAACTGATTCAGTTTGCTTGCTGTCGTTTTTTGTCTAGCATTTGGTCACCATATTAGTGCCCTGTATGAGATCATAGGTCTTATGACGGTTGAGTACAGCTATAGCATTATCTTTGGAAACAGTTTTTATGTTTTCCCCACAATGCCAAAAAGACATATGAACTTTTTTGCATCTCATATTTAGATGTGGTCCCCATGTGAGCTTATTGTCAAAAACCATCCCAAAATGTTTTACTTATGTTTATAGCGGAAGTGGGGTATTTAGGGGTTTTAGTAAGTTTAGATTTACAATGATTCTCTTTTTTGTGAAGAGAACCACTTTGGTTTTTAGAGAGTTGACCGTAAGAGCCTGTTCTTTGCACCAATTTTTAATTATTTTTAAAGCCTCTTGCATCAAGTTGCAGAGTATGCTTTCAAATTTACCGCTTTGTAAAATTGGTATGTCATCTGCATAACCAATTGTATAGAAGCTTGCTTTTGTGTATCGTCTTATTATCTTAACATGGGTCTGCCAATGCTTCCTTTTGTTCTTTGTGGTTTCCACTGCTTAATAGTTTTTGGTTATTTCTCTTCATCTCGCACAACATGCTCTACCCAGCAACATTTATGTTTTGCAGTTTGTTCTACGACGTTGCTTACTTTGGTTCTTGCTCTTTTTTTGTTCCTTTGTCTATTCCTTAGGCTGATTTCCAGCATTGCATCATTTATTATCACGTTGGAAAACTTGTAGTTGTTGTGCACTTTTCTCTGTCAGGGTGACTGTCTCGAGCCCGTTCAACGTGACTACGCAAGTATCATATTTTTTGTTTCTGAATTGGTATCTTTGCTTCTTTAAGAGTATGTGCAAGTTTTTCAACTGTAGTTCATGCCAAACTGATTCTCTTTCTCATCTCGGTATTTTTATTTCTTTTCCTTAACCTGATGCTGTGTTTAAGATAGTCTTTTGTCTGTTTTGTATAAACCTGTTATCAAAATTATAACCAACTGCCAAAGTAGGTCCCAATACAAGAAGGGTATGACAGGGTGGTTAAATTTTTTTTAAGTTATTTACTTTGGCATTAGAAAACGTTGACATGGCAGCAAAGGGGAGTTTACATAGACGGAAGATTATTAAAACATCTTTGATTTTCAACGACAAAGTGTATGATGTGTGAACTGAAAGAAGCGCCACAGAAGGTTGTCCTACAAATAAATCTAAAAAAAAAAACAAAGATTATGTGTGTTTATTTGATACAGCGGTGCAACATCAAGGATCAAATCGTAGGGTTGCTCTATCTCTACTAAAGTGTGAATGATCAGTTTGCATTTGACATCTGAAACAGTGTTTAACAACAATCTCAAATTTTAGATTATTTTTGAAAAAGTTCACAATAATTTTAAAATGGTAGCCACTTACACTGGAAAACAAATCTTTAAAAATTAATAAACTTCTAAAACCAATAACCAAAAAAGTTTTAAACATGAAATTAAATTATTTTTATTAGCTAATGTATATTATTTTGTAAATAAATTTTTAATCTATTTTGTAAATGTTAACCATTTTGAAAACTGTACTGCCTTGTTTTAGATTGTAACATTTTATACTGTATGTAAATATAATTAACGTTTTGCATAATGACAAAATGACTCAGAAACCATCACGATAATAAACCCAACTATTATGTCTGAACCAACCAAATATAACAGATAACGCATATTTTAATATGCATAATGTTTATAATTAATATTTTCCAACTGGGCAACAAGTTCTAAACTAAGAGAGTATAGAACCCATACTGAAGTTTTAGTTAGGGAAATTAGGTATTCTGTGGATTTGTTACAAATAAATATGTAATCAACTTATTTTGGAGTTTTGGATTAAAAGTGATTTTATCCTTTGGGAACATAATATCCGCCTGAATTCAAAACTACATAATGGAATTTTAATGAATTTTATTCTATCCATGTTTTTATTTATAAGATTATAAAATTATAATTGATAATTTACTTTAACATGCCATCAATTCGTTGCGTTAGTTGAGCTTGAATAAAATTATTATTTTAAAATATATATTATAAATAATAATTATAATGAATGAATAAATACCCTACAATGATGAAGTTTCTCGTATAAATGTAGCATCCACTCATTTTTAAGAAGAAATAATAAAATAACAACATCATACTAGTAAACATGTAGCAATAAATATCACCAACTAAAATAATAAAATAGGAAACTATCATGAGCTCATAATTCTCTCTAAATTAGATTATCCTTGTAAGCGTCTGTTGATTTAAACCCAGTCGAATCCACTGCGTTCTCTCTAACACACAAAACAATACCGCAAAAAAGCTCTCTCCACATAGTTTAACATTTAATATGAAAAGTTAGCCGTGATTTTCGTATAACTAAACAAATAATCCATGTATGCCATATATCACACACGCGTTCTTCTGTGGATCTCCAAGCCGAGTTTTCCTGTGTACTCACACACCAAGCAGCAACCATAAATCTGTCACCCGGAGCCAGGGTATAAGTTTCGGCTTTTGACTACGGCCCTCACTTCAGATCGAGCTTTGTGATCCGTCTTTGCGAATGTAAACCACCCCCGACGTCAGTCCACCTCCTCCTCCTCCCCCGCCTTCACATCGCATTGCCAACTTTGCATTGCTTCAGGCAGTTTACTTGAGCTTTTTAGGCATAAGTTATATAGACTCTCCCACAAAGAAAACTTCGCTTTTGTTTGCTCACCAAACTTTACCTGTAGATTTTATTTTATATATTTATTTTTTTCTAATTGTCATGATTATGTACGAATTTATTCAAAAATATTATGTACGTGCTATCGTAAACAAAATACAAATATTAATAATTTGCTATTATTTTTAATATTCATTACGTATTGACTTCAATTGTCTGCACACAAAAATACACAAATGACTGGGGATTATTCATTTTGATTCTATATATTTTGTTATTAGTCATACCCTACATTTGGTTTTATTTAAAAATTTTTATTGCATGATAGCTACAACGCATTACAAAATTAAAGTCGTTTATAATAATAAAGTACCCATTTAAAGTTTAAAAAACAATAAAAAATAATGACCAATAAAAATGCTAATAGTTTAAATATAAAGCGTAATATATACAAATCAATTTTTGATTTAATTTACAAAATCAGCAAACATTGATGATAATTAAATTTAAATAAAAACTGCGTTAATACAAATTGTATTCGTTGAAGTGGATAAAATCCCGGAATTGTTTTTCTTTGTTTCCCATTACCTTTCCCTGTGCTTTTAAACTGAAATTCTCACAATAAATAGAATGGACCGGAATTTAACAAAACCGAAACTTTAAATTGTTGCATTTATTTTCGGTCATGCTTTGAAAATCTTAGTTGCCTCATCTTCTCCATATTGTTGTGAGATAAAATGTGGCGCATTTAAATTTCAATTCCTTATTATTTGTGACAAGTCGGAACGTGGAAAATATGAATTATGGAAAAGGTCATTTCCAACTTGTCTGTGGATTAGAATAAATGTGCATATTTCTATTCATAACTTCCTCCATATTTCATACCACTTCAAGATCAAAAATATAAATGTAATTTGAATCAAAACGGAATTCAATTAATAAATGTATTTTTGGATAGCAATTAATATCATTTTATCCGTTAGGTTCCCAAAGGACGACATCCAGAGTTGTATAAATTTTTTTAAACTGTTTTTTGCTTGGAAATTAGCCAACTTTATTTAATGGAATACTAAACCTATTTATATTCTCATCAAAGAGAGTAAAATGCTCTGTCGGAAGTTTGTTTTATTAGGTAGGATTGTGAGATGTCCCTTTTGAAATAAAATCTATTTAAAATCTAATTGAAACCTATTAATTTGATTTGATTAGTTGTTTATACTTTTATACTATTGCAATAACTAATATTATATGTATATTAATTTATATTATTAACCTTTTGTAATTGTGTGTGATAAAAAAGAAACTTTGCTTAGCCAATATTGGTTTGTTTAGAATATCATTACTAGTCTAGTCTTAAATCTGAAAATAAGTCACCAAATTTACAACAACTGCATAGTTTATATACAATTCTTAGACTTATTTAAAAATACATTATTGTTATTTTATTGGAAAAACTGACTTAGTTGCACTAGGTACACTTTTTTGTATTACCGGAGCTAATATAGTTTTTTTTTTAAGAAATTTAACTACTAATGATTCTAAAGGAAATCTGCAAAGTGTGGAAAAATTACATATAAAACCACACACCCAGTAATATGGGAAACTACTACGATGGAGAAAACGTTAGGTTAGGTTAGGTCAAAAACGCAAAAACTGAAAATTTTGTTACAATAAAAAAAAAAGTTTGATAAAATACAAAAACTGAAAATCTAGTTAAAATTCAAAAACAAATAGGTTAGGGTAAGTTTGTTGAAAACTTGAAAACAAAATTTTTTTGTTAAAATGACAGATTCACAATCAAAAATGTAAATTTTTTTTTTTTTTTTTTGTTAAAATGACAGTTTTATCATCAAAAAAGCAAAAACCAAAAATTTTGTTAAAATTCGAAAACAATATAAGGTTAGGTTAGGTTAGTTTGAAAATTTTGAAAAAATGCGAAAACCAAAATTTTTGTAAAAACAATATTTAAATTAAAAAAAAAAATTTGTTAAAAGTGTTTGATAAAATGACATCATCAAAAATGTAAAAACTAAAAATGTTATTTGGAAGCAAAAAATTTTTTTTTTTTGAAAATAACAGATTCACAATCAAAAATGCAAACACTAAACATTTGGTAAAAATAATTTTAAAAAATTTAAAAAAAATATATTTATACTTTCAACAAGTTTTTGTTAAAATGACAAAATCATTATCAAAAATGCAAAAACTGAAAATTTAGTAATAATATAAAAAAAATAAAAATTTAATGAATTTGTCAGACACACTCAATTTTTTTTTAAATTTGAAAAAAAATTTAAGTTGAATAAAATGACAAAATCATCATCAAAAATACAAAAACTAAAAATTTAATTATAATTCCAAAACAATTAGGTTAGGTTAGGTGTTACGTTAGGTTAGGTTAGGTTAGGTGATTTTTTTTAGCAAAATTGACAAATTCACCAATAAAAATGCAAAAACTAAAATTTTTGTTGAAATTAAAATTTTTTTTTTGTTAAAATGTCAGATCCATTATAAAAAATGCAAAAACTGAAAAATTAGATAAAATTCGAAAACAAGAAAAAATTTTTTTTTGTTAAAATGACAGATTTATCATCAAAAATGCAAAAACCAAAAGTTTTGTTAAAATTTGAAAACAATATAAGGTTAGGTTAGGTTAGTTTGAAAATTTTGACAAAATGCAAAAACCAAAAATTTTGTAAAAAAAATATTTAAATTAAAAAAAAAAAAATTTTGTTAAAAGTTATTGATAAAATGACAATAAAATCATCAAAAATGCAAAAAATAAAAATTTTATTTGTAAGCCAAAACATATTTTTTTTTTTTAAATAACAGATTTGCAATTAAAAATGCACGCTAAACATTTGATAAAAATAATTAAAAAAAAAAAAAAAATAGTTGAAAGTTTTTGTTAAAATGACAAAATCATAATCAAGAATGCAAAAACTGAAAATTTAGTAATAATATAAAAAAATAAAAATTAAATGAATTTGTCAGACTCACTCAAAATGCAAAAAAAACTTTTTTTTTTGAAATTCGAAAAAGAAATTAAGTTGAATAAAATGACAAAATCTTCAATCAAAAATACAAAAACTGAAAATTTAGTTATAATTCTAAAACAATTAGGTTAGGTTAGGTTAGGTGAATTTTTTAGCAAAGTTGACAGATTTGCCATCAAAAATGCAAAAACTAAAAATTTCTTGAAAATTCGTAAACAATTTAAAAAAAAGTTAAATAAAAAAAATTTAAAATTTGAAAAACATTTTTTTATTTAAAATGACAGATTTTCCATCAAAACTGCAAAAATTGAAAATTTTGTTAAAATTCTAAAACAAATAAGTTTACTTAAGTCAGGTTAGGTTAAAATTTGATTTTTTTTTGTTAGAATGACAGATTTAACATCAAAAATGCATAAACTAAAATTTTACTAATAATTTAAAAAAAATAATTTGACGTATTTGCTCAAAATGCATAATAGTATTTTGTATAACAAGAGTGGATAGTATGCCCATATCGCACGAAGACGAATTTGGAGCACGACGCTGCAAGCGGAGTGCTCCAAACGTCTAAGTGCGATATGGGCATTCCACTCGAGTTGTACAGGTTACTTTTTCTACGACTGATAAAAATCTAAAAATTATTTTAAAACTTTTCAATTAATAATTTAACATTATTTTATATTGAAATAAATTCAGGTTATGTTTGACATCTGACGTTTCGCATAATTATCAAATTCAGAACTACCTATAATTTTGGTTAAATATTATGTTAAAATATTTAATTAAAAATGTTTTTAAGCCTTATTGTATAATAACAGTTAATAAATAAGGCGTTCTTAATCTATTTTTGACATTTTACAAATAAAAAACTCTTTGTATTCAGCGACGTAAAAAATAAACTTTGTGATTTGTATTTTTTGTTTTTATGGTTGGTACGGCATTCATATCCACACTAGAGTGAATATATGATACATATCCATTCAGTTAGGAGTGAATAAAAGTGACAATATATAGAAGAGAGTAGAAAAAATGATTTTTTTTAAATTAAAAAAAAATTGTTGAAAGTTTTTGTTAAATATGACAAAATCGTCATCATAAACGCAAAAACTAAAAACTTAGTTGAAAGTTGAAAACATTTTTTTGTTAAAATGACAGATTCATCATAAAAAATGCAAAAACTAAAATTTTTATTAAAATTCCAAACAATTAGGTTAGCTTAGGTTAGGCTAGATCAAAAAATGAAAAAAAAAAAACTTTGTGGAAAGTCAAAAAATATATTTTTTTTGGAAATGACAGATTTACAATAAAAAATGTGAGAATTGAAAATTTAGTAAAAATTTGAAAAACATATTTTTTTGTTAAAATGGCAGATTCATTATCAAAATTACAAAAAACAAAAATTTAGTTAAAAATTTGAAAAAAAAGTTTTGTTAAAATGGCTGATTCACCATAAAAAGTCAACATTTTGTTGCAATACAATTTGTTTTTAAATAGGACTAACTTAAATTTTCATAAAATAATTTATTGTTTTTTATGCTATTTTACCACACAGGTAAAAAAAACAGATAAAATTTTTGTGAAAAATACAAAAACTAAAAATTTAATAAGAATTAAAAAAAAAAAAAATTAATAACCAGTCATGTTCAACAAAAAATCATCATCAAAAATGCAAAAACTGAAAATTTAGCTGAAAGTCAAAAAATATTTTTTTTTTACAATATTTAATAAAAATTTGAAAACAATTAGGTTAGGTTAGGTAAAAATTTAAAAAAAATATTTTTTTTTTGTTAAAATGACAGATTTGCTATTACAAATGTAAAAACTAAAAATGTTGTAAAAATTAAAAAGAAAATTATTAAAATGACAAATTCTCCATCAAAAATTCAAAAACTATAAATTTAGAAAAAATTTAAACTAAAAATTTCGTTAAAATTTGAAAAAAATATTTTTTTGTTAAAATGACAGATTCATTATCAAAAATGCAAAAACTGAAAATTTAGTTAAAATTCGAAAAAAAAAATAGGTTAGGTTAAGTTAAGTAAAAATTTATTAAATTTAAAAAAAAAATTTTTTGTTAAAATGACAGATTCACCATAAAAAATGTAAAACTGAAAATTTAGTTAGATGTTACGTTAGGTTAGGTTAGGTAAAAGTTTGCAAAACATTAAAATAAAATATTTTTTTTGTTAATACGACAAATTTGTAAAGTAAAAAAAAATTAAACCTACAAACACGCTACAAATTTGTCAAATGCTACGTATACTCTATTTTTTTATGTGGTGTTGAAAACTGGATATTAAACGCTGCAACATAAATTGGCTGGAATACTTTGAGATCTGGACATTCCGTAGAATACTGAAGGTATTCTAAACGGACCGTGTAAAAACAACAATTTCTTAAAAAGATGGACAGAGAAAGAGAACACCTCGTCAATATTAAAAAAAGAAAGACAGCCTACTTTGGACATATACATAAAAATGAGAAATACCAACTCTTGAAGTTTGATATGGAGTGCAAAATAAAAGGAAAACGTGGCTTAGAGTCATGCCACAGGAACATACAAAACTTTTTTTTAGGACGGCTGCAAAACGGAAGAATAGACTAATATTTTGGCCAACCTCTATTAATTCAGACGGTACACAAAGAAAAAGATATACAATATGATAATGTTTTTTTTTTCAAGTTACCATCATAACCTTTGGTGGTTAGAATGTTTGTTGTTTCATAAACAGGTTTATATCTAATAATAAAGATTGTTTTTGAATTTACTTTAAACTGCTCTACAATACTAGTTTTGGTTTATCATTTTGTACAAAATCATGTTTAATACTGACAAGGTTTTTGAAAACAAACATTTTTTTTATTGCCTGGATCTTGGTGTAGGTTTGGCTAAGCTATCACAAAATTTGATGGTTTGTTGATGGAATAATCTCTGTATTTTTTTTTTCTAGTATTCGGATTGGTTCTTCATACAATATGCTTTTTGGATATTATCATTCTATGCCGAACAAATGTTTAATTTGGTCAATCGATTGTTGTTGAGTTATCTACATACTGGTTCAATTTTCTCTGAAATTTTTCAATCGTGCCATTAGCAGCTGGGTTATATTTTTTGTCAAAAAGTTGATTTTGATAGATTTACAACAAATTTGTCAAGAAAACAGTTGACAGTTTACATGTAAAACATTTTATATGTCAGACAATTATACGTTTTTTTAGTTGACAGTCTAAACAAAAGAATTGTCAGATATCAATTTATATGTTACTCATTTTGTGTCACTTTAAGCGTATCGCTAGTTGATCTGATAACAGACTTGTGAATCAGTCAACAAGCGCTTTGTCAAATTAACAGTTATCAGTTCAAATCAAAGTTGACAGTTCATATGATGAACCACTTATATGCTTAATTCTAAAACAGTTAACTTTCCAGTTTTTTCTTTTCATGTTAGATATGAAATGCTTTTTATGTCAGTTATAGACTTTTTCAAAAACAGTTTTACAACAGATTTGCACATGTGAAATTTGTCATTGTTTTTAATTTTTTTCAGAACTAGTTATCGAAAATATTGTTTTATTGTCAATGTTAAGAAATTTTGAATGTGCCGTACTGTGCAACTGTCAGGCTTGTCTTGTATATTTAATCATCTATAGTTCATTTGTTTTGGCACTTAATGAAACAGAAAGATGTTTCTATTTCAAATTGTGTAAAAATTTTAAGTATTGAAACGTTGAAACAACATTTTTTATACCAAACCAATATAAGGAAACTTATAATTCAAACATCGTTGTTATGGCTGTTCTGGCAATGTTTGTGTCTATAACTGATATCAGACTGAAAATCATATCAAGGTCCATAAAATTTTGCTGGACTAAGCTACCAAAGTCATTTTGTGTATTTCTTTTTGTCTGCATCTGGTACAGGTTTGCGCGCGGCAGACAAATGGATTAAATTGCAGACTGTAACAAAATGATAAAAATTTGTTTTTTACATTTAATTTTTTTACTCATCAAGGAAGATTAATTATCACATAGTAACGGTCAACTCCATTAAACATACTGATTCATTAACTGAGTAAGCCTTTTTCTGAAGTTTGTGTGCACTCTTTAAAGCATTGCCACAGGAATTTTGCCAATTTAGGCTTAAATATTGGTTTTGAGGCTTTCTAGAGTCCTTGGACTTTTGTAGTACATTAAGAATTTTAAGTATTCCTACAGAAAAAAATTGCAAAGGGTCAAACCAGAAAAGCGTGCCGGATAGTTAAAATCGACTCGTAAGAAGATGAGGCGCCCGGGAAATCTGCCTGGCAAAAAGTCTATGCAAACTTTTGTTGTGTGGGCTGTGGCACCATCCTGGTAAAATCGGACGTCTTCCAGTTCCAACTTTTCTAATCGAGGCAAGAAAAATCCTGCAGAGGCTTCTGCTGGAGCACTTTGGGATTTGTGTCATTTCAATAGCGCATATTCTGTTTATTGACACATTCTGTGAGGTAAAAATGGGCCTCGTCAAAAAGGATAATCTCATAGCAACACAGCAAGCATGTTTTTACTAGCGAGTTGTATACCTTCAAAATCACGTGGCTTCAATTCTTGGACGAAACCCATCTTATAGGGGTGCAAATAAAAATGTTCTTTAAAAATTTGTCGAATGGAACGCCTAAAAATTCCAAGGACACCAGCTTATTTTTAAGTTGAAGAGATTGTTAAAATGAACCTCAATGTTTTCTGAGGTAGTCACGGTATTCTGGAAATTCTTTCTTATTGTGGACACGTTTCCGGTATCCTGAAATGCATTAACCTAAGCAAAAATTTAATTTTGATTGGGAATTCTGCCGCAAGAAGCAATATTGAACCTTAAACAGAAATCACGCTGCACACGGACAATGGAGCGGGCATTTGACAAATTGGTCTGCACATAAAAAACACGTTTTTGAACGGACCACTCCATTATAGCGATCAAAACTTCATGGGACTTAAATTTTCAATTGCTTTTCCATTTGCTTCACTTTCAACACTTTAGGACTGTTGGAAAAATCTATGTTTTTGCCGCACGCTACCTATCTGATTGAAGTCTTTGACAAACTCCACAAATTTGTTAAGAATATTGTGACATCGTTAATGTTTCTACTAACTCTTGTGTTCTTCCAGTTATTATATACAAGAGAATGAATGTCAGAAGTCACTTTGACATCAAATAATTGTTTAACTAAAAATCCTTTGATAACTAACGCTTGCCAGAATGAGTAACGGTCAATCTCCTTTTTTTTAATTTTATCTTTTCTAGTAACCACAAGAATTTCACTATCACCTTGTTATAGCATCATGTGAAGCAGTTTAGACAAAAATTTTAGATTTCTTTGTTACGGCATTATGTGAATCAGTTTAGACAAAATCTTTAAATTTAGGGATTATTCTCTGAAATTAGGAGCAGTATTTGAAAGACTTAATCTTATACATGGAAACTCAAATAATCCAAATAGCTTTCATATTACTGTCCTAACAGTTTGTGCATGATCTAAAAACTTGTTGTATCATAAATGTTTTTTAGAAAAATTGATTGTGCTGGACTGAGTAACTATCAGATTTAATTTGTATTTTTTTTCTTCTAAATTTTCTACAAAACTTTACTCAACTCATCTTTTTACTTTGGCATCGTGTAAAACAAGAAGAGGTTCAAACTATATCGCTGGATGTGTTTTTGCAACAAATATGTTGCCAAAATTTTTGACATGTTTTAGCGGTATTTTAAAAACCGTTATTGATAGTGGAGCAATGTTTTCATATCTGATATCTGACTAAACGCATGGTTTATAAAACGGTTAAAAAGATTTTATTTTAATTGTGTTGGACCGAGCAACGGTTAGGTTTGTTCTATACATTTTATCTTTTGCGTTTTCTACAGGACTTTTGAGCTGATGTAATAAGTAAAGCGTGAAAACGTTTAAACAAAATCTCTTGATGACTTAGGTGTTCTTTTTAACAAACATGTTGCAAAAATTTTTAGGTGCTTCTTTATTGATTAATCTCTGAAACGTTTAAACTGTATTCCAAAGACCAAAGCTTGTACAAGGAAACTTAAATAATCTAAACTGCATCATTATTTTGCTGAGCTGAACTGAGCAACGGTTAAGCTTAGTTTGTGCGTTTAGTCTTGTGTAGTTTTTATAGGATCTTAAATCATCAAAAAACGTTTCAAGACCAAGCTGGCTAAATTTTAATGGTCTTCATGTCAGTTTTGGAAAATGCTTCTGTAAGCTTTTAAGTGACTTGACGGTCGTCTAAGCAGAAACTCAAAATTTTATATTCATACTTGTTTGTATCACCGTCCCATGATGATCTTGTTGAAAGTTGAAACTAGTTACGGTTTTTTAAATATATTTGTGATATAGTGCATAGTAAATGTGTTTCACTTTCACAGTTTGATTTGTAGGGCCATGTAGGAGTCAAGTGTACGGAATGAAAATTTGTTTTTGCTTAAACTACAAACTTATTCTAGACAATTTTGAAGAAATTTTTTTTTTTGAAAATGCAATCCTGAGAAGTTACAAACGATCAAAATATGTAAATTTCAAATTTAAGCCTTTTTTCGCTATTTTAAGTATTCCTGTAGATATATTGTAAGATATCTCGGAACGTAACACACGGCACTTCCTGAAATTCTTAGGGTATCTCTTGCACATATAAAAGCACGTTTTTATCCATATTTCAAAAAAAAAAGAAAAAACCCGTCATCTTTTTTTTAAGAAAATTTTCTCTTATAGTTCTGCAAAAGTTTTAAAATTCAAGGAAAAAAATTTTATCTATGACAACTTATTCTTGGGACAATTTTGAAGAAAGAAGTTTATTATAATTTTTTTCTAAAAATGCAATCCTGAGAAGTTACAAATGACCAAAAAATGTAAAAAAATTCAAAAACCTCAATTTTTTCAAAGATTGATTGCTTATTACTCGGAAATGACTTACTTAAAAAATGACATAATCAGAATTTATGTAGAAGATGACATTTTCACTGGTTTGAGCAAAAACAAATTTTTATTCCGTACACTTGACTCATACATGGTCATAGATATTTAAAATTAATATTTATTTTTATTTTTATTTAGTTTAATTAATATTTCATAACATTTTTAGTTGATTAAAACATGCATGAAGCATAAAACAAATTAGTAATTAATACAAATAGCGCTACATTTACAACGTATTAATAAAATAATAAATTTGTTACATATATGATAATATAAAATTATTAATATATGACAGTTTGAAATTCTAATTCAATTTTTATTATCGCTGTGTTATTTGCAAGGTTCGTTGTCATGTCGTGTTGAGCTATTCGAATAAAAATTCAGTCTGTAGAAGGGACGAAAATGTCATCAAGTTGGAAAAAGAAAATTTGACCATTCCCATTTCATTCAACCATTTCCCCTCTATATGAACTCTTGTTTCGATATACGATCGAAATGCGGACGATATGTCTAAAGATGAAATAGACAGGAGCTAGAAGAAGTCTAGATTGAAATTCCAAATGAAATCACATTCCAAGGATGTCAATCCTTTCAGATACCCTGCTTGGGAACACAAGGGAAATTATATCCTCATGTCAGTCAAATTAATTTTATCCGTCCAGCATATATTTTTATTGCTGTATATATTTTACAAAATTAGATCAATTTTAATATGATACATCAAATTTGTCGCGTAAACATTATTCAAAATATTTATATAAAATCCGTGTATCGATGTAAATTGGTATCACGCACAAAATTGGATTCGACATGAAAAGGTTTGATATGAAAATATGGTACATTTGTGTATGGATCAGAAATTGTAATATAATATCTGCAACATATATACGAGCGAACTCTCGCATAAAATTATGTTTAATATGTGACGTCGTAAAATGTCCATTTTTGTTCGGCAGGATGTGTTTAGATGTACCGTTTTTTTTTTTATTTCAGGTCGATGTGTGTATATGTATTTTTTTTGTGCAATCCCGGGGGCAAAATAAATACGTTTTTATGTTGTCTAAGGAACGTAAATATAAAAATTTATCCTAAAAATTATATCGGGTCGGCTGCCGGTTTTGCTACAATTTATACAATGCAACAACAACCCTTATTGAGATTGATATCGTTATCGCTACTTGAATTATAGTTATGTGTTTGTGATAATGATAATAGAAATTGCAATGAAATGGGATGTTTGGGGATTTTATGAAGATTTAATACAAAAGATAAACTACGGTGATTTTTTTAAATATATAGTAATATTGTATGAAATATTTTTGAATTGATAAATATATATAATATAAATTTTGAATTTTTTTTTGGTTTCAAATTAAACAAAATTTAAAAAATCTAAAAATATTTTTTTTTTTATTTTTTTAGCGGAAACTTCTTCATAATAGAACATACTTTCACCTTAACAGAAAAACTAGTTTGAAGTTAAAAAAATAACTTTAATATTATATTTAATCAGGTAGATTCAATTAACTTTAAGTAATTTTTTGTTACACAAACAATATATTTTTATTGGTTTTTGAACTTTTAACTTCATTATATTTTTTGTCCACTTTATCTTTTATTCATTTTATACAAATTTTAAATTTGCCGCTTGTTTTATCAGTGATCAAATAAATTTGGTTTGGAGGTGATATGACAACGCCGCACGTACAATTTTACGAATATGAATCACTTTAAATGATTTAAAGTGAAAACATTAGTCAAACGAACGCATCTACTGATGCGACGTGATTGAAGTGATTGATGTGATTCATGTGACAAGTGACAAACGCACAATATTAGTAATATTTATTACTTTAATTGATAATATCACACAAACAAACGCACTAAATATCAGTACAAGTCCAAATGTTTGAATTAAAAAAAAACATTTATTTTCTTTTTTGTGCCTTTTACAGGCTCTGTATGCACAGGCAACTTTTAGAGTATTATTTGAGACTCTTTTAAACTAAAAAATAAATAAATAATTAAAATTTGGGCGGAGTTTAAGCTCCTATTAAGGTAATCCAAACCACAGTGGATTCATTCTTATTTAAGATTAGACCAACGCCACATCGACCGTCCTAGATGAACCCCGTTGACATCTACATTCCAACATTCCAATATCGACAACGATCTCCGCTACGCCTTCGGCTAACTCCACAGAATACTATGTTACACCGACGTCTGCATCGCACACGCATTCCAAACGTCGTTGCACCGGGACGTCACCTTCACAAACAAACAGTCTGATGGCTACCGCTAGTTTTCATTACGAGGAAAACTCGATGGCTACTATCTTAAATGTCGCCCTAGCAAGAACATACTGAAGCCATAGTGTCTTAGGATCCCCTACAACGTCAAAGAAAGACGATATCTCTATTGACATGGGAAGTGACAAAGTAGAAACGATGTTGCCGTCCTGAATGGCCACGCAGCACGTTAGACAACGACGCGGCCGTTGCTCGCACACTACCATCTAGTGTATCGTCAACACTAGATGGTAGTGTGCAGACCTAACTAGCAACCTTCAGTCAAATCATTTGGATGTCGCTCACAGATTGACTCAATTACGTTAGGCACCGACAAATAGCGTTGGGGTTGCCCAAAAGTACATCTGGGAACTTCCAACTCAACATGACCTACCACCACTTGCACCGGCTAAACCGAGGTAGGAGTCACAGGAAACTGAGCTACAACAAAACGTCAGTATCCCACAAATAACACACCCAGACCATTGGCTGTACCCATCACACTCGATGACAAAAGATAACGTGGACCCGGTAAATAACTTAACCGCACTTTGTAGGATTAATCCAAAAATCCAGGCGGCAAACTTAATGCCGCCAACATCACCTGGTGGTCTGGGATCCGACGTGTACACCGCACACCACCCCGGTGTGGCCAGGATTATGCCATCTCAAGAAGCATAAAGAGGATGTACCAACGTTTGTAGAGGAGACGTATGAAGACCCCATAGAATTCTTGTAGCAACTGGAAAACTACTTTTGCTATTAACTAATTCTAACATTGGCGCCTACCATAATTTATACCTACAGAGCCTACGTGACCAAGCCAAAAACTATGAAGACTAATTCAAGCGAGATCCTACATCCCACCACTATAACCTACAAGGCGGGAGCCTAATGACCATTTCCTATTAAACTAAAGAGTCTTTTCTTGCCGATAAGCGGTTTTATATTACTGGATTTATCCGTAACACTCCCCGACGACAATGGCCAACAAGTTTCCGTACATATTCTGAATTGTTTGTGAGCTCTTGGGAATTCTCCCATTTGTCTCAATAGCGTGCGGGTGCCTTGGTGGGCTTAAATCACATTTAGTGTGGCTAGCTGTCCAGTTAAGAATTTGCTAGCCACATGTGTGTCTTGTTTGCAGGTATTTTTAATACTGCTGTTTAGATGTTTAATTTATGATATCTTGCGATAACAGATCGATTGGTCTGTTATATCGTTTGCGGAAAAGCGTTAGGTTTTCCGTTATTTTTTTAATGCCGATGTTTTTATGTACCTCTGCTTTAGCAAAGAATCGTTGAGCGGTTGTTATAATATACTCTTTGAGGGTTGGTATATTCAAATCTTTCTGATGTTATCGTTTCTCACATACCATGGGGCATCGGTGATGATGCGGAGGCATCTTGACTGTCTTGCTTCTATTGTTTTCCAGTGAGTTGCGGCAGATGTTCAACACACTATTGATGCATAAATTAGTTGAGGTCTTATTGTTGATTTAAATAATAGCATTTTGTTCTTAAGTGTCATTTTATTGTTTTTGAGAAGTGGATATAGTTTCATTGTTATGCCAATGCTGGTATTTCTGACATTCTGTGTGTGGGGTTTCCATGTTAACGATTTGTCCAAGGTAACTTCTAGATATTTCACCTGTTTAGTCCATGGTATTGAAATTCCTTCAATTTCTATGTTCTCTTGGGGTTTTTTGCGCCGTTTGGAGAAGAGGATAGCTTGACTTTTTCTCTGATTAATTTTAATGCTCCATTTTTCTGTCCAATCTGTGATTAGATCGGCGGCACGTTGTAGTCTTTTTGTAATAATTTTGATACATTTTGAACTGTATAAAATCGCTTTGCTTAGCGAACTGAGTAAGCTGATGGGCCTATAGTTTTCAGGGAATTTAGGAAATTTGGCAGGCTTGGGGAAAACTATAATAGTGGCTAGTTTCCATGACTCTGGGAAGTATCCATTTTTGAGCATTGCATTTATGATGTTAGTTAGGCCAACGTCAGCTTTTTTGGGTAGATGTTTTATGGCTCTGTATGAAATATTGTCCTTCCCAGTGGCTTTTCTGGCTTTGACTTTTTTGATAATTTTAGCCACTTTTTTTGGTGTGGTGAGCAGTGGTGGTACGTCATTTATAGTTTGGAGATGTTGCATCAGTTTACTTTCAATTTCTTCCATGAAGTCAGTGTTCAAAATGTCAAAAGCTGGGCTGCATTGTTGTTCTAAGGATATTGCAATACTTTCGGCTTTATCAGATTCTGTGTAAGCCGTGCTGTTTAGACTATGTAGGGCTGGAATAGTAACGTGGTTACGTCTTAGTCTTTTTGAGATGTCCCAGATTTTGGGTATATTTTTAGAGCTTCCCTCAAATGCATGCTCCCACTGTCTGTTTTTAAAAGTTTTAATGTTACCTTTGACTTGTTGTTGTAACTTGCTGGCTATTCTCTTATCCTGGGCTAACCTGGTACGTCTAAATTTTTATCGGGCTTTGTTTTTGTCAGCAATAAGACTTTTTAGGAAAAGTAGTAAACCTAAAGGGTTTTTATTGCTAAATTCAAAAGTTGTTGTAGCCTTTTCTTGAGCTGTTAGTATAGCCGTTGTTAAGATGTTGACGGCGTTATCAATGTCTAGATTAGATGTAATAGTCGGTAGCGGCCCAAGTTCTTTGAGCATGTAGTTGGAGTATTTTTTCCAATCCGTTTGCTTGCGGCAGTTGTTAGCGTTAGGATTTGGTATGTTTGAGATTTGAAGTAGTACAGGAAGGTGGTCTGACTTTAATTTGTTTAATTCGGTGATGGTGGTACTGTTGTAAAATTGTTTTGTAATGGCTATGTCCAGTATGTCTGGAGAATGACCTTGACGACTGTAAAAAGGGGGCGTGTCTGGGCTATGTATGATGATACTGTTTTCTTCGCTGTATATGTACAGCGATTTTCCTCTTTCATTATTTTTCTTGCTCTCCACCGATGATGGTAAGAATAGTGTCGTTTAAAACATTATTCAAGTCTGCGTGGAGGAGGGGCTTAGATGGAGATTGGTATGCAGATACGATTTTGATTTTACCCAACGGTTTGATGTTAATAATCACTTCATTAGCTTCCATGTTTGTCATGATAGGGATGTCAATTTCGGTGTGGTCTATTGATCGCTTGACCAGTATGGCACTGCCTCCACCTCTTACACTGTTTCTATCGTTTCTGTATGTGTTGTAGTTTAGAAACTTGGTTTTATGTTTTGGTTTAAGGCCCGTTTCTGAGAGTAGCATTATATCAATTTGATGTTCAATGAGATAGTTTGTTAGTTCTTTTATTTTAGTTGGAAAGCCGTCGCAATTCTAGATGCTGATTGACAAGCCATTTGGTTGTGCTGCCATTATGCAAGTTTTTGCAGCGCGATAGCTAGAACCTGTTTTAATAGGTCCTTGTCGTTTAAGGGAAGTAGTTAATATTTTGAGTAGATCAGCTTTGAAAGAGTTTTCTTCGGGTTCTGCCGGTTCGTTTGCCATCGTGGAATGAACGGCTCTTGCGTAAGACGACGTTTGTAGGCGTGGCCTCGGTGATTCATAGCTGGCTGGGCGTGTCTGGTTTGCCGCGGGTTTTTGAGTTTTGGCTTTTTGTTTTTGGTACTTCGGGCAGCCTTTGTAGCTGGCCGGATGTTTTCCGCCACAGTTGGCGCAAGTGGTTTTGTCTCTGTCGTCCGAAGTGAGTTTGCAGTGCGTGGAGGGGTGGCACATCTGACACACACAAATTTGTTTGTTCATGATTTTTGTGAGTGCCCATATGCCTGGCATCTGTGGCAATGAGAGTTTTTCTTCGACTTGTATTTTAAGTCCGAGAATGTGCGTCATTTTAAAAATATTGTCGTTGTTTTCATTTTGTTCGAGTTGGACGTACATCAACTGATAATATTTTTCATAATTATGTAGTCTACTCACTGAGCTGACTTTGTACCCCATATCCTCTAGGGTTTCGGCAATTTCTTGTAGGTTAACATCTTCGGGGACATAACGGATGACAACTTTAAAAGTTTTTTCATCAGACAGTTCATAGGTGTGGGAATGGTAGCCGTGGCTGTCTAAGTAAGTTTTAATTGCTTGATGATCATTCGGTGATTTTGGACTAATTTTTATGGAGACAAAAAGGCATTTGATTTCTGCATTCATTTTTCGTTTCTTGATTTCTTTCTGGATTATTCTCCAGCAAGTTTTCCCCTTAACAAAAATATGTGGAGGATTTTTAACTTGTGGAGCTAACTGGGGTGGTGTCAGGTCAGGGCTCTCTTCTTCCGGTTCACTCACACTCAGGGTGTTGTCGCTTTTTCCCCTTTGCTTTTTTGTTGTTAGGTTCAATTCATTGAGATGTGTTCTGTTGTGAAGTGTCATTTGAGGTAGAGAAATTGTTGTCATTTGTAACGGTTTTGTCCATGGTAATGTTGGGTAGTGGGAGGAAAGGCATTTTCCTCCAGTTAGCTTTTGGAAGTTTTGGTTTACCTATTTTTACTTTTTTTGCAGCTGCCTTTTTGGTTACAGTTGATTGTTCTGTAATTATTGGTTCTTCAAGTTGTGTCATGTGTGTTGGTAGTTGTGTTGTTAGGGCTAGGGAGGTTGTCATCAGCTTAGTTTAAGTTCATCTTGTTTGCAATTTGGGTTAGCAATTTGGTTTAGCAATGTATTTATGTGATTTTGTTGTTGGCGGTTTACTTCCATTTTAGATTTGAAATATTCCATAGTTGAAACCAGAGCGGCGACACTACGCAAATTTTCAAGAACTTTTGCAAAAATTTTAGTGTTAGTGTCTATTTTTTGTTTAAGAATAGTGAGTTCATCCTGTTCTTCTTGGGGTTCATCTTCAGTCATGATGTGGTCGGCTGTGTTTTCGAGCAATAGTTGCTCTAGATCGCCTTCCATCGAGGGAGAGTCAATGTTTTTATCACTAATCACTTTTAAAAAGTTTGTAGCGTTATAAACGCTTGGGAGCGTGCACTTTCTTTGTTCCTTTGTTAGAAATTTGGCAGTACGGGGGGCTATGCGCCCTTTTTAAGGGGAGAGATATATTGTTTTTAGCACTAATCACTTCTATTGTTTATTGTGTAGCACATGTGAACTAGTATAGTTATTTGTCATCGGTTTTGAAAAAACAATGCGGAGAACAAAAACACGCCTGCACGTTATCGAGCGCATGCAACGACAGTGCCAACAAGTTTGCCACTTTGTTTAAATTTTGTATCCAGCAGTCAATAGATACGAGGCAATTTGGCTCATCCAAAGAACTAGTGGAAGTAGCTACCCAAGTCTACCTATCTATTTGAGCATTACCGGTCAAGCTCTACCACCTGTCACTATTGGTGACAATTGACAGGAAGAAACTCTGATTTCCCCCTACCTGGACAAAGGCGTATTTTTTGGAAAGCTCTGGCTGAACGTTAGTCTGTATTCTGTATGAAAATGTCTGCACTTTGGCAGCCACCCTCGCTTACTGAAAGCGTAAAAATAAACGACTCTGGTTGTTGGAGCCGAGTGACACTTTAGTCAACAGGCTCGCAACCACGCAGACCTGTACACACAAAGTTAAACTGACCAATACCAATCCGAACAGGGCCACACGTTATTTATACATCGCTCATCAAAAGGCCCTAGTTTTTCTACAAATTAAAGAGTTGTTAGCATCAAGCATTATAAAGCGCATCGCAAATAAAAACTACGCCCTTGATGTAATAATTTAAAAAAAAGTTCCGGTTCTGTTTTGATTATTGGTAGTTTAATAAGGCCACCAAAAACGAGATGACCCCACTCCTTAAGATTAAAGAATTCCTTATAAAGAAAACCAAGATATTTACCAGATATTGGCAGGCAAGAGCTTCTCACATGAGAGCACATATCAATTTATGGTGATGCCGTTTGGATTAAAGTATGGCTCGGCAAGATTCCAAAATATGATGTTGTAGGAGCCGCTTTTTTAAGTGTTTCGAGTTATTTATACATAGATTATAAAGGTCTTAGAGATGTGTTGAAGGCAATTGATGCTGATTTACAGGTGCGGCCAGTCTTTATTATAACAGTTACTTAAACAAGACTAGATGAGATCAAGTTTATTTGCGACTTACAACGTTCACCATAAAGAATGTATTTTTTGATCACAATTCAGACTAGTCCAAAATCTACACTAAAACATATCTACGCAAGATAATTTCAGCAGATCAGTAAGCATTAAACATTGAGCAACTAATTAACAGTGAAATGTTGGTCGGGTAAGCAATAGGACAATAGATATACGGAAAATATTTGAACAATATTGGAAACTATCATCTATTCTAAACTTGCACGAATTTTATAACTTTTACATTCAGAGGTTCACCAGATGACTAAAACATTTGAGAAACACTATAACAAAAGATTTTAAACGGGCTAGCACTACAATCTAAAGCAACGTGACACTTCTACTATCTGAATAATTTCCATAACGGGTTTCATACAAAAACAAGGACCTTTATGTTCCGTCTATTTATACCAAATCTATTTGAACCGCGCGTTACAAAATTATTTCATAAACTAATCTTTTAGCTTTGGTAATGCAAACTTTAAACTTTTCAGAGCCAAATAACAAGTCCATGACACCAAAAACATTATTAATTTTAGATCGGACCGGTCAGTTTATATTATTACCATTATTTTGCAGATAGAAACGGTTACACAGCTAAAATAAATAAAATAGTTAACGTGACAGAAAAGTTGAGCGTTATTGATTAATAAGTTAATCAGTTTAGTTATTTTGATTGATGACTGATCGTTCTAAGATCAAATTTGTTTTTATAGAAAATGATTGATAAGTTATGTGGTCAGTTGACGGAACGGTTTAAGTAGCATTAAGCTATAAAGAAAGTTTTTTATTTGTGACGGACCGGGTATGGTGAAGTCTAATGGTTGAACACATTAAACAATCTGTATTTGTTTAGTTGAAACGTTAGCTCTTTTGCATTTAGCAAAGAAGGTAAAAAAAAATCCCACAATGTTGAAGACTTTTTTACCGTTATCCGTTACTTAGCCACTCTTACGAAACTTTTTACTCCGATTCTAGTATACAATATGTATGTGGTCCAACTTCTAAGAAGAACACTCTTGGTGACCATTGAGATCTTTTAGGCTTGAAGAATGAAACTATGTTACAAATAGTCTTTTACGCCGTATCTTTTTAAAAACACAATTTTAGAAAACTAAAAATGTCCAATTTTTGTGTTTTTATTGCAATAATTTGTATAAATAAACAGGTTTTTAATGTAACTTATTAAAATTTCAATATTTTTAAACTAATTGTAATTTTCTTTTGTTACAGGTAAGCCGAATTATGATTCCTACAACCTAGAATGAGATATTCTAATCTCAGAACTAAGTAAGCATTTTTATAATATAATAATTACTATATATATAATTTATATTATTTAATATTATAATAAAAAAGTACAAAGTAATCTACGTAAAACTGTTTGCTTTGTTGTAACATTAATGAAAAAAAAAAAAACTGAAACCGTATTTAAAACGGCAAAGTTCATTTATTGCACATGTGCGGTAAGTTCATGTATACAAGAAAGTATAATTCATATCACACTCGCTGCGCTTACAATGGTTAATTAATTGAACCAAAAAAGAAAAGTAACGTGATAAATTATTAAGAAATTCATATTTAAATTTTGCATTATTGCATATTATTTGAGAGTTGTAGCTCGAAACAGATTGGAAAACGTTAATTTGGACTTATAGAATGTTAGTAAATTAATTATTGTAATTGAAAAGTACCTAATTTGCGTTCTTTCTGAGTACATTACGCAACATTAATTAAACGTAACAATCAAATAGCATTTAGAGTGGTATATGTACATTAATTACAGTTTCAAATTAAGTTTAATATTTGCCCACTTCAATTAATGTGTAATATCCAATTAAAATTGATTCATTAGTAACGTAATTGCTGCTTTATCAAAATAATGTTATTTAATTTGTGGGCTGAAAATAATAACGTTTACGTCATATTGGGAAAATGCAATTGTAACAATTAGTTAATCTAATTTATACATTTTTAATTGCATCATGTACGATATTATTAGCACTTGTTGTATAATTATATAGATTCAACAAAATTGCCGACACGAAAATGCGCAAACAGTATTATATTTAAATTACTGTAAAGCGAATGAAAAGAGGGTGGAAAATATAATAAGAACAAGGGTATTACCGAAACAGATATTATTAAACCACATAAACAATGGGTTCAATTTTCTCGAAAATCTAGGAAATATCCTTTCCTATATATGTAAATACGTGTACATAAAATTTTTCCCTTGTATTGTGAGAGCTGACTGTATGGTTAAAACGGATATAGTGTAAGCTTATCATACCCCTTGGGAAGAGTCTATTCGTGCTTTACGGAGTGCTTCTTTGTCTAACCTTTTGCAACAACACAGAAGAATAATATAAACATGGATGAGAAAATGGTAATGCACGCGAACTGATCAACCCTAATTATTCAAAACTGTAATCATGAACTAAAGCAATGGTATTATGTGATTGTTGTTGAGGAGGAAAATTGAAAGTTGCATGGAGCTACATGACGTTTAACAATACAGGTAAATGGATTAGTGGGGGTTGCATGTTCACTTATAATTACTACACGGTATTAATATTAAAGACAGTCATTTATAATTGTTTGTTGTCACGGGTGTCATAAACTATATTTATAATTTCTATTTAAAATATAAATGTTTCCCATTGACACGCTTTTTTCGTTACAATTAAGTGTACAAATAAATAATATTTATTAAATTTTCATTTTTACTCAGTTTTAACAGTGCGTGCATACAATGTTACTTGTTTATCCTCTCTGTAATATAAAAATTTAATTAATTTTATTGTTACTTTATCTAATTTTTTAAGTTTTATCCAACTGCTGTTATCAATCTAAATACCTACTCAAATTGCAATTAAAAAAAAATTAATAATTTACTTAAAAAGTGATATTAACTGAACAAATTTATGTTTTAAGCACTGATCAAATATTTTTTATGATTCAAATGTCAATGTAGACTTGTTACATAACAATACATCAATTATAATTAATTTACTTTTTTAACAATATCGGATGATAACATAAGCAAAAAAGAGTACAATGTAAATTTTTACTTTTTGTGAATAATGCTCTCGGTTTTATGAATACATATTGATATGCTTAAAACAGTTAACAAATAAACATTTAACTTTTATTTAGTACGGAATTATTCTCCACAGTTTTTTTTAATTTAGAGAGGCATTTACTAATAATTATTTTGTAGCCAATTTAATTGTTACCAACTTAAATTGCAAATACTGTAATAGATTGTTTAAGTTAATATCAAATAATTAAGTTTTTAATTTAGTTAATTAAACCATTCAATTTTTCTTATAGTAGGAGCAAAGTTAAAACAACAGATTTATTGTATGTAATTTGGTCAACTGGCGCATTCAAGATGCATAAATTGTGTCTTCTTAATCATAGAGTGTGCTTGTGCTATGGTAGAGTAGTAGCTTTCTTCAAAATCTTTGCTTTGTTTCTCATTGATTGATTTGTTGAGAACATCTATTTGGCTTTGAATTTCGTTGAATTCACTCAATATGAACTCAGCTTTTTTCAATCTTACAATCAGCTCTTTCTTGTTGCATTCTGGTTTGTTTAAAAACGTTTGAAATTGCGTTAACATTGCTTCAACATTAACGCGACGCGTTCGTAGTTCATCTGGGGTAGGAGTCATGTTTCAGACTGTTTTCGCACTGATGATGATTGGATTAATGTTCGTAATCCGGTTCGAAGGACCAATTTATATGTTGCTGAGTTTACAGTTGTGTAAGTCCGTTTAATAAAATTCACAAATGTTTCAAACTGATTTATTATTAAAACATAAAAACTAAATAACAATTAATTTGATATATAAAAGATGTAGGGTGTATCGAGAGCATAGACTCTTTATCGATCGTGTTTATAACTACTTGTTAAAACAAAATAATTAAATATATATATATATATATATATATATATATATGTTTTGAGAAATCCCTTCCATTTCTTAGTGGGGTGATTGTTAGATGATCTCAGGTGTGTCACAATACTTCTTAGAATTGTGTTTATGATGAAATCCGGTCATTCAGGTGGATATAGGGGATATAAATAATTTATTAGTTTTAATCTGGTCGTAATATTATTTGTTGACCCAGCAGGGTACTTCCTTTAGGGATTATTCTAGACACTAATGAGTTATTTTTTAATTGCCCTTAACACTGCGAGAGAGTGGTCGTTGTTGAGACATCGACAACAGTAATATTTAAAAATATTATTTTTAATATCTAAATTGCAAACAACCGCTTACTTTTATCATTTTCGATACCAACTTTTCAACAGTTTCCATTATTGTTGTGTTTATTTTTGCTTTAATACTGCTAATGATAATAAGGTAGTTTTTCAGAAAAATAACAAATTTTGGAAATGATCTGCCGCTTTTATCTGCACCAGATAATTAAAAATTGTTGTGATGTTGATAAATGACATTTACCCTTCCAATAAGTCTTGGATAGTACTCACATGCTGATGTTTAATTAAGCGATCTTAATTTTTATTATAAACAGTCCTAATGCCTGTCTTAATTCTTAGACATTTTGGGTGAAAGTTGTTTTTTCTTTCATGTAACTGATTCTGGTGTTTCAATAGAAAATTTTGCACGTATAATTGCTTACGTTCCCGGATTTGACTACTTTGGACAAAATAGATGATTTTGACGCCAAAGTTAAAAGTTAATACTAATTTGTGCATCATGTTTTTTATGTGTAGTAGATGTCTGCTAAAGATTTTATTTTTCTTATTTTAGGCACTTAAATAGGTGTGATTTCTATAGTAGTATAAAGAATTATAGTGTTAAACCTACAAATTTTTGGTTTCAGCTTCTGTAGGGATGTATCAGTTTAACTCATTGCTACAACATATGTTTGTTGATGTTTTCAGGTGTAATGTTTTTACATAGTAAAGAAAAGTAAAGAAATATTTGTTATTCTACTAAGTTTAGATTTGTTAGACTTGACTTAAAAGGATCGTTTAACTGTACTTCAGCTCTTCTTACACATACACACGCTTTAACGTTTCTAGGAAGTTACCACCTCTCAAACAATTTTATACATAAAATGTTAAATAGTTTTTGTAATTTTATGTGAATTGTGTAAGATGCTAGGTACGCTGATGAAGAGTGCATATCTTGTAGCATTAGTGTATGTATCTCACACTGGAGGCAAACGCAATTTAGTTGGCTAAAACCTGAACTAAAGTTAAAATTAACTTTTTAAAATCGTTGTGACTTGCTTGGGATAAGCGAAGCAACAGCTGATTAGCAGATTAGCAGGTGCTTTACTGTGGGACAAAACGACTAGTTTGCAGTTTAGCATAAACTTGGTAGTTTTTGTAGCTGCTGTGTGCGACAAACCGCACACGGCGCACGTACCTACATGCCCAGACTCTTTAGATAAACGCGGAGCTTTAATATATTGCGCTGCATTGAAATGCCTTGTGACAATGCCGCTGGAAACGATGGCATTGTGCAATTTCTGCGTCTTCTTTTTGTACTCAACCGTACCACAAAGCCCGCAGATTTCAAAGACAGAGAGTATTTTTTTGTTTTTGACTCTTTAGGTGAGCTGAACGTACAGCATTAAAAAGGATTTTCGTTCTTTCCCATGCGTGAAATATTTTTATGGTAATTTTGAGCACTTTCTTATTAATGAAATTTGTTTTGCAGTAATTGTGCAATTATTATTGCACATCACACCCAAAAATTTAAACAACATTTAGCACCAAAAGTTACAAAACCCGCATAAGTCTAGTGCGTTTATGTCTAATAGTTGGCTAGTTTTAAACTAGTTCTGTTTTTTTATAAGAATTTTTCTTGTGTTTTCTCTTATTGATTGTGATACCAACTTTTTCTGCATATCTTCATTTTATAGATTATGTCTCCTGTTTAATATTACTAATTTTTGCGCATGTTACTGCTCAGATGGTGTGGTGGTTAGCAAACTCGACTGCTACAAATTCTCTATCCGGAAGATAAGTTTTTCTGGTTAAAAAAAATTGTGTCGTGATGAGTATGCCTTCTTTCAGATAAGAAGAAAAACTTTAATACGTTTTGTGTACTGCCAATGTTGCTTGCACGTTAATGAACCAAAGAATTTAGCGTGAAATTTTTGAATGTACGGCAAAATTTCCAGATGTGGTGGTCTTAACCTCTGGCATCGGTGAATGGCCTGGCAACACAAATAGAGCCACGTTAAATAAATGAAACAACCTAAATATCTTGAGAATGTTGCAGCTGCTTTTTGTGCATTATTATTGTTCATTCTTGTAAATAGTTTAATTTGCGTCAACAATTTTTTTGTTTCAGCTTTTACTTAAATTGGCAAATCATTTGCAAATCAGACTATTTTTACTCTGCCTGGAAAAGTTTTTTAAAGGTTTTTTTGTTGCGCGATTCTTGTAAAACTACAAAATGATTCACATATCTTCTTAATAGCTCAATATTATTTTGTACAGATAACAAGTAGTAGAATTTCATTTTTTATCTGTATTTATGGTGTAGCATCCGTCAGATTTTATTTTTGGTGTGTGAACGTACCTAACGACATTTCCACGTTCTGTGAGGTTGTAATTGATACTGTTCTTTTGCATTTAATGTAAAATTCTTTAATAAACTATATTATTATTGAGAAACTAACACACAAAACAGATTAACAATTTTTTTTTTTTTTCTATGATAAATGGGATTTATGAAATATTTTTTTAAGAGAGAAATTTTTAGTTAAGACACTGCAATTGTAGCCACTGCTACACAGTATGCTACCTGATAAAACTACCACTGCATTGCCTCCCTGTTCCTAGCACTGCATGAGGTATTACCTTTTCTCTTCTCCCTTTTCCTACTCATAATCTCTTGTGGCTTAACATCCTGTCAAAAATATTGTTTACACTTAGCTTATTTATTCCTCTTCCTGAGTTTTGACATATTGCAACCTTCTTGTTGCATTTCAGGATTGAGTGTTTAAACATGTCTGGCTCTCCACAGTAGGTGCAATTGTTGTAAGAACTTATGTTTGTACGCTTTAAGTAGTTTTTGACATACACGTGTTCTGTCAGGAACTGCGTTAGAAAATATCTTACTATTTTATGTTTCTTAGTGACCCATGGTATGACTTCTTTTATTAAAGTCCTGCTCCACGCTATTGTAGTAGCATTTGGGTTCTTTAATTTCATTTCTTAGGTAGCAAGGGATTTTTGCCTGGCCTTGGCTTTTTCTTCTTTTTTGTTTGCTCCTGAGGCATAGGACTTTTTCTTTGCAAACAGATCTGTATAGTCCGTGTTGAGACGGTTTAGTAAGCGCAAGCTATCTTAATTGCTGCTTTCCTTTTTGGCCTTCCTATCAACGTTCTAAAGTTTTTGTTAGTTACTCAATTATTCCACAATGTGCACCAGCCATTTAATATAATCGAGTTGACCACCGAGCATAACGTTCTTCTTTTTATCGGGTCCCGCTTCGAGTAAACATTTCCCAATCATTATGAGCGCCCATTCCTCTAGCATCTCTATATAATTTCTGCATTTACCAGAAAGTATTACCGCTAGGTCACCACAGTACGCAATAACGACAATACCTTTTACCATATTAAGCGTCTGTACACCGTCATAGTAAATGTTTCACAGAGTCGAGCTTAGAATCGATCCCTGTAGAACGTTGCACGACATTGGCATAATGCGATTCCGGAGCGTTATGGTCTAATTTTTCAGATAAGCCTTAAAATTGTTATTGAGATTGGGAAAAGACACTTTTATTTTGAGTGTTTGTATTAACTCCCTTTAAAGGAACAAAGCTGAACGCATTTTTGCATTTTCTTGAGGTTTTTTTTACTCGTTTTATGACGTCTACCGTGGTTCTGCGCTTGCAAAAGCCATTTTTTTTTCTAGATAGGACAAGCCTTTATTTTTTTTCTATTTCTTTCAAGAGATTCTCCAGTTTCCTGAGCGTGTTAATTAAACATATTAATCTATAAACCGGGTTACAGTTAACTTAGTGGCGGTTTCCCAAATATAGGAAAAAGTGCCTCTCTTTAGCAGCTTGTCAAACACCAGTTTAATTTTTTCTTTTGGATTCTTTTCTACACAAGTTTTAACCATCTCTGGATAAATCTAATCCAGGCTTGCCGTTATTCCAGTTTCAATGTTCGACCCTGCTATTTGAATTTCTATCACAGTACAAAACGGAATACCTATTACTACGCCATACACTAATCTATTACCGCATGACTCGAGAACAAATCTTGTACCGTCTCAAAGTATTTTTCTGCCGGCATTTTGACGTGACTCCGGGTGGAGAGCTTATTTGTCACAATTGTATATTTTGAACTCTTTATATCCGCGTCAATTTGGCCACATAGCTTCAGCCAGTTTTAGGTATTTTTTGGCTGTCTTGAAGTTCTGTCTTAGTTTGTTAACTCGGTCTTTGTCCAACAATTTACTTCATTTTATAAAACATTAAGAGTATTTAAAAAATGTTTTTTTAATGAATATCTAAATTGCCGACCATGCCTTCTTGAGAATGTCGTAACCTACTTAGAAATTGTTGTTGGACGTTTGTGATAATAGTATTTGTTTCTGATTATTGCACAGTTTATAATATTTGAGGTTAGGATATTTTAATAAAATTTATATATACTTTATTGTGCTGATTTAGTTATTTTAATTTTTATTAAGACCGGTTTTGGCTGTTAGGCCATCATCAGTTTTTTGTTTTGTTTTTGATAATGATAGTCGTCGTACTTTTTCTGTTAATTAAAGTTTAGGGTCATTAATTTTAAAAGTCTATTGCAATTATTTTTAATTTTTTAAATATTTTAGGCATTGACTGCTCTATTGTTGGTTTGAATCTTACAACAAAAACCAATTCAACCCAATTATACGCCCTTCTTCTTCTTTTAGTGCATTTCTTATCGGAGGTTTGTTATCATCATAGTTGTTTGCACCTTATTGACTGCAGCTCTGAAGAGTTGAATGTTGCTGCAACCAAACCAGTCATTAAGATTTGTTAGCCACGACTCGCGGCGTCTTCCAATGTTTCTTGTTCCACCAATTTTTCCTTGCACGATCAATTGGAGAAGTTTATATTTTGGGCCTTTCATTATGTGCTCTAAGTATTGAAGTTTCCTCTTTTTTATGGTATTAATAACCTCTGCTCTTTTCTGCATTCTGGTTGGCACTTTGATGTTAGTGATCATATCTGTCCATGGGATACGCCACATCCTGCGGTAGCACTTCATTTCAAATGCTTGAATTTTATCTATGTGATTTTTCTTGAGAGTCCATGTTTTACCTCCATACATTAGTGTAGAAAATACATAGCAGAATCTTTATTCTAAATTTTATATTAATGTCTCTACTAGTGAATAGCTTTTTTATTTTTATAAATGTTGACCTGGCAATTTTGATTTGTGTTTGTATCTCGTTTGTTTGATCACCCGATTTCTCTATCCACGTTCCTAGGTATCTATATCTACTGTTTCTTTCTCTAAGGTTTCGGTAAAAATTTCTTTACTATATAGGTTGAATTGTAGTGGCGATAGAATGCATCCACGTCACGACGGATCTTGATTTCCTCCGTGTATTGGTTTTCAACATTAGACTAGCCATTTGGCTCCAATATAGATTGATGATTATTCTAGCGTCATCCGAGTCAATGTCTTTACTGATGTGTAGTTGATGTAACTTATCATGTTTCACTTTATCAAAAGCCTTCTCGAAATCGATGTAACACGCATATACCTCGCTGGAAAAAAAATTTAATGCCAAAGAGCGCCTCTCTTGTGCCTAGTTCTTTGCGGAATCCAAATTGTGTATTGCTTATGCCTTCTTCAAGTTTTCTATATATTCTTTTGTGACTGATTTTAGGAACAACTTTAAGGTGTGACTCATAAGCGCAATGGTTTGGTAATCTGAGCATTTCCTTGGATTTGGTTTCTTGGGTATAAGAACAAAGGTATACACTCTGTCACTCCCCAACCCTTCTTGTCAACATCGGGTTTTACGACTAAGATCCTTCTCTGGTTTGGAGTAGATTAATAATCTCTACAGTGCTTTGAAATCTATTTAAAACTGAATGTTTACACGTAATGTAAGTTGCCATTATAACGAGCACAGAAAAGGCTAGTCAGCAGTGGCTCCAGTACGGCTAATGTAAAGTCAGTTGACATTGCAGACCATTTAATGCTACTACGCCTACCTACCTACCGATTAGGGAATTTGACTGAAGTATTGCAACAACAGCGCAATGGGGCAGTATGCCATCTTGAGAACCATATTTTAGAAGTAAACATATCAGGCGTATAACGGTTTGCATAGAGATCATAAAGATCTGGATAGAGCTCAATTAAAGAAGAAATTAGTTCAAATTGTAAAAAATCTAAGTAAACAGCACCTTGAGCTAATAATTCAGTTTTAAAATGTTTCCGCCTACACGTTATTGAGTATGATCACTTGCTTACAGCGTAGATTTTCTGTTGCTCAGTATCTACAATTCTGCCTATTTAAATTGCCATACCTTATAGGAATGGTATTTTATAATCATAAAATTCAACCGGACAGTTTTTATTATTAAAATTTCTGTAAAACAATAGTAAAACGTTAAGTGTGCTATTTTCATCAATTTTTGGTCTTTTAATTCTAGGTAAATCTCTCACATTACCAGATTTCTAAAATATGTTAACAATTTTACTTAATGTTGACTTTCGGCATTCGTTGCACGGTCTTTGACAAGTTTGAATAAAAAGTTCGCATATCTTGTTAAAAGTTTTTTATCAATCCCAGTAGCCATCATAATAAGAATTTCCATTATTTCCCATTCCAATAACATACTCGTATTAGAAAATAAGATAGTAAGAAATGTACAGATTTATGATTTGTTGATACTGATATTACTTAAAATATTATAGTGTTAATTATAAGTTGTTATTTTGTATGTCACAATTTGTACATAATTTAAAATTGATACAACTTCATAGAAAATGATCAAATGGCATATTGAACAATTCTTGTAAAATTTGTATTTGATTTTAAAAGTTAAAAAACTTGTGTTTTTAAACTATTAATTACATTTTATTTGAGTGTTAACAGACTTTATATCCGCACTGTATAATAAAGATTACTTACTTACTTATTATTCTTAATATCTATTGAGATAAATTTTATATTTTCAATAGTAAATAATCATGGAATCAATTACAACATGCGATAGATCTAAATGAAATGTATGATTTATTCTATAAAATAATGTACTATCATTTAGACACTTCTTTTCCAAAAAAATATTATAAGAAAACCACAATAGACAAAATCATTGGATCACATATGGTATAAATTTTTTTTCTCAGACACTAAAGGAAATTTATAAACTGTCCATGACTGGTACAATCGAAATTAAAGAATATTACAAACAATATAAAAGTGTATATACAAAAGTTGCTAATGCAGCAAAACAAATGTACTGTAACAATCAATGTTTAAAAAGTAACAATTTGCCTAAAACGGCGTGGTGTATTATAAGAGAGAATACTAACAATAGTAAGAACACAAGAACACATAGTATTAATTGTTTAAAAATAAATAATGAAATTGTAAACGACACTGGTCACGTTGCGAAACATTTTAACATATACTTCAATACAATTGGAAATCAACTATCACAGGAAAATATAAACAAAAACATTAATGACAGTATTCATAATCCAAATTCGATTTATTTCCTTCCAGTTGATAGAAATGAAGTAAAAAATATTATAAAATCGTTAAAATTATCTTGGTCATCAGGACCAGATGAACTTAGTTCAACATTAATAAAACATTGTGAAGAACAGTTACTTGATATTTTGGTATACATTATAAATAAATCCTTGAGTGAAGGAATAATTCCTAATAAATTAAAAATTTGTAAAATTAAACCTTTGTATAAAACCGGTTCAAAAAATGATATCAGCAATTATAGACCAATCTATTTATGCAATACAGTATCGATAATTATAGAAAAGGCAGTTGCAAATCGAATTACAGAATTTATGAATAAATCTAAATTATTTAATAAAAACCAGTTTGGATTTTCCAAAGGCAAATCAACAACGTCAGCTATAATTGAATTTTTAGACAATCTACACGAGTTTAGCGATCAACATGAACAATGCGCAGGAGTATTTATTGATTTGTCAAAAGCGTTTCATCTTGTAAATCACGAGCTGCTACTAGACAAACTAGAAAAATATGGAATGCGAGGTTTGGCATTGACTTGGCTACGCAGGTATTTAGAGGGACAATTGCACTATGTTGAAATTGATGGTGTAGAGTCTGACATGCTACCAATGAGCAGAGGTGTGCCTCAACTCAAGGCTCAGTGTTGGGTCCACTTTTGTTTATAATATATATTAACGAAATACCAAGGAAAAATACATTCTTATTTGCAGATGATGCCTCCCTATTAATAAATGCCCAAACTCAATCTGATGTGGTAAAAAAATCTAATATGCAATTACAAACGCTATATAAATGGTTTCAGTGCAATGGTTTAATTGTAAATAACAAAAAATCAGTTATGATAAATTTTAATATTAGAACACATGAAGTAAATAGGAGTAGTTTGCTCATCAAATACAACGGCACAAGTCTTCAACAACAATATGAAACAAAGTTTTTGGGGGTACATATTGATAGACATTGTAAATGGGACATACATGTCGATTATTTATGCAAGAAAGCTTCATCATTATGTTTTGTAATAAGACAACTATCAAAAATTGTATCGACTAACGTCGTTAAAATGTTTTATTTTGCTAGGTTTCACTCTTTACTAAAATATGGCATCTTAGCATGGGGAGTTGCTTCAAACTTAGAAAACCTATTTAAATTGCAAAAACGGGCAATTCGTTATATTTGTAATGAAACAACGTTAGCTCATTGTAAAGAACTATTTCGTAAAAACAAAATAATGACATTACCTTGCGTTTATATATTTGATATTTTAATATATGCCAAAAATAATTTATCCAAATTCAAAACATTAAATCAATATCACCAATATAATACACGACATGGTAATGTTTTAGAAGTTCCAAAACATTCTACAACGCGTTATGAGAAATCTCCTAAATACATGGCAATTGTTCTATTTAATAAACTACCAACGTCTTTAACCCATTTAAAAAATTTATGCTTTAAAAATGCAATGAAAGCATTTCTCTTAAATAAAGCATACTATACAGTTGATGAATTTTTAACAGATGATCTATAGTTGCTTTTTTTATTTTTATAAAATACATGTGTGTTTATTTTGTTTAATGTATTTTGCAATTTGTATTTTGTATTCTGTATTTTGTGACAGTTTAATTTATTTTTTTTTAATACGTTTTTTTTTAATGTTTATTTATGATTCTATTTTATCTATATGTTGACCCTTCCTATATCTGTAAAAGATCTATTGGAATAAAGTGATTATTATTATTATTATTATTATTATTATTATTATTATTATTATTATTATTATTATTATTATTATTATTATTATTATTATTATTATTATTATTATTATTATAACAATAAAATTGCAACAATTATATACATGTGTATTGCATTACAAAATTTAACTGTAATTAATACTTGGATATGCAGATATATTAGGTTAAAATATTATTTATTAGTTTGTAATGCATCTATTGTAAAATTGCTTTACTAATTTCAACACTGCATTCATCATTATCATGGAAACAGGTGCAGTATTATACGAGAAATGAACGTTGAGCAATACCACTTTTTAATTTGAGTCGCATAATATACACTAGTTATTCTTCACCGCTACTGACATATATAAGTGTTATTTGTCCTTGTAAATGTATTGTTGCAGCGAAATGAACGAACGGCGCAGTTGACGGCGTTTAATAAATTATTCCTGAAAACTTCCATAAAACCAGCGGCAGATTCGATTGTTCCATTCAGAAAATAATAGAAAGCTTTGTGACATTTGAAATGATTAGATTCGTTCCGGTCGCGAGTAGATACACGACGATTAAAATAGAACTAATTACATAGTTTATAATTGACGCCACCTCTAACAGCAGGAAGGGGATGTCGCGTATTTAACTAATCAGGACATCTGACTGCAGGGGGTAGAACGGCCAGCGGGGGAACGTTGAATTGAACTTACAAATTGAGTCACATGACGCTTGTTAGCGAATGTCGCTTATTCCTATCAATTACTGCCATTGTTACCGGGAAATTGTTTGCTGCAACCCTATAACTGCCCTGTTTAAAACTTATGTATCTCGTTACAGTATCCGCGAGAAAACAACATAAAAGCTCAATTTAATATCAAATTGCCGTTTATATCAAGACAGTAAAAGGAAATAACAATCTGCAACGATTTTATGCCTTGCATTTACTTAGTTGTGTTTTATATGTCGAACGAGAAATAACTTCTTTTTTCTCTCCTCATATTTGCAAAGGGTGACGAATATTGAACGGGTTTTCCCTCAAATGGCGGTTCTGCTCTTGTTATTTCGTTCTTTTTATGCCACCTGTCAATTTATATATCCCGCTCTTTATAAATAACACAGAAAGAAATGGTTATCTTTTTTCCGTCTTGTTGCTGTGCAGTCAATTTGTACACGACTCTATCAATCACATCCATCCAATCATTCGTTGTGACATCTTTATATGTATAGATCGAGTGTTGTAAACAAGATTGCATGGCTTTAAAATATCGAATTATGCAAGCTGCAATATATAAATTTATACACATACATGGTACTGCAAAGTTAAACTATTTATTTGCATAAAATTTTACCTCGAATGAATAATTTTATAGGTTGCTCAGCTTAGAGGAGCTTTTGCTTTAATCTGCTTAAATCACGCTAATACACTTTATTTCATTCGAATAAAAATGACAAATTCGAGCAGTCGCGTTTCAATTTCGTTGAAATATTACCACATTTAAATACTACAACACTATTTATCATATTAAATGGACTTATTTTATTCACAAAAAAACATAAACACGATCAAATTAATGTTACTACTAGTACTACACACTCACTAATTATTCAAACTTTATCAACCCATAATATTGGAACGATCTTCCGATCTCATGTTTATCGCTCTAATGAGATTTGAAGGTCCGGGTTCAAATTCCGGTCTTATATTTCGTGGTGAATTTGCATGCAAGTTCACTAATTCGTTTTATATTTGGGATTAAATATGAATTTATTAGCAGGTAGTATTAACTTTATATAAATTTAGTTAATGTGTGTATGGTTAACGTGTATGTGTAGTAACATTATTATTGTATATTTAACCTACATATGCAAAGTAGGGCTGTTTAACAAATGGTGAAATAATGAGTTCAAAACATTGTTACAGGTTAGTTAACTGGTAAATAGTTTTGCAATTCTACTTAGCTTGAAATAAGATGAAATAGTATAAACTCAAACTTTATTTATTTATTGTTGTTTTAATATAGAAAATAATTAGCACATTATTATTTTGTTTTGTTTTGTTGTTTATATTATTATTTTTATTATGTACTTTTAAACTTTAGATATATGCTTACAAAGTTTTCTTTGTAACAAAGGAACTTTATTCAAGTAGTATCATATTAATGTCGTGCTGACGTAATTAATTTAAATTATTTGTAACAACAATTAAATTGTTTTAACATTTATATTAATATTATTTTGTTTTTTATTAAGAATAACTAATAAGTATGCAAACTAATAATATATGAGAGTAAAATTTTGGGTCTTTAGTATTAACAAAATTAATACTGTAATTTTAGGGTCATTCAAAAATATTACTTATTGTGGTTATTTCGAAGTCATTATCAACATGTTTAAAATTTTGTTTTTGACATTTACTATAATTTTACAATATTAAAAAAAAAAATGTTAAGTTAATTTTTATTAATTTGAATTTATCATCAACAAAAAGTAATTATTTGATTTTGATTGAAACAAAATTGAGTTTCTAGTTTGAAAGTGATGTTTAGAATCTGTACAATTAATCACTGCAATCATTGAAAATATAAATTTCAAAATTCAGTTTTGAGTTAAATAAATGCCAATTAATTAAATCAGAAAAAAAAAGCTTTGTCTATCATATTTTGAAGTACTGTTAGATAAGCTTGACCAAAACTCATTTATCAAGACTCCCGTAGACCGCAATTTCCTATAGAATCTAAAAACTCGACAAATTTAAAGAACAATTACTCAACTGAAAAGCAAGATTTAGACGTCATCTACCAAAGCAAACTGACGTGCAAACTGACGTCGCAAACTTAATTGCGTTTTCATTTTCAATTATTGAAAGATACTTAGAACTATAGTCTATAGTCTCAGAACTCATTGCATTGACTACAAAAAAACGTTGTATTGTTTCTGAACTAATAGTGTAATTATTTTTGATCAAATGTTACAATGGTTTATATTAAAAATCTTAGACCTATCTCAAACAAATCATCTACAGGCGGGCAGTTGTATTACCTACCAAAAATAATAGCATTATTTAAAATTGCAAACTATTTTGATATTAATGGCCGGAATATGCAGTGTTTGACATTCTATGTCATTTCTTTTAAGTATTTTGACCGGATACAACTATTTTTTTACTTTTTATGATAGGATTTTGCATTTTTTAATATTTATGGCCAAATTTTGAATCTTTTTGACAATATTTTCATATTTTACATCCGGATTTAGCTATTTTTGGGATTTTGTGATAACTTTTAACATTTTATTGCCGGATTTTGATGTTTTCTATGTGACGTTTTTTAATGTTTTATGACCGGATTCAAATGTTTTTGACTTTTTATAATAGAAATTTGCACTTTTCAACAATTAATGGCCAGATTTTGATTTTTTTGACAATATTTTCATATTTTATAGCCAAATTCTGATGCTGATATTATATATGATTTTTTTTTTAATGTTTTAAGACCGGATTTAAGTATTTTTGACTTTTTGCAGTTTATAGCCGAGTTTTTAATCTTTCTGACAATATTTTCATATTTTATAGCCGGATTTTGCTATTTTTAGGATTTCACAACATTTATTATTATTATTATTATTGCATTCTTTATTTGTCATTATGTACAAAAAGGCGAAGTTCAGCTATAAAGCTGTTCTTCCACTTAACCCTATTATATTTTTACAATAAATTTATAATATCATAAATTAATACCGCGTTGCACAATTACAGCTTTTCCATGGTGTTCATCTTCTTATTAACCTTGGACTTAGTTCTTTTTCCTTTCTAATTCTTTGTAAACTCTCCATTACTTAATAAATTTATCAAATAAAAAATATGCCAATATGACATTTCAACAGTTTATGGCTGGGTTGATGCTTTCTAACAATATTTTGATGTTTACTGTCAAAATATGCAATTTTTGACATTTTATCTGGTTTTTTAATGGTTTATGACAGGATTTTACAATTTTTGACTTTTTATGATAGAATTTTGTATTTTTCAACTGTTAATTAGGATTCTGCTATTTTTGGAATTTTGATGCTTTTCAACAATATTTTGATGTTTTATGGCCGGAATTTGCTGTTTTTGACATTTTATGAATAACATTTTTGGTTTTTTAATCGTTTTTGGCTGAATGTTGATTCTATCTGAATTTTTTTTAATAATTTTGACTTGATTTAACTGTTTTTGACTTTTTAAAATAGATTTTTGCACTTTTTAACAATTTATGAGTAGATTTTAGTGCATTTTTAAAAGCGGAATTTTGACATTTGGTATGTAGAATTTTGCACTTTTAAACAATTTATGGCCGGATTTTGATGCTTTTTTACAATAAAATATAAATGTCAGAAATTGTTACATTATGGTCTACTATATGTCAAATAATTATAATTATAAGTAAATAATTGTCTAGAGCCTACAAAATAATATTGATGGAAGACAGTCTTTGCAATATTAAGGTTACGTTGCAGACCTTGAGCTTTCAAAAACGGCATTTATTATTTGAGCTCTACTTGACGCGAATAAAGTGAAATTTAGCTTTGGTGCAACAGAATAAGCTTGGCTATTAGCTTAAGGCTTAGCTTGAGATCTAGTTAGGGCTTGAAATATGCTGCAGAAACCGGGCGTAAATCTTTTACTGTATTACACAATACTGTCGACTACTTGCTATGCCCACAGTGTTATCTGTATATTTTAAGTTCGGAAATGTCTTTAAATACTGTTTGTGAGTAAATGTTGAATGGGAGCGGTGATAAAACGTAGCCTTGGCAAACCTCCTTTTTAATATTGATTGCTTTTGATGTTGCTCCTCTATCTATGCCCGTAGCTTTGATATGTCAATTATTTTTTTGTGTGTAACACAGCCACTTTGCGATCTCCATTCATATCTCAACATTGTTGTGTTAAAACAATTAGGGAGCACTTCCCGTGTACCGAACCTAATACAATGGTCTTAGCATTTTCGAAAAATACTTGTGTGGATTATTTTGATTACTTTTAATAGATAAAATAAAAGGTTTATCATGTTATAGTTATTACAGCAAGAGAAGTAGGTAATCTTTGGTGATCTTAAAGAAGTTGATTTTAGCCATTCGGAGGAATATGGTTTTGCTATGACTTTGAATACTTTAGCGTAAATTATGTCCAGGCCGATTGCCTTTGAGTTTTTGTACTTTTATTGCGTTTACAACCTCTTTCTTACTGATTTCAGACCTTAGTTTTTAGTTTGCTCATTCTATGTCAGTTTTAATGCTGGTATTTTGTCATGTAAAGCAAATATAATTTGTCTTATACACCGGGTATTATTTCGTTGTTATACTTTCTTAAGACTTTGTTTTGATATTTTTCTGATTTTTAGTTGTTAGTTAGTTTTTGTGTAGGTTAAGAGTGTCATTTTTTTTGTAGTGCTTCTATTTCTTTTATTTCTGGATTATTTAATGTTCTTTTAGCTAATCTACATTCTCTTTCTCTTTCTCTAGATTTGTGTTTCTTTTTAGTTTTGTTTCTTTTCCATTAAGACTAGAATTTCTAATGTCATACATTCCTGCTTTTTATTATTTTGTATGAAACCAATTTGATTTTTTTGTATGGTAATACTTTTTTAATTGCTTTTCATGCTGGTTCGATTTTACTGTGTTTGGTGCAGTCGATGTATTTTATTTTTTTATTTAGCTTGAAGCTTCCATTTCTATATTGCCAAGCTCTCAATTGTCTATCTTTTTTGGTTTGATTGTTTTGAAATAATAGAATCTGAAATCAGCAATAACTGGGTTGTGATCAGAGTTTACGTCTGTTCTAGTATGTTTTAACCGATATTATATATTTTCTTAAATTTTGAAATAAAATTGGCGTTTTTATACTTTATCGACCTCACCAACCTGGTTCTAGCAGGCCGAAGGTCCTTCCGAGTATAAATGATGAAATGAGGCGAGATAATTAATGTTAGCAAATTTGTTTGTAGCTGAAAGAAAATCAGAAATAATTTACGGCAAAGTAGGATTTTAACTCAGCACTTCCAGCATGAGAAGCAAAAATCTAAGCAACTAATTCTAGAATTTATTTTGCCAATATAAAACTAATCTGTTTTCTTATATTGTTTTTTGTCTTCAGGAGAGACCTATGTTTACGTGTTAGCTATCAATAAGTTGTTTTCAGAACAAAGCTAGGCAAGTCTGTCTTTTCTGGAGTGTCGTTTACCGAGATCGTTTTTTTTTTTATAATGTGTCTTCAGCACCGGAGTCAATCTTGGAGTTTAAATCTTCTAAAACAACTTTGATTACTGTTTTTTATAAATTGTTTAAGTTCTTGTTTGTTGTAGAAATCTCTAACTTCTTTGGCAAGTTTGTTGTTTGTATTAGCTTATATTTGAATTATATTTATCATTTGAAGCAATTTCTGTAATTTTAGTAGCATAGCACGTTTGTTTATGTAATCTACGAATTCTTTTGCAAGTTTTTATGTCACAAAAACTACCACAATGTGCCGATGCTGAAAAAAAAAAGTTGCATTTGCTGAGTACCAGATCAAGACCATCTGTCCTTGCTATGTCCAAGGATGTTATTATTGAATCTTTTTATTTCTTCTTACATACGATGCGTTTGTTATATAGTTTAATCTTTTTTTTGTTGTTATTACTTTTGTTGATTATAGTTGTAGAAGAAATTTTTTGCATCTTTTTCTTACTTAAAAGGTGCCATATTAATATTTTGTTGTGTTATAAAGATTTTTTGGTAAAGTTGTAGTACAGTAAAAGTTTCGTTTTTATTCTGTATTGCATTGCGAAACCCGTTAACGCAGTTTCAGCTGCGTTTTTTATTATTCAATTTTATGCTAAATTAAAGTCATTTTTCTCATGCCGTAGTTTGATATTGATGGAACTACCTGCCTTTCATCATTTTTTGTTATATCTGGCTAAGAATTATATTTCCTTAATTCTCGACTTGTTTAATTATGGTTATGCCGCCCATTATTTGTTGTCAAAGCCTTGTTGGTTATCTAGCAGAATGTAAAAAGGTTGACATTTGCATTCCTAGCTTTATACGTATTTATAGTATAGCGTTCCAGACATAGGGCCAATAGCACTTTTAAGCTGTTGGTTTTACTTGTAAAGAAATATTTAGGAAACACATCAGTAGTCGTTCCGAACAAACTAAAAATGATTATAAGTTAGCTTGTAATTATTGTGATAATCTAATACAATCTAAAAAAGATATTGATTGACAGAAACATCTCTCAGCTTTCAATAAACAACAAAAAAAATTATTAAACAAAAAATTTATTGCAAAGTCGTACAAAATCCATCCCCTTCTTTGAAATGATCAAAACAGTTTAGTTATTAATTCAAAAGAAAAAGCAGATATTTTTGCAACCCAATTTGCATCTAACTCTACTATTATAATAAATAACTGTCCGGGGCCTGATAGATTAACTGCTTTCTTTCTCACCAAATGTGCGTTTGCCCTTTGTCGGCCCTTATTATGGCTTTTATTTAACTAATCTCTGGTTATGGGTACTTTTCCTATTTGCTGGAAACAAGCTTATGTCACTCCGATTCATAAGTCCGGTGATATAAATGATGTAACAAATCTATTTTATCAGTTATTCCAAAAGTTTTTGAAAAGTTAGTTACATGTCAATTAACTGCCATTCTGCAATCTGAAATTGCTCTCAATCAACACGGTTTTTGAACTGGCAAATTGACATCTTCCAACCTTTTGTTGTATGAATCTTATATAACAGATGCGCTCAAAAACATATTTCAGGTGTATTTACTTTACACTGACTTTTCAAAACCTTTGATACCGTTGACCACAAGATACTAATTATGAAACCACGTGGTATTGGAGCATCTTGTTACTGTGGATTCAATCCTATTTATCTAACAGATCTCAATTGGTCAATTCGTTTCTCGTAATATTGACGTTACGTCGGGTGTTCTACAGGGGTCACATCTTGGACCTTTACTGTTCAATATCTTTATCAATGATGTCGTACACTGTTTTTCTAATGCGCGTTGTTTATTATTTGCGGACGATATACATTTTTTTATAAAAATTCAGTCTTTGGATGATGCTGTACTACTTAATGAATTTTTTCTAGTTTGTATCAGACTAATAACTTAATTGGGTATTTATACCAGTTTGAGTATTATTATTAAACAAATAAATAAATAAATAAAAAAGTTAACACTATTCGTGATTTAGGCATTACGTTTGATTCAAGCCTTTCATTTACACTACATATCAATACTGTTGTGGCTAAAGCTTATCATCTTTTTGGATTTGTTAAACGTAAGTCAAAGCAATTTTGTGACCATCGTACTCTAATTATCCTTTACAACGCTCTAGTACACCCCATCTCGAGCATTGTTTAAATGTGTGGTCACCATACACCGCCTTCAGGAAAAATTGAACATATTCAAAAAAAGTTTGTTAGTTTTTTGGCGTATAAATGCAACATTGCAGGCAGCTACACGGAAATGCTCTCTACATTTAATATGACCAGTCTTGTAAAAAGACGTTTTAATTTTGACGTGACACTAGTTTTTAATGTGCTTCGTGGGATTATTGACTGTCCTGACTTGCTCAGCTCTATAGGTATTTATGTCCCAGCTCGAGTTTTAAGCAATGACTATTTATTTCATATACCGTTCAAACGCACTGATTATGCGGTGCACTATGCATCTACACGTATTTTGCGGCACGGCAACGAAGTTAAAGTGGATTTTATTAAAGATTTTCTTAATATTCTGCGACGTGCACTTGTCACCCATACGTGATCTTTTTTCTACCAAACTTTACTCTTAGTTTAAGGGTTTCCCCTTTTACCAAAAAAACGACTCAACTGTCGAATACCTCCTCCAACATTGTCAAACTTTAACCGATCGAGCTGAAATTTTTACACGACGATAGATTTTATACAGGGATTTTTTTTGTCGTGGGCGAATTCGGCCCCCTTCATCAAATGGGGCCCCCTTAAACAAAAAAAAAAATTCATAATTTTTTTCATTTTGAAACGGTTGTAACTTTTTTATTCGTGGAAATATCGCTCTGAAAATTTTTCCCAAAGGTCCGTAAAATTTGTTGAATTTTTAGAATCTACTCTCAAAAATAAATTTCAACCCCGCCCCTAAAAGCACAAGCGGACATAGTAAATTTTATTTTTTTTTACTCAAATTTCAAATAATTTTCATTTCGTTGTTTATCGGAATAATTTTGTTTTGAATTTTTCTTTAATTTTCTTTTAACATTTTACACTTAGGATATTTTTTTTATAACCACCCCTGCAAAAATGCAACCCCTGCGATTTTTGCAAGGGTTGTTTTTGCCAAAAACGCACTTTTTAATTAATTGCTACCAAATGTTGAGATTAAATAATTTTTTAATATTTTTTTTTTAATTCCTTGGCTGCCCTTATGAATTCGTTTTTTTCAAAATCAAAAATGGGGCATATAGATTTTCGGATTAACCAACTATTAAACTGCAATTTGAGACTAACCGCTGATTTTCAAAAAATCAGTAGCGGCGTGAGAATTTTTTTCCCAAAAAACGTAGATTTGTAATAACTCGAGTAAATTTGATCCTAGCAGGGTGAGATATAAACAAAAAAATTCCATTTAATAACCTATTTCTTATATCTGACCTCCAATTTTTTTGTCCAGTGGCGTCACAAAATTTTTTCAGTTCAAAGTCGAAAATTGCGTTTTTTAAGAAAGTTGAGTTGGGGCCCCGATTGTCTACCCCTAATTTTAATTTTATGTGAAAAATGAATAGAAATTGATCGAAAGCCCTCAACTTTCTACATGGACCCAACCTGCCAGAATTTTGATTTAGGCCTTTTTTTTCAGCAGTGGCGTGCCAAAATTGCCGTTTTTAGCTATTTTTTGAGAGTCTGCCATTGGTTAAACCGGCCACGGAAAAAAATGTAGTTTGTTTCATAAGAAAGACCTATCCTTGTACTAAAAATTATTGTTCTTAAATTTTTTTGATATTTGTAAAAATAAACCAGTGGCGGTTTGTCAAAAATTGAAAAAACGCGATTTTGGGCTAAAAACTGGTTTGAGCCAAAGAATAGAAGTGCCCCGGAGTTTACTGTAGAGAGCTGCGCATAGTCTTATTCGAAAGAGAAAAAGCTTTTTAACAAAATGGAGTATCAAATTTTATTATGAATTTTCAAAAATTACAATTTTTTTTTTCCAAGAAAACAAGAAGAATTTTTTTTTTCAGATTTTTAAATGCCAGATTTGTATTTCTCATACTCAATTTAGTCAGAAATATGATTTTTATCAAAAATTGGCGGGGGTAAAAAATGCACCCCTAAAATGCCGATACATTTTTTCATAAATTTTTCAACTTTTTGCACTAAAAAATTCATAAATTGGTAAATTCTATTATTTTGAGAATAATGCAAAGTAATATAATAAAATATTTAAATATTTTTAAAAAAATTTTAACCCTTATTTTTAGGGTGAAAGCTAAATTTGACATTATTGGCCGCCATCTTTAAACAATTCAACTTTTCTTAAATTTTATTTTGTTGTTAGATAGGGTTTGTCAAGAGCTTTCCAACGATGTATAATAAGTTGGTATTTTGGGTTATTTTGACCCGTTAAAAAAATATTTTAGTTTTTTCAACAATTTTCACGACTAAAATATAAACAAAAAAATACTGAATTTGACAAAAATTAACTAAATTGATGTCTAGCATCACTATAACTTGTAAAAATGCTTTAAAAGACAAATTTTTATTATTTTAAGGTTTGTGACCCATAATTTAAAAACCTCCCCTAAAATAGAAAATTATAAAAAAAAAATAAGAAGACTTTTTTTACAGATTTTTAAATGCCAGATTTGTGTTTCTGGTACTAAATTGAGTTAAAAATGTGTTTTTCATCAAAATCAGTGAAGGTCAAAAATACACCCCTATATTGCCGATAAAAAATTTCACTTTTTTGCACTACAAAAAGTCATAACGGTTGGTAGTAGAGACTTCGGGTAAATTTTATATTGTAACTATTCAAGTTTTATTCTTATTTTTAATATTAGTTGTTTTATGTTTAATTTATGTTTTTTAAATTGTAAATATATACTTATTTTGTAATGATTTCCGTTGTAACCAGTAAATATATAAATAAAATAAATAAATAAATTATAAATTTTCTCATTCCTGTAACTACAATGCCGGCTAGAGGAAAAATAATTGGTCCAATTTATTTTAAGCACCAGAAAGGCATCAAGTATAGATGAAATTTTACCTATCATTCTTAAAACATTTGCAAATAAATTAGCTCTATTTTTGACCAAAATATTTGCCTTATCATACAAAAATTAAACATTTTCAAATTGTTGGAAATTTGAAAATGTTCAATCTATGCCTAAAAAGGGAGACAAGTCTGATTCTTTAAATTATAGACCAATTGCAGTATTGTCCAATCTATCATAAAATTTTGAAAATCATATTGATTTTTACATTGTCAAGTTTTTAGAACAAAATAACTTTATCTCAAATACTCAAAATGAATGTTGATCAAAACGTTCGACCACAGATGTTCTGACTTATATTAGTGACAAATGAAATTGTACTTTAAACAAACAAGAAAAAAAATGTGACAGTAGCTCTAAACATTTTCAAAGCGTTTGATAGGGTATGGCATTAAAAAACTGTAAATCTCATCAATAGTTTTTTTTGACAATAGAAAAATTATAGTTTGAATTGATGGTTTTTACTCCAAAATTATCAATGGTGGTGTTCTTCAAGGTTTTGTTCTTTTCCTAACTTTATTTTTGATTTACATTAATGAACTTCTTTAAATAACTAAGAGTCTTATTTATTGTTTTGCAGATAATAACAAATATGGCAGATCGTCTTGAAATTTTTAGGTTAGAATCTGTAGCATCTACAAACAAAAACTTCAAAACCATATCTTAATGAGGCACTTCCCACATGGTCAATTTTAGCTCTAATAAATCTGATTTTTTACTGTTTCAAAATCCAAATCTGAAATATCATAAGTACCCAATATTAAACTAAACTACGAATTTATATCTAAATCTTTTTTAATTTGTCTTTTAAGTGTTAACATCTCACATAATCTTTTCTGAAACGACCATGTTGTCGACATAACTTTGAAAGTATCTAGAAAACTTGGATTTTTTAATAGATGTAAAAAGTATTTTACTTCTGTTCAACTTTTGCATGTGATCCATTTAGGGGTACTTTAAAAAAAAATCAAAAAAATCATTTTTATCAGGTAAATTTATAATCATGCAAAAGAACCATTTTGTACATTTACTTTTTAGAGATTATTTTTTTCAAATGTTGGTTGTAACTACGGCTAACATGGTCCATTCAGAAATTCCAATTTTTGATGACGCCTTCAAGCATTTTGAGTGGTATTTGGCAAATAGCAAAAGTAATGTTGGTCTCCAATTTTCCAATCGAAATTGGCTTATCCATGTAGACTTTGGATTATACATATTCCCAAAAGAAAAAGTCTAGAGGTGCTAATATTACATGATTTAGGCGGCCAATTCACCGGTCCGAAGCGTGAAATTAACAGTTATCGAACCGTTCTCTCCATAAAGCCATGGTTTCACGGGCTATGTGGCAAGTAGCGCCGTTTTGTTAGAACCAAAAGTTGTCGAAATCACCGGTTTCAATTTTAGACTGCAAATAGTCTGTTATTATTGTGCAATAATGAGCGCCGTTTACAATTACGTTTCGGCCGGCCTTATTTATAAAGATATGTTGAACCAGCCATAAACCACACCAAACCGTTGTTTTGTTTGTATGTAATGGCGGCGTTTGAATCTCTTCTGGTTGCTCTTTAGCTTAAAACGGCAATTTTGTCTATTTACGTAGCCATTAATCCAGAAATGGGCTTCATCGCTGAACAAAATTTTAGTCAAAACAGTTGATCTTCTTAAAGCTTTTCAAGAACCCAAAACCTAATACAGTGACGATTTGAAAGATCACTTCAATTTAAACATGGGTTATATTTTGTATGCTTTTAAACCAAGGATTCTTATGTAGTTTACGCCAAGTTGTTCTATACGACAAGCCAAACTGTTGAGAATAGCGCCAAATCGATTCATTACGGTCATCGCGTACACCCGCTATATTTTTTGAGCTGGATGTGGTCTATTAGGTCGCAAATTATCTAATAATAAATATTAAGTTTAAAATTTTTTAATGGTACAGCAAATTGTAAGTTTGGTAGGCCGATTATGTAAACCAGGTGTCGACAAACTACGGCCCGCGGGCCTAGTCTGGTCCGCCATATGTTTTTAATTTGGCTTGCAAAGTCCTCATTATAAAAAAAAAGATGCGCTTAATATATTTTTTGAAGTTAAACTACAGTTACAACCACGTTTTTTGGATTTGGTTGCCAAAAATTTCCTTAATTATAAAACATAAAATTTTTACAATCTGGCCCGTTTTAAAATAAGTTTGTGCCGATCCCTGATGTAAACCATAAGTTGCTCTTAGCGAACAAATCACTTTCTTTATAGAGCGTTTATTTTCGTATTGCAGCTGAATAATTTGTGCCGGGCTACTTTTTTTTATGATAAAATGTCAAATATAACTCAACAAAAATACCATAACAGTTTGACTCAACGCACGCTTTATTAAACATAAAACTGTTACTGAAAAAGGTACCTCTAAATGAATCACTCATTATATAAAACTTATATTTGTCAATGTTCACAGACTGCTTAAATCTAGTCTTCAATGTGATAACACATATTGAAATTAAAAAAAAATGTTTTGATATATTGCGGTACATTTGTTATACATTTTATTTTATTTTTTTCATATTAAAACATCAGTGGATAGAATATTTTTGATTATAAAATAAGATTGCTCAAATCTGCAAAAAAAAAATATTTTTGTTGTTAAAGCCTATTTTTTTTACTTAAAAATTTTCTTGCAAGGCCGTGTTCTTGATTAGAAATCACTTTATTGTACACTACAGTGTAGCTTTAAATAAATTGGGAATAGGTAAAAAATTAAAAAATCTTTGAGGACCATTACAACATCTGAAAATGTTGAACAAGCTAAGGTTTCTTAACAGCTTTGCACGTAAACATGAAACTGCTTTTAGCATACAGCACGTTTGTTTTATCAAATTCTTTACGATAAATTCCATTGAGCTGCTAGTTACTACATTACCCAACAACGCACTTGTTATTATCTGACAAAGCATACCACTTTAGTGTGGCTGCGTTAACAAGCAGAATAGCTAGAGCTAGAGCAAAACAAATGCCAAAGAACTTTATGAGTAACTTTTTTATTTGGATTGTATCACGGTATTGTGAGCAATTTCAAAACCTTCACCTTTGCATTGTTTTAATTATGCGGTAACCGTGAGTTAAAATTGTTATCTTAAAATAATTCAAAAGATTTTTGCTTTTGGACATAAGTCTTCAAACAATCGAACAATTTTTCACAGACTATGAAAGATCTACACAACAACATCCGAGCCAAATCTGCCAACATATTGGTCGACATGTTTGAATTATAACTTTTTAGTTTGTCTGAACCAATGCTATATTATAATGAAGGATCATATTCTGTGAAAGTCATATAAGAATTTTATTTTATTTAATCCTAAGCCTTTCTACCGTTACAGTGTAAGGCGTACATTTTTATTTTAGTCAGGTTTTATTCTGTAAAAGTCTTTCCATTTCATTCTGTTAAAGGTTATCCGTTTTACCTCTTCCTACTTTGTCCCTTTTCTTTCTGCTTCTTTTCTTATTGCATCGTTCCACTCTTTTCTTGGTCTACCTATTTGGTTTTTCCCTGTTACTCGTGTCTCATATATTTTTCTTGTGTTCCTATTTTCACTCATTCTGCATACATGTCCAAACCATCTCATCTGTCCTTCTATAATTTGTTCTTTTATTGGTCGAATCTGGAGGTTCAATCTATGTGTCTCGTTCCTTATTTTATCTTTTTTGGTTTTATTTTCTATTTTTCTGAGAAACCTCATTTCCATAGGCTTTATTCTCGTTTTTTTGTTTTTCTGTCATGGTCCACGTTTTACTGCTGTATGTTAGAGTGGGTCGAATTACTCTTTTTACAATGTCTGTTTTGTACTTTTTTCTGTTAAAAAGGGTGTTTTTGGGCATGTTAAATATCTTCCCTGTTATTCCTATTTTGTCTTCTATTTCTTTATCTATTTTACCGTTACTCTGTATTATTGTTCCTAGATATTTGAATTGTTCTACTTGTTCAATTTTATTTTCCTGTATTTTAATTTCGTGTGTCTTAATTTCTTTTGCTATTGTCATGCTTTTTGTTTTTTCAATGTTTATTTTCATGTTTATTTTTGTCAGTTCCTTTATTAATATATCTATATTGTGCTGTAGGTCTTCTTCCGATTCTGCTACAATTGCCATATCGTCTGCAAATAGTAGTTCTGTAATTTGTGTTGATTTCATTTTCCAGTATCCAATCTTTAGTGCTTTCATCTTTTTTTTTGCTTCCTTAATTGCCTTGTCTTGTACTACTGTAAATAATAGTAGGCTCAACACACAACCTTGTTATACAACTTGTTTTGTAGAAAATTCTTTTGATTCCTCATTATTTGTTCTAACTATGTTTGAATTCTCCTTATACATGTTTTTTATTACTTTAATCATTGTATTCTCAATCCCTCTGTTTTCCAGTTTTTTCCATATTTTTTTCTCTACGAAGTCAAAAGCCTTTTCGAGATCGACAAAACAGATGTGTATGTTTTTTTTTTTCTTTATTAACTTTTTGCTTATTTGACGTAGAATAAAGATCAGATCTTGGGCGCTTCTTCCTCTTCTGAATCCACATTGACTATCCTCTATTGTATCTTCCAGTTGATCTCTTATTCTTATTTCTAGAATTCTAGTTAGAATTTTGTTGACAACACTTGTTATTGTTATTCCCCTGTAATTGTTGCAATTTCTTTTATCCCCCTTTCTTGTGTATTGGAAGTATGATTCCTATGTTCCATTCTCTTGAGGTTTTTCCTTTCTTAATTATTTCATTTAGAAGCTCTTTTAACTGTTATATTCCTTCTTTTCCCATGTATTTTATCATCTCTGGTGATATTTTGCCTATTCCTGTTGCCTTTCCGTTTTTCAATTTTTTTATTGCCTTTATTATTTCTTCTTCTGTTATCTCCTCCCACTCTCCTGTGTCCGACTCTCTTGTATATTTTCTTTGTTCTCTTCGGTCTCGATCTCTACTGTAGTATTGTCGGTCAATTCTTCAAAATGTTGTCTCCATCTTTCCATGATTTTCTCTTTGTTTGTTATTATATTTCCTTGTTTGTCTTTCATATTTATCATATTGTGTTCTTTTTTTTGTTTAAATTGTTTTAATGTTCCATAAAACAACTTTTGGTTTTCTCTGTAGTTTTCATTCATAGCTATACCAAATTTTATCCAAGATTCTTGTTTGGCTTTTTTTATTTCTTGTTTTACTTCATTCCTTTTTATTTTGTGTACTTCGTAATCTTCTGATTAGTGTTAAGGTATAGTTTCCATTTTTCTTTTTTATCTTTGATCTTTTTTTTTAATGTTTTCTGACCACCATTCGTTTTTTTTTTATATCTTTGTTTCCAATTTTTGTTGTTTCACAAGTTTTTTTAGCCGCTTCTAATAAACTGTTTTTAAGTATTTTCCATTTTCCTTCAATGTCTATTTTCCTTTCTTTTTCTCTTAGTTTCTTTTTTAGTATCTGTTGATATTGCTCTTGTATTTGTGTTTGTTTTAGTTTGTATGTTTTTAACTTTTCTTTTATTTTATTTTGTCTTTTGTCTGTTTTTTCCTTATTCCACTTTATGTTCATTTTTAGTAGATAATGATCGCTTCCTATCTCTGCTTGTCTTACTACTTTTACGTTTTTAATCTTGTTACAGTTGTTCTTGTTTACTAGAAAGTAGTATATTATTGATTTCTCATTTCTAGACGGTTGTGCTCTTGTGAATTGTGCACATTTTTGTGTGCAAACTTTGTATTTGTTATTACCAGGTTATTTTCTACACATAGTTGTATTACTCTTTCTGCGTTATTATTCCTTGTCTCTTCTCCTTCTTTCCCCATCCATTCTTCTATTCCTTTGTTTTCCCTTTCCACTCTTCCATTCATATCTCCCATGATTATTATATTTATTATTTTCTGTGCCCTCATCAATTTCTTTTTGAATCTCCTCAAAAAATTTGTCTTTTTCTTCTTTCTTAGCGTCATCGTTTTTGCCATATGCTATTATTAGTGTCCATATTTCTTTATTTAGTATCATTTGTATTGACATTAATCTTTCGTTGCCGTATCGTTCTATTATGACATCTTTTATTCTTTCTGGTGATATTATTATTCCTATTCCTCTTTTTGCTCTATCTTTCATTTTGACTCCTGACCATATAAACCAATATCCTTTATGCATTCTTTTAATTCCTGTTCCCTTCTTTTTCGTTTCTATGTTGTATGATCATTTCTTCTACAATCTCCTCAGCTTTATTTTTTTATCCTCTTATGTTCCATGTTTTTAGTCTCAAGTTCACTCCTTTTTCTTTCTTCTCTTTTTTTTTTCTACTGTTCTTCTATCTTTTTCTTTGTTACTTTCTATGCATTTTTTTCATGTTTTTTTTTATTCATTCTTTTTTCTTTTACATTGTCCAGTTCCATTGCTATTGTCGTTGTGATGTTTTCTGATCTTCTTTTATTGTTTTGTATTTGTTTTTTTGAATTATTGTTTCTTTTCTTTCATCCTATTCCCATGTTTTCTCATCTATTATTATCTTCTTGTATTTTACTATTACTCTGTGTCCTTTTCCTCTTTCTTCTCTTGCAATTTCTCTTAGTTTACCTTGTATGCTTAGTTTATATTTATTTTTCATGATGTCTTGCTTTTCTTCCCAGCTATTTATTTCTGCTATTATCATTGTATCTTTTTCTACTTTAATGGCTTTAGTTGTTCTTATATTTACATTTATACCTAATTTAATCTTAAGCATCTCCTTGACTGTATCCTTACTTACGTTTTTTCCTTCCATTCCTTTTATCACTATGTTATGTTTTTATATAAGAATAAAAAGTTTTAAAATTTTAGAAATTGCCATGCTTTACCTTGTACAATTTTGGCAACAGTAGTGTCAAGTTGATAAAATTATTTTTTTTAAACCAGGACTACGAGCAAGTTGATAGGAATCAATGTGATGTAGGGTTCTATCTTGGGGTATTGCTTATTCTTGATTTGTTGACTTTGGAGTAAATGTTTGTACTTTAGAGATGTAACTATCATTTCTGTTAATGTCTATGATTTATTTGGCACAAGTGCAAAATGTAGTTATGCACAATAAAATGCTTTTTAATGGTTTTTGGAAAACCAATTAAGTATGAATGAGAACAACACTATTTTTTTTTTTTTTAAGTCAGGATAAATTTGTTAAGAAACCTCAAGCAAAATTTTGAGAGTGGATCTGAATCTAGTCTTACGTTAGCACATGCACATTGACAAGTTTGTTACTGCATTATGTAGCAACATTTTTTATCTTTGTAATTTAATCAAATAAAATTCTAAGAAAGTTGTAAAGATGTGATGTCATGCTTTAGTTCATAGTATTATGTCTGACCTAATTTTTAACCTTGGGCCACATAGATCATTCTGATTGCATAACATTATATTTTAAAAGGCATTTATTTGTAACAGAAACAAATTTACAAATAATTTTGAATCACATTATTGTTTGAGTACAATTTCTAATGTCTTTTATGTGCTAGTAAAAATTTGGATCTGGTATCTATACGGTAGGACATTCACAAAATTTACAGAGAAGATGCTGATTTTTATAGTTTAAAAAAGTCTCAAATTAGACAATTTTCAACTTTTAATCTTAGTTATAAAACTGCCTATACCTGTAGAATTGATCATGATAAGCTACACAATTCCAGAATACATAAAAAATTGTTAAACTTTATTATAAAAGTTATCATTCTATAATACTAATACACTTCCGTCGTTGGAAACGATTGAATTGAATCTTTCCAGCACCACATTATATCGAATTTTATGAAAAGATTCTAGCCTCCGCTTGTATAAAGATCTATACCAATAAGCCAAAAACAATTCACAATTTCAAAGCCAACATTGAAAGCTCAATTGCAGAAATAGGGCCATATTTTTGAGAAAATGCGATTATTTTTTTAAGAATGCTAGAATAGCTGTGGCAGATATTTATAAATAATATACATATTTCTAATTTATTACAGATTTTGATTACTTATATTCTTTGTAATTTTAATTAAAATCAAAATAATACTTTAATAACTCTTTATTTTATATTTAAAGTTATTGTGTAAAAGATTTTTTTAAATTTTTTCTATATAAAATTGATATTATACTTTTAAGTTTTGTAATTATATTGACATTAACACAGTATCACTTTTTAAAAATTTGTTCTACTTCACAACAATTTCAAAGCCTTTTGTACTTGAATATAGTCCTAATACGCTTTTATTGAATACATGATTAAAAGGACATGAGCATTAACATTAATTGGGGAAGAGCTCACGTAAATTTGCGAATTTCATGAAAACTTTCTAAATGCAGCACGAGCGGCGGTCACTAAAAGGGGTCCAACTGAATCAAATTATATCATAATTCCACTACCGCGATTCACTTTTCTCAACTAATTATTTTCATTTAACATGTTACAAAATACTTTGCATATTGTCGACGACAGTTTCAAAATTGAATTTACTAATAATATAAAATCCAATGCGATGAATTTCAACTGTCATGAAAATGAGATGAGAATTTGTAGGGAACATAGGCCATAAGTCACAATATGCAGCTGGGGGTAAAAACTCGCACCATCACGCCAAGCCTAACATTCCTTAAAGCCACAAAACAGATGGGATTCACCGCTGAAAAGCGAGCATCAAAATATATCTTGCGGAATTTTAAATATTTCTCAATTTATTCATTCATTTTTCATTCCATTAAACGTGCTTCCGTGAAATTAAAAAAAAATCTTTATTACTTTGTTTGTAATGGTTAAGAGTAAAATTTATGTGCATGAATATAATAAAATCCAAACTATAATTGCAGAGAAAAAATGTTTTCCTCTTAAAAATATGTGTTCACTTTTGCGGTGTTAAAGTTCTTATCTGGGCCGAACTTGCGACGCTTTCCTCGACTGAATTTAAATGATCGCGAAATAAAAAGTTATTTTTAAGAGTTAGTTTAATTAATTAAAATGTAACAAAGTATACTGCAGAAAATGTGGGCTTGAAAGAGAGAAGAGGAAAAACAAATTAAAATTTCAATATAAATGAGTGAGAGGGGGGACCTCTAGGAAATTACTTCGAAAGAGAAATGGAACGATTCGAGTGAGACAGATGCTTGAATGAACGATGCAATAAGAAGTTAGAGAAGTGTTTAAAGAAAACAATTTGAGAAGGAAGCAAAGTAGAGTGAAATTAGGGATACCTTTCTCGATATCCGAGCTCCCCTCACATTTTCCCATAGCGGATCATTGTTTATAAGATTAACATTTTCATGTAAATAATTTGTTTAAGCAAAAATACTTTCTGCAAATATTGGTTCTGTCTTTTGAGGAAAATGCGCTTAATGAAATTGCAGATTGTATTTACTTTGTGTACACAAACAAAACCATTTTATATATAAATTTTATTTTCAACTTTATAAATCAAACTGTATTATTATTTATCTTAATTGGATAATTGTAACATTTAGTTTAAGCATAGGTATGAAATTTATCCCTAGAGATTTTAAATTGCTGCGAATCTACAAGCTTAAAAAAACAATTGTCCCAGTCGGTATCTTTATAGGACATTTTCCTCCATTCAATACCAAAACAGTTTACTCAGTCAACCCCCATCTGTTGCCTGATGGGAGGCTTTTAATTTAGGATTGAGTTCAATTTTCCCTGCGTGGGTGCTGTTTATTTGATCATTTACCTTATTAAAGAATTCTTTCAACTTATTATAAAATAACCAACAATATATCATTTAAATTTTAATAAATATAAAAAGTTATATAAAACAAAAGCAGCATATTAATTAAGCAATTTGTTTTGAAAATTAAAAAGTCTGATGAACTTTTAAGTAAGCAATCAGTTATATGAGACAAATAATGGCTGCATTCAGACGACTCACCAGTTGCTGGCGTTGAGACATTGAATTGCTGGATTTGTCTAAATAGTTTATTTAAAGTATTGATAACCATGTAAACTGTCACCAATTACACAAATATAAAGATTGATGTTTATTGTAAATATTTTTTAAAACTGTTGTAAACTGTTTTTTGTAAGGTGTAATTTTATTTGATGGCAATAACCTTGATGTAGTTCTCACTATCTTTTACATTATAAGAAATACCTTTGTTAAAATAGATAACTTCTTAAAATCTTCATTTGTAGTTAAAATTTTTATTTTAAATAATTATGTGCGCTTAAAAAGACAGATGCTTGCCAGCAAGCAGTAACGTTTAGTCTGCATTTACCCAATCAATAGCAGTGATTAGTTCTTCTAAACGCATCAATTCATTTGCGAATCCAAGAAAGACACAATAACAAAAAAAGTTAAAAAAAATATTTCTGAAACTATAAAAGTATCAAAATTAAACTCACGGATTAAACCAATTGGAGTTAGTTATCTTTCTGTACGCTTCCCATTAAAAAAATTAATTTGTTTGATGTATGAGTAACGAGTCCCAATTGTCCCAAGTAAGAAATAAATCAGAATCATTCTTCGATAATTTTTAATTTTTTTATTGTAAGGTTAAATACATTTAAAAAAAATGGTGCAAAATTTTGTGATTTATTGGAACAATCACAAACTCGGTTTTTATAAAAAAAATTCCTTTATAACACCTTTTTTATAAACGGGCTAGTCTACATAAACTAATAACATTTTATTGTGCGTACAGGTGTACACACAAAAATGAAAAGTAAAATTATTAAAAAGACACTGAGCTTCAGAGAAAACAGGGCACTCAAAAAATTTACGTAATTGCTCACCTTTTCAAATATTGCTTATTTTATTGCAACAAATCTATTGTATATTGATTCAGTAAATCTTTTAGCATACCGTCCAACGTTTTCATGAAATACAAACGTGAAACTAAGCAAAAATTGGAGAACATCAAATTTATTTAGAAAATACACTTACAGTTTGTGGAGTATTGTCACCTCTATTCTGACACTCTTCATTCGATTTGGCTAAGAGATCAGCACGTCTCATATGTCTGTTTGGGGAAAAATGTTCTATTTGTCAATAAGGGACAATTGAGCTGGTTCTAAATATGCTCAATAGTATTAAGATTCGGGCTTTGAGTAGGTCAGTCTATTTTTGGAATACCTACTTTATCAAGGTATTGTGTTACAATCTTTGAGTGTAGTTGTAAATTATCTTACATTAACAGAAAACCATTGCCAACAAATCCAGCACAAGGCATCACATACTCTTCTAGGATCTCTGCTCTGATTCGTCGTGTCTTTGTCAATCGGAGTGACCAAGAAAGACAGGCAACATAACGTTTGCTGGCTCATCTGTATACCTTACTTTGACAATCTTTGCCATAAAGACAGATTCTGCGCTCATCCGTAAACAATACGTGTTTCCAGTCTTATACTGTCCTGTGTTTTTGGACAAAAATAAATAATAATTGGTCTTGTATTTTGTTTTGTATTAATTTTAAAATAGCTTAAAATTAGAAGTTTAAATTTGATACTATAATAAATGTACAACGATTTGACTATCATTATCTCCAATTCATTGAAATTGTGTTTTACAACATTTTCTTTATACCAAATTTTCTACAATTCTGATAGCCCAAACTAAAATGCCATAGGTTAAAATTAAAATGTTTTGACTGAAAGCAAAATATGCTGTGTTAGTAGATAGTATAGAAATTGTTTGCCGTAAGCAACGTAATGTAAAAATAAAATGGTTTAATTTATTAGTTAGTTTGAAATCAAATGGCAAACACAAAAACTTAGTGAATTGAGTATTTTAAAGAAATTTGATAATAAATCTTTTTGTTCATATTTTTTTTCTTACTATTACACTACTATTGGAGGTTGGAAATTGTCACCCCTATCCGGATCTTATCGATTGTTTGTTTTAAGAGTTCCGCCGACGTACATTTAAACTACTTTCTCAGATTGTAAAGCCAAGAGATTCTTTTTCTGTCGACTGTTGTTCTTCTTTTAATTTTACCTTGAATTATAAATTTTAGGATGCCGTTTCTTTTTTTTTCTTAAACCATGTCTAAGGTATTCTATTTTGCGTTCTATAGCACTACGTTTTGGACGCATTAAGGTTTTTGATGTTTTTTTTTTTTTAGGTTTATGTCTAGGCGATATCTCTTGCAGGTAATGTATGTTTTTTTTTAACTAGATGTTGGAGATCTTCCAGGTTGATTGCTATATAAACTGTATCATTTGCATAACACAGATTGTTAATTGTTTGCCCGTTTATTATTATGTCTCACATTCTTCTGCTACAGCTTTTTTGAATTTGCTCTTGCTGTTTACATTAAACAGTATGAGGAATAACACACATTCTTGTCTAACTTTACGACGTATGTTAACCTGCTTGGTAAGATCGTTTTCTACTTTGAATCTAGCTGTTTGGTGCCAATAGATGATGGATATAATTCTTAAGTTTTTACTATCGATGTTTTTGCGTGTTAATATCTGTATGAGTTTTGTGTACTGTCAAATGTTTTTTGAAAATCTATATAACACATGTATAAATTTTGGATCATGTCGAGGCATCTTTGTCTCAGAATGTTTAAACCAAAGAGCGCTTCTCTTGTTCCCATGGCTTTCCTGAAGCCCATCTGTGTGGCACTGATGTCTGCCTCTAATTTATTGTAGATGCGGTTGTGAATTATCTTTAGAAATATCTTTAACCATTTAGTTCATTAGAGCAATGATTCTGTGCTTTCAGCATTCTTTGGTATTGGTTTTCCTAGGCAATGTCACAAAAGTTGAGGTGAGCAACTTACTGAGAATACTGCCTTTCATCTAGATGTTGTTAAATAGCTTCACTAGCGTATCTATAGAATCCTCCTCTATGAGGTTTAGTAAGTTCACCGGTACTTGGTAAGGCGATGATGCTTTTTCTAATTTAGCTTGTTTGATTGCATGTTTAATTTCCTGTTTTATTATTTCTAGTGCGGTATATTCCAAGTCTTAGTCCAGCTGTTTTGCACGGTCATAGTTGAATAATTCTTTTGTATATTGACTCCATCTTGATAGATGTTTTTTTAAATCTTTAATCAGGTTACCGTTCTTGTCTACTAATACATTAAGTTGACGTTTTTTTTATTTCTCAAACATTTCCTGTATCTTTTTATGCATATTTAGACAGAGTCTATTACTCAACATTTCTATGGGTATGAATAATTGTGGTATTGTTAGCGTATAATATAACTAATTATGCTACAGCCAAATGTGTCATCATTGACTGATTGATATTTTTCAGACAAAGTTTGACGTTTTTTACTCACAAATAAAATTAGTCTACAGCTATGGTAGTGAAAGTTATAGAAGTATAGCTTTTGTATTAAGATATCATAAGATATGCAATCAAAAATTTTGATAAGATTTAAATTCAATTGCATTTTTACCGTTTTTAAAATTATTTGTGATAATATCAGCCAGATCCAGATGTTGCAATTTGACGTACCCAGTTTTTGCCGAACGTCATACTTAGATTCCGTAAAATTTGTGTGTGATGTTTAAAATAGTAATTTATTTGAGTAGTTAATACCTTTTTATATATTTTATAAATAATAAACAACAGTGTATAGGCAATTAATCACCTTTTTACTCTTTTTACGTTTTCTTTCAATAGTTTTATTGTTAATTTTAAAATATTGTGAAAACTGTGTTCTCGAGTGCAGATATTTATTTGCTTAGTTAGTAAACTTAGAACTACTTTTTTGGCAGTGTTAACAAGTACAATACTAAGGCAATAAACATCTTTACTTTTGTTATTTTATTTGAAATTATGAAATCTCGTACAGTGGCAACAAAAATTTATGTAAACGTAAAAAGAATGTTGTAAAATAAGAAAACAATACTATGATTTTTATCAAGTTTATTCTTACAAATACATTATTAGTTTTGGTTTTACTAGAGCCTTCTACATATGTAATAAGTTAAACGAATTATATCTGTAGAAGCCAAAACTAGTAATTTATTTGTAATAAAAAACATAATAAATTGTTTGCATCTTTTGCATTCTTGGTCCAATTGTGCACCTCTGGTTGTTATTCTTCTAGTAGTTCCAATTCTTAATTAAAGTCCAAAAACTTTTAGTCTTGAGCTTTTTTTATGTTAATCTGTGTCAAAGAAAACACTACGTTGTATATTGTAAACTTCGCTTAGAAGATGCAGCGGAGATTTTTTAACTTCTATCATTATTCTATGCGTTTGTTACCATGGTTTGGGTAATGTATTATGTGTCCTGTTAAAAAAATATTGGTAGATAGCACTAGAATGATTACATCTTAATTTGAGTTTGTCTACAATTATCTTGTTGCTTAGATGAGTCTAGGAGGATTTATGCTCGTTCGTAACTAATTTACCTATTTTGATGCGGTTATCTCCTTTGCAAGGTAATGAAAAATTAACATAGTATCTGCTTAGTTAACTTTTTTATCGGTGTAATTCAAATATGGTAATATAATAAACTGCAGGTCCCGCGTGCTTTTGTAGAATTATTACTCTTAAAACAAACAAAAGCGGCACTTAGGATAGAATCTGGTATGGAAAATGAAGAACTTTCTTGATGAATAACCAAAGCATTCTGGTAACCTGAATATTGATGTAAAATACTTTAAAACTTACAACATGCGTAAAAGAGCAAAGAATGTATGCAATAATATGTATGATATTTTTCACAGACGCGGTAACCGTTCAAACTTTCAAAACAAGTTGGATTCATCCTTTCGAGGGCGTCTACCAACTAAACACCACCCAGTCATTGAGTGCCTGCAAGTTCAAGACCTTACGGCTCATGTAAAAAAAATTACGGCCAAATTTGATGTGCTGGCGCAACAGGGGTAATCCGAGGTCTGCCCGAATTTACCTGTTTTGAACATGCTATGGAGGTCTGTGGAACATGCTAAGAATGCTACTTTGAAAGACCTCAAGACGATTGAGGAGACAGCTAGCTTTCTGGCTTCATTAAGAATAGACTGCACGTGCAGTTTAAACGCGAGTACCTTATTAAAAGTAAGCTTCAGATACCGGGCAGTATTGGACCACGGTATTAAGAAGAACATTCGATCATCAGGGGTGATTTGTCTCCGTGTGAAGAAAACAGCTTTGTTTGTTTTTTTAGGATAATTTTGATTTGCCACTTGTTCAACCATTCTTTGAATTTGTTGGTGGTTTTTTGTAAAAAAAATGACTATCTCTGGCAACCTTGAAGAGTATAGAAGTGCTGTATCATAAGCAAATTGTAGCATTTTAACAACGTGTTTTAATCCCGAACGCATGTCAGCGACATATAGGTTAAATAGTGGCGGAGAGAAAATGGAACCTTCAAGAACTTGCCGCTATCTGTTGAAAGGTAGATATGTGCTTTTTAAGCTTTACTGCCAAAGTTCTGCGGGTTAGATATGAGACTATCGGCTTTACAAAACGCAGAGGAAAGTTGGTTCTGTACAGTTTGAAAAAAAGTTTTTTGTGGCAAACCTTTTTAAAGGCCTTTTCGACGTCAAAAAATACCGGGGTAGTCTTTTAGGAGGGGGGGGGGGATTTTGTTTGATTTTGTGTAATCCTGGAGTCTATTCAAGATCACCCTCTCAATGACCTTACTTAAGATGCTAAGAAGACTGCCGTTCAAAGCAAATCTTAAATGTTAAGGATTATTAGAATTGATTTACTAGAGCCAAACCCAGTAGTACCCAACTAGTCACGACAACAAAAAAAAACATGCACAGCTCAACATTTTTTGCAAAAATATGTTTGGTATTTGAGGTTTTAATTTAGCAAATATTAATCACTACATCAATAAAAAAAAAACATCTAGCATTTCAAGGTAATTTTTAGTTTGTCAAAATTATTCAGTCTGGCATATTATATAATGGAACGGAACGTTTATCATCACAGCAAAAGAACCAGAGTTGTGTGCGCCAAACTTTGTATAGTTTATGGTGCACATAATTTTATGCCATTACTGCTTAAATATAATTTGGTGCATATGGGCGTCGAGGCAGGTTTGAATAAAGAGCAGCCGGGCTTTCAGCTGATTCAACGTCGACGGTTTATTGGAGTACACTAGCGATTTCACATATCTCTACTGAAATTCATAGGTGTGATATCACAAGACCGTGGAGGTCAATTTACGGGTTTGTTCCGCAAGATTATGCGGTCAGCAAACATTTCTTGCAATAAATTGGTTGTGTCGTGCGTTGTGTGGCACAAAAAAGTCAGTAATTATGGATCGATAGCGCTCTTCATTGACTGTCACGTGTTTGCCGGCATCACTTTTAAAGAAATATGGACCAATGATTCTACTAGCTCATAAAAACGTCTCAATAATGGGGTTTTTGGATTTTCCTCTCTCCAAATCCGGCAATTTTGTTTGTTTACGTAGCCATTGAGCCAAAAATAAACCTTATTGCTGAACAATTTTTTTTGCTGAAAATGAGGACCAAGAACTTGTTTTGGGCACATTCTCCAAACGTACGACGCATATAATGGTCACGCGGCTTTAGCTCTTGCACGAGCTCTATCTTGTTAACTAAGATCTTTTTGCAAAATCTTTTATACGATTGATGGCGAATTTACTTATTCTGGTTATCCTCAACACTACGCTCCTCAGCTGCAACAACTTCTTTGGTGCGCACTGTACGACGTCTCTGCGGATGCACATTATCAATCAGACTATGAGTAGTGCAAAAACGATTTATGGTTTTCTGAAGGACTTGCTTAGATTGACGATTATGTCAACCGTAAAATGGAGTAAATTTATATTTAATTTGCAAGCGTTGTTTTGGCGTTAGTTTATTCATGATGAAATGGCAATACATACTGAGCAGAAACCAGCTGTCACTTATCAAATTGACTGTAAAATTAATTGTATTGGGACCCTGAATTTAATCGTAAAATTTTGTTTAGCGATTAAGATTATTTTTGGCTAAATAATTACGTATATAAACAGAATTTTTACTTTTGGAGTAAAAGTATTTAACAAATGATTTATCTATTGCTGTTGCAGCAAGAAAACGATATGATGAGAATTATTGGGCCGTATTTTAATTGCTTGAAAAAGTGGTCAAAAATTAAATTGACAGATTACGCTTAGAAAATTAATTTGAATTTGTGCACTAAAAAAGTGCCTTTTACATATTTATGTAAAATCATATTGTTTTATGTGATGGGCAAATACAACGTCTTGTGTAAAGAAACTTTAATGTTAGTTCCTCAAAGAACTCATGCCCAAAATTTTTTTTACATAACAATTATAAATGGACAAATTCTAAACTAAATGCCAAGACAACACGCCTCTCTCCAAACACGTCTCCAAAAATGTCTTTTAAATGGGAAAGTTTAACCAATTATTAGGTTTTTGTTTGATTTTGTATTCAATTTTTGGTTTATTATTTTTGACACATTCAGTTCCAACAAGCTACTATTCGTCTGTCATTAATTTATGACCTTTATAAAAAACACTAATTTAATTTACAAACAACTTTAATGAAAATATCTACAAAGAGTAAAAAAGTGAAGCGATTCACTAAAATTAGATTTTTATATAACTTTAGAACATCAAATTAGTAGGTCTGTCGCACACTGTAGTAAAAAACGGCAAAACTATCTTCCTAAAACATTGATTCTAATGATGCGCTATTATTTTAATCCGTTTAGGTTGGTTTGGATAACAAATTTTTAGCAATAGCTTTTATGTAACAGACAACACTAACTTATTATTAAAACACTACACACGTTTACATTTTTTTGTCAATATGTTCGGCCGTAATGAAGGACAATATGCTCAAAAAATATTACAAACGTAGGCTCAGAAGAACTGCCGGAAATGACGATAATCGAAATTACACACGCTTTAAAACAAATGAAGAACCAACAGACCTCAGGAGGAGACCAAATGAAATCAAAAATTTTAAAAATTGGAGGCAGCAAATTGATAGAAGCTTTTCAAATATTAACAAACAAATGTATATTCAAAGGAAAAATACCAACAAAATAAAAAATTGCGGAAATCATCATCCTGCAAAAAAAAGGGGATATTACAAATATAGAAAACTGCTTTCTAATAAGCTTTTTATCTTACATTTATAAGCTTATGATGCAAACTATAACAAATCGACTTACAACAAAACTGGATTTCTACAAACCAGTGGAACAAACGGTCTTCCGAAAAAGTTTTGGCACGTCAGACCAACTGCAATCAATTCGAACACTTATAGAAAAAACAACAGAACACAACATCCCAATACACAATAGCATTTATAGACTACCATAAATCGTTTGACAGTGTTGAGTTTTGGGCCTTCTTGATAGCACTGGAAGAATAGATTTGAGGTATACTATAGAGAAGCTACCTTTCTCGTAAAAATAAATGACGACTTATTTACGGAAAAAATAAATTTCAACAAACGGGTAAGGCAAGGAGATCCGATCTTACCCAAATTATTTACCGCTGCTATAAAAAAGGTTTTTAAACAACTAAACTGAAATAAGATCATAAAGATCGACGCAGTATACCTATGCTATTTAACATTTCCAAAAGCTCAAAATTATGGTAGAAGAACTGAACAATCTCTCCCAGCAAACCAACAAACAAGTTTAAAAATGAATCTAAATAAAACCAAAATCATGACCAGCAGTCTGCAAGTTGTGGCTATAAAAAACACTACAATTGAAAAAGTATAGCAATATGAACAATCTGAGGCATACAATTAAAATTGTCAAAGAAAACCAAACTGCCAAAACCAAACGCAGAACTCAACTGGCATGGGCGCTTTTAGAAAGCTCAGCTACAATCTAAAATATAAAAATGTCCCGTTGTGTTTCAAACGCAAAGTCTATAATAGCTGTATCTTGCCACTTATAGCTTAGATACAATGGCAATTACTAAAAAATCATCCGCAAAACTTAGAGTGACCCAAAAAGCTATGGAACGCGCAATGTTAGGAATCACTTTAAGAGATAAAATGCGCAACACTGATATCTGTGCAAGTACAAAAATAATAGACATAATAGAAAAATCACCACAACTTAAATGGTAATGGGTAGGACATGTGGCTAGAAAAAATGTAAATCAATGGATCTATAAAATCACTTTCTGGAGACCCCGGAAAACTAAACAAAATATTGGAAGACCCCAAACCAGATGGATTGACAATATCAGAATCATAGCGGGGAGACAGTGAATGAGGACAGCAAAGGACAAAAACGCATAGAAACAAATAAAAGAGGCTTATATCCAGCAATGAAACAGTTTTTTTGCTTGTATTTTGGATCGGTAAATGATGCATTGCAGCCTTAGAACGGAAAAATCTTTTGCAGTCTATTAAAAAAAATGTATTATATCAAATTTTTTTTTAGAGAAAGCAAGGAATAATAACCGTAAGCACAACTAGCAAGAAAGCATTTGCAGTAATTTGATGTTTGCCTTTCTTGCTTTGCTTATGCGGCCAAATATAGTGCAAACAATGTGTTTTTGCCTTTGATACTTAATATACTATTTCTGCTTGCCCACTCTAAATAACAGTTTATCCTCTTATATTTTGGATTGCAAAAAGAGAAAGTCTCGGAATGAGTCGTCACTTTTGTTTTGGAAATATAATCTTTGCTAATTGTGTATTGGTTAATGTAGCAGCAATTTTTGTTTCTTCTATTGAGTCCTTTTTATATGCAGATTTTGATTACGAGATTCTAAACCCGTAGACGCATACAGCCGCTTGGATTCTTTTACGAGTAATAGAGATTTGGAATGTGTTGCCCAAATACTTTTGAAAGGTCCCATTTAAACGTATATATTATTTGAATCCGAGATTCCTAATATAAAATTTTGCATCATCGTATGAAACAAGCCTTAGGAGACATGGAATTTTTATATAACAATTTAAAAAAAATGTCACATTAATCTAGTGACGTGAGAGCAAAATTTTTTATTGTCCACCAAAAAATCGTTAAAATTCTCGGCACTGGTTGAAGTATAGTATAAGATAATCATAATTTTATAGATTAAATAAATTATTACCATAATTATATTTTTGGGTTTGTTCAAGAAAGAAATAGTTGTAATTAAAAACTGAGAACCCTGTATCAAAATTGTTAAATTAATTAAAAAGTTGTAAACAAAAAAAAAATTTAAATTACACAACTTCCTTAGGATAACAGTAGAAAATTTATTTGCAATTTGTAATGGTACTGTATGATTTCAATTTTATGCCACTAGATTAAAATGAGTACGTTAATTTTTTTTCTGTGGTCAGTAAATAAAAACTTTAAATTTTCTAATCCGAATTATAAGCAACAACTTAACATTCTGCAACTGTGAAACTCCTTTCTTATTATGCAACATAATAAGATTTATTTAAATTATTAAAGGGAGAATAGATGTGAGTATGGGACTAAAACTTATCTCATTTAAAAAATAGTTTTGTGAGCACGCCTTGAGTCTGAGATTGAGTTTTCTCTATGAATACCGCTCTTAATATATTATTGTATTATATTTAACGAGAAGTAAGACTATATTATTATACCGTTATCAAATAGGTAATATTATGATTAAAGCACCAATTCTGTGGCTACATTTTTGCAGCGACTCACACAATTAGTGGTTAAACCGTGATGAGCTAACTACAAGACTATAATATAAGTTAAAATCTTTGACACTAAATGCACTTTTAAATCAAAACAATATTAATTAATAATGCGATAAATGTAAACAGTCCATATATAACTTGAAATATGATCTCATTTATTACAATTAATTGCATTAAAAAGATACTAAAGCATAAATTATACCAGTAATTACTTAAAAGGAAAGAATTATCTATGACAATACAATTTACTCAACGGCTAAGGACGCCCATAAAACATTACAATTCGCCATTTAGATGTTTTAGTGGCAATAAACCCACCCAATCAAAACAAAAACTTTAATCAGCAATCTTAAAATACATTCGAGTACACGAACCTTTAATAAACTGGAATATTTTATATTGAGCTGAAATAATTAGTTAACTCGTAACCTTTTTTTTTATAAAACTCCAATTTCTTTGATGAAGAATAACAAATTCTTTAGACTATTATCTTATAACATCAAAGTGCAAGAATATAAACGTTTCTCTTAGTAATTTCATTATAATTAACATTATAAAGGTACTCTGATTAAATCTTAAATTTTCAATTAATTTCCTAATTGGGTATTAAATTCTAAAATAAATTTTTAATATATTATAATAGATGAAATGTTACTAAATGTCACATCGTATTGATAGGGAGATGTAACCACTCAAAGGGGATAGTTATGTTAATAATTTTGTATGTCGGCAGGAATTTGTGTGGTGTTAGTTTTAGTATGTCACCTTAACGGGCCAAATGCAAACACATGGAGATGACAGGCTGCAATATGTAAATTCTAATTGCTACATTACTGAGCAAGATTTTTTTTAGGGTGACTCGAAATAGAAAATAACTAACTTATATTAATATAAAATGTCATACATATTTATTGCTGAATTATAGTTAAATTTTAAATTTTAAATACTAAATTTGTAAATACGGGAATGTGCTATATTATAATCAATAAAGAGAATGGTAATAATAATATATTTGTGTCTACGCTTTTTTGAGTAGTTAGACCGCAAAGTCCTAAACATGACCTGCTATTGTGAAGGGTGTCTGGACGTTGGTAATTTATTTTTTTAAACAGAATAAAACACGACGTGAGGCTCATTTATTTTATGCTATTTACATATGTTTTATTTACGCTAATTGTATTAACCGTACATGAACGGGCGTCATTACATTTTATATTATTATTTGAAATGAATTGTTTTATACTTCTTCGTCCATTTAAGAGGAAAGAACGGGTAAACAATTTCAAACTAAGTTTAGTTATTATTCTTTAATGTTGCAAAAAAATTTAAAGACGGATTTTTTAGTTAAAAATATACAAAAAAATCCTATTAAAGTGTCTGGAAACGTTTCGTTTTTTTCATTAAATTACTTTTTATAATATCAATATTTAAAAAAAAAATATGTGATTTAGTTAGCTAGTTGGACTATTTTTTTGTGTCATTACATTTTGCTTATGTAATCCAAGGGCGTCTCTGGATGGATTTTATTTAATAATAATAAAAAAATTGGGTACGAAACTGTTTAAGTCTGATATTTGTATTTTGATAAAAAAAATAGAAAACCATTTTTTTTATCCGTCGAACTTATTTAAGTCGGCTACGATTTAGAAATTTTAAAAATAGATTTTGTTTTAGCAATGGATTCATTAAATTTTGAATAAAACAAAAACTAATTAATAAATATTGTTTAAATTATTTATAAACAATCTTTAATAAGTACTTCAGAAGATGACAGTATCAGATATTTAAAATTTTATTTAAAATTTTTTTTTATATAATTTTAAATAAAACAAAACAAATTGGTGAAATTTGTTTAAATTGTTTATGAACAATCTTCAATAAGTGCTTTGAAGGTTGATAGTATCAGAATTTTTATTTTTTTATTTTTTTTTTTAACTATGCAATTGGTTCATTATTTAAGTAATGAATAAAACGATGAATATTTTTCAAATTGCTTATGAACAATCTTAATTTTGTGCTTCAAAGGTTGACACTTTCAAAAATTTATTTTTTTTACTAAAAATATTTATTTAAAAAATTAAAAAATTAATTTTAATGTTTTAGCAATTAATTCATTAAATTTGAATGAAACAAAAACTAAACGATAAATATTGTTCAAATTAATATTGAACAATCTCCAATAAGTGCTTCATGGGTTGACATTTTTATAAATTTAAATTTCTACTTTTTTTTTTTTAATATTTTGAAAACAAATCTTAAAGTTTGAGCGACTAATTTATCAAACCTTGAATGAAACAAAAACAAATTGATGAATATTGTTCAAAATAATTTTGAACAATCTTCAATAAGTGCTTCAAAGATTGACATAATTTGAAATTTAAATTTTTAATTAAAACTATTTCTTCAAAAATTTTTAAAATTAAATTAAATGTTTTATCAATTTATTTATTAAATTTTAAATAAAACAAAAATTGATTAATGAATATTGTTCAAACTAATTTTGAACAATTTTCAATAAGTGCTTGAAAAGTTGTCATTTTTAGAAATTTAAATTTTTAATTAAAAATCTTTTTTCAAAAACTTTGAATTTGTTTTAGCAATTAATTAATTAAATTTTGAATGAAACAAAAAGTAAACGATGAATATTATTTAAATTAATGTTGAATAATTTTCAATAAATGCTTCATAGGTTGAGATATTTATGAATTTAAATTTCTACTTAAAATTTTAGCAATTAATTCATTAAATTTTGAAAAAAAAAAACTAATTGATGAATGTTTTTTAAACTAATTTTGAACAATTTTCAATAAGTGCTTCAAAGGTTAACAGTTTTATAAATTCAAAATTCTAAATAATTTTTTTTCCAAAAATTTTGATAACAAAATTTGTTATTTTGGCATTTAATTCATCAAATTTTGAATAAAACCAAAACTAATCAATGCATATTGTTTAAATTAATTTTATTTTTTTTAATAAGATTGACATAGTCTAAAAATTAAATTTCTAATTAAAAATGTTTTTTCAAAAATTTTGAAATTAAAATTTGATATTTTAACAACTAATTCATTAAGTTTTGAAAACTAATCCATAAATATTTTTCAAAATTATTTTGAACAATCTTCAATAAGTGCTTTAAAGGTTGACAGTATTATAAATTTTACATAAACATATTTTTTCAAAAATTTTGAAAATTAAAGTTGGTATGTTAGTTTTACTTAGTTGCGTGCTTTGAAATTGCAGTTCCATTTAAAAAATGAATTTCAGAAATAGTTAGATAAACGATATGTATTTTGTCTATGGTTTTATCAATGATACCGCATTAGCATCTAGGCAAATTTATGAACAAAGATATCTTAATCATACCACATCATTCAATGTTTGCTTGTCTCAATCACTGACTCAATGAAACTAGAAGTTTCAATAAAATTACCGTTGAAAACGGGCTTTTTCGTATTTTAATTTTTATTAGTTTCAACTCCGCAAGTTGAAGAAGAAGTGAAATTGGAAAAAGTTGTTGTAGAACTACTAAGCACTAAAAAGATAGCTGCAAATCTGACTATTAGTTTGTCAACAGGTTTTAGAATATTGAAAAATATCAATGTTAGAAAGAAGTGTACATAATTATCAGTTTTTGGCAGAAATACTTTTTACCAATGAGGCTAATTTTTTTAGAGAAACCATAATAAATTATCACAATAACCACAAGAAGAGAATCCACACGCAATAGTTGAAAGCCGCCATCAACATGTTTTCTGTCAATGTGTGGGTCGGAATCGTTAGAGACCACTTGGTTGACCTATTTCTTTTACCGGGGAAGCTAACTAGAGAAGCCTATCACATTTTTTTAATTTTTTGCACGATGGGGTTTCACTACATATTAGTTTAGTTGTTGTCAATATTTGGATGAAGTTCACCCATATTATTGGATCTGTCTAGGAGCCTCCTAATCTAAATTTATTAAATTATTTTTTCAGTCTTTTGAGAACTGGTTTATACTACTCCAATAGAAAATCAGGCAAACTAAAGAATTACATTTCCGCATTGCGTCAAACAATTGGACACACCTCTGGTATTTTTTAACGTGTTTGGAATTCAATGCATCTTACGATTGATGCATGTATTGACGTTAGAGATCGTCACTTTCAACAATTTTTATATTTATATTTCTTTTATTCTTTCTCTATTGTATCTCTTTCTCAGTATTCTCGGTGCTTTCTCTGCACGGATACTCTATTCTTTTGCGATTGGGATCTTTTCTATACGTCTGACTTGGGTTTCTTCAAGCTGTCGTGTTGCTTCTCTATGATCTTCCAGTTACTTTCTTAAGATGGTATACCAGGGGTTGCTCTCTCACAGTAGCAAGGTGTCTACTGGACCGTCAGATGTTCGTGTCGACCGGCTGGAATCCGTTTCAGTTCTTGATTGTGACACATTAGATCCTTGCAGTTTATTACAATTTTAAAACATTTTTGATGATTTTGTATATTTTTGAGACAATTTGAGAACATTTTTGACAATTTTTAAAACATATTAACAGACAAAACATTTTGGACTGTTTTGGAATTTTACATTTTCAAAGTATTTTTGAAGATTTAGTAAAATTTTACAACATTATTCACAGTTCTAGAACATATCAACGGAACTGAGAAACATTTTTCACAATTTTGTAAGTTTTTATCGACAATCTTAGAAGATTTTTTTACATTTTTTTAAACATTTAAGAAACAATTTTTTAGATTTTTTTACAATTTTGACACATTTTTGACAAGTTTTTGAGAAAATTTTAGAAAATGTTTTGACAAATTTTAAAACACATTAACAGAGTTGGGAATCATTTTTAACAAAAATTGTCACAAATATTTTTTATAATTTTAAAACATTTTTGACGATTTTGTAAGTTTTTTGAAAAAGTTTAATTTTTTTTAAACATACAAACAGATTTGAATTTTTTTGACTGTTTTGAAACATTGAAACAAGTTTTTGAGACAATTTTAATTTTTTTTTTACCAAAATTGTCACAAATATTTTTTTACAATTTTGAAACGTTTTTGACGATTTTGTAAGTTTTTTAAAACAAATTGAATTTTTATTTAAATATATCATCAGACTTGAGAAACATTTTTGACAATTTTGTATTTTTTTTTATTTTGAAACATTATGACGATTTTGTGAGTTTTTTGAGACAATTTTAGAACATTTTTGATACATTTTAAAACATATTTGCAGAGAAAAAAAATTGACAATTGTAATTTTTTTTACAATTTTGAAACATTTTTGACAATTTTGTAAGTTTTTGAGACAATTTTAGATAATTTTTGATAATTTTTAAAACATCAAAAGATGTATGAAACATTTGTGACTATTTTGGAACGTTTTTGACTTTTTTAAAACATATTAATTGATTGATAATTTTAGAACATTTTTAACAATTTTAGAACATATCAACAGATTTGAGAAACACTTTTGAAACATTTTTGACGGTTTAGTAAAAAATTTACAATTTTAGAACATTTTTGACAATTAAATCAACAAATTTGAGGAACATTTTTAACAAATTCAACACTTTTTTCACTATTGTTACACGTAGTTTTTGTTAGCATTGTTTATTATTATTGATGTACTGTATATGATGTTATTTACGTACATGTATTGTCTGAGAACCTGATGGCTATTTACACATAGATCAAGTGGGCCTTTGAGGTGTGAAAAAGTACATTGACAAGAGATCATTGAAGTACTTCACAACTGTCTGAGGTTATTCACACTTAGGCTAAGAAGAGTCTTGGAGGTGTGTAAAACAAAGTACATTAGCATTGAGGTCATTGAAGTACTTGACAGTTGTAGCATACCAAGTGCGCTGCCAGGGGTTGTACTAGGTTGTAAAAGATAGTTATTTATACATTGGCACGAGACTTTGGGGTTGTATGTTAGCATTGGGGTCTTATGTAACAGCCGTTGAGGGCTTGCTTGTGCACTGGCAGTAGAGGAGCTATAATGAACTTGGTATATCAACATAAATTTTCTGTTAATGTGTGGGTCAAAACCTTGGTTGGCTTATTTATTTTACCGGGGAGGCTAATTAGAGAAGCCTATCACATTTTTTTGCAAAATGAGCTGCCTATACTATTGGAAGACGTCTCGCTTTAATTAAGACGCCAGCAGTACGGTAGAGAGGGCATGTATGATAGATGAACTGCGATAACAAAAGTTAAGCAACTACAAGTTGGTTAGGTGTTGCCAATAAAGTGATGCAGAGCTTAGTGTTTTTTCTAAATGGATCTGTTACCTCATATAGGCATTTAAACATACTATACACATGTCTTCTCTGTAGCTTGGTTTGCTTAACATTTCGATTGCTTAGAGAACGTCGTAACTAAGTATACGGTAAACGGCATGTATTTTATGCAAGATATGTAGGGGATACGTTGCAAGGTAGCACTTTTTATTAAGGCCGTCACATTAAGAATAATAGACAGCAGATAGTTTCTGATAACTGGTCCTGGCAGGGTAGCCAACTCTCACTTATGGCTCCAAGTGTCATATCTGGGTAAATTGCACTGACCTGTAAACTAAACTAAGTAAAGGTAGTCAGAAATAGTAACATTGTTCCAGATTGGGCGACTACAAACAACGTCTGATCCCAAAATGGGCGGCTGAACCAAAACACGCCAACACGCTAACACGCCCGGCAAGCGTGGCGTTTTAACTGCCAAAAACCCTCTAAATTGAGATTAAAATTTAAATGGGACAAAACACCAAAATGTTACCCTGACCAGTCAGGTTGTTTAAAGGATTTTGGAGGAGACGTTAAATTGAAAAACCTAAGAATAAACTGAAATAAAGACAAAACTCACAAATTAAATATTGTCACTTACAATGCAAGAACTCTCTTGTCCGAAGACAAGATAATTGAGATAAAAGAACAACTCAGTAAAATAAAATGGAACGTAGTTGGCGTGTGCGAGGTGAGAAGGTGAGAAGTACAGATGCAATTTCAAAATTTAATAAACAATTGAAAGTTTAAGATTTAAGATGGTCTAGTGCGAGGACTATTGAGCAGGCAGCCCGGGTTCGATTCCCGGGTCTAGAACACTTTGGCGCCGCCAAAACCGCGCCCTTAAGAAAACGCCTAAAATTTGAAATGTTTAAACTGAAAAACGAAATGAACCAAATAACTACAAATAGAGTCAAACTCCTCAAAATAACACATGAGTTTGACACACTTCAATATAAAACTAACAAACGAGAACATGTAGATCAAAACATGGAAGAAGGAAATAAAATGGTAATAAACCAAGGCTCTGAAAAACTAGCGGATATAACCTAAGACAAAATTAAACACGCATTGGAAAAATTATTAAAAACTTTAATAGAAATAATGAGATCACTATTTAATGCATGTCTACAAAATGGTACTATATAGTGTAGCGTGCCACTTGACATGTCCATGTCGTCTCCTAAAAAATAACAAGAAATTAAAACTATGAAGTTCAGCAATGGCATAATTACCTGATCTTATCTTCAGTTTGGCCAAACAAGGATATGTCGAGGTGATAAATACTACTGCCCTCTTGTTCAATCCATCGGAGACGTCTATTTGAATTGACAAGATTTAATCGCTAAAAGGTTTAACTAATTAATACATCTGTGAACTTACAATAGTTAGAATTTAATGATGCGTAGGCATGATCGTTAGGCAACCAAATATACTCTTTAAATAATTAATAGGGGTTATTAAATCATTTTGGGATAGAGAAATATTACTTAATTTAGTATAATTAGATTAGATTTAGTAGAGATATGTGTCAATTAGTTAAGGTATTACGATCCCTTAAAATACTTACCTTATATTATAGAAAACTGCTCCGATGCGTTGTAGATCATGGTTCAGACACTACAATTAAAGTTTGGATTTAATTGCACCACATAAACCGAGTACTAATGTGGACCAGTAACAGAACTGAAATTAAGTTGTTAATTAAAATAAATAAATATAGGTGGTTAATAATGGTTGGTTATATAAAATGAAATTAACTTGATTTTTTTAACTATTTAAATTTACCTGTATGTATATATACATGGATTTCTGTTCCTGACTTACCTGGTTTATGATACGAGATTGATAGTCCTTTATTCATTTCACTATATTTATTAATTCACTTTAGCACTAACCTACAATACGTATTGTTTACTTGTGGCAGTCAGCTGTTGACATTTAATACATGCGTGAAGTTGGAGTGGTCATTGGCGTATCGTTTTTAATTTTTGCGGGTTGCGAATTTATTTAAAATACAGTTTTTGTTGTAAAACCTAGCGGTTAAATGCGCTTGGCTAATGTAGCCAACTTTATTAATTAATTGTAAATGTATTGTACAATATTATCTTATCGTTTGGCTTCAAATTAAATTGGTTACTGTTTATGAAATAATACTTAACTTGAGACGTATATGCGCTGACATGCGTAGAAATTTCAATTGTTTTTTTTTTGAAAATCTTGCCATTTGTATAAAACTAAAATCAAAATTATGATAACTCTCTTTTGGTTGTGACGACTTGAGTTGTGTTGGTCGCTGAGACACTTCCATGACAATTAAGATGGCGAAACTATGCCATGCCGCGTGGTAATCAAGAGCGTTAACAAGTATTAAGGTATTGTAAATTTATTAATTTATTAACAATATTAGTGGCAAGTTTTGAATTTTAGATTTATTTAAATAATCATTACGGATGCTCGTCAATCAATTTTATGTCTTATAAGGACAAACAGTCGGAAGCCTTACAATAAGGTAATATTATTTAAAGTTGTTAGGTGTAGTATTGTAATTAGGTATTTGCAGGCTTTCTTTTGTGGAGGCTTAAAACTCTAAAAAGTCTGATAAAGATTAAGCACGACCATGATATGAACTCAACCATAATCAATCTAACAATCTCTGATCCCTGGAGATTAATCCGAGCAATAGAGGTGTTGATGGCAATAAATTTATCTGCCGCCACGATTTCCACCACGAGTCTTTAAATTTGAGAGTGGATGCCAAAATTATTGTTACCCAGAATCGATAACAATCGTCGCTCGACAAATCAAACCAGTTTAACAGGTATCGTTTATTTTGGGTTGATAAATTTATACCAAGTAAATTATAAAGAGTTCCTTGGTCGATAAAATTACGATTACGTAAGTTTAATTAAATGAAGTACTTTGCTCGATAAATTAATAATAGTATAACATTGTGCCGTTTTTGCTTTTGTTTTATAAACTGAACCATGTACTGCTTTATGTCCAATAAGTTCGCAACGCGCGATAAAATTTTGATTTTGACCGGTTAGATCAGTAAAGTCATTTAACTTACCAAACATTTTCTTTTTTTGTTTCTTTGTGTTCCTAATTAGCCTTTTCAGGAGTTTATTGTTTTACCCTGATAATCTAAAGTACCATCAATAAGACGTCACCAGATGCTAGGAACTCAGGAACCGAAAGTAAACCAATAAAAAAAAAAATTGTAAAACAATTGGCGCCCTTAAATTTCATCAATCTGGTAAGTTGATTTTTTTTTATTTATCCAACCATACCACTTTACTAGGATTATATAATTGAACCATGACCTACATCGTCTGAGCTTGCCGACCTGCCATATACACTAACTCTGGCAGTATATAACCTCGTCGGAAACGATAAAAATAAATAAAAAGAGGTTATAATAGTTTGGAACAACGCAATAACTATCCTGTTACACAAGAAAGGAGACACAACAGTATTTGGAAACTACAGGCCTATTAATCTACTACCATACCTGAATAAACTCCTTACAAAAATAATAACGACATGTCTAACACAGAAATTTGACTTTTATCAACAAGCTGGTTTCAGATTAGGGCACGGCACAAACGATTATCTCCAAACAGTAAAAACGTTAATAGAAAAGTGCATTGAGTATAATAAGCCCATGATACTGACGTCCATCGATTAAAAAAAAATTATTGATACCGTCGAACTGCACGCAATACTAGCAGCATTGAAACAATGCAGAATTGACAACCGTTGTGCAAGAATAATCCAACATATCTACACAAATACTACAATAAAATAAAAATTGAGAAGGAAGTCAGACAAGAAGAATGAAATCTCTTAAATTATTTATAGCAGTCCTCAAATGCGTCTTTAAAAACAGTTCTTGGCATAACTACGGAATCACTCTAGATAGAGAAATTGTAGTAATATCCGAGAGCATTGATGAAACTAAAATCATTCAGAGTAAGTTGGTTTCAAGATGAATATGACAAAAACTATATTCTTGACAAACTTTATTCTTAGCAAAAATATTAAAATTCGAAACACAGAGTTAGAACAAGTAAATGCATATAAGTACCTAAGACATGAAATTAAAGTCAATTAGATTTGCAAAATATCACAAAGAGTAGGTCTGGGATGTATTCTACAGTTGTTAATGTACGGCGCAAAAACGCTAACGGTGACCACAGTTTCAACTACAAAATTAAAGGTGGCACAAAAAAATATAGAATAAATAATGCTGGAAATCACAATATGCGACAAGATTCCAAATCTGCTAGCAAACTGGACTTTGCAACATAATCAATAGAGTTGCCAGACTAAACTAGAAATGGGTTGGACACCTGGTCATACTCTAAGATATCTGATGGACAAATAGGCTCCTGAAATGGAAACCATGAAGAGAAAAGAGAAATAGAGGCAAACTACCAAGTCGCTGGTCCGATATCTTAAAACTTTTTGCAGAAAATTGCGTCAACAACCAAAAGTTGAATCGATAGAAGAAGCTCACAAGTGTGGTTTCTACCGTCTCCTGATTTAACTTTATTAGATTTTGTTTTTGGTGCCATCTGCAACAACTGGTTTTTGGTTTATACTACTTCAACAGAAAATGTAGACAAATTATAAAATTGCATTGCCGCATCATGTAAAATAACTCATACCTACCCTTTGTTATTTTGGATTTTTTTTACATTTTTGTAAATTTTAAAATGTCAACAGATTTTAGAAACATTTTAGACAATATTTTTTACATTTTTGAAACCATTTGACAATTTTGTATTTTTTTACAGTTTAGGAACATCTTTGACAATTTACAAAACATATCAACAGATTGAAGAAATTTTTTTTTAGAATTTTAAAATATTTTTGACACTTTTAAAACGTTTTTGAGGATTTAGTAAAACTTTTAACAATTTAAGAACATTTTGCGTTATTTTAAAACAAATCAACAAATTTGAGAAACATTTTTGACAAAATTGTCAGAAACAATATTTTAAAGATTTTTTGATAATGTTGCAATATTTTTGACAATTTTAGAAAATATCAACAGTCTTGAGAAACAATTTTGAAAATGTTGCAACACTTTTGACAACTTTAGAACATTATTGACAGTTTTGCATCATTTTTTTACAATTTTATGTTACAACAGAATCAAGAAACCTTTTTAATAACTATGATAAGTTTATTACCATTTTTGTATTTTTTTAACAATTTTGTAACTTCTTTGTTGTGTTAGTCATTATATTTATTTGTTTGTGCAATATATTTGACAAATATAGATATAGTTTTACAATCGTGGATAATTTTCAACAAAATTGTAGAACATTACACACAATAGGAATGTTTTTGACACCTGCTAATCAGTTCCTACATTTGTTACAGTTTTAGAACATTTTATCATCAAATCTGGGGAATATTTTTGATAATTTTGGAATATTCATGACATTTGTCATTTGCGGAACGTTTATAATAATTAAAACATTTTTTACTCTGACTTGTTACTTGGCTTGTGGCCAATTAAGGAACGTTTTCGTTAAATGTTTTAACATATGAAGAACATTTTTAATGATTGTAACCTATTCTAATATAATTTGCTTGCTTGTGGATTAATTTTGACAAATAGCAAACATTATTTACAATAGTAAAATATTTTTGACAATTGTGGAACATTCCAACATTTGAAGAAAACACCAAAATAGTTATTATAATTGCAGACATTTTTTTGACAATTGAAAAACATATTTGTCATTGTAGAACATTTTTAAAAAGTTTGCTGCTAAAATTTAATTGTTTATGAAGAATTTTTGAGAACTAGGGAACATTTTTTACAATTTCTGAACATTTTGAGACAATTTTATGGAACAATTTGTGACACTTGTAAAACATTTTGGGAGCAAACATGAACAAAACTATCAAATAACGACACATTAGGCATAGGATAACACGGGTGTTAAAGGATAACATACTTGTCAAATAATAACGCAATTAAACTATCAAAAGTTGACGCAACTGACAAAAATTTTAATAAATATAAAACCATTGTCAAACAATGATGTCCAAACTGAACAGAACTATCAAATGATGACAAAAAAGACAAATATGTATCTGAAGTTAACCTAAAAAGGCAACTGTGATGATAAAAAAATATCAAACTCAATTGACAAATGATTATTTTGCTATCGGACAGTAATATTAATTTATAATTAATAATTACCCCCATACCTATTGATGACCTAGTGGCAGAGCTAAGACCACGATATATTAAAAAAAAAACACACTTAGAGATGGTTAAAAAAACAATTTTGTCTTTCTCCCAGGTTTTGAAATAAACGCGATAGACCCTCTATGCTAGGAGGCCCTTCTGCATTGCAGACTAAAAAGCTGCCGCGTTTGATGTTAGATTGCGTCAGTAGAAAGGGTACACGCTTTTAACTGGTTTTGTCTTTATTCTTATAGATAGACGACAGAGCAGAGCGTACTATGTACCTGCTTCTATGCAAGAAAATTTAGTGCGATTATGTTATTATGTTTAACAGCCATTAGAATGTGATTAGTCGCTTTATAAGGAATGGCCGGGTGGAGGAATAATGGGAAAATTTATGTTAGGGAATTGACAGTATATGAAAATCTCTTCCAAGCAATGTTCTAGTACACATCAACCACATTAGTTGGGTGTGTGTTAGGACGGAGAAGTAATATTTACCACTGGTGGAGTAACAAAAAGCCTGATGAAGCCTAAGCGAAATAAAAATGGTTTTTGTTACTCAAATCCGAATCAAAAATAAATTAACACCAGAACCACCCCCTTTAGGTGGACCATTTTTAGCTTTTCAGCTATTGCGACTTTCTTGTCATCATATGAAACATATTTTTATAATTACATTAATTAATAATAAGTTATTATTTGAATAAACATTTTAACCAAATAACAAATAATTGTCATATCGAAAAGTCAAACTGACAATAAATTAAAATGTAACCACTCAATAGTCATCATCTCAAAATAGTTTAACACAATTTACTCTAAATTATAGTATAAAAATCACATCACGGTTAAAATAATTATGTATTAAAAAAGAATACGAAAACCGCAAAGTATAATATAATAAAATAAATTTTTCATCTTAAATTGAATAGAAGAACGTTCCAAAAACGAATTAAACATGTCAAGTAACGCATTTATCCGAGCAATTTTGGAAAGTATTATAAATAATATTGAAGAAGAAAATGCTATAAGGTCCTCAATGCAAGAATGTAACTGTCCATATTGTAACCCAGATCAAATTCCCGACACCTGTCCGAGACCAAGTTACTATATGCCAATGCTAACAAGTTACAACCAAAGACCTAGATGTTACAATCCACGAGCATTTGCAAATCAAATGGATTGTTCTGATTTTACCGGAAGCAACTGTGATTGTCGCTGTTGTTGCAGAGATTATACATGCAATTGTCCGAGAAAAAATTGTGGTTGCTGTAATTATTTTGGAAACGATAGTAATTATTATTCAAGGAATAATAGTTCAGATTCTTATCAATCATTTGAAAACACTAATCCTGGAGGCATATTCCAAACCGAACCTATGAATCACAATTCATGTAAACATTGCCCTTTTTACACTGATGATATTGATCGCAAATTGACAACAGTATATCGTGAAAGTTATGGAAAAAACTGTCAACTAGTACATCCAGCAGAACAGCTGGATATATGTTCAGCTTGTCGGCGAAGTCATGATAGTAAACAGCAAAGTGAAGCATTATCTTCTACATATAGCGTCGAATTGAATGCAGATATGATGCCTGAAATTGATGATGAAAATGATAGCAAACATGCAGTTAAAAGTTTAAGCCAAGCAATAGAAAATTTTATGGTATAAACGTATTGTATGTTTTTATTTAAACGAGTTTTGAATAAACCAAATAAAAATTATTATTTTGTATTTACAAAAAAATGTTGAGTAAAAGAGTTATTTTGTTAATAAAATTGGATATTTATGAAATTACTGGTTGTGTGGTTATATTAACTTGGTTGATTGGTCTAATTTTTACGTAAATAACTATTTATAACCAGTAACTGCATGTTACCATTTTGATTAATGATAAGCAGCTTAGGAGATAAAAAACATTTTAAAGTTAAGTCCAAGTAAAGTCTGGTGTCTAAGACCCACTCAAGTTTACAGGTGGTCTAGTAACTGGCCTTTGAAGCTTGCATAGGTCCCGGCGCCTGGTTTAAAACTAGGTTTCGGGTGCTGCGTTGCTGAGTCGGATTTTGTAACTACACGGTTTTGAATTTGTCCGTGGCTGACGATATTTTTCGGATTTGCTTCTTTGGTTTACTTCAGGCGTAAGCACAACCTGAGCTTGTGGCAGACCGAGGTCACCTTGGTACTTTGGTTTTATGTCACAACATTTCAAGTCCACGTATTTTAGCAAAAAAGTATTGTTTGTCACCGGTTATGATTGAGTTCTACTGCGTTCGGGTTCTGTTCATGCATGGGTACTTTCTTAGATCAATCAAATTATTAGTAAAAAAAAAATATGTTTTTGTCCAGGGAACTACAGTTAAGCTTGGTACAGCAGGTTACCTTCTAGGATACCACGAGTTCTTGGCGGAGGTTGTTGGAGATGTTCTTTTGGTTAATATCTTGCAAGGTCTTAGTGAAGGTTGTTAAAGTAACTCTCTAGGGTCATATTGGTTTAAAAGACTTAGACCATTGTCAATTAGTTTGAATGACAAACTAAGTTTCACAATATCAGATTGAATCTTCTGCGGACGTTTTCTAGGTGGTATGCTAGAAATTTTTGGGATGCTTTTGATTTTTTGGAAAGCTCTCCCATGTAGTAGGAGGTTTCATGTGTGTTATGGTTTAGTTATTCTTTTTAGCTGGTAGTATACCTGAAAAAGTATGTTTGGGCTTTGTTTTCTTTGGAGAGATGCTACAGGAATTAGAACGGGGTTTTTGCGGACTGTCCGTCTGCAGGAAGTAGAAGTAGCTTTTGGAGACTATCCGTCTGTTGAATTACGTCCTGGAAATGAGGACAGGGTTACCAGCCAGTGTACCACAAGAACTAGGCGGAGGTCGATGTAGGTGTTTTCTTGGTAGTTCTGGGACTAAATTATCTAAGACACTTTGCGGCTAATAGATTCAGCTCATTAGTGCTAGTTACTGCAATGTCTTGGTTGAAGTTGTCGAATGGGACATCCTGTTGCAGATCATTTGGTTTATTGCTGCCCGTATTGCATCTCATCAGTATCTATTCTGGTAATGTTGACTTGGTAGACGCAGTGCTAATGTTGTGGCCTCGAATCTTGCGGAGAAACTGGCTTGCAAATAGAATTGTGAGACTTTGTTAATTTAAGGCCACGACTCTTGCGGAACCGCAAATGCCTTATGAATTTCCAAATACTTATTAGGAACATATTTGTGTTGTGTTGAGAGATTTACAATTCCTGGCGGGATAACTTTGATGGTGCAGAGGAATTACTGTAGCAGCCAGATGACTAAACGGCAAAATGTGGATTATTTTTTTTATACAACAGCAGTCAAAATAGGTGTTACATCTAGCTTGATAGTTAGAAGTTAGTATCTGCTGTAATTTGTCCAATATACGGACTTTACTATTTGGATAGGTTGTTGGATCATTACTGCAATGCAGTTATTATTTGATAGTGTTCTTTTTTGTCAAAGCAAGACTAAGGCGAAATGCACGGACCGCTGACAGAACCCAATTACAATGGTGATGTATTGCAATAAAACTTGTGCCTTCAAAATTATTCACATCCTCTTCTTAGAAATTACGTAAGCAGGAATGCGGAATAAGATAAATATTATATAAAGTTACTATTAAAATTAAAAAGACTTAACTAGCGCCTTGAACTCGATGTGGATTCCACTTGAAGTCGATATAAATAATAAAAAGGCGTACAACAAAACTGGGATTTTTGTAACTTGCAGAATAGAGCTGCATCACGTAAAGACCACGTCAGTGTAAAGAAGAGTTTTTCCAATATATTTGAAGTCGTCCAAATAGGTATGGCTAATTTGCTCAAAAACAACGCCAATATTAACAATTTGTAAAAATGTAAGACAAATTTGAAGACATTTTACTAGTATGTTCATCAACGAACCTTGGATCCAGTATAGTTACAATGTTTTGGCTTGTAGATATATTTTTAATAACAATTTTAATGAGTTTTGGTTCTTTTAATCAGTTATTTTAAATTTAGTTAAGCTCCACAATTTTTTTTTTGCAATTTATATATTTAAAATCGGTTTTTGTATGATGTTTAACAAGTCTAAGATTTATAGTATTTAATAATTAAATTCCATCAAACCCTTTGGTGAAACCTGAAATTAACTTATTAAATAAGGACGTGTTACATTAAAATGGCACTTGAAATAATGTTTTAATTAATAATTTGAAACAGCCATTTGAAATAATAGTCTATTTCTAATGCTATTGAAACTGGTAAATATTCCATTTAGAGGACATTTAAATTGTCTAAATAACTTAACCAAATGAATAGAATCCCTTACAGTATATTTACGGAAGTATTTATTATTTTAATTAAATCGTGCAAAAGATATTTAGAGGGCGAGGGTAGAAAGCACAATTTTAGGTAAGCAATTACAGAAGCTGTTAATTTCAATTTAGCCTGCCAATTGTTAATTTAGAAATACCCCTTAGGGGAAGTGTCTGGTCATTCAATCTGGGTCCGGTAAACCGACACCGAGCCCACAGGCACAGTCCATTTTCTTAGTTGACGCTTGCGATGGATGCATTCAATACTAACCCCACAAATCATTGAGACTCGGTAAAGAGTAATTAATACCAGCTTCTCAATTTCGCTTCTTTGACAACGTTCGGTGCTTCAAGGGCTGCGCGTGTCTGATGAAGAATTATATCTGCCCATTGCATTCCTTCCAAGATAGATAGCGCAGAGTGGTTCTTGTCATCGAGGGTCGACAATTACACTCTATCCATTAATTAAATCCTTCATATTTCCTGCTCGTAATTCTGCTAAATCATGTTGAAACGTTTTTTTTTCTCAATTATTGTCTTAATGACAATTAAATCGTTTTTTTTAATTAGAATTAAATCATTAATTAACACTAGTTGCTGCATTTTATGTACTTTACTTAACTATTTTATTTAAATTAAGTCAACATGCGGTAAGTTCAAAGAGTTGTAGTTGGTTGGTGCGAAAAGCAGTTTCCCTATGGGCATAAATTATAGCTCAGCTAATTGCGAACTGTCCACGATCTGTTTGCAAACCTAGTGTGGATGTGGTTGAAGGACAGCCGGCAAACAGATCGAAACTAGCTTGTGGGTTATGAGATTTTGCGTATTCGGCACACTAACTAAATCCGAGTATACTTGTTAGAGGAGGAGCCAACCAGCAGCTGCTAAAAGCATAGTGTTAGCCACATAGGTTAATTGTAAACTACAGAGAGTTATATAGCGTTTTTTACAAAAATGAATTAATTAATCTGTAAAATAACATAAAACCATTTTAAATATTTTACATTAATATTAATTATACGCTTGACATAAAAAACTATTAACAATAAAGGCATCATTAATCATAACTAATTTTTCTTTCAGTTATAAATTGGTATCATTACTTTAGTGCGGACTAATAACTCAAGTGCAATTATTTTAAAATTTTATATAGAACAAAAAATGTTGTAATGAAAAGTTTTTTTTATAAATCTAACTATACGCATTTCAATCTTATTTTAACAGTTAAAGAGTATAATTTGGAGTATGTGTTCAACAAACGTAATTATAAACTACTCCCTATAAACGGAGAACGAGTATTTCTATTAGATTAATTCTTTATTATCCGACGAAAAACTTTATTAAGGTAATGGATCCCAATAGAAACAAAAAGGTTCACAGAACAAAAGTAGATTCAAAGTGTGGTCAAGACAAATAAAAGTAAAGAAAATACTTAGCTTACTTATGATAAATAAATACAAACCAATAATTTACAATATACAAATTGTAATAAAAATACAAAACTAATCTATGGAAAAAACTTATACAAAACAAATACAACAGATAACAGAAAAAGAAGAAAATTGCCTTATAATTTTTATAAAAATTATGCGAATTTTATTTTTTTTTAAATTGCTAAGTATAGGTCTGTTCCGTGTACTGTTTTTTTAAGTCCAATTGGAAAAATAAAAGTACGGTGCAGTTCTTTTCACGTAAAAGTTTTTTATATAGTTTTAATTCGACAGCAGTAAATGTTTTCCCAAAGAGGAAATTTGTTGGAGAATTGACTTTTGTGATTACATTAGCATGCTTTCAATGGAATGTAAAAATTGCTACAACAGGTTTTGATATGTTTTTAGTCTCCTACATAAATTAGCTACAAATTCTCATATTGTGGTTTTCTCTTTAATAACTTTATTCTTTTTTCAACATTTTAGAAATTTTTCACTGTAAATTAATTTAACAAAATTACAATGTATAAAAAAATTTGTTAGTGTTTAGGTTTTGACGTAAAATGGTCCTTAATTTTTATTCTCAAAACTTTACTTTATTATTTTTAACTTTTTTATTTTGGCTTAGAATTTTTTTTTTTTATTAAAAAAAGTTATTTAAGTTGCATTTCTTGCTTTAGAGGTGGAGATAGTTGTTTTCTACTTGTTAAGTTGTTCAAACTTTGTTGTTTTTTCTAGCAAACGATTCATCAAACTTATATAGACATCTAATATTTCTGGTCAAAAGTTTGGAATAATCATTAGGAATTATTTAGCGGGTTAAGAGTATAGTTACTTATTATAGCCTCTGTGATCTGTGCTAGGTTGATTTATGTTGTCTGTGTTGTAAACCTTTAGTTAATTATTGCTTAAGTTTTCTATTTATAGATGTAAATTTATAAGTATTAAATTTTTTGTTAGGTTTGGGTGTGTTAGTTAACTATTATCCTTTATGCTCAAGCGTATTGTCAAACTTGTTATTTAAGAAAATTGATGCACTGGAGATACTGGCGAGGCCTAATATCTGGTTCACTCACATTGTCATAGTAAATGCAATTACGGTCTGGGACAATTCTATATTATATTATTGTTTTGAATTAATTAATCTCTTAAAAGCCAAAGCTTGTTTAAACTTGTAACAAATTAAGCCCAGAGATTAAATTTACGTTTTTTCTTGTTATTATTACCTGACGACTACATGTATTAATTTATCTGCCATTTTTAATAATTTTAAGCATCTTATCAATGAAAGTTGGTTGTGTTGTTTTTTGCAAATTTTATGTTTTGAAGAGACAGTTTTTGTAGTTTAACGGTGGCTTTATGATGATACGGTTGCTTTAATGTAGTCTACAATGAGATGGTTTCAGCCAGTGTGATTTCAATCGCCAAAATTTAATAGTATATTATTTAATGAGCAAGTATAAGTAATCATGCGAGTGATTACACGCAAGTAAAATTTTATACTTTATTTTTACTTATTTTATACTTAAAATCTATATAATTTTTTAATTCAAAATATTGGAAAATGTTAGTAATTCTCTAGCGCTCATCGGTTTTGTTATTCTTTCTTCTACTGTTTTCTTAGTCTTTCACTCTTTCTTCTTTATGCTGAGACCCCTTTTTTTTTAAAACGTAGTGAGGTGTTGGCTTCAACAAGTGGCTCTTGAGAATAACTAACGCACGGCTCTTAGTCCTTGTCTCTGGCTCATATCTCCCTATACCTTATTTGTTCTGCCCTACTTCTTACACTGGCATTTTCCTCTCTATTTTTTCCCATTCTTTTGTTATTTAGTCTAGATATTTGCATTGTTTTTAGGTGTTTTCTTAGTTTTTCTATATCTTCATTATCTTCTTCTTTGTCGTATCCTCTTTTTTCATAAACATTTTGTGCAGCTCCATTAAGTGCATCCCCTTTGGTAGTCCTACATTTGCCAGTTTAACTTCCAGTGAGATTCTTGAATCTTTATTTGGCATTAATTTTTTGTGTCCCCCTGTTGTTAGATACACTCTGACCGTTTTGAAAGTTGCATTTTTTGTCAACCTCGACATGTCGTATCTTCCGTTTGGAAAATATTTAGTCAATTCCGTCAACTTATTTTTCTTTTTTTTCATATTTTTGCAATTTCTGTTGGTACTTATGTTTCAGTATATGTTTTTCTTTTGTTTCTCTGTCTACCTTCTATTGCTTGGCAGGCATAGTTGTTTTGACCTTTGTTTCTTTCCTTTTTATTACTTTTTTTTCATATTTTTTTGCTTCTATTTAGTTTTTCGCTCCTTTTTCCTTTGTCTTCTGTGGCTTTTAGTTTGTGTGTTTTCTTCCATTTTGGTTTACCTAAATCTCAAAGCTTCAAACTCCTCTTCTTTTTCTTCAGTACTGTTGTTGCATAGATTTTTAGTACTCTCCATTTGTTTTTGTCACAGGCATATTTTAATGAATTTAGATTTGTCTTCTTTGTTTTCTAATACCTTTTTTAAAGTTTTCCTATCTTTCTTCCACGTTTCCTACTCCACTAGCGTATGTTCTGCGTCGTCATGCGCATATAATAACACGTCTCCGGTTTTTTTTCTATCCATTATTTTATTTTTGGTATTAGTTCTCTTGTTCATTTTCCCATTTCTTCTTTTTTCCACTGTCTTTCCATCATATTCTTTCTCGCTTGTCTCTTTGCTTCTTGCTTACTAGTTTTTTTTATTTTTTTTATTTTCTTTATACCTAATTTTTCTTCTACCGTCAAATCTGCGGGTAGTGTTGCTGCAATTACATCTAATGTCTCCTGCAACACCGTCTTGTAGAACCTGCAATCCTTAACAAACTTGCTCTCATAGCTCTTCTTATTTCTTTTTTCTCTTCAAAGCTTCTCCCCATATTTCTGCGGCATATAATAGTTTACTTCAAGCCGCAGTTGCTGTTAGCTTTCTTGCTCTTTTCTTTTTTTGTTCCTTTCCTTAACCTGTTCATTTCATCCTTTTGCTTCAAATGTAACTCCAAGATATTTAATTGTTTTTCCTATGGTTATTATTTGTTCACTTACCTGTATTTTTCCATTTCTCCTGTTTGTCCTCTTTGTTGATAATAATAATAATAATAATTTTATTCGTGTTATCAAAACAAAATTTGTTACACATGTCAAAGTACAAAATAGAAAAAAAAATTTATACAATTTAAACTAAATATAAAAACTAAATATAGACTAAATATTAAAAAAAAAAAAAAAAAAAAATGTTACACAACATGAAAAACAAAAAGTGTTATATAGAGTATTATAAAAAGTACACATTAAAATATAGCCTAGCTAAAACATATTAAAAAGTTAAAAACAATAACTAGGACATATCATTAAAATTATTTAATAAAAATTCTTCAGTAGAATACAATGCTTTCTTACATAAATATAATATTTTTTTAAATTTTACAATATCAAGCTGTTTGATAATGTTTGGCAAAACATTAAAACATTTTACACCATAAAACCTAGATCCAGTTTGGGTTCTTACTAATCTGGAATAATTTGTAATTAAATGTGATTTATTCCTTGTTAAATAATTATGCATAATTTCATGGCTATCATAATTCTGGATATGTTGTTTTACATGCAACAGACATTCATAAGCAGGGAAGAGTTAAAATCATCAGATTGTAATAACTTTGTCGACAATCATCTCTGTACGCTATTCCTGCTACTATGCGTACTGCTCGTCTCTGCATTTTAAATAGTTTTGACATAGAACTACTATGTCCCCATGTTAAAATACTGTAAGACAACACAGAATGGCAGAATGCAAAGTATGCAGTTCGTAATACATTTTGAGACACTGAATTTGCTAATAAACGTAAAAAATATATATTTTTATTTACTTTCTTTGACAAAGTATCACCATGTTTAATCCAGTTTAACGATTGATCTATTATTAAACCTAAAAAATTGACTGAATCGTCAAATTTTGGTATATTTAGAGGTAAAGACATGGTTTTTAATGTAAAGCATATGTTTGATGATTTATATTTATTTAAAACAAGTCGATTAGCATCAAACCAATCTACAGCACTCTGGTAAAAGTTTGCATTTTGGGTCATTACTGTCTCAATACAAGAATTTGTACAAACTAAAGTTGTGTCATCTGCAAATAACACAACATTAGCCTGACCAAGGTGTTGTGGTAGATCATTTATATATATATATATATTAAAAAAAATTTTTTATCCATATCTTTATCATTTCTATTGCTAACTCTAAACTTTCATTTAGTACTTCTATGTCTATATCCCTACCTACTAGATCCATGTCATCCGCAAATGCCGTTATTGTTACTTTTACCGGCAGCCGCATCCTGAGTAGCTAATTATAAACTAAATTAGATAGTTTAGGACCAAGTGCAGAACCTTGTGGTGCTAATGTAGTCAGCCTAAATTTTCCATTTTTGGTCAATAGATTTCTCTCTTAAAGATAGCTTTATATTATCTTGGTAGTTTTATATGTTAGTTTTTTTTTGCTGCTTCTATATTCCATAGTATGCTGTTGAACGCATTTTGTACATCTAGCGATATTATGACATAGTGTTGTCTTTTTCTGTATGGTCTACTGTTTGCTTTTTTTGCTATGGCTTTTACTTTTTTAATGGCTCCTAGAGTCGTTTTTCCTTTTGTAAATTCATATTGTTCCTGTTCCCATCCTCCTTTTTCTTCTATTTTCTGTTCAATTCTTTTTACGATAACTTTTTCCACAATTTTTGCTAATGTGTTCATCAGGCATATTGGTCTATACGCTTTTTTTTTTAGTACTAGGTTTGCATTTTTCTAGCAAGCCGGATTTTTTTCCTTTAGACATCTGTTTATTATTTGTGTTATCTCTATCTCATTTCCCTATAGTGCTGCTTTTACTATCTCCGTTGTTATCTTGTCTGGACCAGGTGCTTTATTATTAGGTAGTTCCCTTATAATCTGTTTTATCTCCTCTACTGTTGCAGGGACTGCTTTTGTTTTGTAAGCTATTTTTGCTGGTTTTTCTACTATTCCTCCAGTGATAAACAATTTTTTAATGATTACTACTTTATTTTATTCTTCCTTTAAGCACACTGCCTTTATTCCTCCTAATTTACTCATTAGTATTTTGTATGGTTTGTCTATGGATTCTAATTTTTTTTCCAGCATTTGTTTTTACTGTCCTTGATTGCTTCTTTAAAAGGCTTTCTGTCATTTTTCAGTTCTTCTTCAGTTCCAAATTTTCTCTTTTTCTTCTTTGTCTTTTGAATTTTCTTGCTGTTTGTATTGCTTTTTTTCTGTTTTCTTCACCTCTTTGCACCACCAGTACGGTTCTCTTCATCCTCCTTTTTTGTATCTGGGAATTGATTCTTCCCCTGCCTTCCTCAACTTTTCCGAGTACTTTTTGCATCTTTCCTTTATATTTTGTTTTTAGTCACTTCCTCTGCTTCTTTAGCTCCCATTATTCTTTTTCTGTCCATTTTTTTTATGTTTCATTTTTCTTCTATTTTGTTTTATTTTTCCCTTTTTCCGTTTGTGCTGTATTGTATGTACTTATGTAAACTCAGCGATTTTTTTCTGTCACTGTCTAGCACCTTACTACTCCAACCGTTTTCCATGTTGCTATGGTAATGTCAATGGATGATTTTGATTTTCCTCTTGTTTTATCTTTATTATCTCTTCAAGAATTTGGCTTCTCCTGTCGCATTTGGTCTCTCCCTATTTTGACGATTTTGCGTTGAAATCGCCTACTATAAAAATTTGTTTGCTCGTTTGTTTCCTTAAGCTGTGTTCTAGTTTTTCTATCCACTATTCTTTCCTTGGGTGTTTCCCATTTTTCTACTTTATCTCTACACTTATCCTTTGCTAGGATAGCTGCTCCTGAATTCTTATCTTTTATTCGCTCTCTACTTAGTTTGCTTTTATTTGGTTCACTTACTATTGACATCAATAGGTCTTGCGCTTCTTTTCCTCTGCTTATATTTGTTTGTATGATTTTTGTTGTGTCTTCATTCTCGTGTTGTCTCCAATTATTTGGATTGTTATCTTCTGTGTTCTTTCTTGGTCTTCTCATTTCTCTTTTGTATGTGAGCGGGCATCTTTTTGCTCCTGTTCTGTGTACTGTTACTTTACAAACAACAAATGTCAACAAAAAATAAAATGTTACTTTACACTTTATACAATATTCCTTATTACTGCATTTGGCTATCTGCCCCTTTTCTCCGCATCTTATGCATAATTTCGATCTGTTTTCCCCTATGTGGCCTTTGCTTTATTTATCCGTTACACTCCCTGTTCTGCATCTCATAAGCCTTATATTTATGCTTCCCTCTCTTATTAGTTTTCCTGCTGTCTTCTTGTTTGTCCTGATTATAGCCGTTTGTGCTGAGACCTTGTCTATCGCTCTTTTTTGTAATTGATTTTCACAAATTCTTTAAACATAGCCGTACCAGGTAAGTTGTTTTGCTTCCACATGCATGTATACTGAGCTTCCAACTCCCATTCAATTGCTTATTTCGTTATTTTTTATTTTGTCTAGTTGTAAGACTCTCATTGATCTCCTGATCAGGTCTACCTCTACTGCCTCTAATCTTTTCCTGTTCCTCTTGGTGTTACCCGCTATGTTTCTGCACCATATATTAGAGTTCATTTAACCAACGTGTTTGTAGATGTTATACTTCTTTTACTTTCCAATTTCTTTATTCAAAATACTGCATTTAGGCATCCAATAATTTTTTTTGCATGTGGAATTTTGAGGTAGGTATATCTATTGCAGGCTTCTATTGTTTTGTTGATTTTTAATTGTAAGATTGTTAACAGTCTATTAATTGGAAGTTATTTTGTTTTTTGAATGTTTAGCTCTAGCCCCTATATTTTGTATTTTTCTTGTAATTTTTTTGTTATGTATTCAGTGTCGTCTATGTCGTTGGCAATTATTACCTGATTGTCGGCAAAAATATCCAGGTTTCTGACTTTTTTCCTCCAATATAGGTATTTATCTTTCAGCACTTTTTATCCCACATAAGCTTCTTTTTCTCTATGTGTCTTCTTGTTGACCGTGCTTAACCATGTTTTAGACCGTTTGTTCTTTTCATCTATTTATTCCACAATTGCATTCTTCCACAATTTTTTGCTGATTTTATTTTGTTGTTTGATGCCGTTCTAGCGCCGGTTTTTATACATATTTTTATCTTTTCCGTTTCTTTCTGTATCTCTACTAACTATTTATTTAGCTTTTTTCCATAAACTTGTGTCGTGTTTTTGTTTATTAGGCTATCAAGATTGTATTCTTTGTAAACCACTTTATTTATTTTGAACTATGGTAGTTTTTGTAGACCAATCCACCTTTTTTTTCAACTTTGCCTGGCATTATTAGACGGAGCATGTGGTATCTCGGTTCAAGTATGATGTGGTCAAAGACCTACTTCTAAGGCAATTTAGATTAAAACATGTTTTGGAAATCAAATCCCGGACTGCTACTATGCTAAACTGCACTATTACTAAGCTACCTCACCAAATTGGTTTTTGCAAAACATTAACATGTTTTTTTTTAGAAACTGCACCTAGAGCATTGAAAAAGAGAAGGTGGAACTATTTACTTTTAATCTCGAAACAATTTTTAAAAATATAACATAAATAACTGTAATATGTCTGTGACATGATTAAACAATGTTATTTTTTATTGATGTATTGTAGATCACATTTACGCAAAGATGCAGGGAGGTTTAAAATTTTATAAAAATAGAAGGACAAACATAATATTCTTGAAAACTTACACAATTTTAGACTAAACTTTATCGTTGTATGTATCAATATACTGTGAACAATGTTTATAATATACAAATATTTACACATAAGAGTATTCTAATAAATCTGGAAGCTATATTTATCACAATCAATTTTTTTTTAATTCATTCCTAAATTGGTTGAAAAATCAGGTAATCCTATTTACATATTCGTTAATACAATAAGCACGACTTTTATTGATCTCGAAAAAAACAAAATACTATTTTTGTAAAAGGTTAAATATGAAAGTACTTAGCAGAATCAATTGTATCACGCAAAGTTTGCAATTTTTATTTCTGTTTATTCTTTTTCTAACATTACTGCCAACTAATGTTTGACTACAATATAATTTTATTTAAAATGTTAATATTTTTACATTTAAATATGAATGAGCTAGTTTGATTTTCGTTTCGGAGGTGAATAAAATGAATATTAAATATAGTCGGAGAGTGGTGGAAAACGATAAATGCGGTTTCCACTGTGACAGGTCGCATGAAGTTAGAACTCAGCGATAAAAGCTGCATTTTAAAATGTAATATACATGATTGCCTCTTATACTTATCGAAGAGGAGAGGACGAACCAAGGACGTCCTATCCCACCTGACACGCTAAATCTTTAAGATTTGAATTTCAAACATTGCGCCGTCAGCAATATCTGCGTTAGACAAAGTGAGCTGTATTTTATTGCTTCGGAGTGCGTAGTAACAGCGCGTGAGCTAGAATGTCTTTAAAACGAAATTTGAAATTCTAAACGCCGTATAACTTGCATAAAGCTTATAAAGAGCTCTTCGCATTCTTTAGATAGTTATATAGAATCTTCCCCTGGCGGGAAAATTCGTTGGACCTGGCGTATATTGCGCTATCATATAGGGGTATTGGAATTTTCCTAATGACATTTTAGAGCAAACAAATCCGACCCAATGTTATTAACGAGAAATGAAATTTCCTTGGGCTCGAATACATTTAGGGCCGTTTCCGCTTCGACGGTGTAACGTGGTAGCATTTCCCGGAGCTATCAATCAGGGTGACGAAGTTGATGGCACGAGTCACCCCCCTCAACTTGTTCCAATTAAAAAAGGCAGATTTGATTCAATTCCAATGCCATTTTCTGCAACTCCTCTTCACACAACAGATCCAATTATAACTGCTAACTAATTAATATTTATCGAGTGTAACCGATTTTGTTTTTTCTGTTATGATATTAAACTTGATGAATTGAGGTATGCTGCTACTTTGATGTTTCATATTTATCAACTTTAAAAATAAACAGAAATAAGTGAAGATTAATTGCATCGTTTATATTATAAATTATATGCACCATAGAATTAGAAGGTTGTAAAGTATAATAATAAAATCAACATAATATTTAATTATTATACAAAGTAAGAAATTTTAAAATAAATTTGTTTGATCGCAAAAATCAAACGAATGTAAATTGTTCGGTTCTTTTTATATCAGTACCTGCTGAATAAATTTAACTCTTATCGCTCCCCTCTACTCCCAATCATTTATTGAAGAGATGACTGGCAGAGTGACCTTTCATTGTTAAATTAGTATGATGGTAGCGTACAATGCAGCAATGAGTGAAACATCTTCAGTGACGCTTGGTGTATTTTATTAGTTTAATTCGGACTAATCGATGTGTTAATTAAATTAGAGTAGAAGGGTTGGATCGCAGCGCATACAAATGATAAGGTTTGTGCATTTTATTATCATATCTTGTGTTTACATTAATACATTAGACGTAATAGACTGTAATCAATTAGCATAAATTAGAACATTGTTTTAAATCAGAGTAGTATTTTACCTATAAATGTTTAAGTGTTAAAATAGTATTTTCTACAGCTTCACGCTAATTACAAATAATACAAATCAAATTTTAAAATGGTTAATATGTTCTAAGTTGTACCAGCAACTATATTACTTATCAAAATTAATTAATTTAAACTGATAATGTAAATATTTTTTTATTTAAATTTTGTTGAATTGTATGTGTTGTTATATGTTTATAATTTTTTATGGGAAACGAGCGTAGATTGTATACATTTTTCCTTTTAATGCTGTCAGACTTAATTCCTGAGTTTGATGTGTCTTGAAAACTGAATAGGATTATCTGTACATTTCACATAGGTCGCAGACATGTTCTTAATCTGTCCTGTCGTTCTTGTACGACTCGTATTATCGATTCTTCAGATTCTATCACACTATGGTTTACTATTGCATATTGATATATATGCGGTATCTAAAAAAATGCTATAATTGTGTCTATAAAATAAAATGATTATCACTTAATTTATTATAATTTTTTAACAAAAACAGTTAAATTGTGTTTACTTAAAAAATAATAAAACTTATTTTGTTATTGTTAACGCGTCTTAATAACAGATTTTCTATTGTGTTTGTTACTCCCCGTTATTTAATTTTTTCAAACAATTGATGCAACGAACGATTGGAACGATTGAATACCCAACCTCCACTCTGAGCATAGTAAAAATAATTTATAACTTTTGATTGTTTTTGTTCTAAAAATAAACATAACAAAACTTTAATTTTCATTAAAAAACAAATTGATATTAAAATCAGTTAATTGGATATAAAATCAATTAATGAATACAGGTTTATTTAATAATTTGTGAGTTACATTTTGTTTCCAATAGCACTGTTTTGCTGCCTTTTATACTTTTGTCAACTAAAGTTGAGAGAAGGAAACTATTGAAATATACCACAAATACAATTGCATTAAAATAAGCAACACTAAAAATGTCGTTGAGTAAATTGAATTGTAGTATTGGTGAAATAATTGTTGCATCAGTGCTATCATGCAGTTGATAAAGTTGTAAACAAATTTGATGACAACATTTATATATTTATTGCAGTTTCCCTAGAAGTTTGTTTCAACACATTGGAAACATAATGGCAAGATTAATGTGCCGTTTGTGACATTTTGTTGTTTTTGTCTATAATTTGTTTTATGTTACTTGGCAAACCGTGGGTTTTTTTTATTTTCAAGTCGTTTTAATATGTTTCTGCTGCGTACATTATTTTTTTTCCTTCTTTTACTGCTTCCTTTAACTGTTTGTTCCATCGTTTTGCTTTAAGTGTAACTGCAAGGTATTTAATTTTCATATTTTTATTTCTATGATTTTTACTTGTTTCTCTACATGTATTTTCCCATTTCTCTTATTGGTCCTTTTTATCGATAGCCGCTTTAGTTTTTTGCGGAGTCAGATCTAACCCTTTGTTTATTATATATTTCTTTATCATCTCAATTGCCAACTATAACCTTTCTTTTAATACTTCTGACTTTAAATTTCTATTATCCAGCATCCGCATCCTTAAATTAATGTCACTCCTTCCGGCAGCCGCATCCTGACTAGCTTGTTATTGACTAGATTTTACAGTTTAGGTCCTAGTGCAGAACCCAGTGGTACTTCTCTGGTGAGCCTAAATTTTTCATTCTTGGTCAGTAAATTTTTCTATTGAAGGTAATTCTATATTATCTTTGTAGTTTTGTTTGTTAATTCTTTTTTTTGTTTGCTGACGACAATTTTTTTTAGTTGGTGTTCAGCTATCAACTTATTACCTTTTTTAGACGTTAGCCTAGGGTGGTTTATAAAAATACTATAGTAAATGAACTGTTGTCGAGATTTAACACTATCCGTGATTTACGTTTGAATTGAGCTTATTATTTTCACCACATACCAATATCATTGTGGCTTAAACTTATCAATTTTTAGGTTTGGCGAGGTGTAGCTGTAATGAGTTAATTGAACAGATCCAAAAAAAAAATATATAAGTATAACATTAATGGCAACTAAAACATAACATAATGATTGCCAGATGCTACCAAGTTAGTAGAAACGGAAAAAACAACCAATTTTTAGCTGATAAATATAATTTGAGTGAGCGGATAGAGTTCACTTAGTTTATAAACTGAGAGCGTGTGGTTAAGGTGTAAGTGTACCTCATACACTCGCCTAAATTTTGTCATAAAACAAGTTTATGTTACTTTTTTGCTGTGTTCTTGCCTGCAGACTAAATGAAAGAATCACTTATTTTGACATATGTCATTAAGCTAGTATAGGGAGGTAATGCTTCCAATTTCTTGATGATAAACGCTCTGATGGACGGGCGGGTTACTTAGTTTATAAACGGAAAGCGTTAGGATTAGATTAGAAGTTTTTGTGCTGCTACAACATATGAAAGAATGTTGCCACATGTTAATAAGTTAGTACAAGGAGAAGAAACAATTAATTTCTGTTTCACAAATATTTTTATAGGCGGCCAAACTTAGTGAAATGCAAGCGTGTGGTTTAGATAGGTGTACCAAACTTGCGTGCGCAGGTTTTGTTATTAAGAAATTAGATGATATTTTCTCCTATCGTGTTTCTGCTCACAAATTATGATCTAAATACAGGGTCCGCCATCTAAAGTTTTTTTTTTCAACTAGTGCTTATTTCGTGAATGTTAACACTTAGCTCATGTCAGATTTGACAGATAATTAATTTTATCCTTCCGCTGAACGAATATGGTTGTGTATACGCTTAAACAACGCTGGGAAATATTGCGACATTACTTTGAAAATCATGGTAATGTTGCAGAATGTGTGCGAAAATTGCGTACGGATTTTGGAAGAAGAGAAGCACCGTCAGCTCCGTATGTTTGTTATCTTGTGAAAAAAGTGAAAGAAACTGGCATCCTCATCGATAAACCAAAGCGTGAAAAGCCAAAAATTGTGCTTACACCCGAGAATATTGATGCTGTGGCAGAAAGTGTGCGTGAAGCGCCATCAACATCAATTCACCGTCGTTCTCAACAATTGAACATTTCGGAGATATCATTGAGACGAATTTTGCATAAAGACCTTGGTATGACGCCATACAAAGTCCAATTAGTTCATGAGTTAAAGCCAACTGACCATCCAATGCGTTTTCGCTTTGCTGAGTGGGCCTGCGATCGACTTACAGAAGATGCCAATTTTGCCAAAAAAATCATCTTTTCGGATGAAGCTCATTTTGACCTTGGCGGGTATGTAAACAAACAAAATTGTCGCATTTGGGGCACAGAAAACCCGCACGCATACATTGAAAAGCCGGTACACCCAAAACAAGTCACTGTTTGGTGCGGATTTTGGTCCAGAGGCATAATTGGGCCATTTTTCTTCAAAAATGAGCAAGTGGCCGTTACAGTCAATGGCGATCGTTATCGGGCTATGTTGAACAAATTTTTGTTCACAAAAATTGAAGAGGAGGATATTGGCAACATTTGGTTTCGACAGGACGGCGCTACGTGCCACATAGCCGAAGCTACACTCGATGTTTTGCGCCCTGTTTTTGAAGATCGCATTATCAGCCGCAGAGCTGATGTCGTTTGGAGCTGCAATTTGACACCGTTGGACTATTATTTGTGGGGTGCCCTCAAAGATAAGTGTTACGCCGACAATCCAGAGACAATTGACGCTTTAAAGGAAAATATTCGTGAAGCCATTGGTGAAATACAGCTGCACACAATCGATAATGTGCTTAAAAATTGGACCGATCGTGTAGGCTACTGCATGGCCAGCCGAGGCAGCCATTTGAATGAAATTATTTTCCATTATTAACCGGAAGGATTGTACTTTCAAATAAAAAAAGAAATTTGAGAAAATATTCAGTAGTTTTTTTTTATAGCATTTTCAAAAAAAAAAAAAAGTTATTTGGCGGACCCTTTAAATAGCTGATACTTAGATCATAATTTGTGAGCATGCACCCCGGTAAGAAATTTTTTTGAAAATTCAATCAAAAGTTTGTAGGAAATAAGTTTTTGAGCAACAAACTGAATACAAAAACTGAGATGGACAAAACAAGTATCCAAAATATGATTTAGCAAAAGAAGCAAATTTTAAATACCGTGACAGGATATGGCCAATGGGAGTTAGCAATGTTTATGTTTCTTTTCTCTAACAGTTTAATTTTGTTATCTGCGTTGTAGTATTTTTGCGGAAATTCTGCGCAAAACTGTCATTTCACTTGTTTTTAAGAGTTTTTTGTTTTGACAGTGTTGGGCTGGATTTCTTTGGTATAGGTCATTATTGGCTTTGTTGCAGCTTTATATGTTCTGGTTTTGGCGTTGTTTCTAATTTGTTTGTTTTTCCATATTGTGTTATTCATGCATGCTAGTGTTTTCTTGTTGTTTTCATTGTTTGATGTTTTACCTTTGCCTCTACTAGAAACCCTGAAACTTTTATTGTTAGATATTTAATTCTCATCTCGTGCTGTATTATTTTGTTTTTGTGGTGGAAATTGCCTGTATTTTTGCTGTACAGGTGAACTGGTGCAGTAATCTTTGGAAGGAGTTTTTTTGGTTTTTGTTATTAGCATTGCATTATTGGCGTAGCAAAGTATTATAACATCACAATCTTCTATTTTGTATTCTGTTAGTTTACGTACTTGTCTTATTATCTCGTCGATAATCAGGTTAATAAGAAGCGGTTCTGTCAATTATGTTGTAAGGTATTTGTCTGTCCGTCTTATCTTTCATTTTGGACATGTGTCAACGTTATTTTTTAGGTCTATGAAGCATTTATATTCTGGCTTGTTACATTCAACATATTTATTAATTATTTGTTTTGTATAACAAAAACTGAATCAATTCTTGTTTTTTGCTGACTTAAATCTTTGTTGTTTAAGGATATGCCTTATCAGATGAATAGCAGAAAAATCATAATGAATTTGTTGGTTATAATCTTTGTGGTCAGTTTTACGGATGTGCTGAAGAGACTTATACCTCTATAGTCAGATTTTTTAAACATTAGGATTGTGGTAGTAGTGGTTTTTATTTTTAGTGTGTTTTACGTAGAGCATTGCGAGATGCTTGGCTCAGGTTGTTCTGCTTATATGGTTGAAATTGGTTCATTTCTCTTCTTTGTGTTCTGATAAATCTCTATATTTGTTTTTTGAGTTCGTAAAATCTGCTTTCCATTTGTTTGAAGTAGGTTTTTCTTTGATTGTTTTTAATATGCCTCACTAGTATAGTTGTTTCATTGATTCAACCAATTGTTCCTCTTACATTCCGGATGCTTTGAGTTTTGGTGGCAGCTTGTTCTAAAAGGTTTTTCAATAAGAAGATTCATTTTGAATAGCAGGCTATTTGGGCAGTTGTCAATTTTGAAGCTATTATCTTTTAACATTTGACAAATAAAAACTACGCCATTATTAAAAATAGAACGATACACGCTTCAACAACGCTTGAAATTATTAAAATTTACTACAAAAATGGTGAAAAAATCACAGTCACAGTTTGCAAAACTATAGCACTTTTTGGTCGTCGTAAAGCTTTTTTTTGGCCGGCAATAGTAAACCCGGTAGAAAAACTGTAGCTGTTGGGACAAGTTTGTGATGTGAAGAATTGAAACCGTGTGTATCGCTTAAGAACACATGAGAATATTGCTGATGTAGCCCGTAGTGTTGAAGAAAACCCAGGCTTGTCGATTCCTCGTCGACCTTTGGAAATAGACATTCTATAAACGACATTACATCGTTTTTTTTCAAAAAAGACTTAAGTCTTAAGGCATTTAAAATTCGGTTAACACCTCTGAGGCTACGTTAATATGCAGAAAATCCAAGAATGATTGTTGAAAAGTCTTAGCATCCTCAACGTGTTACTGTTTGGTGCGGTTTTAGGCTGGCGGTGTGATTGGACCCTACTTTTTTGAAAATGAGGCTGGTGCAACTGTTACGGTGAATGGATGACGCTACCGAGCTATGATTAATGATTTTTTATGGCCGGAATTAGAAGATATTGATGTGGACGACGTTTATTTTCAGCAAGACGGCGCCACGTGCCACACAAGCAACGAAACAATCGCAATTTTGCAAGAAAAGTTTCCTGACCGTGTTATTTCTCGAAAAGGTGATCACAAATGGCCACCGAAATCTTGTTATTTAACACCTTTAGACTTTTTTCTTTGGGGCCACGTGAAATATAAGGTCTATGCCAATGCTCCACAATCAATTCAAGACTTTAAAGATGGAATTTGTGAAGTTATCGAAGACATACAGCCGCAAATGTGCGAATTGGTCATGGAAAATTTCATGAAAAGAATGTGGTACTGCAACCGTAACCGTGGCGGAAATTTGACTAATATCGTTTTTAAATGTTAATGGCATACCTTCCTCTTTACAATGAAATAAACATTTATTGATTTCTCTTAAAAAATACCCGTTTTTTTTTATGTCAAAATGAAACCTTTTATTGGAAAATCTTATCTATTTGCTTATTTTTTCAGCTAATGTTAATGTCCCCTTCTGCCTGAATTGGATTTTTATCTATTGTTGAGAGTGTTTCTGTTGATCTAATTTTGTATTTTTGTATTTTTATCTTTCTGAGCAGAAGATTGTGATTGCACCAAAAACCTAGATTGGTAATATAAATCGACGCATTTTTTTGTTGATGCATTTCTCATTTTATGTTTAAATAAACAAAATGTTTTGTTTTACCACCTATTTAACAAAATACATACGCAATTTCATATACCGAACGATCGTACAGATTATGCGCAGCATTCAACTTTTACAATTATTTTGCGGCATGCTAACAAGGTTAACAAGAGTTCTTTTAAAGATTATTTAATGCCCTGTACTATGCTCTTATCACGCGACTAATTTTTTTAGTAATTACTGTAATTAGTAATAATTATAGTTTTATTTTTATAATAATTATTTCATGTTAAACTATTTTTTAAGTTGTATTATATTGTTTAATAAATAAAAAAAAAGCTTGTAAAAGCTAATTTAATTTGTGAAAGTCTATAAAAAAACAATCAAAATATTTTTGAGAATTGATACCTGCTTTAACAACACATTTTGTAATATCAAACATCGGTTTATTTTACAAACTAGTGCAAGCATTGGCGGGTGCTGTACTATAAAGTAAAACATACACCAAATCATGACGTTTGCTTGCGTTTATATAAACTAAGCAAATTGCTACTTTATCATAACAAGTTGCAATTGCAAAGTCAATATTTGCTTTCTTGTGTATAATTCTCTAAAAAATGTATTTATAGCTCAAATTATTTATGAATATTCTTCCGTTCAGGAGACTATAAAAAAGAAAACGCTAAAAATTCTAAAGTGAATATAGAATAACTACAAGCTATGCATTTTTCGGAAATTTGATTTGTTTGGTTTCTATTCAGTAAACATGCTTTTACCACACTAACGTTTATTCATTTTTTGCAAGTTTTATGTGTTTTTCTTCCGGTTTTTACAACATTCTGTCTTTACTTTTCCTATTCTTCACAACATCAGTTATTTTATAGCTTCTCTTAACTCTATTTAGATTTCCGTTGATCATACATTTAATAACATACTTAGACAAGCAATTATAAACACTTTTCTTCTTTGTTTGGCCATATTTTATGTTTTTTTTTTCAAAATTTTATTGCAAAGTATTTTATTTTTTTTATGCGGGTCTTTATTTATTCTACATTTTTCTAATCTGTTGTAATTTTAAAAGTAAGGTACTTGATACATGTTTTAGTTTATTATTTTTTGCATATTTTAAATTATTCAATTTTCTTTTTACAAGACAAATAGATAAAGAAAAGCTAAGACAGTAAATGGGTAGATGAATACATTGGTATCAAAGACCAAAATCTGTTGGGTTACTGTAGATGAAAGACTGTAAGACAAAAAAAAAATTGATTTGCAAATATATTTTCAAACTAGTTTTATATTATACAATTTTCTCTCGACGTTGCGTACTTGTTAGAAAATCTAATTATTAACTATTTGCGTTTTAAAGTATAATGAAGCAAGTGGAAAATTGGGGTAACCTATTCTTATTTTTTTTTTTTTATTTCTCATTTTTAAACAAACCTTTTTTTTTAAGGACGTAGTGAGGTGTTGGCCTCAACAAGTGGCCCTTGAGAATAACTAACGCATGGCAAAACCTTTCGGTTTTCTTCTCTGCGTAAGTTCTGCTGTTACCTTGTCCTAGTCACTGTCTCTAATGTGGTACTAGTTTCAGGTGAGCTGGTTTTGGCCTTGCAAAATTCACGAAGTCTGCTGCGGCAACACATGCTGTTCCCGGCCTATCTCTCCCTATACCCTATTTTTATGCCCTATTTCTTACACTGGCAATTTTCTCTCTTTTCTCCCATTCTTGTGTTATTCAGCCTAGAAATTTGCATTGTCCTTAGGCATTTTCTTAGTTTTTTTATATCTTCATTACCTTCTTCCTTGTTGTATCCTCTGTCTTTCATAAATATAAAGATTCTTGACTTTCCATTTGGGATTAGTTTTTCGTGTCCTCTTGTTGCCAGATATACTCTGACTATTTTGAAAGTTACATTTTTTGTTAACTTTGAGATGGCGTATCTTTTGCTTGGAACTTGTTTAGTCAATTCCGTCAATTTATTTTCCTTGAGCTATTTTTTTCTTTTTCTCCTTATTTTTGAAGTTTCTGTTGGTACTAGGGTTTCAGTGTTTCAGTATATGTTCTTCTCTTGTCTTTCTGTTCATCTTCCATTGCTTGGCAGGCATAGTTGTTTTGACCTTCATTGTTTCTTTCCTCTTTATTACTTTTTTCCATATTCTTTTACTTCCATTTAACTTCTCGTTTCTTCTTCTTTTGTCTTCTGTGGCTTTTAATTTGAGTGTTTACTTCCATTTTGTTTTACCTTAATCTCAAAGCTTCAAACTCATTTATTTTTTTTCAGTACTGTCGTTTCATAGTTTCTTAGTGCTTTTCATTTGTTTTCGTCACTCAGCCGTATTTTAATAATTGTAGATTTGTCTACTTTGTTTTCTATTATCTTTTCTAGCGTTTTTCTATCTTCCTCCCACGCTTCGCTTTCTAAATATAATAACATATTTATTTTTCCTCTTTCTCCTCTTATTTATTTTTTGTAAGTACTTTCGCTCTATGTCCGGTAAGTAGTTGTGTTGTATAGTAACACGTCTCTGGTTTTTTCTCAACCCATTCTTTTATTTTTGCTATTAGTTCCCTTGTCCATTCTCCCTTCTCTTCTTCTTTCCACTGTCTTTGCCATCTTTCCATCATTTTCTCTCTTGCTTGTCTTTTTGCTTCTTGCTTCTTGCTTACTAGTTCTTTCATTTACCATTTTCTTTATACTTAATCTTTTGTCCATCATTAATTCTGCGGGTAGTGTTGCCGCAATTAATTCTAGTGCCTCCTGCGACACCGTCCTGTAGGCTCTGCAGATTCTTAACGAACTTGGTCTCATAGCTCTTACTTCTTTTCTGTTTTTTTTTTGTCTCAAAGCTTCTCACCATGTTTCTGCGGCATACAATAGTTTACTTCTAGCCGCAGTTGCTATTAGCCCTCTTGCCCTTTCTCTTGGTCTTCCCTTGTTCGGCATAAGCTTACTAAGCATTCCTTCCATTTTTTTGTTCTTCTTACTGTTTCCTTAACTTGTTCATTCCGTCTTTTTGCTTCAAATGTTACTCCAAGGTATTTAATTTTTTTGCCTATGATTATTATTTGTTCACCTACTTGTATTTTTCTATTTTTCCTGTTTGTCTTCTTTGTCGATAGCAATAGCTTCGGTTTTCTGTGGAGCCAGATCTAACCTTTTACATTTTATCCATCTCTTGATCATCTCTATTGCCAACTCTAACCTTAATTTAGTACTTATATGTCTATATTCCTACCTACCAGAGCTACGTCATTCGTAAATGCTGTTATTGTCTTTCCGGCAGCCGCATTCTGAGTAGTTGATTATAAACTAAATTTTATAATTTAGGACCTAGTGCAGAACCCTGTGGTACTACTCTAGTCAGCCTAAATTTTCCATTTTTGGTCAGTAGATTTTTCTCCTGAAGGTTGCTCTATATTATTTTAGTAGTTTTAATTGTTAATTCTCTTTTTTTTGCTACTTAATTGCTTCCCATAGTATGCTGTTGAATGCATTTTGTATATCTAACGCTACTATGACACAGTGTTGTCTTTTTCTGTATGGTCCACTGTTTGCTTCTTTTGCTATAGCTTTTACCTTTTCAATGGCTCCTAGAGTCATTCTTCTCTTTGTAAATCAATATTGTTCTTGTTCCCATCCTCCTTTTTCATCTGTTTTCTGTTCAATTCTTCTCACGTTATATTTTTTCATAATTTTCGCTAATGTGTTGATTAGGCATATCGGTCTATACGTCGTTGTGTTTTACCTGCTTCCTTCTTTTTCTCAATTAATACTAGGTTTGCATCCTTCTAGCAAGCGAGGTACTTAGCAATCAGTAACTTGACATAATGTACAGTGTTTAAGAAAAAAAAATGTGTTGAAACTTAAGTACATGTTATAAGCCATTAAATTTTAAAACGTTATAGTTTAAAGTTGCTTCTAATGTCATCTCACAATAAGATATTTTTTGCCTTTTTCTATTGAAATTAATTAATTTGGTAACAATTATGATGAGATGGCCGAAGTTGCATAGTTAAACATATAATATATAATATACAGGTATCAACATTCCGATACTAGGTACTTTTCAAAATAATTAAAAAAAATATAAATTTTTTTTTGTTAAAAAATTAAAAACAAGAAAGTTGATCTGGAGACACACCTTAATTTTTTTTTATAACTTCATGCAATACAAAACTTTTGCACATAATTGTTGTTTTTAATAATTTAAAGCGTTTACAGTTACAATGAAATATAGCGAGGAATTGTTTTACTATTTTACAAACTGTAAACTACATTTAACATCATTTCCTCTTGTAAACAAGCTTAGGATAATATAAATTGCAACTAGTTGTAGTTGCTAACGTTTCCAATTACATTATAAGTAATATTTAATTTATATTAAAATGTTTATTTGTCTCTATTGTTACAGTAATAAGACTCCACAAATTGAAATTTATATTAGCTTCTTTCTTATTTAAAAACAAATTTATTTAAATTGTATGAACTATTTCAGGTAAAATATCAGTTTCACTATTCCTGCTGAATCTGATGCATACTTAAATGTTTGTTCATCATAGTAATTTCAATTAATTATTACATCAAATGTTTGTAAACATATCTTTGTAATTGTTAGTTTGGTTTTCATGTAACTGTAGCAGAATACTGTTTTCATATCATTGGCATATTTGCGGCAAAGTTCACTGCTAATTTGCGCAACAATTTTCAAACGTATTGAAATTAAATGTTTACTATGACAATAATCAAGTTAAACACTAACGGTTCATATGATAGGATATAATGTGTGGATGATCATACAGTTTGGTGTAATTTGTTTATTTTGATTGATTATTTGAATGTAATTAACGGAGTAAAATTAATAATTAAATTCAATTTTGTTTTGTTTCGAGTATGTACTATAAAATTAATTAAAGTATTCTATATTAATTTTGTACATAGCTTTTTAGTATGCAGTAATAATCCTGATTTTTTCAGGATTACAAATTACTTTGTTGTTTATATTTAATATATAATAATTTATCTGATGTATGAAAGTTTTTTGTGATTGTGATGCAAGGCACACTGATGGAATGTGCATACCTTGAAATACCAGTTTTAGATAAACTGAATAGAAAAATAACTTAATGAATAAAATATGTTTATATTTTTTTTGGTATTGCATCAATTATGTTTGCTTGTGGTAGGTTGAGCACAATGCAAAAGGGAAATGTGTTACTGAGAATAGAAATGTAAAGAACAATGTTTTTGGTGTCACTGCAGTCGAATAACACGCTACAGGGGTTTCTATCCCAAATAATTTTTTTTTTGGTGGAGGTTTAAACGCTCAAGTTTACTTTTAATTTTGTTTGTCATTGTACCGATAACTATGCATTGTAGGAGTAGTTTTTGGAAGCGTTTTTGCGCCAATAAAACACTGAGAGGAAATGTTTTTTGAGCTTGCACTTGTTAGTCCGTTTTAAGTTCCAGTCAAGGGTTGCACTTGTACTTGTTTGTTGATGAACATTAAGTGATGCGTTGCTTTGGATTTTCTTTTTTCTACGCATTTTATCTTGCTATTATTTGGCACTTGGAATTTGACTGCCAACGGCATGTTTCTAGTGCCACTTCATACTCTGGTAAGATTGCAAACGTGGTGCAAAATCTTGTTTGTTGTAAATGTCGATAAAGCAATCTGCAAAGTAAACAGTTTTGTTGATGTTGTCGACTTGTACTGCTTCATCATCTTGGTTGTTTCTTAGGCTAATGTAGTAGTTTATCAGGTGTTAGTAGCTTACAGGATGGTAAATATTGCTTATTATTGCTTTTTCAATTGATTTGATTAGATCCAAAATTTTCATAATATCTCTGCAGAAATAGAAGCTGTGATCTTTTACTTCCGCGCCGTTTTTCAAAACGGAGAAGCGTTCAATGATGGCGTTTGAAGCATCTCTCAAATAATTCTGTACAATGATGGTTACCTTTATTTACAGTAAAGGCTACAATTTTTACGTTTATCATCCACTTGTGAATGCAGTCCATGTTGCTAGTTAGGTCGGTGGCAAATAATAGAGTGGGGCTTTATAATATGTTTTTATTTCATTCAACTTGTGGTTGTTTGTCTTGCTTGAAGGTAGCTATTGTGTAACCCACAGGCAATCGTGTGATAGTAGAGTAGTTTTAGATTTCACGGCAGCAATCTTTAGGGGTAGTAGGCTATCCCAACTTTTGCTTTAACAAAGAGACAAATGCGCTATTTCCGGAAATGATGTGGAGTTGTGGTATCCGTAAGGGTCTACGTTGTTAAAAAATCTTGACTAATATAAACACTGTGTTGCAGGAGGTGTACCCTACGGTTTTATCCCCTTAAACTAGGTGCAGATTTTGCCCGATCCCAAAATTATTGGGTATACGATGAACCACATAGATTACGCAATGTGAAGTAAATGTGGCGGAAGCTACCTGGACGGTAACTCATCACACCTAACTTTTGTCAATATGAGTACTAAGGGAGAGTAGAAGTCCCACCAGGTGGTTGCCGGTGTCTACTCGTATGGCATTGGTCTTTCTGTGGCGGAGCCGTTCTTTAGTAGTTAGTGTGGGTGAAGTTGTTCACGGGTGTGGAAACTTATTCTTAAGTTTGGGAGAATACAATCTGCTTGTATGACTCCGTTCCACCGTTTTTTTCAGCTCTGAGCTTGGTTGTTTAAAGTTTGTTAGGGTTATAAGTGAGCTCTCTACGTTTGAAGCATTTTTTGACCTTTGAGTTGGGAGCCAATTGTTACTGGTTTTGGGTTCTCGGTGTTAAAAAATCCAGCCGACACATGTCCAGGAGTCGCTTAAACTCTTGGATTTCAATCTTTAATGTTATGATGAAGCAGTGGCGACCGATTAGAACATGTTTCTCACACGTTATTTTATCAACTACAAAATTCTGGAATGATTTCCTTTTATGCCCTATAATTGCTTGTGGTTAACTGATTGCATTGCAAAACGGCGTGTGATAACGCCAGTTAGCGCCCATAACATTTTTAGCCTTGTCTTATAACCGTAGCGCTTGCCTTTGTCATAGGAGTAGATCTAAGAGTAGTTTGCGTTGTAATCCAAATACGTTTATTGTATGGGACTACATTGTAATGCTAGGTTTTAGGCTCTTTCATTTTAGTTATTTTTGTTCAATTGCTTGCCTGCAACTATTGTCTAATTAAACTGTTATTTTTGCATCAATTTGCATTATTGCAATAAGCTTAGTCATTTGGGGCGTTGAGTTACGCTTGGTGTGGGGGTTGAGTAATTAATATCTTTGGTAATTTTTTTGTAAGCTATCTTTCTTTAGCTATGTTTTTTTATTGTGTACATTTCTTGTGAAAAATTTATTTCCAACAATATGCATATCTAATAACGCTTAATTTAAGAAATTGCAATTGCAAGAAATTTTAAAGTCAGTTTTTTAGTCATCCAATGTGTGTGGAATCGATACCTATAAACCAGAGGATATAATAAAAAAACAAATTGGACAAGGTCCTAAGAGGAAAACAAACTAAATTCAGGACCGGTTTTTAGTTGTATCTTCCTTGCGTTCTCAAACATCCACAGTCAAAGATCTTTAAATCAACATAATGTGAAGATATCTGACCAGATAATTAGGAATAGACTTAGAGAAGTCAACCTGAGATCAAAAATATATGTGCAAAAACCTGTTTTAACTCCGTATCACATACGTTTGTTTACTTTTTACTTGTTAACCTGTTGCATGTCAACTTTGATAGTGGCAATCAGTACTTTTTACAGATGAGTCACGATTTTGTTGTGTTGGTCGAGTACGTGTATAGCGACGTTTATATGAACGCCGTTCTGCACAAACTATACAAAAAGTCAAAACATATGGTGGTGGATCTTTGAGGTTTGGGGCGCAATTAGCTTTAATGAAAAACAGAGTTTTTGCCAGTTTTAAGTAGACTAAACGCTGAATGGCACATCAATCTTGTTTTGGAGGATCAGTTATACCAGCTGCTTATGGTATATGCCCAATTTCTATGTTAAGCCGTTGCAACACTATGAACTACCTTTAGCACTACGGGATTTAAACCATGGATTGGCCTCCCCTAAGTTTTGATCAAAACCCTATTGATCATTTTTTAGATTTATTAGATAGATAGATTTGGATACGTCCAAATCTACCTCAGATCCTGCAAATGCTAACAAATGCCGTAATCGAAGAATGGGAGAATATACACAAGAAGACATCTGTCAATGATATGAAGCAGTAGTTTGTGGTGATGGAAGACACACACGTTATTAATGATCCCAATCTTTTTAAAAATTTACGTTATACGGGCAAGATACTTGCTTGCTTCAATTTGTTTTTTGTAGTTTTGAGTAAAGTGATATGTAAAATTTGTTTTGTTTTTGCAAAATTGTTCAAACAAAATGTCACTGTATCAAACCACCGGCCAAATATTTATAAACTGTGTTTTGGCCCACCCGCCCAAATGTTAGTTATCAATAAATTTGTTATTGCACTCACCTCTGAGGTGTTAGTGACAACTGTCATTCAATCTGTCATATTAAAAACAGCAAAAACGTAATAAGTGTGAAAATATGAAAATTTCTTGATAACAAGCACTTGGGTGGGTGGGCGGGAACACTGTATTAAACAACTGCCCTATATTTATAAACTGTGTTCCCGCCCACCCGCCCAAGTGTTATTTAATAAGAAATTTGTTATTGTACTCACCTCTGAGGTATTAGCGACAAATGTCATTCAATCTGTCATATTAAAAACAGGAAAAACCTAACAAGTGTGAAAATAAGCAAATTCTTTGATAACAAACGCTGGGGCGGGTGGGCTGATGAAACACTGTATCAAACCACCGGCTTAATATTTATAAACTGTGTTTTAATTTAATGCGAAGAGCAGCGTTTAAATTTGTTAAAATAACAGCAAAGTTACTCAAATTAATTTATAAAACTGCCAGTGGGAGTTTTGATATTGTTTTTATTAAACTTATTTCCAATTGTATAACATTTATTTTTTTATTTACAGGTAAGCCGTCTTCTGTAGTTGACAAGCAAATTACGTAAGTAATCAAATTAAAATGGCCAAATAAAACATTTTTAATTTTGTTTAATATTTGAATATACTGCAATAAAATATTTGTAATATACAATACTTTATAATAGTTAAAATATCACTAACCATAAAATTGCGATAAGCCGATAAATAACAACATACAAAAACTAGATAAATAGCAGTTTATTTAACAATCCGCCATTGAAACCAATACATTATATTCCGAACAATTCGAACGACAACCGCATGTGCTCTACTCGCACCTTTTTCCGATCGTTATTGATGCTAGAGGAATAATATACAATATTCCAATTCATTGTTACATCATTTGCAAATGACGTTATTGTAATGGGTTAATTAATATTATTATATAAAAGATGATATCTTTAATAAATTGAATTGAATTTGATATAAATATATCTCTTAAACATATGTTTTTGAATACAGTTTAATTAAATAAATTTAAATATAATCGTAGTTTTAAATGATCAGAATTGAAAAGCTTGATTGACATTCTGTACAATTAATGAAGAATTGAATTTGATTATTTTGCAATTAGTGATAAAGAATCCAACTATTATATTTTTTAAATTAAAACTTTAATTATTTCTAAATAGTTCTAATCCATTATAATAATTTCTTATTATAATGAATAATTTCACAGAAATAAAAAGAAAAAAAAAACATTTAGAGACACGTAGCTAGACTTGAAAAAATTTACAGCATAGATCATAATAAAAAAGAATATTAAATTTTGTTGACCATTACGTCCGTGATAACGCAGGGAAGATAATAGGACTATTAACTTGAAATCTTTTATTTCTCGAACACGTGCCTGCACTTTTGGCTCTGCAGTTTCATAAAACGCTTATGGTATGATAATGGCTCGTTAGTGAAAAGAACTGCTTGCAGTGTGACATTAAAAGGGAGAGTAGAAAATTTTAAATTAATAAAAAAAAGAGCATTTTTCTTTATTAAAAATTAATATGTCCAAACTGTGCACAATTACATTAGCTTAAATTATTAAGAGCTTTTTTTTAAACAGAAAATGTATGTGTTTATTTCATACTTTAATAGAAGTTTCTTGTAATAATATAAAATGGTTCAGAATATTAAAATAGTCGGTATGGGGAGACATATAGTTTTTATAATTTAAGATAAAATTATATATACATCTTTAACTTTATTTTTATTTATTCTTAATATTAAGAATGTTTCTGAAACTAAAACCTGCGGTTGCAATAGGCTATTTTTAAGGCTCTGCTTAAGCTTTTATATTATTAAGAATAATAAAAAATATATTTTGGAAACGTTATCATTTTGTTATAGTAGTACAGTTTAAGTTTGCAGAAAAATGTCTTTAAGCTACGTATTTGATTGCGAAAGTATATCACTCTGGTGTGTTTCAACTCTAAAATCGGTTCAACAAGATAAAATCGCCAAAAGATATTTTGAAATTTACGTCTCTTTGTAGAGACCTACCTTTTGGAACATCTTACAAATATTACATGTCAATAGAACTTGATGAAACCAAAAACGGTAAGAATTTGATTGTAACTTCTATTTAGCAAGATTAAAAACCTCCCTCACTGCCATTCCTGATGCTTTTTTTACCATATACTGATTCAGAATATAAGAGATTGAATGTCTTACAGGCTTCAAATGACCTTGTTTACTATAATCTTGGAAATTTTCAAAATACTAATCTTTAAAAACAGAATTCTGTTTAAAACAAGTTTTGAATTGACAAAAACAGTATAAATATTTTTTTTACATTGTTCTTGAAATATAATTTAGTAATATATTATCTATTACTAGCTCTCAAGACAATTTGTAAAAAATATTTATCACATAAAATTTCTTTAGGTGACAAAATCACAGATTGAAATATTTGTTTACTTTGCCAAACCGCACGTAGCATTTGATCAAGAGATGAACTATTTGTTTTTTATTAGCTAATATATATATAAAGGATTGCAAGATAACAAGACTAAAGATATTAACTGATTTTGGTTGTTAGTAATGGCCGCGTCAGTACGCGAAGACTTTAAACAATGGTCACCATCTAGAACCGAAGAATGCAATGTCATTTCAAACTCCTCGTTAAAACGGGATGAGTTTGAAAACTTAATTCTCTACACCCAAAGAATGTTAACTGGTTTTAAAAGCCTTGTTAAATCGAGATGAGGTCTGCAGAACGTAGTCTTCTACACCCAAAAACTAGTGGTTTTATTGCCATGCTCTAGTCATTCTCAAAGACTACTTACTGAGGCCAATAAGGCTTTCTTTTCTACGTTAGTCCTGCTGCTAATATGTTCTTGTCATTATCACTAAAGCGGTACTAGTTTGAGGTGGCCTGGTTTTGGCTTCGCAGAATTTACACTTGGCCCAGCTCTCCCTATGACCTTTTTTTTCCTACTTTGTGTTTTTCAGTCTAATTTTTTGGACTGTCCTTATGTATTTTCTTAGATTCTCTATTTTTTTAATAACTTTTTTGTCGGTTTATTCTCCCTATCTTAGTCAAGTTGAAAACTATGATACAAAATTTAAATGAGCACTCATAAAGTTTGTCTCATAACTATTATCCGAAAATTTGATTTAAACAACAATGCAACAATAAATAAATCGGAATTGATCTTTGTTACCAGTAGCGCATCGAATTTTAATGTAAATTTGGAATATTTGGATACACCTAAAAAACAACTCACTACACCTTTAGGAGATCCCAAAAATGATTGATTCAAGAAAATTATCACAAATCTTAGCACGTGCTGTTGTTAAAAGTTCAATGTAATTAGAATTAGATGCACAATGAAAAGTTATAGAATTTAAAGGAAGAGATTGCAATGATTTTTTTTAAATTTTGATCTGATAGTAGATTGATCAGACATCTTTATTATTATCAAAATGTAATAAAGGGTTTTTTTTTCTGCCACAGGTCTTGTAAGAAAACTTTGAAATACATTTCAATGCATTCTTAGACTGCGTTAAAAAGCAGAGCAATGTATCAAACGATGTTCAATCTTAAATATTGGACAAGATACTATAAGTAGTTTTAAATCAATTTTTTGACTTTCATGCAAATTATCTTTGAATGATTTTTTAACATTAGGATATTAAGTATTGGATCTTGATATTATATATAAGTTTTTACAAACAACTCCGAAAAAGCTGGCTGATTAGTTAAAAAATCAATCAAATTATGAAACGTTGGAAATTTTGACTCTAAATGCTGAGCCTAAAATTCCTTTGCAACTTGAAATTCAATAAACGTTGTTCAATCCAATTCAAGTAGATTGAAGTCTGCTAAATCATTTAACTTGAAAAAATTTAAAGAATTTAATCAGATTATCTAATTTAAAAGGTGATACTTTCAAAATATTTGAAAAATAATTAATTGCAGTTACTCGTTTGTTAGTACAACGTTTTACGTCGTAAGCTAATTCATAGTTTTCTAGAATGTTTTGACTAATTGCAAAGCATTACCTTCTAAGTATAGAGAAGCGTGGAGTATTTGATTGCTGCACCTAAGATCTTAGTATTGAATCATGACTGAGATTCTTCTCTAGTCCGGAGTAAATTACTAATTTCTTTAGTGGTTTGGAATCTACTCTAAACTAGAGGCTGCCGCCAGCAGTGGCGTGATTAACATCGCCGCAGAAGTCTTACGACTTGTTTGAAGAGGGTTGATGGGACCAACGGCTTATTAGGTGACTTCCGAACTACCCCGGTGGATAAAGTGCAATTTATTATTTTAATCATATTTGGGGATCAAACCCCGGACTGTTAGCGTGCTACGCTAACGCTCTATAACTGAGCCATCTCATCGTGCCAACATACGATTGCAACAAGCCCAGAGGAGCCTCTTTTTGTTGAGACTCGCAAACTTTTTCTTGTCAGAACTGGTTGGTTTAACTTCAAACTCAAAAACTCAAAATAGTCTTTTTGTAATGCAATGAACTGGTGTTGATGGTTTTGTACTACTATATGGGCAATTCCAATTTAAACGGACCAGAGCAGTAGGGGGAGGGGGGGGGGGGCTTTAGTTTTTTTTTTTCAGTTTTTATAACTTATTAGTAGTATTTTGATTTGTTTATGAGGGTATAAAACCTTTAGAAAAAATTCTACAATTTTTATAGTTTTTTTGTCGTTTTTAACTTAATCGCATTTTTTGTATCAAAATTGCAAATTTAACTAAAAAAAAAAATTAATTCATTAGTGAAATCAATCAGAAATTTTCCGTAGAGTCCAAATCTGGCGCCATTTCAGGTCTATACCCTGTCTGTAAGCCGCAAAAACTATAAAACTATGTTTTTGTTCTCAATGGGCTGGACAAAAAGGAGCATTTTTAATTTTTTTTTTCAAACGTTTAAGTTAACGTATTTTGATGTAAATTAATTGGAAAATATAAATTTGTTTTGTGTATTTGGGTTTTAAGGGTCTAAAACTCGAAAAATCTGCAAAGTTGGTCTAATTTTCAACATAAACTCTTACAAATACAAGTTTTGCCGCGCTTAGAGGAACAATACACCAAATATTATTTATTATTATTATAATTCTGGGGACAATTTTTCATGGAAAATATTCAGTGTTGTACTCATCGGCCGTAGAAAAGTCTAGAAAAAAATGTTTACAAAATTTTCAGACAAAAACTAAATATTTTTTTTAGATTTAAAAAAAATTATAACACACTAGGGTGTGGTTTAAAATTTTTTTTATTAAATTTTAATAAGCGCCCCGGGCGGATTTTTGAAGTTTTTTAAACTTTTGAAACAAGCTTAAAAAAATATAAGCCAATAATCTTAAAAAAAAAAATTAAAAAAAAATTTAAGTAAAGAAAAAAAAAGGTTTTTCTAGGTGGGCTTTTTACGCCAGTTAAGAGCACGGCACTGACTATTTTCCATGTAGAATTGATTGAAAAACTCACATTTTTAATAATATTTGGTGTATAGTTTCTCTGAAAACCCAAATACACAAATTGAAATCGCAAAAAAAAAACATTACAAGATAGCACTATGTTGTAAGCCATAGTTTCAACATATATATTATGTATGAGAAATTAATTTTAACATCAAATTAGTTCTTATTCTTTGGTTATAACCATTAATAAACTAACCTTTGTCTAGGCCAATGCATGTAAACAATTGCATATAATTCTGCCAATTAAAAGTAATATTATTTTCAAATTAAGGATGAAAGTATTTATAAAATCATTAATGCAAATATGTCTATAATTAAAACCTTGTTGGGCCCAAAATAAAAAACAACTTATTTGTTTTATAATACGTTTTCTAATCATTACATATATCAAACATTATCAGATATATATTATAATAAAATGTCTACTTACATTTATTCAGCCAGCGTGAGTATCCCCATAACAAATATCACTAATAACACATTATAATAAGTATATGGAATGTTTTTAGATATCTACACGATTTATTACACATTTTAATCAATTAATAAATTAAACAAACATGGCGACGCGGCTGTAGTTACAGTGAAGACTGATAGTCAATTATATCCGAACATTGAGTCTGCTTAGCGTTCCAACTTATTTGGTAAAACAAGAAAATGAATAACATAAACAGATTTAAATTAAATTAATTTTATTATTTACATTACATAATTTAGGCAATAATATGCATAATAAAAACAAAAAAATGTACTGGTTTTATTTATTAATTGTTACTAATTATTAAAACACAATTTAATCAAAAATATAACCTTGAAATTTTTTTAATAAATTATTAAATAATTTCTAATAGTCAGTAAAAAATTACGAGTTTTTATGCCTCTCCTCGATTAATATTACTACCAACACAAACTGTTGTAATTGTTATGTTATAAGAATATGTAGTATTTATTTTAATCTTTTGAAATCAGAAGATTCGAATAAACAATGAATATATCATATAAAAAATAACTTAAGCTGCAATTGTAAAATAAATAACATTTAATCTTGTTGTATAATAACTTATATTATTATATTTGCATATGTGCTTTTTATGTATAATATGGCTTATATCATTTATCATATTTAATGTTACATTGTAATGTACTTAATATTAAACTTGAATTTAAATCTATTCACAGTTTACCTTATATTTACCTTTTTAACGATAACATAAGTCAAAACAAAGTCGTTTACACTAGTCATAGATGAGTTTAATTTATTTAATAAAACTAGCAAAAGTGATTGTTGGTTACACAGAGTTTTAATTAAAAAAAAAACTGTTTAAATTTAACATGTGATAGTGGAATTCAAAACAAGAAAAACTAATAAATCAAAGTCTAATGCTCAAGAATTTTTGAAATAAATAATCAGTTATGCATTTAGCGCACTTAGAGTAGAAGCAGTGGCTTAGCTATCTGTAAACAAGGGCTTGCAATGCGATAGGGCCCACAAGCATGTGGTCACAAATTAAATAAATCAATATTTTCATACAAAATAATTTTACTATTTTTGACATTCTATAATCAAATGTTTGCATTTTTATACAGTTTATAGACAATTTTGGTTTCTCTTTAATATTATGTTTATATTTTATTGCAGGATTTTGCAGTTTATTCCTCACGTTGGTTTTTTTTAAACAAATTTTTTGATATTTTGTAGCTGAATTTTGCCATTTTAAAGATTTTATGAAGATTTATACGTTTTTTAACAGTTAATGGCCCGATTTTTGTGCTTTTTAATATTTTACATTTGTATTTTGCTGTTTTTTGATATTTTTTAAAAGCATTTTTGTATTTTTTTGTTTATATTTTATGTTTATAACCGGATTTTACAATTTTTGACTTTTTATGTTTAATGCCCAAATTTTTGATATTTTATTAAAAGATTTTTGAACATGTAAACAGTTTATAGCTGGAAATTAATTTTGTTTAATAATATTTTTGGTTTTTTATAGTTAGTATGTGCTATTTTTAGATTTCATGAAGCATTTTACACTTTTTAACAGTTTGTGGCTCAATTTTGCAATTAATTTTTTTGTTGACATTTTAAAAACAGAATTAAGTAGTTTTCAACCGTTTTTAGTTTTTTAAAAATTTATTTCAACATTTTATGACCTGTTTTTTTTTCTATTTTTGACTGAATTTTGTATTTTTTTTAATATATAACAAAATTTTGGTGTTTTTGACAATATTTTTTTATATTATATTGCCGGATTTTAGGGCATTGCTTAAAAGTTTTAGCTACGCTACTGAGTAGATGTTTGAACTGTAGCCATTGATCTTACAAACAAAGGTATTGTTGTTTGATACTTGCACACACATTAAAAACACATTATTTTTTTAATTGTTGGCAAACCTCTACAATTTTTTGTTAAAGTTTGTTTCGTGTGTTAACTTTTGTGGCGTAAACAATATTTAATAAACATTAAGATGCAAAAAAGCGAGATTTTCAACTTTGAAAGTTCGGTAGCATGCTAAAATTTAGGTGAAAATTGATCTGCCAGGGCTGAAAATACGTTTACTCATCACAAAGAATTGTACTACCAAATATGCTAAAAGTAAATAAAAACATGTTTTGCTGTAGTTGTACACTTTATTTTTGATTTTATTTTTTTGATTTTTATTGGTGAACAATTTTTTTGAGAACTAATTCTGTTTTAAAACTGGTACTCTATGGTATGTATTTTTTGCAAATAGCTTTTTGAACAGTCTCTACAGGCAAATTAACACTTGTTTCTTGGTACCATTGACGCCGTACATCTGTTTAAAGTCCAGTACCTCTTATAACATTTTTATTTCAAAGTGTTTTTTACTTTTGATTAGAAAAACTGCGACGTCGAGTGACAACTTATGCGACCAGATTGCTTTTAGTAGAGCACGCAAGCTAGCACCCAACTTTACATTTTAGCAAATATTTTAGAAATAAAGTTTGCTTACAATTACTTTTTATTGATTTGTAAGTGCGACTAGGCACTATTTGCATGATTTATGCTGTGGTATATTGTGGGTTCTCGCTTTTTTATGTTTTGGTTTTTACTTTGTCAATCAAACGCTATTTTTTCTCAAGTTCTCTTACATTTATAGAGGAAATTTTGATAGCACTATTTCACTTTATGACAAGTGTTTTACTTGCTAGCTACTTTAGCAAGGACCACAGTACTTACAGTACTAATCAAGGACGACTTAATTCTGCAAACTGAAAAATAAATGTTTGCATTATATATGAAAACATTTGTTATTTGCTTTGTTGTCTGCGGAACGTTTAGAAGCGTAAAGTTTGTTTATTGGCACATAGTTTTATGTTTTCTAACTTAAGAATCCGACATTTGAAATGATACTATCGATACAAATTAAAAAAAAGAGGCATCAATATTTTCAACTAACTGAATACATCAAATATTTTCAAATTATTTCCATTAGGTGGTAAGTTTACATTTGTTAGCTAAAAAAATATTTTTTTATAAAAATTTATATATTCTAAACAAACAAAATTCTTACTTATTTTTTTTTTAATTAAAAACAGAACTTTACAAGAATTTATATTTTTAATACATTTAATGAATGTTTAAGTAATCTGTAGACAAATTGTAAATAAAAGTTTTCTCTTTAGACTTTATCTTATTTTTGT